>OZ004729.1:38883687-40278324 GCA_963924685.1 Dexiosoma caninum | reverse complement strand
TACTTTTAAATAAAAACTTCCAGACAAACAGACACTACCAAGGTGGTCGTTACTTCTCCACTGCCAATGATGCACCAACAATTGTTTGCACTTAAGATTTTTACACATGATTCGCTAAATTTAGCAAGTAAAATATCATGTTGTATCGGTATCGGTATCGGTAATTCGTATAGTTGCTCCTGTTGTTGTTATTGCTGTTGCTGAGTTGCTGATGTTGATGTTGATGGTGGTGGTGCTACCGTTCAAAACAAGAATGGAAACGCAGTCAAAGAGACGAGACGAAACACTAAGACCCAGCACTTATTCGCTCCTAGAAATGTTTGTCTTCCCAAGTAACATGAGTAACTCGAACAACAGCAAATGATTTGTTGGGAGATAAAATGTTTTGCATACCAAATTGTCGTTAATAGAAGCTTTTGTTCAGCGTATTGAAACTTTTTTACAAGATGAAATTGCAGTCATTCACGAAAGTTTCTGCAGACTTAATTAATTTATAAAAATTAATTTGCCCACTTTTATAGTGACACGGATTCAGAATAACTTCGAATCGTATAATTTTTTCTATAGAATCTGAATGTAAATACTTAAACTTATAATCGATTAACTATTCGAGAAGAAGTTCTTTATCGAATAACTCTCCCTAAATAATTTTTTTTTTATCTGGGACCAGCACTCAGGATATGACTGCTACACATGCGAAGCATTCTGCTGGAACTATAGGAACGGGATAGTAGGATAAATGACAGAAGGTGAAGCTTGATTAATTATTTTACAGCTCTGCTTTCGCACGTTTTTTGTTTATACTCGTAGCAGTGCTGAAACTTCCGTTTAGTAGCCATTTTTATTATTATTTCACTTCGCCGGTGCTACACAATACCGACGAAGGAGGGCGTTCTGATGTGATTGTGGATTGCTATCAGCTGAAACCGGCATTGTTCTTAGACCAGTGACTATGCCTTCGCCACTGAAACCTTGCGACAACAACTGTCACAAAGACACACAAATGCGAGATGTTTTTATGAGTCTGAAGTTGGGGATGAAGATTGGTAATTTTTGGCTTTGTAGTCAACGTTTGTTTTTGTTTTTATCGATTTTATTATTGCTAACCAGTCTGCATTCTCCTTAATTTCTATTTGTAATCAATTGAAAACAACTGCTTAAATTACTTATTGTTTGAAAAATTAGTTTTAATGAAGCCCAACTGTAAATATATACATATATCTAAAGGAACACTTTTTTGTGATTCGATCTAATGTACATTGAATGCATTTGCTTTTCTGTATTATTTTCTTTATGTTTTAAAATTTTTTAAAAATTAAATTTTTGAAAATAATCAAAAGTAATCGGATTATTTTTTTGATTCTTTTTGATTATTTTATCGTAATTGCCAGTAATCCAGATTACTTATCGATTATTAATAATTGGAATCAATTAATTAATAGAAATTGTTGAAAAGAGAATTATATAATGAGTACAATTCTTTTGTAATTGATTACCAATCGTAATCGAAATTTGAAAGCTCTCATTTATAGTCGAATAGTTTTTATTCACACAGTTTTGTCGAACAATTTTATGTAAATAATTAAAAAGCCACAAATAAACGCTACTGTAATACGAAAATTTTCAGCGAAGTTGCAGAAGGATTAACTTACGCCACTCTACGAATTGAAATAAGTATGTCCGTTGGTTGGTTTTAAGTTCGTGACATTAAAAACTTATGTATATTTACCCACAATAAGATCATTTCGGATCATACGTACTGTGATCATAAGAAGTTAAACACATTTTCTTTTAGATTCATATTGTTATTGTATTGTCAAGCCGAAAATAGCATCTTTTAAATGAAGAAGTTGTGGCTCAATGTCAATCTGATTTAAGGGAATCAGCATTAACAACCCAACCAAGCACATGTTCACATTAATGCCCAAATTCACAGTCATTAGTTAGCTAATAGCAATGCACGATCACGCTGCCTCATCTGTAAAAATGGGTGGCATAAACATTGAGGAATCAGAAGCTCTTGATGTTCTTGGCATGAAAATTCAGTGTGATGTCCGATGGACTGAGCACATTTTTCAGGTCTCAAAGGAAGCATTCAAGTGCCTACGCTTTTTAAGGCGGTGTAAGACATACTTCACCCCATCTGATCTCCTCACTATTTATACCGCCTACATCCGACCGAAAATGGAATACAACTCTCATGTGCTTGAAAGACTATTTTGAAGTTACTCGACCGTGTACAAGAAAGGGCGAAGAAACTCATAGGAGACAGTAGGGTAGCCAACTCTATTGACTCTCTTGAGCATCGTCGCAACGTGGGGTGCGTTTCGTTGTTCTATCGTTACTATAATGGGATGTGTTCTAATGAAATCAGGGAACTTGTTCCCGAAACCCGGTTATAAGCGCGCATCCATTTGTGGTCGATTTGACGGCGACTCGCACTACGCATTACAGGGAAAATTCGTTTTTTGGCCGAACGGCACGTATGTGGAATAGACTACCCGCAGAGGTGTTTCCTGTCACTTTTAGCATGGGAAGATTTAAATCAAATGTCAATAAACACTACTCCCTCTATACTCCTTCCCATAACCTAATTTCCTAGTTCCAGCACAATGCATCGCATGTGTAGGGGTCATCCCCTGAGTGCCGGTCCAAGTCAAAAAAAAAAATTGTTTAACCAATAATATATGATTCACAAGTTTTTCTTTACTATTAATTAAACCGCCAAATGTCATTGATTAACAAATAGTTAGACAACAGCTGATTAGTAAATTATTATTAGTACTTTTGTTTTGATATCATCTACCATAATATAATGTATGTACATAATACTACCAGTTTTTTATTTGCAATGATATTTTCGTTTAAACGAACAGCAGCAGTTCACTATCTTGCGCGGTTAAGTTCGATGTTTTATCCATTTTGTAGTCAAAATCCCTACGCTATAACAGTACTGCCAATATTGAAAATTCAGAGATTGTTAGAGTTGACATTCTTTGGTTATACTGAGAATGTTATTTGAACAATACACTGTGAATATGAAGTATTAGTTAAACAATAGTTATCATTGTAGTTTATTAATAGTTAATTAATGACTGTGAATTTGGACCTAAGTCGATCACATGAGCGATACCTGATAGCACCACATTATCTATCTCCACTTAATACTAATTATCCTTGTATGCAAAGTTAATCTCTCACGTGGGGAACCTTTTATGTCAAATTTCATTTAAATATTTGCTACAACTTGTAAGAACTTAACATTTTGCACTTGAAAATCAAAAGAGCTTCTTATGCCACAAATGCACATGTTGCCTTCAACAATGTATTTGGCAGGAACAAAAGAACAAAAAATATAAAACGGCAAAGAAAAAATGGCTGACAACAGTTCAACAGCACCCTCCTTGAAAAAAGCGCAACTGCAACCATTTCACGATCTCACAAACTGCAGCTGTACAAAGAAATTTAACCAAAAATAATAACAACAACAACAAGAGAAACAGCGAAATATAAGAAAAGAAACGACAAAATTAAAACAATTCTGACCATTATAATTCATCCATGTCGTGTCCTCTCTATATTGAAGTCATAACAACATCATATACAAAATACAATTGCTACTGTTTGCCACATGTGTTGTCGCTGAGACTTTAATAAAACGAATTACATGAACACGAATGTGCAGAGTCAGAGACTCCTGCAAAGAATCTCTTCTTCCTTGTCATTTAAGGTTTGTTTGTCGTCCATTTTATTACGTTTCAGCATGCTGCTTTTCGTTAGAGGCAGCCAACTAGACCAAGGAACCGGATTTGTGCTGTAAGGAATTCGGTGCCGCTTAATAAAAGCAAAGGCCGACCGAGGAGGACAAAAAGGAATATAACAGGTAAAAAAAAATATTGTTTAGCAGAAATTAGCATAAATTTATGCAAAATCATGGGACAATGTTTTTTACTGATTTTATTTCTTTTTTTTTTTTTTTGTTTTTTTGTTTTTTGTTAATTCTGTTCTTTTTTATGAATGAATTTAGGCTGCACTCACGATTTCAGTCACAAGATCACATGCACTGGGGAGTACAGAAGAAAGTTAAGTGCTGCATATGAGTGTCCACTCAGTCACACATTGATGCGCGTAGGGCTCGATGTACAACATTATTGAAATTTGTTAAAATCACGAATTCACTAACGAAACAAGACAAAGAAAAAATCAAGGAAATTTGCCGCCGTCTGTAGTGAAAGAAATACAGCGTATTTTCAATGTGAAGGAATCAAAAGGAATATTTCAGAAATTATTGAATTGTTAGAAATCAGTTTTTCTTTTTTTGAAAGGGTCGAGCACACGCAGCATTCAAAGTATTTATTAACTGGCAAACGTTCGAAAAAAAGACTCTGGTTTTAAGAAAGCGCCTTAAAATAATAATAAAAATGGCTACCAAACCGAAGTTTCAACACTGCTGTAAACAAAGAACGTCCAAAGGCAGAGCTGTAAAATAATTAATTGAACTTCACCTCCTGTCATAACTCTAACTATCCCTCCCTTTCCTATAGTTCCAGCACAACGCATCGCATCTCCTGAATGCACATAAAAAAAAAGAGGTCGAAAATTTATAAATTATAAATAATCAGTGAAGATCTTAAATCGATTTGACGAAGACGTTTGTATTTGTTAGAAAATTGGTATATCTTTTTGAGGTTAGAAGCTGATTCGATTTTAAACTTAATCGGCTCAGTAGTTTAAAATTAATTAAAAACAACGTTTCTAAATCCAGCGAACAGAATCGGTTCATTATCTCGAGACATCTAAGTATGTGAGGTCATTATCTGTCGAAGGTGCTTTCGACACGTTGACCCGCCCGTAAGCTATGAGACACATACACCCACACATATACACACATCCATACAGATCACATATTTTGTTTTCTCGTCCGCGTTCACACAGACGAAAATGTTGCCGGCGACATTCCCTTATTGTTGTTCTTATTTGTTTTTTTATTTTTGTAAGCAAAGAAAATGTGAACAGAGCGTATCGCCAAGTACCGTACACAAGAAAGATGCTCTCTTCCCCACCGTAAATTAAATGCTTCCGTTGCAAATGTTCGCCCCTCTAAACTTAAACCTAAAGCAAGAAGTCTCGCACTACAAATTCCGAAATAACGGATGCCGTTGAGTGAAGTGGTACCGCGTGGACTAGAGTTAAAATCCTACTCCACTAATCATATCTGATGTGAGTTAGCGCGTATGCTCATTATTAACAAAATGGCACTGTTCTCTTTACCTGACCCATAACTCTGCGTTACACTTCATTTGTGTGTGTCTTAAGACGTCATTGTTGAAAGTTTTGTGAGCTGACTTTAAAAACATTTAACTTCATTTGATATGGGAAATATATAGTGTCATCTGAAAGAAATCTGAGTTTATTTGAAATGTTGTATTTGAATTTCCTATGAAGTTGTTAAATTTAGAGCAGTGAAAAATGTTTCCAAAAAATTTCTAAAAATAATTAACAAATCGTATGTCTGTCGTCTACAAGTCGATTATCCAAAAAATGGCCACAAATGACAAAATTCCTCACAATTCTTCTGTTAAATATTGTATTAGAAGTCGTATTTCGATCGAAACTCGAATTCAATCGAATTTCAAATGATCACACGGAATGAAACCAAAAATTAAAACTTGAAATTTGCATGCAAAAATTGTTCCAATTTTGTAAAGAGTTTTAAAATTGTCGATTGTAGCTGACAACGTAGACATTCTGAAGTCTTGTTTTAGATGTCCAACGATCAATAAAATATACAATTCAAAAATATGTTAAACGAATTCTTATATAAGAATTTCCGTTTATTGAAAAATTAAAATGGAAAACAACTACACACACACACATACTTGGAGCCACAAGACGGTCACTTAAAAAAATTGTTTCATATAAAATGTATTCCGATCAATTCCATTTTCTTATTTTTTCCTCCTCATTTTGTATTCATTTTTGTTTCATTTTTCTATCAACTGAACTCCATCCAAATCGATTAACATCAATTTTTAATGCTTTTCCCCAGTGAATTTTTTACACACATAAAGAGGCTGATGGCTGCGTTAACAATAATAATCACAGCAACAACAACAGCAGCAAAAAATATTTTAAAGGAAAACAACTGCTCTTGACACAAGCCGAATCGCTGTTTAAAATCAAAAAAATATAGACTCCTATAAAAAAAAAAAATAATACCAACAAGAACAACAAGAAACGACAACGATTAGTGACTGCCTACTGCTCAGAATCATCGTCAGTAGTATTTCTGCTGCTGAGTCCGCTTCTCTGTCTCGTCAGTATTCAAAAAGGAAAAACAGAACATTAACGCTGCATAAATTGTCATAAATTACGGGGAAAAACATACCAAAAAAAAAAAAGAAAATAAAACACCAGCCCAGCACATATCCACGGAATAGTATGTACGTACACATTCATAGATATATATATACATACGCACGCGTATATACATACATACATATATATATATGTATGTACATAAGTATTTGTAAAACATATTTGCTGATCGTTTTGTTCAAATTCAATTCTCAGTTGCACTCGCCCACCGACTTTTAACTCTTCGATGAACTTCGTGAGATTTCTAGTCGGCCAAACGTTGTCCATATTGAACGTGCTCTGAAACCCATTTCGTTTTCTTCCTGTATCGCGGCGTAAATCACTCTTTCGTGGTTACTTTCTTTGATTTAGTGAATATTCCATGGGAAGTTTAATAACAAATGAAATTCTTAGGCAGAATATTAACTGGAACAAATTTCCATTAATTTAAACGAACTGCACTTGGTTCGAAAGAATTAAGCATGAAACATTACAGCAGCCCAGAAATTAGCTTCACATTACGAAATGAAATCTACAGGCACTTATTAAATCTACCCATCTTTTAAGCCAGAGATTTCGGGTTCTGACCACAATTTTCCTATGGTTCGATACAGAATGTGCTGACTGGAATATCCTGCACTTCAGCATAAGTTATTGCCAAGTGCACTAAGAAGCTGGTGTAGCCGTGTTCTAAGCAAATCTATTTGCACCGGTCAGCGAAAAAAAAACCACACACACAAAAATTAAACAAAAACTTTCATCTACTGGTGTTTTCTTTTCAACCAAAAGTGCATTGCATTTCTTGCCCGGTTTTGCAAATTTATTTAAAATATTTACACTTTATTGTTCCGCTATAAAGTAATATTTCAGCACTTGTACATATAACAATAAAGTGCAAATATTTTTAATAAATAAAGTGAAAAGTGTAAAGCACTCTTTGAGAATCGAAATCCCTATGACACTGTTCACAGTTTTAAGCTGTCACCATTTTGAATTAGCAATGTTTCCATTTTATTTAAAGCTTAGAAAAACCTTTTGGTTGATAACCATGTCATCATGCACTGCTAATAAAAAGCGTAACAGAAATCGTAAATCGCATCAACGTGGTTGGAGCCATTTCCGTAAAGCGATTCTCCTTCTTAAACGATTAAAATAAAAGAATTAGTGCGCTTCTTTTTATATCAATGAATGGCAATACCTTGCGGGGAAAATTTCAGTTCTTTTTGTTTTTGTGAGCCCTTGGAAGTTAATATGCCTCGTGAGAATAGTGGCAATGCTTGTGTGACATCGTCCAGACTCTAGAGAAGAGACAGATAAAGTTGTAAAGCAGGTCTTAATTCTTCAACAATTCTGAGTGTTCTGTTGATTATTAAAGCAGAGCGGCAGCGTATTGAGTAGAGCCATTTTGTTTATTATTTTACACGAATCCACATAAGAAAAATTGATGGTTGAAACAATGACTTCTGGCCAGCATCAACTCAAAAAATGAGAAACGTAAAGATTTTAAAGCGCTAAATTGAGAGTCGTTTTCAGTTCTTGTCTATCACTTATAGAGTTTGTTTTTACTTCGGACGACCAACATAAAGCGTTGCCGAAGTAACGCTCGAATTGATTGTCTGTTTTTGAATGATGCTGGATAAAATTGGACTAGTGCAGATATCCAACGGGCAGTCCGTAACGAAGCGTGGTAGGGATCGGAGAATGCTGTTATGGGTAGACCCAGAAACACAACCAAAACAAAATTGTAAAACATTTTTATCATGAAACAGAAATCTAGGTGTATTAGGAAATAATGAGAACTTGATTTCACTAAAAATCAGAAAGAAAAGACTCTTGATTCGTTTGAAAGCTGTTCTAGTTCAGAGTGACCACAAGTATGCATGCAGGAAGCAAATTATGGCATTCGCAACGAACATGTAGGACAACTATGACGGTATTATTATTAATAATATGCGATAAAATTCTATAAAATTAATTGAAAGTCTACTTGAATTGTGATTAATAACTTACAATGCAATTTTACTTTTCAGAGCCACCAGATGTTCACGAAATACAAAATGAATTTAGAACTCTACACAACGGAATAAACTTTGCCAAAATTCTTTCTAACTGGATCTTCATCTTGAAATTTAAGGTGAAAAAAAACACATATTGACGTAAATGATGTAGATTTTGTAATTTTTCTTTGTTGACGCATGAAATGCATTGTTAAATTGTAATGTTAACGCTTAATATGGGGTAAATGTCGTGTTAGTGTGTATGTGTGTATGTGTGTATGTGTGTGTGTGTGTGTGTGTGTGATAATAGTGAAAAGAATTGTTACTTTTATCTTGAAGATTGCAGGGAAACACAAAAAAAAAACTAACAAAATACTCGCATGTATGTACGTAGGTTCACACAACAAAACAGAAGAATGAATTCATTACGCCATCAATTCTGGTGTCGTCTACCCAGTTTAAAAATATATTTGACATAAAAAAAAAATATACAACTGGAGCTGTAAAAACTTTTAAAATGTTCCATTGTTCTGGTGTTTTTTTTTTCTCTTGCCAGGTTTCTCGTTGGAGGTCTCAACTTTTAAATACTTAAAGGAATGAAATGAGATGCGATATCTAAATATCTGTCTCTGGACAGACAGTTCGAAAGCAAACGAAACCAAATCGAAAACCACATTAAAACACATATTTGCTTCCCTACGCTGCCACTGATCAATTCCTCTTCTCTTCTTTTATTACTTTTTATTGCAGTTTTTCTTTTCTGTATGGAAAATCAATGTAAAGTTGATGAAGGGAGATGGATAAATGTCAACGTTTATCTGCAAGTCGAGATACGTGTGCGTGTGTGTATGATAAATAAGTGCAGTCTTCCTGAAGGGTAACAACAGTTTCTGTTCTACCGCTGCTGATGGTGCGTATTCTTAAAACGTTTCATATCGATAATCTCTATGTTTAACATACACGATTACAATGGGCCTCTGCACTGCTTCAAATAGTGGCCTGCACAAGCATGTTTGCACTGCTGGTCGCAGTGACGGGAACAGCAGTCAACAGAGAAACAATACCATGGAGCAAACTACGCCCATTTGCAATGTGAAACAAATCATGCGATTAGTGTGCACTAGTATCCATACGACAATGAGCACAGCGCTGTAATTGTTCCTTAAGCATAGTGAAAACGGACGTACATTTATATTTATGTATATTTGGGATGAGGAAAAAAGAATGTGCGCTCATAAAATCTCTTCTCGATCGTTATTTGAAAGCACCTCCACATTGTGGAACTACTAGGGGAGTCGTTTATATTTACGTATATTAGAGATACATGTTATGGGCAGCAGGAAAGTATTCGTTTCAGTCTTCTCGAATTCCAGCAAGCATATGTTTTAGTGAAAAATTTATATTTGTGCAGGTCTTTACCTGCTCATGCTTCGTACGAGTACAATATTGTGCAAAGATCCAAATGGCAGAGAAATACTGCTCATTCCATAAACAATACAGTTTGAATGGACCTCGGTATTTTGATTTAAATCATTTAAATGAAATTCAAGATGGGACAAGAATAAACGCTATTGAATAAATTTTACATAAATAATGCAATTTTCGCTGAGAAAAGGAAAATAATTTTGAAACAATAACGGTTTGAAAATAAATATCAATTGCATTGATTTCAATGTAAGTGGCCATGAAAGCAAAATGTTATTGATCAGCTAAATATTTCTGTTTGTAATTTGGTTTCGAAACAAGAATAAGTGACTTATTTATTCGAAGGCTAATTTCCACTTCCCAAGCGCGCTTCGAACCGATTCTTTTAGCGCTATGGCTGTCGACCACACATATACGTATAAGTGTGACTATATTTTATAAAATAACGCACACAATGACAAGTATTGATGCTGAACATTGATCGCATAGCATTCGCTTTAGAAGCTGAAGAAGTTTCGCTTCGGACAACTCTTTGTTTCGCTCATTTCAGAAGATCTCAGCAAATTCATATATCGGCCCTCAATAGGCATTAATTTCCATTAACAAACGTTAGAATAAGTTTATTATTTATTAATAATACAGAGTTCATTTCTATATAAGCATGTGTCTAAACAAATGTTTATCAACATCTTGTATACCAAAAGAACGCATGAGTTCTAATAAATAGAAATTTCTAATATTACAAGTATTCTGTGCGGAAGTAAAAACTCCTGTGGCTTGATTTTTTTAATTTTTTTATCATTTTTTAACACACTGTAGTTGCAGCACATTCATAAGGGCCAAAGATCATGAGCCATTATTAAATTGCATCCGCATGGAGTCTATGAGTGCTAATATGCATACAAGTCGCTAATATTTTATCAAGATCGAAGTTAGAAAATGTTTTCAGTCTGGACGCAACGTGTTGCTATTGCCACCTCAAGAGACACAACTCGTAAGTATGTATGTACCACTGATGGTGGCAGGATAAATAAGCAAAAATTTATGTTAACATTTCTTTGTCACGGTTACTGTTTATTCGGTTTAGTTTGTCTGTTTCTTTTTCCAGCTTTAATTTTTAGCGAGAAGTCTCTGTGGTTAAAGAAAAGAGGACAAGTTTCAAAGGCATGATGACACAACAAATATCGGCTGTTTTCTGTTTGAGCGGAACGAGAAGAGCTTAAATTGCAATAAATTGTTAAAGGATATTTTTTATCTACTAAAATAGTATTTTATTTAAAGTAGCGCACCACTAAAGACATCTATCAGAATATATGGCCACCGCACCGGGCTGTATTTGGCAGCATCCCCAAGTATTGTATAATTCTTGCAAGTTTGAGTGGCAAGTGGACAATAGCGTTTATATTTTTTGGTACACAACTACGCGTTATTTTTCAGTTTTTTGTAAACATACTGCTCGTAGTAATGTTTTGTCAAATATTTACTTATTTCACGCCCTACACTAGTCAAAGTTTTTGGCTGTTTGTTTTTAAATTTTTAACTCCAATTGAGTATTACGAGTATTTAAAATTTTAACGATTATGAATTTTGTTGGTTTGTGTTCTTTAAAACGCATTGGTATCGCATGTCTTTCTAAAATTTCAAAAGCTTTTCTTTTTCGAAAAGGCCACATGTAAAATGTTTTGTAGGGAGAAGACGCGGGGAAGTGCTGCACAAAAAAAATCAAGGCGGGCGTATTTACCACTCGTTAAAAAAATTCCAAGGTGTAGTCAAAAATCCAACTGAGTGCGTATGTTAGTTAGCAAATCAATACACAACAAAAATTTGGGGCTTGCCGTCGTTAAATGAAATCAATAAAAATGATTTGGCACATGTATTTCACATACTACACACACACACACACACATACGTTGGAATTGCAAGGGAAGAGGTAAGTGTGCTTGTGTGATCTTTCTAAGTACAAATTTGTTTATTAAACATTTTAAAAAATAATAATGCCCGTCTAATATGGACAGAGTGAATCGTAATCGCTTTTGAATTTTG
Source organism: Dexiosoma caninum (assembly GCA_963924685.1). Classification (NCBI taxonomy): domain Eukaryota; kingdom Metazoa; phylum Arthropoda; class Insecta; order Diptera; family Tachinidae; genus Dexiosoma; species Dexiosoma caninum. The sequence goes on along the minus strand of OZ004729.1, from coordinate 40,266,502 downwards.
TATTCTAGACTTGAAGTCATCACGTTACACGAGAGAAATTTTAATTTCAAACCACTTTGCTGTGATTGATTCGATGTTGCCGTTGCCATTGTTGTTGTTGTTGTTTTTTTTTTCATAAATATTTTATTACATTTTTCTAATACGGCTACATTGTGTATGTATGTGTTAGTTTCAAGTCGACAAACAATTTTTGTTGTTTAAAAATACATTTGATTCATTTTTATTGCAAAAGAATTCTCGTTTGTTTTTTTCGTGTCTGTTTTTGTTTTCTTTTTTTAATTTATTCCCCTTTCGATTCCTAATGCATGTGTTTTCTGAAAATTAACAATAACACCAGCAATTTATAACTTAAAAAATGGTGCGTTTGGTGTGAACAAGAATTAAGATTTGCATGCACGATAGCGCTTTTTCGTGCATAAGCCTGACGTTCAACCATACGTTCGTTCGTTTGTTCGTTCGTTCATTCATTTGTTTGTAGCAGCTGAATACCTTTGAACGTTTAATAAACGGATGACAACATCATTCACCATCATTCAGGCATTTTGACAAATTTGCAAATTGGCTGCTTAAAGCAGTAGCCGTCTTGGTGCTCTGCTGACAACAGTGGCTACCAGTAACAGCAACGACAACAATAACAATTACAACAACAACAAAACCTTAGAAAGAATACCGATTTCAAATGAAATGTATTGAAAATGGCAATTGCCGTATTTGCTATACAAATTATTAATTCTGATCATGTTATGTGGATTAATATAAGCAGACAACTTCCTGATAAACAACAACACGAAAAAATTTATCAAAGTTTTAATTGTTTAATTAGAAACGAATTAACGATACCCTAACATAAGTATATAAAAATAGAGGTGATGCTTATGGCTGTTTTTATTTCATTTACATATGAAATGCATAATGCAGACTAGAAGAATTTGGTGATTCGCTTCGCCCATTGCAATACTGAAACTGTTTCTCGAGCGAATGCTGGCGCCGCGATATTTTCAGATGGCTGTGATCGTGGCGATTAATGCCTTCGCATATTTGACTTATGAGACATTTACAATTTAATTATTGTTCGGGTTTTCGATATACCATGGACTAAGTATTATCAAACGTGGAATTTTGGTTTGATATCTGCAAACGCTTTTGCTGGTTCTTCTTCTACCACAAAAATAACAATAACAGCTGAGAATTGCGTTTCTGTCAATTGGCCAGTAGGATGGGAAAGTAAGAAATCCCATTTCGGTTCCCAAAGTTTCCTTGGCGTGACCAGATCGATATCAATATATAGCGAAGAGCTGGACAGTTGGGTGAGCAGGAGAAAGTGAGAGAGTAGGGCTTAACTCTTACCAAACTCTGCTGTTGGCCATTTTTCGTAAAATATCTGAAGTTGCGGCTACTTTGATGTTAAAGCTAAAGCAGATTTAATTTACTTAGCCCGCGTTTTATTTTTTTTGCTCCAATGCCGACAAAAGAGAGCGCTGTTAGCGTAGACACATCAGATCGCCAGGTCTGATTTGCCAACACGCTAAATACTGCCAACGTGACAGAAAATTAAAAAGTGGAATGAAGCCATTTGGCAAATGTGGCAACTATGTACAGTGTCGACTAGAGGTCCAAAATCAAAATTATAACCTTGAATCTACAAATTTTAGGCCAACATTTTGTGTGAACTTATGTAGCAAAAGAATTGAACGTTAATTGTCTACCTCTGAGGTTCTGTAGTTCATCTTAAACACGCTAAGAGGACACTTCCCATGCAAAAATGCAACTGTTTGTTTATAAATGCGACTCCTTTTTTGCTTCACGAAAAATGTAAATGAAATTTTATTTATTTTCTTAACCTTCAAGGGTACATTTCCTTGACAAATCGCCCCAAATCGAGCGCCCTTCTTCGTCGGTATTGCGAAGCAGAATTATGGGCGAAGTAAAATGATTAATAAAAATGTCTACGAAACACAGCTTCACACCGGAGGCACCGTAACACTGCCATAATTCATCTGATCCCATCAAATACGAAGTAAAAAAAACAAAACGACATAATTCCACTGATTCTTCTAAAAATATTATTTCTTTTCATTTATATATGTATGTACTTGTTGTATGGTTAACAACAAAGTCTTTGAAAAGGGTAAAAGAATTTCACATGTTTATATAAAAACTCCTAAAAAATCTTTGAGAATTGCATAAAAATACAAACAAATTATTTTATATAACGAGAATTTTTCTTCTTAATTCTATTTAATTTTTCTAAACCATTTTATTTTGTTATAAATTTGTAACGTGCACGAATTGTGTTTACAAGTTAAAGAAGCGTCACTACGTGTAAATATGATTTCATGCAAATTCATCATTCCACTTACAAATTGAGAATATTAAACGTCTGAGAACGATTTCAAAACGGGTGTGATCAGCACAGTTTAACCATGTCAAACAAGAAAATTGTGAAATAAAAGGAAATCTGCTCTCCACATACAAGGTGTGGCTGCCTAATAAGGCCCACAACATTGTGATAGTGAAAAATAATTATTCAAAATAAATAAAAAGTTTTAGTATCGCCACGATCTTATAACGAACTAAAAAGTACAAAATATTTGTTCTTCATTTGTAACTCAAGGCGAATTAAAATTGTTTTCCTTCTGCTCGCACGTCGGCATTTGCACAAATAAAATTGAAACTTTTGCAGATTAATTGGACCAATCTGGCTTTAACATTCATAAGGATCGAAATAAGTATTGGACGCAACTGCACCTGCATACCAATCCCCTCGTGCGCATTCGTTTGCAGCTCTCAGACTCGGCCTTTAGATCTATAGACAATTAAATATTCCAGCTGCTCAAACTTAATATTTCTTTTTGTATTTAAGATTTCATCACTTAATGTAAGTTAAAATTAAATTTAAAAATACAATAAATAATTTACGCAAAACAAAATATGTACTGGGCCAGGAACTCTAAAGTAAAAAATACGTGTTTTTTTTTTGTCGTGAATTCCATTAAATTTATCAAACAAATTAGAAAAGTATTCACTTGAATTTTGTGTACTTCCGCAAACGTCTGCATTGGCAGCGACCAATGTAATCACCCAACAACAACAACAAGAGTGAGAGTGCGTACAACACCCTCCCCTGCATATTCTCGAATTGCTAACGCCAGTGCTGGCAAATAAATTATGTGACTGAATATCGTTACACAAGCAGAACGCTTAAATGACATCTTAATCTATCCGCCGCATAACAAACAACAACAACAACAACAGCAGCTGTGACAACAAACATGAGAGGGTGTTGGCATCTTTTGTTGCAAAAGCCACTGAATAATATTTTCCTTTCACATTTGCAACATGAAATGATAAAAAGTGAAAAATAAAAAATAAAAAACGTCATCTAAAACTTCCTCTTTGCCACACTCGTCACACTGTTGCAAGTTAAAAAAAAAAAAAAAAAAGGAAAAGCAGCAGCAGTAAATGTTCTAAACATCCGGTGTAGGGTCATTCAATACGCCTCAAAGCAATGGACTACAATGGCCAAATTATCCAGCGGCATTAAGATATCAAAGATGGACATTAACGGCGGTGTGCGAAAAAAAAATGTGAAACAAAATAAATCCATAAATGTGAGCAATTTATCATTAAAATTGTCTGCAAAAATAAATGATTTGTGTTCAACTTCCGATGCCAAAGAGAACAGCAAACAACTCCCAGTTTTTCCCACAGCAGAATATAAATGTCACTCCACTCTTTAACTAGAACTCCGGACTGCCAGAGATTTGCTAACCAAAAGACTAACGAAGAATTAATAAATGGAAAAACTTTAAAGCCCATAGAGAATTCTAATTGTTTTTCCTCGTTTATGGCAGCTTTGGCAGGCATTTGCAAAGATCACATTTCATATCCACCGTTTGTCTTTTTAATCTTTTTTTTTTTTGGTTTTTTTCTTAAGCTTTTCGTGTCCATTATGGCCACTTCCACTTGGAACGTTGTATATCAGAATCGCCATTTTTGGTCTGCAACTGCAACACATTTACTTTTCGCCGTCTGTCCATTTGGCCGGACTGAGATTTGTTTTTGTTTTCTTGTTGTTGCCATTTCATAGACGAGACCGTTTTATGGAATTATGACTTGTTTCGTTTAAGTGTTGCAATGACAAGTTGGCACAAGTGTTGTTTGCGAAGAACCGAAAAAGAAAATAAAACAAACTTAAAACGCCATGACAACAACATCAGCAACTACAGACACAACCACAGCCACAGCCACAGCAGCACAATGATCCCAGCCAGCCAGCCAGCCAACCAAACAAACAGTCACTCAACCAAAACCGACAGCGATAGCAATAACAATAACAATAACAATAACAATTCAAAGGTTTTAATGAAAATATTGTAACTTTCTCATGATCATGACTGAAAAGGTATGAAAAATTGAGAAAGAACAAAATAATGTTTCTAATAAAACAAATAGAGAAACTTATACGGCTTTCCTTCATTTTTTTTGCTTTAAAAGCAAAAAGATCTTGCAATCGATAGGACTTTTAAAGTTCTTGAAGTTGCTCATTTACAATTAAAATAATTTCCCACTTTAATGATTTTTAGTGGGACTTGCGGAATGTAATGAATCACCGCGGAATGCTGTTGAAGACAAATTTGTAAATGCCTTTTAAGTGAAATTCTAATATTACGTTTGCAATTTTCTCGATTATTATTATTTATTTGGAAGCAAAACTGCAATATTCAATGAGCAGTTAGCGCAATAAGCAATAAAACGTTGGCGCAGTAAAATAATAAATGAAATCGAATAAACAAGTTAATGTGTGTTATGCTGGCAGAAACGCAGCAACTCTGCTTCACACATTCTCAAAATAAAAAAAAAATGTAAATGGCCGAACGATTATTTTCAGTCGTCTGCGTTTTACCTTCGTCGTTGGTAGGCGATATTGTTGAGAAGACACAGTTGGTGAAGCGAAAGCAACAAAGAATCTGAGTATGAGCCACATATCTTTTAAAAAAGACGAGTGCGAGGGGAGGAAGGCGGTAGTTTAAGCCTCTCCAAAGTTATGCTATTTTTTTTATTGCACGAACCCTTCCCATTCCATCTTGCCCTGAATTGTTCGTGACAAAGTCACAGAGAAAAGCTGCTCTTTGTCTTTATACGAACTTTCCTGCTAGTATTCTAGAAAAAAGTAAATCCCACTAATTAAATGGCAAATAAAGCCCGTGGGATTAGGCTGAATAATTCCAACAGGCGATGCTGAGATTCATTAACGGTTTGGCAAGAAACGAAAATTTGTTAAATAAAAAATATTTCAGGAAAAAATTATCGTAACTCTGCAAATAATTACAGCTCTAAATGAAATTTCATTAGAAAGTGAGTGGTAAAAATGTGTAATTTCAACAGTATTAAAATTGATTGGCATTTTATGAAGTCAAACTAAATTTTATGGCTTGAAATCGATATTTTTATTTATTGGAATTAGAACTCAGTAGTGAATTAAAATCAGAGACGTACAAAGAGAAGTTTTGTCGGAGGGGGAATGTTTTTTCTTCTTTTGTTGTAAATTAAACCGAGTGTCTGCAATTAGTGTCTGTGGACATTTTAAAATCCTATAAAAGGAATGTTTGTTGCGTCGCACGAGTGCTCAGGAATGCACCCTCCGTATACAATGCATTGCACCGGAAGTAGGAAAACAGGTTTTAGCGATGGAAGATAGACCGAGTAATGTTTGCTGACATTGGACTTGAATTTTCCAACATCGACCTCAAATTGATGCGCTCTCGTACATAAAAACTTCCGAATTTCGGCCACGGTTCTCTTATAGCAATGGAGCACATTCCATTGAATTAGAGCTGGAACAGCGATATACTCTCCACCTTGCGCCGATTAACCAATAAGTCAATAGAGTTGGGTATCCTTCTGTCACCGATAAGTTTCCTCGCCTTCCCCCGGACCCGTTCGAGAACTTTCAAAAGGGACTTTAAAGCACCGTCCCATACATGAATGTGTTGTTTCATTTTGGGTCGGATATTGGTGATCATAATAAGAAGATCAGTTCGATTGAAGTACCGCATACACCGTCTTTAAAAAGCCACGGCACTTGAACACTTCCTTGCAGTCATGGCTGATGTGGTCAGTCCATCGTATTTCCATGCATCTGATTGCGTAACATTCGTGACTACAGATGTGGTCGCATTTTCAGTCCTTTGCTTATGCGTATTGGGTCTTAGGCTCGTAAAATTTATCATCAGGTAATGTTTTCCGGCTTTTTTTTTAAATTCCCCACGGCAAAATTATAAGAAAGTGGTCTCAAGAGCTGAGTTGATTCTCAGTTTCACAAATTTCTCAGAGATACGCGACATTTTGTTACATTTTGTCTTAAAGAGTTTTGGTAAGTGAACATAAAAACATGAAAACACGTGGACTTTGCTTTGTTCTATCAATTTGCCGATGAATATGCCCTAATTTACCTTGGAAGCGATTTTATTCTTTTTTTTTTTTAGGGGAATGAAAATGTGCCCAACGACGCCAATTGGCGATCACCGAATCGGAACAAATGTCAAACAGTTAAAAAGTAAAAAATTAAAAAAATAAAAATAATTTGCAATTCTGATGCCACCATTTACAAACACTTTCCGAATGGTGTCTGGTTCTTTTTCTATGACACACAGTTGGCCTTTGTTTTTCGCGTTATTTATTTTAAATAATATATCGTGCATATATAATCTGACGATTTAAAAAATAAACGAAAATGTGTTTACTAACAGGTGTCCCAAAATCAACGCATTTGTGCGGCAAAGTGTTGGCAGAAACAATAGAATTAATTACGTGTTGACATTATTGGGATACTTGCGAAAAATATTGAATGTTTGGAAACCGATCACTGTGGTTCGTAAAATTGCAAACAAAATATGCTCAACTGTGAAGGAGGTGAATAGCCGTTGAAAAGTCGTTTAAATGTCCTTAGCAAATCATGGCCTGAGAGTGTCACGTCAAAGAAGTCCTCTGCCACAACAATTGAAGCCTAATGATCTCACGCTGCAAAGAGAGCTTGTTGAATGGATTATTGAAGATCAGCTAGAGATGTGCTATTTTCCAAATAAAATAATCCCTTTGGGAATCTCTAAATAATTTCCGGAAGACGATGCCACATGCCATGCTCATATGACAGCATCTCGTGAAAGTCCTTTCTCCCAATCTCTTATTCTTTCTTTCAAATACGTTTTGATTCAATAAAAAAAAATTAATTTAAAACTCGGACGGCTTTTGAGCCACCCTTTTATTTATGGTTATTTAAGTGTCGAAATAAAGTATGATTGGAATTATTTTAAAAAAAAAAATTGTATTTCTTCATGTGCTACTTAGTAAACAATTTAAAACAAAATGTGTCAGAGAGTCGTAAATCAATAAAAGAAAAATAAAATGTAGAATAAAAATAATAAGAATAAAAATTGAATTCTTTAAATTAGATTGACGATCAGTTTCGGGAATGAAAAATTGTTTCTATTAATTTTTTTCTTTTCCTTCGAACATTCCGATCTTCAGATCATCAGATTTTGCTTTCATAATGCTATCGTTGAGAAAAAAGTCTTGCTGCGTGAGTATCAATCCAGACTGTGAAACTGTTGTTTCATGTTGAGGAAGTTCTTGTTGAATTTGTCATTTTGCATGAGCAGCGGAGGACAGAAGGAAGGTATGACCGCATGAACGAAAATGTTGCCTCATCCACAATTATGCAGAGTATACCTGTTAAGGAATCTGCAGTTCTTGGTATGAAAATTCAGTGTGACGTTCGCTGGACTGGCCACATTTTTCTTTCAAGTCTCAAAAGAAGCAGTCAAATGCCATTTTTAGACGGTGTAAGAAAATCGTCACATTATCTGGTCTCCTTGTTATTTACATCTCATATACCCGACGGAAAATGGAATACAACTGTCGTAGATGGTCCGGCGCTTTAAAGTATATTTTTAAGCTACTAGACCGCTTACAGGAGAGCACGAAGAGTAGGTAACTCGTACCTTCCTCTACCCTCCTCAGCCAAAAGCAACATTCCTAGTTCCGGTGCGGTGCCATGTCCAGACTTCTGGTCCTATAAATAAATAAATTCGAGTTCGCTGCAATGCACAGACACAGATGTCATGTCATCTTTTTTATTGTAATTAAAAGTAAAATTTAATAAGAGGGATCATCGATTTCACACAAAAATAAAACACTCAATTTGAAAAGCAAAAAAGAATGTAATAAATCAATAATTTTAACAACAGAAAAAATGTTTGTCACAGGTACACACATGCACAAAGAGTGCGTTTCTAATGCACATACGCAGTTACGTACTTCAGTGTTTATGTTTGTAACGTTGGCCTCAGGCGCCAGGCGTTGTCAAATTCCCGCCGTGTCAAAACAAATTCTACAAAATACACTTTCACTATTATACGATCTGTTTTCTCAGGAAAACAATAAATGAGCAGCGCAGAGAGAGGGCAGGCAACAAGTACGAAAGCAATTTAAATGTGTTTCGAACGGCAATTGCATCAGGTCTGTCTGTCTGTCTGTATGTCTCTCCGTCCGTCCGTCCGTCAGTTAGGCTATGAAGTTTTTAACTACCAGTAAATAAATATATTTCGCTGTACAGAAATAACAAGAACAAACCATGAAATTCACACGTGCAATCTTTTCTGTGCTGTGATAATTCAAAGGAAAGTAACAGTCCTCTGACAACGAAGAGAATGCACAAGAAGTCCTGTTGTTTTATGGTTAAAAAGATGAGGTTTGAGGGTTAGACGTGCACGCGATGTCCTTTTAGCTGATAAAAGGCACATACAGAAGAGCAGAAGCGTAAGTGGATATTGGCTATTGCATGTCCATCTTGATAGCAATCAAACGAACAAGTCAATTTTTAAGTTGCCACTTGACTCTGACGAGCAATCAGACAATTAAGTTATCACTAAACTGGCCGTGTTAAACAATTATTGTTTTACGTTTAAAAGAATTAATGGAAGAGGAAAAATTAAGAGAAGAATGTCTAACGAAGAAAATCTCCAGCAAGCAAGATCAACATCAATAATTATGAGGTGCTAGAAAATACTTCCGTTTTACAAGGAAACCATCACAACAGTTACTGGGAATACTGGCTACCATACACATACATACATATGTAACTGATATGTACGTGCCGCAAAATTAAAAAGGGAATGAATACGAAAAATAAGTCACCAGCCCAAAAGTGTTAACATTTCTAAAATAAGACAACAAAACCATCAACCAAATGCTGATTGAAAATCACAAACCAAATTCAAATCTATTCCGGTGCATCTTTCAATCTCTCAATGTTTGTGGTCAGATGGAATTGGCAGGCAAAACAAATCTTTAATTTGCTTCTTTTTTTTTAATTTATCATTTTATTCAATTAAGAAGGTCGGTTGTGTTTCCTTGGAACACAAAGCAAAAGAGAATGTTGCACAGCAATAAACCTCGAAAATTGATCTGCATATTTTGTACAAATTTTCCTAAAATGTGGTCAAGTGTGCATAATTGGCAAAAGCTTTGCGGTTTTGTAGGGATTTTTCTATTAAATCTGTAGAGAAAAGTGCATTTCAACAATTGTCTAGTTGTTGGAATTATTTATTTATTTATTTTATTTGTTTTTTTGTTTTTTTTTTCTTTAGAACATCCTGGAAGAACGTGGCGGGTAGATTTTTTCGGCACACTCGCTTTGTTCTTTAATCGGCAATTTAATATTAAATATTCAGCTACATTCGTTCAGCGATTTTTCCTCATTTAGAGACCAACTCATCTTTAAACAGCCTTTCTAGTTCGAATTTATTTAAGAAGGAACTGATTTTTTTACTGGAACCCATGCTTATGGCTTACGTATGCAAGTACATAATTGTAGCGAAACAATTTGGAAGGAAGAACAGGCAGGTGGCGAACTGATACGAAGGAATAGAGAGTAGAATTCTTGCACAACTCTGCAGTTGCGCGGCTATTCTGACTTATTCTGAATAAAGCACAGCTGTTCCGTCTCTGCTGCTGATGTTGGTGGATTAATTTTTAAGCTAAGGAGAGAAGCAATTTTATTTATTATTTTACTTTGCTGATGTTTTAGTGCTTTGACAATCAGTTTGAATGATTTTCTTTACTCGTGTTTTCCTTTCTATTATTTTCCTTTTAAAGCAGAAGAACATTGTATAATATGCTCTCAATTAACATTTGTGACTTTAATTTTTATAATAAAAAAATAAATGGCAAAATTAATTCTTCATTTTTATTTGACCTTCTATTTTTACTTTATGTAATAATATTACTTAGCAATCAATGTAGGTCTATTTTATAAAAAAGTTTTTTAAATTATATATATGATTCTAATTGTGCTTTTTCCCTTATAAACTATATGTGAAATTTATTATTACATACCTTATGATATTCTCATACAGTATGAAAAATATCATAAAGCATTTTATTACAAAAGCAACTCAATAATTGAGGAGGAAAGCATATCCATATAGTACTATTTCGCTAACGCTTACTTAGCTCATCAGTGGATTTTCCCAACTTCTGAATACAAACCTAAGATCTATATGTTTAAAATTCAATTAAGCAAACGAGAATTGTTTGAATATTAAACATACAAACCAAAAAATCTATAAACAAAAACATAACAATCCATGAGTTTACTTTTATAACACACACACATTTCTATTTTTAGTTTTTTATTCTCATCTAAATTTTTTTTTATTATTTTTTTTTCAAATTATTTATTTTTTCGATATTTCGCTAACCCTTCGGGAAAATTAAATAAAATTATTTAACAAACATAAAATGAAAATATTTTATATTATTTGAAAAGAAAAATGTTTTTGTCAATAAAATATAAAAGTATTTTGAAAAAAATTGTTCTTTTCTTTTTTATAAAAATTCAAAATAAACTACCTAAACAAAATTTTAGTCTTTTTTACTATTGTAGTCATCTGTTATTGACAATTTCATTGTTCAGTTGTACAGTTGCAACTGCTTGACAAATATAGTTTGGATACATCAGAATGCGACCCAGGCATTGCATGCAATAAACAGTATCGCCAATTTAAAGTTCTGTCAGCTCTAAAAGAAGAGAAAAGAAACACCCGATATTTTCAGTTGATTCGTTTTGTTCACCCGTTCTTTTATTGAAATAAAAACGTTGAAATTTAAATGGTTGTCGGCAACAAAATATTTTGAATTTTATTTTGCATTTCTTGTTTGCAAGTATTCAATACCACAATTCTGCATTGAATATGTTTAGGATTTCGTTGGTATTTTAACATTTAAGGAGAAAAGTCTTTAAGTGATTAATTGGTTAGATTTGTAGCACCACCACCACCACAGAAAAGGGAAGAAATTTAATTCCAGAGAAATCTCGTCAATTAAATATTTTGTTAAGTAATTAAAACTTTTATAGTCAACACGTTTGCAAAATTTTATTTGAACTGCTTAAAAGTACGGTCAAACTATGCAGATATTTGGCGAAGTGAACGTAACCACTCTATACTGTATATTTTTAAACAGAATACAATAGCCCAACTCACCATCTCGTGCAAATGGTCATGCATTTGAAAAATTGTGTAGTCAATTTGTGCTCCACACTAACAAAATAAACACATACATATGCATTTGTTACACTGGTGTAAACACACTACAATGTAAATCATAGTTTTTTATTTATTATACGTTTGCAAAACAGAATATTTTTGGTTCAAAACCCAGGCAGACCAAAAATGTTGGTATTGTGTCTGTGCTAACAGCGCCCTCCTTTATCGGTGTTTGAACAAACATCCACGAAATATGATAACAAATAAATTGGTCCTCCTCATAGACTAAAAATTAACGTGTCAACAGAACATTATACTCATTCACGCAGCAACTCTGCTTTGGAAATTCACCAAAAACGCGCAACGTTGGTATTGTGTACCACCAGCGATTTAAATAATTACAAAAAAGCAGTTCTAATTGAAAAAACTCCACGATATTTTTCAATTTTGATTATTTTTGAGGGAACAACAAAATCAATTAAAATAAACGTGGATTCAATTAAATTGTTGATTGAGAAAAACAACTTTATTGAGCAAAGTTACTTAATTGGTAAAAACATATGTAACTATTATTTTCCTGTGTGAAAGGCCCAATATACGAGTATATATTACAAAGTATCACAGATGTGTCATGTGTCAAATTTTGCATCGCTGACCCATATGATGTGGATGCTTATAAAAATAATTCGCCGTCGATTTGATTCGTTCGCAGTTTTAAAGCGGTCGCCATTTTAAATTTACAATGTGTCCATTTTATTTAAAGCTTAGAAAACCCTTTCGTTCGATCGTGCACTGTTCAGAAAAAAATGGTGGACACACAGGTATCGAAATAGACGAATAAGCGAAAGAAGTAAAGAGAACGTGAAAACGAATTTTTCCGAACACAATACCCCCTGCTGGATCGATTTGGCGTCCCCGAAAAGCCCAAAATAGTAAACCTCATCGAAATCATTGGAACCATTTCCGAGATATCTGTTATACAAAAACGCTTTAAAAAAATAGCGACTGCTACGCACTTCTCATCACATCATACGGGGGGGAATAATATAAATAAATGGGAAGAACTCCTTTTGGTGATGGTGTCTCAGCAGAAGCATTTCAGTTGTGTTTGTTTTTTTAAGAGAAACGACACTCGGCATTAGTGTGACTGCCGCCAATAGTGACATGTTAGTGTGTTACCCTTGCCTTTGGAAAGCGATAGCATGGAGAAGATATAGGTGGTGATGTGATGAAGTAATTGATAAATATTTTTTGTGCTGAGTGTGCGCATTAGTTTTTAAGGAGAAGATAAAAAACCTACATTACTACATTTCGCCAACTTTTTCGTGCTCAAATATTGACACAGGAAAACTGAGTTACTTTGAAATATTTTCTGCAGGACTACCATCAGACAAATAGGATTTAGATCTTTATGATGAGCTCGTGTGTGGCAGTCGGTCATGGAAAAGGCCCCATACATACTTGGGGAACGGTTCAAATATCGAATGGCCTGGCCGTTTCATAATTTCACAACTTTAAATATATTATGTATGTGATTTGCGGGACGAATGCTGGCAAAAGCTATGGGAATATTATGTGTTACGCAAACTGAATTACAGACTATCGCCGTGCAACATCTTGGAATAATTCAGCAAATGGCGTTGAATGTCATTGTGTTGTAACCTTGAGAGATCATGTTCAAATGCCAATCACTACAGCGACAGCAACAACAGAAACAATAACAACAGATTGCCCTCTAATTACAACCGTTGTGAGCGAAAGTAAAATTAAGGCAGGGCGGTCAGTCTTCTCGGAAAAAAGGTTACAAATTTCAAATGCTAAAAGCAGTTTAGAAAGAATTAATGGTCATGCAAATATAATCAGATGAATTCAACAACAGCTGAATACAACGAGAAGCAATGCAAATGTCTGTGTGGGCATATTTTGTGATTGTTCATCATTTATGTTTTTTTTTATAAAAAATTGTGATTGAAAATGTCAAAAATGCTTTTGAAATTGTATTAATAAACTGTTTTCGTAAACGTTTGATATTTATCTACGTGAATTTGAAAAAGAAATAGAAGTATAAGCAATACAATTTACAAATGTCAAATAGAAATATATTTATACATATGGATGTGTGTACGAGGTCTGTTCAAAAGAAAAGGTGAATTTTGAAAAATATTTATTTATTCATCAATATCCATTTTGTCCCCTTCAAAGTAATCTCCATCGGATATAATGCACTTATGGCAGCGCTTCTTTTCGGCATGCCCTTCAGCTCATTCTTCGATTTTGACTTTATTTCATCAATTGTGGCAGAACGCTTTCCTTTCATGGTCTCTTCAGTTTTCGGAATAGGAAAAAGTCGCAGGGTGCCAGATCTGGTTGAGGCATGATTACGGTTCATGTTTTAGCTGGTGCAGTATCGTGATGCAGAATCCATGATTTTTTTTCCCACAATTCCGATCGTTTGAGCCGTATTGCTTCACGCAAACGTTGCATAACATCTTTGTAGTATTTTTTATTAATCGTGCGACAATCGTTGACAAGAACTCATGATGCATCACGCCATTGTAATCGAAGAAAAAAAAATTCACCTTTTCTTTTGAACAAACCTCGTACGTATGTATGTATGGACATTTGTGTGGCTTGATTGTTATCAAGTATGTGTTTTGGTAAAAGAACAAAAGTATGAGGGCATTCGAACTATTTATAAAGACAATTAATTAATCGTTTTCCGTTAATTTTACATTTGTTGAGTATTTTCTCGGAAATATAATGCAATCCTTATGAAAAGGATAGACGAGGCAACTGTTAATCTAGCCAACCCATGTTGCTTCAAATGCTGCTGTTGAAGTAGCGGTGTTGTTTGTCAAAATATTTTAATAGCTGTTGATGTTGGTGGTCTTGTCTGTGGCCTATCGCTGTGCCTAATTTTTGGTGAAATGATGGACAACACTCTTGCTTCTTCTCTACTGACAAACAACTAAATTTCACAGGAGAAGGATTTTTTTCAATTTTTACGTACATTATTTTTTAACCAGTGCTCAGGGTATGTCTTCTATATGCAATGGATACATGTGGTGAAGTGATAGGAAGGAATAGAGAGATTTATTTTTGCACAACTCTGCTGTTTCGAGTTTTTAGAGAACTTGTAAAGCAGAGTTGTTGCAACTCAGGGCTTATGTTGTTTATTATTTCATATTGCCGACGTTTTATAGCTCACAAATACCGAGGAAGGAGCGGAGTCACAATAGAAAAATGTTGGGTCTGACCGGATATTGCACTACCGATCTTCTGGTTGCAGAGTCAAGGCGTTAAGTACTCGGCCACCAGCACACATAAATACATACGTCTAAATCGTTTCCGTTGTAAAATCGGAAAAATTATACTTTGGGAAATCAAGGGAGTGATGGGCCACTATCAATTTTATTTAAAAAAAAAAACAAAAAAGAAGAAGGAAACCGATAATACTGGCGCTTACGACTTTTTAGTGGTTTTTGCTCGAAATTAGCAAACATGTACCAGGAAAAAAATACGACTTACTGTGGAAGTTTTCCCAGCTGGGCATCACTTATGCATCCCCGAAGTCAAAATGGATACTACTACAAATCGGCCGTGTTGATATGACTATAAAGTGTGTGTTGGTTGCATCATTGTGTTGGAAAAGCCATGCTACGCTAAATATTCCTAATTACCACAAAAATCTGGTCACTGAAAATTAATCTTATCGGCATTACTGTACAATTATGCAACAATACAGAAGAGTAGCATAAGTCTAATTCGATCTATTGAGGGGATAGCCAATTTTAACTAAAAAAAATATGATTTTTCTGGATTTGTGCTGAAGACTTTTATTGAGAATACTCCCCCTACTAATAGAAAAATATGTTATTATAATTTTGAAGAAATTATACTTTTACTGCCGTACTGATAAAAAAATGTTTTTTTTATATTATAAACGGTTTAATAGACAAATTTTCATACAAAATTCAATAAATATTTAATCTAAGAATCCATAAAATTCTAATGAATACGGCAGTTAGAATTTAACACGTTAAGAGCTTAAGTCGATTTACGCTACTGTTCCATATTGCCGATGGATTTTTTAATACACTTGCTTGCTGTTAGAATGCATAAAAATTCGCTTATGGCAATGCTGCCGCAGCAATTTACAGCAGTTTCATCTAAAAGGTGTATGACTTAGCTAAAACGCCCTTACAGTACACTTATTTGGTGATGCCACTCACAGATGTCACTCTTTTGCATGTTTCACGTCTTGTTTGAATTTTTTTCTTATTATTTTCCGCGGTCGCTATTTTGACAACTTCCTATGGCAACCAATTGTATTTTGATTGATTGTTGATTTACAGTTATTTACATTTACAGTTATTTATTTATTTACTATTTGTTTTGTAGTCATATTAAATTAAAAAGTCTTAATAAACATAAATGTACTGTATGTGTCAAAGAACAATAAGTAAATTGTGAATTTCTTGTCACAAAAATGTTTCCATCAACTACAAAAACAAAACTAAAATAAAGAAATTGAATGTGTAAACGTGTATATTTTTTAATTTTTATTGAACACTTAAAAAAATAACAAATTGTTTAACGAATTTTATTGTACTGCCTTAAAATGCCAACAGTTCCAGCGCGTAACTTTGATCGTAATAAGAAATACGGCGGTGGTACTTTGTCCCTGTTGGGCTCCCCAAAAACCACAAACGTCATCCGTACGGATGTTTCGGAAGTTCATTTGAAATGGCCAGCGTCGAGTATGCAAAACTGCCCACCATATAAATACACATTCTTGTGGTCATCACCTCCCAAAACGGTTGGCCAAAAAAGTGCCAAGGCTCCAAAGTAAGTAATTGCACATTTATCTATCAAACAATTTGGCAAACAATTCCAAGTAAATGTATAAGCACACATACTTATGGACATATGGATGTACATGTACAAATGTTTGTAAGGAAAATTACAACGATTTATAACATGTTTAGTTGCTGGCCAAAGAGCTTATTTTTTGGTCATCGTGTTAAAAAAGACAGCAAACAACCGTTAGAGGTCAAAATAACTTGAAGGTCAGTGAACTTTTCAGATATACAAAACATTTGACAGGGAAGCCACTAATAATTGGAAATTTTGCATATCTGTTTTTAAAACTTAAACAATCTATTGTGTCTGCGTCCTTAAGGACTTTCTGCGATGAGACATTAACTGACTGTTCATAGAAGCCGAATGAATATAATCGTTCAGCATTTATATTGAAAACAACAATGGTTTTCAATATACATAAATGGCGAATGACTATTTTCAACTTGTGTTGTATGAACAGGCAATAAATGTATTTAAAATTTTATATATTAATCAATTATTAAAAATATTTCAAGTTTTTTGTTTAGTTTAGTTTTTTAATAATAATTATCCCTAATTTTTCAAACTTTTTGCTTTTTATTTATTTTGCAATACAGTTGAATCACAATAGACTGAACACTTGGTAATATGAACTATTCGATATTACGAACTCCCAATTTGTTTCATTAGTTACTCTATAGAGTGAACAATACCCAACTCAAGAGAGTGAACTTTTGTTTATCTTAAACAAAATTGACTAACTTACATTTTTATAAAAGCGTTAGATTTCTGATGAATTTGCAATCATTTTTGTTTTACTTTTCCCTCCGGGGCCGATTTTCAAGACACTTGTTATAACCTCACGGTAAAAAAATTGGGTGCTAATAATAATGTGGACTTTATACAACGTGAGCTGTGTATTATTATTAAGTGTTTGGATTTATTAAACCAAATATTTGCCCAATGTAAGGCGTCCTGGTTAATGAACATTTCTTTGAAAGCTTTACAAGTCAATCGAAAAACGATGATTAATTGTTGAATAAATTATACCGGAACAATAATTTTAACGGTCAGCTACTTGGCCAGCAGCACTAATAATGCCAGTGACATTGAACATTTCTTAAGGTTTTTTCATTCCAACTGAAGTGGATGGCAAAGTTCAAACGGAAGTCGCAGATTTATTAAGAAACCTAAGAAAAACATTAAAAGTTCACAATTAATGAATATTTGCTGAAATTCATATCATGTGCTGGACATGAAAATTTGCATAAAAATTGCCGAAGAATGAAAAAAGCCATGGTGCTCCAAAAAAAAAAACGAATGACGAAACTAAATTGAATAGTTACGTTCACACATGCATACATACATACATATACATATACATATACATATACATATTCATACATATATAAATTAAAGACGATTATATGAAACACATTTAAAAAGTTTTTTGTTCGTAAAACTTTTCAAGACTCCTTTAGAGTTTCGTAACTTTAAACTGCTTGTTATCGTCTTATTCGAGGAAAGTTCTACGCAATTACAGCAACTGTTTTGTAGTACCTGAACTGCAGACGGGAATACTTTCTGTTTTGAATTTTCCCCATATTGTGGCCACTGCTGCGATTGTGTTAGTAGTCGTTGTGTTGACCATCGGTATTTTAGCTTTGAGCAACGAACACGAATGCTTTAAGACGAACGGTTAATTGGCCATTGTAGTCACAACTTGATATGGAATCAAGCATGTGTTCTGGTCATTTCGTGACTGAGTGCTGACCGTATAACAGTCAACGGCTAAAATTGCGTTCTATTTGTGTGAGGTTTAGCCGGTTGTATATTCGTTTATTGATTTCTGAATGAGTGGTATTGTGTGTGTTTTAGACACGTTATGTTTTTAGTGCGAAAAAGAAAAAAGATTTCAATATTGAAACGACGAAAAATGTGAAAACCTTAGAAATTTCCTGTAATAAAAAGTAAAATTACAAATAAATTAAATAATGCAAGATTTGGAAACGAACAAAGAAAATACAAATCCAGATAACTTCCTCAACACTACTACGTCCACTCTTTGCTCAGCTAACTCCTCCAGTAATACATTGGAATTCGACGAGAACGCCGAATTAAATACTCCAGGAATAGTGGAAGCAACAACAGCAGTAGTAACTGCTGGTGGCGCAACTAGGCCGAAATTTTCTTTTGCTGCAAATTATACACCCTCGCGTCACTATTCCGGCTTATCGTCGTCCTACGACTACACCTCAAACCTATCAACATCTGTAGCTTCATTTGCAGTGCTTAATAACGATTACGTGTCATTTTCAGCGCATTCGAATAAACCGAACGCCATAGTGCACCCCATTAGGCGTGCGGAGCAGACGGCATTGCCGCAAGCCTATAATGGAACTGATCAGAATCTTCGAATTAGCGGTTTCAATCCAACATTATCGGTAACATATCCGCAATTGGGCGCCGCTAATGCACAGCATTTTGCCGAGGAGCTTAATCGCAAATTGAGTCATCTACATTCGGTTCACGGAAGCGATCAAAATTTCAAACATTCTTTACATCATGTAGGAGGGCGCTAAACCTTAAGGAATTGGATTTTTATTTGGGATTCGGTAGAAATGAACGTTTTTCATGTTCAATTGCGCATATTCTCACTCCGACTGTTACAATTGCGATAGTAACTTAACTGCCAAACGACAAAACCCAAAATAGATAGATCTCAGTCTAAGGACACAGGACCACAAGGTGGCCGTAATATCCCCTCCCGAGACAACAAATTTAAAATATAAATAGATCCGAGTCTAAAATACCACAGGCCATATATACATTTTATTCCAAAAATAGGACCAGGAGCGACCGTAGACTGCAAGATATGTCTCTCAACAGGTCTCCTGTAGATTTGCCGAGTATAGCAGGACATGAAGGCATTAATTTTTTTCAAAATTAGAACCAAGAGGAGACGTAGGGGGCAATATATTCCGCTCGGAACCTATTTAACAAATTTTAGTGACATTTTAAAAGTAGATCTGTACTCTTAATTACTTGCAGATAATAATTTGAACGAGGCCGCGGGTAAAAGTATAAAATATTTACATTTGTATTCATAAAAAAATTAAATTTATGTGAAATTTATTATTATGTAACTATTTTTTCAATTGTTCAGCGTTCTTCTGTTTATATATTTAATAATTCTCAAAGATTTTTTGGGAGTTCTTCTATAAACAAGTGAAATTTCTTAGCCCTTCTTCAAAAATTTGGTTAAAGGTCTACTGAAGATTTGTTATTGGCAGCAAATGAAATGCGCATATAGGCCAAGCTAAACCATATAAAAGCATAAATAAATAATTTAAATTTATTTGAAGAAACATATGAAACAAAATAAATTTCAAACACGTTTTAAAGTTTATGAATATGAGGTTTAATGTTAAATCTCCACTAATTAAGCTGATGCCGTATATCGAGTGTGACAATCCCGCAGTTCCCCAGCTAAGGGTCTAGTATTACACGGAATTTCCTCGATTTTCCATATTTAGTTTTTAGAACAAGAAATATTGCCTTTAATTTCGCTGACATAGAAACGGCTTTCGGCCCCGAATGTTCAAGCAGGTTATTTCCTGCATATACGCTACGCATGCACATAAAGCTTTATATTTCTGGTTGTAAAATCAAATTATGCACTTATGACCCCCATAAAATGTGCGTCTGTTAAGTTTTAATGTTGTAGATCAGCTCAAAATCGTACTCTCCACAGTCTAGTCCAGTTCAGTCCAATTCTGTGCTTTCGATAATACATAATTTCCATAACGACATGAAGTGATCGCAAAAAGAATGAAAAAATATCAAGAGCAAAATTTGTTTGCCGAATTTCCAGATGAAAACCCAATGACGGACCACCACACTTTCGAAAAACAGCAATTTATTTTTTGTGGCTTTTTAGGGTAGCAATCAGGACGCACTTAACCAACGACCACTTTTCATTACAACTGTACCCAGAGGCATATTTTTGCCACCGCCAAAGGAAATTATACTCCTCTCGTCATCCCGTAAACAGCAATTATATGCGTATTCTTCACATCCTGTCGTTTACAATACAACTTCTTCAAAGTTATCGCCTTCTTGCTACAACAACACGCACGTGGGTCATAAACCTAACGGCACTTGCGAACAACACTATACCAATCGCAATAACTTAACAATGGCCAAGGACAAATATCGTAACAGGAATAACGTTAGTGCTGGTGGTGGGGGCGGTGAAGCTGCAGTGGCCGTTGATGGAGGTGCTAACGAGATGGCTGTTGGTGATAAACCAACGCCAATCACTAAAGCATCGTTGCAATTAAATGGTGTTGGAGCTTCTTACACTGCCTCCACACCCGTGCCAGGTGGTCTTCATATATCCAAGCAACAGTTTCAACAACAACTTAAACACGCTCGTTTAAAAAGGTAAAAGCTTTCTCAAAGTTCCACCCATCTTTATTTAATTTATTTTTCTAACGAAATTACTAATCAGTTGACAATGGTATTTCAGTAGATTTTCTCAGGCAGGAACATAACTGCATACATGTGTGAACGACTGTTTTATAATATTTAGATTTCTAGTACAGTAAACGCTTGTAAATTAGAAGCACTTTGTTCCGAACGTAGTTCTAACTTTCGAGAAGTTCTACTTTCCAAAGGTTTTTTATCTTGGACTAAACCGCTGTAATTTATATCAGCTGAAGCCGGTACTGTTCCGTGACCAATTACTCTGCCGACAACAACTGATTTAGTCTGAAACTGTGCTCGAACCCTGGACTTGTTGGTTTTGTATACAACGTGCAGACTACTTCGCAACATGAAAGTCGATCTTCGTTTAGAAAATATACCAAAAAAACACTTCTGCATAGATTATTTTAATTTTATTTATATAGAACGAATACAAAACATACCACTTCATCAAAATTCATTTTCATTCAGTTTAGTGAAAAAAAATCATTTAAAAAAATTTAAATTTTATACAAGAACTCCCAAAAAATGTTTGAGAATTTCAAAATATGCAAACAAAATAAAAATAAATAGCTTCTTCAAAAAAAATGTTTTTGTATACAACAAACATTTCATTATTCGATTTAAATCTATTTAATCTATTGTTATATAAAGCACATTTTTTGAAGAATCTCTTTTGTTCATTATTTTATGTTTATATTTTGTAATTCTCAAAGATTTTTTGGGAGTTCTGGAGTAAATAATTTCTTAACTTTTTTCAAAAATTTGGTTAAAACATCAAATGAAATGTACATATTGACCAGCTAAACCATATAACTAACATAGATAAATAATCGTAATTAATTTTGACTTCCCTTGAATTAATTTAAAAAAAAAAATTTTAATATATACATACATATATAAAAATTGGCACAAAATAAAAGTTTTCAAACCACGTATTTAAAAAGCTTAGTACTCATAGAATCAGTAATATTTGATTGTTTTTGGATTTATTAAATTTGTCACAACAATATCGTTGCGGAGCGCCAAACGATTGGTCAAATAGTTTGCGTAAAATAGTTCACTAGTTCTACACTAATTTATGAAATTAAATTTCACAAAACACTTCCGAAATATGACTACGCGTTTGAAATTTCATACAGTAATCAACAAAATTGCGCGGACAATAAAAATTGCTTAAGTAACATGGGATTCCTCCTTTTTACTATGTGGAAACCGAATAAATGCTATACAGACAATTGTTGAGGGTTGAAAACAAACAACAAATAAAAATGCTCGGAAATTAGAACGCAACGTTTTAAAAACGTTGGTTCTAATTTCCGAAGGATTCGAATTTCCGAGGGTTCTAATATACAAGTGTCTACTGTAGCATTTATTTTATTGCTTTGTATATGTGAGATAATCAAATATTAAAAGCATCCCAGCAAAAAAAAGTGACTGCGTTCACTATGAATTGGTATTGTCATGACTTCTTAAGTACTTCTTTATCGGAATTCATTTTTAATGCCACCACTATCATTTTTGAACTCATGGAAAACACATTCAACTCTGCCGACCAAATCATATGAACAACTGCGCAGTTGTCATTATAATTTCATGAAGTTTTTAAATGTGTTAGAGAAACTCATTAGCCGATGCTAAAACGTAACTAAATCATGGAGCCTTCATTGATTCTAAGCACTCGATTCAATGACGAGTTGTTTTGTTAAATGTGAGTGAATACAGGCTCGCTTTCTTCAGCTAAATTTAACCAGTTCATTTGCAATATAACCCATGCATTATCTATATCTTTTGCATGTATTTTTTGCTGGGATGTAATTACTTTCTTCTAATTTTCTGTTCTAAATTTAAAAAGAAAAAATTATGTTACTAATCGACAAAAATTATAATCAAAAGTAAAGGCAGTGAAGTTAGTGATTTAATTCACATACATACGTATGTAGAATATTAAATTGCTAATACGGAAGAACACAATTACTCGTACATCTACATATGTATGTATGTATATAATTAATAAGCAAACGCGTATAATCGGCGTACTAATGCGCCGATTTTGGAGAGATATACATATATGTATGTATACGTAAGAAGTAAGACGACGGCCAAATTATCACTAACAGCTATAAATAAAAATGCACGTTCGTTTTTGCACAAATAAAATGCAAAAACAGAGGACAAATAGAGTGGATCAAATATAGAGTTTTTTCTCTTTATGTCACTCTTCGCTATACACAATATCTGTAAAATAGTCGGCGGTATTGTGTAAGTGAGTACGAGTGGAGAGTAGTTAGCGCGTTGTTCTGCAAATATAATTTTTTTTACCGGTGTGGGATTCGAACCCCGGTCCTTCTTTCTGAGTTTTCTGTACTACAGCACCCTCCTTCATTGGTATTTGGGAAATAAAACGTCGGCGAAGTAAAATAATAAATAAAAAGGATCCCCTCACCTTAAAGATAATGCGTTGAAATTAATATGAGGGACGCCAAAACTTTGATTTATAATTAACACGCAACTGCAGAGATGAGAACCAAAGAAGCTCTATCTTCCTACCACTTTCACCACATGCCTATTCTCTACACCATCCCTCTCCTCTCTCTATATAGTTCCAGTGCAATGCATTGCATATGTAGGGGATTGATTTCTCCTGAGCACTGCCCCAAGATACAAAGGAAGAGTGTGAGGCCACCGAAACCCCAATGGCCATTAGTGCCAAACATTGGTCTAATCGAGACAGGAACATTGATAAACTTACATACATACATACCTACATACATATGTATCATCCTTTAAGATTCGACTGCAAATGCCGAAGATATAGAGAAGAGCTTAGAAAGGCCACCCCTACCTGCGGCTAAAAAAATTTTTCTTTCGAACTTGCCTTGCAAAAGTACTTTATATTGGGCGGTGTAACGTAGTACGCTCTAATGTACATATGGATGTACATAAATACATACATATGTATGTACTTTGCAACGGTATTCTACAGTATTTATTTAGGGCATAATAATTGAAATTGTGTCATACATTTTAAAACACACACACACACACACACACACGCCAAAATACTGAATAAAAAAACCAAATAACCCATGAGCACATACGCCGCACACAGGAGTGTTTCACCCAAAAAGCTGGCCAAAAAGCAAAAAAAATTTCAAGAACTCTGAAGAACGCACTCGATAGACAACAAGATTCTACATCATATTGTGAATTTTGAATTCTCCAAGTTGAGATTTGTAGTTCTGCAACACTGCTAAAAGCAGTAATATCATGTGCGTTTTTAATGGTTTTCCTCGGGTTTTTTTTTTTGTGGCTAAACGAATGAGTATTATATATCGCACCCTAAATACA
This sequence comes from Dexiosoma caninum, assembly GCA_963924685.1. Classification (NCBI taxonomy): domain Eukaryota; kingdom Metazoa; phylum Arthropoda; class Insecta; order Diptera; family Tachinidae; genus Dexiosoma; species Dexiosoma caninum. The sequence goes on along the minus strand of OZ004729.1, from coordinate 40,242,272 downwards.
AAAGTGACACAACTCAAAATTTTCCAAAATGTACTTTTTTCCGTAAAATAATTCACAGTACACATCTCTAACTACTTCAAAAATTTCTTTCTCATCACTGTTTTCTTTAACTGGAAAAATACCGTTATGTCTGTTTTTATGTTAATTGCATTGCTTACGCACGATCGACTAAAAAGACCTATTTTTAGTTGCGTCAATGTTCTCAAGAAGTGCTGATTACTTTTGTTACACATAATATGTGTAACTTCTTCTTCATAATGGAACCAATTTTATTTTAAATATTACAATCATTTTTGCATAAACAGTTTTTTGCCTCTCCTGAAAATTTGAGAATTTTGAGTTGTGCCGCTTTTGTATTTAGGGTGCGATATATATGTAGATTTTATTTTCTAAAACAAAATATCTTAAAAATTTATTCGTTTAAAAATTTAAAAAGAACGGGTTTCTTCTATATTTTTTTGTAAAAAAAAAAAGAAGGTTTCGAAAAGTTAAGGTAGCGACTGTACAAAAATAGTGTTATATACCACAATAGTGCCTTACTTCGAAAATGTTTGAATTTTAAATAGGCCAACGATGGACAACATACAGGCAGGCAGTATGCCTGTCGAAAATTTTTAATTAATTGCAAAAAAAGGTTTTGTCGGACATGCAGTTTTTATTACTTACTGTTTGAAAGTTATCTTTCTTATCTTTTTTTTTAATTTCTGCGGAATTTATTTTTATACAATATGTTTTATATAAAACAGTAGCTTCACCTACACATGTACTTTGATGATAGAAATGTTTGTTGGGTTAATCTACAAACGTGATACACAAATTAAGAAAAAAATGTGCTTTGATTTGGAATAGTACCAGCAGTGATGTTAACTTTTTTAATGTGATATCCGTACAGACCAAAAAACTTGCTGTTTTTAGGCAGAATTAGCGTACGCAAAGTCTTGTACAAAAATAATAATATTTTTTTATTAAAATACGTTTATATTTACAATTCAATGTATTTATTTCAAAAAGAAGAAGAACTCAAAGAAACAAGTCGTGATAATAAAATAAAAATGAAATTTTTACTTTCAGTTAAATCAATGCTTGCATTTTTGTACATAAGTTTAGCTAAAAGGTGTTATTTAACCATTTATGGCTGTAACGTATAGTATACTACAATTACGTTACGTACTACAATTGGCGTTATTTTGCATAGTTGTAATGAACTCGTACATTTTATGATTTGCTTTTATAAGAAATATTCATGTACATATATATATCATGTTTAGACACATTATGAAGAAAACACCTTTGGAGTTTGACACATCAAAATGAAAACCTTTTCAAATTACCGTACAATTATAAAAATTACCGCACAATACGGTAATTACCGTAGGGTTAACATCACTGAATACGAGTGATTGGTGGTATTAATAAACAATTTTATACATATGTACATAAATATGACAAGGTTTTTTCCATTTCAATATCGGATTAAATTTTTGTGTGGAAATTTCCAAGAAAAGTATAAAAAAACATCAACTCTTATTATTTTTCTGTTCGTCTATGTCCGTGTCCTCATTACGATTCACTCAACAAAAAACGGCTGACCAAATCATGGAAACTCACTTAGTTTTTTCTGAAAAACAATTAGAAATCTGGTAATGGCTGACAAAATCTTTATAATGAAAATATTTATCAATATTTTGGGCCTTATTTTGTGTATTTGGTATCGGCGAACAGAAAATCCTTATTAAGGTTGGCTATGGTCGGCACGTTGACTACAAAACGAAAAACTTTCCTGGGTTCCACCCCACTTCAGACTCATAAATACATCTCGCATTTCTTCTGATGTGCATATGTGTGACTTTGTGTCAGCTGTTGTCGGAAGGTTTCAGTGGCGAAGGCATAGTCACTGGTCACTGAACATTAACGGCTTCAGCTGTATCCAATCCACAACCACATCAGAACGCCCTCCTTCGTCGGTATTGTGTAGCACCGGCGAAGTAAAATTATTTCTAAAAATTAAGCTTCAAAAATTGAATACGTCTCCTTGACATCAGAGGCGCTACAACACTGCTATAAAAACAAATAACTTGCAAAAAACGGTGTTGTAAGATAGTGAAGGTTCACTTCCTCTCATCTTTCCTACTATCCCTTTCCTATAGTTCCAGCACAATACACCGCATGTGTAGGGGTCTTCTCCTGAGTGCTGGTCCAAGTTAAAAAAAAAATCCACGATGGTACAAACTTCATCGTAGACCGCCAGCGTGTTTAACGGTGGTATGTTAAGGTGTCCTTCATCATTCGTCACTAGGACGAACAAATTTCAGCAGTTGCTGAACTTTGCGGATGCTGTATATTTTAACGATATTTTTTTATTTCTATAAGGGCCATTATTACAACTAAGCAATAAAGTTACTGATAGCTAAAATTAACTTTAGGTAAAATGAATAATAAAGTGACCTTTAACTTGTTTTCATTATTACAACTGTTCGATAAAATAAAATTTATATTTTTAAAAATATAGCAGTACCAGAATAAATACCGACTACTTTTGACAAACAAAAAAAGCTACTGGCAACGACAAGGTTTTATTTTATTCTTTATTTAAAAATTAATTTGTATACATTTATACTTTCCATGTTGCCATATTTAAAGTGCATAAAATATGGCAGCTTCAAATGCTTTAGTCCACTTTAAAAGTTACAGGCAGGATGAACTTTCCGTCACATTAGGTTAAACTCAACTTGTAATAACGAAAAACTAATTATTTGTCCGATAGCATCCCAACTTTAGCTATCGGCAATTTATAATAATGGCCCTAAGAGTTTTTATACAAATTCTTTATTTATTTTCTTAAGTTTCTTTACGCCTATCATTGCCTATCATTTCTACTTAAAACTGCTATTGCTATAGTTTTCATAAGTTTTTTTATAAAACTTCCGGCAATAGGAAGCTACTGATTTTACACCAAATCAAGTTTTCATCAAATTTCTGCTGCTTTCCAGCTCAACCAATTGCCATATTTTTTTGTTTTTAATTACAGCGGAATTTCATGTCAAATCGATGTTCAATTCGCAATAATTTTTCTTTACTTAAACACCTTGTCAAATGCTGCAAATTGGCTTTCAACCGCTGAAACAATTTAAGTGATTTTTTCACCATTGAATAGTTCGGGAAATGGAGCACAAAATGGTTAGGCTTTGGGTGTACTACTTTCACTCTTACTAAATTAGAAATTCATTTTCTATCTGCAACAGTTAACAAAAGTAATATTGTTGATCGAATTGTAGGACCCATCGTGTAGCCAACTTTGCGATCTATCCAGTAGTGAAATAGTCATTGTAATCGCTCTGCCCGTTTACGAGTTAGAGCGCTTTAGGTGTTATAAAATAGTTAATGACTACGACGCACTTCTCATCCTATACAGGAGGGTAATAGATAAATATAGCGCCATATCATACCATGTATTTATTTCGTAGGTACGCGTGTGTATTCGTAGTGTGTGTTTTTTTATTGCGAATTTTACTGGATCACTGATCACGTCTTGCACGTTTTTGGTACGTGAACGATGGTGCCTCAATAGCGTAATTTCAGTTAGGTTTATTTTTAAGTAACTTTATTAATATGCCAACCGGCATGAAGAGAGACCCTAACGAGATCCGTTGTATTTCAATTGCTTTTTCTCGCACAAATATTGATAAGGGAATGTTTTATGGTCCGATAATTCGTAATATCATATGCTTTTCTCGCCAGTTTTGATATATCTTCTGCACAAAAACGAGTCCTTGGATATGAGTGCAAGGTCACTGGTAGATTCTGAGTGCTAAAGGAGAACAATTGTTACGATCAGTTAATACGATGTATACATACATCCATGATGAGTTAGTGCATAGTAATCATGGAAAATGCCCCATGCTTTAAGACGGTTTCAGGCGGAGAAAAGTTTTCATGGTTAGCGAAAGATAGTATATTATATGAAAAAATTAATGGTTTTAAGGCAATATAATTTACTTGAGATTTTATCTTACAGTAGTTTATTATATGTTAACTTCATTTTAAATTAACGTTATAGTTTGTTAACTCCTCCCTTTTGAAGAATGGAACGTCGTCGTTGCAATGGTATTAATATTATTATGATGAATGTCAATCAATATACATAAATTATTCGAAGTTTTTTTATTTTTTATAATTATTTTTATTTAAAAAATTGTTTAAGCTTTACGTCTGTTATAGTTCATTTTATTTTTCTTTTATAAATTAAAATTTTTTTTCAATCGATACCAATCCACAAGTCACACCAGAGCGGCGTCGTTTTTCGGTATTGTGTGGTATCATCGGCGAAGTAAAATAATTAATAAAATGGCTATCAAATACAGCTTCAGAAAAGGAAGGCGGCTCCTTCACATCAGAGCTGCTGCGCCATTGCTATAAAAACAAAATAACTTGCAAAAGCAGAGTTGCACCTGTCATCTTTATCGCCATCCCATTCATGTAGAATGTAACATCTAATAGTAGGCAAGCATTGCCTGAGTGTGACTTATCTTCAGAAGAAAAAATAAATATAAAATATTTTAAATTTTAATAAAAGTATGCATGTCTGCAAAGTTTTTCTTACGTTGTGGTTTTTCTTTCAGACTTCCGGTCCTCGAAACTTGCAAACGTATGTTCATATTTAAAAGCCAGCAAGCAACGTGTTTAAAGAAAATATAAATTTGCATAGGTCATGACTGTTTTGAAATGAAACTTTTTTGTTTGGCGAATGAGAAAACATTGCAATCCATTTGAATTAAAGTTTAATGCAAAATAAGAATTAAAATAGATTTTTATCCTTGAAAGTAAGAATTACGTAATTTTTATTTCATTTTTTATCTCAAGAAATCTATTTGTAAATTTTCGTAGCCCTTATTGATTCGAGCAAAGTAATCGCTAGAAGGCACGAAAGGTCAAAGAGTGCTTCGAACATTCCTAATTATTTTTATTATTAAAGTGTTAATTGACAATTAAGCTTCTTTTTTGTTTATTTCTCATTTTCAGAGAAACTCCACCCATCGAACCCTACAGGAATGTTATGCACGAGAGGAGAATTGTAAGAGGCAGTAACTTTGCAGGAAACCAATTGTTGGTAGGTATTTAAGCAGTTATAATAGAGATAATCACCCCCGTTCAATAAGAAATTTTAATTTGATGAAGTATCACTATATCATTGCTACCTTTGACATATGCATGTATGTATGTATGTATGTATGTATGTCATATGGCATATACATATGTCGTTGCTACCCTCGCATTTTATTAACTTGTTTTTTAAGAAATTATTGCATTTTTATTCACTACATACATATGTATATGTACATATTCGTATGTATGTATGTATGTACTGAAGTGTGTTTGTACAGGGGTCGGCGCTCGCAGTTTTACCAACTTGACGTACTGTAACAACGAAACGAATAATGACATCACCCACATTTTTCGAAAAGTGCCGTTTGTTATACAATTAGTTAAAAGCCTAGGCCCAGCTAAGAAATGTTATCGAATAAATAGTTTTATTAAAGTGCAGTCTACAAGTCGACTCTGAGAAGATACCTCGAATAGCCGCAAACAAAGCTCGGCAGCAACTCAGGGTTTTTTACACGAAAAAATTCCCAAGTGTATTTGTGCACCATATTTTTCAGGCTTTCGTTCCATATGGTTCAGTATGAAAATAGAGGTAAAGCCACGGTCAAGGTCTTCAAATTTACCTTCACCACTTTGAACAGGAACAATTTTTCTAATAAAAAAAAGTTTTTAACACTTCGTGCGCCTAACACCGTATAATGTAAGGAATTAATTACGTTCGCATGTTGGTGGGCCATTAAGAATCAAAAATAATAAAAATATCATATTTTACAAAGTTTTAAATTCTGTTCCATTTGCATTGTTTTTTGCGTCGAGCAACAAATTGCTCCAACACCTTTACGTACGACTAATTTGTTTGCTCTACAGGGAGAATATGATCCTTTTGATAAGGCAGCCGAATATCGTAGACGTCAAATTTTACGAAAGAGGAATGTGACTCACAGAAATCAGCGCAATGTTTTGGGTACACCACCTCCTGTCGCCGGCCGCAAGCATGAAGATGTTCAGACCGATAAATATTTGGAACAACTGGTGGCCAGACCTACGGAAGCTTCCATAGAAACCCAAACTGATCTATTTCTAGAGAAACCACCAACACCTCCTTATATACCCTCCAAAATTGGTGTCGATATTGCTACGGAAATCGAAGATGGTGAACTTTTCCAATTCGATGCGGAGGCCCAGCCGATAATTGATTTGTTGGTTGATGGTGTTTTGGAAATAAGTATCATGGAAGTCGCGCATGAGCGAGATATGTTAGACATACGCAAGAAACAACAACAGTAAGTTTATGCGGGATGTTTGTTGTGCAGAGTTGGAAATTCTATATTTTGATATTTTAGATTTTTGGCTGAACGCGAAAGGGAATTGGCCAACTTGCGACTTTTGGAAGAGGAGGAAATACGATTACAAGCTGAGAAGCAACGACGTTTGCATCAAGATGCGATTAGCAAATCTCTGGATGGAAAAATGCAAAGAGAAGTCACAGCCGCTAAACTGTTGCAAGGTCATATTGCAAGCATATTGCCAGAAGTTTTAGATAACCTGGAGCCAGCCACAGACGCTGCCAAAAAAGAACAACTAATGAAAACCATATACCCCTGGCTGTCGGCTGAAGTAGCCGAAGAAGTTGGACAAATTGTTGATTCTCGTGAAATACTCACAGTCATCATAAAAGAGATTATTAAGGAACGAGCTGAAACCTATGCGGCTTATAAGGAAGAAGCACACGTGCAACCCGACGAAGAAGAATATGTGGCTACGGAAATTTCTGAAACGGAACAAGAGCCTCACCAACGTACTACTTCACCAAATGTTACATGAAATAAGAACTTGCAAAAATATTTACACTTTTAATTTGGCCATTTAAAAATAGCTTCATTTCTCTATTGTTTGATGTTATTAAGTTTTTATCATCCTGAAAATAATTGTGTTTAAATAAGTATTTATGTACGTATTAATTGAAATTGTTGGTATTTTGAAGCAGAATAAAGAAAACGTCTTTTGTCTTTAATAATTATTGAAATATAAATTAGAAACTTCTTGGGAATTCAATTAATTTTCGATTTTTTTTAACTCCTGCTTTAGGACGTTACTGATTTCATTCCAATTTTCGAAAATCTAGTTTTTATTACATTTCAACGTTTTTAAGTCCTAACAGTTGATTTAGACTATTTGTGTGTGTGTGTGTGTGTGTTTTTTTTTTTTTTTTTTTAGCTGTACGAGCTACTGCTAGGGAATCTTCAAAAGATATTGGCGGCCCGAGCCAACCAATATGCACGATTCACAATTCACCAGGCTTTCCTTCCGGCCTGCCCTGCGCCTACGTACTAAACCCTAGCCTCGAGCGTACTCTCTCCATCCCATCTCCCCCGGAACCACCATCAAGTATTACCTCAGGGAAGAGGTCGTTCAGCGATTGCTGCCTTCTGCTACTGCATGTCTTGCTCTCTCGGCCAATCTCTGGCGCACTAAGATCTCCCTTGCGTAATCGCACACAAGGTCCCAGTTCTCCGCCTTGTCCAGCATCTGGCCAACAAGGTTGTCCGGGGTGATCCGAGCTCCCATTGCAATTCCCAGGGAGCATCTCCGATCCTCATATCGCGGACAGTAAAAGAACACATGCTCAACTGTTTCAACCGTGTTAGGGCATTCTGCGCATTTATCATCCCCATCATGGCCGTACTTACGAAGGTATTGCCTGAAGCATCCATGGCCGGTTAACATTTGGGTCAGGTAAAAATTTACCTGCCCATGTTTCCTTTGTACCCACTCAGCTACTCTTGGTATGAGCCTATGGGTCCATCTCCCTCTGGCGGAGGTATTCCACTCAGTTTGCCATCCTTCCAAGTAGGTGTCCTCCAGATTGTCGGGGTTCTCTACCCCAGCTCTCCTCGCAACATGCTTCATCTTTTGCATATCCGCAGCGAACTGTAGTGGCACCAGTCCCGCTACGACGAATGCTGCGTCCGCGGACACTGTGCGGAAGGCCGAGGCGACCCTGAGCGCGCATCTTCTGTAGGCAGCATACATCCCTGCCCTATAGGTTGGCCTGAGCATGGCCTCGGCCCAGATGGGGGCTGCATAGAGGGCAATCGACCTCACCACACTGGCCAACAGCTGCCTCCTCTCCTGGCGTGGACCCCACATATTAGGCATTATTCGCGACAGGGCACACGACGCCACGGCACATTTCCTGCCAGCATATTTAAGATGTTCCTTAAATGTGAGCCTGTTGTCAATCATTACGCCCAGGTACTTGATTGCTGGCTTCGAGGGTATTCGCTGGTCTCCAACAGTTATGGTAATGTACTCCATTTTCTTCCTGCTGCTTATCAATATTGCCTCAGTTTTGTGGTCAGCAAGCCTGAGGCCTGCGCTCACAATCCAGCTTCTCACGGCGGCGACTGCATCATTGCAAACTCCTTCTAGTCGGTCTAGATGCTTACCCTGTATTACCAGCGCAATGTCGTCTGCAAATCCAACAATCTGGGCACCGTTAGGAAGTACGACCCTCAGTACACCATCGTACATAGCGTTCCAAAGAATTGGGCCTAAAACCGAGCCCTGAGGCACTCCCGCAGAGACCACATAGGACTTCCTGCCGGAAGCTGTGTCGTACAGGAGAACTCTATTTTTAAAGTAGTCCGCAACCAGCTCTATTAAGTATTTCGGTACGTTTTTCTCATCCAGAGCAACCAGCACAGCGTCCCAATCTGCCGAGTTGAAGGCATTTTTCACGTCCAAGGTGATGATAGCGCAATATTCCTTATCACCTTCCAGCCAGCGGTCACCCTTGATGGCATCCTTTGCTATGCCTATGACCTTTTCCATGGCATCAACTGTAGAGCGGGCTTTCCGGAAACCAAACTGGCTATCCGATAAACCTTCCCCATCGAGGGCCTTCTCCAGCCTTCTGCAGATTATCTTCTCCAGTAACTTACCGGCAGTGTCAAGCATGCAGAGTGGGCGATATCCTGCTGCGTCCTGTGCATTATTTCCCTTCGGTACCAAGACTAGCCGTTGTTTCTTCCATATCGCAGGAAAGGTCCTTTCCTGGACGCAGGAGTTAAAAACCTCCCTGAACAGCTCCGCATTACTTTCCACAGCCGCTTTAAGTGCAATGTTTGGAACTCCGTCTACACCCGGAGCCTTTTTCAGCTTCATTCCCCTGCACGCTGCCTCGACTTCGCGGCTGCTGACTTCTGGGACCATGTCGTTGAGGTTCCTGTCCTGTACAGCATAGGTTATTTCGGGTCTCAGCGGGAACAGTCCCTCAACAATTGCCCTTAACCCAGTAGCACATGTTGTGCCTGGTGGGCGGAAGCTATGCAATTTCCTCATCACAACCTTGTAACCCGTACCCCACGGGTTATCCTCCACATCGGAACACATCTCCCTGTAACATCTTGCCTTGCTCCTCGCGATGGCCTTTTTCAAGCGGGATCTTGCTTCCCTATACCCATCTTGCAGCCGCGTGAAGTTGTTGCAACGACTCCTCGCCCTCTGGCATACACGTCGCGCATGGTTGCAATCCTGCCTCAGCCCCGCTATCTCCGCGTTCCACCAGTAAACCTGCCTTCTGCGAGATGGTTGCCGCGTTCGCGCCATGGAAGCTGTGTGTGTGTGTGTGTGTGTGTGTGTGTTTTTTTTTTTTTTTTTTTTTTAGCTGTACGAGCTACGGCTAGGGAATCTTCAAAAGATATTGGCGGCCCGAGCCAACCAATATGCACGATTCACAATTCACCAGGCTTTCCTTCCGGCCTGCCCTGCGCCTACGTACTAAACCCTAGCCTCGAGCGTACTCTCTCCATCCCATCTCCCCCGGAACCACCATCAAGTATTACCTCAGGGAAGAGGTCGTTCAGCGATTGCTGCCTTCTGCTACTGCATGTCTTGCTCTCTCGGCCAATCTCTGGCGCACTAAGATCTCCCTTGCGTAATCGCACACAAGGTCCCAGTTCTCCGCCTTGTCCAGCATCTGGCCAACAAGGTTGTCCGGGGTGATCCGAGCTCCCATTGCAATTCCCAGGGAGCATCTCCGATCCTCATATCGCGGACAGTAAAAGAACACATGCTCAACTGTTTCAACCGTGTTAGGGCATTCTGCGCATTTATCATCCCCATCATGGCCGTACTTACGGAGGTATTGCCTGAAGCATCCATGGCCGGTTAACATTTGGGTCAGGTAAAAATTTACCTGCCCATGTTTCCTTTGTACCCACTCAGCTACTCTTGGTATGAGCCTATGGGTCCATCTCCCTCTGGCGGAGGTATTCCACTCAGTTTGCCATCCTTCCAAGTAGGTGTCCTCCAGATTGTCGGGGTTCTCTACCCCAGCTCTCCTCGCAACATGCTTCATCTTTTGCATATCCGCAGCGAACTGTAGTGGCACCAGTCCCGCTACGACGAATGCTGCGTCCGCGGACACTGTGCGGAAGGCCGAGGCGACCCTGAGCGCGCATCTTCTGTAGGCAGCATACATCCCTGCCCTATAGGTTGGCCTGAGCATGGCCTCGGCCCAGATGGGGGCTGCATAGAGGGCAATCGACCTCACCACACTGGCCAACAGCTGCCTCCTCTCCTGGCGTGGACCCCCCATATTAGGCATTATTCGCGACAGGGCACACGACGCCACGGCACATTTCCTGCCAGCATATTTAAGATGTTCCTTAAATGTGAGCCTGTTGTCAATCATTACGCCCAGGTACTTGATTGCTGGCTTCGAGGGTATTCGCTGGTCTCCAACAGTTATGGTAATGTACTCCATTTTCTTCCTGCTGCTTATCAATATTGCCTCAGTTTTGTGGTCAGCAAGCCTGCCGGGGTCATCGGTGGAGCTGGTCCTCCGGAGCGTTCGCCCACATCAAAGATGATAGCATGGTGGTCGCTATGCGTGTACACATCGGTCACCCTCCAGTCCGTTGAGGGGGCAAGCACATCGCTAACGAACGTTAGGTCTATCTTGGAGCTTCGTCCGTTTCTAGAAAAGGTATCCTTCTGCGCGCAGTTTAGCAATACAACATCTAGTGCTGCAAATGCTTCTAACAGGCATTCTCCCCTCTGGTTCGTGTAGGTAGAGCCCCATTCCACTGCCCATGCATTGAAATCTCCTGCAATCACCACCGGGCCTAGATCCTTCGCCTTAGCGACGAGGTCATCCAGTCCACGCCCATATTCATCCATTGTTAGGCTTGGAGGGAAGTAGCAGCTGAAGAAGTGTATTCCGTCTACCCTGCTCCCGACGTAACACTCGCTTTCACCGTCTATCCCTTCCAGGGGAAATTTGCCACAAGTCCATATCGACGCTTTGCTGCACTTGCTGGTAGCCCAGCGGGGGTTCCCCGGTATCGCATAGTGCTCGCTCAATAGTGCTAGGTCCACATTTAGGTCCCGCACAGTCTGGCCTAGCAAATCTTGCGCGGCTTGGCAGTGGTTTAAGTTCAGCTGCAGGACTCTCATTTTCGCCGACTCAATAACTTCCGTCGGGCTGTTTGGTAGTTGGGACACTTTGGTCCTCCCGTGACGTGCTTGGCGTCGGTGTTCGGCCGATCTCGGCAGAGTAGGCAGTGTGGGTTGCATTGGCATGCTTTAGCCAAGTGGTCCGGACTCCCGCACCTGAAACAGTTCTTGGACCAGTCTCTCTCACTGTGGCAATTTCTTCCCACATGCCCAAAGTCCAGGCACCGGAAACATCTTCGTGGGACGACTTTCCTGAGGAGGCGGCAAACTGTCCATCCAACACGCAGTTTGCCTACTTCCTCTACCCTGCCAGCGTGCCCAATGGGGATGGAGAGGATCGCCGTTCGGGTACCACCAGAGACACTCCTGATTGCCTTAATCGCAGAGGGGTGTATCTCACCTATCTGCTCCCTCCATGCTACTAGTATCTCCTCCTCAGTTGCTACTTCATCGAGATATCTTAGCTCGAAAACCACCTCCTGCGTGAGTGTTTTTATCTCAATGTCCTCCGCCAGCACACTTTTAATCACGGACCGGTGCTGCTCTGCTGTCCCCACAGTTGATCGCCTAAACTCTAGGAGGATTTCACCTTTCTGTGTCTTCCTCACTAGGTGCACATCATTCCCTACGGCCTTAAGCTCCGGTGCACCCCTTACCTTACGTAAGATATCCGCAAAGGAAAGTTTCTCCGTGGGTTTGATGATCATTGCATCCGGTCTGGGAGGTTTCCTGCGATTCTTCTGCACTGTCCAGTCTTTAGTCCCATCCCTATTATTGGGTGGACCGCCAGCGTTCTTCAACGCGACCTCCTTAGCATCGCCTACTCTGGGTGCTCTTTTAGGCTCTGTCATTACAGCCTTGCCCTGTTTTTCCAGGCTGGTAGGCTTGGTCTTCTTTGGCGGTGTTTTTCGACCATTTCCCTTCTCGTCCCTTGGTCTCTTCGCCGTGGCTATTCCCTGCCCCAGTCGGGACGTTTGCACACTCCTGTCGATAGTCCTCGCCCTATTTACAGGAGGAGAAGCCCTATCCATCGCTACCTGTTGGTACAGCGACGATATTAGAGTCACTAGGTCTCGCATCGGCTGATGTATCGACCTCCTTCCCCCTCCAATCATTTCTTGCAGTTCCGAAATTTTCTCCCCAAGTATGGGGAAAACATCGGTCCTTCTCTCGGTGTTCGCCGTATTTATATGCGTGGTTGCGACTAAGGGGGGCGGGGACGTCCGTGTCCCACCCTCCTCTCTGTTGTAGGTCTGTGCGCTCCTCTCCCTCAATGTGTTGGGAGCTGTCTCTTCCATGTTAGGTTCTACCTGTCCGATGGGTGACCTGGTATCCACCGGCGACCGAGAGACTTTTGAACTGCTTCTAAAAATAGAATCAGCATCGTTTCCCTGTGTGTGTTTTTTTGGTGTTTTCAATGTTTTCAATGTTGTCGATGTTGTCGATGTTGTCGTCATTTTTTCCTGTTTGGGTCCCCACTTGGAATCGTTATCCACACTCGAAAATGCAGTCGCCCGTGGTGACCCCGAGGGTCCCTTTGCAAGCAGTGAGGTCCTCGCGAGGGTTGACACAGGGCCTCATGAGCACCTGTGTTCAGAGCCAGGTCAGGCGCTAATTAGGATCTCCTCAACTAAGCCTACAAGACCAACTTAATGGTCACGAAGAATAGAGCGTCTTCCAAGTCCTTGCCAGGGTTTTAACGGGACGGGAGACAAATGTGACATTAACCTGAGAGCCGTTTCTACAAAGTTTCACCCCGGTATACTAAGGTAACAGCCTGCCACACCTGCCAGCCCAGGGTTCATCCTAATCATATCCATGTTCACTTGCCATTATCCATATCATCTCCAGTCCGTGCTAGATTTTGGTCACCCCCAGGTATTTTATTTCCCTGGTGCCCTCCACGTCCTAAAAGGCCGTACTGAGCGTCCCCAATTCGCCAAATGGGAGGGTCCCGATGGGGGATCCAGCAAACCCCACACGGGTGTGTGTGTGTGTGTGTGTGTGTGTGTGTGTGTGTGTGTGTGTGTAAACATCTCATAACTTAAGAACATGCCAACGATTCGAAACGAATGCAACAGGATTCGAAAGATATTTATGTTGTGAGATAATAATTCTGTTCTGTAGTTTACGAAAATTTTCGGATCAAGTTCAAAGTCACATCAGCTCTTTAACTCAGAAATAGACGTCAATTCCTCCCAATTTGAAATTTGGTGATTCTGAGCTTAAAAATGCTTTGATATCTATGAAATCTAATATTCATGTAGATATCTAATATGTAAAATTCTCGTGTCGCGGTGTTTGTAATGAAACTCCTACGAAACGGCTTGACCGATTCTCATGAAATTTTGTGTGCATCAATATGGGTAGGTCTGAGAATCGGACAACATCAACTTTTCATCCCCCTAAAATTAACCACGCCCTCTTTAATCTTTTTTGCAATATAGGTATCAAATGAAAGGGTATGATGAGGAGATTTTGAAAAGTTTTTCATCAACCTAAATCCAATATGGCGACTGACCCTAAAGGGATGAGAACGAAGCCGCTCTCCTGCCTTACTCACTATACAGTTGATAGTAAAAATATTAATAATTATTTTTAATGTTTAGATGGCTATCGAAAATTGTAATTTAAGATATATTTGTTACTTTGATAAAGATTAATTTATTAACCTAAATAAAGCATACTTTCATTGTCTACAACGCTTTCGATTATAAGTAAATCCCCGCAAACTTATAGTAGATAGTTATTTTTATTGTACTAAAAAAATGTTTCCTAGAAATAATATACATGGCAAAACAACGTTTGCCGGGTCAGCTAAAAACAGCAAAACTTATATTTTTGCCTTATTAGTAAACAGATGCCGTGCGAAGCCGGGACGGTGATTTAGTAAATGTATATAAATAATTTAAATATACTTATAAATAATTCAACTAAAAAGGAAAAATATTTTTATAATCTGACTTACCAATAACCTGATGCAGGATGTTGGGATTGGCAATTGAGCCGGAACATTATTTGCAAGTAGATTGTGATGGATTTTTCTTTATTATTTATTCACTTTTTCATTTCAGTTCATTTATTAATTTTTTACAAAAAGGTCTAGCCTATTAGGCCATAATCGGTCCCACTATTCTGCTCATGAATTTTATTTTTATTTTATTTTAATTTATTTCTTATACTTTTTTATTTGGATTATTACTTTTTTGATTTCACTATCATTTTTAATACTCGTGGATCTCAAATTTTCAGCAACAATTAATTTACTGGGTATGAAAATGGTTATTCGATTAATTGGTAATTTTATATTATAATAAATATCTATTTTATTTTTAAACACCGATCTAATGAATTCCAAACAAAACATTAATTCGCCTCGTATCAGTGGAATCAAACATTAAAAATATAACTTTGTCACTTAAAAAGAAGACTTTTATGAGCAGCATGATTAAACCTGACATGTAGTCAGTCAGTAGAATGTGAATGGCATGAGAGGAACTCCATTAAAATGGTAAAAGAGAAACTTACATAAAATTTTCTATGGTCACATAACCAAAAATAAAAAATACGCGGCCAAAGTAGGAAATTTTTCAAGTTTACAGACTCGGACTTTATGGAAGATGAAAATGTATTTTTTAATGCTTTGTCTGCAAAAAGATTACAAAAATTAATTAAAAATGTGCACAACATAAGGGAACCTCATCATGGTTTAGATTTCAAAATGAACGTCTACCATATCGGAACGAGTACACCTGTGCTATTAAAGTTAGAAGGAATTACTAAGAAAAATGTTTATTTCACTTTTAATTCTGTAGGCATTCAAATATGAAAGCCATTTTCGACATTCTCACGCGCATTTACTACATTTGTCCCGCTGATATTCTTTTTGAAAGAAATTTTTTCACAATTAACCAATGTTAGGTTTAGGAGGCACTGGATTTCTTTCAACACACACACAGAAATGTTTTACAGTTTTCTTTACGCCTTTCAAAGCAAATGCTCCTTACAATACTAAATTCAATAAACACTTTAAAAATTCAATATATTTATAAGTCCTTTTACGATATTTTTTAATGAAATACAAGAATAATTATATTTTTCAATAGAGATGCGGATTTATTGCGTTCCGGCGCATTTTTGCAGATTCTCAACTGATATTTTCATAGAGTTGCCAGAAATCCATGAATATGTTTCACATTGAAAAGAACTGAACTGACAGCAATGAAACATATGGTTTTGTTTTGTTTTGTTTCTTTCGCTTCTCTTTGCCAATTAAACCAATTTTTGTTCACAATTCGACCAGTTCTTGTGCTTTTGATTAATTAATATTTTGGATGTTAGAAAATTACAATGTCAAAAATCTTTACACCCACAAATCAAATACGTCTAACAAACGTGGCAGTGGTCAGATTGAAAAAAGCTGGCAAGAGATTTGAAATTGCTTGTTACAAAAATAAAGTACTTTCTTGGAGAAATAATGTGTGAGTGGAATAAACCATTTTTAATTAAATAGAACGCAAAAGCCTTCATACATGGACACATATGCATAAATTTATTTGGTGCAATTCGGTGACCAATAAATCATTTAGAAATTCTCTTTTTAACTTTTAGAGAAAAAGATATTGATGAAGTATTACAAACGCACACCGTTTTTACCAACGTTTCTAAGGGACAGGCTGCCAAAAAGGAGGAATTACTGAAAGCGTTTGGTAAAGCGGATGAAACTGAAATATGTAAAGAAATATTGCTGAAGGGAGAACTCCAAGTGTCTGAGAAAGAAAGGCAATCAGTGCATGACACCCAATTGAATAGTATCATCAACAGTGTTGCC
The DNA here is from genome assembly GCA_963924685.1 of Dexiosoma caninum. NCBI lineage: Eukaryota > Metazoa > Arthropoda > Insecta > Diptera > Tachinidae > Dexiosoma > Dexiosoma caninum. The sequence goes on along the minus strand of OZ004729.1, from coordinate 40,225,879 downwards.
GCCTTATGCGTCAATCCCGAAACAAGAAGACCATACTCATCGACTATCATTGAAAAATCATTGAAAGAAGCACATTTCTCTATTAAACCGAATCGCAATAACAAACAGCAAACCTTGGATGCCATTAAATTGCTCAAAGAGCACATGCCTATTGAACGGTCTCGTATGAAATTGCGAGTTTCTTTTGCCGCTAAAAAAGACAATGGACCTAAGCTGAAAGAATCAATACTGAAACTCACTACTGCCGTGGAGCACGAAGAATGGGAAGAATCTACATTGCACATGACTTTACTTATCGACCCAGGAAATTATCGTGTTATAGATGAAATTGTACGAAATGAAACAAAAGGAAAAGGTTTGCTTGAACTGTTGGAACTCAAAGAAGTAGTTGAAACTGATGAAATATTTTAATTTCTATGCCTTTTTGACATATTAAATAGTGTTTACATACATATAACATCATGAATAAAATATACTTTTTTTAATAGCATCATTTCAAAGGAGACACATTTTTTGACATTTTTGTAATACTTATTTGCGTTTCTTCAGGTTTTCAAAACGTTTCGATAAATCATCAAAATCAATGTCATCGTCATTGTTATTCGGTTTTTCTTCATCTACGGGTATATCAGGCAAATCTACAGGAACATTAGGTAATTGCGAAATATCAATGGATTGCGGCGGAGCAGATGGCTGAACAGCTGGGGGCAACTTACTGCGTGGTTGAGGTTTCGGTTTGTTCGCATTCTATTGGAAGAATTCAAAAAGTATTAAACATACTTAAGTTGTCACAACACATAAATAAACTACACACATATCGCTGCTCTCATGCAGAAAGGCTCTAACTTGATTTTTTTCGAAATTGACTTTTTTATTGATTTCCATTCATGTTATCACGAAAATTTATCGGAATAGTCTCAAAAATAATGCTTTACATTTTAAAAATTGCATTGTTATAATAACAGTTTCTATTATATTTTTCCTTCTCCTGTAAAGCTACAATTATATTAGTTAGAGCCTTTCTACATGACACAAACCATATATATATATATATGTCCATACGTATGTATGTATTAATATTTAAACAGTATTGAGCATATAACAAAATTTACATATATTTAACTCCCGCTTGGGATTTTAATATGAAAAAGCTACCTGTAGATTAGCAGGATTAATTGAGGAATAACGCGGTGGTGGATCATTATGCATTTTTGGGTGCTATTGAAAAATAATAAAAATTAAAAAGAAAAAAGGTAAAATGTCATGCATTCAGTCGGGTTTGTGCACAAGCAAGAAAGTGAAATGAAAATGACATTTTGTAAAATGCATGCACTCAATGATAAATTAATCTGCAAATCTCTAACGGTTATACAAATATACGCAAAGAATCATACATATGTAGAATACACACAGACGTACCAAAATATTTCCATCAATATCAGGTGCCTCGTGAAGATTTTTATTTATAGTTGCATGAGGCTGTAATTCCTGAGAAGTTTCTTCCTAAAGTTAATTATATTAAATCATGCTAAAAAGGATGCTTTTAAATACTTCAAAAAACAGCCAACAAATTTTAATATTATTCCGTAAAGGCGTTAACTCTGAACAAAATTACCGTACATTACTAAAAAATTAAAACGTACGACATAGTATGTATTTTATTAATTTTTTACGTAAAAATAAATATGGGATAGTTATTGATCGATGTTAACGAATAATTTCTTTTCAAAAACACGTTGAATTTCAAACGAATTCGAAGTACCACTTTTATTCAGTCATACATTCAATGTGCAGCAATACTGAATCTATTCAGTCTATTTTAAAGGATTTATGGAACAAACTAAAAAAATTTGTTGGATTTTTAGAACTCACATTTAGCATGCAACAATTTTATCATTAACTATGTACATATTCTGTAAATCAAGTATGAGTTTCAACATGTACTAATTTTCAGAAAGTAAAACAAAAGCTTCGAAAATATACTTGTTACTGAAACAAATCCGAAAATTAAAACAATGGAAACACTATAATTTGCAGAATAGAATTAATAAGGTACATACTAATTTCAAATTAAGAAATTAAATTTCAATAACTTACATTTATGAATTGTGTATTCAAGTCCTTCTGTTCATTGTGTGGAGGTAATGTGGGCGGTATATTATAATTAAAGGGTATAGCATTAAAAGGCCCGCTGCCATATGGCAAGGGAGGAGCAGCTGTGCCTCCACCACCACCGCCATAAGGAGGATAATTAAATGGCTTATTGGAAGGCGGTTCAGGCATATGAGGTAATGGCGGAACTGTTGGATATCCAATAAAGCCCATTTGCGGTGGTGCTGCTGACGCGCCGCCCAGATTATTACGATCTGCCAAGTCTATTAAATTTTTATCACGTCCTAGAATAAGTTAGTTTATTCACAAACATATATTTAAAGCAAATAATATTTAGTGTTTATAAGATTAACTACAATTTTGTCCTTATTGAACGTTTTATAAATCATAAATTGATAGTTAAATTATAAATTTTGAAGCCGTCATAAGTATGGATTGTTAATTTCTTAATATATACCTTCTTCTTGCTCTTCATTTATTATCTGCGGATCGGGTTCGTATTCGATATTATAGTTCTTGGCAATTTCTATCAGATATTTTTCCACCAACAGTTTTGGAGGTGCTTGAAGTTGCAATTTATGCATTAACTTTTCGGAAACGTGATGATCTGCTGTAGCAGTCCTGGCTTTTTCTGCAAATTCTGGACCATATTTTTGTATAAAAATATCGGAAATAATCTTTAACTCAGATACATCACTCTGCAAACGTGGACACACCCACACAACACTGGACACAGCCTCAGCTATGCCATCGTCCAGTTCTTTCATTTGCGTCACCAAGCCAAACCTTGCCAATAATAAGTCACAGTACATCTCAACAACCTCCATGGCTTCAACCAAATAATCCTCCCTTGAATTTTAAATAATTAATATTTCTTAATATGTATGCTTCCATGCAAATACACATGCATTTGAATGTATATTATTTAGATATTATTGTTATAATAATTAAGCACTTGCCTAATAATATGTTCAACCCGTATACGTGCTCTTTCTGTTTTCCCATTTGCTAAGAAATCTGCAATTTCCTTCCGAGATTTTTGAGCAATTTCTGCTTTCTTTTTTTCTAACAATTTCAATCGGTTTACAGCTAAACGTAAATTAGTTTTTAATTTTGTATAGTTTGGGCCACTAGAAAACATTTTGCTTTTGTTTTTTTCACAATAGTTATTCTTATATTTTAACAATTGCGTAAATAATTACAAAATCACTTAATAAAAATCCAATTATTGTGAAAGAAATGACTCATTAATGTTTGTGCACAATTTCGCTACTGAGCATTTCACATTGGTTGCAAAGAGGATTGAGATAAAACAACAGATTAGTTTTTACACAACACACATGCATTATTAATATTGTCGTCATGTAAAGAGATAGAGTTACCAATGCTTTTGGTTGAAAATAAATGGTATTAACTTTATTAGTACCATTAAAGAAAATTCCTTAAAAATAGTTTAATAAAAAAAACATATATAGGCGTATATACATACAATAAAAAATAGCCAGGCATACGCATGAATGGATTAATTATTTATTTACTTTTATCAATTGTTCTATATTAATTTTTGGGGAATTGGCTACTCTGTCCTATGTTTACTTTACCAAAACAATGAGAATTCACTACAAAATACAGCGAATGAGCGAGGGAGAGCCATACAAACTAACAAAATGTACTCAACTAACGAATTTTATTTTAACCTCACTTTGAAATTGAAATGGTAAGCATAATTAATAAACTCATATACATGGCAGCAAAACCTAATAAGAATAAAACAATTAAACATTACACTACATGATATGAGAGAAACAGTATTAAAAAGCGAAAGTTCTTCGCATAATTGATGTAAAAAAAGCACTTCATATTCTGGTGTTATTTAAATATGGAAAAATTCCAATTCGTAATGAAGTATCATGTATGTTGTACCTATGTGAGGATTTCACTGTTAATTTTATACATGGGGCTGAGAATGTTATGAAAGCTTCAACAAAGCAGAAATAAGAACAACAATAAAACAGCCTATTAGTTACCTGATCAATGGTATGAGTAGTGTGGGGGGTTGTTTGAGTACGTTGTTCATTACCATAATTTATATGCAGTCATACATTGAAGAGAAACGCAAAACAATAAAGAAAAAAGTTAGTGTTGTCATACTCCAGCAAATGCTCAAATATAAGTAGATTATTGTAAAAAAATGTGGCACCATATTCTGACTAAAATTTTCCGATTTTCAGTTTTCAAAAATATTTATTTATTTTGCTCGAAGTACGTAACTTTTATAAGCTTCTAGCTGTATTATTAAATTAAAAATTAGTAAACATTAATTTAAAATTCATGTAAGTTGTTTTTACAATCAAGTCATCTTTTCATTAATTTAGCCCTTCTACCGAAACCGAACATAAAAGTCATAATTAGTTTTATGCCAGTTAAATCGTATATTTTAATAAATAGAAATAAACGAATAAAAACAATAATGATAAAAATCTTAGGAATTTCATTAGGTAAGTGATGGCAACTCATAAATATTAACACAACAATGTAAAATGCAGAAGCAGCACGAATAAATGCCTCAAAAAAGGAGAGAAGAAAACGTAATAAAACAAGTTAACACTCACAGAATGTTTTCACAATGGTGGTACAGGGAATAACCATACTTTTCTATTTTCTATACAAAGCTATACATGATATTTCTAATAGGAACTTAAATAAATACATCGTAAATATATACATACATGGTAGATATTTAATAAAATAAAATATTGTAAGTTAGAGACAAATCGACAATAAATTAAGCCCATAAGACAGCAATCGACTTTTCCGTAAACGAGTTGGAACATATTGCAGTTTTCAATAATATTGTTTGGCTATTTAATCATGTATTTATAAATGCATACTCATAAGAACATACATGAAGAAAAATAGTAAGAAAAGGTAAATGTAAAATAAACAATGATCTGAAGTGTGGTGGGGTAGCTCCGCGGAAAATGTGGAGGTTGAAATAAAACAGAACGAAACTTCATTCACACAATACACAAACTACCCCTACCCTCACCGCTTTTTGGAGAAGACCAGCACTCTGATGTCGGTCCAATTAGCATTGGAATTTTCAAAATTGAAAAAGAAATAGACAAAACCGATTTTTTAAATTTTAGTTTATTTTAGGTTGCAAAACAACCACTCTCAATTTCGTTAACTTCGTGAAGTGGCGCAATTACGTTTAATAGCAAATATACTATTTTTTAAATAATGAAATATTTACAGTATTAGAAAATGAAAATCGGTAACAAAATTATAAAATCTTTCTTAAAAAATCCTTTTTGTTTAATAATAATAATTTTCGATTATTCAGTCCTAAGAATCTACCAATACAAAATATTATAATAATATATAGAAAATAATCAAAATAACAGTATTAAACAAGGCTTAGAGTATTAGAAACTATAGAAATAATTTATAAACAAATTGAATTATAATTATTGAATGATCTTGCCGGTGAATACATGTCCGTGAAAGGATTATGAATGACATATGAATGTAAAATAGTCGTTTTATGATTCAACTTTTCGTATTTTTGCCATACTAGTGCGTTGCTGACTGGTTGTTGTTGTTGTTGAAGTCGATGCAGGAGGTGTCCCACATGAAGCGGGCGCGCTGGTATTTACTTGATCATTGTTGGAATTTAATTGCATACGACGTTTAACGACAATTTTACGACCTTGTGTCGGCACTAAGGCAGCAGCTGTTGTTGCAGATGTTGTCGCAACAACGGTTGTTGGAGGTATTTTTATGGGAGTCTTACCCTTACTTGTATCGTCTGTGGAAAGCTCATCCATATCAGCTGTGGTATTATCGTCCTATAACAAATGTATTATGGAATTAGTTACATTCATATAAAAAGAAACAGTTTTTTAACATTTTCTTATATAATACATACGTCATCATCCTCCTCCATTTCTTCTTCTTCAAATTCAATGTTATAACCTTCGGGTTCCAAAAGCTGTCCGTTTAATGTGGGCAATGGAATTTCTGGTAAAATAACTTTATTTTTGGGACCGTTTCGTTCATTCATCAAATTTTGGATTAAATTTGACAAATCTTCACGTTTTTTTGTGACTGTCAATGTGTCAAACCATTGCGCTAACTGTTTTATTGGTACCCTATAGTCTCGTATTGGATCTTTAAAAAATTGCTCTACATACTGTAGCAAATATAGACCACAATCAGTAAAATTATTCTGTTGCGGCACTTTAACACAATGTCCTGGCATGTTATCCTTGTTAAAGGCATGTAAAGGAGCACTGGTCATTTTTATTTTGTATTCACACGTTAAATAATCTCGAAGCGTAGCAACAACTCGGCTTCGGGAGGCACCCGCCAAGGAATCAAATATTAGCACAAGTGGTTGCTTAATGGGTTGGTAAGTAGAAGCGCTGGAACCAGGAATAATTGGAATAGCCGGTTGCGAATTGTTGAGCGTAGTTGATGATGATGTGTTATCGAAATCGCTATCCTCAGATGCCAAGTCACTATCATCACCTTCCGCTTCATCTCGTTCACTATCTTCGTCACCAACACCACATATTTCGCTCAGAACATTGCCACTGTCCCGTTTCGATAACGGTGTAATTGTCGTATTACCAATCTGCAATGACATCTTTTTGCCTCCTATAAAAAAAAAAACGACAATATTGAATACTATTATGGCATTGTTTGTGTGAGTATAGCTTTTGCTTACTGGTTTTCTTAATAGGCTGCAGTTCCACAGGAGTATTTGTATCAAAGGTAACCGGACCTTTAAGACGTGGAAAACAAATAATAGCCAAAAACCAATGTGATTGTTCATTTATTGGTATTACGATGAAATCTTTTTCAAAGAGATTTACATTTTTTGTCCAGTTTTGAACGCGTGCATGACGCTTTTGGGCTGGAGTCAATTTGCCACCATCTTTATCTTGATGTGTATGCCGCGTTAAAGTAGTTAAGCGTTTATAGAAGAACGTACTGAAAATATGTGTCCGCTCCTTCTGTGCTTCAGGAATAACATTGTCATGAAGATATTTCAAGTAAAAATCTATGATGATGTCGTTTAGATACTGGTCTGTAGCCAGACACATGTAATCTTCAGTATTAATTGCAATACCGCCTTTCCCTGGTGGATAAATAAGAAGCTGGCGTATTTCATTCGGTTGTAGTTGTGTGGTTGTGGGTAAGCTTTCACTAAATAATTCGATGGAAAAAATAAGCTTGGTTAAACTGAGCAAAGAGGACTCCCCGGAAACCTTACCTATTGTTTTTGTTGTTTGCTAATTTGGTGTCTGAATCTGCTGCCCTTTGCAATAAGTCTTGGGCATCTGTTTCAGAAATTTCATCAAGAAAATCCCATATGGAACGTATAACACTTTTGGCTTGCTCAGACATTGCATCAAATTGTAAAATAATTTTACGTGTTTGATATGGACCATTAGCAGAGAAGTAAGTCACTGTAAGCGTATAATAGAAAAGAAATTTTAATTATATTATTAATTGACCTTTTTTATTGTATTTTTTTAAATATATTTATTACGCTTGTTTTTTTTTTTTAGACATGCAAGTTACATTCATGCCAAAAAAATTTTTCTTTGAATAAACTACATACATATTTACTTATGTATTCGTACGTATATACATATGTACTATATGCCGTATTCATAAAAATTTTTTTTATTTTTATTATTAGACAAATTTCCACAAAAATTCAATCAATAATACATTATCTATAAATCAAAAAAAAATTTTTGAGAATAAGGCAGTATATATATAAAAAAAGTCTTCGCAAACTTACCTCCGTCGTAGTGTTTAACAATCTCTGCCATCTTCAATGATTTTCTAATGTATTGAGCACAGTTGCTTAAAGTGTAAAAGCAAAGCATGGAACTTACAGATGATGTTTTCGCAAAGTGTGCAATAATCTTAACAACTTCATGTTTATAAATATTCAACTCAAACGTTTCAGTTGGGTTATTTTCTAACGGCGCCACTATGCGTATGCCAAGAGAAGTAATGATTACCTGTAAACAACAGAAACATATGCATTTGTACATCTATGCAGAATGAAATCTATCGGTTGTACCTCTTCTGTCGGCTCAAAACGATGAGTTCCAAATCGTATCAACTTGCAGAACAAACTGCAACATAACTTATCGGCACAACTTTTGAGATCAGTAACATCGCCACGAGTAAAATCTGTAAATACCGGAAAGATACATGTTAGTAGAAGTAAATAAAATTTCCATTATTTACCAATTGAATCCATATTTAAAAATAAAATTCGCAATTGTAAAATAAAGACAAAGATTTTTCACTTTGCAAATTTTACAATAATTTTCTGCGGCCCCTCTTTTATTCCTTTTCAACTCTTATCCTATTATTCTTTGATTAACCAAAAAGCAACAATGGCGTCTAATTGTCAATGGCACAATTGGCCCTCTGATGGCGTATAGCGGAAATAACAAATAAAAAACTAGGTTAACTTGAAAATATAAGGCATATTAGTATGCTGCCAGATCTATTCAAAAGACCTTTATTTTGAAATATCTTGCAACACCGTTTTTGCCTGTTTTTTTATATTTATTTAAATGTAGGCGAAATTTCTTTGCAAGGCAAGTTATAATAAAAGGCTGGACCTTTTTTACCTTTACATCCAGCAACCTGCCAACCTAACCTAATTATAATAAAAAATGTCTTTGCGGAATTGGTATATTTAGCTAAAAGTATATAAAAATTACACGTCATATTGGGTAAACCCTGGGCTTCCTACATCACGTAAAGGTTAAAAAAAGGTTTTACATTTAAACGATGATTTTTTTCTTCAGTTACCTAATTGGGTAACTTTCTCACTAGATATTACAGTAAAATTGTTTGTATATATGTACACAGTGGCGCAGAATGATCTATATGGTTTGAATTCTTTATAACATATTCGGCGAACGCATTTCGCGCACAAGCGATTTTAACTGGCCTCCACGTTCACCAGATTTAACAGCTCCTGACAGCTTTCTTTAGGGATTTCTGAAAGAACCATACTCCAACTAAAAACCAACATTCGAAATGAATTCATGGTCATTACACCCGAAATTTTGCGAAAATTGCGAAGGATATAATTTTTCAAAGCTAATTGCAAAAAATTCCCCAATAATATACTGTATTAAAAAAAAATTTATAATAATCGCATAAATAAAAAAGTTATAAACCATTTAAACCATATAGCTCATTCTGCGCCACCCTGTATAAAGGCATACAAATACATATAAACATTCTATATAAATTATACAAGATTTTCCTACGAAAAGTAGTTGGTATTGCATTCTGAAAGTTTTTTTCCTCTTAAACATATTTAGAAAAATATAGAATATCACTATAAATATTTTCGATGATTTAAAGATAAATAATTCCAACATACAATTATGTGAATGAATATTTCTCTACTTACCATTGTATAATGCACTTTCATCTGGCTCTGGCATATGGGGTTCAAATGAAAATGGTTTATACGACGCCAATGATGTACTGGAAGATGTATTCGTTGGTTTTGCTAATGGACTCATCTGCTAAAATATAAAATAAAATGATAGTATTCAAGGTTAATAAAATTGAAACCGGAATGCTGTCTATAAATAGACAGAATAATTTAACTTTATCCATTATCTAGTTTAAAACTCACATTAGAAATTACTTTGTTTGAAGATTCATCTTCTTCTTCATCGCTACTAAGTGTTAATATGACTGGTTCAATATCAGCAGCTCTTCGACCCGATCGAGAACCCCGTCCTCTTGCTGATTGTGAACTTCCACGTCCTCGTGTCGCTGGTGCGTTTGGATTATAGGGTACAGACGATTTACCTCTTTGAGTTATTGTTTCAGAGTTGCGTTTCTTCTCAACTGGCCCCGACGCTGAGGATAGTGTTGAAGACTCTGACGATGACCCTGACGTATTTGCATTACCATAGTTAGTAGCCAAAGGTGTAGTTGTCTGTTTAATAGGAATCTTTTTAGGGGGTTCCATAAATACTCGTTTACAACGTTCGCATTTAGCATGGTCGTAACCGCTGAAACCACAACTTTGACAAATGGCATAAAATCCTTGAATCAGTTTACGCTGGGGCAATTCTTCAGCGACTTTGGAACTAGTTGTTGCGGAAGTGCATGCAAGATTTGTAGTTGTAGCAGACTTTGAACTGTTTGCTTCTTTTATGGAATTTTCCATACTTTGCGTTGTAGTTGTTGATCCCGCAGTTGTAACCGGAGTTCCTGCAGTATTGATCTGAGCATGACCTTCGTTAGACGTCGTTGTTGAAGCAGCTTGATAACCCACTACGGCACTTGAGTTTTGTTGCACGCTCTCCTGTTGTCTACTTATTTGTAGGCTTTGTTCTGCCCTCGATATGAGCTCACTTGGTGATTCTTGCACAGAAAATCCTACAGTTACAACGAAATCTATATGGGCCCCTGGATTTTCAACACCAACACATTGTATGGTAGTGCTGTTATCGAACGGAACTCCTACTTGTTCTAGAAGATCCTGTACCGTACACGATTCTCGAGGAAGAGTGAATGTTATCAGCCGTTGCTCACCAGATACTAATATAACTAACATTTTTGCACTGTTGCGTTCTTTTTCCTCCATTTGCTGCCCCGCACGATTTTGAAGAACATGTTGGGTTTGTATTTCATAGTTATTATGTGACGTTTGATATACCGACGAATTAGCTGTTGGACCGCTAGCGATTTGTGTATTAGTTATTGGGCTAGTAGTTATGTTACTTTCACCAGCGACTGCCAAGTTACCTTGTTCTTTATAAACTATGTGCTTTTGTGGTGCAACACGAGCAACTGGTACTGTGTGCAAGGACTGACCAGACGCTGGTAAAGAAATTTTCGGTGAACCTGCATTTTGTTGAGGAGGCTTTATACCCCCAGATTGTGTTGCAGCTTGTATAATTTGATTCCCAGCAGCGTTAGCATTGCGTTTTTTAAACTCGGCCAATGTCATTGTACCATTTTGTGTTCGAACCATGCGATTCTCATCATCATCTTTGGCTGTAAAGTATGTAGTGAGAGTTGTTCCTCCAACTGATGTCGAAGGACTGTTATTTACAACAGCAACCGTAGAGTTTTGGGATGGGTTACCACCACCTACTTTCGTTTGTTGTGCATCTTTCTTCACGAATACAGCAGTAATGCTATCTTCTAAATCAAGATCTCCAAGTACGGAAGCACTTGCACCAGCTGAAGTTGCTGCTGTAGACGAAGAAGGTGACTGTTGTGCACTTTCTGGTGATGCTTGTTGATGCTGTTGCGGATGTGTTACTAAAGTCGGAGATCGAAACCGTGAAGAGACTCCTGGCATTCGCGGCTGTGCTTGTACCAAATGCACTTGCTGATGCTGTTGGTGTTGCTGTTGAACTGGAAGACTTGCATCGTTTACTTGCATTCTATAAACCTGACGTATGCTCTGATTTGGAAGAGCCTGTGTGACTAGTTTTCCTTGCTGTAAAGTTGCCAGCTGTGAATTGGTGGAAAGAATAGCAGTACCTCTACCTGCGGCTGTGGCCGCAGCTCCTCCCCGTGCTCCTCTTCCTCTTCCCCTAGAAGTGGAACCCACTGTAGTACTACACCGGGGACGAGGAGTGCGTAATATTTGACCTCCGCCACCTCCAACAGTGCCTGCAGCAGTTAAACTGGATCGTGCTTCTGCTCTAGTTACCCCAGGTATACCTGGCATACGTGCTATTAACGTACTCATTCCACCTCTGCCACTTTTTCCACCTCTTGATACACCAGCTCGAAGAATCGTAGCGCTGTTTGAGCTTGACGCTTGGGATACAATCTGTGATTGTTGTTGAGACTGTTGTTGTTGCTGTAACTGTATATGTTGTTGATGTTGTGGCGTGCTTTGACTTGTTTGTTGCTGCTGTAGCAGAGTTTTCGGTATTTGATTATTCTGAACTTGAATTTGTTGGTAAACAACATTTTGTTGCATTGGTTGTGTGGGAGGTGGCGAAGTTTGCTGTTGTGTTTGCTGTTGCTGCTGGTGTTGATTTTGTGAGGACACTACACGAGTCTGCTGTACTAAATGAGTTTGATTATGGTGCTGTTGCATTGTTGCATGTGTCGTTTGCAATTGTATATGATGTTGATGTGTTTGGGAGGATTGTCCCAAAACCGTGTGCTGTTGCTGCTGGGGCGACGCTTGTTGAGTTGAGTAGAGGACACGATTATTATAGATAATACGCTGCTGAGGCATAGATTGCCGCATTATAAGTTCTTGTTGTTGTGGTTGTTGTATTAATACTTGCTGTCCAGAAGGTTGTTGAACTATCAACTGCTGCAGTTGCTGTGGTTGTTGAGTTTGCATCCTATATATGATCTGAGGTTGTTGCTGGCCCTGTTGTTGATGACTTGGAGATACTTGCTGTTGAACTTGAACTTGTTGCTGATGATGCTGCGGACTCTGCAATATATGCTGTTGAGCCTGAGGTTGCGCCTGAGGCGGTGGTGTTGGATGTAAGATTTGCTGATGTTGAGGATGGGGTTGATATTGTTGTTGCAGTTGTTGCGGCTGCTGTTGTATATAAACTTTCTTTTGTTGTTGCTGATGGACTAACTGATCTGATGTATAATAAATTTGTTGAGGCTGTGTATGAACATGCTGTTGCATTTGGTGATCCTGTTGCATATGCTGTGGTTGCTGTTGAGATTCTTGCGGCAATTGATATGCAGCTTGTATCTGATGTTGCTGTTGTTGTTGAGAGTCTAATACCTGATGCTGCTGATGCATCAAAACTTGTTGCTGCTGCTGTGGTTGTTGTTGGTGTTGCTGAGTTTGAGTTGGCTGTTGTTGAACTTGTTGATGCTGCACAGTCTGAGTTTGCTGTTGATTCATATCTTCTCCCAATATTGTATAGTGTGTACCAGCTTGCGGAGGTTGGTATGGCGTTGGAGTTCCTTGCGTCTGATACACAACCTGCTGTGGTCCATCATTCTGCAAAAGGATTTGCTGTGTCTCATCTAAGACAATATGCTATAGATTTTGAAATGAGACATGTTTCTAAATTAACTATTGTTCCATTGAACGTTATATTCAGAGTTAGTTATTATTAAACAAATATACAAAGTTTCTCACATAACAAATCGAAGATAATCACCCTTACCGTATTTGGCGTCGACGTATTTCGACTACTAGAGTATTTGTAGTCGCATGTGTGGTATATATTCGTTTTTTCGCCAACTATGCTATATATTAATCATACCACGTTTTCAAAACGAATACGCCAAACACCATAAAGGGGAACATACCATTATATATATACATACATAGTAAGTACTAAAGTGTGGCACAAACACCACAAAAATAACTTACAAGCATTTCATGAAATTGCAATTAGTGTGTATGTATTACTTGCTCATTGCAAAACACATACTTCCAAAAATATTTCTTTTGTTCCACGATCAAAACATTGAAGAAGAGAACACAAGTACAACAAAACAATGTTAAAATAAAACAACGCTGAAGTAGAAGAAAAATGAAGTAGAAGATCAAAACTATTTTGGAACATTCAAAACATGTTTGAATAACTCGTAGACAAACTTGCAAAGAAACTTTTGCATTTTTTATGAACCACGTTTTCAAAACGAATACGCCAAACACCATAAAGGGGAACATACCATTATATATATACATACATAGTAAGTACTAAAGTGTGGCACAAACACCACAAAAATAACTTACAAGCATTTCATGAAATTGCAATTAGTGTGTATGTATTACTTGCTCATTGCAAAACACATACTTCCAAAAATATTTCTTTTGTTCCACGATCAAAACATTGAAGAAGAGAACACAAGTACAACAAAACAATGTTAAAATAAAACAACGCTGAAGTAGAAGAAAAATGAAGTAGAAGATCAAAACTATTTTGGAACATTCAAAACATGTTTGAATAACTCGTAGACAAACTTGCAAAGAAACTTTTGCATTTTTTATGAACATAAAAAATCGAATGTATACAAATAAAATAAAAATATCACAATTCATATTAGGTTTGAGGTTCGTTTGTAAGGTTCTTTAAAGAAAAATATTTAAAATTTCGCAAAAAATTTTAAAAATTAATAATTTCACCTACATTTAATGCATCCATTTCAATATACTATATTTACGATTACTAAAATTTAGAAAAATCACGAAAATCAGTAAGTTGAAATTATGAAAAAAATTATATATACGTGCTTTTCATTTGAACACACAAGCACAAACAAAACTATATAGAGAAACTTTTCAAATGGTGCTTGTTTTGTTTCAATGAGAGTCATGTTTTGTTATGCTTGTTTTGTTGATAATGTTTACACTGGAATACACGGCTTGGAAGTAGTGTGCTTTAGAATACAGAACTTTCAATACATTTTGTACAGCTCTTTAGTAAGTACATATATTTATAAATTCCAAATAACGGAATCTGTAGCTCGTTTCTGTGTTTCCCGCATCGTAAAATTCCTCGCATGGAACGAGGGAATTGTAACTAAAAGAGTGTAAATTGAAAGAAAACATGGTTTTTCTCACACAAGTGTTTCTGTATCTTTACATTGCGAATATTAACTGCCATTTAAATAATTTTCCAACAATTATTGGAAGGATGTGAGAAAAAGTGTTTCTGTACCAACGTTTTGCGAAAACTTTCTCATGAGAATTGTTAAGTCACATTTGAAATTGTTGCGATAACAGTAAAGTTTAGAAATTTCTAAAAATATTTCGTGCGGATTTTTTTAAATAATTAAATAAATAACATAATATTGAGTCCAAATCAGCTGAAAAGGTGAGTAATAAATTGTTTAAATTAAATTTATTATGTATGTATATAATAATGTGTTTGTAAATTATTTCTTTAATTTAGAAAATTTAAAGAATATCAAAAGAACAAAAACAAAAACTAGTGGACTACATGTCATCGAATTTAGAATTTGCTAGAGGTCAATTTGATAAATTGAATTGGATTTTTACTATATTTTTTCTTTATATTTAATTCCAATTTCTTTCAACTTTTCACTTTTTACTGGTTTTTTTTATTTATTTCTTGTGTTGACGTTTGACTTGAATTTTAGGCTTAAATCTAGTTTATGGAAGCCACTCCGAATTTAAAAAAGGTAACCTCATCTGATAGAAAATTTAATTTTAAGAAAAAAAAGTTTAGTGCAAAAATCTTCGGCAACGCATATTTTCCGAGTTATGGGCCTCGGAAGTTTTACAATAAAAATGTCATTGTGTTTAATATTTCTTAGCTTATTGGGTCAATGGGGTATCATTGGAAAGCTTGTGAAAATGCCGATCACTTGATGGTAAAATTTCACATTTTGGGATGATAAAATGTGTAGAGGTGAAAATTCTTAGGCGCCGTCAAAGGCCGGTTATGCAGAAAATCTTTAGTTAGCGAAGCCGGTGTGTGTTATACCATAGAGGAGAAAATCCTTAAGCCCGGCCGAAGGCCGGCTATGCGGGATACCTTTAGTTAGCGAAGCCGGTGTGTATTATATCATAGAGGAGAAAATCCTTTAGCTCGGCCGAAGGAAACAATACATTTAATTTGTAAAACTAAAAAAAAGAAATTTATTAACTCTATACAAAATATGGCAAAATATTACTGCTTTTCTTCAACACTGTTTTGACATTGCATACGGATGTTTAGGAAGGCAGCCATACCCATATTGTTGCAATGAATCAAACACTTATAATGAAAATGGCAAAATATATCGACGACTTTGTAGGTCCGTAACTCCCAAACTATGCGTTGCCGAAGATTTTTGTACTAAACTTTTTTGTCTTAGAATTTAATTTTCTATCACTTAAGATAATTTTTTTTAAATTTGGAGTGGCTTCCATAAACTAGATTTGTTCCGAATTTTACAATTAATTACTGGAAATATTCCAGTATTGTGTTTTCGCATTTAAATACAGAAACACTTTTTCCTCACAAATAGAGAAACGATGAAATTTCTTATTTCACACTTTATGTGAGTAATTTTAGGATGCGGGAAATACAAAAACGAACTACTGGTTAACTTTTCCAATTTTAATAAATTTCACCGTGATTGTATATTTGAGAAAATAAATGTTAAAATATTAATAAAAAAAAATAAAACCTCGTCTTATAAAATAAAAAACCACAATAAACTCTAATACCGTTAAATAAACAAAACCCAAACCATTTTACTAAAGTGAGCATATTAGTTTCGAAACTACGATTCAATAAAAAATTTATAAATTAATAACCTATTCAAATTTGGATATCTTAATTTTATTAAGAACTGAAATAATCTAAGAAATATGAGGTTAGTAATTTTAACACTATGAACCTGTGCTCTATTTGGGTTACTGACACCAACATCATCACTGGCCACATGAACCACTTGGACATCAGCATAAATTTGCTTTATTTCATCAAGATTCTGTATTTGATAATATTGAGCCATTCTGGCAACACTGCAATTGTAAAGGAAAAAAATAAAAACACAAAAAATTTTATTATGGATGGTATAAATTTAAATATGTACATATATATTTGCAATAACTTCTATTTCCAATAAGTTATTTTATTTATAATTCGCATTCATTGAAATTTTATCTATCACTTTCAATTTTATTTGTACTCATAAAATTAGATTGTACGCAGAAAAAAATTATTAAGTCACTTCAACCAGCCATTTACAAATAGGTATAACTAGAGTGGACAAATTACTTTGATCAATAGTTCAACTTCAAAATTACAAACCTTTCTTATTTTTTTTGGAAATTTATTTCTTTTTCAGTTTTTCACTTAATTATTAGCAATATCTAACAAACATTTAGCATTTTCTTATGGTAAAAATTGCATTGCTTTAAGAAGAAAAATGGCTTTCTTTGCATTCACAAATTAAATATGGCGTGTGGCTCACTAACTTTTCGATTTACGTTTTCTACACACATACCAATAGTACACAGTATGGCAGCTTCACAAGGTTGCATTTTACCGCAACTACGACATCTGGTGTCATCTAGCACAGCATCATAATTGTCATTTTGACATTTTACTTTTTTCTTTAAAAAAAAAAAAACAGTGGTACCACAATTCATTGCACATTTATCAACCGTATTCCGTGGTACCACTAACTGTTCCACACACTAATATTAGTATCATTATTTTAAAAATTTTAAAATTTTTATATAAACTAAACATTATTATTTAAAATATTATTTATTTTTAATTTATTGCATTAACTATTTTTAAAGTTTGTATTTTTCTATTAACGAGCTTTATACCACACCGATTTGAGAGTTTACTTCACAAACTTCTGATTACTTTTGCTTATTTTAGTTTATTGTTTTCTATTATATTCTCTGTGTGCTATTGCTTCTTGTTGCTTTTTTTTTGAACAATTTTGTTCCATGTTGCCAAATTAATGTAGTATCTGCTATATTGCTGCCATCCTTTTTGTCGAACTTATGATTGCGGTAATATATATTTTTATGCCCCAAAAGATTACACATATTACAAAATGAAATAAAAAAAACCAATTTATTAAAAAAATATTGATACGTCTTATACTTAAATATAATTCTTTTGTTTCTGCAAGTACGTATTTAGTAATTTATTAATCACATTGCCAAATCATAGCCATGAATTCATTTTTAAATATTGGTAACACCGTTTATTATTCTGGGTTGCTTATTGATGCATTTAATACATTTTTGCAACTCTGCTTGGGAGACGTGTCAAATCGAGAGAATATTCTACCGTGCTGGATGGGGAATAGTTTATTTTTCTTCATTACACGACGTAAAAAAAATCGGTGTTTGACGTTCTTTTATATCTACTATAACAAATGTTTAATTAATTATTATTTTGTTTATAAAACATTTAATAAGAAGAAAGAGTATTACATTAAAAAAAATAGTTTCATTAACGTGTTCAACAAGTAGTAATTCAATATTCTACGGTCTTATTGACCGGAGAACTAATGTACAAGTACCAACCTGAATAAGAGTCGGAATAATAGTGAATATACGAAAAAACTGAAAAATATATTATGGCGGGCCAAAAGTTCCAATATGACGAAAGTGGTGGAACATTTTATTATTTTTTGCTATCGTTTTTAGCCCTTGTATTAATTCCAACCACAATATACTATTGGCCACGCAAAAAGAAAGAAGGTGAGTGCATCAATAGATCTGCATTCGGATGATTATTATGTTAGAAACTAAACTATCTGAAAAATAAATTTGGACGTATGAAGATACCTACAACTCAAAGATTTCTGTTACGTTCCAATTATTTATTCAGTTTGCGTAGTCGACAAATTAATTATTTTTCATAACGTCAATTCGGTGATGACTGGTGAAAGTGGCAATTAAGAGAGCAAAGTAATTATGCAGAGATGTGTTTGTGAGCGGAAATTTTCACTGAAGTATTTAATTCCATTGTAGGTACTAGACTTTAAGTTGTGTTCTGTACTTTAAGTAGAGTCAGACGGTTATATTTAGCGGAATAACTGTAAATAATATTACACATTTGCAAATATTTATACAGTGCTGGAATTATGTATAAGCACACAACCACTTGTTTTACTACGCTACTTGTTTATTCCATAGGATGACACTAAATATACATATCGAGCCTTTGGTGCAATACCGTCGTAATTCAAAAAATCGTGAACTGAGAAAAATGCATTTGAAGTTTTGAGCCATCTTTTTGATAGTATTTTCGTTTACTAAAGTTATTTTTTACAAGTTTTTAAATAAAGAGGCATGTTTTGTAATGTTTTCTGTTTGTAAATTTCTTGTCATAAAGGAAATATTTCATTATTGCAAATAAATATTGTTGGAAATAGCTGGAGGCAACAAAGACATTTGTAGCTGTACAATATGAACAGTTAGAGATAGAACCATAATCTTTTTTCCTTTAGATATATATTTCTCCAAAGATCATTTCTGCATACCCAGCTCAAAAATTCAAATTTTGAGTTACTGCGGTATTGCACCAAAGGCTCGATATGTACATAGTATGTAGAGATATCAAAATAATGGAGTGATTAATTATAGCGGAACTCACTCTTTGGTGCAAATCATTTGCAAACAGTGCAAATCTAACATAAAATGCAATACCACAAAAACAAATACATGTAACCGCGATTTGCACATCTTCATCCAATTTGCACCAAAAAAATTCATTGCAAGAAACACAAAAATATGCTAGGCCAAAATATGCTAAACCAAAACAGCTGACTACATAAATAAAAATAAACAATTAGATAACTGAGTTCGTAAATTTTTATAACGGTGACGCCGTCACACAATTTGCCCCCAGAACTTTTAATTTTCATTTACGGTTGGTCAAAAAGTAAAAATCAGAGTTTCAAGTAAAATCTAAATAATTAATCAAAATTTTCATAAAATTATTAAAATGAAATCTGATAATTATTTGTATTAATTGACAGGAAATTTAATTATAAGACAAGTAAGAGGGCTATATTCGACTGTGCCGAATCTTATATACCGTTCACCATATGAGCATTTTACGTTTTGCCGATTTTCGTGCGTTTTTATTTACTTTGACAACTTTTTGCGTTTTGGCAGTGTTCTTGAGCTTTGAGGATTTTTGTGCCAGGTGAAGGGTATAAAAATTAAAGTAAACTAAACTTAATAGAAAATGGTGATTCTGCGTAATATATCTGCACATATTGATATCATTGAAAAGCTTGTCTAGATGCGTATTAGATGCCAAAAAAATGTTATCTCAAGCATAAAAAGTTAAATTTTGGATATCATTCTTGTGCACGGAATCAAAATCTTATCAAGGAAATTGCAAGAGATATGAAAAACTTCTTATCGTCTAAGAATTCAATTTCCTACAACCTAATTTACATTTTATTTTATTTGGAAGTGCTTTCATAAACCAGATTTGTTCCCTTCATTCGCTGTAGATTGAGCAACGGCGTTATGATATTGAAAGCGGCTAACTTTTTGCCGGCGTTAAAAATTTTAGCATTGTTTGTGCAATAAAATTATAGTAATTAGACAACACAAAAAATAAAATTTAATAAAAATATGAATATTGAAGAACCAAAAAAGAAAATAAAACAAATACGGCAAAAACCAAATAACAAAAAGTGGACGGACGATGAATTGAAAAAGATTTTGGATTTCTTAATTTTTACAATTTCTTTATTTACTTTTTGTTAAATATGCAAGCAGTCAGCTGTTATCAAAAATTTGATATGCTTAGTCCCCGTCCATATTGTGAAACATTTGCTGCAAAACTTTTTTGAATTCTCTTTTGAAGCTTCAACAGTGTCCATACATAAAACTTTTGCTTCATGTTTAGTATTTTTTATTCCTCCCTTCTATCTTCTTTCTTTAATTTTTTTTGACATTTCTCAATACCGAATGTAAATATAAAATAACTACCCTGTGATAGAAGGTGTGAATATTTTTTTTTGGATAGACATTTGAAGCACAAGGTATAATTTGAAGCAAAATGGAAGCTAAGAAGAAAAATTATAAAATAATTTTTATATAATTTTATATTTTTTTTTTAAATTTTTGATTATATTTCACAAAAAACTAACAATAAAACAGGGTAGCTATTATTATGATAGAAGTTAACAGTATACCAAACGAAAAGAAATAAAATGAAACGTCAAATACACCTCATCTCAAAAGATGCAAATAAGAAATTCAACAAAAGCTGCATGTACATGAAACAGCGTACATACTTCCACTCCTCTTCCCCTTTTCGTCAACAAACTCAAAAGTTTTGCAGCAAATGTTTCACAATATGGACGGGGACTTATAAAACAGACACTCACGCTTCGTTGCAAAAAACTGTAGCATATTAGCATTTTTTGTAAGTTTGCACCAAAGAGTGAGTTCCGCTCATGTTGTTAGTTATTAGATTTCCATGGTTTTTTTTAAACAGACTTGAATTTCATAAAAAAAAAAAATTCATTTATTTTTTGGCTTAAAATAAAGTAATAAAATAACAACGTAATTCAGTCTTAAAACATATCACAAAAAATATACATACAGCTTATATTAGACTTTGAATTTTTTTTTTTTTTTTATCTTGGACCAGTGCTCAGGGACTATCCCCTACATATGCAATGCATTGCACTGGAACTAGAGAGAAGGATAGGGAAGAAAATAGACAGGTGGTAAAAGTGGTAGGAAGATAGAGCTTAATTCTTGCACAACTCTGCAGTTGCGTGTAAATTATAAAGCAAAGTTGCGGCGTCTCTGATGTTTTTTCACGCATTATTTTTAAGCTAATGGAGCCATTTTATTTATTATTTTACTTCGCCGACGTTTTATTGCTCAAATACCGACGAAGGAGGGTGCTGTAGCACAGAAAACTCAGAAAAAACTAGATTTTAATGAAAATAACTTTAAATTAATATTTTGTCGGGCCACCTTTAGCATCTAGGAATGCTTGTATTCGTCTAGGCATTGATGAAACCAATTTTTCTGGTATATCTGATCCAATTATTTGTCACTCGTCATTTAGTGCTTTTTTATGTTATCTTTGTTAGATATTATATTTTTTCGCACGCATCTGTCCAATTCAACCCATAAATTTTCAATTGGATTCATATCCGGTGATTGAGGAGAATGTAATTTTTTGGGGATATTATAGAGAAGCCATTCCCTTACAACGAGAGATGTATGTTTAGGATAGTTATCCTGCTGGAAGATCCATTTGCCAGATAGACCCATGTTACTGGCGGACGTTTTCAAATTTGCCTTCAGAAGATTCAAATAAACATGACGGTCCATTGTTATATCAATAAATACCAGATTTCTTCCCCACCAACAAAGGACATACAACCCCAAACCATTACAGATCCTCGTTTTTACTTTATTTTATGTCAAAAAATAAATGAATATTTGTTATTTTTATTTATGTTTTATTTGGAAAATAAAAATATTTGTTTAGCCTAAATTTAAATTTTTTTTTAAATAGAAAGAAAACTTAAATATTACCGCTGTATGTGGACTTTATTGGGCAACGGTATGAATACAAAATCTATTTAAAACTTCTCAACTCTTTAAGTACCAATTAAGTCTTACATAATTTTACATCAAAATGTTACCGAAGTGCAATACGTACATAAGCAAATATGTACATACATATGTAGTTTATTTAAAAAAGTCTTGTTCACATTAATGTAATTTACATACCTTATTCGAATTGCATATATCTACATACATATTTTCGTATTCATTTCACCTCTCCTTAGTAGTTTTATTTATAAAATAAGGCGAATGAATGCAGTATGTTTTTTACACCAGCAAGATTTCTCTTTATTTACCATGATGTCAAGAATCCACAAAATACTTTCAACAATGTAGATCCAGCTGTTTTGATTTAAATTTCCTAAGTTTGTACTAACTAACTGACTGTTTATTACGGAACACGTTAAAGAAATACACTATATAAAAAAATATGTTTTCGTTATCAATTATAATTCTGGTGTTTTATACGACAGCAATTTAAACTGCCCAGTATAGTTGTAATTTATTCCATAAATTGTACTCAAATATTCGGTTGTGATACCCATACAAAAATTAATCCTAAGTTTGCGCTGCCATTTTACTCTTTGCCTCTAGGAATTATGGTATAACTTTATTTCCGAAATCATTTTAATTGTTTTCCGAAACTAAGGTACTAAGGTAAAGGTACCTTTCTATTTCGACTTTTAATACATTCGATTGTTGTTGAAGAATGTATTTTATCATTAACAACCACCCATTATTTTAAAAACTTTTTTGTTGTTGTATACACAAAAATTTAGACACACCTGTGTTAAAATCATGCGTTATTCACCTAAGTTGAACCAGATCATTAGCAATGGCACCCATGCATTAACTAATTCTTTTGCATGACTTTTTTTGCTGGGTATGTATGTAGAAAAAAATCTTCGCTGTTCAACGTTTTTTAGCCATATTTTAAGCTTTGCACAACTAATTTGAGTAAACAGTTTTATTGCTTTATTTATTTAAAAATAATTATTAAGCACATAATTGTTTTACACTTTTCAGACCCTAAAAAAGTGAAGGAAGAATGTCAATGTCCCGACTGTATTAAGAAAAAAACAATTTTAGCTGCAGCTGAACCGTATCGTGCTTTAAGAAATATAAGCATACAATTCAGCCTTATAATGGGATGGGCTTTATTGATATTTTTGGCTTATCGAGTCTCACAGTTTGATTATGAAATGGCAAGCTTTGATCCATTTGAAATTTTGGGAGTTGAACATACAGCGTCAATGGCCGAAATTAAAAAGCAATACCGCAAACTTTCCCTTATTTTGCATCCAGACAAAGAAACTGGTGACGAAAAAGAATTTATGAAACTCTCTAAAGCTTATCAAGCTCTAACGGATGATGTGGCCAAGGAAAACTATGAAAAGTATGGTAATCCTGATGGGCCAGGAGCTATGTCATTTGGTATAGCACTGCCATCGTGGATTGTTGAAAAGGAAAACTCCGTTTGGGTATTGGGTCTTTATGGTCTCATCTTCATGGTAGCTCTACCGTCAGTTGTGGGTATGTGGTGGTATCGCTCTATACGTTATTCCGGTGATAAAGTTCTCTTAGATACAACGCAAATGTATTTCTATTTCATTCACAAAACCCCACATATGTTATTAAAGCGTGCTTTAATGGTATTAGCTGCCAGTTTAGAATTCGATAAACGTCATAATTCTCAAGTAATTGAGCGACAATCTGACAACGAGGAAGTACCAGCTGTAAGTTTTTTTTTATCGTAACTTTTTGTTACATTTATATTTTGTACATAATTTCACACATTTTCTTTTAGTTAATACGGCAACTACCGAATTTGAATGAAAAATGTAAGGAACACCCTTTATGCCGTATGTATTCCATCAAGGCCAGAGCTATACTTCATGCTCATTTATCGCGAATGGTTTTGCACCCTGAAACTTTGGAAAAAGATCGTCAATTTATAGTTAAAAAGTGTCCATATTTGGTACAAGAAATGGTATCTTGCGTTCATCAATTGGTAATGTTGGCCTACGCAAGGCGCGTACCACGCTTGCCCAGCATTGAGACTATTGAAAATTGCATGAAACTGTCTCCAATGATTATTCAAGCTTTATGGGAGTTCAAATCACCATTATTGCAATTGCCTCACGTAACTGAAGATCACTTGTATTTTATGAATAAGAAAAGACACATTAAAAATCTGCAACAATTTGCTCAATTGGCTCCAGAGGAAAGCCGTCAACTTTTACGTACAATTTCCGACCGGGAATATGATAATGTTATAAAGGTACTGGGTAAGATACCGTCAATAGATTTTTCGATTCGCTGTGAAGTTATAGACGATGAAAATACGAATGTAGTTACCGCCGGAGCTATAGTTACAGTCACTGTTACATTGGTACGCAAAGATATGAAAAGTATATTTGGTGACTCAAAGGTACCACAAAAGCAAGGTATCAAGTAAGTATTGCGACAATTTACATAAAATTATAATAATTTTTCTTTTTTATATCTCAAGGGATGATGAAGAGCAGGGCAATGGGGCAGGCGATGATGACGACGACGGCACAGCTACTAATGCAGCTCCAGTAAAGAAATCCTCTGCATGGGCAAAACCACGGAAGGGTAAGGGCGGTAAAGGCGGGAAAAAACCTGCAAATCAAAAAAAGAAACCACCAGTGAAGGCGAGTGCCGTTGCACCATCTGCAACTGCGGAAAGTCAAGAGCACGCTAAACACGATTCGGATGCCGATTCGGAATTAGATGGAAGCGATGCGGATGATGTTAAGGACTCTATTTCTGGCAGTGACGAAGATATTGAGAAGCAAGCTAAAAACAATTCCTCATTAGATGATGACGACGATGAAGAATGGGAAAGACTGCAAGCAAAGCTTAACAAACGAGAAAAACTTGAGGGCAAATCTCGTATTTCTCATACTGTACACTGTCCTTACTTCCCCGAAGAGAAACAGGAATATTGGTGGACTTATATTTGTGATCGTAAATCACGTACGTTGTTGACAGCGCCGTATCATGTCACAAACTTGGTAGAAAAAGAAGAAATTCAATTGAAATTCACAGCACCTCGCTGGCCAGGTCTATACACATTTACCGTATGTCTGCGATCAGGTAACTTTCAAACTATGATGTTCCTAAAAAAAATATATTGAAACTTCCCTTACAGATTCATATCTTGGCATGGACCAACAACAAGAGCTTAAACTAGATGTAAAGAAAGCACCAGCTCCACCTACGGATCATCCTCAATGGGATCTTAGCGAATCTGAGCATGAAAACAATGATCAACCTGAAAATTTGAGCGAGTATACGACTGACACCTCCGACGAAGAAGATTCCCAATAAATTTTTCTACGATACAAATAAAAGACCACCACCACCATCCTTCCTCCACATTAAAAATTTCCCTCCTTCAGTGACTAACATGCTACTTTTGTATAAAAAAGAAAAAAATACATAAATAAAAGAAAGAAAACGTATGAAATACCACAATTATACAACCATATACATATAACAAAGAGTTTTTAGAAACTTTTTGAATTCCATAATTTATTTCACTGTAAAGATTGTAAACTTTTATTAAATTGTTTTTATTTAACATAACAATTGTAGAATGAATATTGATTAAAAAATAACTTCACACAAAAACAAATTATATGTTGAATTATAGTTAAAATCAATTAAGCATTTTTACTAGTTTTGTAATAAAGAAATCATTTTATTATTAATAAAAATGGAAGAAATTAGATGTTTTTTATTTTTTATTGTTCTTATATATTCGAAGTATACCAATACAGTTAAATGTACAAATCGTTCAGCCAATTAATTTCCTGCTGCCTGCTGTTCGCCTTCTACGAATTGATCCACAATAACATTTAGCTTCCCGAAACACATTTAAAAATTTAATTAAATTATAATTACAGCTGCGCACTTGTTCATATGGATTAACCGGCATAGAGAATGCGTTTTGCATGAATTCAAAAGTGAAACTCTCGTTAACATTAAAGATGGCATTAAAAATGAATTCAGATAAAGAATTCCATAAGCCATGACTATACCAATTCATAGTGAAAACATTAATTTTTTTGCTGGGTATACATAGGAACCAAAGTAAACTATGTACTTGAAATATTCGTCAGTGACCATAATGTAATTAAACCAGGTGGCATCGGTCGTCAGCTGATTATTTTTTTCTCTTCACCTTACTTAAACCTAATAGATAAGTTTTGGACTGGCTGACGAGTCTCTAAATCTTCTAAGGAAACAAACATTTGAGCTCAAATATAATGATTGATTGATTTTTTTTAAATTTTTATTGCCACAAACGGCATGTGGCAAAAATATTGATTTTCTTATATGTAAATGTAAAAATTTTTTTAATGAATAAAAAGAGGTTACTCCGTAATTCTTTTGCTGAAAATTGATTTGATTTAATTTACAATTTTCGCACTTTATATGAATAAGTTGTAATTGAGTTTCGGATTATAACAGAAATTTTTTAAATAGTTACGACGGTATCGTAGTATACATTTTCTTTAAATTTAATTTGATTATAATTAATTGTCAATCGTTGTTGTCATACCCAATCCTAATTTAGTAACGTGACGCTTGCTTTTATAATTAATTTTGTTGTCGAATAGAAAAAAAAATTAAAAAAAATAATATTTAGTAAATCAACGCCCAAGTAATATAAGAACATAATATTGATGCTGAAATTTCTATATGTATTTATTTCTTCAATAAAATATGTATATGTACATATGTATACTTTTCTTAATTAAGCATGGAAGTTTTTTCCACGTCTAGAATTTTAGCACGAGAAATTTATTTACAAAAAACAAAGAGAGTGGACTAAGAATCGGGCATAACTCTAGAAGTTTATATGGAGACAGTAAGAGTAAAAATGATATTCAATAAATGATGCATGCGTGCGATCTGTGAATGTAAAATATAGAATCATATTTTTCGCTTTATAGCTACCGTATTCATATGGAGGCCTTCTTGTAATCAGTCATTGAAATTTTTATATAATTTAAGGCGTTTTTATTCCTCCGACTCTTCCGCAGATTCGTTCTCTTCATCAGAAGAAGTTTCTTCGACAGTTTTAGTTGAAGTTTTCGTATCTACTTTAGTATGTTCTATAGTTTCAGATGGCGATTTTTTATTGTCATTTTCTATATTATTTTCTTCTGTTTCTTCTGAATCTGTATCATCTATGCTGTCGTCAGGGTTTTCGTGTTTCACAGAGTCGACGTCTTCATCTTCAGATTTTTTATCAACTTGTTCCACATCACTCAATTGCTTTTCATTTATTTCTTCATTTTTATCTTTTTTGTCCTCTGTTACATCATTATTTTTTATTTCCGTTGAAACGGTTACGTTTTCGGTCATCTCGTCTTCAACTTGACTGTCAAGGCCTCTACCGTTTCCTTTATCGTCAAATTTTTCTTCTTCAGGTTGCTCATAGGTTTCGTGGTTTAAATCCCCATTACTAGATTTCTTCCCGTCGGTTATATTTTCAGTCTCCTCTTCTTTGTCTTTAGTTTCAAAATCTTTTTCCTGTTCCTCGACTTTATTACCTTCTTCGTTTTTCTCAGTTTCCTTCTCTTCCTCAGCATCATCACCTTTGGAGTGATCTTGTTTCCCTTCATCCTCTGTTTTGTCATCGGTTTTATTGTGCTCCGGTTTCTGTTTATGAAGATGAATATGATATTTGCACAATTTTATGGCTGTATGAAAAATCAACCCAATTTCCAAAATATAAAAATATGGAACAATTTTAAATACTTTTAAAGTACCAATGAAATTGGGATAATTTTTCATGGAATTAATTATCACATTTGAATATGCACACCATTTAAATTGAATATGAGAAAAACATTATCATAAATAATGTGTAAATTAAAAAATGCATTATGTAACAAATGTCACGATATTTTTTTAATTTATATCCATATTCCTGAATCGACAATCTATCTATGTTGTTGTAATTTCTATATTGTCAGACCTAACCGGAGTTTGCAAAAAAATAGTTCGTTCATTAATTGTCATAAATGTTCGTAATTTTGTAAAAATTAATACAGATTTTTAAATAGAAATTAAAATGAGCCTCTGAAAATCACATAAAATCCCTATATCATGTCAAAACTGAATTTTATTTTAAATATATTTTATCATATGCTTGGCGATTTGGATTTTAATTCTCAAATATTTGTTGGGATTTCTTGTATAAACATGTGAAGTTTCTTAGCTTTTTTCAAGAATTTGGTTAAAGGTCTTACTGAAGATTATATTATGATATTACCACCAAATGAAATGCTGCATATAGACCAGCTAAACCATATAACAAACATAGATAAATAATCGTAATGAATTTTGTCTAACGTTGAATAATTGAAAGAATAGTTATAAAATATTCTTCAGTTAATTTTTATGTATAGTTAAGTTTTCCTATTATTTACATATAGTAAGTACTTGATGTATGGTTAATTCATTCCGACTCGTGTTGAATAAAAAATAGAATAAGTTAAGTTTTTCTCAATTTCAATGTAATGTAATGTGAAATGAAAGTCGCATCTACATACATATGTATGCATGTACGTATGTATATAAAATTAGAATTTGAAAACAATCATGCAATGTTGCTAAACAATAATAATAACATTAAACGCTTTTGTAAAATTTCAATGATGAAAACTAATATTATTCACGTTGCATATTAAAGTGCTACAAGTATTGTTAAAACTCGGGTATGTGAAGAAAATCGATATCACATATGAAAACTAAGAGATTGATTCGTAAGGTTCTTGTTAGAGGCTGCAACTGGACCAATTTTTTTTAGTCTCTTATATTATTCTGACAAAATAGTAAGAATATTAAGGAAGTCAATTTGTGCGAAAATGCATTATAATGGACATAAATTAAATTATGTTAAATTGCAAATTGATTTTGACGATAATCCCAAACTTATAAAAAAAAACAACAACAATTGATAGTAGCTGATAGCAATCGACAATCACATCAGAATGCCCTCCTTTGTCGGTATGGTGTAGCACCGGCGAAATAAATAATAATAAAAATGGATACTAAACCGAAGCTTCAGCACTGGTACGAGTATAAACAAAGAACGTGCGAAAGCAGAGCTGTAAAATAATTTATTAAGCTTCACCTCCTGTCGTTTCTCCTACTATCCCTTTCCTATAGTTCCAGCATAATGCTTCGCATGTGTAGGAGTCCTCTCCTGAGTGCTGGTCCCAAATAAAAAAAAACTACATTACACTGCGAGTCCAATTCCGAACTTCATTTTTTTATCTTGGAAGAGCACTCAGGGCATTACCCCTACACATTCGATGCATTGTGCTGTAACTAGAGGAAAGGGATAGTGAGAACGATGATAGGTGGTAAGTTTCATTATCATACAAAACTGCTTTTGCCTCTGATGCCAAGGAGACGTATTCAATTTTGAAGCTTTGTTTGAGTAGCCATTTTTTTTAGTAATTATTTACAATGCCGAAGAAGGAGGGCGCTCTGATGTGCCTGTGGATTGGTTACAGCTAAAGCCGGTACTGTTCAGTGACCAGTTACTATGACTTCGCCATTGAAACCTTCCGACAACAAGTGACACAAAGAGACAATAATGCACATTAGAAAAAATTCGAAATGTTTTTTTTGACATAGCCTGAAACTGGGGTCGAAACGAAGACATTGAGGGTTTTGTAGTTAACGTGCAGACTACTTCAGCCATTGCCACCTATTTAGCTTAAAATCCATTTTAAATTTGCGATTCAAAGGTTAGTTATGTATGTACTTGTATATGAAGTTATGAAGCATTTTCAAATTGTGCTTGTGTGAAATAATTTTTATAAAAGTATTACAACACCACTTGGAAACTAAAATAAATTATGTTCATGCACATCCATACATACTTATATGTGCATTCATACATGTGTATATATATATTTTAACGACCACCCACCTCTTCATTTCCGTCAGTTTTATTCGTTGTTTCATTTGCAATTTCTGGTTTCTTATCGTTACCAACATCTATATTTTTCGAATGGAAAGATCAATAAACCCGTTCATTAATAGCAGGTTGGGTTGGCAAGTTCATAATAATGATTTTACCTTTTATTTTATCGTCTTCCTCGGTGCAATCCTCGGCATCATCTGTTTTCTCTTCGGGATTTGCAATTTCCTTGACATTACTATCATCTGAATTATTCGACATTACTGCGTTCTTGAAAAATTTTATGGAAACTTTCATTATTAAGATGACTTGACCAGCAGCTTTGCGTAAAGTTGAGCGTTGGTCGAGCTATTTAGTTTGAGTTGCAGTTATACATATTAAGCAAGCAGAAAGTGAGAAAGATAAAGAGATCACACAGATATACTATATTGAATGCAAATCGTTGTGATAATTATTTAAAATTCATATACAAACATTTTTGTTAGAGTTCTTCTGAACTGTGGTGTTGATGATGACTGATTTACCTTGTACTCATTTCACCCAATTACACAGAAAGCACGTGCATATACAAGTTGTCATCTAGCAGGATTATCACTGAAATACTGTTTTAAAGTTCTACACTACAAAAGCATATTTTTTAAAACATTCAAAATACCGTAGACTTTCAATTTCATTTTAAAATTTGCAAAATTCAAAGATGATTTCGACCACATTCTGCGTATTTTACTTCAAGTAAAAAAATAAGAACTTGTGTTTCAGTCCTGTTTGTTGGGTTATTTACTGAAAGCTAAATTTTTTCATAAGTAAATGCAAAATGCTTATGAGCATTACTTAAGTAATAATTTTGTAAGTGTTAATTTTTCAAAATATAAATTTGTTTTTTATTAACTATTGTCATTTATCATATAATCGCAAAATTTACGATGTCTGAATAAAAGTTAATAAGTATTATTGTATGCAGTATTGTGTTTAACTTGTTGTATATGTATATATGTATGTACATATCGGTATACAAATGTATTTGTGTATATAATACGTTTAGCAAAGTTATATTATTGGTAAGCAAAAAAAAATGTAAAATAAAAAATGTAAATTAAAAATAAAAATAATAATTTTTAAAAATAGCCAATTGGAATGGAAATGGGAGATATAAAATAAATAATAAAAAATAAATGTGTTATAAAAAGTATGTAATAAAGAAATATCTTGTTCGTTTTACAAAGGTTTGCAAGAAAATATAGTAAATCAAAAGAAAAATGTCATTGGAAATGTTTGCATGTGTATGAGTGTTTGCTGAAAGTGTTTCAACATCACTTTCGATTAATAATGCTATTGAAGTTTATATAAGGTTTGATTATTTGCTTTGCAGTTATTTAACCGTAACATATCTCTTAATCAGCTTAATATAGGAGTAAATAATTTCAAACCTCTGCTTTTTCTTCAGCATTCTTAACGTTTTCTTCGGAGCTTTTTTCGGACTCATTCTCTTTGTTTTCATCCTGTTCCCCATTGGTTGGCTTTGCTTCACCATTCTCCTGTTGAACACTCGCTGCTACTTCAAGGGGTGGAGCAACTTTTAGGAATTGTTCCAATGTGTCGATTTCGTTTGCTAAATCAAAGGCATCATAGTCCCCACAGTATTCTTCATCATTAAAAATTTGTGGAGGTAAGGAATGTCTTGGCTCAGGATCACTCACTGTTGCTCCATTACTGGTTGATTTGTTTTGCATAAATTCCTTGTCAGTTTCACGTCCTGGTTCAGTGATATCAATAACCTCATACTTGATATTTTTGCTCTCTAAAATCATAAGAACACGTTGCTGGCGTTTTTTAACCTGGAAATGTATTTATTTATTGTTTAATTTCAATGCATACCCCTTAATGCATAATTGAAACATGTATCTAAGAAAATTTTATTTTGTATCCAAATGAATGGAACAGATATAGAAATTAAGATAAAGAAGAACTTTGATGTATTTATTAAAACAGCTTGACATTAAAATGAGTGCTTAGAACCCATAAATATTCCAACATTTGGTTACGTTTTAGCATAAATGTTTTATTTATTTTGTATTCAATGTATTATTAATGAGTTCCGGAAACACATTTAAAAATATATTTAAATTATAATTATAACTGTGCAGTTGGTCATATGAATTAATCGGAAGAGTTGAGAGTTTTCCATGAGATCAAAAGTGATAATATTGTTATCATTTAAGATGTCAAAAAAAATTAATTCAGATAATGAAATGTTTAAGAAAGCATAAAAATACCATTTCGTAGTGAAGGCATTAATTTTTTTTGCTGGGAAGTTTTTATTCTGCTGACATTGTATAGCTAAAAATCTAGGAAGCAAATAAAAATTAGACAAAAAAAAAATGGGATAATTTTATAAAATTCTCCATAGCGAATAAACAATAGCAATTAGTATAATTTTGTGTTGTGAATGTATAGGTACCTCATTATTATTTTTTTACTCCCCCTCAAAAATAAGATGGAATGAAATTAATAATTATGTATGAATGTATGTAAAAGCATATATACAAGTGATCGCCAAACAATTAATATTTAGGTATATACTAACATTTGATTACGAATGCATACTCTTCCTTGTAAGTTACTTCCCTATATACGCATATACATATATAGTTAAATATATGCTAAAAGGTATGCAGATATGGATATGTATATGCCAATATTTAAAATAATGTAAGTACATACATAGTACATTTCAATTACCTTAATCAAAATGATTATTTGTGTACCCCGCCCACAACGGGGAATATTGGAATTACACTTACCTCCTTATTGCCCGACATGCCACTAATGTACACTTTCAAGACCATGGCTATTCTTTTTTTTAATTTTTATCTTTAAATATATCAAATTGAATTTGTATAAAAGTGTATGCAAATATAAAAATGTAATGAACTTTTCTTTCAGAAAAGAAATATTTTTAGTTTTTACTGCGTTGACGCTGACGTCTCTGTAGCACTTAATTGATTGCTTTCGATAGAATGTTCTGCTTATGCAAAATATGATTTTAACTTATTTTGTCTAAATTTCACTTCCTAAGGCAGTATGTTTGCAAGAAAATTTATTTAAATGAAGTTTATAAACCTACGTTCGAAGAATTGCACGATAATCCTATTTCTTATTGCTTTTACAAACTTTTTGCTTGAAAAAATTTACTTAGCTAGACTCACAGTTGTTCAATAAGGCATTATTGTATCTATTAATTTATACATCGGTGTATACGAAAGTACTATTATTCGTACACTACGAACGTCAAAGCAAATTCACAACCAAAACAAAAATTAAATAAGCACATTCGACCGTCAGCTGATACAACAATTTTTGACGTCTTTTTGTGACGCACGTCATAGTTTGTTTACTTTTGTGAGAAAGTTAAGAAAAGTGGTTGTAAATAATCTAATAATTATAATAATATAATACTATAATAATAAGAGTGCAATATAATTAATTTAAATTGAACTTCTATTACACTAATTTAACACGTTCTTTTTAGGTTATGTTATATTTTTTTTTATCTTGGACCATACAGCTGTAACAAACTCACTAAAGGCAAACAATAAAGATTTGCAAAAAATTACAAAGGAATATATTTTGTTGGCATTTTAACTCCACTTTCCTTCTGAAATTGATCCACTTATTATGAAATTGCAATGAAATAGCTCTTATTATTCAATATTATATACACAAATACATGTAATTTTTGATATTATGCACAAATTTGAATAGTTTTAATTTCTCACTGATAAGTATTTAACCTCCTACTACTTAAGGGTGCTTTAGACCATAAGATCTGTCGTACGACATGTCAAATTTTTGTGTAGAGGAGCACAAGTCGGATCGTCTAAACGTAATATGTAATGAAACTATAAGATTTTGAGAGAAAATACGGATGAAAATTTGACAGTCGTATGGCTCTCTTGATTTTTTAAAATTTTTCAAAAACCAACACACGCCATTAGATCAGGGATGCATTTTTATGTAAATAAATGTGAGAATGCCAGGGAGTGAAAACTGGTTTCATAAATTTATACAAATTATAAAATCAAAATATACATTTTAGACCACGACAGCACAATTTTATAAAAATATACGTATATTTTCTAAAAGTACACTAACAATTTTGACCACGAAAATAACATATTCCAAAGTTATAAAAATATTTTTCAAGGTTATTAAAAAAAAATTCATTTGCACAAGAACTCCATCCCTGGGAAAACAAGCAAACAGATGTAGTTAAATTAAATGAGAATGTTTTCATCTTACTTGATTTTATCCATACCAATGGTGTAAAAGCCTGAAAACAACCATTCGATTTTTACTCTGTTTTTTTGAAATACGGATGTAATTCATTTTATTTTCTCGCTCATTTTACGTACGACAAATCTTATAGTCTAAAGCACCCTTTAAGGATATGGCGCTGCAAATACTAAAGAATACTGCCAGATCGTTCATTATCTCAAAGATATTAGTGCTACCGGAGTTCGAAAATGTACCATTGATTATGCGAATTGTGTAGACGCCTTCTTGTCAATGTTATAAAATTAATTCACAAAATTTTTGACATGCAGACACTTGGTGTCATTCATCAAAATCATATTTAAATATAATTTGAATACAGATGAGTGAGCATGTACAGAAATACTGACAACCATAAAAAAATTTATTATGGCGAAACTTCATTTATTTTTCATTTTATTGATATAGAATTGAAAGAAAGAAACAAATATACAAAATGTAGACAAAACTTTAAAACTTTAAGAAAACTATAAAAAGTCAAAAATGTGGGCAACATATTACTGATTTTAAGTTGCAAGCGTCAATTTTAAGTTGAACAATTTAAAATTTTTATCGATAACACTAGTGAAAGATTTGACATTTTAATATTTATCTTAATATAGTTGAACTCTTTGCGGCTGGTGACTTTTTCTATAATAATGTATTTTCATTGTTCTTCAAAATTTTAACTATACAAGATAAATTAGTTGCCGTAAGTGCTTTATTCAGTTTTCGCGGGTTGTTGACATTGACATGAAGGCGTCTACACAATTAGATCCATTAAAGAAAAATTTTATAATTCCGGCAGCACTACGATCTTTCTGATAATAAACAATATGGCAGCATTAATTAGTATTTGTCGCGCCATTTCCTCGACCAGTCGCCCTACTAAATACTCCGCAGTGAAAAAATTAAAAATATTAAAATTTATGCATAATATCAAAAACTACATGCATTTGTGTATATAATATTGACAAATAAAAGCTATTTCATTGCAATTTCATCATAAGTGGATCAATTTCAGAAGGAAAGTGGAGCTAAAATGCGAAAAAAAATATTCCTTTGTAATTTTTTTCAAATCTTTATTGTTTGCGTTTAGTGAGTTTGTTACAGCTGTATGGTTTGTTAATTGAATTGGAGTGATTTAAACAAGTTTAGTTTTAAAATAATAAACTTTTTTAATAATGGAATGAAATAAATTGTTATTTGCTTTGCAACATAAAGAGATTTGTCAGCATAAATACGTAGGCGACCTACTGGACTCCACACTAATAAGTTGCTGTTGCCTGTTATTCATGTAAGTACGTTAAGAATTATATTATATTACATTAAAAATTTACAAAATATGTACTGGATTATAACAAATACAAAATATTTGTATAATATTGGTTAATAGACATACCTTGTTGAACGCATTAGCTCTTCTTTGACTATTTTTCGACAATTTAAATGTATTTATTTATTTGGTATTTGTACCTATAATGTTAGATTTCAGGAACATAACAATTCGCCTCAGGTAGTCAATTCTTGAAATGC
Organism: Dexiosoma caninum; assembly: GCA_963924685.1. Taxonomy (NCBI): domain Eukaryota; kingdom Metazoa; phylum Arthropoda; class Insecta; order Diptera; family Tachinidae; genus Dexiosoma; species Dexiosoma caninum. The sequence continues at coordinate 40,189,871 of OZ004729.1, read as the reverse complement.
AACTTTAGACAATAATTCATAAAAAAATTCTTGAGACATTCACGTATACAGTTGGGAATATACAAATACAATATATGGTATGGCCGTACATAAATTTTTTTTATGTTCGTATGCCTTGCGGGTTGAATTAGTATTTCTGTAATATTAATTTCTGGACATGTACATGAAATGTGATGAATAGAGAAGAATGGAGCCACGCCCGTCTTTTTTTTAATCTAGGACCAGCACTCAGGAGGTGACTCCTACACATGCGAGGTATTGTGCTGGGAACTATAGGAAAGGAATAGTAGGAGAAATGGCAGGAGGTGAAGCTTAATTAAGTATTTTGCAGCTCTACTTTCGCACGTCCTTTTTTTTTTTTTTTTTTTTTTTTTTTTTTTTTTTATACTCGTAGTGCTGAAGCTTCGGTTTAGTAGCCATTTTTTTTATTATTATTTTACTTCGCCGGTGCTACACAATACTGACGAAGGAGGGCGTTCTGATGTGATTGTGGATTGCTATCAGCTGAAGCCGGTTTTGTTCAGTGACCAGTGACTATGCCTTCGCTACTGAAAGCTTCCGACAACAACTGACACACAATGACACACTAATGCACATCAGAAAAATGCGAGATGTTTATTTTTATTTTTAAAAATTTTTTGTCTGAAACTGGGGTTGAACCCAGGTCTTTTTTTTTTTTTTTGTTGTGTAGTCAACGTGCAGACTACCATCCATCGTGCCATCGCCACCCTGTCCGCGTGTCCGTTGAAATCAACTTTCTGGCTAAACTGAAATCGCACAGAATTTGTTTTTGTGTCAATGCATCAGTAGTAGACCTGAATCAGTTGATATTTAAATTGAGCCGAATCAGTTCAATAGTTTCCGAGCTACCTCCGAAGACGCACGACCACCTCGTTTCTTTACTTTAAATTTTAGTACAGAAACTTCCATAACTTCGAAACGGCTGCATCGATTTTGGTGAAATTAAGTCCGACTAGTTAACTATGTAAACTGCGAGGTCGCGCTGCGGTCAATTGATAAGCTAAATATGTTATTTTTAAAAGGGCTTAACCGATTTCAATGAAATTTATTACGGTGGTTCAATAATATTCACAAACACATTTCGGATTACAAAATTTCGTCCGTATCATCGGTTCCGAAAAATAGGCCGAACTCCGATCCACCTCAATGTTGACCTGATTCGATAAAAATTCGTATGATTTTTCAGATAGGCGCTTAGACAGTTATTGGAGACAAAAGTTGATCTGCGTTATCAAATCCAAAAAAATAGGTAAAAATCCGGTGGTCTAAACGGTTGAACAGATTTCCAAAAATCCAAAAATTAAGTAAAAATTCGGTACTACTAAACCACTAGGCAGAAGTGCAGACGAATATGGGATATAAGGTGATCCAGTGTAGGGCATGGTTGCCGCAAGATCGAAAATATCAATTCGAACGTCAATATTCTGTAAACCCAAGGTAATTCAAATAATAAACCTTGGTGTAATCCTGTTTTGTTAAATATAACATAACTTCAAAAGAACATGTTAAATTAGTGTACACGTTGGATTTAAATTAAGAGATATCTTTAAAACCTTCAAAATGAGACCAATATTGTACATACAGTGAATCAAAGTAATATTGGGACAAAGCTAAAATGATTTATGTGGATATAATTAAGCACTATGTTAACTGATTTTAATGCAAAATTTTCATGCTTTTGTGTAGCTAACACTGTGCTAATTGCCATCTCAAAAGATTATGATTCTTAAGTTTGTCAAAATTAATTTATAAATAATTATTCACAATAAGTTAAAAATGCAGTACAAAGTAATAATGGGACAGCTGCCATCACTATATAATCTAGGCTTTATAACGGAACATTTTGCAAAAATTTTTTGTTTAAAAGTTGCTAGAGTGTATTACAGATTAATTTTTGATAAGTTTTTAAAGAAAATTAAAATATGGCGCCACGGGGTTCACAAACATCGCCTCAAATCAGAAAACTGATATTAGAACATTCGAAATCAGGAAAAACCGTGAGAAATATTGCGGAAATAGTAAATAAACCAAAATCTACAGTGTTTAACATCATAAAGCGATATGGAGGTACAGAAACTTTTCAAAATGTAGCAAAACCAAGCAAAAGAAAAATATTTTCCGACGCGGATGAACGATGGCTTATGCGACAAATCAAACAAAAACCCTACTTAAGCGCTCCCAGACTTGCTGCTGAAGCGGAAATACATCTAGCAAAGAAAGCTAATCCCGAAACGGTAAGAAATGTGCTAAGGAAACACAATTATAATGGCCGGGTAGCTAGGAGAAAACCTTTTATTAATAAGGTTAATAAGCTTAAACGAGTGCGCTTTGCTAAAGACCACAGAAACAAGGATTTATCATTCTGGAATAAGGTAATATTCACTGACGAAAGCAAATATAACATATTCAGATCGGATGGAAGGTCATTCGTTTGGAGAAGACCAAATGAAGAACTGTCAGAAAAAAATTTGAGACCTACTGTTAAACATGGCTTGGGGTCAGTTATGGTGTGGGGTGCAATATCAGCAGCTGGTCCCGGTAACCTTCACATTATTGAAGGAATTATGGATCATAAATATTATATCAACATCCTGCGTGCTAATCTTGCAGAAACAGCAGAGAAATTGGGACTGGCGAATGATTATTACTTCTACCAAGACAATGACCCCAAGCATAAGGCTCACAATGTAAGGTGTTGGTTGCTTTACAATTGCCCACATGTGCTCGAAACGCCTCCGCAATCACCCGATCTCAATCCGATAGAGCACGTATGGGCCTATTTAGAAGAAAAATTAAGAAATTACCAAATAAGTTGCAAATCGGACCTAATTAGTGCTCTGAAAGAGGAATGGGGTAGAATAACCCCATAATTCTGTCAAAAACTTGTGAAATCTATGCCGTATCGATTGAAGGCTGTAATAGAGAAAAAAGGCCTTCCAACTAAATATTAAACATTATATATTTAATACTTAACTTGTTACTTTATTACATTGTCCCATTATTACTTTGACAGGATTTTCTGTGTTGTTTTAGTTTTTTTGTTTTTATATCCCAGTGACGGTAGTCAATGTATTTTATAATAAAAATAAAAGTATAAATATAATTTTATTTTCTTCTTAAACCAATAAGTTCAAAAAAATAATTCGAAAGTTATTGGATAAACAGCTTGTCCCATTATAACATTGAGTCACTGTATATGTTCAGAAATATAGTAGAAAATGGCATTTCTATATGAAAACTTCGGAGGTTCATAACTCATAACTCGAGCGACAATAGCTGCAGTTCCAGCGTTAATTTACGGGCAGTAATGAACAATTTTTTGCTAAGATGCCTTACCTGCATCGATGATCAGGGCGGGCATTTAAATTCGATTATCTTTACGACTAATTCTATGTGCTTTTAAGTGAAAAGAGATTGAAAATATTCCATGCATTACAAAAGAACTTATTATAGTTTCTTAATGTAGCAAAATTCATCAGCCACCCTGTACTTGCATTTTTGACGTTTTAATACAAAATATTATAGTCTAACAGGGTCTTAAGTAGGTATTTCTTAAAAATTAGAACAAAAACCAATTTTCCTGAAGAAGCTACACAAAGGAGTAGCGAAATATCGAATTGAAATAAATATTAAATATATTGAAAAGACCTCACAGCTTAAATAATTAGTATTATTAATATAAAAATAGGTCAAAAAATTTGAAAAATAATACATATATACACATATTTTCGAGAATTGTTCTTTTTAAATTATGAAGAGATATATGATATATCAAGAACTAAGGAATTAAATTTAAATCGATATATCCCATTTCCTTTTTATTAATAATACTGATAGGCTGTTTACTTTTTCTTTTAATTTTCTCTGTATTTATTTCTTTTACTTATAAAAATGGCATTTCTCTAATCATAAAGCTTTACAAAGTAAAAAAATAGGTATTTTATTAACAATAAAATATTATAAATTTTATATTTTTTAAGGCAAAACTAAACATTTAGGAAATTAATTTAAACAAATCTTGAATTATATAAACTAAAAGTAACATTAGAAGTTCAAATATATATATATCGTTGGTAGCATGTAGAAAGGCCCTAAATCGCATTTTTTCTAAATAGTTTTATTACGAAAATTTAATGCAAGTCTCGAAAATAAAGGTTTTAAAAGCAATTACATTTTGATAATTGGATTGTATTAACAAGTTTCTATTATAATTTTTCCTTCTCATGTAAAGCTACAATTATGTTATTTAGGGCCTTTTTACATGAGGCAAACGATATCCATATACAGCCGAGTTACAGATTCCGTTCGGATTGGTTTGGAATCCGTAGTTGCCTTTCCGAGCGAATTCATTTGTGGTGCTTCAGCTTTTCATAAATTGTAAAAATCAGTTTTCTGTAGGCAATTAAATAAAAACAAATTTATTTTAAACTAACTGTGAATTAATAAATGAAAAACAATGTATGTATTTCATCCGTTGTTTAATTTCTATGTAAGAATTTACCATTTCATTTAATTTTTTATTTTATAAGTTAAACTATAAAACTAGGTTCTTATTTTATTATATTCTTTAAAATTTTATTATTTCACTTTGTGTGGAGGCTTGAGGTTCTTTATGTGTGTTTATTTTTTAATTTTATACATATACATTGAGAATATTTCTACTGTTAAAATATGAATTTATTTTCTCCAGTTTAAAGTGTATTTAAAAATTTCACAGTAGTTCAGCACTTCATGTGGTTGTTTTGTTTTTGTATTTGTCAATATATTTTAGAATTACCGTTATATTTGTTTGTTTTATGTATGTATGTGTATATATAAATAGTATGCATTTTGCTTTCTTCTTCCACAACTTTTTATAGTTTTAGTTTTTAGTTGGTTTTATTACTAAAATTATAAACTATTTTTAAATATAAATTATTAGTTTTGTAGTTCCATATATATGTATATATTTATTTTTTTTTGTTATAATAAATCTTCAAATTGCAGCAGTACAGTACTTTAGTGTTCTTTTGTTTTATTGTATTTATATAATAAAAAATAATTATTGGTATGCAAATATATTTTCAAAATTTACCTGCAGGTATAATGAGGTGTTGTTTTTACAAAATTATTTAAGTTTTTTTGTTCTCTTTTAGCAAATATTTGAATTAAATTCTTTTCAAGGAATCTTTAAAAAATTAAAATAAATAATAATAATAATAAAAATTGTTTAGAACGGAGATTTGAACGATCGGCGATCAATTGAAGACTGGAAAACTAAATCATCTTTAGCGTCTACGAACTTATTGTATGCCTGAGGTCCGAATTACGATAAATCTAAAAGTAAATATTCGTATAGTATTTTATAGTTTATTCCATATTTATATCAATATTTAAAAAAAATAAATGAGCAATAAAAAATATCATAAAAATAAAACTTTTATGGGATTAATTAACGGGTAAGCAGAAATATATGTATATCTTTATAGTTTAGTTAAGACACAAGTTTTTCAAGTAACTAATTGTAAAATATATTCTAAAATTTTTTTGTATTTGAATGTGTGGTTTAACTAACATAATGCCAAATAACGGCATTCGATTGGAGTCGAAATTGCAAACAAAATTTAGTTAATATGTATAGCCGAAGCGTAATTTGAGCCCTAAGCTATCAACACATCTTGAAAAAAAGTAATGCTGTGCTGTTTTATAATTAATTCTTTGGAATTTCACACCTGTGTTTTTGGACACTATGGTTTTTATTTATTATCTTGGACCAGCACTCAGGAGATGAGCCCTACATATGAGATGCATTGCGTTGGAAGTAGAGGAAAAGGATTGATAGAGAAATAACAGGAGGTGAAGCTTCATTATCTTACAACTCTGTTTTAGCAAGTTCTTCGTGTTTATAGCAGGGTTGAAGCGCCTCTGATGTCAAGAAGACCTATTAAATTTTTTGAACCTTTGTTTTTAGTAATTATTTTACTTCGCCGGTGCTACACTGTAACGACGAAGTAGGGCTTTCTGATGTGGCTGTGGATTGCTGTCAGCTCAAACCGGTACACTTCAGTTACTATGCCTTCGCCACTGAAACCTTCCGCCAATAATTGACACAACTGCACATCAGAAAAAATTCGAGATGTTATTATGAGTTAGCGTGCAACTGCGGTTGACCCCAGAAAATGTTTGATTTTATAGTCCACGTGCAGACTACTTCAGCCATCGCCAGCCATTGCTTAACTAATTATAATATTAATCAAAACAAACGGAAAACTAAAAGATTTTAAAACTATTTGAGTGCTCATGGAACAAAATAGTAATAATGAAGTATGTGCCTGTGCAAATACATATATTCCCCAGTAAAAACCAGTAATTTAGGAAAATGACAGTGTTAAAGCATTACCATTCCAGTCTACATTACTAGAATATATTAAGGTTTTTCAACAGTCCCTTTTTGAAAAGACGACGAGTTACAATATTGATGTACAATTTTTAATATACCACCGTATTGTTGGGAAACATGGGAGTAGTTTTAAATAAAAAATAATAATAAAACTTACAGCTGGGTGCGGCTTCATAACGTCTTTGAATTTGATCATAAGTAAATTTAACAAAAGCATCATATTGTTCAGCAAGTTTAGTAGTCAGTACAGCGTCGTATTTTTCCCGTAATTCATCTTCTCGTTCCTTAAGCATTCGCTCACATATTAATTGTACCTGACAATTAAACATTTTTAAATTTAAATTAATGAATGTAATAAATCACGCACCTGTTTAAAAGTAAATAATGCCTTTTCCGGGTGGCGGACCATACTTGGTGGGCTATCTGGTCGTCTAGGGCTATCTGCTCCCATTTCAGAACCACTGGATTCAGAGTCCTGCATACGTTCAATGGCAGCCGCAGTGAAAGGCAGTTGTTTGCGTCTATGTAGTCTTTTGATTTCATCCCGAATATTTTGTGACACCTTGTCCGGTGACATTTTCGACAAATTTTTGATATCAGAAAATGGACTGGGTTTAGTGTCTCTAGCGAGACGTGTCGCAGCCGATGAATTTGTTGCACCATCGTGACCATGTAAAGAACGTGATGGTGAACCGTTAGCACTACTTTGTCCAAATGGATTACAACGCCTGCGTTTTGTAGGATGTTGGTTTAAAGCTTCCCAATCTAGAGTACGTTTCAGTGTAGCACAAGCCATATTAATATTATCTTAGCCTGTTCCTAATGCTTCAATACTGTAATTCATAAAATATCAATTGAATAAATAATACCAATTGTTTTATTTGAAAAATTTTTAAAAGTTAAATGTGCACGTGAACAATTTTGAGTAAATCTCCTAACTTAAAGTATTCTTAAAACTAAATAAAAATCAACCTAAAATTATATATAAAATAAAAAAAAAAATTAATAAAAAACAAATAAAAAATAATAATAATAAAATGATATAATAAAACGTTTAATTAATCTAACTAACCTCTATATAGGCCTTGTATAGTTTTTGAGAAAAAAGTATGTCTCAAGGAATTGGATACATGAAACGATGGTGCAGTCTCATTCAAGTAACCAATAGGTGATAAATACTTTACATTTGACCACCTAAAACATTTTTGATTTTCATAAATATCTGATATTAATTTATTTTCATGATAGGAAGTTCTTAATATAAATCTTCGAATAATGTCACAAAAATAAAAACCAATGGGTGTTATTTTAGAGTTCTTATAAATAAAAGTATTTGAGTAACGTTCACAGAAAGATTCAAAATGTTTCCCAATACCGTTACGTATAATTGTTCTCTCAAAAATTTCAATTTCCTTAATAATAACCGTAGAAACATGAAACCAGATGGGAAAGCATAAAGGATTATTGGTCTCAAGCTCGTCTTGTACAGTAAAAGTTTAGTTCTCACAGGTAAATATTTATTACAAAGAATTTTTGAAAAGGAACCCAATAAACGGTTTGCTCTTTTTATAGCTATACGGGCATGTTCATTAAATTTTAAGAGTTTATTAAAAGAAACACCTAGGTATTTAATGTTATCTTTAAAAAGAATTTCAATATTGTTGATGCGAAGTCTTAATTGTTTAGTCTCAGGAACTTACTGACTTACTGAAGCATAACGTATACAGATAGCCTCAATCTTAGCGATATTTATCAAGACTCCCTAATCTGCATAAAATGTCTTAATAGTTTCTAAATGCTCTGACACTTGGTCTAAAGCCAAAAGAGGAGACTCGTTATGAAAGTAAACAAGAGAATCATCAGCATATAGCAAACTGATAGAATTCGATCTTATGTGGGGAAAGTCATGCATAAAAATATTATAAAGATGAAGAGCTAAAATTGATCCTTGAGGAACACCACAGTAAACATTACCAAAATCGGAAAATAGTTGGTTGAATTGAACAGCAAATTTTCTATCAGAAAAGAAACTTCTGTATAATTTTATAATAAAAGGATCAAAAGCCAATTGAATCATTTTATAAATAATTCCATTGTGGTAAGCATGATCGAAATCTTTTTCAACATCTACTGAAACAGCTACTGTACAATTTTTAATACGAAGATGCCTTACAATATCATCCTGAAATTTAAGTAATGCATTAGTAGTTGAATGATCTTTCTTAAAACCAAACTGTAAATCAGGAATATAAGAACCAAATACGCCAATATCCATTTTCTTACGTAAGATTCCTTCAAAGAGCTTTCCAATATTTGAAAGTAATGATGTTGGTCTCAAGTTATTGATATCTGTATTATTATGTTTTTTTCTAATAGGAATTATTTTAGATATCTTCCATATATTAGGGAAATAAGAATTACTAATACATTGATTAATAATTACTGTGAGGTACTCAAATGTTTTAACTGGAAGCTTTCGAATAATGAAATTTGAAATGTCGAAACCCAAGATTTTTTATTATTAATGTTAGACGAAAGTTACAACACTTCATAAAGATTTATAAGTTTAATACAATTTTGATAATTAAGAGCCGAGCAAGTATTATCAAAGACAAATATATTACTTAGAAGATTAGAAATTATTTCTAAAATTGATTTCTCAATGTGTGAAACAAATCTATCAGTGCTAGATGCAGAGTATATTCTAGAAAAGTGATGTCTTAAATTGTTAAATTTTTCAACTGAACCTGCTATACGAATATTATTTACAGATAATTTATTAATATAACTATTTTTCTTGTGACCTATAATTTTATAAATATTTCTATGAGCACTTGGACCGGGACGAACATTATTTAATTTTTCACTAAATAAATGATTCTGCTCAATTTCTATTTGTCTTTTCATTATTATAGAAAGTAACTGAATTTGTTTTGATAATAAAATATAATCAGGACTAAGAGATTGCAGGACCTGCGATATATATTCTTCAAATTTTTCTGCCAAGTGTACTTAATTTTAAAAAGATGTTTTATGTTATCACATACCACAAACTTTTTGTTTTTTAAAACAATTTTCTCTGAATTCATGTTAGTTACAAAGTTAACAGTGGAGGAAAAAATCATCAATATACTTATAAATTTCTGAATTTGAAAAGTTTCTTGAAGTTTCCTGTAAATGTAATGAGAGTTTCTCAATTATATAATTTTTGAAGTTTTTCCAATTTGTTTTTTGAAAAGAAACATAAGTTGAAAGTGGTCTTAATATAAATTCAACGTTTTGAAAATTTAATTCTAATTTTAAGGGAAAATGGTCTGAGAAAGTGGAAAGACTATGAATTTGGTAATTTGGATTTGATGAATCAACAAGATTTGTGCTTAAAAGAAAATTATCAAGAAAAGAACATCCATTCGGAAAAGAACGGAAAGTGTTGCAAATTCTAGCAGTCTAAAGAAAAATTTTGAAGCCAATTGTGAAATACAATGCCATTTTTATTTTTACAAAGATCTCCCCAAATAACATTTTTGCATTAAAATCACCACCAATAAATACTCCGTCATAATTTGGATAATTATTTGCCAAGATAGAAAGACCATTGTAAATCTTTGATTGATCAAAATTGCATGGAATATAAACTGAACGAAATAAAAAATTCTTTGGAGAATAATTAACTGAAATTTTTATACTAAGTAAAACATTTGAAAACTCAATGTCTGATATGTAAATACTCGAATAATCGTAACGATTATTTAATGCAATTCCAACACCTGGAGAGCTTCAGCGGATAGCAATCCACAATCGCATCAGATCGCCCTCCTTCGTCGGTATTGTGTAGAATAATAAAAACGGCTACTACTACGAAAAGTTCAAACAGTTGTAGTTGAAGTACAACCAAAAAAACCAAAAGATCAAACAGTTGTAGTTGAAGTACAAGCAAAAAAAACGAAAAATTCAAGAAGTCGTAGTTGTTGTAGACTTTATTAGGGGCATTTAAAATGTTGAAAGAAATGCAATCTTCGGTTACCAGTCCAATATATGATCTAAGTAACGGCTTTTTATTAATTTCAATTCTTATTTTTCTTTTGCGAATAATTTTTGAAGAAGTTGTAGAAGAAACACACAATGTCTTTAATGCTTTAACTTCGGAATTTATCAAAAGTTGTAGTCAGTCAAACATAAGAATGATCGAACATGTCAACTTCTGTAGTACTACGTTGTGTTTACTTTTATATTTTTAAAGTATACAAAAACTACGACTTCTTGCGACTTCTTGTTTTTGTATTATACCTCACCTACAATTGTTTGAACTTTTCGTTTTTTTAATTTTCTTTGACTTCGACTCCTTGTATTTTAAGTAGCAGTAGACAAAGCAACTCCACATATCAGAAGTTTTTAAACGCTGTATATATGTATATATATATAATTTTTTCTTTTTTTTAAATTCAAAAAACAAAAATTGTTAATTTTTCACAAGACGTGCGTTCGATTTAAAAAATCTGCACGTGAACAAAAAAAGAATGAGTTAAAACACACGTTTTGTCTATTCTGAAATCATCTGCTATTCATATTTGTCAATGCGTTTTTTTTTGTTTGTTTTGAATTCAAAGGAATTCTTGTATTTTTTCATCGTCCGTTCCAAGCACAAACACACAAACCGAAATGTAATGTGTAAAAGAAAAGACAAAAAAAAAAAATAAACACATTTACTAAACATAACCATTTGTCCACCAAGATTAATATGAAATGGAAGACGTAAATTAGCAAAATGTCAATCAAATTTAATTTTAACTGTAGTATGTATCAATTTATTAGAAAAAAACTCTAAAAATTTTAATAATTTTTCACTTCACTATATAAAATAACTAACTTCATATATTTTCATTAATTGCTGAAATTATTAAATCCCACTCACTCTGACGCACAAAGAAATATTATGTATATATTTGTAAGTCTTTTAACGATTTGTAGTTATTACTTGAAATGCTTTTAAATATATTTCTTTTAATCCAAATTATATATGTGAATACGACGCGACAAAGGATTTAGACTTCTAAAAAAGCAATATGGCTGCGAAAAGGTTGGTAGTCGTGCATTATTCTTTTTTATTATGGATGCGTTCGTCTTATAATCGTCTGGTATAATTAAAACAGAGTTGGCTTAAATCGTATGTTTAATAAAAAATTTATAATATAAAAAACTAAATTTTTAATGAAGAGGAACGGATTGCTTTTTCCGTATTTTGTCTGGCAAAGTATTTTGCATAGAGAAATTATACACATAATACTTCTTTTTGTTTAAAGCGAAAAATAGTAAAATTGACAGTACAAAAACTCTCGTTTTTGACAGTATTCACACACAATTAATAACAACAGTTGTTACTGCAGTACCACCTAATGAAAGGTTAAGTTTCGTTTAAAAAACAAAGCTGATTCAAAGATTTATAATGTAGTTTACTTTTGTGAAAAAGTTAAAAAAAGGGTTTTAAATAATTTAATATTATTAATAATACTAATTATTTAAGCTGAAGGTCTTTTTTTAATATATGCAATATTCATTTTGATTCGATATTTCGCTACTCCTTTGTGTAGCTTCTTCAGGAAAATTGGTTTTTGTTTATAATGAAAAAAAATAATTTTTTTAATATAAAAAGAGGTCAAAAAACTAGAAGAATTAATTTAATATTATAATAAAATGAATGCAAAATTATTACTTTTTGTAATAACTATTTTAAATTTAACTCATGTTACACTAATTTAACACGTTCTTTTTATTTAATGTTATATTTAACAAACCACATGTATACACAAAGCTTGACTTTCCGTTGCAAAGCGAATTGACGAATTTTTCTTGCGACAACCTTGTATTAATAAACCTTGGGTTGTAGTCTTATCGGCAAGGAGAAGCAACTACGTTTGTATAATACTTTTTCCATCTATAAATGAATAAACTCTCCTATGATGTGTACTTTCAAGGCGAATTTATAGCAGCTATTCTCGTCCGTACGACTACAGCATTTTTTGTTTACAAATACTAAAATTTTATTCAAATTATCAAAGCAGTTTATACTATGTTCACACCTATCGTGTTTAAGGATTAAACACATCGATTTTGAGATGTTTTACCATACATAGAGGCTTTTTTTGAAATGTTTTAGATTTAAACACTTCGTTAAACGCGTAAATGGCAGGGTTGCATTTAATTTTGGGATATGTTCAGTGTGTTTTTGACGAATGTGTCACTTTTTATGGCTATTAAACACTTATTAAAATAGCGTAGTTTTTTTTTCTTATACATCTTTATTTCACCTTTAAATAGTTCATCAATGTTAACAATTCCATCATTAACAAAACTCAAATATGCAGCTGATATTTTCACAATTGTACTTTTTTCCATTTGAATATATTTTTAATTTTCTCAAACTTGTATACAATTGTTTACGAAACCATAAACAGCTGATAAAACGTCATTCTTAAACATCTCAAATATAGTGTGAACGGTTGTGTTTAGTTATTAAAACACTTTGCTTAAACGCGTTTAAAAACATAAGTGTGAACGTGGTATTAACATGCTTTTAGTTGAACACAACTTTGTTAACTGAACAGAAATAAGCTGTTGAGAAATTTAGTAATGCAGCCAGTCGTATAGCAGCTCTGGGTTGAAGAACAACTGACGCGTCATTATAATTATTATTTAAGTGGTGTCAGGCCTGTTTCTGTTGTTTGAACTGCTTAATGGATTTGCCACGGCTAACTGTATCATTTACGGTTGTTGTAGCTTTTCGTTATTAATCATGTGGCTTTTACTGGTGATGACCATCATACTCAAGAATTTTATATATAATTTAACTTCCTATGTGAAGGCATAGGTCGTTTAAATTTATATTGTGTGGGATACCCTGGCAATTTGCGTACTTGCTTTTGCCATCTGCCATATGGCAATTAATTGATAACTACAAACAAACATAGTAATGCAGCCACCTGGTATGAATTCGCCTTGGGTATTTTGTTTGCTTTTGCATTAAATCTTTAAGCCGCGCCGTCTTTTAACGATATCAGTCCATTTTTTTGTTCGACTTCGTTTTCTATTTGAATACAACAAAAAGAAAGAAATAGTTTTCCCCTGTGTGTCTATAAAAGTTTTACGTAAAAGAATTGGTATTGATATAATTATTTGTTTCATGAAAAGCCATTATAATAATTTTTTGTCTTATTGATTTATTACAAATACAAAACGATATTACTCCATTACAAAGTGCAACTTTCGATCAGAATGAATAAATAAAAGGTAAATTAGGAAAATATTTACAAAAACACACGATCTTTTAGAAACCACAGCAAAAAGTTACAAAAGTGCTATAAATAAGAACAATCTGTCCAACAACATTATAAAACAAAGTATCTGATAGATAGACAAACTGGTGTTTTAAAAGTAAATAAGAATGGAAATATATGTATGTATGTAATTACAGATGTATACATTTATAGGTATTTACGTATATATGTAGGTTGTGTACTCAACCGTAGAACCGCGGTACACTATTGCGGTATTCTGTGCTATTACAATCCGCCCATACTTTTGAAATCCGTCGATGGCTACTAGTTGATAACAATTGTTAAATATATGTATATAAATGAAGTGAGTTTACATACTTTTTTGTAAGGTATATTATTCTCCATTAATAATCAGTGTATTAAATATTACTCAATAGGTCACAGATATTTTAATTTAAATATATATATAAAGGACTGTTTCTTAATTTTTTCAAATAAAATTTATTTGCCGGTACGTGACAACACTGTCCCTTATGATCAGCGTTTTTAAAAACAAAACTGAAAAAAGAAATAAACGAATAAGCAAACACCAGTACAATTGAAAAAATCAGAGGCAAAATAAAAGTACACGATGAGTAAATTAAATATTTGCAGCTAAATAATGCTTCAGTGATCTCTAAGTTTTCATTTAATTAAGATGTGAGTGAATCGAACTTTTTTTTTTCATTCTTTAAGTCTTTTTTTTTTTTTTTCTTTAAAAGTGTTTTAATAGAAAATAATAAGTATGCCTAATGTATTTAAAGTTGGAATTTAGAGAAAATATCTTGGAAAAAGCTCATAATGATTTTCATATATGTACATACATATTTGTAGCGCATATTTTATGAAAGTTAAATCAAATAATCCACAAGAAAAAATACCTCGTAAATACAGGTACCTATTTACCACATCCTATGAAAATTAATGGCAAATAAAAAAATCAAAATGGGTTAGAAAAATAAGTAGAAAAAAAACGAGAAAGATACATATGTACATATATGTGTGTTTTGTGAAAAAGAGAGAAAATGGTGAAAAATAAAAGTTAAAGTGCTATTTATGTAAACAAACTATCGCAGCTTTTGTTGGAAAAATTTGTTTGCACTAAATATTTGTATAACATTCCCTTAAAAATAAAAAGATTAAAACGTGTGTCAAATATATTTCAAATAAAAATTAAAAACTAAAGTTAATATTTGATTCGTTGTTGAAATTATAGAAATCGCGTTAAAATAGCCAACAACAAGTTTTAATCTTCTAAACGGGAAACTTAATTCGACAGTCATAACGGTTAATTTTTATAGTTCGTGTGTGTGTTTACACACTTATTCCTCTTTATTTCAACTATAATTATTCACTATTATGGCCTTGTTGAATAAATTATTTTTTCCATCGTCAACAACGCCATCACCTGCAGTAGTAGCACCATCATCGTGTACACAGCAAAGTCAAACAAACACCTTGCCGCATACATCTTCATTGGCAAGTATTTTATCTTCAAGTATTGGAAATACTACCGCTGCAACATCTACGTCGCCAACGACATCATTGTCTCTACATCATAATATTGCTGGTGATAAATATGGCGGTAATAATAAAAAAAATAATTATCAAACTACACATTCAAAAAATTATTTAAGGTGAGTTATTTAGCATATCTGTACATAAAAACATCGATATGTACATATGTACATATGTATGTTTTTAATAAACGTTGAAGTGAACTCAATATCTTTCGAATGTAGCACATTTGTTTCCGACACACCCACACACACTTTTTTTGTATATACAACCTACCAGGATACGGATTTGCGTGTGGGTGTGCAGCACATTTCAAATTAACAAGAGTTTAATTTAAGTAAAAGAATTGCGATACTAAACCAACCACGCAGGAAATGACACTAAGTAACTCTGTACTGATTGGCTCCTGACATAGGTTAGGTTGAAAGGAGGATGCAACTACGTCGACACAATCCTATACGGTATACACTTTTTTTTTATCTGGGACCAGCACTAAGGAGAGAACCCCTACACATGCGAAGCTGCTTGAACTATTGGAAAGGGATAGTTAGAGAAATGACAGGAGGTGAAGCTGAATTAATGATTTTACAGCTCTGGTTTTTTTGGACGTTCTCTGTTTACAGCAGTGTTGAAGCTTCGGTTTAGTAGCCATTTTTATTATTTTACTTCCTTGGTGCTACACAATACCGACGAAGGAGGGCGTTCTTTATGTGATTGTGGATTGCTATCGGCTGAAGCCGGTATTGTTCAGTGAGCAGTGACTCTGCCTTCGCCACTGACACCTTCCGACAACAACTGACACACAAAACCACACTAATGCACATCAGAAAATTGCGAGATGTTTTTTTATGATTTTAGTCTGAAACTGGGGTTGAACCCAGGTCTGTTTTGATTTTGTAGTCATCGTGTAGACTGCTTCAGCCCTTTTATGAGTATCGCCACGGCGTCTGCATAACATACGGATGTAAAACCTTTCTTCGTTAGAATTGTCAGTACACAGTGAGATCCTTACATTGTTGAAAGCTCCCTCTATATCTCTGGTGTAAAAAATGGCCATATCTAAGGATCTCTCAATATGATGCGGACCTGCCGCATCCTTATCGCTCGATTCAGCATTCGCTCAGTTATGACAAAGTTTGATGAGGTGCAACTTCTACCGGCGTGTGTCTCCACTATACCCGTATAGAAGTGCGCCCTCATCAGAGTTTCCTCGATACAAACCTGTTGATTCTAGACGCATCGCTAACGGTATTGACCTGTTCGCAGAAAATCCCCAGGAATCGCGTTTGGGATTCCGTATTCCTTTACTATTTAGTTATCAGTGCTAGTTGTTCATTTATCTATTTTTTTTTATATATTTATAAAGTCTATGAATACGTAATCCTTACAGACGATGAAAAAAAAACAATTATAATACATAAAATGTAGATATTTGTAAATCACTAATACGCTCCTACATAAATAAAAACGGTTCTAAACCTGAATCGGGCGAAATTATCTACTATGAGCGGTGAGCAACGTGAATTCGCCATGCAGTAATGTTTCTTAGGAACACAAGTTACTTAAAATGTGTTTTATAAAAAATAAAGTTTTTTAAGTTTATTAAATTTTTTACTTTTCGTTGGTTTTTTAGTTGTTTTTCTCCTTTGTAAATTTTATTCATAATTTGCCTTGATATGTGTATCTGTTATTTAAACACGCTTTTGTTCTTTATATTTTGATAAAAGTAAAGCGGTTTCTTTGAACACTAATAGTTTAAGGTCAAAAAATCCATTGTTTAACTACATATCTAAGTATGTATGTATTATGTTAATTATTAAAATTTATATTTGTATATTTGTTTTTTTATTAACAGCCATAATACATCTTGTCATGTTCAAATATGGTTTATTTTACGAAATATATTTTGGAACACTCCCTTACAAACATACGAGTATACGTTTAAATTTCATTTACAAGTTAAATTTTATTAATAATTATTATTACTTTATATTTACAATTTGCTACTCATATTTGTTTAGTCTTTTTTATTTTGTTGCCTGAATATGCACAAAAACTTTATACTCGTAGTCCACCAACTATGTGTATATGGCCTTAAGGGCTTAGTTGGTTAACGTAATGAGTAAATAAATAAAATAAATAATTAAATATATTTATGTATCTTGGCATCTATTACATATTTGCTCTGTGTTTAAATTTTTTTAGTTTGTATTGTTTTAAAGTCCATTAAGAAATTCAATAATCTTTCTTTTAAAGTGTACTTATTTAAAAAAATCTTTTAGTATATTGTAATGAAGTAATATTGAAGGGGAGTTCATTAAAATCAGTAAAATTTTGTTATAAACTATTTGTACAATTTTAATCCATGATTAACGTTTTACTAAGATATCATTAACATTTGCGCCGTGGGCTCCATTGTAAAAACTTTCATAATTGTAACTTGTTTAAAGTTCCGATGCAATGCATGTGTATGTATGTATACGTGGATGACCAACGGTTCAACGAAAACAAACAAGGCAATATATTAAATTTTATGTCGTAGAGGACGGAAAAATTAGAAGAAAACTTAAATTTAATCTTATAAATATTGCAATAATTAGGCAATAAATACATACTATTAGGTGTTACATTCAATACGAAAGGGATAGTGATAGAGATGACTGGTGGTGAAAGGTAAGACCTTTTACTACTGCGATTTTCTAAGTTTTTTGATTATATCAGACATTTTTATTAATTATCTTACTTCGCCGATGATGCTATACAAACACCGACGAAGGAGCATGCTGTGATGTCACTTGTGATTAGTATTAGCCAAGGTTTATTAATACAAGGTTGTCGCAAGGCGAATTCGTCAATTCGATTTTTGTCCAAACGTCAAATTTTTTGTATACATGTGTTTTGTTAAATAAACCATAACCTAAAATGAACGTGTTAAATTAGTGTAATATGAGTTCAAATTAAATTAATTATTACAAAAAGTAATATATTTTGCATTATTATTATTATAGTATTATATTATTATAATTATTAAATTATTTATAACCAGTTTTCGTAACTTTCTCACAAAAGTAAACAAACTATGACCTTCGGCTCTAAAAATACGTTACAAATTCTTGTATCATCTGGCGGGCGAATTTGCTAGTGAGTATATCTGGTAATGAATTTGCCTTGGTATTAGCTGCAGCCTGTACTTGATTTTCAGCCTCTCATTACCAGTGTTTAGTGAAAAAATATACATATAAATCGAAAGCGAATTTATACCAGATGAATGCATGAAGTAAAATTCTCATCAGCTGATTTCTGTTCAGTTGTCAAAGTTGTGTTTAACTCAAAGTATGTTAATACGTAAACTCTTTGGACAACTTGAATAAAATTGATGTATTTGTAAACAAACAATGCTGTTCTTTTAGGGACGAGATCACGTGATATGAATTCGCCTTGTATAAAGTTATGTAAGCTCAAGGCGAATTCAGACCGGGTAAACTTACTATATAGTACAACAACCAAAATAACTGTCAAAATAATCCATACAATTTGAGATCAAACAGTGAGAAATAGTCGGGCAAGCTGCCCGAGCTAGTAAGTTCAGCTGTTATGAATTCGCCTTGCGTAAGACATATTCTTCTAGTTTTTGAACACTAATTAATAGTTTTCTATTTTTAATTTAAGACGCTCAGCCAAGTTGTTGATGGCGTTGTTAAATCAGGCGGCAATATTTTGCTGTAACTACGTTTGTGCAAGAAATGTCAATAACACATAGTTTTTGTAATATTTGCTGTAGTTGTTTTTGAGGTATTTCGAACAAAAAACGTGTGTAGTACAACAACTCCATTCGCCACCACCTTGTTAAAGACGGTTTGTTCTTAGCAGGCGCTATTTTAACTGTAAATAGTCGACAACGCTGGTTATTATAGAGTACACAATAGACAGCGTTACCGTACATGCAAACCAAACTAACCAACTAACTAAGAAGCAAAACATTTAGCCAGCCAGGCATATTCGCAAAATGTAAATAAAGAAATACAAAAAAATAAATAAAACAATCACATGACTTCTGGTCGATAATCGGTGTACGTCTCTCGTGATTATTATGTCATACACTAGTATGGGTATGTGTTTATGGATGACTGTATTATTTGTGAACAGGAGTGTGTGGTTGTTGTTCATATCGCATACGTATTTATATTCATATGTATATATGTATGTATGTACATACGTTCATATCTATGAATGTGCTTCTGAGCATATAAATAATATAAAATATTTTCCATGCTTGCACAGCATATTGCAAACGTTGACACATCAGATTAATATTTGAATAAAATTAGTTTTTGGTAGTTATTAATGAAAAGTGTAATATAATAATTATAATATCCAAGTACCTATCTACCCATATATTATATTGTATTTTTGTATATTTTTTGCAAATTTGTTTGGAAACAATTTCTTTTTCACATGTTACTCGTATGACTAGCTGTATAAATAAAATAATATGTGCTGTCATATAATCCAAGTCGGTTTTGGAGATTGTCGGTTTTGCAAACCGATATTGGTTTCATTTGGTATAATGAAAACGTGTCGGTTTTGTTATCTTCGAATGGAAATAAAACCATATTCGAATGAGCTGTTGTATGGTTTTGTTCATTTGTTTACTACTTTTAATGCAGTTTTTGTTTGAATTTGATTGTGAAAACACATGCGAGAGTAATTTATTGAAAATAAAAAGTGCTGTTTAAAATTAAATTTATAACAATAAAAAATTTTTTATTTTTATGTTTTCTCATATTAAGGATAAAAACAAGGAGATAAATACTTTTTTTTTTTTTTTTACAAATTTATCAACTAAAATTTACTTACATTTTCCCAAAAAAATTAACTTGAAAAACAGAAACAAAATGAAAAATGTAGTTTTTAATTACTTTAAGTAAATAAATCTAGAAAATTTTAACAAAATATCTGATGGAAATAATAAAATTATATGACTGCAAATGAAAACCGACAGCAACCGGCTGCTAGTTTATTTCCAATAAAAATCCGATAACATTGGTTTCTGTGACACCTAAACCCCAATATTATTTCTAGTTCGAACATAAAACCGATAACATTGGATTTCATGACACCAAAGCAATTTTTTTGTCGTTTTCAAATCCAATACCGTCAGCATTGGATTCTATGACAACCCCAAATATGTATCTGATTTGTTAAGCATTAAAAAATATGATTTTGTCTGCAAATGTACTGTATTAGGTGTGTTTTCTTACTTTTCTGGTAAAGTTCGGTAACATGAGAGTAAACTATAATTTATCTCAATAAGAGACAAAACATAGAAAAGTAAGACAACGCAAAAAACCAAAAAATGGAAACCCCAATGTATATGACCATGTACGTATAATACACATATATGCATATATAAAAACAATAATTTGACTTATACATGTCAATTAAAGAAAACCCAAATAATTTTTAACTAAATCATGAAAAAAAATTACAATTATTTGTTCATTGTAACTGTTTATATCTTGTATTAATTTCCACTATTTTTTCCTGTTGGGAAGCATTTATTTATGAACAGCTGATTGCTTGTTCTATTTGCCCAAACTAACCCGCAGAAAAAGTACGGCAAAAATAATGAAAACATTACTCTCTCAAACCCTCCCTCACTTAGACAATTTTTGTGTAAGAAAACGCTTTCTGGTAAGATTGGGATTCCGCGGGTGCCCAATTTAGAGTTAAGAAGAACAGGCCTATTGCATATAATTTTTATAGCATATCTCCGAATTCCATTGAAAAGTCATACGTATGTTGTTTAATAATCAAATTATAAAAAGAGAAGAAAAATTATGTAAAATATAACGATTTACAATTAAATTTTTCCAGAGAATTTGCAAATGTAACAGTTGTTTTGCTAGTAGAATTAGTAAAATTTTACAATGAAGATTTCGTTTCCTACCAATCCCAAATCTGATGCCGTATCAGCAAAAAATCACGATAATATACATACAAATGTAATTAGTTTTAAAGTTTATTGAATTATTGTTTTTTTAGTTCTATCGTTACTATAATGGGATGTGCTCTAATGAAATCAGGAAACTTGTTCCCGAAACCCGTCCATTCCTGCGAACAACGCGTTCATCACTAAGTTACTGAATCGCATTACAGATTTCTGTTTGGACCACGCTAATGTCAGAAAATTAAAGCTCCCAAATAATTAATACAATTTTGCTAAGGAAGTAATTCGATAATTCGGGTTGATATATATATTCACCGATTTTTGAGAACGAAAAAAGGTTTCGGATGTCGTAAATTTCACAAAGATCATAAAGTGGTTCGAAAGATATTGATGTCGAAAATTTCCAAAAAAAAATTTTTTTTTTAATTCCTCCGTAATTTTTTGTCAAAGGTATTTTCGATACAATTAATTTTTCTTTACTTAAAAACCTTCTGAAATGCTGCAAATTTGCTTGGAATGAGTTAATGTTAGCGGAAAGGTTCAGGGATGGCCTGAAAAATCAACCGATTCCCATATTTTTTTACATTTTACATTTATTCTTGTAAGCAATTAAATTTTCCACAAAAAATTTCTTGCAAGATTTTTTCGCAAACTTTTGCAAACGGGGACAAACAATATAAAATATATATATAAATACAAAATAAGTATGTATCAGTAAGCAAAACAACTGCCTTTGAAACTTCGATTTTCTCTTTGTTGTTCTTAATTTCGGCAGGGATTTATAGTTACCCATGAGAATGATGAGATTGAATACCTGCTTTATTCTAGTTTAGAGTTGAAGTGTTTATTTTCTATTGACTCAAAGAGAAAAGTGTGAAGTTTCACAAAAAAAAGTTATTTATGATTGGGTTAAATATGGATTCCGTACTAAGTTTTTATTACCATTATCAATTGTTTGTGCAAACTTTTTATTCGATAAATGTGAAATTTCTCACGGTATAATTGATTGCAAATATGAAACCTACATGTATGTATGTACATTCATTAAACAAAACGATCAATGTGGTTCATCAATCATAAAATTAAATCAATTGGATGTTTTAGAAAACGTCGAGACTTTTTTATTGGGTGATGATACTTCAATAACATTTCATTCGTTTTAGTAGCTTCTATAAGTAAACGCTAATCAATTATCAAATGGTCTGATAACACCCACACATAGTTAATATCATATTGCATATTTAAAATAAGGTATACGTTGTTTATTTGTTAAGTTTAATTAAGTTAAAATGTATATAGTCTGGAAATAACATACAAATAATTCTTGTTAATCATTTCTGCAACAAAATATTTATTATCATTGATCAATGAAATGAACACTTCTTTCCAAAATATAAACTATTAAAAGAGTAAAATTACTGTTCTTTTCTGACATTCTGCAAATTTTTACTGGAAGAATTTTTGCCAGTAAAATCCAGTAGAAGATAATTCAAATGATTCAAAAATAAGCAAACAAAACGTATAAACTTTTTAATAAAAATATGATAAAAAGAAAAGCTGAATTAAAACTGTAACAAAAACTAAAACTAAAATTATTCAACGTGAAACGAATTCAAGAAATGAATAATAATTATTAAATTCATTAGGTTTTTTATATCTGCGTTTTTGAAAAGTTAATTTTAATTTTTTTGAAATGTAAAACTAATGCTAGGAATACAATTGGGCGAACGACGAACTTCGTCGTGCTCAACGAATTCGTCGGTAAAAGTTCGTTGCGTGAATTCGCAGTGTGGCAGACAATAACGACGAAAAATTTAAGCTGTCATAATCAGCAAAGTTGTTTCCTGTCTGTGTTACGTACAAAAAAAAATTACTTGAAAAAATTTAACATTAACAGAAAATCATTAGAAAGTAATTTTATGGAAAATAATTGTATATATTTAACTTAATGATGTATATTAAAAATTAAACAATTATTAAAGTAAAAATTGACTTCATTTAATAATATATTTGAAAACTGAAATGAAAAACAGTTACTCTGTTCTTTGGTTCATCGTTCGTCGGCGTATGAAATAGTAACAAATCTATCTCAGAGTTCGTCACGCACGACGATTTTTGTCGACGACGGTATTGTGTTAATTTTCGTATGCACAAATGTGTTTTATTTCTGAGGACGAAAGTTCGCAACGAATATTTCGTCGTTCGTTGCAATTTGGTTCCTAACATAATACATATATCGACCCCTGTGCGCGAAATTATCGTATGTTACAGTTTTTTTTGAAATCGACTTTTTTATTCAAATAGGTTCTAAATCCATTAATTCATCTGCTGATATTGATAGTATAGCAATAATTGTTATAGTTATGGATATAACACTATATACATTTTATGGTATATATAGTTATATTTATAGTATATATAGTTGTAGTTAAAGTTATATAGTTATATACATTTTATCGTATGTGATAGCTAATGCTAATGCGAATAAAAGAAGGAATAAAACCACTCTCCTGTAAAATTTAGTTTTTGTAACATGCGATTATTTTGTGCACAGAGGTCGATATATTTGAGTACTTTCTGCTTGACCACAGCAGATGAATGTAATATCGCCATCAAACAATTAGCAAATGTTTCTCAGATAAAACATTCGAGAACGACTATTGCTAGTGAAACGAAAAAGAACTCGTAGAGTTCGCTCGACGCTCGGTTTGTGGCAGCAAATGCTTCGTTCTCGAAGGTTCGATTATGTATTAATAATAATAATAACATTAATTAATATAATATACAATCATATGGAATATCGAAAGGAACATTGTTAAATATTCGCTATTTGCTTTTGTGTTATTCCTTGTTTATTTTTATAATTTTTCTGCTTTAAAAAACAGCTTCTCAGGCGGTAATGTTAATATTTGTTCTTTGTGTACCATTCGCATTTTCAAAATTTTCGTAAATTTAGCGAATGTTTATTTCCGAGAAATAATTGTGAATAGTGCGTTTTTGCGAAGTTATGACAACATACTATTTAGAGTGTATTTTCTTTTTATTTTTAAAAGGAAATAATTTCAAGACTGCAGCACGGATTCCAAAAATTTATTTTTGTGAAACGAAACAGTCTAGCATTTTCAGTTTATTCGTATATGGCAAAGTAATAAAATCGCGGATATTAATTTGATGCGCAATAGGTCGAAATCGTCGTGTGCCTATTCCAAAGATATACTTTCGAACTGGTGCAGTTCAGATGGTTTGAGCGAACATAAGCATAAACAAGTCTCTTGGCCCGGACGGAATTCTGGCAGTGCTCCTATAATGTCCTTTAGCAATCCCTTTCAGCACTCTGTACCATGCTGCGGAATTTCCATCGTCCTGGAAGGTTGCAAATGTAATGCCAATCCCCAAAAAGCGAGAGGCAAGCAGCGCTAAAAATTACCGCTCAATCGCAATCTGTTTTACGTTATCCAAAGTGATGGAAAGTATGGTGAACTTTCAATTAGTGAGATATTTAGAGTCCAACAGTTTACTTAACGACCGCCAATATGGTTTCATACGGTACTGCATGCTTACATACCGACGCATGTCACGATGCTTCATATGAAAGTTAGAAAAATATATATCGTCAACTACAATATAAAAAGCCATAACTAAAGAAAACTTGTAATGAATTTTTTTTAATAATTTCGTGTTTGTCATGTTGCAATTAATAAAAAATTTTTATTGGTTTTTTTTGTTAGTCGGAGCATTTTGCGTTATAAACATCGATATTTGTTATAAATACTACTTAACTTGTACAAAAATATATCAATTATATTATTAATATTATTATTCTAAAAGAGCCTTAACTTCGTCTGCTTTTGCTGGCTAAACTAAGGAGGTCATGGGATGTGATGTTATTTGTGCATAATATCTTCGTTCGTGGCAATTCAGCTGCATATTCTGGAGTATTGTAAGCGATATTTTTTATAGTCTTTGTTACGATTTTCATCCTCCGGATAGTATCCCTACAGGAAAAATGCACTTTTCAATTATATCTTTTAAATAAAAGATAATTTTCTAGAGTGTAGGTGGAATATTGTACCAATCGTAGAGTGCAACAAATTCTTTTGGCGTCTCCAGACAAAAATCACCAAATTTTTTTGAATCTAATGCCTCGGTATAACTTCGAGAATTATTGAAAATCTCTTGATTATGTCTTGATCCAGACCCGTCATTTCCGTGTATTCCAATACAGATTAATACGTGCATGAAGTGGTGACATATCAAATTAAAGTGCTTGTTCATTTACGGGCATAGTTTAAACTTCTTCAATTTTATCCATCTTAGATGTTGTGGCTCCAGAAATAATACAAGAAGATGCTGCTGGTGTTTCTTTTACTGGTTGTGTTGTCTTGCAGACAATCATTGTACAATATGTGTAATTCATGCTACTTTAAAATTACGTTTAATTACTGTTATATGAAATTCTTTTAGTTGCGATATCTTCACTAGTGGTAATAGGTTCAAAAATATAACTTTTGTTTTACAAGAAAAATATAATGAAAAGTTTTAAAAAGCCAGTTTAAACCTTAAATTGACACAATGGGACGCGGGACGACCCAAGTGAACTGATTCCCTTGGGACTGGGGGCCTGCTAACCTAACCTAACCTAACTGTCGGCAAGTGGAGCTAAAATTGCATGTACAAATGTTTGGAGAAAAAACGGATTTTTCTTATATGTTCATAAAAATAAACTAACAAAATTAAGTCCTGCAGAGTTTATATTTTTAATTTTCAGAAAAAAAGAATAAAAAAAGAACGATACATCACATAAAATAATATTCTCTTGAAATATAATAAGTCAGTTCGATAGCAGTACTATGTAGTGCAAAATTTCAAAACAACACTGCTTAGACAATTTGACTTTTTTTCCGCGAAATCCACAGTGTGCATCGTCGCAATGTGGGGTGTGTTTTCTTGTTTCATCGTTACTTTAATGTGATGTGCTGTAATTAAATAGAAGAACCTGTTCGAGAAACCTGTCATTTCTACGCACAAGGAGTTTATCATTAAGATCGCATCCATTTGTGTTCGTTTTGTCAGCTAAGTGCACTACACATTACAGATAAAACACGTATGAGGAATAAACTCGCTGCAGAGATCTTTCCTGTCACTTATGACGTAAGAGTGCGGTGTGTTTGAGAGTCGCTGTATGCCTTCTGCATGGAGCGTGTGTAACATGACACATAATGTTAAATCCCACTGCACCAAGTTTAAGTATGCGACAATGCTTAGCTTGCACTGCACTGCAATTAAAATGATAAATTAGGAATAAGTAACGGGCAATTAGATGTGTTTGGTTAATTTTTTATAATATTACATGAGTATTAAACTCAAATGTCCATAAACACTATTTTCCTTATCCCCCGCTCCCCTCTCAAATCCTCGATTCCTAGGCCCCAGACCATGCATTGCATGTGTAGGGGTCATCTCTTGAGTGACGGTCCAAGACAAGACAAAAAAAAAAGAAAAAAACTTGTTTTTGTTTTTCTGTAACATCTGCTTGCGTGTAAATATTTTAATTGTTTTAAATATAATAAAATATTTAAATTATATGTATATATATATGTATGTAGTTATATAAAACAGGCAAACAAACTAGTGTAAATATTTATACACGAAACAAACTTCCAACTTGAAACAGCTGATCATCATCGCTAACGAGTTTACTGTTAGAGTTATCTTGTCTAAAATCTGACTCTCAACGTTATCACTAATGAATATGTTTGCTTAATTATTTAATCACTTATTTTAAATATTGATTGTACATTCATAAATATTCATTGTAGCCCCGATTTGCGTTGTTAATGGGGACCCTGGAAATAAAACGCAAACCGGATCGACGCAAATTGAATCACTTTTTTATATAAAAATGCTCTGATTTTTTATGATTTGGTCAATAATTCCAACATTTAGCAAATAAAATTCTTTTTTCCATTTGAATAATCAAATGACTCTATCTCAATACCAAATGAGCTGTTTGTGCGATCAATTCTCATTGTCTATTTCTTGGCACTGCACCAGTGCTCTGATCAGGTCTTAAAATAGTACCAAAATAATGAGGATGGCGATGATCGAAGTAGGCTGCACGTTGACTACAAAACGAAAAATTTTCTTGAGTTCAACCCCAGTTTCAGACTCATAAAAACATCTAGCATTATTTCTGATGTGCATTTGTGTCTCTTTGTGTCAGTTCTTGTCGGAAGGTTTCAGTGGCGAAGGCATAATCACTGGTCACAGAACAGTGACGGCTTCAACTGTATCCAATCCACACGCACATCAGAACGCTCTCCTTCGTCGGTATTCTGTATCACCGGCGAAGTAAAATAATTACTAAAAATGGCTACTAAAAACGAAGTTTCAAAATTAAATACGTCTTCTTGACATCAGAGATGCTACAACACTGCTGTAAAAACAAATAACGTGTAAAAAGCAGTGATATAGATAGTGAAGCTTCACCTCCTATAATTTCCCCCACCATATTTTTCGTCTAGTTTTCAGCACAATGCACCGTATGTGTATGGGTCATCTCCTGAGTGCTGGTCCAAGATAAAAATGGACAATATAAACGTCGTGGAATGAAGAATGTTACGTGCGGAAACCACTGCATCACACACGACAATATGACATTTTTATGTTTTCAGGAAGTGAGGTTATTGTTTCTACTTTTTGATTAGAATATGAATCATTTCCAAACAGATGTTTAGAGATCATTTATGTACGTGTTCTTTGGCAAATATTTGCCTCTGTCAATATATAAATATTTTTGGAGTAGGCTGGGCAAACTAATTGTGTAATTATCTGTGTTCGCAAATCGGAATCAAAATGCCGCAAAGCGGATTGAACTAAATTGTAAAAAATCGACGCAAACGGAAACGACGCAGATAGACGAAAATCGGGAATCTAGTGTATTTGAAAGTAAAGTTGCGTATACGCGATTTACAACGATTTACAAATTTTATTACAATTTTGCTATCAATATATGACAATCGTGTGTACATACCGTAACACAATAAATAATAGCTTTTGAAACTTATTTGCATGACTACATAATTTTAAAGGTGTCTGTCAGTCTACTGCCAAGTGGTGTTGAACGAACAATATACATATTGATTATTTCAGTTAACTTTTACACCCCTTCGCACAAAGAAATATTCTATAATTTGATTTTTTATGACCCCTTAGGATGAAATTATTTTTATCGACAAAAAAAAAAAATAAATAAAATATTCTTATACATACTATGTACAGCAAGTGACGTAGTAAATATTAATTGTTTGCTTTTCACGTTGTGCATTATAATGAAAAAGTTTTCACGAAACATATTTCATTGATAAATTGTATTTATAATTTTTTTAATTTTGGGTAAAAAAGCTATTTTTGACAACACTGATCACTTCATGTCTTCAAAATTAAGTCATATGAGAAAAGTATTAAAAATTATTTGCTTAACATTTGTTTATTTGTTTAGACGTTATCATTTTATTCACACAATATATTTATTTGTTTAATGTTTATTATTACTAGTACATATATACATATATCCTCACTTCCTCACTGTCTACCAAAAAAAAAAAACGATAATAATATCCATTAAGCTAACTACATATGGATGTATGTATATGGGCATTTCCATGATGTCGATCGTGACCGTCGTAAACATTTAAAGCAGGGTACGCATTGGCACATGTGCTGCACATTCCCTCACTAATCCGTATCCTAATTTAAAGTGAAAAAATAAAAATAAAATTGATTTTCATTTTGCTAATAAACGTAAATTATAGCTCTTAAATCTCGAATTAATTGTTGTTCAGGTCGATTTTGGACAATTGTATGTTTTCAAGATAATTGCAAAAATCCAAGGCATTCGCGAAACCTGAAGCAATATTTCAATGTGAATAATTTTAGAATGTTGTGCATCGATGTTTTTAAAAAATTTTGTTTTTAACCCAAAAAGGATTTTTGGAAAGAAGAAGGTTGGTCGCACCAACAAACTTTAAAACTAATAACTAATGGTTTGACCCAACAAGATCTGCTTTTCTTTGTTTCTCATCTTCTAGAAGTAATGCTACAGCTTCTAAATTACAGGCACTTGAAATTCCTCGTAAAATAATTCCCAATTCCGTATCATTCCGAAGTGTGTATAACAAACATCAAATCTATATATATAAAACAGGATGTGTGTATGTATGTAACGTATGGACTATAAAACGGCTGAGCCGATTTTGATGAAATTTTCAGGGAATCTTCAGAACATTCAGGCGGGTGACGCTGTGAAGTCTGATTTTTGATTTTCAGTCTGCGGGCGGAGGGGCGTGTCAAAATCCAATTTTCATATTGCACCACCAATCATATATACATATATTTATTTTTTTTTGCTTTTTTTTATTTTAAATAAATAAATTGTGTGGTAATACAACACTAATGTTTGCTTAGGGCCAGCAACGCGGACCGGGTCATCTAGTGAATAAATAAAATACTAAATCACACACACACACAAAGCTATGGATACGTATACATTTTATGCCAGATGAATCAGTCTAGTGTGTTTTGGAAAAAACAAAAATTGTGCCAGTGTAAATTAGCTCACTCAATACATCATGGTGTTATCTATTCTCGTTTAAATAAGAGCTTGACAATTTAAGTGGATAAATATTTGTTTGTACAAAGGTAACCGACAAAAATATACTTATCAACAGAGTATAAAAATTGATTCAAATATACCAATAGTTAATATGCATGAAAAATTCAATTAAAAATAATACAAAACATTATCCGTAGAGTTCATTAGCATTTTGAGTAAAACGTACGGCGCCAGTATATATAAAATTAAAAATGCGCACAGTGTCGTGTCTTCATATGTGTGCCGAGCGTCAAAAAATGGAAAGATTCAGTATAGAGTTATGAAATTCTGTGCAGTTATTTATATTCTTAAAGGATAATAAAATTCTAAATTTTGCAAAGATCTGTGCCAAGATTCGTAACCTAGAACTAAATAATGTACTGAAATTATCTAAATTTTAGCTTAAAATAATTTTGAGTATCAATTTTTTTTTTGATATATATTTATTAAGCCTGAGGTCTTTTTTATCTTATTTTGTTTTTTATTATTCATATATATATATACATATGTATATATGTGTGCGTATGAGCATGTATGTTTATATATATACATGTTAGTCGGTCTATATTGTATGTGTGTATGTGTGTATGTATATATATATATATATGTGTATGTATATATGTATATATATTTATTTAGGTTTAAAATTCGTTATATTTATATGCGCCTATATTACTACTACACATTTTTTAATTTTCAATCAAATTTTATAACAAAAATTTTGTCACATGTTTCAAAAATATTTTTATATTTCAAAGAATTATAATTTCCTATTATTCCTGATGATGTTAACAAGCTGTTAACGAAATATCGAATAATAAAACACAAAATAAGATAAAAAAAGACCTCAGGCTTAATAAATATATATCAAAAAATATAATAAAAAAGGTCAATTAATAATATAATTAAAATTTGTGTATCAATTTTTATAAATGCTATTAAGCTGAAAGATGTCCTTTTCACATTGCGCATTTTGGAGTTAATAATAATGCGGAATTCCTCTTCACATCCTTCTACATATTGTGTTAAATTTCGTACAAATATTTCGTATGTATCTATTAAACTTTAAACTTTTTTTTTTTTAAAAATAGTGTTTTTGAGTTATGACGTTGTTGCAGCAAATGAAATAACATTTTATTTAGTTGAAAGCGTCTGACCTTTATAATGTACAAAACTATCTATTTAAATAAGAGTAGAGTTTTAATTCTTGATTTTGTTTCGAATTTTAATTTTTAGTTTTAATAAGAAAAACAAAAATATATATACATATGTACAGATATAGATATTTATATATTAAATGAATTTGCTTTGGGAATATCTTTATATACATATGTATGTATAAATACTTCATGAGAATATCATATGTACATTTCATATATTTTTTTCGGGAAAAAGCACAATTTTGAAATTAGAATCATATGCATTTACTATGTAAATATTTATTTAGCAAAAATATGTTTCAAATGTAATTGCTATTCACTTTTATTGCATTCATTATCACTATCAGAATCAATGTTATCTACAATAAAACTTTTTATATCAATAAGATTGAAAATTTCGTTATTCTTATCTTGCCTGAAAATATATAGTTTTGGTTCAGACATCAAAAGCATTATTTGGATTAGGTGTTTGTTAGTAGATTTTTTCATGTATAATTTCCATGCTTAATTTACAAGTATGTATGTAGTTCCAAATTTCTAATATTAATTTTTTTTTCCACTACAAAGAGCTCTCAATAAAAAAAATTTTTGTAAATGAAAGACCAATTTCTGTTATGTTTGACGAAATTTCAATATTTTTAAAAATCGTTTTGCAGTATTCCCATCGTTTGTTGTACCATAACCAGTTTTTACCCTATCCACAAACACTTCAGTGAATTCAATTTGAATTTTTAGCTTTTTATTTTTATTAGAAAGTTTTACTTTACATTTCTTTTTAACATATGTAATTTACAATATTTTCAATTAGTTGCATATTTATCTAAAAATGTTGATTTAAAGCATCACAAGTCTTCAAACAATAAATCTTTTTTAAAAATTCTTTTTATTTTATTTAATTAAGATGTTACGCATAAAATAAGTATTTGTTGTCGATTTAATTAAAAAATTATTATTGGCCGCCTAAGAGACAGTGATCTTATAACAATAACATTTAATACAAAACACTTTATAGTATATAGTTAATTACATATCGTTATTTTAATATAAAAATTTTCTGGGTTCAACCCCGGTTTCAGACTCATAAAAACTTCAGTTTCAGTGGCGAAGGCATAGTCACTGGCCACTGAACAATAACAGCTTCAGCTGTAACTAATCCACAGACACATCAGAACGCCCTCCTTCGTTGGTATTCTGTAGCAACGGCGAAGTAAAATAATTACTAAAAAGGGTACAAAAACGAAACTTCAGAATTTAATACATCTTCTTGATATCAGAAGCGCTACAATACCGCTATAAAATAAAGAACGTGCAAAAGCAGAGTTGTAAGATAGCGAAGCCACACCTCCTGTCATTTCTTCTACTATCGCATTCCTCTAGTTCCAGCACAATGCATCGCATGTGTAGAGGTCATCTCCTGAATGCTGGTCCAAGATAAAAACTGCCTAAAAAATAATCGCAACTACAAAACTTGAATTTTTATTCGATATTTTCTTTCTCTTGTATAGTGTATATGTATGTTTATTAATAATATAAGTTATCGCCTTTCTATATTAAGGTAACGATATGTATGTATGTATGTAGGTGTATAAAAAAGAAGGACTTAATTGCATTTTTATTTATTTTAAATCAATTCGGAAGATTGAAATATTGATGACTTTTCTTTAAACAAGAAAAAATCGTTTTTATTTTGTTTGATCAGATAAACAAACAAAATTAATACGTTCACATGTTTTGTATAAGTCATTTAAAAAATTTATAATAAATTGTCACAGTATTCATAAAGAAAGTCACAAGATGCTCTAGTCACAAGATCCAGTCAAATATGTATGTATGTATGTATATATGTATGTACATTACACTCTACAGTATCGGCCAAAACTTACGCACTTATTTTTTAATACTTCTCAAAATAACACTTATCATATGTATGTATATAAAGAAATACATAATAATAAATTTTTTTTAATTTTAATCAAAAATTTGTGGAGACTTTTATAAAATAATTATAAAGGTCGAAAATATTTTGGTGCCTGCTCATAGAAGCCGAGTGAAAATAATCGTTCGGCCATTTATATTGAAAGAAACAGTTTACGTCCCCAGAATAAAAATATGAAAAAATTCTATAGAAATTCATTGTGTTTCGCAGGAAAAAAAATGTTACAGCTGTCTAACTAGTATACATGGAATCATAAAATTTCGAAGTTGACATAAGGGTACAACATATAATAAAAAAATAAAATTTTGGTGTAAACTTTCAAAGATAAGCATTCCGGTCAATGCCCGCTGTAGAGACTGTAGGGAAGCTTCGGAGAGAGATCTGGCAAGGTCGAGCCTGAGATTCCTAGGGGACGCCTTTCATGGACAATTTGAGGCTGTGCTCTCGGTTGGAATTGACGGACTTATTGAGGTACGTGAACGGTGCATGGTGTCGACCCCTCTTGGTCGGCTGCCTTCTAACCTATAGATATGGAAGAATATTTTTTCAAAGGTTATTTTTTTTTTATCTGGGACCAGCACTCAGGAGATGACCCCTACACATGCGATGCATTGTGCTGGAACTATAGGAAAGGGATAGTTAGAGAAACGACAGGTGGTGAAGCTTAATTAATTATTTTACAGGTCTGCTTTTGCATGTTCTTTGTTTTATAGCAGTGCTGAAGCTTTGGTTTAGTAGCCATTTTTATTATTTTATTTCGCCGGTGCTATTGATTGTGGATTGCTATCAGCTGAAGCCGGTATTGTTCAGTGACCAGTGACTATGCCTTCGGCACTGAAACCTTCCGACAACAACTGACACACTAATTCACATCAGAAAAAAGCGAAATGTTTTTTTTTTGTTTTTTTAGTCTGAAACGGGTTGAACCTCCAGGATTGTTTTGGTTTTGTAGTACACGTGCAGACTACTTCAGCCATCGCCACCCTCAAGAAACGTAAAATAAATATTTTTTATAAAATTCTTCCTTTCATTTTGATACCAATATTGCTGAACAACTATTTTATCTTAATATAAAAAAAAAACATTTAAAAGATGAGGAAATGAAAAACCAAGTATGCAGTTTAACAATATTTAACGCCTAGAATAGTGGATGTCGCATTGCTGCCAAAAAATTCTGTCACACAGTTTATGGCAGCAGGTCCATATCTAAAAAAATAATTTTGCTTTACAAAGAGTTTGATACAAAAAATTTCCATATCCACTAAAGCCCCGATTTGCGTCGTTAATGGGGACGGGAGGAATTCGACGCAAATTGAAACGACGCAAATCGAATTATTTGTTTCTATACAAATGTTCTGATTTCGAATTAATTGGGGGAAAAACTAAAAAATTTCGAAAAAATATATACATATTTAGATAAAAAAAAGTCATATGAATACGTTTTTATCTGTTTAATTTCATTCAATAAACGTTTTTAAAGTTAGAAATAAAAAAAAATAATAAATTAAATTATTAAAATTCATTTTCACATACATAAATACATACGTATAAACGATTCACATAAACATTAAAGTAAAAAATAGTGTTATAAATGTTATTCAGCAGATAAATCTAAATTAACAACATTTGTTTCCATTTGGTTAGGTGGTCTCACTGTTTTGTTAACAAAACTGTCTAAGGTTTGCTGAATTGTTAAAGATTTCTTTTGCGCATAGATTTCCTTGTAGCAACTGATGGCGTGCTCAACAGATGATGCTACGCTTAAGCATCGAAATCAAAGTGACGCAAATAGAATCGACGCAAATCGAAATCACAACGACGCAAGTCGGATTATACCAATTTTTAAAAAGCGACGCAAATCGAAAAAACGCAAATCGGGGCTTTAGTGTACATTTCTTTAAACATTTTGTATACCAGAAATGTCTTTATGAAAATGACAGTTGAAAAAGATGGAAAAAATAAAAATCTTTTATAAAGAAATCAAAAAGACAAAAAAAGATTTAAAAATTCTACTACGCCTCCAGATTTTTTTTATTTTGATACCGATTCACATCATTGTTTAAACAAAAGATTTTTGACAAAAAGCAGATGACCCACGCAAGCACGTGAACAGTGTCATATTTGTGTTATAAACTCAAGAGCATAGTAGATTTAGACATTAATGAATAAAAAATTAATATTTTAAATCACTTTTACCAAATTTGTATTTTTATTGAGTTCATTGGAGCTAATCAAATTAAGTTAATTTTTAATTTTATAAATTTTGTTATTGTTTCTTTGGAAAATAAATTGAAGAAATAAATAATAAAAAATGTATGTATATTTTTTATTTAGTACTTTAAATAAAAAATATTGAATCAGTAGAGAAATAAAATTGTTTATTAACAGAAATATTCCTCATTTACATATGTTTATTAAAATTATTTTAACCAAAGTAAACTCAAATATTTCTTCAAGTGAAGAAGTTGGTCTTGTAAAATATAAATAATAAAAAACATAAAAATGCATAATGAAAAATGATTTTCTAAAGGAAAAAAAACAAATTAAAAAAATTGTTCTTTTAAAGTTATTAATTAAAACATTTTTTCGAAATAGACTAGTCATTCCCATACATTTCAAACAAATACAGTTCGTCACAAAAATTTCGTGCAATAGTCTCAAAAATAACGGTTTTACAAGCATTTACATTAAGATAGTTGCATTGTAATAATTACAGCTTCTGTTGTGTTTGTTCCTTCTCCCGTGGAGTTACCATTATGTTAATTGGAACGATATATAGATATACATATGTACATACATATATAAATTGGGATAATTTATTTATGTTTGTTGTTTGGTTAAGCTAACCTATTTCGTTGTTGCTAATGCTGACTTATCAGTAGATGTATTCAATTTTCATAATATTATAGCTTACTTGAGCACATATAGCAGCCCGTTGTGATACCACTCGAAACTATGCTTCAAAACTAGCCGTCCAGTCAGTATCCTGTCCGGACAACCAATGAAGATGTCGAAAGCACAGCTCCGCTAAATCAAGCCGGAAAGCAACCCGAACTCCTGATGGTTCTGGCAATAGCCCCAACGTCCGTTAAACTATCGAGAAAGAAGTCTACGTCGAGCCAGTGACACTGGCACATAAAGAAAAATTTTTTTGGGTGAACGAAGAGACAAATATTTTACTTATATCGTAGGCAACAGGAAGAAGTACTTCTTCAATTCTGTGACTTACAATATGTATGAATATGCGCATAAATTCCTTGAATTAGTTTCTTTTAAATACTACTTAGGTCAATATTTCTGAAATTAACAAATTTTAATGAAATTTGTTTTCAACTATTTTTGTTTTCTTTTTTTTTTGTAGTCAGTTTCCCTTCGATGGAAGTCAAGTGCGAATACTGGTTTACCGAGAGTGCGATTCTCGAGGCAGACGTTTGCTGTTTGACTCGAATGCTTTGGAAAAAGTTTACATAAGAAAAGTCAATGGCAATATTAGCAACTTACGAAATGTTAAACCTACTACGGGAGGACATTCTGCTGCAACTGCTCATCATAATAAAAATTGCAGACAAAATTTCGATTTTAATAGCATACAACAATCATCCAACAAAGGATATTCTAATGGAAGTTTTATTGAAGTATGTGAGGAGTACGGTTACAAGGTATAGAATTTTTAAAATTTAAAATTTTTTTTTAATATAGCATAATAGATCTAGAAGCATTACCAAGTGTTAAGATTTACATATGTATCTTACTTTTAGAGTTTTTTTGATTTTAAAATTGAATAACAGTATTGTTATAAAGAAAACAATTATTCTTTCAATTATTCAAGTTAGTCAAGATTCATTACGATTATTTATCTATGTTTGTTGTATGGTTTAGCTGGTTTATATGCAAATAAAAATCAAAATCTTCAGTAGACCTTTAACCAAATTCTTAAAAAAAGCTAAGAAATATCATATGTTTATAGAAGAATTACGAATTTACAAACAAAACAAACCAAATAGCTTTTTTAAAAATTTTCCTTATACAACAAACATTTTATTATTTGATTTTAAACCTATTTAATTTTTTTTTGGAAGTTTTTGTATAAACATATAAACCATATAACAAACATAGATAAATATGTAATCGTAAAAAAAAAAGGTTTTTAAACTTGAACATTTTTACTTTAACTAACTTAGTAAACCATGTTTTTGAATACTATAAGAGATCTCACATAAGTTGTAAATGAAATCAATTTTGTATAGTATCCTACGTTCTTTGATTTAGATCAATAAAAGAGAAGGAGTAGTTACCTCAACAGTTTGATTTGGTAATTAGTACGTGTGTGTTTCTGTATGTGTTCAAAATGAATTATTTAGATATGAGGGAGTTACATATGCATTTCTTTATAAATGAGTAGTTGCGGTACTTACATTATTTACTATATCGCTGTAATATTTTTACAGCACAATCGGCCAAACCCTTCGGATATTTCCAGTGTCGGGGAAATGGTATTTGGAGCTTTGGCTATGACATTTCGTGGTACATCCCTAAAGGTTCATTGGCTGGAAGAGCCTTCTAGACTTTTGTGTTCTCAAGTGTTTTTGACGCCTATCAAACAAATTAATAGTCATTCCGCATACTCCACGCCATTAACGAACAGTCTGGCGACTCCCCGAACGTCCATTTGTAGTGAACATGGCTCCATTGATGGTTTTTCAATGAACTCATTTTCTCTGTCTTATGCAGCTGGCCGCCATACAAGTCTGACACCCACTGATCTCTGTTCCTCGATAGTTTCTTCGCCGTTGGACGTACCCTCAGTAGACCAACAGTCCCTGCTCGCTAATAGTGAGAGTGAGGCTGGCAGTGGGCCGCGGTATTCCTCTACTTATAGTACTGGCACTGATTCAGGCTATTCAGCTCTTAGCCGTGGCCAAGCTTCTAGCGATCAATGGTCCTCATCTTATCAATATTCTACCCGAAGCAGTTTAGGATCCATGACATCGGATTCAGAACGTATACGAAAATTTAGTATAGATTCGAATTTCTTTGGTAGTAGCAGTGTGGGCAGCAGCCATCTTCTCGAATTGTCTAGTGATAGCAGTTTACAAAGACGTATATCGCGTAACGTTATGACATCATTTGAGAATGAAAACTCTATGACGGATTTGATAGGCTTCGTTACAGACAATTATTCTAATGTCGCAATCACCTCAACCGTCGCCCAAAGCGGCAGTGAGGGCATAAATTTGGCTGTGAATAATCCTCGTAACAATTACTGTCCTAGCGAATCTCGTAGTAATCCTGAAATGAGTAAAAGACGGGAGCATATGAATGCTTTAAAACCAAACGCAAGAAGAGCGCGCATAGGGCTCGCTGTTTGCATAACTATGAGTGAATCGTTTGAAGAGGAAATGGAATTATTCTGTAGTGAACACATCGCACTAGTGGAGAGCATGTTGAGCCGTCTAAGGGCCAGAACCGAGAGTGCTTACATACATCATAGTCATTTTTTGCAAATTATGTTCCAAAATTGGCAAGATACTCAACAATGGTTTATGGATTTATTTACTGCACCTCGAATTAAATGCCCTGTATGGTTAAGCATCACCACCAGTGGAAGCAAGTACTCGAAAAATGTAGCGGAGCGTTTTATAAAGGAACTCTGTTGGCTGCTGTCATTTGCCGATACCAAAGATACAAATTTGTAAGCATAGAAATTCTAAACAATTACAAAAGTTTTTATTATGATAAATTAAATTTTCAGTTTTATAAGTACCATGTTAACGGCGATTCTTACACATCATTTAGGATGGGTCCCAACAGTTTCACCCTTCAATTCCTCATCGTCCATAGCCGCTATTGAACAAAGAGCTAAACTGTTAAAGGTCTCGCAAAAACATCCCTACAATGCTTTATGGGCCCAAATGGGTGATTTGTTTGGCGCCAACGGTTTACCCCCAAAACTTACTCGCACTTTAATTTACGGTACCGAAAAGTTATCTATTGAAAGACTGTTAAATGTACTCACATACTTTATAAGATGTGGAGAGATCAGACGATCATCGAAAAAGGAAGATTTTAGCAAAGAGAAATTGCAGGACATTTTGGCACAAAATAAAAACAAACCACTAAAAACATCTGATAAATTTATTAGAAAATCACCTGCTCTATTGCAAAATAGGTCGGAGGGAATATTAACGAGAACAACATCGTGCAAGCAAAATCTTAGCTCCATTGTCGCTGAGGACATGTTAGAAAGGAATGATGAAGAATGTGAGGATCATGATACATTGACCGACAGAGCAATAAGGACAAACAAAATGAATGAGATTCCTACAGTTTTAGCATTTAGAGATTCTCGTTTTGTCCAACAAGAACTACGTATTGGTAACTACTTAATGGATACAGGTATTGAAAAGAACTCCCTTCAGCAATATAAACAATCGAAACAGAAGGAATTAAGTAATAACCGCCAATCCGAAGGACGAATACGTTTAACTGTCACAACTCCTGATAATGTCGAGCTAAATGTTGAGGACTCGCATCTAGATGAGGATGGAGCTATGGAAGCAATAGAAATAGAAGTTATTCCTAATGAATCATCAATCAATTTAAAACGTCAAAATAATAAAGATTTGCTGACGAAAAAACCGTTCTTTTGGGGCATGACTTCTTCAACTATAAAAGAAGGTTTGTGTTTAAAAGATTTAAATTCTGTACAACATGGTTTAAAAGAAAACCAACAAGAAAAGTCCCAGTCGCAGCAGGAACAAGATGAAGCAGAGCAGAAGAAATCTCAACAACTATCTCTGTCAGATCTCATTACTCAGAACAGCATGGGCAAAAGTGAACGAATGACTTGGGGCATCGAACCCATAAAAGAAAACCTATGTTTGGAAGAAAAAATTCATTTCGACCTATGTCAAAAAAATATTGAACGTGACCATGGCATTCGCTTGGCGAATAACAAAGCACCGATAAGTGGTGTGGTATTTGTATTGGGTGATAACGAACCTTTGGTGAATATTAAGAAAAGTAATGAGGATTTGACACAAATAGAATCGAACGAAACGCCTCCCTTATCATTGCCCGCACAGGACACAACTAGCAATCAAATTCTTTGCCCACTCCACCAACGCATGCACAATTCAGTTACGAACTCACATCAACAAATGACCAAAAAACATTCAGGAGTTAAATTTAATTTTGAACAATATCCTCAAATAGTTACAAATTACATGAAAAGTAAGAACTTGCTCATGTCCAACTATGATTTGTTAATGGATAAATGTTCAAAGCTCGAACTACAAAGTATTGGAGGTGCTTTAATACCAACGCATCTCGATGAAACATCAATACCGTTGCTGCAGGCAAAACAATCCCCAAAAGTCGGAAATAATAAAAATACATTCCCTTTATTATCTGCAACTACAAAAACTATGCAATCGAATAGCGTTAATAACTGTATTGTATGTAAGGGTCTACTTAACGCCTATCAAACGCCCTCAAATGCCACAGAACTCGAGTTTGAGACTGATGAATTGCACACCTTTACTACCACTGCTGTTAATGCGAACGTCAATACAACACTACCTGTTTCTGTGCCTTCTTTACCCACAGTCAGTTCCCAAACTTCAGTACAAACACTAATATCACCGATTTCTCATGAAAATGAATGCATGAACGACATAGTGCCAAGTGAGAATAAAGTTGACAGCAATTGTGGATGTTGTAACGAAATAGAAAATAACGAATATAATATTTTTGTATCCTCCAAAGAAGGTCGCAAGAAACAATTCAATACAAATCAAAAGAAATCTTTATCTCAGCGTGGTTCGGCATCATCAGTAGCGGCAAAATGTGCTGCGGTTAATGAAGCAATGCATCTATTAAAATTGCCAATACCAGGCATAAAAGAATTTCCCCTAGAAGGGGAGCCTCTTCCAGGAGATATGAAATTACCCGTCGGCTTTGTACCATCATTATTTTTAGGTGTCAGTGATCATTACATACCTGATATGGTATTACAGGTAAGAATTATAATTCATGTTATCTTATATATATATTTTGCAGCAAAGATACATACATACTAATCACTTCAAATGTGCAGGGAACTCTGGCGCCGCCCAAGAAATGGGAGATACATTTACGCGAAGATCTGTCACTTGCCGCACATTCTGCGTCTTTAATATCACTGCCCGCTGAAAACATTGCCATTATAGCTGACATGGAAAATTGGGACGTTAAACTTTTATCATCACAAACTCAACATTTTCCCTATGCCGGCGGACAAAGTGCTCCTGTAGGAATGTCTCAATTAGTCTCCACTATGCTGGAAACTGTACAAACCATGAACAGTGCTGGTATTTCAGCATATGAGGTACAAATAAGTTATAATACTAGTCATTATATAAAACAAATTTGGGGGATTCTAATGGTAGTCATAAAGTCATAGTTGTAAAATAATAATACGAAAAAATATGACTGTTGTGAACAACCCGTCATAATTGAATGTTTTATTTCTAAAAATTCATTCAGATGATAAGAGAAAATCTTTTATAAATATTTGATATCGAAACGCTAAAAACAAGTGGAAAAACTAAAATAATTAAACCTTTTAATATGCATACTAAAAAAGCTATTGCCTGTAAATGTCATAAGTGGCTTTTCAATTAAAATTATAAACTTGTTATTATGCCATACAAAATTGTTGAAATAAATGTAATCGAAAACAATTTTTTATTTTTATATCATTTATAAGAAGCGGCGGCTTATAAACATGATCGCCGGCTCGACTAAAAAGTTTCGCCGAATGACTCTTATTTTATGACAAACTAATAAACATACATCAAAAAAGTCTTATTATTTTATGATTTTTCTTCGAAGCACAACAATAATTTTTTTAAACTATATGAAAATATTAAGACATTATGACAATATGACTTAATAGTACACCTTGTGAATACCCCAATTGTATATTTCCTTATCAATTTGCTGTAATTTATTATTTATTTATTTTTTAGTGTCTGTCCTTTATGGAATCAAAATTGCAAGAAATATATTTACATTCTGAGACATTGGCTGCATTCCTATTAGAGACTGATTTCTGTTCTTTAAGTGCAGTAACAACAACCCTCAATATTTCGGAAAATGATGTGCCACTGTTACTCTCAATTGCATCCATTCATACTCCTCAAATAAGTAAAAAATGTGGTATAAGCTTTAGATGACAATCAAAATCGATTTAAAAAAATTATCCACATATCAAGCAAGCATTGAATACGTGTATACATTTTCTGCATATAATTGACAATTATCCCAAATGATAGGATATTCATTACATCTATTCATACATTATTAGCATTACCTGTTCATACATAATATGTATATTATATATGAATGTACATATATACTCATCCAAAAATTATAATTATTTCACGAATGATTCTGAATTAGAAAAATAAATATTATTATTTAGATATTACGTACACACATACATACATACTCGTATGCAACATACATATACTTTTAGGTATTTGCAATCCTCTAATATTATAGTCTTAGTTCTAGATCCAATCTTTAGGTATGTTTTTATTTATTATTTTTAAAAGTGAAACACAGGAATTTAACACCATAAGCAATTATTTATAAGCAATATTTATTATATTTTGTAAAAAACAGAATTATATCAAATATTAAAATAATTTTGTAAAAAATTGTGCATATAAATTTCGTTTTCGTTTATTACACATTGAAAAAAGTTACAGCAAATGCCCCGGTAGTCTAGTGAGTAATGCGCTTGTTTATCAATTGAGGGTTCTAGGTTCGATTCCTAGCAGAGACTCTGGTTTGTATCACTCCGACACGTGAGAGTTTTTTCACAAGAGGTATCACAATGGGACCAAA
The DNA here is from genome assembly GCA_963924685.1 of Dexiosoma caninum. Taxonomy (NCBI): domain Eukaryota; kingdom Metazoa; phylum Arthropoda; class Insecta; order Diptera; family Tachinidae; genus Dexiosoma; species Dexiosoma caninum. The sequence continues at coordinate 40,147,050 of OZ004729.1, read as the reverse complement.
ATAAATTGGAACCAAGTGGGGTGGGACCTTTCTTTACCTTTACATCCACCTACCTAACCGACCTAACATAACCTAACGTATGGCAAGTAGACTATTATACGTACATATTAATGTATATATGAGAAAGTCTTCCTAGGAGATAAACATTTTCCCCTTATGCAAAAAAGATTGCTTGTTCTCGGTATTTTTGGAACTAGAGGAAACGGATAGTAGGCGAAATGATTCAAGGTTAAGCTTCACTATCTTACAACTCTGCTTTTTCTCGTTCTTTATTTTATAGCGGTAGCGCCTCTGTGGATTTTTTTTTAGAAAACTATGAAGTATTTTTTTAGTTTAAACAAATAGTTGTGAGATATTGAAATAAATAAAATAAACATTTTTGTTAAACTTTTTATTTTTTCATGCAACAATTCAAAATAACCAAGAATGATAGCATAACGTTTACTTTACAGAACAGATTTTTAATCTCAAATATAATTCTTGTTTGGTATTACTCAAGATTTGCAGGTTTTGTTACCAATATTGCGATATTTCCTCTTCCGCAAACTTTTGAAAGTGATGTTACGTTATTTTGTATTTTACCTGGCGATATATTGATTAAATTGTGTATCTGTAGACTTTTGGCGAAACAACTTTGTTTTTGTTTCGTCTTCTTTTACGTTTAAAAAATTTAGTATAACTAATTATGTAACTATTCTTTCAATTATTCAACGAATAATAATTATTAACTTTTATTATTTATTTTATATATTATTGTACATAATTGTATTGAAAAATTTAATTTTTCATTTTGCGTTTTACATACAATCATTGTCATCCAAAGTGTTGACTAATTGTAAGAAAGATTTAGAAAAAAAAACTAAATAGATTTAAAATCAAATAGTAAAATGTTTGTTGTATAAGGTAAATTTTTAAGGAAGCTATTTGGTTTGTTTTGTTTATATATTTCGTAATTCTCAAATATTTTTTTTTTTTTTTTTTTTTTTTTTTTTTATCTTGGACCAGTGCTCAGGGGCTATCCCCTACATATGCAATGCATTGCACTGGAACTAGAGAGAAGGATAGGGAAGAAACAGACAGGTGGTGAAAGTGGTAGAAAGATAGAGCTTAATTCTTGCACAACTTTGCAGTTGCGTGTAAATTATAAAGCAAAGTTGCGGCGTCTCTGATGTTTTTTGACGCATTATTTTTAAGCTAATTGAGCCATTTTATTTATTATTTTACTTCGCCGACGTTTTATTGCTCAAATACCGACGAAGGAGAGTGCTGTAGCACAGAAAACTCAGAAAAAACTTTTTTCTGATTTGACCCGGCTGGGATTCGAACCTGGGTATTTCTGGTTGCAGAGCCAACACGCTGACTACTCCCCATCAGCACCCTTGTATAAACATGTGAAATTTCTTAGCTTTTTTCAAGAATTTGGTTAAAGGTCTACTGAAGGTTTAGATATTAGCACCAAATGAAATGCTGCATATAAACCAGCTAAACCATATAACGAACATATGTAGATAAATATTTAGTATAACTAAGCTAAATTTTCTGTAATTTTACTTTCTACTAAAATCTTTATTAAAATCAAGCTTAAAAATTAAATTAACACAAGTCCAGATAAGTTGATGTCTTCCTGTGTAGTATATCAAAAACTAAAATTCATAGAAAGGCGCCGATTAGTGTAAACAAAGCTCCTTGTGAAGTTTTCTTTACGATTAAAATACTAAGAAATTTTCTTCTCTCTACTTATGATCCTTTGTCAAAAGTCCACAGGTATACAAATTGTCACAGAAAACGCAAGAAGCACTATCTAACAAAAAGTTAATAATTTACTTATTAGTTCTGGTCTTTTAACTCCAAATTAGTTACCTCTCGAAAATTTAAATTTTGTCCACAAATAAATTTGTTGATCCTTGCAAATTGGTAATTGTCAATATATTCTTTATTTTAACAAGTATTTGTGCTTCTGCTGTAAAATTTTTAAAATATTAATGAGGCCTTCTTGCATTTTGTGTGACGATATATTATTGTATTTACTTGAGTTAATAAAATTGATATGAAATACAACTTTTTAATACCCAAACTTCTAATATTTTATGTATTTTAAAATTCGAGTTTGCTCGAACTTATAATTGGCAATACATTAACGAATTCCAATTCTAAGCTTAAACGATAGAAAAATAAATTAAGCCACAATTATACAAACACATCAAAGTCTGTTCGCAATCAAAGACATTCCATGCGCATTCATAATCAAATATACATATATCTTTATTTTTCTATATTACAGCAAAAGGAAATTATTCTAATATATTTAATTCTCTTATCAACACGATTTATAATTTTCAATGTAATGCCCTGATTTGAATAACAAAAGTCCTTGTTTAATAATACGATGCCTTAAGAATTCCATAGGAAAAATTAAAGAATGGAAAAAAATCAAAGATTATTTCATTTGTTAGAAATTGTTTTATGCTTAGAGCATTAAATTATTATAAACTATAAACATTTAAATAGCTTTAAAATAACATTATTATTATTCACAATTAAATTTTAAATCCGAATGCTTTTGTGCTTTTATTATTATTCTTTTAAATATTAATATAAAATTATATTATGAGAGTAAACTAAATTTGTATAAAACTTAACGTCATTGTAAAAATATTTATAATTTTCAGGTATGTGCAGGAAGTCGGTTCCGAAAACGAAATGATTTAAAACGCAAAGAGCTTATTAAGTGCTCATTTTGTGTATACTTTTTTTCAAACAATTTCTTTTAAAATCGTTCGGTTTACATCGCACACCTGTTTTTGAAAAACTTAAAAAATACATAAATGTCGAATAGCTAAAAATCAGTCGTACGTGTATATAAAAATATTACAATGTTACCACAATATTACAACTCTGAAAAATATAAGCATTTATAGCTTTTTTGATTCTTGAAGTTTATCTAGGTAATTTGTGGAATGTTTTAATAAATAAGATAAGCTTAAAAATATAGTATTTAGAAAACCATAACTGAATTAATGAATTTTATTTTGTCTTCATTTTTATTTACAATGTGCTGAGTTTGGAAGTTTAAACAGTGTTACAACAAATTGCAAGGTATATTAAGAACAAAAAAACTGTTTTTATAACTTGCAAAATATAAAACTTTTACATGTAACTAATTTCGATTTTCGCCAATTTGTTACCGCTTTTGTCCTACTGTCGATTGAACTAAATGATTTTTTTGGAAGAATTGTCGTTATTTTGGGGTTTGTTATTAACAGGAGAATGTTTTCGTTCCTGATTTTGTGAACTCGAATTTGAAATTATCATGTTGCTTTTGTTCAATATAATATTTGTCTCTTTCGAATCGGATATAATAGATTCATTGCGCCAGAAATCCAATTTAGTAGTTGTGGGTGTATTACTCACTGTCCCGGTTGTCGAGGTAGCAGCGTTACATTTTTTCGTTCTTAAAACCTCCTTAGAAACGAGGAAGACATTGCGGGGCGACATGTTTATGTTTGGTGCTTCAAGCCAAAACCGGTGAGCTGTCATCATTATACTATCCCTTATTTCAATTAGCAAATGTGTTAGTTGGTCCACTATTTCTCCAAAGGTATCAAACTCATTGGGTATGATGCCACCGACAGAACTTTCAAAGTAGCTGAACATGGGAAACCATATGCGAGTACGATTGGAATCACGTTGCATTAGTGCTTGATTGTTAGCCAGTGTGTGATAGTATAAAAATAAACGAGATGTTATATAGAATGCCACAAAAACATCTATTGAATAATGTTCATGTGCTGCTAAGATGAAGAAAATACCAAACATATTTAACAACCAGCTTAAAGTGTGCAAAAAATACAAATTTCGCGGCGTATCTATAAAAAAAGAAAGAATGAAGAAACTCATAAACTCTTAAATATATGTTTTTGCAATTTTATTTAACTTTCACATGAAGTTACAATAGAATTCCAAAATTTATAAATTATAGAAGGATATTTTTTTTCAATTTTCTAAATTTCCTTTTACTCATGCAAGCAAATTTTCAGAATTCGACAAAGTTTTTAAGTCCAGAAAAATTAATGCGTATCGAAAGTCGATTTGACAAGAAAATAGTGTGTAATTAAAAACAACAAATTTTTTGAAAATATTCGTCATCAATATCTTCCGAAAAACTTTGTACATTTTTGTAAAATTTGACGCATACGCGATTTGAAGACTTTTTGAGTTATTAAAAAAAAAATTTTTTCGAACTGTATCTCTACGGAACTTAATCGGTTTAGATCACGTCATCTAAGTGAGCTCAATACCTTTTGAATGCGAAACATTTCGTTCCGATCCGTGGACGCGTTCCTAAGTTATGAGATGTTTACATACATATGTACATACACACATACAGTGGAGTCCAATATTACGCACTTTCGTTTCCACTAATTTCCAAAAGTACGAAAGGCAATTTCTTTGCATTGGCAGTTCTGTAGTACGAATACAAAATTTTTTTACTACTCGATAACACGACATGTAAAAATGTAAAATTTTTCTCTTCGCTGACGATATCAATCTTTTATTCAGCAGTGAAACTCAATTTTTTGACTGCCATGAGGCCAATATTAACTACACACTATCCTTGGTCTCGAACTGTGCAAATAACGATAGGCTTTACATCAAGTCTTCGAGAACAAGCGGTATATTTTTTGATAGAAATAACCATCGTTCTATCGATATTATTTTTGATACCTTGAACTGCTTGGGTTTAATACTTGATAATAAATTGACGTTGGAATATGATATTAGTAATATGGCCGCGAAAATTAAACGCAAACTGAGGTCTCTTTATTGTTTTAATTGCCATCTGCCTATAAAAATTAAATTTCATATTGCTCACTCCCTCCTTATGACTCATGTTCTGTATTGCTTGGAAATTTACAGTGGATGTTGATCAACCAACCTTCGCCGAGTGACACTTATAGTCAATCGAATAATAAGGTATATTTTTAATTTGAAAATCAGAGATCGTGTCTCGGATTTTGTTGCTAGATTCCTAGGTTGCCCTATACGGAAATTTATAGACATTAAAGTTATGTTATGTTATTTATATCAAGTTTTGAAATATAACGCAAACCTACACCTGTGTTCTTTGTTTCGTTTCTATATTTCAACCAGAAACCCTCAATTGATTCTACCACAAATTAATAACTCTGCTCTTGAGAACTCATTCTTGTTGAGGTCTAGTGGATTTTACAATGAGCTTCCTATTAGTCTAAGAAGCTTTCAATTCTCTGTCGCTCGCTTTAAACATTTTTTGTTTGTAGTTATCAATTAATTGCCATATGGCAGAAGCAAGTACGCAAATTGCCAGGGTATCCCACACAATATAAATTTAAACGACCTATGCCTTCACATAGGAAGTTAAATTATATATAACATTCTTGAGTATGATGGTCTCCACCAGTAACAGCAACTGAATAATAACGAAAAGCCACAACAAAAAGCTGATGGCGAGTAGTCAGCGTGGTGGCTCTGCAACCAGAAAGACCCAGGTTCGATTCCCAACCAGGTCAAATCAGAAAAAGTTTTTTCTGAGTTCTCTGTGCTACAGCACCCTCCTTCGTCGGTATTTGAGCAATAAAACGTCGGCGAAGTAAAATAATAAATAAAATGGCTACATTAGCTTAAAAAAAAATGTGTAAAAAAAACATCAAAAACGCCGCAACTTTGCTTTATAATTTACACGCAACTGCAGAGTTGTGCAAGAATTAAGCTCTATCTTCCTACCACTTTCACCACCTGTTTATTCTCTACCCTATCCCTCTCTCTAGTTCCAGTGCAATACATTGCATATGTAGGGGATAACCCCTGAGCACTGCTCCAAGATAAAAAAAAAAATGATACAGTTAGCCGTGGCAAAGCCATTAACCAGTGCGAGTGAGACGCAAAACTTTCGAAGGCCAAACAACAAAAACAGGCCTGACCGCACTTAAAACCTAATTACGATGACGCGTGAGTTGTTCTTCAACCCAGAGCTGCTTTACGACTCCGCTATGTAACATTGATGCTTAAATATCTGTTTTTAACTCCGATATCTAATGCTGTGTATATCATCTACTATCTTCTTAATTTTTTCCTACACTACAATACACAATGTTAGTTATAATTTATAAATATCTCGCCAATAGGATATTGTATTGGATTAATTAAATATTATCGAAATGTTATTGTATTATCATTTTAAGTACATTTTTCTTTTGAAATTTATTTCTTTATTCTTCCTATTCTTCATTACCACTGTAACCCATATTTTTAATCATATATGGCCCTATGGGCTCGATGAACAAGCAATTTAATAAATGAAAAATGAAATGAATAATGGTATTTTTTAAAGAATATGCTTGATTTACATTTTTTTAGTTTTTTTCTTGTTTCTTTTCTCCCATGCAATGACATCTGATATGCTAAAAAAAAAATGTTGGAAAAATATCTTAGGTGACAACGGTTTTGTGGATGAAGATGATCTTCCGCTTTCAGCCTTAAGAGATGGCGAAGAACTTCGCACAAGCAATCATTGCTTAGGCTTAATAAAATTTTTGTACATTCCAGCTTGTTGAAAACAATATTGAAACTTCAAAGACACTTTTGTTGCGATTTATTCAAGAAAAAACATTAGAAATGAAACTATAAAGTATGTATATATATATATATATATATAGTATGTATATTATACCTTTAGTATCTACATATTTACATGTGTACATATCTAGAAATGTATGATTTGACACTTATTGATTTGAACTGAATTTTAATTTATTTTGTTTTGTTTTAAATAAAAAAAAATAAGCACCGTATGTGTAGGGGTCATCTCCTGAGTGCCGAACCAAGATAAAAAAATAGTCGGAATCGACTCACAGGTCCTCAAAACTTCGAAATATAAAGAAAACTCGATTTTCGAAAATTGGGGTAAAGTCTGTAACTTCCTATAGCGGGAAGTTAAAAAGAGCATAAGAACAAAAAATTAAAAATTCAGATAAAAAAGAAATAAACTCCTCAAAACGAATTGAAATAGTGTTACTGCGTCTTAATAAGACATATTGTCTCAAAAATTCTTGGTTCTGTGCTATTAAGTACAGAAAGGCCCTAATGGAATTTTTTTCGAAATTTACTTTTTTAGTGATTTTTATTCATTTCAAACAAATAAACCTTATCACTAAAATTTAAGGCAATAGTTTCAAAAATAACGGTTTTACAAGCATTTACATTGTAATAATAACAAATTCTATTATGTTTTTTCCTTCTCCTGTAAAATTACAATTATGTTAGCTAAGACTTATCCACATCTTTTTGAGAACGGCGGAATTGTCAATTGTTCAATGACAGTAAATTTTCATAATGACAGAGACCTTGTAAGTGCTTGATGCAAGAAAAGAAATATCCAAACAGTTTTACTTACATTCGGTTATAAAGAAATTCAATAGTGTTAAAGCAACAGTATGACCGCTAAACATGTAATCCCCACATGTGCGAACACCTTGTATGGACATACCCAAACCACTCCAGATTGTATAGGCTCTTGAGATTCTTAAGTACAGTGCTTCCGATAAACTTAATCTGTTTGAAATAAAAATTATATGCATTAAAATACATAACTGCCCGTATGTGTAAAATAAAATAGTCAATTAACCCTGTATCATCGATGGCATAATCATTTTGATTGCATTGCAGATGTGTACCGGGCACACTTAAAGATGTGATTAACATCGTAACACAACGCAATAGAAATACAGTGCCAGCCAGTGCAAAAAATCGTCTCAGCAATACCATGCGATATTTGTGAAAAAAGCAAACACAAGCCCAAATACTGAACAAGAGTGTACCAGTGATTTCACACATATGAAATGCCCATGGAATGTGAGGTACATTATCAAGAAATATATCAGGTAATGGAGGATAACGTTTCATATCAGGCACTCTTTCATGGACGATGACCATCACAAATGAAGTAATCCACGTTACAACAAAAGAATAGCCTGAAAGTAAATATATACATTAATACAAATGTATGTTTATGTTACACATGTACTTAATAATAAAATATTGAATAATATACACACTTAAAAAATGTATGGATTTTAAAGGACTAGAACTCAAAAATTCTGCAAAAGTAAATAAGCTCATGGTATATACTTGGAAGTAATTTGAAATTTTATTATTATTCATTTTTATTTTATAAGTTTTCTGCTTGGAATATTTTATATAACTACGGTTTATAATAATTATATCTATAGGTACATGTATAATTGGCCTTGGAGACTTCCTATATATTACTTATCGTAGAATAATCTGAATATTTTAAATATTTCATTATATCTAACACTTTATGTTATTCGATATTTCTCATTGAATATATAATAAGCCTCCCGTAGCAATAGTGCTCACAGCCATAAACAAAAAAGCATATAAAATGCATTAAGAATTTTCTATGAATAACCAAGGATTTTATCTAAATCTTTAACGTTACCCAATAACACATATGCATATACCGTAAACTATATTCTCAATTATATAATAATTAAAATTTACGTATTTATGTATATGCATATCTTACCCAAACTAATAGAGGTTTTAAAAAATTCCGGTGGAATATTAGCAGAGCAACCCTCCGATACAGGTGACATTTCAAGAGCACAACTTTCGCAATCATTATAAATACTATTGTCCTGAATCGTACAGCAGTTCCTTTTGCCACAACTAAATGCCAATGCAGTCGCGACCGCCGGGAATGAAGTCGTTATTCGAGGATTGTTATGGTTGTGATGAATAGGAGATCCATCAGCAGAACCAATTCGTACATTATGGTTATTTCTATTATATATGTTTTTACTGTGATGTAACTGATTTGAAGGCAGAAGGTGAGAGGGGTGCGCACTTAAGCTTCGATGAAGTTGACTTTTTTGAAGATGAAGAATGCTTTGCCATAATTTTTTTAGTTCCCCAAAACGTAAATTGTAATTAAGCCTATAACGGAAATCTCTTATATCTTCTTCAGTTAACGTTAACAATACTTGACCGTCAATCGCTTCCAACTGTAGGCATTTAGTGACTGTGGACGTAAAATGGGCAACTTTTGTAGCCCACTGAACTACATCATCAACATGCCACTGACTTATATCAACTTCCATTTCTATGCAACTTGAGTTTTTGCGTTCATTTGGAATTTCCATATTTTGATGAATATTATTTTCTTCGTATTTTATTGTTGGAATATTAGCAGATATATTTCTTGACTCCATTTCATTCTTAATTTAAAAATACTTAGAAAGCTTTGTGATGTTAAGAAGTGTACAATTTTGGTTTTGCATCTGAGTGAAAATTTGTAATTCGTTTTATAAGGTCACACAACATTCTCATATATGATACGTTTTATTTTTAATTTCTTTTTATAAATTGTTTCACATTCAACACTTTTATTTTAAAATTTCGGTATTTCAATAATGTGTGTTATTTTTGTTATATCGCCAAATATAACCAAATGAAAAATAAAACAACAAATGAAATTTCTATAACAAATTTCTATTGTTTAATTTTGCTTTGTGACCATCATCTGGTTTTTATTACTTTTTCGTTTGATTGTCATATACAAGATGTCTTTAACTAGGTGATATTGAATTGGGTTGTTGTACAAGAATTATCAAAAACAACTGATGCAAATATTACAAAACAAATGTATTTTTCTTATGAACAAAAAGTGTGCGGAAGATTTTTAATTTTTTAAAATCAATTGATTTTAAATACAAAGTTTGTTCTCACCAAAAACAGAATTTTTAAAGAAGTTTTTGACGTTTGAAGCTCAAACGTAGGTACACTAAAAAAATTGCCATCTGTTTTAACAACCACACCCAGTTTGAAATTCTTTGGTCATATATTTTCATTTTACATTCCTAGTCCCCGTCTACACTTGCAATTTTTATTGATTCTTTGATAAAGATTCTGCTTTTGTGTCCACATGAAACCAAATTTATTACTAAAAAAACTCACTAGGTAATTCGCCCGCCAGCTGATTCAACGATATGTAACATAAAAGTTTTTTACTTTTCGAAAAGTTGTGAAAACAAGTTGCGAACATTTTAAAATTATAATAATAAGAATGCAAAATAAATTGGTTTTTATAATAATTAATTCAAATTAAACTTATATTACACTAATTTAACACGTTCTTTTTTTAGGTTATGTTATATTTAACAAAACATGTTTACAGAAAATTTGACGTTCGACGAGCAAAGCTAATTTACGAATTTGTCTTGCAACAACCTTGGTCTCCATTATGCAATTTTTATATTTCTTAATCATTTTTTTTAACCTACAATACCAAAAAAGTTGGGTTCATCAGCTCCGCTCTCTTAATTCACTAGTTCAATTGCTTTATCTGAGCTTAATATGTTTTTGACATATCGTGTCCAAAAAATATACATGGGCAGAGAATTTATTCCTTATATGAACAAAATTTTGTTTCCCCAAATAACTCTCACTCAATCACTTTAATTTGTTTAAATTCTTTATTGAATCTTAATTTGTTATTATGTCTGATCTTTATTCGTAAGATTTAGTTAATTTTTAACGCTAAATTATATAAATATACTCTTTGTCTTTCATTATGTGCATGAAGAGAAAAAAATTTAATTTATATATCTTTTAAAGATTAAAATAAAAATAGTCCTCCAATTTTAAATAAAAAACAACAGGCATAAAATTAAATTTTACACTCAAATAATAAAATAATTCAAATCCGTACTTCAAAAAATATATGCCTTCATCATTTAATGATTTGTTTAATATTCAAATATTCATAAAAAAGCGTTCCATTAGTTTAGAAAATTTAATTTTAATCAATGCATGATAAGGGTGCAAATATTTATTATTTTAGAACAAAGAAGGGCAATATAAATACAAATACTTAAACATATGCAAGTTTATAGTATTTTATGTTGGCATTAGTTTATAATAATAGCATTGGATTTTCTTTAGCAATTGATTAAATTAAATCGTCAGATACCGTGTACTCGTATATAAAAATTTTAAGTTTTTTCGTTGAAATAATACGAAATATTCGATTTGTTATTAGTAGATAGATATACATTATTAATTTCTCAGCACCTACTCGTGTTTTGTATTATTGTAAAACTGTTACGGTCAAAATCCATTATTTGAAAATTTTCTACGATTTTTAATAAAATGTAATTCATGTTTTGTTCTAGTTCACGTTCGTTTTATTTCTTTTTCTTTTCTTCCGCAGCTTCCTAGTCTTTACAATTTGAAGTGTCCATAGGACTGGCCGGTTGGGCAAAAGTATTATTAGAGGTTCCACCATTTGGGTTAGCTGATGAAAAAGCGGAATTCGAACCACTGACATTCATATTAATGTTGGACGTATTTTGTAAATTGAAGCTTAATGGATTTGTTTGAGCGGAAGAACTGGTTGGTGGTAGCACCGGTGGCGCAGCGTTATAACCCAGCAGTGAAGCTGAATTAAAAGATAGGCGTTCATTGCCCAAAGAATTAAGCAAACTAGATGTTGGTCCCGTAGCATTTGAGGAACTTGAGAATAATCCACCTACAACTGTAGGACCAGCTCCACTTGAAACGGACAAAACATTTGGAGTTGAAGTGTTTAAACCCAACATGGGTGTAGGCAGTGCTGGTTTAATAAATCGTTCACTAGCACGACGATTCTGAAAATGAAAACAGAATGTTTAGTGTTTTGTATTCTTTTAACAGTAATGTTCATATAAAAAAACCTACAACTACTTGTCCACAAGCATAACAACGATTGTGCTGTGAGTTCCCTGGACTTAAAGGGCGGCTATTTGATGGACTATGTGACACTGGACTACTAATAGTACGCTGACGATGAGCATTTAAAGCTGATCCAGTCAAAGGTGCCCCACTGGCCAAAATATTTTCATTATAAAAACGTTCTTCATCCATTTCTAATGAAGATTCCGATTCAGATAAGTGGCGACATAACGCTTCTCTTCTTTCAACTTCCTGTTTTAATTTGCGTTGCAACCGGGCATTTTCCTCCCTAATAGATTTTTCTTCTTGGGCAAACTGTTGAAGTTTCTTGGTAGTTTCTTTTTCGGCTGCAGCTAAATTAGCCCGAAGGCGTATAACTTCAGATCTAAGAGTTTGTATATGCGAACTTAAATTGGAGGCAGTATCTCCATTAGCATTAGTTATATCACGTGGTGTTGTTGGGTCTGATACAGGCTGATCAAGTTTAATTTGTAGTAACCGCTTTTCTGTTTCCAATTTATCCATGCGCTTCCATAACTTATTTACCAATGCTTCTTGCTCTTGTTCTAAAGTGTTCTCTAGTTCAACCATTTCTCTTCGCAACTGTTCCAGATTCGTTTGTTTATTATCGGTCTCAGCTTGGAGCTTTTCTATTTTTCGCATTAATTTATTAACTAGACACTCTTGCTCTTGTTCGAGTGTTTGCTCTAACTTGCATTTTTCTTGACGAAGCTATTATTATTTGATTTATAAATAAATTTATACCTTTAGTTGTGTATATTTCTTTGAAATTACCTGATCTAATTTCCTTGATAGGTCGTTAGTTAAGCATTCTTCTTCACGTTCATAGTGATGTGCTAATGTTTCTTTTTCTTTTTTTAAAGCTTGAATTTTTTTCAAAAGTGTGTTAGAAATGTACTCCTCTTCTTGTTCTGCTTTAGCTTGCTATAGAGGATATTTTGTTTTATTATTTTCTAAGACCTGAATTTCTTAATTGCATATTTATGGAACTTTATTTTTCCCTTTTGCTTAGTAATTATTCATCATAATTATATATGAAAAAGGTAGGCTTAAATCTAGTTTAGGACGCTGCACCAAATGGAAAACAAATTAGATGCAATAATTGAATGCTATACTACATTCAACGCAAGAATGCTTTCTGTTTGTTTACTATGATGACAAAAATTCACAAAATATTTCCGACAATGAAATATTCTCTAAGTTTGTTCCAACTAACTGGCTTATTATTCTCAAATGTCTTTTATACAACGGCAATTAAAACTGACCTGTATAAGTTGTAAGTTATTACATAAATCGTAATCAAATATTCTGCTGAGATACGCTGCCGATAAATTTTATATTATTATAATTTTTGTTGAATCAAGTTCAAACTTATCTACGTAGTGCTCTTTGGTAACATTTTGATGTAAAAATAATATTGGCACATAAAGCGTTCAGAATTTTTATATAAATTCTAAGTATACAGAAAAATATTTTTAAACCCTCTAAAATGATACCAATATTCGGAAGTATATAACTCAAAAACTATGCCTTGCCGGGACATTTTTATATTTTCATCTTATTTTTAAATTTTCTATCGCACTATCTAATTTTTTTTCCATTGGTGTCCATAAACCAAATTTATTACAAACGGTATAACACTTACAATTATTACTGATGCCTGTTTAAGCGTACGATTTTCTTCTTGAACAACCTTACATTTGATTTTCATAGTATCCAGTTCTGCTTTAAGAACTCTACAAATTCAAATATACATATATGTATATTTAGTATACATTTTTTTTAAACATACAAATATATAACAAATATATATAAAAACAAAAAGAAGTGTACTTACTTATTTTGTTGAGTCAAAGATTCTATTCGTTTTTGTAATTGTTCTCTTGAAACGGGGCTTGGTGGTAACATAGTACCACCATCCAGTGAGCTTTCCGATTCACAAGGACTTTCCATTCTTTTATGAAATAAAAAAAATTTTTTTAAAAATAAACTAATTAAGCAAATGCAAAAATTTAGCACTCTCAATCTAAGGATTAAAAGGAATTATTTCCAGAAATCAGTTGTAACTCATGTTTTAATCATTAAAAATTTCTGCTGCTAATATCTAATAACTTATTTTATTTATGACTTGCTTGTATTTGCATATTGAAGTTTTTTTTTCTAAGAGATATTTGTCTGAATATTAGTACAAATTATAATTATGTACACGGCATGCTATTACTATGTAATACACATTTATTTTGGGCCTAAAAGGCTTTGTATTACTTTGGAATAAATAAATAAATAAAATATGTTATTTGAATCATACTTTTTGTAAATTGCTCACTTTAAGATATTACGTTCTACGTAGCTAAGAACTGATTATTTTCTGTATTCCAGCTTTACAAAACTAAATGTGTTTATTTTATACCATTTTTCATTTTAAGAAGTTTAATGAAGCATAGGAAAATATTACTTCAACCGACTTCTTAGTGGTCTTTTATTTTTTCATTCCTGCTTTCATTGCATGTTTTGGGGACACTATGGCGCCGCAAACATTGCAGTTTACACATTATCATATGTGTACATATACATATGTATATATATCCATATGAATGCACATTAATACGTACTTGTCTCTTATATTGCAAAAAATTACATTCTTTCCCAGTCTTATTTAATTTATACTCCACAAAATATATGTACAGTTTAATAACCTGCTTTATATTGAATAATAAAGTCAAATCTTGACGCAAATGTAGATACTTACTTCGGTGTATAAATCTTGTGTGCACCTATTTTCGGTTTTGCAATTTGCTTTTTTGTTGAGCTGTCGCTTTTGTAGAACTTATGTCAACCAAATTTTCTTTGTATGGAAATTTACCAATTATCACTCACGCGAGTATTAAGTAAATTTTTTTGGAATTTTCAGAAATTAAAAATATTATAATACATTAATTAATGTTATTGAGACAATTTTCTAACTTGATTATAATTATGAAAAGAGAAATGAATCTGTGAAATGAATGACGTAGATGGCAAAAGCTGCCACCTTTTTGAATCGATGAGAATAATTACCAAGCCAAGAAGGGACATGTTACACCAAAAAAAAAAAAACATATTATTGTGAATGGAATTATTATTGGAATATCAAACAAATAAACCAAGGCGAATTGATACCAAGTAAAATAAGTAGTGAAGGTAAATTCATTACCAGGTAAACTAACTAGCAAATTCGTCCGTCAGTTGTTACAAGAATTCTAACATATTTTTGAGCCGAACGTCAAAGTTTGTTTACTTTTGTGAGAAAGTTAAGAAAAGTGATTTAATAATTACAATAATATAATACTATAATAAGAAGAATGCAAAATATATTACTTTTTGTAATACTTATTATAATTCTAATTCATAATTTAACACTTTCTTTTTAGGTTATGTTGAATTTAACAAAACACATGTATACAAAAAATTTGACGTTTGCACAAAATGCGAATTAAGGAATTCGCCTTGCGACAACCTTATATTAATAAACCTTGTCAGTAGTACAACAATCAAAAATCTTTGTGTAATGTCAAAGTAATTCATACAAATTGACATTAAATAAAAAAATAAATAATTTTTCACATATATATAATAGAGAATTATAATTACCGATTATGGTTCCCTCGAATGTACCCATTTTCTCTCGCAAGGCAAATGCGTCAATTAATGAGTTTGCTTGTAATGTATCAAGTTTTATTAATACAAGGTTGTCGCAAGGCAAATTTTTTGTATACATGTGTTTTGTAAATATAACCAATTCATAAGTCCATAGAACAATTTTTCTAACTGCAGAAACTTCGTGTTCATCAAGGCGTATCAAACTAGGTGGCAATTTTTGCTGTACCTTCCTATGTGATTCAAAAGTCAAAAATTGGTTTAGGTTTATTTATATACAGGAGTCGTTAAATTAAAACTTCTGTTTTTGGTGAGAACAAACTTTGTATTTAAAATCAAATGATTTTAAAATATTAAAAATTCTTACGCACGCTTTATGTTCATAAGTCCCCGTCCATATTGTGAAACATTTGCTGCAAAACTTTTGAGTTTGTTGACGAGAAGGGGAAGAGGAGTGGAAGTATGTACGCTGTTTCATGTACATGCAGTTTTTGTTGAATTTCTTATTTACATCTTTTGAGATGAGGTGTATTTGACGTTTCATTTTATTTCTTTTCGTTTGGTATACTGTTAAGATCATCATAATAATAGCTACCCTGTTTTATTGTTAATTTTTTGTGAAATATAATCAAAAATTTAAAAAAAAAATAAAATTATATAAAAATTATTATATAATTTTTCTTCTTAGCGTCCATTTTGCTTCAAATTATACCTTGTGCTTCAAATGTGTATCCAAAAAAAAATATTCACACCTATCACAGGGTAGTTATTTTATATTTACATTCGGTATTGAGAAATGTCAAAAAAAATTAAAGAAAGAAGATAGAAGGGAGGAATAAAAAATACGAAACATGAAGCATAAGTTTCATGTATGGACACTGCAGAAGCTTCAAAAGAGAATTCAAAAAAGTTTTGCAGCAAATGTTTCACAATATGGACGGGGACTAAGTAAAACCCTATTTTCCTTATAATATTTGCATCAGTTATTTTTGACATATCGTGGACAGAAAACGTATGTGGTTGTTGTACAACAACTCCATTAACCACCACCTAGTTAAAAACACTTGTGTATTCATAATCTATGTGAGTTTTTGTAAAATTAGTTTTTGGTAAATTATTAGAATTTTCGTGAACGTGTAGAACAAAGAAAACGAAATGCTGCCTCATAATGTTAATATGCATAACTACAACAATACGATTTATATAAACCCTAACTTTAAAGGACAACTGGCAGCATCAGAATATACTTCTACGTTGCAAAGCACAAGTGCCATTCCTAAAAATGCTCATATAAATCCTTTGTTCTTAGAAGCAAACAAACATAGAAATACAATTCATATGAATCCAGCGTTCTTCCGTAAGTTTGAAGAACAACAACGAAACTGTATCGAAGAAAATATATCGCAAAATGAGCCTCATCAGGCTACCAGCAATGTATTAAGTAACTTATCTAAAAAAATTGTTGCAACCGAAACACGTAAAGTAATTTGTAATTCTAAAAACCGTTTAATACGTGAGCCCCTGAAAAAAAATGATAATCTACAATGTTTGAAAACTTCATTTCCCTCACAGCCATTACTACTTTTGAACAAGCGTAAACTGATAAGAAAAGTATGTAATGTAACAGAAACGTTTCGGAATTCGGAAGCAACGAGCTTTAATGACGATCAGAAACGGATTACAAAATATAAGCTAGATAATCGATTAATAAGGACAAAGCCAATACTTCCTCCAACTCCAAAAATTAAACGAACATCGTTCGTGGGTCGATATGCACTGAAAAGACCACTATTGAGTGAAACGTCACCTACAACCCTTACGAAATCAATGTTAATAAATAAACGCAATAAAAAGTTACAAGTGCTCAACATTAATGGTCTCCTTTACAAGTCTACCCGAAACTCCTTAAAGTTGAAAGATATGACAACAGTACGAATCTTAAAGTCGTCTAAAGATAATACATCAAATGAAAAAGCATCTTTAAATACTAATCAAGGTCTGACTATTTTTGTAAGAGGTAATAAATATGTGATGGATGCTAATAAATTTAAATTAACACGAGTTTTGAACTGTGATACCTCTTCTAATCGTATAAGAAGTAACAATTCTGTTAAAGTTTCAACTTGCAAGCGTATTGATATTGGCGGATATACCTATGTGTCGTCCAATTCTTCAAAAAATGTGTTGATAAGAACAACAAATCATTTATCTCGCGCTTACGTCCATAATGCCAAACAAAAAAGTTTGCAAGTGCTAACAAAACGTTTAGTTAAATCTAATATTCCATGTCCCATTTTTCAACGTATTGGGAAATGTGCCGCATTCGATAGAGGGAAATGTTATAAAGTTCACAACAAATTACAGGTTGCTATATGCAGCAAGTATGTTTAAATTTTATTTTTTTGGTGGGTATATTATTATTCGCAGAAATTTCTATAATAAATTTACAGATTTTTGCGTGGTGAATGTATAAATTCCAACTGTTTGTTGTCACATAATATATCGCTGTCAAAAATGCCAGCTTGCAAGTTCTTTCTCCAAGGAGTTTGTGTTAAAAACGATTGCCCATACCTGCATAAAAAACTGAGTAACACCGCTGAACTCTGTACAGATTTCTTAAGAGGATTCTGTCAAATGGCTGATAAGGTATGTTTTTTTTGTTATATAATAAGCGCAAGTTTTAATTATGTTGATCACAATTGATCGCCAACAATTTAAATGGGATAGCGTTTCGAAAAGTAACAGTTTTACTACCACAAAATTCAACATTAGGTGTGAAGCTACCCATAGAAGAGTTTAGGTTATGTAAAAAGGGTAGCTTTTTACTGAAAGCATAATCACGGAGGTAATTTGGCCTAATGTGATGCCGCATGGACTAATGTTAGCCTAAAATTAATAAAATTTATGAAACAGATTAAAAGAAACATTTTTTCCATCCAATAACAGACGTTGCTTTAGAATTAAAAATTTTTTATTATAACCTTTTACTGTTAAATTTTTGTTTCACCTTTTAAAAACCCAAAGTGCTCGAAGCGTCATGAGTTCATGTGTCCGGAGATTGAAAGAAACAACATTTGTAGGACTACTAATTGTATGTATTGCAATGCTAAGAGACGAAAAGAATCACAACTTGAAATAAAAGCGGAAAAACAGAAAAATAATGAAACAACTTCAATGTCAGCTGTTAGTTCCACGGAATCTACGGAAAACCAATTATATAAGCGATATTTCATCGATTCAAGTGACATCAGCAGGCAGAACACAAATGGGAACAATGAATACTATTTGAAAGAAGGCACCGACAGCAATGGTATTGAATTTTGCGTAGACAATAATGGGAAAAAGTTTAATACACGTCCTAAATTAGGCACTCTACCATCATATATACCATTGTGATTAATTCATTAACAAATAAGGAACCTCCCAACAATAAGGTACAAATAAAGTTATAATATATGCAAATTATTCTTATATCTTTTATTTTATTATTACATCATTATTGTTTATTCTGATTCAGTACTAGAGAGATTCACAGGTCTAAATCATCATTCTAATATTAATAGGCAAAACGCTTTTTGTAATCCCGTTTACAGCCGTACTACTGCGCCGATTTTGAAAATATATATATGGTCTTAACGATTTTTCGGCACAGATGTGCACAATATTAATTTAATTACATTCGGTTCAGTACTTTATTAGTAATATAACTTTAAAGTTACTACTTAAACCATTACACAAAACAAAAACAAATATACCTTTTGCTTTACGTGTACGTGGAACAGAGGAAAAATTTATTGAACCAAATATAAAGTTTTTTCTTGTTGCCATAATATGTATGTATGCATTATACAAATTTTTATGTGGGAGTGCATAATAAATAAAAAAAATTTATAGTAATATTAAAATAATTTCTCTTAACCCTCTGCGACTGACGTGATATAGCTCTCACAATTTTAACCCATTACCGCCCACTGTCCCCATATGAGTACACCTCTTCAAAGGCTGTCAACTCTGACTCAAACCGTTATATTTCTTCAAGTAGACACACATGTCACATTTTTATTCTCTATTGAGTTTATATTCGGAGATACGTGTTACTAAATATAAAAAAGTGGAATTTTTACCGTTTTTAATTTCGTATTTCGATTGACTTTATTTTGCTTGATCTATTTTAGTATTTTTTTCAATTTGTTTTACAATTACTAAATCTTTATAAAATAATTTGTTAAGGGAGTAAAGAAGCCTACAACACCATTTGTTATATAAAAAAGTTTATAAGAAGGTAAGGTTTTATTAGACTGTCCCAATTGGGGACAATGGGCGATACTAGTAATAAATTTTAACAATTTTACAAGGTTTTATCGTCTTCATTATGGCGCATGGAAATATATTTAGAGGTCGAAATAACTTTTTGAGACTTCAAGAAGCTGTTAATTGTATAATGGAAAACGATAACGACGATGCATATGATTATTAGTTGTGCCACGAAGGTAATGACGACGATTTATTATGTACAAATATGCCAAGTGATGTGTCAGTAAGAATTGAAATTGTGCGAACTGAACAGAATTACAATTCTAAAAGGGAGTGGAGTGGCAGTGATGATGAGCCACTCGCTACTTATCTAAGAAAAGATAACCAAAGGTTCATCGAAAATCGTAAGTGGAGACGTCATGTACCAACTTATAGCATAACGCATAATGCAAATGATGCGGTTCGTAATAGAGTTGATGACATGATTTGATAGATCCCTTGGGAAAAGTAAAACGATGGTGTAAGGTTCGGAATCAAAAGGTGGACTTCAGTATACCAAAACTATTTGTCAATTATAATAATGGTATGGGAGGTGTTGATGTTGTTGGATCAATCAATCGGTGTTTGCAGAGTATCGATAAGAGGCAAAAAGTGGCGGTGGCCAATATTTACATATCTTTTGGACATGGCAGTTAGTAATGCTTGGCGATTGTACGTTATATGTATTATGTAATGCTCCAAACAACACTCCGATGGACCAACTAACATTCAGACGGAACATTGTGCGGTCCTATTTGCAGCGCACTGAATCAAAACGGCGTCAAATGTCGTCCACAACTGTTGCTACTGACCGCGAAAATAACGGCCACAATCCGGAACGGTTAGTTAATCAACTGCGATGTGCTGTTTGCCACAGTAAGTGTCGCTGGAGATATATACATATATTATGTACAAAAACGCTTTGCGTTGAAAAAAATTGCTTTGGACAATTTTACACCTAATATGCCCATTGTCCCCAAGTGAGGACACCCATTTTTCTACAAACTGAATAGAAAATTTTAGTTTTTCTATTATATTTCCGTTTAGTTTAACAATGAATTAATAAATAGCAATAAAAAAAATTTTTTGCCTTTAGTTTCTTGGGCGTTAATGGGCTAATGACATGGTAGACTACCAGACACCATTCCCATGGCTTATATTTTCCAAAGTCGGTTTTGTAAAATTAATAACACCATTTTTGTTTATTGTTTATGAGTGTTAGTTAATATATATATAGTATTTTTCTGATTTAAAGCGAAAATTCGTGTTTTATGTTATTTATCGGAGTGGCATTAATTTTCTATAAAAATCTTAGATTTTTTTTAACAAATGTTTTTTATTAAAAAGGCATTGCAAAAGAGATAGTTAATTCATGGATTCTATTGCAAATGAACTGATTCAACTTCGCTGATGAACGCATGATTTTAGCACAGGGGTATCATTGGCGAGCATGTGTTCACATTTAACAAAACAGTTCGTCATTCATATGAGTGATTCGAACCCATGAATGTTCCATGATTTGGTTATTCAATTATTTATGTTGTCTTGAATATATTATTAAAGAATTCCCGAAACATAATGTCCAAATAAATGTTCTTTTGGGTCATACCTCTCTCTTTGATCGTTCTTTTCTGAAGAGGGTCCACCATGCTTGGAGTGTTCTACCTAACGAGCTTAAACTGTTTTCTTATTCTCAATCTACGTATATGCATAAACTTTTAATTCATTTCACCGAATGATCCCACTTAATTTAAATTAATCTATTTCTTTTTTAATTGTATTCTTTTGCCCGTCACTGGCTATAGCTAGTTGTCCAGTATATCCTACTGTTTTATATGAATATTCTTATTTTTGAAATTCTATTATGCGGCTGGGGAGCCTAAATCAGTTATCAAGTAATCTCTATTCTTTATTTCTTTGGTTATTTATATATATTTTTATATATGTCTATTTTGTCTTTCCTTTGTAATATATTTAATTATTTTCTTACAATTGATTTTTATTGATTGTGCATAATTTTTACTTGTAATCTATAGCTATAATATTTTCTGTACAATACATAATTTATTGGCCACGAAGGTTTTTCTTGTATTAGTATTTGATGAAAATAAATAAATAAATAAAACTTTCTCGGCACAGATGTGCACAATCTTAATTTTATTCTGATCGATTCAGTACTTTAGTAGTAATATAACTTTAAATTTACTACTCACACCATTAAACAAAACAAAAACAAATATACCTTTGCTTTACATGTACGTGTTTTTGCAGAACCAAGAACAGAGGAGAAAATTTTAAATCAAATATAAAGAGTTTTTCTATCTATTTAATTAAGTAAATAAAAAATTAAGCCATACATAGCAGTGAAGCGCACTAATTTAATCTAGTATGAATTAATCGACAGAGTTGAATGCGTTTTCCATGAGATAAGTAATAATCTTGTTACCATTTAAGATGTAATTAAAAAAGAAGTGCTTACGAAATCATGAAAAGTTTAAATTTTTTGCTCATAAATTGATAAGGTTAATTTCATAAAAACAGTTGTTGCATAAGTAAATAGTAGTAATCATTTGGAAATAAAGTTTATTAGGTTTATTTCTGTATTGTAATACATATTTTAATAATTTCATTTGCAATTGAACTTGCTTTAGTGATTTAATAGATTTATAAATCAAAAATATATGAAACCAATATACGGAAATATCGGGTATGTTCTGCAAATCACTTTGAAGTAAAAGTAATTTGAAATCACTTCAATTTGAATGTTTAGTGTTCTACATTCTACTTTTGACATTTCATTTACTTTTTGTTTTCGAACATTAATTCGTAGTGAATTACCATGTTCTATAAACTACTTTAATTTGAAAAGAAGTGGTTCAAAAAAATATTTTTTTGAGACGGTTCCTTTTTTAATATCAGCACTGAATTTTCATTGATCTCGCTATATTTTTAGTTAAAATTTTTATTTTCTTTTTATAAAAAACATACTTTAAGATTTATTAAATAATAAAATTCATATAAAAAAATCAAAGATGTATATCTTATTAACTAAAGTCGGTTGGCGATATCATATCTTATTGAAGTGGCTACGGAATCAGTTATTAATTCATTCCAATCATTGTCATGAATTTCATTTCTTAATATATATACCAAACTTTTGCATAAAATGACGCTTGGACAAATTAAGCTCATCGTCGATCATGATCAATGTGATCCATCTAGCACAAAATGTGCCTTTCTAAAATGATAAGCACGCGATTTAAAATTTTGCACTTGGTACTTCGGGCTAAAGCCACATCGCTGTCTTTTCCAACACTTCGTTGAAATCCGCCTTCTGCTAAAAATCTAAATGTAGCAGCAAGCTGTATTTGTGCCGGTATGGAAGAAACAGGCAGCCTACATTTTATAGAATTTAAAAGAAGATGAAAAGCATCCTTGTTAATGCGGTAATACTGTAAAAACCTAAATACATATAAATATAGTTATAATTTAAAATTTTCATTGAAAATATACACATCATGTATGCATGTGTACTTACATGGCCTCATTTATATCCAAAGGATTTGAGTGGTCTCGCAGAATCCTCCTCTGCACTTTTGCTGCCGCGAATTCATTGTTTTGAAGCACCATGGACACTAATATCACATTCATTGTTTAATTATTAATTATTCCTGAATATTTTTTTACGAATTCTTTAACTTTTATGCGAAAAAACATTCAATAATTTAATTATGTATAAAGTAAAATTTTATTTTTAAAATCAGCTGTTACTATTTCTGTTTTCGAACTTCATTTCAAATGAGAAAATGTAACACCAAACCACTTCTTTTGCAGAACACCAAAAATGAAAAGTTTACTTTTCAAAACGTATTTTACTTTCATTCCACTACTTTTGTGGAACATGCCTGTATGTATTGTTTTACTTTAAATTGTCCTATATTAATTTTCTAATTCTAAATATTTATGTTGGTGCTACTTATTTTTTAATATGTCCTCGTTTTTCTCAGATAGGCTGATAGGGAAACAATGGCAAATGAAATATACCACATAAAAGGTTTGATTTCTAGTAGACTTTTGTCTGTTTCACTACCAACACGTGAAAGTTTTTCTCAACAGATATGACAATGGGATCATAATAAATTGACGGTAAAAGGGCTGGGAACGTTACCTTTACATCCAGAAACCTGCCGACCAAGGTCCCTCGGACCCTCGCCGAAGGAGACCGCCGCCACAGGCCCATTGTGATACCACAAGCCGTTCACAACTGGCGATTAGACATTCGCCACACGAAACCACCCCGATTCCAAGATAAAACCCGCTTTTGCGGAAATTCTCAGCAGAGAGAACCGCCGCCGTTTCATGGCAAGAGCTTTGCACTGGCACATGATGAGAGCCACCGTGTCCTCCTCCACACCTCCTGCAAAAATTCTGAGAGGGAATGCCGAAGTTATTTTCATGCCTTTCAATTACACAATGAAGGAACACTTATGTCCGTGACGATACCATCAGCAACACAATTATCGACGATATTAGTGTCCCGGGACCCATATTAGAGTCACCCTTGAATGGTCCGAGTTTCCCCTGAGAAAACACCGGCATTCATGGACTAGGACCTGCGACCTAACCTACTTATACATATGTACAAAATAAAATGATTACATTCCCTTATTTTTCTCGTAAGAAAAATAATCAATCAGTAGTATAGCAGTATTACATTTATTATATACAACTAAACAAGTCTGGACAACGTGTAATGCAGCATAAATTTTTTACAGATAGTTTGGACGAGCTCTTTAGATATAAATACTTATAATTTAAAAAGATTTAAATAATCATTTAGAAATGATTGTCACGAAATTACAAAAGATAAACATGTACATATATATGTATGTATGTAACTACTCTCTCTCCCCGTTATAACTTAATACATCATTTTAAATAATATATTATAATTATTTTAATTTGTAATATGTAAATTGTAACTGGAATGAAAATATACATATTCGATGTGCCTGTTCTTTTGATTTCTTTATTAATATAAACCGATATTCTTCAGAAAAAAAAATGTGGACATGGAATGTTCATTTTCATAAAATTGATAAGGAAACACAATTTTTTACATTTAGTACAGTAGCGATCAAAATGAAAAAAAAAGAAAGAATTAAATCTTTTTTTTAAACTTCTTTAATACATATTTCAGATTAACGGCTATGATTATATATTAAAAATACAAATTCAGATGCATTTTAACAATTAAAAATAAACATTCGAATTAGAGAAAAAGCTTCTCTTAACATCTTTCAGAGGCGTTGAAAAAAAAAATAAAAAGAGTAAACTTTGAAATATATATATTATTATTTTTTCCGTACAATCGAAACAAGTACGATATTCTGTAGAAACGACGCCACCAACTTACATATTAGAAAAACATTTAGTAATAAAAATATAAATTAAAAAATTATGAATTTTAAGTTTTACTAAAAATCAAACTTTAATGAGAAAACTGAACTACTATATAAAATTAAGTATTACCGTCGTAATTACTTTAAAGTTATATAGCATCAAGATTTCAGACCACTGTCATTACCCAAAGAAAAGAAAAATGTGTTAAGTAGATATGTATATAGAGATCGAAATTTACAAAGAAACTACATAAATTACTATGTATTTTACGACATATGGGTAAATAAATTAGTAAAAAATATCACAAAGTTTTAGATAAATTAAAAATTAATAGAAAATTGAGTAAATGAGTATTCTAGAAGAAAGAAATGTATGTATATACTAAAGTGTGGCACAAACACAACAAAAATGTCTTACAAGCATTTCATGAAACTGCAATTAGTGTGTATGTATTACTTGCTCATTGCAAAACACATACTTCCGAAAATATTTCTTTTGTTCCACGATCAAAACATTGAAGAAGAGAACACAAGTACAACAAAACAATGTTAAAATAGAACAAGGCTGAAGTAGAAGAGAAATGAAGTAGAACATCAAAACTATTTTGGAACATTCAAAACATGTTTGAATAACTCGTAGACAAACTTGCAAAGAAACTTTTGCATTTTTTATGAACATAAAAAATCGAATGTATACAAATAAAATAAAAATATCACAATTCATATTAGGTTTGAGGTTGGTTTGTAAGGTTCTTTAAAGAAAAATATTTAAAATTTCGCAAAAAATTTTAAAAATTTATAATTTCACCTACATTTAATGCATCCATTTCAATATATATTTAAGATTACTAAAATTTAGAAAAATCACGAAAATCAGAAAGTTGAAAGTCCCCGTCCATACTGTTGAGTTTTTGCTGCAAAAGTTTTTTGAATTCTCTTTTGAAACTGCAGCAGTGTCCATACATGAATCTTTTGCTTCATGTTTAGTATTTTTTATTCCTCCCTTCTATCTTTTTTTTTTTAATTTTTTTTTGACATTTCTCAATACCGAATGTAAATATAAAATAACTACCCTGTGATAGGTGTGAATATTTTTTTTGGATAGACATTTGAAGCACAAGGTATAATTTGAAGCAAAATGGACGCTAAGAAGAAAAATTATATAATAATTTTTATATAATTTTATATATTTTTTTTAATTTTTTGATTATATTTCACAAAAAATTAACAATAAAACAGGGTAGCTATTATTATGATAGATGTTAACAGTATACCAAACGAAAGGAAATAAAATGAAACGTCAAATACACCTCATGTCAAAAGATGCAAATAAGAAATTCAACAAAAACTGCATGTACATGAAACAGCGTACATACTTCCACTCCTCTTCCATCCTTCTCATCTACAAACTCAAAAGTTTTGCAGCATATGCTTCACAGTATGGACGGGACACATTTTGAAAAAAAATTATATACGTGCTTTTTACGCTTTTTTGTGTTTGTTCTTGTGTACTCGATGCTTTTGGTGTAATTTACCGTTTTTTTTATTTCATTGTCTGTTTTTGTTTTGATGTTCTGCTTCATTTGAACGCACAAGGCACAAACAAAACTATAGAGAGAAACTTTTCGAATGGTGCTTGTTTTGTTTCAGTGAGAGTCATGTTTTGTTATGCTTGTTTTGTTGAGAATGTTTACACTGGAATACAGGGCTTGGAAGTAGTGTGCTTTAGAATGCAGAACTTTCAATACATTTTGTACAGCTCTTTAGTATATACTTTGATCTACATGTTCATATAGTATATGTAAAGTATGATAAATAATACATTTAATATTTCTTAGAATCATATTGCTTGACTTTTTCAGGTATGGCGGCTTTTTCCAAAGCTGTGACATACTGTGAAAGTTCATCTAGAGATTTCACATAAACTAATTTGCGCCAAAATTTAGTGCTGAAATAGATATTCTTGTTAAATATCATATTAAAAAATACAACGCATTCACTCACCTAACAAAAGGTCTGGTCATCCATATTATAGATTTAATCCAAAATGTTGGATGTACCAGATACATATTTTTTAAACTTTTTCTTAAGCGGCGATCCAGAAGCTGATAACATCTGTACGAGGTTTGTTTAATTTAAAATTAAAATGCTGAACAGTTTTACTTACTTTTTTAGCCACGGAAAAGGGGGCATGTTACGCCTACTGGAACCACCATGAAAGTATATCAAAACATAGTCATCTGTCACCAATTGCTCTAGAGTTTTTACAACGTAGAGAAAAAGATTATCCATTACATAGCTATAATCGGTACGAGAACGATCGGGTAAATGGCAGGCACAAAAAATGACAATAGCATTATGGCCACCAGACTTAAGATAACCTCCATGTGACAAGACGCGTTTATATGGTTCAATCACTCGCATATCGATGTCACGTATGCGACCGTCGGGTAAAGTGATTTTTTGCCAATTACGCGAATCACGCCGTTCTTCGGCGGCAGAATATTGGGGAAGTAGCTGATTATCTGAAGTTAGTCTGGAGGTACTGTTTAACGATTTACGGGGTATTGGTGTAGTATGTCCAACATTATGAGAAAACTGTTGCTCATAATCGTCGGCATTATCGTCTATTAATAATTCGGGACTTTCACAAGCAATATCATCTTCGTCATTTTCATCATCCAAACCGTCTATTAAGGAGCTGGACGGACTTAGCGACGCCAAATTATGGTCTTCATCGCCATCAAAACTATGATTAGATATGGAGTCTAAAGAAGAAATGTCTTCGGCCTTTTTGGCATTTCTAAAATGTTTGTGTTGTTCACCATTCAAATCTCTCTTTGGCATAAGAGCTACTGTTTGATAGTTAGTATCTACAGTAGCTTGATATTGCGAATTATTTATATCTGAACCGCTACTCAATAAATCTGGACTACTTGACCTAAAGTTACCCACTTTTAAAGCAGTTGACTTTAAACTGTACGTTATTTGTTGTTTTGAAAATTCAGGCATTGTTGTCTTATCAAATTTTATATTTTTGGAATTCAGTATATTTACATCTTGTTCCCCTTGTGCTAGCGTTTGAGGTATTTGGGAATGCAGGCGTTCCAGGGTTGGTACTACATCCGGAAAATTTTTCTTATTTTCATCATTGCCATCATCTGTAACTGAAGATTCCTTGTTTTGATGAACTAGGAATTTGTTATCGTATTCTGAATCCGAATCAGTACAATTGGGAGATAACATCAATGGATGATTATCAGCTAATGTTCGAGCTATGTTACTACGTCCATGCTGCTGTGTTTGTGAATCGTCCGTCAAGTCAAAAGTTAGATCTTTTAAAGTCTCTAGAATGTGGTTGTCTAAAGTTTTAAAATTTATAATTTCGTTGTCATTATAAATTTCTAAACCGATGGAATTGTTACTCTTATTCTCTTCAAGTGTTTGATGATTATTATAGAATGTTGTATTTTTCAGTGCTAGTGATGTGCGCAAATTTTCAGCCTCTATTTGATCAGTATTGTCATTTAAAGATGCTCCTCCAGAATCAAGCGATATAGTATCTGAAATATCCATTTTGCCATCAGACTGCGAACTATCTTCAGATTGAATTATGCTGAAGTTTTAAGAAATATGTGTGTATATCGATTTGTCATCATATACATCTTTAATTGAGCTATAATTTTCTTTACCTCATTACGTCATACGTATAAATTATCTAATTTCACTTAGAAATATTTCGTTGTTCTTTTTTTAAAATATATTAATAACACAACACATTTTTAATTACAATTTTCAATTAAATACAATCCCATATAAAAACAAAAAAAAGTGTAAGCATTCGGGCAGGTGTTGCCACCTAGGAAATTATTTAGCTCAGTGTGAAAAATATTTTTCGGTAACACTGATTAACTGCAATGTAGTACAACACTGTGTACGTGTAATATCCTCCGAACTAGATTTTGTTTACAAGATATCTTAAAAAAAATTGGATAAAATTTAACGTAATAGGCTAAGAAAAAAGTTAAATAACGAATAAATGGCTACTACGACGCCCGTTGCTGACAATGTAAATGAATTACCCGTTTCAAATGCAACTCAAAATCTACCTATAGAATTGCAAAACGACCAAAAGCGTAGAAGGTAAATAAATAAATTTTTTTGTAATCCAAAAATTTTGACAGTATTTTAATGTATTTTTCAATTTTAGCTCGTCGCGTTCCATAAAACGTAAAAGATTTGACGACGAAATTGTCGAATATAGTATAAATTTACAATCTCGAAGTGACCAATCAAGAGGAGCACGTTTACGTACAACTTCACAGACATACTTGCCTGCCGTTCAACCACCGCCTCAAGTACCGATATTACAGCAGCCGTGTGCTACATCGAATTTATTGCCTGCAACTTCTTCAGATTTGGTTGCAAATAGTGATAAATTAAATATTGATTTGCAAACTGCAGTGTCTAATGTAACTCCATCACCTACTGCTGCTCCAATTCATACAGGGGCGATTACACCACATAATGCAATAAATATGGATAGGCCGTTAACTTTTACTTCTAGTGAAAAAAAACGACCAGCTCGTTCACAACAAAAAAAGACTCGTAAATCTGGTCGCCCTCCTGGCCAAGTAACGACAAAAGATTTAGGTCGTTGGAAACCAATAGATGACTTAGCCCTAATAACAGGCATTTTACAAACAAATGACTTGCGCATGGTACATAGAGGAACAAAGTTTTCATGTAAATTTACATTGTCTGAATTACAAGCACGATGGTTTTCTTTACTATACGAGCCTGCCATTTCACGCATAGCTGTTGCTGCTATGCGTAATCTTCACCCAGAGTTGGTGGAATCAGTTCAAAGAAAGGCCCTTTTTAGCATACAAGAAGAAGAACTATTGTGCAACATAAAATCGGTTTGTTAAGCAAAATTATTATATATTTTTTATATGTATGTAATTTTTATTGTTTAGACGGATAATCCGAAAATTGAACAGTTTCAAGAGTTATTGGATAAAAACGCATCAACATTTTATATCGGTCGTACAGCAAAATCACTACAAAATCACTGGCAAATGATGAAACAATATCAGTTATTAATTGATCAAGTAGTCAAACCACTTCATATTAGTGATCAGCCACTATGTTTTTCAGATGCTGAGGACTTAATATTAGATGCTGAATTAAACGATCAAAGGGATGAAGCATTAGAAATAGAATTGGCATTGACTGATCGGCAAAATAAAAGAGAAATACGTTTGTTGGAAAATGAACTAAGTCGCTGGAATGTTTTAGTCGATTCAATGACTGGAGTTGGTATAGCTCCCGAATTTGATGGTCAAACGTTAGCTGTTTTAAGAGGGCGTTTAGTAAGATATCTTATGAGATCAAAAGAAATATCATTTGGCCGTGACGCGAAGGATTGTGTTGTTGATGTCGATTTGTCACTAGAAGGTCCTGCTACTAAGATATCACGGAAACAAGGGACTATCAAATTGCGTAGCAATGGGGATTTCTTTATAGCCAACGAAGGCAAACGACCATTATTTATTGATGGAGTTCCTTTATTAACTGGCAACAAAACTAGATTGGCCAACAACTGTGTCGTAGAGGTATGTTCTGAGAGACGTACAAATTATCTTGAGTCATTTTTCTTCCCTTTTTAGATTTCTGGATTGAGGTTTGTGTTTTTGGTCAATTATGAGCTAATTAACGCTATTAGACATGAAAGTGCTAAAACAACATCACCACTTAATTAATATTTTTGAAATTAATTTAAAAAAATTCAATTTTGTATTCAAATGATTTTTGATAATACATAATAGCAAACAAAAGAACTTATGAAAAAGCATCGGATATTGAAGAGGTAAGCATTATGTTTCTGGCAATCAAAATTAAATCAACTGAAAAATTAATATAATTAAATCTAATAAGGGTGTCAGCAACGCATTACGAATTATTATCTTGGAACACGGTTCTAATGAAATCGAATTTAGAATTGAAAAGAGAAATTATTGCGTTTGATTGCTTCATTGCAACAAATCTAGTCTACGCTAGTCGAACCCTTCACCAAATAGAAGAAAATTACATATTAGAAATTTTCATCTAGAAATACAAATCTCCACTACAATTTAAAACGCATCAGTCAAATATTGGTATTTCAAAGGTTTTAAAAATATCTTTATACTTAAAATTTAATTTAAACTTTTCAACAACGCCATAATTTTACATCAAAATATTACCAAAGTTTGAAGTTCATTCAACAAAAACTGTATTAATATAACAAGCATTTCGTTGTTCTATCGTTACTATAATGGGATGTGTTCTAATGAAATCAGGGAAGTTGTTCCCGAAAACCGGTCAATCGCGTACACAACGCGATCATCATTAAGAGCGCACCCAATGTCGATTTGGCATCGACTCGCACTACGTATTACAGAGAAAATTGGTTTTTTGACCGAATAGCACGTATGTATGTCACTTTTGGCGTGAGAAAATTCATATCGAATATCAATAAACACTACTCCTACCCTTATTCGCAAAACCTTATTTCCTAGTTCCGGCAGAATGCTCCGCATGTATAGGTTTCATCGCCTGAGTGCCGGCCTAAGAAGAAAAAGCACCACCTTCGCTAGCTAAACTTCTGTGCATGAAGGGCCGGGCTCAAATGTATTTTCTATGGTATAACGAACATAACTACTACGAACTAAAGCCTCTTTGCATGACCGGGCATCAGCGAGGCGCAAGGATTTTTCTCTTCTATGGTATAACGATCTCTGGCTTCTCTACCAAAAGCTAAAAAAAAACTACAAAAAACTCGCCAGTCCTAGGGTAACAATATTTAAATAATATACATACATATACAAATTCCGAAATATAGTGAAAATAGCATTTCTTCTGAAACTTCCGAGGTCCTCAATTCGAAAACTATTCATTGCCGAGATTTTTTGACTTTATATTTTCATCTTATTTTTTAATTTTCTATTGTCAAATCCATTTTTTGTCATTTGTTGAAATATCCGTAAACTATAAATTTTATTATCGGATGATTTTCCATTATATACTCTTATCAGCCTACGAAGTTTTGTGCAATTATCTGAAAAAACACGCGAGTTTTTAAGAAAAAACACAAAAACATTTGTTGATTGAAATAATTGTAAAATGCAAAAAATAAAAACATATTTTTTGTGAAACACCAGGTCAACAAAAGCTGGAAGCAAGCAGATTTGGTGAAAAATTGTTCTTGGAAACGTTATAACTCGGTAAGGGTAGAAGCGATATCAATAAAACTTTCACCATACGACAGACTGAAGTTCAGGCTACCCTGTGACCCCCACCATTAGTTAGAAAATGGAATTTTATATAATACCAGTCAATAAAACATGAATCGTGTGAACACAATCAAAATTTTATGAATGTTTGCTTTCAAATTTCCTGCGCAACAGCTGGAACCTTATAACAGCCAAGCTCAAAACGTCACAGCTATCAACACACATAAATTTTGAGAAGCTGTATGTGTAAAAAAAATTTGAAAGCAAAAGTTGACCGTGTGGCTGCAGTTATACTAGCATTTAGCACTTTTGCAAATTCTTACGCTAAATAAAAAAAAAGTAGTAAATTTAGCACTAAAAGTGTGGAAATGGCAACCCTGTGCAAATCTGAAATTTTGACAAATAAACTCACTATATGTTTTTACCAGTATTAACAACACTGATTCATGCCATGTTAATCACATGTTGTGAATTGTACTATCAAGAGGAAGTATAATTTTGTCCGAGTGTCTTTAAATCCGTGTTGCGGTGGAAATATAGGTTAAACATTAAAAACATATTTTTCTAAATTAAAACTATATCTAAATTTTAATAAAAAAGTTATTAATGAGTGTCTTAAGTGAATACAACATCATGTTGCTTATTTTATAAAGCAAGTAATAGGTAATGCTTTCAGCAGCAACGAATGAGCAAACAAAAAGTGAAGACAATAAATAAAATTACATATACAGTGTATATGTAGCATATTCCGAAATAGAGGTATAATAATGAATTGAAAGACTTACTCGCCGAAAAAAAATTTAAATAACACCAGAAGGACAATTATAATTTTTTTATAGTAATGGTTATTTAATATGGTTTTGTTTACTCAATCTAAAATTATTAGAAATGCATAACTGTTTAAAACATGGTTTTTAAAAATTTTATATTGTGCTTATAACGCAAGACACTATGAAACAAATTAAACACAAGTGTAATGTGTATGAAAAAGGTTAAAAATAAATCTAATATAATTTCCATATTTGTTAATTTTCTTTCCACTTGCACGCAAGTGTTGACAATTTGTTAAATTTTACTGCATTTATTGACGAATAATTCTTCTCGCGATCCAGAGATGCCAACAGTTACTGCACACAGTAGAATGAAGCCCATCATTATGTAGGCTACAGACGATGCAACATGTTTATGCAACTAAGCATGTATTTTGTTGGTTGCTTATTCTGTATCGTTGTTTAAAGCGAATGCTACACGATCAATGTTCAGCTTCAATATTTTCAGTCACACATATACGGATAAGTGTGACTATTTTTTATAAAATAACGCACACGACAAATATTGAAGCTGAACATTGATCGTGTAGCATTCGCTTAAGGCCGTGTCAGATACAACTTAGTCGCTTTGCGTGACGTTTTGAACTTTGATGGAAAAGTGTTAAGCAAAGGTGTATGACACAATAAAAACTTTAACAACTCTCGCGCACTGTTTACCAAAAGAAGTGGTTGATAACTTTGCTATTTATTTTTTTATTATAAAAATAAAAGACAATAATGTTATTCGGCTATATATTTTACAATTTTGTTCTGTTTTAAAAGGTAAAGAATATAAATGAAGACACGAGTAAAGAAAATTATTCTAGCTGCTGCTCAAACCGCGCAAAAAGTTTAGAGTTGACGAGTTCGCTTCAAGGTGCGTTATAAGTACTTTTGTGCCAGATTTTATTTAAGTATGTACATTTGATCTTAGATGTCAAAACGAAGCAAAAGCTTTCTCTGACATGACCTTTAGTGTTTTTACCAAGGCGTATTAAACAAAGTGGGGTTGTTAAAGCAAATGTTGAAAAAACCGCAAAAAGAATGAGAAATATTGACTAAGCTTCAATATTTATACTAACACAAATACAAATATTGATACGTGTAGCATCCACTTAATTCATCTGTCATAAAATGTATACGTATACATACCTTTGTGTGTTAAGTATTTTATTCATTCATTTGATTTTTGCTTTAATGTCACCAACGGTAACGCTGAGGGTTCTGAAAACAGTGCAGCTGTAACTGTTTTTTAAGACTATTGCTATTTTTGATAAATATTTTCGCAAAAAAACATTCTTTCAGTATTTTGATTTTTATGTGCGTTTAGTGTTTAGCTAGTTATTAATTATAAAATTTTTTCAATCTCTTAAATAAACTACTTATTTCCTTTTCTATGAGTCGAAAGAATTCTTTTTTTCGTAGTTACAATTAAAACTTTGTAAAATATTGTTTTTTTTTTTAATCTGGGACTAGCACTCAGGAGATGACTCCTACAAATGTGAAGCATTGTGCTGGAACTATAGGAAAGGGATAGTAGGAGAAACGACAGAAGGTGAAGCTTAATTAATTATTTTTGCAGCTCTGCTTTCGCACGTTCTTTGTTTATACTCGTAGGAGTGCTGAAGCTTCGGTTCAGTAGCCATTTTTATTATTGTTTTATTCGCCGGTGCTACAAAATATCGAAGAAGGAGGACGTTCTGATGCGATTGTGGATTGCTATCAGCTGAAGCCGGTATTGTTCAGTGACCAGTGACTATGCCTTCGTCACGGAAACCTTCCGACAACAACTGACACACAAAGCCACACTAATGCACATCAGAAAAATGCGAGCTGTTTATTTTTATTTTAAAATTTCAGTCTGAAACTGGGGTTTGTTTTTGGATTCGTAGTCAAAGTGCAGACTACCATACAACGTGCCATCGCCACCCTCAACTGTAATTACACAAAAAATAATTATTTCAATATCATGAAACAGGCGTTTTGTTCACAAATTATTTGAGGGTTGTTTGGCATTTGCTGACTGCAACTGTCGTTTGCCCAAGTGGCTATGTTGCACCATGAAATCCACTAAAAAAATAACAATATTTTTTCATCGTGCTTTTCATCATTCTTTTCTCGCATTGCGTTTAACATTTACCTAACACAAGATATTTGCGCTTATCGAGTGGTTTTGACAAACGCTTTCGCATTACAGAGTGTGGTGATACCAGACTTGCGAAAGGGAATATAATAGATGCGAAAGGTAAATGCGGAAACGGTTTGGAGAGTACTAATCGTTCCATTTCGTACCACTTTTCTTTCGTATCGCAATAGAGAGTAACCCCCCAGAAATTTATTTATACTAGATTAAATGAATTGTTCATAAGTAAACAATGATGAAGTAAAATTAAATATTTCCCAAGAATGCAATGAACAAATAATAGTTAATTTTATTTCGTGATTTAGTTATAAATTATTTGGGTTGTCTTTAATTAACATGTATAAGCCAAAATATTGTGTTTTTATGTATGTATGCATGTGTGTAGATTTGGATTTGTAAAGGCATGCGTGTAGATTTGTAATATACGTACATGGTCATATACATTAGGTCTGTTCCAGGTGCATAACAAAAATGGTTTTTTGCGTTTTCTTACTTTTGTGAATTTTTGTCTCTTATTGAGATAAATTATAGTTTATTCGCATTTTACCGAACTTTAGCAGAAAATTAAAAAACCACATCTAATATTAGAGGTATATAAAATATTCGGTGTAGGCAATACAGAATACATCCCATCTACTGAAATATTTAACGATTTTTTCACGTAAAATAATTTTTTTATTTACATATTTATTGAGTGTTTTAGGTCTGTGGTGCTCAATAGATATATTAGCGAAAAGAGAAAATTGGTTATTTTCACCAACGTTTAATAAATTTATTAATAAAAGATTTTGTGAATTAAAGAAATTCTTTCCAAATATCTTAATCTTATCTTATCTTATCTTTTAATTTTTTCACAAATCAATATCAAAAAAACAATACAAAAATTAAATTAGATATACCAATATTGTATGGTATTTAATG
Organism: Dexiosoma caninum; assembly: GCA_963924685.1. Classification (NCBI taxonomy): domain Eukaryota; kingdom Metazoa; phylum Arthropoda; class Insecta; order Diptera; family Tachinidae; genus Dexiosoma; species Dexiosoma caninum. The sequence continues at coordinate 40,110,776 of OZ004729.1, read as the reverse complement.
TACCACGGACTTTTTGAAAATATTTTATCGTAATTGCAAAAATTTTGAAAAACCAAAAGAAATTAATAAAAACCTTTATTTTGAACAAATGCGTAACTACAAAAAAAAATTTGCAAATGTTATATATCGTCTCCATTAATTTCACACAAATACAACTTAGTACGAAAATTTAATGCTTTACAAGCGCTTACTTTTTTGATAATTGCATTGTGATAATAACAGTCTGTATTATGGCTTTCCTTCTCCTGAAAAGTTGCATTTCTAAATTTTCTTTTTATCAAGGTTTATTAATACAAGGTTGTCGCAAAGCGAATTCGTCAATTCGCTTTTCTCCAAACATCACATTTTTCGTATGCATGTGTTTTGTTAAATATAACATAACCTAAAAAGAACGTGTTAAATTTTGTTGAAGAATGAGAATAAACTACCTTAATATTTTACTTGTTACAGTTTGTATATTTTAATCGTTAAATATTTTTTTATAAAATAAAATATTCATTCCTTGATTTTCCTTCAAACGAGTATCACCTATTAATAAATTTGTGTAATATGAGTTAAATTAAATTAATTATTACAAAAGTAATATATTTTGCATTCTTATTATTATAGTATTATATTGCTATAATTATTAAATTATTTAAAACCACTTTTCTTAACTTTCTCACAAAAGAAAAAAACAAACTTGAACGTTCGGCACAAAAATACGTTAAAAATTTTTGTATCAGTTGACGGGCGAATTTGCTAGTGAGTTTACCTGATATGAATTTGCCTTGTCTTTTTATAAAGGGGAAGGAGAAAAGTTCATAAAAATTTAAGTTATATAGTCACGATTATTTTTTTAAAACATTTTGTGATTAAATTCTCGCAGGACACCATTTTTTTTCGTCCAAGGTTTATTAGAGTTTTATATGGTAAAGTATGCAAAAAAAATCGATTTGATGAAAAATTACCTAGAGCCTTTCTGTATTAAGGTAACGATATGTATTTATTATTACGATGATTAATTTAATTTTTGCACAAGTTTTAGGGTTTTTGTAAATTATAATGGTTTTGCCTAAAATACGTTTTTTGAAATTTAATTTCAAACAATTATATGAGTGATTTGCATACAAATGAAGTTTCAATAAACTTTTGTTTGATCGATTGGATTGAAAAAAATGTATGTCAGGTTAGTATTTTTTTCTTTTTTTTGAAAGGAGGACAGAATGTACACTTGACCAATTAATGACTGTTGTATATTCCATCAAGCAGGTTAATTTTATTGATCAATTTATTACAAAGGCTGACCAATACAATTTGTGATTTTATAAAGAAAAATAAATTTAACAAAAGTTTAATTTTCTTTATAAATTAGTGCCAATTGAAAGTAATTTAATAGAAATGTTGAATAAATTTGTTTTTTGGCTAATGTTTAAATTAATAAAAAAAATAGTTCTGTTCCCAAACACACTTTAGTTTTTGATTGTCTTTATTTTTTTAGTAAAATTCGATTGATTGTGTTCAATATCTAAGTAAATAACTTGCTATTCTTTGGCCACGCTAGAGCAGCTCCACTCTTTTAGAATACATTTGAACATGTTCCGTGAAACTTAATTTCTCTTTAATTTAACTGAACTGTGGTAATTATAATTACTTTTTAACTGAAGCATGATGTATCTGTCACATATGTAAGTATATATGTATGCACATACATAAATAATGGTCTAATCATTAGGTGTGTTTTTTTTTACTTTTCTTGTAAAGTTAGGTAAAATGAGAGTAAACTATAATTTATGTCAATAAGAGACAAAATTGTACAAAAGTAAGAAAACGCAGAATACAATAAAATTTACCACAAAATAGGTCTGTTCCACGTGCATAACAAAAGTGCCCAAATAAATTTCACTTTAGTGATTTTAGACGCTTCAAATGCAACGGCTGTAAAATGTGGACAAAAATAAATTGAAAAAAGTAAAAGCCATTTTTTATTAAATACAGTGATAAATATTCACAAATACTTATATGTACTTACAAGTTCAAGTTTATTTAACAGCCGATAATTTAATTATAGACCGAACTTACCCAAAGAAAAAGTTCGTGCAACTTTGTACAGAAAATGAAAAAATTTACTCTCTAATTTTATTTCAAAATTGCACACAAATTGTTATCTGGAACGCTTTTTTTTATCTGGGACCAGCACTCAGCAGATTACCCCTACACATGCCTACCTAACATGGGTAAAATTCCATCTTATACGTAATTCACTCAAAGATAAGCTTGTTGATAAGCATTTCTCTCAATTGAACTGCTTTAGATTCTGATTATATATAGACAAATTCATGTGCAATATAACTTCCAATTTATATAGTAGCCTTCTAATAATATTATAACTATTTTTTTTTTCATGAACATTAAGCTATGTTCACACGATTGTACAATATTGTAGGATACGGCAATATGCTGGCAATGCACTCACAATGAAAAATTGTTACCATCTGGTAATTTGTCTGTTCACACTATTGAAAGAAAACCATACAATTTCATTGGCACACAGTTCTGCGACAATAAATTTTTCTGCCAATAATTACACAGAAAAACAAAATAAAACTTCTTTTTTGTTCCATAAAGTTTTTCTACTGTTGTTTACTAATTTGGGTGGGCTGATTTCAAATCTACCCTCAGATTTTTTGTAGCAGCTCTAGTTAGTGAGATACAGGTACCGCCTTAAATTTACATAAGTAGTCGATAGTTTCTATCAATAGCGGAGTAACTTAACTAGTTCCTTTAAATTTCAGTATGTCTTCCTCAAGAAGGACGTGTTTAAATAATCCTGATTGTTTTTGTGTTATTTGTGGAGAATATATGTTCCAAAAATTTCGTTTCAATGTGTCGGACTTTGTGAAAAAGGCATACTTGGACTACTTTGGGTTTCCGTTGCCGTCAAACGCTAAACTTTGGATACCAAGTTTGGTATGTAAAAGATGTGTTGAATCTTTGCGACTGTTAGCAAACTAAAAAATACCCGCTTTTAAGTACAAAGCTGCTATGATTTGGCGTGAACCATCCAACCATCCAACCATCATGACGACTGTTATTTCTGTGTAACGAAAATCATAGGAATAAACCATAAAAATTGCTCTAACTGGATATATCCAAACTTAAAATCTGCCATAAGACCAGTCTTGAGTATTAGTGACACATCAACACCACAGCACCCATGTACATCTTCGCAAAATGCAGACCAGTGCAGCGGACAAACCTAAAACGACGACAGTGGTAGCGACAGTGATTTTGATTGCTACGGTAGTCCCCGACCACTAAATCAAGATGTTGATAGATGATAAAAATTTCATCAACCATATGACAGCTGTCGAGAAATGTGCATGGGAAGAGTTTGTTTGGGTAGTGAGGAATTTTTTGGGCAATAGGAAATGTGACGGCTACATTCAGCACGTTGAACAGTTGCTGATACACTTCCAGCGGCTTGGATGCAACATGAGTATTAAGCTTCACTACCTTCACAGCCATCTAGACTATTTTCCTGAAAATCTCTGTGACCTAAGCGAGGAACAAGGAGAGCGCATTCACCAGGATATTCGCACTATGGAGGAGAGGTATCAGGGGCACTGGAATGAACATATGATGGCTGATTATTGTTGGAGCATTCAAAATAGTACTCATATAACATCTCACTCTAGAAAATCCAAAAAAAGGAAATTTTATTCAGAATAAATATATTTAATAAATTTTTTAAACTTAAACTATGTGCATTTTCAATGAAAAATCCTGTCACTTCATGACTCTAAAACTAGAGCTGCTACATGAAAACGGCATATATTTTTGAAATCAGCGTGGAAAAACTACTCAGATTCATGTAAAAAATCGTCATGTAAAAAATCATGCAACAGACATCTTGTTTTCCAGTGTAATTGACCGTTCACACGGTTGTTAGATTATTGTATGGCGAACGTAGCCAGATCCGATGTTTAACATTGTATCTAAATATTTATGGGCAGCATTGCCAACAGAAATATTTATCTACCGATGTTGTTATTGTGCACTAAATATAGCACATGCGACGATAACAAATGACTGTAAATTGTGTGTCAATAGAAATGAAGGGTGTTCTCATGATTGTCCGAATTGTGACAATATTATTGGCTGTATGCTCCGACAATACATTTTGTGACGATGTTGAAACACAAAAATTGTGTGTTCACACGGTTGTTGCACATTTTGTAACAATTTTTCTGTCAATATTGTCGTAAATGACAATCGTGTGTACATATGTACCTTTATTTCTAGCTTATTTGTTGCCTACATATTTAATTATTCTTATGTTACATTTGTAGTCCACCAACTACAGGGTGTCTGGTGGCAAATTTATATTTTTAAATACGATTATTTCAAAAAGTAATAAACGGTGCGGAGGAAGGGAGGAGCCGTTTGAATTATCGATTGTGCGGATTTGTCAGTCACATACTCTTTAAACAATAAAATCTGCATTTCCATTCTATCGTTCAATGATCTTAATAAAACTTTGTGTCAATTATTACGTTTTTTATTTAAGTTTGAAAATATAAACCTGCTACCAGACACCCTTTACCATGTATATTTTTTATGCATTGTGCAACGAAACTTGTTGACTGCTTACTTACATATGTATGTATGTATATACTCGTATGGTCGAGTACTAAATTTGAGTACGTTACTCTTTGTCAAAATATTGCCTGACAATCAAAATACTTGGTTTTGCCTTTGAAATGTTTTGCACATTAATTTTAAAGTACATATGTATGTATCTGTCGAATTCATAAAAATTTTTTGGATTTATAGTAGGTATGTATGTATGTACGTATTTATAAATGTGGTAGAATATACATAGATAGGAACGCCAATTTCGTTTTGTATAAAACCTTTACTATCGAGGTATAGGAAGGCCTCAGTATTTTATGTTATTTGAGGTAACTTATGGATGCCTGGGTGGCTCCGTAGCCTAGTGCATGATCATTAGTCTTATCAATCTGGAGGTGGGTGATCGATTCCCGCCTAGACCCTGAGTGTTTCTTATGGTATCACAATGGGCCTAAGTGGGACGTTCTCCTTCCTAACTCATGGATTGTTATTCATTCGGAGGTCTTCTTAAATAGAGATTATAGCCCTTTTCGCCATATATTGCAATTTATGCATCATCGCCCATAAAATATTTCTTTATTTCACACGTTTAACCTAAGCATACGCACAGGATGAAAAGGGAGCGTATTTAAACATTTCTAGTTCACCCGATGATAATTTACCGATAAAAAACTTATTGATAGATGTGAAAAAAAATATAAAAATAGACATAATGGTAAAAAAGCTTTGAAAAACTTATGAAATCAGCAATATCGCTTGAAAACGTTTAAATATACAGCATGAGCAAAACGGACGAATTATCGGACGATATAACCGTCCTTTGGCAATATTCGAGCGAGAAAAAATGATAAAAAATTAATCTCCATCGGTTTGGGGCTGAAGTAGCACGTTGACTGCAAAACCAAAAAGCTGGGGGTTCGAAGCCAGTTTCTCGGACTAAGTCATAAAAACATTTCGCATTTTTTCCTGATGCGCATTAGTGATATAAGCAAATCTAAGATAATTTTTTTAACAAGAAATGACAGGGAATATACATTACCGCGTAAAGAAACTTAAAAAAAATATAAAAAAATAGCATAAAAAGTTTAAATAATGGAATAAGGAGTTAAAAACACAAACTTATAAAATCAAATGCTGAAAATTGTTCGTCCTAGTTATGCTATTGGGCTTTACTTGTTGTTACGGCAATCACCTACGCGTACATCCTATGTGTGCCTTTTTATTACGTTACGTATCATTTCATTTAAGCAACTATTTTGGTGATATTTTTGTTTTCGCTAGATTTTAAACTATAGTATCAGCCGGTAGTCCATTGAGTAGTGCGCTAGTTTATCAGTTGGCGGTTCTAGGTTCGATTCTTAGCAGAGTCTGGAATGTATCAATGCACAAATGAAAAGTTTTTTTTTCAGAACGGGTATCACAATGCGATCATAATAATTTGGACCCAAGTGGGCTGGGAACTTTATTTACGTTTACATCCAGCAACCTGCCTAACCTAACCTAACCTATCAACCGAGTATACTTTTTTTTTATGAAAATAAGCGTTCACTGTATGAGAATGTTAGTAAGAATTACGGAGTGAAAAGAAATCATGCAACTGCTAACGGTGCTATAATTTTTGTATGCACTGTATATATTAATAAAGGAATTTAATACCATTTTGAAAAGTAACGGCTATGCTAATTTTGGTTATTTCTTTATTTATGGATACACGTTAGTATGTACTTATGTACGAGTATTTACATATGTACATTGGTAGTCTACAGTGAGGCCATGAGTATGTGGTTTTTTATTGTAGCGTTTGTTTTGGGTTTGTGCATATAGTTTGTATCATTCATGGATTCACTCAGTCAGTCATACGTGTGGGTTTTTGTCTGTTGGTTGGGTGGTTGGAAGTGCAAATTTTTTTCGGATCAATCAAACGAAATTACATTCATTTTGTTTTGCTGCATATATGTATGTATGTACGAATCTATCCTGCGTAATTGTTTATAGAGAAATTAGCATCGCGTGTAACCACACTTTTTGTAAGTTTATTTCCGATAAAAATAAACAAAAGTAACCTTCAAAACTTTAAAAAAAAAAACTTAGAAGTTTTATCGATAATTTTTTTATTTTTCTATTGCTGTGTTAAAATTTTCTGTCAGTGTTTATTTTGAAGAGCATAGAAAAACATTTAATAATTCTCTTAACAAAAATAGAGTTGATCTATATAAATATTATATAAAAAATATTTATTTAAATTCTATGTAGTTTCTTGACTAATTCAAAATGTTGAATATTTAAAGTAAATAAAATGACATTTATAAAATTTGTCAGGGACTAATCGAATAATTAATTGGTTGTTCGATTTTATTACCGGTATTTTGAACTATAATGACCTCTATGAGAAATTCTAAATAAATTTGAAAAATGTTGTTTGAGAACTTGAACGCATTATTGCGATGTGATTTGTGCAAATTTTATTCAAATTTGAAAAATTATTTGATAATTATTTTTAAATATATATGTAGTTTGGTTCAAGACGCCTTCGTTTGGCTTTAAATAATTTTTAAAAGTTTTTCAAAACATTATTTTATTTTCCTTATAATGGTTTTCAACATCGGTCGATTTTGTCTTTCATAAAAGACAGTTTTGTGTAGCAAATTTTATGAGCTATAATTATAAACTTTGATAATGTTTGCACGCACATATGTATTATATATTGTGCTGTGCTCAAACTTGAACTTCAATAGCGATTTGTATTCTTCTCAGAAAATCATTTCATTTGATTAGTATTGAGAAGCGATGGCTGAAGTAGTCTGAACGTTGACTACAAAACCAAAACAGGCCTGGGTTCAACGTCATTTTCAGACTAAAATTATAAAAAAAACATTCGCATTTTTCTGATGTGCATTAGTGTGTCAGTTGTTGTTGGAAGGTTTCAGTGGCGAAGACATAGTCACTGGTCACTGAACAATACCGGCTTAAGTTGATAGCACAATCACATCAGAATTGTGTAGCACCGGCGAAGTAAAATAATAATAAAAATGGCTACTAAACCGAAGCTTCAGCACTGCTATAAACAAAAAAAAGGGCAAAAAGCAGAGCTGCAAATAATTAATTAAGCTTCACCTCCTGTCGTTTCTCTAACTATACCTTTCCTATAGTTCCAGCACAATGCATCGCATGTGTAGGGGTTATCTCCTGAGTGCAGGTCCCAGATAAAAAGAAAAAAAATTACCACAAATATTTTTTATCCTGAGCTCGAAACCGATTTTGAAAATTTCATTGATTATTATTATCAAAATTATTTTCAATGGTTTGCACCACCGAAATTACTACAAGTGGACAATTTTTTTTTCCAAATGGTGCGTGAAATGTGAAAGATAAGCGATTTTTTGTTTAAAATATTAACACTTGAAATCACACTGTATCTCAGAATTGTTTACTTATTTAAATTTGACGATTTTTAACGCGTGTGCACACGGGTATAAATATTTTGCTGTTTGGTCATTTCAAAACTTCAAAAACCAAAATTTACAAAGTAACAAGTTCTAGGTTGTCTTAACAACCGGGGACCGGGTCAGCTAGTTACATATATAATTCTAATTTCAAATTGTGCTTTTTCCCAAACAAAATATATCAAATTTATCATAAAGTATGTAATAATAACCCCTATTCTGCATTCCGATTCGAATTTTGCACGCTGTTTATTTACTAACGGAAAATTTTACGATTTTTGTTTCTGTAGTTAAAAAAGTGTCCAATTAAAAAAAATTTAAGTATAAAGTGCTATAAATTTATTTTATAATTTATTTTTTATTTATTTTTTGTTCCGATTACGTTCCCGCATTCAGTTACGCACGGGTCGAAAAAGGTATTCTGAAAAAAACTTAACCGAAAGAAAAAGAACAAAAGAAGAGTATGTGTTTGTGTATAGAATATTCATGAGTAGAATAGTGGGACCGTTTATGGTCTATTAGGCTAGGTCTTTTTGAAAAGAATTAATAAATAACAAAAAAAATTAATATGTTTAAAGCAGCAGCTTTGCTATGAAACGTGTGAAAAAGGAACAGAAAAAAAGAAGCAGTTATATTTAAATACATCATTGTAGAAGAAAAATAAAGTTTATTTATTTTAATTTCAAGAAAAAATGGCATCGATAGCAACAGGAAAATAAATGAATCAAGAATTCAAAGGCTGAGATTGATAAACTTAATTTAATTTTTAATTGATAAAATAAATTTATTTCATTTCATACTTACATTTTTTAATACAAATAAAATCGAAAAACTTTCCGTTAGTAAAGTTACAAATCGAATAGATTGCAACTCTCTCTCAATTTCCGCTTTTACTCTGCATTCTGGAGCAAGTTATTCTCCTGTTCCAGCAGCAACGCCGCTGCTATCAATTTCATTCTTCTCGAAATTAAAATAAACTTTATTTTGATGTATAGAAAATGAAAATATTACCTTCGGCGCTACAGTATTCTTCATACTGAAATATTTCGGACACAAATAGCTCTTAATTATGATATGCCTTTTTTTGCGTTTCGTAATTAAATTATGTGTTTATTTAATAAACCTTTTCACAGTACTGAAGCTTTATTTATTTTATTTATCACATGTACCGTGACAGGATTCCTCACACTGGAATAGTTTGGGCAGAAGTACCTTATACTGCACTTAACTGATATGTTTATATAATCGTACATATATAGCTACCAAAATATTTACTTTTTATATATTTATCATTGTTTTATTTTCACTAAATTTAGCTTTTTACAATTTAACAATTACAATATTTACAAATTTTCACACGTTTCATAGCAAAGATGCTGGTTTAACCGTACTCTTCTCTTCTTCTTGTTCTTTCGATTAAGTTTTTTTTTGCAGAATACATTTTTTCGATCCGTGCGTAACGAGCGAAACGCAGAATATGGGTGAATACATTTCATATATTTTTACTTCATCATAAAGTATGTAATAATACATTTCATATATTGTTTTTTTGGGGAAAAGCACAATTTTGAAATTAGAATCATATATACAACATTAATTTTATAAAGGTTTCAGAAATCACGTATATAAATGTAATATAAGTATAAGTGAAATAAGTAGGATATCAGAGATTAGAGAATGAAATTCATATTCATAAATAAAATATGAATTAAGAAATTATATCGTAGATGAGTAATTATTCAGGAAAATTTGTTAAATTACAATATTTCTAAGAATTAACATATTTTATTAAAATCTTGAGACAATGTTAGCATATTTGTAGAAATTGAATTAAAAGAGAATAATAATATAACTCGCATACTAGAGAGCGCTTTCATATATTTTTACACGCTGAAAACCATTTAAACTTTAAACTTTTAGACTCTATATAAATATTAAGCGTGATCATGTGTTAAGATTTCAAAATACGGTGCAGAAAAATGTTGCGCTTAATGAAATAATTTCATAAATTGAAATTGCTTTTTTGGTGATTAGTTATTCATTTGCATAGTTTTTTTTGGTGGCCATGGAATTAATTTTTCTTTATAAGCATGAGTTATATCTTACTTGATTGTGACTGCAAAAGTTCTCATGGTCTCAGCCCTGATACAAGTAATGAATAGTGTTTTTAATATCTAAACATTTACTCGCAATACCTGCAAAACCAGAAACTCTTAATACAATCCTTTTATGTTAAAGCTTTTAAGATTCTTACACCATATATTGTTTTATTATTTTTCATTGTGGGTTTTCGAATTTAATTACTTTTCAATTACTAACGTACATATCGTCATATGAAACGTAAAACTATGTAAGTGACGAAGATTTCACAATCGGGTTTTCTATTGAATATTGTGAAAATGCACATGTGTAACAATTTTTTATATTTTACTATAAATAGTGATTCTGTTAATTTTGTGCAAATTATAAAATAACTTTTTTCCGGTTGCTTACTTAACTACTTTATTACGTGTTTCCCTTCTCCTATAAAATCGAAAAAAATGTAATTACATGGTATTACGTTTTATATGACGATATATATTATTTCTTTATAAGGTTGTATAAATATTAAAATAACATGTACTATATGTATCATGTTTTATTTTTTCTAATTTTACTTACAGATTGATTTTTAACGAAACTTATATGATTACGAAACTAATTTGTATGCAACTGTCAGACTTTCCGCTTCAACCTAATAAAATATACGTACATACTTGTTAATAAGCCCGAACAAGCTAGATATATGTACGTAACTCAACTACATAAATCTCAACTATAAATCAGAAACAATAAATTAATTAGTGTAAGGAAAAAGTTCCTGGGCTTACAATTTGTAAACGTTAATTTTTACTCAAATATAATTAAAAGCATGCATCATGGCTCGTCATATAATGGCTGTTTGTGTGGTTTGTCTGTTATGTGCAGATCATTTGCCCTGCCAACAACATGTTGAAACATTGTATGCGGCGCAAGCTTATAAACCTGAATATACACGACTGAATGCTGTTGTTTATAATACAAACGATTTGTCCTCCTCCGTTTCATCTAAAACTCAGGTGACCGGAATCACCGCAGCTTATGCAACCTCGAGTAGTGATAACCGTCGGCGTAGAAGAACAAAGAGACATTCTTCAAACGATAATGGCAGCGATATTTATAAGAGGCCCGAAATTACAGAAGCTTTTTTGACGCGTATATTTAAGGAATTTGGTGGCAGTGATACAATACATGTTCAAGATTTTCATCGCATCTTAAGTAAATTGGGATTATCTATTCTGCTACCGCAAGAATTACATAAACGTGATTATAATCAAACCGTAAGTGAAAAAATACTGTGATTAAAATTATAACATCAAAAATATATTTTATTATCTGTAACCATATGTATTTATGTACATATGTACATACATATGTATGTATGTACATATCGACACCTTAGCGCCAAATCATCGTAAGCGATATTTTGTAAAAAAATAACTAAATAATCAATAATGTTTTTTCAAGACGAATAAACCACGATGTAATTACTAATTTAATTACATAATAAGTTTAACCTCTAGAATATGAAAATGACACTTCAAATAAAAATACGAATTACATTAGAGACTTCCAATAGCATGATTATTTTAATCCTATTCGTTTTAGTGCATACCTGATTCAAAACTGATGCGTTATATTAAGCCTCATAATTCTCCAGTCCATGATCATCGTCATCATCACCATGATAACAAAGAAATTTATGAAAATTGTACAAGCAAGGCGAAAGGCTGTATCCAAAAGAATACCTCAGAACATATTGATCATGAATATTTCAACTATTCTCTCAATCGGAATGATATAATTAATGTGTGTCCAGTGCTACTATATCAATTGTCATCACTAAATAATCTTGAAAATACAGGCTGTATAAATGAAGAATTATTATTGGAAACAGATGAACACGAAATAAATCACAATAGACATAACAATGAGGATATACTCTGGGGTAATAATTACGAAAAATAGCATTTAATTTAAAATCGATACGCCATACACAATATTATTGAATTAATACCTTTTCCATTTATTGAGTTTTTAGATTTAATTTGCGTGTGAATGTTTTTCATATTTTAATATTTCATCAGCATATCTTTTAATTTTTCCATATATGTAATTTTGTTTAGTGTGGATTTATGCATTTAGTTCAGTTTTGGCGTGCAGTATTCTTGGTTTAGTTGGTGTAGCCATCATACCATTTATGAATTCGCGTTTTTACAAACACATAATACAATTTTTGGTATCACTGGCGGTTGGCACTATGACCGGTGATGCACTGCTTCACTTGCTGCCCCACGTAAGTTTTAAATGTAAAACATACATATAATGATGATATTTTGAAAATTTCGTTTTTTATATTCTGATTTTTTATAGTCACTTGCGGGTCAAAATGAAAGTAATATGATCTTCAAGGGTCTTACTTGCATGGGGGGCATAATTTTCTTTTATATTACAGAACATGGTCTAACCATGATATCAGAGTGGCGAAAAGGTGTTGCCAAAAAAGAGGCTAATCAGCCATCTAGAGCCAAAGTAATGAGAGATCCAGATTCATCTTTAAATAATTCAGTGGCTGGTGATAAATTATGCAAGTCGAAATACAGTTCATACCCGTATTGCTACGATGAAATTGCTATGGATACAAAAAATGATGTGTGGATGCATCTTCCTAATAAACCTATAGAAAATGCGGAAAATCACGGACTGAATGGGAAAGTTGAGATCGAAAGTGGGGAAAATGCTTCGCAATCGTTACTCTCAACATCGCAAAATAACTACGCCCCTTTTGCCGAAAGAAATCATAATCTACACAATCATAACCATCATCATAATGATCGACAGCAACAACAACAAATTCAACACCATGTTGACGGCCATGGTCATTGTCAGCCAATGCCAGATAATACAGTTTCAACAGATTTAGATGGTAATATTTTAAGTGATGGTGGTGTAATAAACACCGTAAGTGGAGCACCAAATGGAAAAGATTTAACAAAAGAAAATACTGTGACAGTAATACTTAGGGAACACGAATCTTCCCATCATGGTCATTCGCATAAACACGGTCATGTACACTCTCCTCCGGAATCATTAAGTGCTGTTGTTTGGATGATTATTATGGGTGATGGTTTGCATAACTTTACTGATGGTATGGCCATAGGTATGTAATTAACAGGAAAGCAATACATAAATTGCCAGAATTTATTTATTTTATAAAGTTCAAGTTGTTAACCAAACAAAAGCCAGTCAATGAGATCGTGCATTTCGTTTTTTTGTAATTTTGTATTACTTGAAACTGTTTTATTTACATATATTTTTCAGAATTGCTGTATTTTCATATGACATTAACCACAAACAAATTAAAAATTCATATAGAAAATAAACCTTATGGAGACGTTATATATAAATACATTTCTCTACAAATTTATAATTATAAAAACACATTGTATCAAATACCAAAAGTTTGTATATGCTGAGTATTCAACTACCGGTTAAGTAAACAAACGGACCCATACTCTATTATTTAAGGCTAAGGCAACTCTTCAGAATCCTTTTTTTCTCTGTGTTTGTGAATCGATTTTCGTCATGATAGGTTTAGTGCAGACTCTATATTTCATTAAAATAGTAAATGATTTGTTAAATTATTACCATTTCACCTACAAAAAATACACGAGAGAAATACTTGAGACCATCGTTATGTGTATGTAGCTTCAAGTAGAAATGTGCGAGTAGTTGGATAGTATTTTTAATAGCGCAAAACATAGAGCAAAAGGTTGTAATAATAAATTTTGTCCAATTTCAAAAATTCAGAACAAACATTTTTATTCGATTTAGAAATTATTTAATTCTTTTTACAAATTAATTTTTAATGTTCTGAAAAGTTATTTATTTTATGCAAAAAAAAATATATATGTATGTACTCGTATGTATATATGTTCACACATATATATTATAAAAGAAAATTATATTGATTGTTGGTTTTATTTTAGGGGCTGCTTTTGCTGAAAATATTGCCGGCGGATTTTCGACTGCTTTAGCGGTATTTTGTCACGAATTGCCACACGAATTGGGAGATTTTGCAATTTTAATGAAAGCTGGCATGTCTGTAAAGTCGGCTGTTTACTATAACCTGTTGACGGGTGTATTGAGTTTCATAGGTATGATATTCGGTATTGTTTTCGGTCAATCACATGAAACTGCCCAGTGGATGTTTGCAGCAGCAGCTGGGCTTTTTATATATATTGCGATGGTTGATATGGTAAGTAAAACTAAAACAAACAATTTTTAAAATCACTCAATAGCAGAACGTATGATAAATTTCAACTCTATTTCAGATGCCAGAGATATCTGCTGCTCATAAGTCATTACAACAATTTGCTCTACAGATTTTGGGCATGGCAAGTGGCGTTATACTTATGCTTTTGATAGCAGTTTATGAAGATGACTTGAGACATGTATTTTCTGCCGCATAATAATAAACAAACTGGATTCCTAACAAATAAAAATAGTTGTAAAAGAACAAACAGTTTACTACCATTTTAAAACTAACTACCATTACGAACCATTTATTAGACGTATTACGATTAATAATGTGTAAATGCATAGTGTATTATGTATTATATATTGGATATGCATATGGATATTATACATGTATCCCATATAATGCATACATACATATGGATACCATATACATAAAAACAAATTAAACGAAAATTTATTAGTATTTATACCAACTAAATTAAGCTCAAATGTTAATTATTCACAAGCAAACACATACACACTATTTATTAAATCTTTAAAGTGTACTATTTCCAAGGAGTAATATTTCATTACACGGGATTTCTACAGATTTCTACTCACGGTAGACAACGTGAACACGTTCTAACATAAGTTTTATATATCCAACACTTATTTTAAGCTTAAAATTTTATGATAACATATTTAAACGTTTTGTACACATTTCTTATTTACTTACAGCAGGCTACGAATTCAGAAGAATCAAAAGTTTTTAAAGTGTTCTATAATTTGACAAATGTTAAATTTGTTTAATATCTTCGATATACATATATGTATATATAATTTTTTTGTCCCTACTTACAAATTAGGATGTATAAAATTTTTATTATTAATCTACCTACATACTTCTATAAATGTATGTATATTGATCTTTAAGTTAGGTTTTGTTTAATTTTGTTTTCCTTTCCAGTTGTTTACTTAAAGTTAGTTTTTAATTTAATTATGGAGAAGATAATTTGGAAAATATTAGTATTAGAAAAAGCTTTTCATTCATGAAAATAATCTTTGTCTTCGTTTAATTATAAGTGGTTTAATTATGATATTTTTATATGGATATACACACATAAAATTTAGTTATCGTATTTACTGTAAAATTTCTTTCGTTCGTAGCAAAATCAATTTAAAATACTATTTTAGACAAGTTATTTGAACGATTGATTTAAAAAGTTATTTTTACATGTTGGTAACATTTTATATATGTACATACATAAATATTTTTTTTGCAACTGACATTCACGAATTAATAAATTTAGACCTATGTTTTTTGGAAATCAAATATACTGTCTTTATTAAAAAAAAAACATGATGGAAATGAAGTAAGAGCAGATAAGAGGAGTTTGAATATCGCATGAAAGTAAGGAGAAAATTTAAAAATCACTTTTTTGCGTGAAAAAATAATATTTTAAAGTTTTACAGGAAACAACAATGCAAAATAAATTAGGAATCAACTCACTTGGGTCTTCCTGGGTGCCATTGTGTTACCTGATCCGGACAAGCCTCAAACCACCCGGAGTTCCGTCAGCTCATGAGCATTTTAGCTAATGCAGTCACCTGGTATGAATTCGCCTTGCATAGTACCTAGCAAGGTCTATTTATCAGGTCTACAACAACACAAAAAACAACAGGGAATTTGTTTGCGTAAATTGACTGGGGTGCCAAAAACATAAGACTACTCCTCTCTCAAAAGTAAACACACAGAGCCTAAAATAGCAAGAAAAACATTAATTTTGTTTATGTATGCCTTAACCCTTAATATCCTGATTTTTTTTTTGAGCTGAAAAAAATTAATATTATAAAACTTTCAATTCTAAGCAACTTTTATTTAACAGGTTTGTTAATAAGTGAGTTTTGCCTTAAAAATTTTAAAAATATATAGTTGGTTCCTGGCGGTACCAATAGGCGCCCAGAGTTCATAATAATCACAAATAATAATATTTTCCAGCTATTAAACAAAAATAAAAAAATATTCAGTTAAATACAAAAAATATAAAGAATTATTCATTCATACATAATACAGCGATCATCAGTTATATTTAACTTTTATGAAAGTCAGAAAAACGTTACCATACAACACTATACAAACCTGATTATGAACTCCCGGAGCCTGTTGGTTCTTCAAAGAACCAACCACAAATTACAAAAAGTTAACGCTACAAAAAAAATAAATTTACTTCAAATATTTACTGTGTGTTTTCAACACTACAATGAGTGTGGAATATACTAAAGTAAAATTGTTAATTGCGCGGTCTGTTAAAAAACAATTGAGTAAAATGTAAACAAATTTTGACAGTCAAATATAAAATACTACTAAAACCCATGGCAACTTGTACGACCTAATAAATAGACCTTGTTACCTGGTTAAAGAGGGTCTATCATTTCTTTAGTACAAACAAGAAGAGGAAATTATTCTAGTAAATAATACTTTATGGTACACCCTGTGACAACTGGTGTATGTCAAATAGAAAAATGTCAGCGACCGGATTGTATCTCCTGCGTTCATTTTCAATTTTACCAATTTTGGTATTAAATGCCAATGGTCAATTGAATCCTGTTCCTAGTCAAACTGGTGTTCATCGCAGATTTGAATACAAATATTCCTTTAAACCACCTTACCTGGCGCAAAAAGATGGTTCAGTACCGTTTTGGGAATACGGTGGAAGTAAGTATACAACAATAATAAAAAGTTTTGACAACACAGACACGTCAGAAGAAATGCAATTGTCTCCGATTTTAAAGCGATTATGCTTTGGAGTAAAAGAGATGGAAGAATCAAAAAAAAATTGCAGAGTGGCAAAAGTGGATGGACGTTGGAAATTAAATAAAAGAAATGAATGAAAATGTTTCCATTTTACTATAATAAATAATGTTTTTCAGATGCTATTGCTAGTGCCGAAAGTGTACGTGTCGCGCCTTCTTTACGCTCACAGAAAGGTGCCATTTGGACTAAGAATCCTATAACTTTCGATTGGTGGGAAGTAGAAGTTGAATTCCGTATAACCGGTCGTGGCCGTGTTGGCGCTGATGGTTTAGCGTTTTGGTACACCACACAAAAGGGCGACTATAATGGAATGGTTTTTGGTTCGTCAGACCGCTGGAATGGTTTAGGTTTACTCTTTGATTCCTTTGATAACGATAACAAACACAACAATCCATACATTATGGCAGTAGTAAATGATGGCACCAAACAATTTGATCATCAAAATGATGGTGTCAACCAAATTTTGTCCGGGTGCTTACGTGATTTTCGTAACAAACATTTTCCAACGCGTGTCCGCATAGAATATTACAACAACGTATTAACTGTCTTATTCCACAGTGGCATGAGTAATAATAAAGATGAACTTGAATTGTGTTTGCGTGCTGATAATGTACAGTTGCCTAAAAATGGTTATTTTGGTGTGTCCGCTGCAACGGGGGGTCTGGCCGACGATCACGATGTCTTTCAATTTTTAACGACATCTCTCCATCCAGCAGGTCAAATATCAACAGACAGTAAAGTTGCACAAGATGCTGACAAGCTTTCTCAAGAATACAAAGAATATCAAGAAAAACTTGAAATACAAAAACAAGAATATAAAAAAGAACATCCTGATGATGTAAGTAATTTATAATTTTGGTTTGAAGTAACTGTGACTAATTTTGTAAAGCCAAAATCATTTCGAATACATAAGATACGAATGTAATTTATATGATCAAATATTATTACTAGAATGAATAGAAAAAAATATAATAGATTTCAATACAATTTCAGCATCGAGACGAAGGTTTGGAAGAATTTTATGAATCGGTAAACCAACGAGAGTTGAATCAAATTTGGGAAGGCCAAAGTCAACTTTATGACCACGTACGTAAATTATCTCAAAAGATCGATGAAGTGATAGGCAAGCAAGAAACTACATTAACTTTGGTATCGCGCATTTTATCAATTCCATCTGCACCAGCCACTGGGCAAGTACCTCCAGTTGCTGGATCAATGACGAGACAAGAAGTAGACATGGTGATTTCCAATCAAAATAACTTATTGGCAACTGCTAGAGAATTGCGAATATTAATTGTCGATGTTACTGCCAAAACTGATACTATCTTGCAAAATCAACAACGAGCTCCCACTGGGCAAGTACAGCCTGTTACTGGCTACGATATTCAATCTATTATGTCTGAGATGCGGGATGGTATGAATCAAGTGAAACAGGGAATTTCGCATGTTGGCCAAAAGTAAGTGAATACAGAAAGACCGAGATGTGTGAATATCTGTTTTTATAATAATTTTCAGATTGGGAGCTTCTCCTGCAAGTCAGATATCTTGCCCCACTGCCAATTGTGTTGGTGTGACCATGTTCCTTGGCGTTACAGCTCTACAATTATTGTTAGTTTTTCTATACACCATTTTTAAGTAAGTTACTATATGAAAACATTTTACTCTAAACATTTTTTCACCATTATGCTTATTTATGCTATCCAGGAGCAGAAGTGAAGCTCAAGCTAAAAAATTTTATTAGGACAATAGCATGAACGTTTTGAAGAGTTAAATAAGGAAAAGGACATGCATGGAACTATTAATTTTCAAACAAACATTCTTTTCAAGATTGTGTAATATAAATTGCAAAGCAAGAATAATACATTATATATAATTAATATAATGTTAGTTTTATATAAAAAAATAGAACAAGTAAAAGGATTTTAATAACCGAATCATAATTTCAATGTTATATACCGCCCCTGAAAGCGGAACATATTGTAACTAGGCAAACTGAAATGCGTTGATATACAAAAAACTATAAATGATTCTAATTATTGCACCTAGAACAAAAATATCAAATACTTATTTGCAGTGTGAATTTGATTCCTCAATATATCGATAAAATATTAAGACGTTAAAAAATTGGGACGTAATTGCTTTTTTAAAATTTCTTATTAATAATTGTAATATTAAATAATTTTTCTTTTCTACTTAACTCAATTTGTTTTAAAAAATGTTTTTTACCCGAAAATATATTGTTTTGTCCTTTTGTTACTTTTCAACTTTTTAAGTTTAAATTTTAATTTTAAAACTAAGACTACAACATCTTTTTTTAAAAATTTAAAAACATTCCAGTCTAAAAATTTACTTAACAATCATAAATTTGAATAAAAGCTCTTCTCATTTAAGAAATATAACTTGTCTTTTATACAATGATAATAAAATTAAAAACAAATTGCAGATGTGTTCTGTTTAATTTTTCGAGAAAAATTTATTATTTGTTTAAGAAAATTTAAATTCAAATTTTACTTATGGCCCGTTCATGCTATAGAAGTTACAAGTTTTATTAAAGCTTTAGGAAATATTAACGTTGCATAGAATTAAAGAACCATTAAAAAAAAAGAAATTTTTAAAAGATGCAAATACCGCCCACCATATAATTGCTTTTTTTTTATGAACCAGTATGCATGGGACGTTTTTTTTTTTTTTTTTTTTTTTTTTTGACTTGGACCGGCACTCAGGGAACCCCTAAACAGCGATGCATTGTGCTGGAACTAGGAAATTAGGTTATGGGAAGGAGGATAGAGGGAGTAGTGTTTATTGACATTTGATTTAAATCTTCCCATGCTAAAAGTGACAGGAAACACCTCTGCGGGTAGTCTATTCCACATACGTGCCGTTCGGCCAAAAAACGAATTTTCCCTGTAATGCGTAGTGCGAGTCGCCGTCAAATCGACCACAAATGGATGCGCTCTTAATGATGATCGCGTCGTGCGCGCGAATAACCGGGTTTCGGGAACAAGTTCCCTGATTTCATTAGAACACATCCCATTATAGTAACGATAGAACAACGAAACGCACCTCACGTTGCGACGATGCTCAAGAGAGTCAATAGAGTTGGCTACCCTACTGTCTCCTATGAGTTTCTTCGCTCTTTCTTGTACACGGTCGAGTAACTTCAAAATAGTCTGAAGCACCGGCCCACACATGAGAGTTGTATTCCATTTTCGGTCGGATGTAGGCGGTATAAATAGTGAGGAGATCAGATGGGGTGAAGTATGTCTTACACCGCCTTAAAAAGCCTAGGCACTTGAATGCTTCCTTTGAGACCTGAAAAATGTGCTCAGTCCATCGGACATCACACTGAATTTTCATGCCAAGAACATCAAGAGCTTCTGATTCCTCAATGTTTATGCCACCCATTTTTACAGATGAGGCAGCGTGATCGTGCATACGGCGGTGTGTTAGCATGCAGCATTGGGTCTTTTGGGAATTGAAATCGACCCTGTTCGCGTGACCCCATTCCAATATTCTCGTGAGGTCACCTGTTAGCGAATCATTCATATTCTGCCGCGTCGCCGCGATCATAGTTGATGTCGGCCTACGATCAAATGAATATGAATGGTAGATACTGCTGTCATCTGCGAAAGAGTGGATAGGGTTTGAGGTATGACATAGGAGGTCATTAAGAAAAATAAGAAATAGGGTAGGAGAAAGAATAGAGCCTTGTGGTACCCCTGAATTGATCTTGAACTCGTTAGATGAGATCCCGTCTATAACAACTCTTATAGCGCGATCCCTGAGAAAGCTCGATATAAATCGAGAGAAGATATCGCCGACACCAAAAGCAATAAGTTTGGACAAGAGTGCTCCATGCCACACTCTGTCAAATGCTTTTGAAATATCTAGAGCCACTAGCTTACTTTCGCCAAAATGGTGGATGGATCGACACCATTTTTCCGAGAGGAAAGCTAATAAATCACCCGTGGAACGTCCTCCACGGAAGCCATATTGCCGGTCGTTAAGTAAGCTATTGGACTCCAGATATTTCATAAGATGGAAATTTAGCATACTCTCCATTACTTTAGAAATGGTAGAGCATATTGCGATTGGGCGATAATTTTCAGGGTTGCTTGCCTCTCCCTTCTTGGGGATCGGCGTAACATTTGCAACTTTCCAGCACGACGGAAATTCGCCTGCATGATATAGGGTGCTGAAAAGGATTGCCAGAGGATGCGATAATGTCGAAGAGCACTGCTTCAAGACCAGTGCCGGAATTCCATCCGGTCCAGGAGACTTATTTATGTTGAGGTCCGATAAAACCCTTTTAACTGCACGAGCCCGAAAGTATATCTTTGGCATAGTTACGGATACACGCTCGGATGCGGGCAGTGGTTGATTGCTTTCCGGCAGGTGAGAATTGCCTGCAAACATTTCAGCAAGGAGGTTAGCCTTTTCAACCGGGTCAGCAAAAATTTGATTAGCCTTTAAAAGAGACGGAATAGCAGAACTAGCATTTCCCTTAACTCTTTTAACGAATGACCAAAACCTTTTACTTCGCCGTGGGGCAGTAAGAACTTTAGAGCGAAGACTCTGCTCGTACAAAGCTTTTGCACGTCACATAGTACTTGCGTGTACAAAATTTATATGAGAACTACTCAGTGCCACTTAGTGCTTTTCATATAAATTTTGCAAAGAGAGTACTACTTGTTATAGAGAAACAGCATCTAAATTAAGGGAACTTTGTCTTTAATAGAAAAAAGCACTTTTTTTATCTTGAGCTCAGGGAAAATACGCTGCATATGCATTGTATTGCACTGGAACTAGATAGAGAGAGGGATAGTGTAGAAAATTGTCAGGTGGTTAAAGTGGTACGAAGATAGGACTTAATTCTTCCACAACTCTGCAGTTGCGTGTTAATTATAAAGCAAAGTTGCGGCGCCTTTGATGTTAATTTTGACGCACTATTTTTAAGCTAAGAAACGCCATTTTATTTATTATTTTGCCGACGTTTTATTGCTCAAATAAACAGAAAATTCAGAAAAAACTCTTTTTGACTTGATTGGGCTGGGAATCGAACACAGGTCCTTCTGGTTGCAGAGCCAACACGCTGTCAGCGATTAATTAAAACAAAAACTGTGAATGTTTCAAAGTTAATTTTTTTGCATTTGAAATTGTGTGCGGATTTGGCTGGAAATGTCTACAGGTAAAATTGAATCCGAAAATCTTCATTGAAAAAAATTGGAAAAAAATTTTACATGCTGTTGGTAAAAATTTGCATTGAATTTTGGAAGGTCCACTAACGGTCAGCTCACGTAACCGGCCAAATACAAAAAATTCTAACATACACAAGGATTTAAATATTCCGACAGTCAAACAAGAGATAACAACATACGCAACGTCATACCTAACCAAACTCCAAGATCATCCAAATATACTAGCCCGAAATATTTTAAGCGAAAGAGGGTTCATTCGACTGAAAAGAAGGGATACTCTTTCCCTAGCCCGAACGTAGTAGACGCGGAAATAAAACTATACGAGCAATAAATAATTTTGTACAGCTAGGCTGTACTTAATAATAATTAGTAATTAGTTCTTAAGATTTGAATACTTACTGTTAGTTCAATTGATTTTGAAGATTCAATAAATAATATATATTGTGTAAAAAAAAAAAAAAAAAGCTTGATGAGTTATTTTTGTTAACCCTTAAATGCGCGAATGTTAATAGTAGCGGCGCCATATGGCCCTGGCCAAAAGACAACTGCCTTCATTCTCCTACCTTTACTGAGTAAGTCCCTACAACTCCTACTTAAAATTTCTATACGCTGAATTCGAAAGTAAACATTAAAATGCGAAAAAATAACTGGGGGCGAATTATGTATGGCATTCGATTCGAATCGAAGTTTCAAACAAAATTCTATCAAAATGTATAGGAATTGCGTTCGATAAAGAGAACAATAAAGACACAAACTTTAAAATGAGAGGATTTTTCGTAAAATCAACGTCGAAATGAAAGAAAGTACGTACGCTTATATTCGGGTTAAGCTGATGGAAAATACACCAGTATGATGTTTTCAGCTGAATCGCTTTTATAGTTCTCCTGATAAAACCATTTTTTTCCATGTTTTTCCACAATTTCAAGACGTCTCTTGTTTCTCATAAATAAAGGCAGCGATGATTTAGATATTTTAGAGCTAGTTTTAGCTCTTTTTGATTTCTTCTGTCTCGTAATTTTTCTCTTCAGCTCTTTCTTTAAAAGAAAAATTCTCGTGTCACGATGTTTGTCCGGGCTAATTTTCGAAACACGAGCGAGGTAGGGGGCAATTCCGCGCCACCGAAACTAACTAACCGATTGAAATGAAATTGAAAATATAGATAGGGCTGCGTCTACATAGACACATAGGCTATATATTTTTTAAAAATAGGATCACGAGGGAACGTAGTGAATAGTATATGCCTCATCAAAACTAATCAATCGATTTTCATGGATAACATGCATACATGTATCTGAATCTATAGAGACACATAGACTATACATTAAAAAATGGGACTATAACGCGACGTACGTTGTAATATATAGTTCTCTAAAACCATCTAACCGGTAGAGATAATACGTGTGCGAAGTTGTGGGTAAAAGCGGGCGATAATATTTACAAGACGTCCTTAATAATAAATGATATCAGAATAAAATATTTTTTAAAAATATTAAAATTTTTATACCTTTACATTAAATTATTTTTAAAAGAAAAAAGAAAAACCCACAATATGTATTGATATACAAGTGAGCAAATTTTGCTTGTGTAACTCATCTGGCTGGGAGCTACTTAACGTTTATCCACTAGCCGCAGTCCAAAAAATTATTCAGCTCTTAGCATTGGCAACAGCTGTTTTAGATTATATTTACTTCAACAATTTTGTAGTTTTAATTAAAAATGGAATTATTACAAGGCTTACAAGCAAGTTCCTATTTACTATATTAAAAAGTGGAATTGTTTTAGTTTCTTAACTTGTTTTTAGCATCTAATATATATAAAATTCTCGTGTCGCGGTGTTTGTAATTAAACTCCTCCGAAACGGCTTGACCGATTCTCATGAAATATTGTGTGCATATTGGGTAGGTCTGAGAATCGGACAACATCTATTTTTCATCCCTCTAAAATTAACCACGCCCACTTTACTCGCACTTTTTTTACCTACTTTTTCCTTTTTTCCAATATGGGTATCAAATGAAAGGGTATGACGAGGAGATTTTAAAAAGTTTATCATCAACCTAAGTCCAATATGGCGACTGAACCTAAAGGGATAAGAACGAAGCCGGTCTCCTGTCTTACTCACTATACAGTTGATAGTAAAAATATTAATAATTATTTTTAATGTTTAGATGGCTATCGAAAATTGTAATTTAAGATATATTTGTTACTTTGATAAAGATTAATTTATTAACCTAAATAAAGCATACTTTCATTGTCTACAACGCTTTCGATTATAAGTAAATCCCCGCAAACTTATAGTAGATAGTTATTTTTATTGAACTAAAGAAATGTTTCCAAAAATAATATATGTATGTACATGGCAAAACAACGTTTGCCGGGGCAGCTAAAAACAGCAAAACTTATTTTTTTGCCTTATTAGTAAACAGATTCCATGCGAAACCGGGATCTAGTTTTTATATAAAACATTAGTATAAGTATTTCTTTCTTAACAACTGAATGAATTTTTTGAATAGCATACACAGGAGTCATATTTTTTCGTGTTATTATTTTAAAACATATGACTTTATGTGAATACCCCATATGTGTGCGTGATGTTACGTAATTTTGTTGCAGAAATTCATACACTTGATGATACGTTATTTTGAATTTAGGTTATAAATTCGTTATTTTTCAAAGCGGAACCTAAAAACCTTCCACACATGCATATGTATGTACATACATACATACCCTATGTATGTAATATGACGTAATGAATCATAATCAATAAAAATCCGTTTTTGGAATTTTTTAATAAACGTTGTTGTGCATTTTAGGTGACGATATACTACATGCACACATATGGACTATGTATGGATGTTAAAATACACACATAATGATATTCTCGTAAATACATACATGCATATATTTCTTATGCAAATATTTTATTTCCAAGTGTATGTATGTATACCCATCTAAATAGTCATGGTCGTGAAATACATAAACTTACATATAACAAAATGAATATACATATATCCATATACATACATACTTATATTCTTTCTTTTACATAGAGTTTCACAAACCCCAATGAATAACGCTAATTGTGTGTGTGTGTGCTTGACAATAATATGCGCAGGCTTTTCTTTTGCATATATCCATACATAGATACATATATATGTAATACTTTTCAACAGATATGGACTGAGTCAAACATACAATGGGGTTGAAATTGAAATAAAAAAAAGAAAATAAAAATACACACGTTCAAATGGAACCAATCACAAGTTTGTGAACAAATAAGTAGAAAATGGCGATTGAGCTTTACTTGAGTGATTCTCATGAGTATAATTCTCAAAGTATAATTAATATAGTATGTAAGTAAAAAGTGTTTATTTACATTAATACATACATATATAACAAGTTTTGAGTTTGTTTAATAAAAGTACTCGTAGTATTTTAATTAAAAAAATTTTATTACACTAAATTATTACAGTTACCAAGTGCAAAAGTTTTTGCTTCGAATTTTTCAAGTACAGTCGGGCAAGTTTTTAATATATTTAGTTTATTGTTAAACAAAAATTTAAATATTCGTTCAATTATTCAACGTTAGTCAAAATTCATTACAATTATTTATGTATCTATGTTTGTTATATGGTTTAGTTGGTCTATATGCAGCAATTCATTTGGTGCTAATAGCAAAATCTTCATTAGACCCTTATCCAAATTCTTGAAAAAAGCTAAGAAATTTCACATAGTTATACAAGAACTCCCAAAAAATATTTTAGAATTACGAAATATATTTGTATACATATTTGTATATGCAAATATATACAAATACACAAAGGAAATACATTTGTATATACAAATTAAATTTATAATGGGAAAAGAAATGAAGTTATAAACTTCATTATTTCTCTGGTAATACGGAGGAGTAATGTTCGTCTTCGATATCTTCGAATAGATTAATTATTAATTATTCTATTGACAGAGAAAAACTTTTCGCGGGAATGAATTCAATTAAAGAAAAATTATTTCCAGTAATTTTTTCAAACAATTTTTTTAATTGCACCAATTAAATTCCGCAGTTGAACAAATTCTAAAATTTCATGTGTATGTACAAGGTGGGCCAAAAGAAGTCATCCGATGTTGTTTGATGATATCGGCCAAATGGGCGCCGTCACAATTAATTGCTATACAGGTTCGTTTTATGGCATTTTTCATCACTTCGGCGAGAACTTCGGGCGACAAATTCTCGCACTCGTGTCGAATGTTGTCATTGGGGGCTTCCAGGGTCTCGGGGTTGTTCACGTAAACACGGGACTCCAAAAAACCCCACAAAAAAGTCTGGAACGGTTAAATCGGGCGATCTTTCGGGCCAATGCAAATCGCCAAAACGAGAGATGAGGCGACCCGAAAACGCCGCCTTCAGAATATCGGTTGTGGCTCGCGCAGTGTGTGCCGTTGCTCCGTCCTGTTGGAACCACATGTCCTCCAGTCCTAATTCGTTCAATTGCGGCAGAAAAAACTCGGTAAACATGGCCCTATAGCGCGCACCGCCCACTGTTGCCGTTTGACCAGCGGCGTCCTCGAAAACGGCCGCTCCGGGGCCCACTACTCTTGGCAGCGTCTCGTGTGGTCCCATACTCTTCAAGGTTGGTGGTTAAACAGCGCAGTGTTTGCGCAGTCGGTGTCGGACGACCGGGGAATCGGCGACGGAATTCGCGCTGCGCCAACATCACAGACGAAATGTTACGCAAAAAAACAGACACGATTGTTCCGCGTTCTTGGGGTGTCTATCGCTCCATGGCTTGTTCACTTGTATTCTACATCTGTCTAGTTCACTTGTATTCTACATCTGTCTAGTTCACAAATGTCAAAACAGATTTGACATGGGCCGCCATTTGCAAAAATCAGAGCATCTTCCAATAGGGTGATTTCTTTTGGCCCACCTTATATGTATGTTTTATATGAATTTAAAAATAACTTTGAAATGTTGAAAAACTTTATAAATACAAATATGTTAACTGATATGATCAAAGTGTTTGCATCCTGAGAATTGGTAAGAATTTTAATTGGAAAAACAATTTACTAATAAACATTTTAATTGAAGTTCATTTTCGATTTTTCCTGTGTACTAAACAGTCAAAAATTTCACACAGAAAATGTTAACGACAACTAGTAATAAGTGACAGAGCATTTTGTGTGAAGAAAATACAGCAAATTAAGAATATGTATATGGTTCTAAAATATTTTTTCCAATTGGCCTAGTTTGATTTTATTTGAGGGATATGGCAATCGCATCAGTTCTGGACGTCCTATTTTGGACCACTTTTTCCAGCATTGCTGGCGGTATGTCATCAATAAGGCCAACAATCAATCTATTTATGATGATATGCCAGAGTATATCCCACTAGTATTACAAATGAGAAAGATTGTATGTTTAGATGTTTCTTGCACCATCACCCAAAAACCGATTAATGGATTTGGTTAAATTTGGCAGAGGCATGGTTTATAGTAAAAATTATTATATGATAGTCTTTCATGAGTAACAGGTCTAAAAAAGATACCGCTCCAAATCCTATAATTTATAAATGTTCGTGTTGACAATTTATCAAACTGAAAAAAAAAATATTAAAAATGCGTTCACGATTACAAACTATGAATTTAACAACTACCGCTTTAGTGTGACTATTTTAAAATGAGAAACACAATTAACACATGCAATACGATAAAACAAATTCGTTAATTAATGTAGCAGGGGGCATATCAGAAAATAAAGAAATAAGGCAGATTTAATTCTGACAAATGTGTACATATATGGTGGTCCTATAAAGCATGTTTATGAAAAGGAAGAGTTAAGTATGGAATAATAAAGCTTGACTATTTACTGCAGACAGCTATACAATAAATATAGAAATGCCTTTCTTCTTATGCCGAAGACAACATCACATTTTCTAATACGTACACGCGCTGCTCTTATGGCCGCACTTATAATACTTATAAATTCGAACTAGTGCCACTACGCCTACAGCCCTGCTCTATTGCCTTCGACGTATATCGTAAATTGATTGCGGAGGTTTTTAAGGTTTTTGGAGAAAAACATGCTGCATTACAGACATTTAGATTTCACACTTTAATCTCTTTGATAATTTTAAAAATAATAACACTTGCATTACATCACAGTGTAATACAAAAGAAAAAGAGAAAGTAATTTTGAATAGCGCTATTATTTTCTGTATGCTTTTATGGGGTTGTACATACAATATGAATGTGGGTATGGTAAATCTAAAATCTTCAGCTCAATTGAGTTCAAAATTGATGTCAACCATTCATTATCAGTTATGTTCATCTTAACTGTCTGGTCATCAAACTCATTTATTACATTTTGCTCAAATGCACTTGTAATCATTCAGGCAAGTAAGTACGTGTTTGTATGTGTATATGTGTTGTCAGCAAACGGGTTTCATCAGTGAAGCAATTAAAAAAAACCAAATTAGAGATAAATGTGTACAAAAGCGATAGTACTTTGGTCTACAAAGAATATTATGGGGTAACTTGCCACTAAATGCTTATGGGTCCATCGTTTCGGTATTAAAAAAATTATTTTGAGTACTTTCCCCCGGAATTTTTATAAAATTAATTTATACATATACATATATATATACATATGTACATACTATATACATACATACATATGTATACTCACACTGTTGGAAAATTATTATTTTTTGGCTTAGTAAATTTTTTTCTGTATTTATGAGAAAAGTTGCGTAGCACAGAAAAATCAGATACAATTTTTGACTTGACCGGGGTGGGAATCGAACTCGGAATGTCCATTGGTAACATAATTGGGGGATTTACAAGGTATGCATACAATGATCCGTAACCTCCTGCTCCCCCATTTGCTTGTCCTTGGTTTAATCTTGCAGTGACCCGTCAACGGACCGCTTATTAGCAGAACCCTTACATAGCTCCCCATGTTCTTATCCAGAATTATCTTGGATCGTACCAAGTCAAGTTCTGGCGATAAAGCCACCGATACCCTGCAATCCTCTCTACTTCCCCAAGAACAATTCGTTCCATATAAACCCCAATGACTACCGAGATCCCTAATGTAGTAAGCGATCAGTTGTTTCTACGATACCTCTAAATATCTCATCCAACATCGAAGCCAATCTCGCCAACTGATGGCAGTCTCATTTCCCTCAATATTGCCGTAGTGGACAGTCAGAAACAAACACTCACAGTACACACGTTCGGACGTCTGAAGACATGAACCCGATCTGAATGAACCCAAAAGTCCTTTCAGGCAGGTATTACCAATGAAGGTGGGTGTCGTACTATTTCCTTTTGTATCGGACGAGAATCGCGTAGGAATCACTAATTATATTAAATCACTAACTACCTTTAAGCTCTGTCTCGTTAACGGCTAGCGTGATTTGAACGATTGTTTCACTGCTGGATAAATTGTGAAGTTCGCTATACGACGGGTTCACCCATGGTCCTCTAGATGCAAATGGGACAACAATATAATTTTTGTTAAATGTTGAGATAGAGCGGTTGCAGATATAAAATGATTCTTTAATTTAGTAAGAGCGTAAGTATCAAATTCACAGGCTGACAATCTTTTACTCGATTTGCAGATCTACCCAATGGAAAAAATCGTTCGAATTGCTTCAGGGGTTGATTAGTTACAGTGTTTAAAAGAAATTTGTGTTTTTGGCTTGTGGCATGATAATTGTCCATATAGACTAAACACCATAACAAAGTCTTGGAGCATCAGAAAGTAGATATTCATTAAAAGAGTTTTTAGTTGTGCCCAGAAAACAGACCAGAAAATGCATATAATTTCTGAGATGAATTCTTTTAGATTTTCTACGTCAGCCATTAGCATTGCGTTTGAACGTTTGAAAACATTTTAATCCAAAGTACTATACATTATACGCAGTAATTTTTCTGAACTTAAAAACCTTGTCGAAAGCTACAAAACTGCTTTGAATTGAATTGCAAGTTCAACCGATTCCGATATTTTTTTATTTTATATTTCCGGCCTGGCTTTCAGGAAACAAAAACAGAACTATTTCTGATCTTTTGAGAATTCTATTTAACGGTCTTGAAGTTTCTTGAAGTATCTATTAATTAAGGGGTTTTGAATCACATTGTCTATTTGTCGAAAAACGATTAAATAGCAGAGGGTTGGTATCTGGCAAATACAATGTCAGTACATGTCAAATGAGTTAAGTGCTCATAAATAAAAATATTGCAGTCTTTTTGATTTTTTTTTATGCCACAAAACAAGTTGATATTGTCACTATTAGATTTGTTTTATTGCTCTTGTTTTCGTTATCCCATTTTAGCAGGGTTTTAGCAAACGAGACATTAAGAAAAGGCAAACAGAATAAAATAATTGATTGGAAACAAAAGACAAATCCACCACATGAAAATCACCACCCTTATCATCATGTCAAATCGTATTGTAAAAGTTTGTAAACAAAACAAAATACTTGACATGGGTGTTGATAAAGTTTTATGAATGTTATTGAATTTAATACACGCTAGATTGCACATTTATTAATGTTCGCAATGGATGCTGGAAATATTATTTAAATTTTGTGTACAGTACATTGTACTTTATTTTAAGCAAATGATGCAATGCTCATACGCAACTATTATGGCTTAAAAACAACAAGACGATCCTTGCACATGCATGCGTGCGTTTGTATAGATACTTGCATATATCCGGAGGGAAAAGACAGCAAACTCGTGGAATGATTGTTTATGAGTGGTTCACAAAAAGAGCAAAATATCTACAGTAGCAGAAGAAAAGTTGAGAATGAATTTTTACGAATGAATTTCGAATTCTAAATGGAAAAATGCAATTAATTCTAAATAGGTAATTAATAATTAATTGTTTAAGATGCAAACATTGTTAAAACTTATATTTTTATGAATATATATTTTCGTACATAATATGTAAAGGGTGTCTGGTGGCAAATTTATATTTTTAAATACGATTATTTCAAAAAGTAATAAACGGTGCAGAGGGAGGCTGACGCCGTTGGAATTATCGATTGTGCGGTTTTATCAGGTTCGATGTCGCAGTGGTCGAGTGAGCATCGAGCGTTCGCTGTGGAGACATTTTTTAAGAGTAATGGTTCGTACGTAATTGCTCGTCGACAATTTTGTTCAAAGTTCGGTATTCGGCGAATAAGTGATGGATCGAGTGTAAATTTAATTCGTGCATGGGTGCAGAGATTCCGCGCAACTGCAATGCCCCACGGCCAGGTCGCAGTCGATCTTCAAGGACTCTCAAAAACATTGAACTGGTTGAAAGCAGTTTACGTGAAAATCCGCGACTTTCAATACGGAAAAGAGCAGCCCCACTCGGACTTCCAAGAGCGATTATTCATGAAATTTTAAAAAAGGATCTGAAGGATCTGGCTGACATACTCTTTAAAAAATAAAATTCCCATTTCCATTCGATCGTGCAATGCCCTTAATAAAACTTTGTGTCAATTATTACGTTTTTTATTTAAGTTTGAAAATAGAAATCTGCTACCAGACACCATGTACTTTAAAATCATGACGGAATTTGAGGTACGGTTGAGCATTTCAGTATTATTTCGATAGAATTTATGCCTTCCAAAATCATTTTCTAATAAATTCATATTCTGCATCACAACTACATATATTTTTGAGACGGCCTATCTATCGCTTTCATTTAGTTCTTTTTAATTTGTAGTCTTAAACTATTATAATTCTTAAGAAATAGATAGTTGTCTTTTTATTTTTTTTTGTTGGACCGGCACTCAGGGAATGACCCCTACACATACGGTGCATTGAGCTGGAACTAGGAAAATAAGATTTTGGGAGGGAGGGTAGAGGGAGCAGTATTTATTGATATTTGATTTCAATCTTCCCACGATAAAAGTGACAGGAAAGACCTTTGCGCGTAGTCCATACCGCATACGTGCCGTTCGGCCTAAAAACAAATTTTCTCTGTAATGCGTAGTGCGAGTCGCCGCCAAATCGACCACAAATGGATGCGCTCTTAATGATGATCGCGTCGTGCGCGCGAATGACCGGTTTTCGGGAACAAGTTCCCTGATTTCATTAGAACACATCCCATTATAGTAGCGAGAGAACAACGAAACGCACCCCACGTTGCGACGATACTCAAGAGAGTCGATACCCTACTATCTCCAATGAGTTTCTTCGTCCTTTCTTGGTGCATGCTGATCATTAATTTATGATAAAAATTAAAACACTTTTCAGCAAATTTAGCCTAGATCGATATCGAAATGCGATCTTTATCCAATTAATTTTCTTCAATTAATAAATTGAAAACACTTTTATTTCATAAAAATATTTAATTCGGCAAGATTTGAGAGGCACTGTAGAGCATCTTTACAGATATATTTGTATAGACTTTTTAGTTTATTAATGGTGGTGGTAGTTTAGTTATTTAACCATACATTTTCCTACTGATTGATATTAGCAAGTTCTGTCAATATTACGCCTTATGGTTAATATTGCAAGTTTTATTTGGAACACTATTTAAGCAGCTTAATGGGATGAGAAAATCACAAAGTCATATCATCTCGCAATCATAATTTTTTAACGAAATAGCCTCTATGCAAGCGTATGTATGTATACGAGTACATACATTTATAAATGTATGATGGGTACGTATGATAGTTTTTATGCGTTAAACGCATGACAAATATTATTTTATATGTATGTACATATATGTATGCATGTACATACATATTTATCTTGCGTTCCACTAATTCAATTCTATTTGATTTTAACATGTCGAACAAATCAAATTCGTTTAGCTTTGACAATTTATTTATTAATTTATTCAATACAATTGACCCGGCACATGCATGCTGCGCGTATGTGGTATACACAGCCAAATGCATATTATATACATACATACATATGTATATATGTATATGCATGTAAATATGTATACGAATATATAAGTTTTGCGAAAT
Source organism: Dexiosoma caninum (assembly GCA_963924685.1). Taxonomy (NCBI): domain Eukaryota; kingdom Metazoa; phylum Arthropoda; class Insecta; order Diptera; family Tachinidae; genus Dexiosoma; species Dexiosoma caninum. The sequence goes on along the minus strand of OZ004729.1, from coordinate 40,077,412 downwards.
ATCATCTTTGTTGCCAATTTAAGCAACCACTACTGCAGACAAATCAAATCCATGCATTTATGGTTTTGCCAAATTCACTTAAAAATATTAAAAAGTCAAAATTTTTTTTTATTTTGTCAGATACAAATATATTGCTTCTGTAAGCAATGTGTTTAATCTAAAGTATCCCAATAGACATTTTCTGAACAATTTGAACACACATATGTATGTATGTGTATCTAAGTACACGGGGACCGAAAGTAATCACCCGGGGCATAAGTAATCACCCGATGTCTTTTTGCTGCAATTTTATTTAATAAAAACCTTTGGATCTGCACCTTTGGATGGTCATCAACTCTGGCGGCGGTCACTTAGCCCATATCATAAGCAGTGCCAAAATTTGTCTTAAAAAAAAATTACAGCAAAAGAACATCAGGTGATTACTTTTGGCCCAGCCTGTATTTAAATACATATTTTAAGGTTTAAAAAAATTACCATCAATCTCTTCAAATAATTTTTAACTGATACCAGTCTGACTTTAAATAATAATCCCAACAAAAGTTAGGGAATGTGTTACAGCTACTAAACAGAATAATTTTCAACAATATACTACATACCGTCTACATTACTTAGAAGCAGTTATGTAGTGACTTGATGACAACGTGATACAAAAGCAGTTTTTATTCCACAAAAAATCTCTACTGTTTCTAAAAGCAGAAATACTCTTAATACCGATATTTCCTAAATCAAATCAGCCTGAAACATCGTGAAATGTCGATTTTTATGTAAATTCTTATATATACGTAATATGGAATTGAATCGCAGTCGAATGAAAGTGTCTCGCATTAAATACCCATTTTTACAAATTTACACTTTACAGTAAATACGCTGTAAAGCCATTTTACGAGTACATCAATTTAAAAGAGAAGAATAAAGTGTAGACATTAAAAATTTAAAATTTGTCTGTTCAGGTCTGAAATATTTTGTTTTACACACGGGAGCGACGAGATTTCCTATGAGAAAAAAATCATTAAAATCGGCTCACTCAGTAAAAAGTTCTGAAATAACACAAATAAAAACAAATCCAGTCAAATTGAGAACCTCCACCTTTTAAAGGTTAAAAAGGATTTGTAAAATAATATGATAAACTTAAAAACATTAATTATTTATTTTTGAACGCTTTCAACTACATATACCAAGGTACCAAGGTCAATATTATTACAACTCCAACTTTGGCAAAAACAACATTGCTTTTTGTTGTTGTTTCTCGAGTATACATACATGTCAAAGAAACTGCAATAACGTATTTGCAATGGCATTTAGAACTTGTTATTCATAAGCGAGAGTGGTAAGTACTTGCGTCCACTGACATCGCCATGTTAAAGTAATCAGTTAAAAGCCAAAGTGGAAGTGGTGAAGAGTATGATAATTAGCATTTTAACTCATTACTTTGCCAGCAAAGTTTTTGCTGGGTATGTTGAGATTTAAGAGATTTCGAGTGACAGAGACAAGAAATTGTTTTGTGAACCTCTTTGTAATTTCATGGTCCTTTCAAAGGACTCCTTTGTTGGCTTTGAGACAATCTGAAATAATTCAGCGCACAGCTTTGTAAAGTATTCTATTTATTTTTAATTGTACATACTTACATATACATACATATGTATATATAATTTGGTTTTGTTCGATGATTCTTAGAAACGTATAAGCTTATAAGCTTGGTATCAGTTTGATCAGCAAAGCATTCCTGTCGACTAAGTTATCCCAATTTGGGTTCAGAAGATTACATAGTGCTATTCAAATGGTGTACCTAACTGGTTGTGTAAAGCATAAAAGGTGTCGTCGGTCCTTTTTATCGATGTTGCGTTATTGCTCTCTATACAAATTAACAAAAAGCTTTTGAACTTTAATTTTAATGTGTTATGCGGTCTTAAATTGTTTTATATTTTGTGTAAATAAAGCATTGATTACTTAATAAGCAAAAAAAAAAAATGAATTTGTTCATTAAGATTCGGAATGTCGTCATAAAAGTAGGTTTTAGAGCTGGGCGATATCTCATTCATTCATTTCGATAGAAAATGCCAAATTATGTGAAGTGAAGAAAATCGTAATTTAAATTTTATTAAGTTTCCTTAATGTAAGTACGCATGTATTTGTATTGCAAAGAGTGTTGAAAGTCATTAAACAATTTACACAGTCATAAATTTTCTTACAATTCACTTAATGACGCTGTTCCTAAAACTGCGACGCTATTCCCTGTTTATCGCAAATCCAATTTTCTATTGCCCCAGCTACACTGACAGAAGGCATGGAAATAAATGCAAACAAACAGAAAAGACCATTAACGCATCTGTCCGTTTGAGCCGCCTGAACGATTAAAATTGTTCGTTGCTTTTTCGCCGCTCATTTTTACGTGAGTGTGTGCGTTTATCTGTGTTAAATAATTTTCGCGCAGTGACTTTGGCCAAAGTGCGTTGGGGTCATATTAAAAAAATATATATGTTTGTGTGTATGTGCCTATTTACAACTGTGTTGTATGTACATATGCATTTAGCATCCCATGTCATGTTTCAAATAAAAATTATTTCCCCGAACAAATATTTAAATCTTTTAACTTGCGAAATAAATTTCTCTGTTTTATGATCAGACCATGGATGGGCATACATACTCAAATATTTATACTTTTCATAAAATACTTACTTAAGTTAAATGTTACTTATTAAGGATATGCATGCAATAGATATCGGTATTATGAGTTTATATTTTTGTAGGTAACAAACGATTCGTCAGCAAAGTAAAATGAGTAATAAAATCACATTTATAAACACTTCAAAATTGAATGCATGTCCTTATCATAAAAAGTGCTAAAGCAGCGTTGTAAAGATAATGAAGCTTTCCTCCGTCTATCTATCCGTTTACCACCAGCCATATCTAGCACTATTCCTTTCTTATAGAAGGTAACAGCTAGTACGAGGTTTGTTCAAAAGAAAAAGTGAATTTTGTTTTCTTCGATTACAATGGCGTGGTGCATCATGAGTTCTTGCCAACAGGTCGTACGATTAATAAGGAATACTACAAGGAAAATATGCAACGTTTGCGTGAAGCAATACGGCTCAAACGATCGGAATTGTAGAAAAAAAACCATGGATTCTGCATCACGATACTGCACCAGATTCCACAGCAATGCTTGTTCTTGGTTTTTTGGCCAAAAACAACATCATAATCTGCCTCAACCACCTTATTCACTAGTTTTGGCTCGCTGCCACTCTTTTCTATTGCCACAATTGCTGAAATCGAAGAACGAGCTGATGGCCTTACGAAAAAGCGCATTCCATAAGTGCTTCGAGGATTGGAAGAAGCGCTGGCATAAGTGCATTATATCCGATGGAGATTGTGTTGAAGGGGACAAAATGGATATTGATGAACAAATAAATATTTTTCAATAAAATTCAAAATTCACCTTTTCTTTTGAACAGACCTCGTAGTAGTAGTTCAATATTTATTAGGAAGGAATTAAAAATGCAATATTTTTTTTTTACTGCTATTTAATTATGTATGTCAGAATTAAACTGTTCTTGTTTTTTAAATCATCATGCATTGCATTATGCAAATATTATATTATATCTACTGACAACTACACACAGTGGACAAAACTCGAAGGACGCTGATTATGAAAGTGTAGCAACTTTCGAAAATGGCATCCCGTTCCGTTCTGCTAGTGTATGTCAGTGTAATTTACAATTTTGTTCTTTGGATTTAGTTTGTTTCTTAGTATATAACTATGGCATGTAATTCTCAATGTCTGTAAAGGTATCAAAGGTATAAATTTTCAGTATCAACCTAATGAAACATAATTATGTACATTAACTGAAGTTTTCGTATGCATTTGAAACAATCAAAAAATATATTTTTATATTTAAAGAGAATTAACACTCAGACAATGATTGCCTACTACTAGGTGTTACCTTCTATAGGAAAAAAATAGTGATAGAGACACGTGGTGAGGGGATAGACAGAGGAAAGTTTCACTATTTTATAAATCTGGTTTTGCAAAGGAGACGTATTCAACTGTGAAGCTGAGTTTTAGTGGTGATTTTTATTAATTAGAATATGCAATAAGCAAACAACTTTGGATAAAAAATATCTTTTTTTTTATGACGTTGCAGGGGATGTAATATTCGACCAAGCAGAGCATCGAAATTCTAATTTAAAAGTATTTTTTATTTAACGCATAAAATCTTAATGAAATTGTCATCAATTAAAATTTCTGCACCATTCCCCCATTTGTTTCGTGTATCGTTTAAATTTGTTTAAATTGTTAAGTGTGCCTGGCCGTCGTAAAGAAGGGGGTTGCAGTTTTTATTTCCCTTTTTTATATAGTGATTGTGATGATGATGTTCGTATTTTTTGGCTGAAATAATTTAAAACATGAAATTATGACAACAATTGTTAGTGTCATTCTAAGCCGTTTCATTGGAGTTTTTTACAAGATGATTACTTGTGAGCGTTTTTATTACTACAACGAAAGGATATGAATATTTGAAGGATGCGTAGAAGTTGTGTGCCCATAAAAATAATTTGTGGCTTTATTTTTTAGGGTGAAAATTTGCAGAGTAAAAATATGATTGAAACTCCCTGACAACCCTCTGCAATAAAAAAATTTTATAAAGAAAACCACTTTAAATTTCATCAAATATCTAAAATATTAGAAGGATAATTTTTTTAATTTTTTTAATTTTTTTTGTTGTCCAACGCAATTTATTCAGTTGTTATATAAATATTTTTATTATATTTTTCATCTTCCGATGTTATATCTATTCAAAGTGGTTATTTTTTTTTGATTTCAGATATTTAAAAAAATCTGTTGTTCTAATGCATTTCCTTGTTGCTGGAATGTTATTAAAGGCGTTTTCTTTGCAGCCAAAGATGCACTTCATGCTCAATGTTTCCCTAATCATTTGAAAACGTACACTTTATTATACCTCTATAAATCCAATTTACAGCACTTCAGAAAATAATAATAAAGTGCACATTTCTTAAATAAATAAAGTGAAAAGTATGGCGAACAGTTACCAGCACAAGAATACTGCATGAAAACCGCTTAAAATAAATAAATGATCAATTTTTGAATTCAAAAATTTTCTTCCATTAATTGAAAAAATAAAAGAAATTTAATAAATTTCAGTCCAAAAATTTAATTTTAATACTAAGAAATGTATCTTATAGTTGGATGTGGACCTTGGAGAACAAAGATAAATGTGTGAATACGAGTATACTATATACATATATATAGACATGCAGACCACGTATTATACATTATAAAACAAGACAAAATAGAATTTTTATTAAGGGCCTCTGATCAGTCCATTAAGGCCTGTTGTCGGTGATATGTTCTCTCGATTTATATCGAGCTTCCTCTGGGATCGTGCTATAAGAGTTATTATTGAAGGCATTTCATCCTAATTCAGGGGTACCCAAAACTTTATTTCCCAGTTCCGGCACAAAGCACCGCATTATTGGGGGTCAACGCAAAAAAGAAAATGTAAATTTTTAAAACGTTAACATACTGTAGGGCAGGCACTAGCTGACGTGGACGAATTGCAGCCATGAAGAGCAGAAGTATATGTATTTCCTGGTCTACACTGGATAGAACTAAAAACTCCTTAAATGAATATGGATTTCTTTTGAACAAGGTTTGTTGATAAGAATACAAATCTACAATCAGATATAATACAGTTGGACTGCTGCAGTACATTGGAAACAGCTATCAGCCTATTGCTAAATTTTATGGATATTAATTGCACTCAATAGCCATAATGACAATTAAATTTTAATAACATAAGCAAAAGTATAGAATGATTAGCTTTTATAATAAGAAAAACTAATAAATCTTCGCAAATAGTAGCAACAAATGAGAGGAAAGTAAACCCTTTTTAAATGCAGTAGCTATTACGAGTACAACTAATAAATCTTATTTTGACCATTAAATTATAAAAAGAAGTCGAATTATCACAGCCTTTTTCAAGAGTTTCTTCACAAAAATGTACAGATTTAATGAAAATACGAGTATCATGAGCGTGATAAACCGGAAGATCACTTAATTAGAAGCTTTTTGGTCAATGTGTCCCTGTGGAAGTGAAATTTGAGGGAATATTATGTTGACTGTTGTCGACCTCGTGTGCATGTGTGGAAATTAAGTTCCCATTTGTGAACATAAATCTTGCAACCAAAACTAAATCTTAAAGTACCGGAACTAAGAAAAAAAAAAACAAAAACAGAAGGAACAGCAAAGTCATATCTTTAATGCACATGCTGGGCTGTGTTATATCTACGAGTATAACTTTTATGTTGTATGAATTTATGTATCTTTTCATGTGACTAAAGCAATGAAAAGACAACCCTAATGTCTGGCAAAGAAGAGATTTATGATGGTTCAAAAACTAAACCAAAAGCAAGTAAAAGGTTTCGTTTTCCACTCGCAATGCCATCTACTTGAGCGAGAGTTTTGCATGTTCAACATGGAATTATTATCAGACGCAATGTTTGCCATAACGGGTGACAATCGCAACTACGTTTCTCTATTCAGAGTGTGACTTGCAAAATTTGGGAATACAGTTAAATTATTCTATCGATTTCCTTTCATATGCTTATTTGTTAATGCCATGTTACTACGCTTAAAAAATTAATACGTCCTATTATTTTAACATCCATACATACATAACTATATGTGTGTACATCGTTTCGCACAATTTCATTCATTACTCCTTTCATTTCTGTATAATGAAAAAAAATGTTTGCATCGTGTGAGGGGTAAGTCAATGAATGACAATGATACTAATACAATTTCTTCTCCTTTATATCCGGCATTGATATACAGCAGTGTAGTTTATGGACTGGATATTGAATGGACTTTTGTAAGCGTGTTTGCGGAAGTGAACGACAGGCGTTCGATTGATTTTAATTCAATTTTAGTTCTTTTTCTACATATGTATGTACATATTAAGCTATGTTTTCTTTAGTAAGAAAACACTAAAGCATTTTATAGTTTCTTTAGTTGAATATACAGTGTTTTTTCAAATTTCAAATGTTAAATTAAAATTCTTGATATTTAATGTTGAAATTTTGCATTCTTTCTATCCGGTGTGACTTTAACATCAGCAAAGGTGTTGTTAATTGTCAGAGTATGACCCCTATCAGTTAGGCAAATACTGATAGGGTGCAATTTATACGTGTAGTTTCTAGTGGGGAACAAGATTCAAAATTTTAACTCACATACAGCTGTTATAACATGCCGGCCATCTCGATTGTGACAGGCAGAGTACAGATTTGCGTGTAGGTGTAAAGCACATGTGCCGCAGATGAGTGTGTCAATCCGTATCTTGGTGGTACGGATTTGAGAGTAAATGTGCAAATCCGGTGACAGGATTTGAGAAGAATTGTAGGGAATTTCATGCAGCATACACACATACATAAAGTTATTCTAACTACAGGATGGGCAAAAAGTCATCATGCAGTTTAACAATTTAATAACTTTTTCGTTTATATATTTCTTGAAATTTTTTTTTTTAGATTCCAAAAATAACACCTGGAGAATAAATAATGGAGAGATTGACAACTGAATAAAGAATCAGAATAATAGAATTTTATTAGTTAAATTAGCGATCAATGATTCTAAAATCTGTTTATGAGTGATGAAGCTCATTTTCATTTGAAAAGCATTGTTAATAAGCAGAACTGTCGGTTCTGGGATTCTGAAAATAGAAGAGCCAATCTACAACGCCAATGGCACCCAATATTTGTGAACAAGAACTAAACAATCCTTGAACTCAAGGTCAACATTGTTGCAGAAATTCGAGCGGTACAGCTACAAATTTTCAGCGAACCCATAATTGCCAAGCTGAAAACGAGGGTCATTTAACTGACATTATTTTCCATACTTAAAGCGTTTTCTTTTCAACCAAAAGTGCATTGCATATCTTACGCTATTTTGCCCTATTCATTTGAAACACTTTAAGCACTTTATTGTTTCAATTTAAATGCATTTTACAGCACTTTAAAAGACAACAATAAAGTGCAGATATTTTTAATAAATAAAGTATAAAGCACTTTTTGAGTATCAAAATCAATCACTATATAAAAGAATTTCCATTTACAAAAAAAATTTTAAAAATAGGTAAACGAAAAAGTTTTAAATTTTTAAACGACAAGGTGACTTTTGGCCCAATATGTTTTCAATATGAAAGCATATTATTATTATTATTATTGGGCCAGGAAGCAGCGCGACCAGGAACATCCGCTGTGCGAAGCATAATAATGAAAGCATAACTTCGTAAACTTAAGAATATTGTGTCGTTGAATTTAGTTTGTAGAGACACTGTGCATTTGAAAGAAACATAGAAAAGATCCATACATCATTCGCTTTTCTTTTTGTTTCTCATACTTGTAGATGCTTCTTTTTGCGTACGCAGCAAGACGCCACATTGAATATGTTTTCTTAATATCCTTGCTGTGGGATAACAACACTCATACACGCATATCATCATAATAAATGTGTATATACAGACATACATACATACTCGTCCATACAACATATCTTGTATTAAATTTATTCTTTTTTATTTTTAATCCTCCTCCGCTTTGAATTACGGACCCATGACTTTGACAAACTTGTGCATTTGGAATCATTTGTACTCATAGAGTTTTTGTCAAAATTTCTTTTCAACTTTTTTTTTACTTCATAATCTTACATATTTGTTTTACTGATTTGGTACAAAAATTTTTTTTATATTTTATTTATCCTTAAAACTGTCTGGTGTGGCGTCATGGCTTTTCTTATTCGAAATTATTCAAGCATTGACGTTATAGGGGGAAGATTTCGTTTCTTGTTGTTTTTCTTTATGGCGGAAATGATGATCGTTTGCAAAATTTTCTTCCTTCCAAGTGGGGGAAACAAACATAAATTTGTCAAATCCGTTAAGATTTGAAAATTATAATGGCAAGAACGATTTGCCTCCAATAGGATGGTGCAGCGCAAAAAAAAAGTTAAAATAAAAACTTTCAACGATAATATCTCAACTATTAATCATAAATTATACTACAAACAATAAGAATTAAAGTCGAAACGGCAGCAATCTTGAAAACAATTTTAGTAGAGAAAACAATGAAAAGCCATGACTATTTAGAATTTTATGGAGTTTTTAGAAAACTTTCAGACTAAATGTATGAAACAGCAATACAATAAAATTTAAGATATGCACAAGTTAATGTTAAATTCAATATTTATGTAGAATTGAACTTTTGTTGTTGTTGTTAAATAAGATTTTTATAAATTTTTTTTTACCGAAAATAATCAAACAGCCCACGAAGTTTATTGGCTCGCTTTATGATTATGTACTTGTTAAAAACTGAAAAAGTACTATTTGATAATGACAAAAATAAATTAAGTTCAGTTTGGAAGTCGCTCAAAGAACCGGATGTTTTTCATACAAATTTTCCATCGAAGTAGCTCGTTTGGGTTCTATGAAGCGCACATTAATCTTTTGAAATTAAAAATAAAAAATTTCAATGACCTTTGAGAATAACAATTATCTAAATTAAAAACTTTACAACTACCACCCTGTTGACACAAAGACTACTGATGACGTGTGTAGTGGCATAGAAAATACGTATTCTAATCAACTGGTGTTGGAGATTAATTTTTCTTTTTCCCTTATTCTTCTAATCAAAAACGTAATTTCTTCACAATATTGTGATAAATTAATTGTGAACTTGAACACGACAGAAAATTTTCTTTCATTTGTAATTAATAATAAGAAATACAATTTAATATGTGTTGAGAAAATACAATTTGATAATTTAGAAAGTTTGTTGCTTCTCCTGTAAAATTTGTTTGCTGTAAGTTACTTAAGTCTTTTTAGCTTTCATATGACGATATATATGGAAGGTAGGGGTCGCCTTTTTAAACTTTTCTTTCTATCTTTGGAATTTGCCGTCGGATCTTAAAGAATGATATATAAATGTTTTTGTCTCGAGAAGCCCAATATTCTGCATCAATGGCCATTGACTTCCAGTATCCCCTTCTAGTATTTATCCACCTGATCTCTGTTTCTACCACCCAAATGTGTACCCCTAATATCAGAAATTAAAGTTCGCAAAAAACAGTAGATGTTTGCTGAGGAAGGATATCGATAATACTTGCAGAACAGTCGATATTTGTAGCCTGATCTACAATCAACTATGATGTAACGAAATCGTGTCTATTTGTAATAGCTTCTTACTTCTCTATGCCGTTCGCTTCCAAACAATTACAATCACGGCAAACATTCATGCATGTGGCTTGATACTAAAGTAATCTCTAATGATCACTCTAACATGAATTCTCAAACACTGGCAATTCAACGAAGTCTCTACGTTTTTCAATACATATCTTGCATTCGTCTATATGCATTAAATATTAGATTTGGCTATATTCTATATGCAACATTTAATGTATCTGTTTTATAGTTAATTCTCTGTGTATATGGTACTTTAATAATCTACAAAATCTCGCGCATGTATCATAATTATTTTCTCTATCTATTTGTAATTTTTAAAATCTGGATAATGATTATTATCTTTGCAATGTAATGTTAATGCTGCTTTTGGTGTTGTTTTAATGTTTCTGTATTTTTAATCAGATTTGTGTCCAGAAATTTTAATTTTTAGTTTATTTTTTAGTTTACCTACATATACATACCTTATTACAACTATCATTATCATTACTAGCCCACGGTATACTATAAACTAATTTGGACATTTCTGATTTATCTATTCTATCTTTTGTTCAGCTAAATAATATACCTAATGTATTATAGATTTTATTTGCTATTATATATTTTTCCTTATCATAAATATTAGAATATAGTAATTTTTCAGATATACATAAGATACACATAAACAAATGACTTACTATAAATTTTTGGTTCAGTCATTACTCTTCTAATTTAAATATTACAATTTTTATATAGCATTATTATTAAAGAATTAACTATAAAACAGATACATTAATTGTTGCTCAATGTTATAGACATTTAGTTAATAGATAATAGAAGTTAAATTAATTTTACATAGTAAACATTTTTAAAATAATTGTTATTTGAGTTATAATATTTTTAGTATTTTACAGAAATCAAATTTATTAATATATGAGTTTTTTAATTTTTGATTTACCGCCTTTTTATAAAAACTAAATTTGACTTTTTCTTTAAACCGAAAAAAAAGGTTTACTTTTCCAGGGTTAATATTTCTTAATTTATACAGTGGCCAAAAAAACTATTCGACATAGGCCGTAAACTTTATATATTTATCAAGAAAAAAATATGGAATGTTGATTTTAACAAAGTAAACTTATAAAAGTCTTTATTAAGGAACACAAAGTTATATTCAGTAAAAAAAATGAGATCTCAAAGTAAAAAAAGCAAAAAACACATGAATTAAAATATTAATAACAAAAAACAAGCAAAAAAAGTATTCGACATTGGTAACATTTTTAAAATACATGAATTGAAATACAAGCTTATTTCTACTTCAGTAGCGAGTTGCTTTTCCTTGCCTACGTATAACCTCTTTTAAATGATCTGGCATAGATTTTACCTACGTTTTGGTATATTCTGGATTAATTTGGCTCCATTCCTCTTGCAGGATAACTTTCATCTGGTGTTTGTTCGTAAATTCACGTTTTCTGATTCTTTTTTCCAAGTGACCCCAAAGATGTTCAATAGGGTTAAGGTCTGGGGACTGTGGCGGCGTTTTTATTAATTTTGGACAATTATATAAAAGCCAAAGCTTTGTATTAGTGGCACAATGTTTGGGATCATTATCTTGATAAAACTGAAATCTATTTGCCAGACCCAATTTTTCAGCACTTGACCTAAAATTTTGCTTTAGGAGGTCAATGTACTTTCGGTGATCCATAATCCCATCAATAAACGCAATATTACCCACGCCTGATGCCGCCATACATCCCCATACCATAACACCACCGCCACCATGTTTAACAGTTGGTACCATATTCCTTTCATTCAATTCTCTGTTAGGCTTGCGATGTACCAGAACTTTTCCATCACATCGAAAAAGGTTATATTTACTTTCGTCAGCAAAAATAAAATCCATCCAGAACTCCATTGGCTTATTTACATGCTCTTTCGCAAAATCTAATCTCAACTTTCTATTTTTCTTAGTAATGTGTGGCTTCTTCCCGGCTGATCGTGCATGGAAATCGTGCTTTTTTAAGACGTTTCTTATTGTTTGAGGTGTAACGGGTATACCTAAATGTTCCTCAGTGTTTTTATCTAAAGTGTTAGCAGTAATTTTTGAATTTTTTCTTACTTCACGCACGATTCACCGTTCATCTGAATCTGTAAGTTTGCAAGGTCGCCCAATCCTTACCTTGTTTATCACAGTTTTACTTGATTTGTACTTTTTTATAATGTAATATACAGTAGTTCTTGACCTTTAAACAATTTCTGATATATTCTTTTCCGTTTTCCCTAATTTAAAATAATGTATTATTAAATTTCTTACATCAACAGAAGTTTCTTTCCCTTTACGTCCCATCGTCGCGATCACTTGCACAGAAATAAGAAAAAAGTTATTGTAAATGATAAACAAGAAACATAGCGATATTTTTACCAACAATGACATGAAGTAATAAGAAATACACAATCAGAATAAGGGAAAAACAATGCCAGTCGAATACTTTTTTTGCTTTGCAATTTTTGTTTTTTCGTTCAAACAGATAGATGAGTTAAAAAATGTGCAATTTTTATTATTTTTAGGACCATAAATTATTAAATACATATAATACAATGTGATCTCACGTTTATACATATAAAAAACAAAAAGATACTAGCATTTTCAATGAAATTTAAAAAAATAATTGCAATGTCGAATAGTTTTTTTGGCCACTGTATGTATTATTAAGAACTTGTACCTAGTAAGCAATTTAATTACGATTTATTTACATTCCAAAGAGTTATTTACTCATTTAACAAGTCTGTTTTAGTTACACATCCAGTCGACTACTCGTTACTTGAATGCTGCATACAAAGTACCCGCTAGTGCTATGTAAACCAATATGAATTATTGTTTTTTTATTATCGCCTACAGATGACGAACTTTGTTAACTACATAGTTTGTTTTAACTAAATTAAGTAATAAGTGTTTTGAAGTGAAATAAAAGTGAGTTTCAATTAGTTTTATTTCTAAACAATTAGGAAATTAATTTAAACTAAGAACAAAAATTTTAAATGTACTATTTATTGAAAGCAAATATTTGCTTTGAAAAAGTAAAGTGAAAAATTAATAAATAAAAATAGAACAAGAGGAGGATAAAGAAGATAATATAATATAGAATATGGTGAAAAAGTGATAAAATTATATTAATTTAAAAATATTAAAAAGGGCGTATTATGCGCTGTTTAAACTATTCACATATAAAATTTAATTATTTAAATAATTTATGCGAAATAATAATTTATTTGGTAAAAAATGGCTTGAAAACTGGCTGATTGGCATTAGGATATACAATTTGTTGCCATTATGAAATTGTTTGTATTTACTATTGTCAGCATAAAACGTTCAATATGTCCACATTACCTAAAAAAGGCAGACACAAGTTTTGCCACAATCAGGGTTGTCAGATCTAGCGTTTTTTCGTCAAACGTGGCGATTTTAATCTTGTTTGGCGTCCTAATTTTCGATTTGTCGTCATGGCGTTTTTTTTTTGTCGATTTAAAAATAGTTCGCTGTTTTATTCGCTATTTTTTATGATTCATGATTAGGTTTTGAGAATTGTTAAATTCAATACGAAAAAATAATAATACGATAATGTAGGTGAGAAGAAAAATATAAAAATAGAAATATGTATGTATGTGTAAAAAGTAAATTCAATAATTGTTATGGTTTTTGTTTAGATTTTTGGTTTTGTGTTCGGTATTCACCTATTTAATTCTCAATTTGTTAATTGAATTTTAACATAACAATCTAAAGTTTGTAGCAAGAAATTAGAAAAAATCCACTGATGAACTAAATAAGCTTTAACGAAGTAGTACAATATGGATATGCTTTCCTCCTCAATAATCAATTTTTTTGAGTTTATGAGAATATTACAAAGTATTTAAGAACACATTTCATATATTTTTTTTTCGTGAAAAAGCATAATTTTGAAATAATCGTATATAAAGATATTCCCAAAGTAAATTTATTTAATATATGTATAAAAAATTATCTTATTCTGGTATTTTTATGTATCAAATTTGAGGCATTCATATGTTTGCGAAAAGCTGATGATTTTGATTTATCGTCGTTTCTTATGTAAATATTATAAACCGGCATCCTTTCACTTTTACTTTTTTATTTTTTATAACACTAAAGTGAATGCGTATATATAAATGTAAGTGGCGAATGGAATTGTTGTACTACAACTCACGTTTTTTCTTCGCGATATGTCAAAAACAACTAATGCAAATATTACAAAAACAATTGTATTTATGACGTTTGTTGCACAAACGTACCAAAAATTGCCACCTGTTTTAACAACCTCACCTTGTTTGATACGCTTTGATATAATGTTTAGATATATAATAGAAATGCAACTACATACATATGGATGTATATCAAATATTTGTTTAACCCTGCAATTACACATCCCATTATAGCATGCTACTACCAAATACATATTAACATCGAAAAATTCTTCGAAAAACTAGAAGCTCTTGCCACTAGGTTGTACGATTAAACATGCAACTTTTCGCTGTTCAACTTTGCTTCCATTTTAGGTTTTTGTTTATTTTCATTATTTTTTTATCAAAATACCGCGTTCTTCTTATAAGAAAATTTTCTTAGAAAGGGCAAACATTTGTTATTATCAATTTTAATAATATTACCGCTCTATAATTAACAAACTTTCGTTTTTTGCACGTAAAGCAAGAAATAAATCATAATTTTTATTAAATTTTCAACAGGGTAATATTGTTTATTGTTTATTTATTTTGACATTTAGTGGAATGCTACAACTTACTATGTAATACTAACCACAAAAATCCTATTTTTTGCTTCCTTACGTATACCACTATAAACTATTTTATAGCAAACGCTGTATGTTTTTTAAATTTTTGGCGAACTTTAGGCATTCGGATCAAATTAATTTTTTAGGATTTATAAAAAATATTTTTTTTTTCATTTTGCACCACCACTCAGGAGATGACTCCTACATATGCGATGCATTGTGTTGGAACTATAGGAAAGGTTAGTAGGAGAAATGATAGGAGGTGAAGCTTCCCTATCTTACAACACTGCTTTTTGCACGTTATTTGTTTTTATAGCAGTGTTCTAGCGCCTCTGATGTCAAGGAGACGTATTAAATTTTAAAGCTTCGTTTTTATTTGCCTTTTTTAGTAATTATTTTACTTCGCCCTACTGTTCAGTGACCAGTGACTATGTCCTCGCCACTTTTTAGTCAACTGACAAAAAGACACTGAAATGCACATCAGAAAAAATGTGAGATGTTTTTATGAGTCTGAAACTGGAGTTGAACTCAGGAAAATTTTTCGTTTTGTAGTCAACGTGCAGAGTACTTCGACCATCGCCACCCTAAATTATAATTATTAATTATAATAATTATAAAAATAAATATTTTGTTACAACACTAAAAAAAGTTTTTTTTGGCGATTTTTAACATTGAATTTGGCGAAAAATGTCAAAATAAATCTGACAACACTGGGCACAATGCAAAAAAGAATGAAAAGAAAAACAAAAATGCAACATAAAAATGATTTTAATCCGCGGGCAGACGAATAGTGCAAGGCATTTGTTTATGAATTTTAGGGAGTTGACTTTGACGCCGTCTAATGATTATTAACTCACAATAATTGTATTCGCAATAACCATCCAAATATATAATCAAATTAATAATGAATACTATAATTAGGCATGTGTAGTATAGTCATACAGAAAAGTATAGTATGTCTTTTTTTGTATGTTTTATGCAAATCACATTTCTTTCAGTTTTTTTGCTCTAATTGGTCAGCATAAATTAATAAATATGTATGAAATTTATTTTTCGACTTTGGAATAATCAAAAAAAGCCGTGAACGTCTTTACTTATGTACATACTCGTACATATTCAAGTAATTCCTACATTTGTTCAATCTTATGCAAACGGTGGATGACACTTCTTTTTGAATATTTTTTGCTTGCATTCAATTGTTTAAGTACATATTATGTATGTATGCACATAAATAGATGTATATGCATGGGCAGATCTTTTTATTATAATTTTTTTTCTAATTTGATCTAATATTTTCACTCACTGGATAATGCAATAAAATGAAATTCATTCATTATTTTAGAGGTAAATGAAATGTGGTAGGCTGATTGATAACGATATGCTATGTATATATAAGAATATGTACATATGTATGTACGTATTGAACACAATTGCCTAGAATTAAACCAAAAATAATATAAATGTTTGCACAAATACCTACTCAAATTTGTTCTCATATACATACAATGTATATATGTACATATATATGTATATATAAGTATATATATGTATATATATATATACATATGTACATATATATATATATGTATGTACTTATTAATAGATATGACATCTGGAGTTTTTTTTATATTTATTAGGTTAAAATGTTTAACAAAAATGTATGCTATGCATTAATTGCCTGTTCATAGAAGCCGAGGTGAAAATAATCGTTCGCCATTTATATTGAAAACAAAAACAATGAGTTTTTTATTGTTGTTTTCAATATAAATGCCCAACGATTATTTTCCTTCGGCTTCTATGAAGAGACAGTAAATATTATATAATTAAATATTACACGAATGCTTAATGATTTCATCACAGCTAGGTACATATTTTTTCAAATGTACTTATTTCATCATTAATTCTTCTGCCAGTATAAAATATGTACATACATATATAAAATTATTGAACAGGAAACAAAAAAGAAATCATACATACATATGTACATATTTTGCACATTTTAGGCTTACGGGGGTTTTATTTGCATTATGCCCCGGATGTTCAATGCCCAAAACAAAATTATTAATGTAGTAAGTAGTCTGAATAGAACCTTACACGTATGTACTTTGCTTTGTGCGTTGTGGGTGGCTTCCATAGGTACACCACCCAAATTCTTTTCACGCACGTCAACATGATTTCTATTAAACACATGGACGTAATTTTCTTTGCTTACAATTCTGAATTGACCAATCCAACGAGTTTTGGCCATGTAACAATTTAAACAAGGAGCTTGAGTTATAAGATTTTTAATTAGTCACCCTTATTTAACTAGGCAATTGATATAAAAAATTTTATAAACAAATGCGCCAGGGTATTCTCATTGTGATTTATATTGCATTCTTAATTATGCGTATTTTATTATATACATGCATATGTACTTTATTTACATTTCTATTTTACACTTTGCTATAAGGCACACACATGTTCTCCCACATGCCTGTATGACTGCAAGTAACTACGTATGTTGTACTCACACACTCATTATCTTTTATTTTATTTTTAATTTATGCTCTCTTATAAATTTGTACTACAATATGGTATGCTCCAATTGGAGATTATAAAAGTTACGATCTGTAAAATAAAATATTTACAAAAATCAAGAGAAAGTAAATCACCCATACAACAACAACAAGCCGCCAGTTGGTAAAATAGGGTTACCAGTTTGTACAATTTTATATATTACAGCAAACGTTGTTCTGACGTTTACGTTCACGTTCATCAGCATCAGATAGTTTCAGAAACCACAAATTGCACGCAACTTCCTTCTTGGTCTAATATTTGAAGAAATATATGTACATATATATATCTATCATATCTATCCTTCTGTACTCATCTCTGTCTACATATATGTATATGTTTTAAATTTCATCACTAGGGCACTATATAAGCACGATAAATTTTTTAATTCAACATTTATTTTTTTATTTATTAATGTTTAGTCTACGTTTATATAACATACGAAATTCACTTTTTTCCATTTTTCTTAATATTCACGTGGTTGTCTGCTTTTAAAGGCTGTCAAACACACACTTAATACGCAGCTTGCTTAAAATTTTACAGTAGTATATTAATCATAGAATACCTAGAACTGTCATCTGGGGGCCTGAAAAAATTTTAAATCAGCTTTTCTCCAAATAGGGGGAGAAAGAGACTAATATAGAATTTCACGAAAGATCAAAAGTAAACAAAAGAAAAATGTAAACATAAGCCACATTTTGTGCATAAGAACAAATTTATAATTTCTTGTGGTTTTAATTGTGTTTTGTGTTAATATTATGGGTAAAAACATAGTGAAGCTTGTTTTAATAGTGTTTTGTGTTAATATAGCAAAAAAAACATAGCGAAGCTAAAAAATTACCAAAAAGAAATTTGTCAGTATTTTGGTGTTTTGTGGTGAAAAATTTTGTTAACATAAGCCACAATTTGTGCATAAGAACAAATTTATAATTTCTTGAGGTTTTCTTTGTTTTAATTGTGTTTTGTGTTAATATTTTAGTAAAAAAAACATAGTGCAGCTTGTTTTAATGGTGTTTTGTGGTTCTAATCGTGTTTTGTGTTAATATAGCAAAAAAAACATAGCGAAGCTAAAATATTACCAAAAAGAAATTTGTTGTGCATAAGCCAATAAAATAACATTTTAGTGATCTTGTGATTTTTTGGTATCTATTTGTTTTAATAAATGAAATTAATTTTCATAGTACATAATTTTCATAACACAAAACACCACATTGTTGTGTTTTGTAGCCACAGATTCCTATAACCTATGTTTGTAACATTGTCGTGCTAAAAATTGCGAAATTGTGAGCATAAAGTAGATGAAAAATACGGCTAATTTTCACATCTAGATTCTAGAAAATAAAAATCAAAACAAAACAACAATATTGAGGAATTTAGAAGAAAAAGGAATCACCGAACAAAGTTAGGGGGTAAAAGAGACAGAAAATCTCTTGATGATGTCTCTTTCTCTGCTCGTTCGCTGCTTTGAACTGACGGTTTTGTATATTTTGTGATATTAATAGACGTTGGTTGACGGCAGCAGTGTTGCATTTAAAGTTACTGCGAAGGAAATTAAAAAGACACGGAGTTATCAAACAACCCTCGTTTTTGTAACTAGACTATAGCAACTAGTACATTTCTGACACACACATACTACATAGTTATTTTGTCTGCAGGTATTAACAACTTTTGTGGGCTAGTAAAATACAAACAAGCTTTAAAAATATCGCAAAACAAGCAAATAATAATAATTTACACCAGTCTTTTCCAACTAGTTCTCAATTTATTTAAACTGGCATCACCGCCAACCAGTCTTTAAAGAATTCTATAGCTCTTTAATAAGAGAGGGAAGCTCTTTTTATTTTTGCTTGTGTTTGTTTGGAATGATTGGTTTTGTATATTGAGGTAACCAACTGCCGATTGGAATTGTTAGTCAGACTAAATAAAAGTGAATTCAGTTAGTTTGTGTAGCTGCTACTTAGTGTACTCGTAAGTGGATCGGACGGCAACACGTGAAAAGTGTTATTTTAAAGACAAAACAACTATAAAAACAAATGAAAAAAAGCTAAATACACAAAATAAAGATACTGTTAACAATTAAAAAGAAGGCAAAAACTTATAACGTCATTTAAATACACAAGGGGGAAAGGAAGTGGCAAAAAATTAAAAAATTATTAATATACGCACCGTGAAGTATATACCACCCCCTTATAGACCCTGAAAATATTCGCCTCCTTTTTCATCATCGCCTTAGTGTTGTTTGTACATACATACATATGTATCTTGTATCTGTAAGCTATATACTAATGTATAAGTATTTTGTTTACTGTGGTTGGTGATGACGAGCTCGCATAGGATGAGTAACAAACATATGGTTTTCGATAGTGCAGTTGTCCAAATGTGTGCCCGAGTTTGCTAGTGTTTTTATTTTATTAAGTCACATTTGGGTACACTTTTTGGTTACACAGCCTCTTGAGTTTGATTATTGTAGTTTTAATTACATTTGTTTAACCCGTGATTATGCCAATGTAATTGTGGGAGTTTACATTTATTACGTGCGTGTGTATAGTATTTCGCAAACATTTTGATTACTTGATATACATATGTATGTATACATTTTATACCACGGGTTTGGAATCTGTTCATTTTTCAAGTATTTTATTTGTCACTGTCGTGTATGTGATTATGTATCACAACAGGTTGATAATATTCGGAATGCAATACAACATAGGGATATTCTGTAGATAGATACATATTTATGTAAATACATATGTATGCACAAAATTCTGTGATGTCCTGTTTCTTGTTCATTCGCTTAAAGCAGCAAAAATAGTGCAATTAATTGTAGTACTCTTTTAGCGGTTTACTTTTATTTTGTATACACGTACATACATACATACCAATGTACATATCTATGTATGTACATACGTTCTTAATTTTCTCTATTCGACTATAACTAAGTAGTAGTTTAAACGCTGTTGGCAAAAACCTTCAGCAATTATACATAAATAAATATTTCTGAAAGTACTTTTCTGATGGCCTTCATATGTACATACATATGTATGTACCCGTATGTAATAAATGCATGTATATATGAACATACTAGGGTAGCCAGATGTATATTTCGAAACTTGAGTGGGACAGATGCACTTTTGCATACATGCATATATTAGATTTTGTAATACAAACGAATTCACATTATATTTCTTAGAATCATGGCACTTAATAATTTATTTCTGTCATCGGTAAATTTAGGCAATTACTCGTGCAACAACAGAATTATTTGGCCATATCGCTGATAGCCGGCGCAACAAATCGATAGCGTAGAGATGTTAAGCTATCGGCAATTGGCAAGGAAATATTTTGAAAAAAATTGATTAACACATTAACTTTCTTTAAATATATTGGTTTTAAATGATTACTGGGATTGTACGTACATATAACCATTCGTACGTGTTGAAAAAGCTTTAGGATAAGCAAATGTTGATGTGTGCATTTAAATTGTCGTCTATATCAAGAAAAATATTGCCCTGATGATAAATGCTTTTGGAATTCCAGTTGAACTAGGTCGAGGATGTCTTTAAAATCTTAAGTTTTATTTACTTCTTCGAATGACTTGATTATACTAATCTATGTGTCTGTGGTATGAGAATTTAGTATCAATAGATTTTGGTGTTATCATAATTATTGATATTTTTCACTTTGGAGCATAATAATAAAAGCGTAAAACAACTTAAAAATTAATAGAGTGGTTTGTAAATAATATCATACCGATACCTCTTTTTTCGGGTTTCTCTCTTTAATCTCACGAAAATCAAATTTTCTTGGTATTTTTGTTTCAAAACCAACAAACAGGAAGAATTATTATTATTTACATTTGAATTTAATTACAAATCATATAATTTGGCCTTTAAGACACAGGTATACATATATGAAAAAAAAAGTTAAAATGCTGAGAATTAATACCACTACCATTCCGGAAAAAAGCGTTACATCTGGCAACATGGTAGTTATGTGTGTCAGTTAAATTTAATGTTAACAAGTTGTTCACTTCTATCGTCGATATGTCTCAATTTGGTCAGTGGTTGGCGTTCCTACCCCTACGCAGATAAGCCGGTAAATAGGTGGTCAATAAACATGTAATAGTAATGAAATATAACAGATTAATAAATTTATAAAAGAAATAAAAAAAAAAATTAATAAAATTAAAGTGGTTTTAATTAATTAAAAGAAAAAACAAATTATTATGCAATAAGTGAAAAAACCACAAAATGTTTTTAAAAATTAAAAAAAAGCTTACGCTTGCGTATTCTATGTGTTGAAAAAGAAAAACAACTAAACAAATCCATTCATACATACATACATACATACATGTGTATGTATATTTTGGAAAATTACAATGATAAATATAAATTTATGTGATATGAAATTTATTTAAATTAGTATTCGTGTGATTTTTGATTTTCTTTTTCCTATGCTGGTTCTCTCCCCCTCCTGTTCCTCAAAATATACATACTCGTACATACTAATAATATCGTTCAATATACAGATATATTTATACTTGATAATAAATTGCTTAAAAACAACAAAATTACCTCATCTTTTTCGGTGTGTGCTTTTTATTTATTTTATTTTTGCTACTGATTCTCTAAAACAACATATGCTGATTTTAGTTTGTGTGTGTGTGTGTGTGTGTTTATTTTTAATTTCAAGTTTTTATATGATTTCATGATTACTTTTTGTGTTCTTTGAAAAGGAAAATAGTGATACTAGTAATAATAACAATATAAACAAAAAAATTAAACCAGATTGTGTTTTGCAACACTACCAACCTGACAAAACGTTTTATTTTGTAAGTATTTTTTGTTATTTATGTTTTTATGTTTTTTATTTATGTATATTGTATTTTATATTCACATTTTAATTATTGAAATTCTTTTTATGTTATGTATGTATGTATGTATGTATGTGTTTATGCACCAAATACACATACATACATACATATGTATCTATGTATATACATATTTATGCTCTGACTCAATGGCTGTATATGACACGTATTGTGTATGGGTCATTTCATCAATACTTTGGTAGGTTAGTTGCTTAAATTACATATTTAATTTGAGTCAATTGTATTTTCATTGGAATCTTCATTAGTTATTTTTCATAAATGTAAATTTAGATTTAAATTTTTGGTAGCTGTCGTAACGGCAGAATTACTTATACGTAAACGTACACGTACCAATTAACCGTTGAGAAAATTTTTACCTATAAAAAGAAAAAACACAAGGACTACCTTTACAGAAACAGTAAATTGATACAGGAAACGGATAAATTGATTTCATGCGTATACGTAATAAAATATCTGCCTCTAATACTGGTAGAATGAGGTCAGTATCACTGATGGGAAAATTGATACTCTCACACATATTCTCCCAATTCTTGAATTTCTTTGTTTGTTTCAGACACTGTCTTTGTTTTTATTAATTCTTCATTTTACTGGCAACTCATTATACTTTATAGCACTTTCGATTAAAATTAAAACATTACCATTAGAAATTTTTTCTATGCGTTTAGGAAATCTATGCATTCGAAATATTCATTGCAAGTTGCGTTTAGGAAGTCGGATCACTTTTTTTTATGGGCCTCCAAAGATTCTGAAAATTAGTTGGATCTCTATAAAAGTTGTCATCAGTTTTTGCCCAACAGCTAATTCAGATTTGGTGAACCCGCTTAACTGTACATACTAAGCTAAGATGCCGCCGAAGAAACTTTGTTAACATTTTTATAGCTTCTTCTTGCAGATTTTTTTTTTTTTGAAAAGATATAGGAAACATTTTTTTTAGAATAACATACAGGGAATCCTAATTTTTGATTAATAATTTGGGTATTCAAATGGTAGTCATAAAGTCATATGTTTTAAAAAGCTGTGAACAACCCGTCATAATTAATAAGATAAGATGATAAGAAAAAATCATTTACAGTAGAAAACAAGTGGAAAAACTAAAATAATTTGATCTTGTATATTGTTAGATGCTGTGATTTTTTTTCTCTTACTTACTTTTATGTTATAAAATATTATTTTAATGTAAAGGTATGAAAGTGTAAATGATTATTATACAATATGTAATAATATTACTTATTTATTTTTTTTAAATTATTTATTTTGTCGATATATTATTTTATATAAAAAAAAAAAAAAAATAAAATAAAATATTTTGATTTTATGTCTGTTAAATAATTTTATTAGAAAAAAATTTAATTTTCCTGAAGAAGCTAACCGCGAAATATCGAAAAAATAAATAATTAAAAAAACTTTTTTATAAAAAAGACCTACATTGCTAAGTAATATTATTACATACAGTAAAAATAGAAGGTCAAATAAAAAGAAGAATTATTATTACAATTATACAATTTTTTATTTTTATATCATTTATAAGAAGTGGCGGCTTTTAAAGTTAAAATTTCGAGAAGAACATAATTAATTTCAATTAGTAATGGAGTGACCCATATTCTAGAAAATCTGAGCAAATGCACTTGTTAATGCAAGAATTTTGTTGTTTTTTTAAATATAATTTTTTCGATAATTCTTTGTTAAAAATGTTTATTCAGATGTTTATTTTAGAAAATTTTTATTTTAATTCTTCTTCTAATAGTTGTTTGTTAATAAGACAAGGTACTCTTCTAATAACAAAAGAACTTTGCTATAATTTATGGGTGGAAATGTAAACAATATTTGAGTCCACACAAGAATTTTTAATTAATTTTGTTAGTTTTGTTTGGATATTAAAAGTTTATTTTTAGCATTTTTTATTTTCTTCATGCCATTCATAAACACAAAAATACTCGTACCGATATAATTTGGGGTTTCAAAGCCGAACAACAGATTTCCATAATGTTGTTATTCTGAGGAGAATTTACTGTAAAGGCATGCAAAAATTATTTATTTACAAGCATTTCCAACAGCCGGCAGACACACTACCTTTGTAAAACACAGACCTTTCAATATTGATATGTACTTGGCTTCTACGATGAAAAATGTAAACGATTTTAAAACTTTCTAGTTATTATATATTCCTAATTTTCTGTCCTCGTGTATTTTAATAGCGAAAAATTAAATACATATATACATATATTCGACTTTTTTATTTACTTTAGAAATAAAGCTTTGTAGGTCCTTTGCAGTTACTAAACCAATTTTTTTCTAAAACTGTTAAAAAATCGGTATTAATGTAATAGAAAATATGTAGTTACAAATACATTACACATGCTTTTAAGGAACACAAAAAGGTACATTTCGCAAATTATTATAAAATATGAAATAAATATAGCTAATTTAGCAGTAATGTAGGAGGAACGTTTCTAATTAGTTGTCCATAGGTACATAAGTATATGCCATGTACATATTTATGTGTGTCCTATGTTTTTTACGCAGATGGAGGCGTCATTTATTAGCAAAACACCGAACATATGCACCTACTATGTCGGCATACCCATACATATACATATCGTCACATAAAATGCAAAAAACCCTAAACAAATAATTAAAAATTTACTTTTTCATTAGTTCTGTTAGTCTGTTAGGGCCAAATATGGCTGAAATAGTCCGCACGTTGACTACAAAACAAAAAAATTTTCTGGGTTCGACCCCAATTTGAGACTAAATGATAAATACATCTCGCATTTTTTCTGATGTGAATTTCTGTGTCTTTGTGTCAGTTATTGTCGGCAGGTTTCAGTGGCGAAGGCAGTGGTCACTAAGCAGTACCAGCTTCAGTTGATACCTATCTAAAGGCACCTCCGAACGCTACCCTTCGGCGAAGTAAAATAATTACTGAAATGGCTACTAAAAACGAAGCTTCAAAATTTAATACGACTCCGTCACATCAGAGGCGCTTCAAAACTGCTATAAAAAAAAAGAAGGTGTCAAAGCAGTTCCAGCACAATACATCGCATGTGTAGGGGATTTCCTGACTGTTGTCGTACGTTATCTCGTAACATTTACAAATTTTCCAAAAATAAATTTGTTTATCCTATTTTACTTATATTGCAAAATTTTGTGGTCATTCTCAATATATTTTTATTTAAAGAATTTTTTTTCTTCTATAAAAGTTTTAAAATGTTAGATAGGGCCTTTCGCATTTCCTGTGACGATATGTACATCATTTAGACGATACTAGTGTACAACTTTCGTTGGATTTGTTTTCTTATTTCGTAAAGAGAATATATTGTCATATTTTAACATTAAAATGTGTATGGGCTGCAAAGTATTTAGATCAATCTGTTGTAAGACAAAAAATAAAAACATGGTTATTTTTACAAATTCATTCGTCGTGGTTTTAATTGACGGCAGTAGGTATAATTATATAATTCGAGTAAAAAACTTGTTTATAAATATGTACATGTAAAGCAAAATATTTACAGTTGTGAACATGAAAATAGCACTGCCACCAAATTCTAATAAAAAGTGAAATATTTTATACGTATTTTAAAGCAGAAAGCAAATTAAGTTGGTAACAGTTGTGTATGTTGTAACCAATAACTCTCGTATTCATTTTGTGTATATATAGTTTCACATTTACTTACAACCTAAACCACATGGCAATTTGTGAAATGTATAAAAATACACAATGAGCACTGATGGTGGAAGTTTGGCGAATTCCAAAAACGCGTTCTGTTAACCTGTGTAGTTGATATTGATTGACGTTGGTCTTTACCTTCGAATGCTGTCTCATGACTAATTCTATCTAACTGAAAAACGTTACGTTACTTTTGGATTTAATAATAACTGAAAATATACTCATAACCAAGCAATGTTTAAAATAACTTAAATTTTATTGCACAAACTGTGCGTTAAAACCTGATTTAATTAAACTTATAGTGCGAACGCAAAGCAGCTGTTTTTGGTTTTAACTTTATATTCAGGTTTTTACTTCTGGTGTGAAAACATTATATTATTGCTAAGTATAAAGCAATTCGTAACTTCAGTGCTATTTTGTATCGCATCTGTATATTTCCATAAAATGACAGCATAAAAATGTTCTAATAATTTGCAATTTTCCTGCCACTGAACTGTTACAATCAGTCAATAATTCACCAATTGTTCAACTAAGAAAGAATTTGTCAATTTAATTGAATTATTGCTCCTTAAAAGGGAACATATAAGTGTTGCTAACTTTTCTTTATTTATATAACATATAAAAACGTCTTAATTGACTGCCAGACAAGAGACTGTGTAGAAAAGTAACTCTCACTCATTCAGTTTTGGAATTTATTACTTATCATTTCTGTTATCTTGTAAATAATAACTTTATTGTACGAGTACGTACTCGTGTTTACTTGGTTTTTTTTATTTTCGTAATGGTGGTTGCGTTTATTTAAACTTTTTAAATATTGATTGCCTTATAAAGAAATCATTGTTCATGTTTTTTTTTACAAATTATATAAATGGGTACATTTATGTATGCGTGTAGATGTGTGTGCAAATTTATATACATATTTAACCATTATCACGAATGATAAAGCACTTAATTGATAATAAGGGTTTGCCAATCGTATTTGTTTTCGAAAATAAATGTTTCTTCTTGCCTCACGAAGACGTTTGAAACTTTTAGATTGTCGAAATGCTACGCAAACCGGAACGACGCAAATGGACTTTTTTTTCTATAAAAATACGCTGACTATTTGTTAATTGGGTAAAAAGTTTAAACATGAATATGAGGAATCAAATGAATCTACCAATACCGAACGAGCTTTTTGATGGATAAATTCTAGATCCGACTGCATCAATTTCATAGCACTGGCCCAAATTTGACACTGCACAATCTCTTCTGCTAGAGACAAATGGAGCATTATAAACACTGGAGGTAGACTCTATGTCAGCTATATCTTAACCACAAATGACTGGCACTCCACCAGTTGGAAATTTCGGAAAAACTGTAAAACTTGCCATGACCTTTGTATATTTTCCGTACTATAAATATTACCGGCTGTTTTCATGTCCTTCATGTTAAGTGAAACAACTAGTGCCGCACAGATATGGAATTTTAAACTTCTCAGGTAGTGACCACCTCTATGACAACTCTCGATAATACTGATACTTTTCAAACAGATTTCTACATATATCGTCTATTTCTATATTTATACGTACGTCTTATTTGGAAATAAAAACTTTCGGCATTGGAACTTCTCACGTATGGACGATTAATGAAACTACATATTTGCTAATAAAATACAGAACGTTTTTCCAAAGATTCTAGTATTTTTGTCGATCTGGTAAACCTGTGGACATATAGAAATCGAAGTTGTGCGTGGAAAAATTGTTTAGGAAAAAAGGAAATGTTTTTTTTTTTTTTTTTTTTTTTTTTTTTTTTTTATTTTTTATTATTGTGTTGTATGAATTGTATTGTGAAATCAAGTCACAGAAACTAGTTTATCACGATAAACACGGTGTAACCTGTTTATGGCGTACATGTATGTATGTAAATGCACTATACCAGTAGCAAGTCACAACGACACTAGGACATTTCGAGAAGAATCCTTCAACAAGTCTAGCCTTTTCTATCCGCAGATTCATTAAAAACTTAAGGTCTATCTATCCAGCTTTGTCGAATTGTTTTCGTTATTGTATGCATTTTAGACATTGACGAAGGGAATGAAATTTGTTGCATCCTAGATGGGAAACCCTTTGCACACAATCATAGTCCATAAGCTAATTGATCATTTTGTATATTTTCATTGTTTGGATTACAATGTGTAAATGAATCTAATTTTGTAAAAGCTGTCAAGAAGAGCATCTTATAATTAATAAATGAAATATAGTATGAGATAATAATGTGATAAAATCCATTGATAACTAATGTTAATATATTGTACTCGTATATATGCATGTTTCAGTCAAACTGTACATGCATGTGTTTGCGCGTATGCATGTATGTGTATGTGTATGGATTTATGAGCAATTCCTTCACCGACTGTCAATACGATGGCTTAATGTGCGTTATTGTGTCTTTACTTTACAAGTAATTTGAGATTTTATAAACAATTTCACTTATATATGTATGTTTGTATACACAAAAGCATATAAAATTTAACAAAACCAACAATAATGTTGACAAAAAGAGGAAGGCAAATAAGAGCTTTCAATTAAAAAAGGAAACCGAAACAAACACATTTATTCATACAAATCAACAACATACATACATATAAACAAATGTACAATAAGACAAATTAAAATGAGGCAATCTGATGCTGTGATAAACATCAGACATCCTTATTAAGCCCCCGCACTAACCCTTCTTCTTAAGGCGATACGACTACATACATACAAACATGCACTTCTTATTAAACAGGGAACAAACTCGTATACGCAGACTTAAAGATTAACTTAACGACCGCAAAGTGGTTACAATAAAGTAAGTAAATGGAACTGAATTGGAACGACAGTGGAACGGCATAAAGAAAGAAGTGAGAATAGCAGAGAATAATACACCTAATAACGTTCCATGGAAGTGGGAGAGGGGTGGGTGGAAAGGGCGTTTTACTTTGATTGATTTTCGTCAATTGTTTTTTTTTCTATTTTCTATTTTGTTTATTTGTTTGTTACATTTTGTCTAACATCAGATACGATTGTTTGTTTGTCTGTTTATTTATATAATACGAACAGTGGAGTAGCGAGAGGGCGTTGAAAGCTGTTTGTTATCAATGTCAAAATAACTTTCCTTTTTTGCCCACATTTATGGATTTGTTATAAAAAACATTTTAAGTACATTTTCTTTTGTATGCAATTAACCAAATTGGTTGCCGCTCTACTTTATTGTCATCCACATACGATCAAGCAATATTCGTGAGAATAAAAAAAGGGTGACGTATAGAAACTGTAGTTCTTCTTCATTGTTTTATGTGCAGTTTTTATAGTATAAAAATTACTCAAAATTTCGAGTGCTTTTCATATAAATTTTTTATTGCCCGTTCATATAAGCCGAGGTGAAAATAATCGTTCGCCATTTATATTGAAAACAAAAACAATTTAAGTTTTTTTTATTGTTGTTTTCAATATAAATGCCGAACGATTATTTTCATTCTGCTTCTACGAACAGGCAATTAATTTTTTAAACTCGAAAGTGGTGTCGATTATGTAATGCAAGAAGTGTTTGTCTCAAAAAAAAAATTTTTTAATTATTCAAGATGTTGAGCAATTCGCATAAAAATTGCTACAGACAAGTTCTGCTTGCATTCGTATTTTACAAATGTCACCTTGGCTTGTTTGTAAAAACACTCAACGACTTTTTTTGTTCGACCAGTGCTCAGGGGATGTCCCGCACATATGCAGGCATTGCACCGGAACTATGAATATTTATTTGGCAAGAAGTATATAGAGGGAGGGGTAATTTCTGTTCTTAGTTACTCGGTTCATTACAGTGTGACTATAATTTTTTCGATTCGAAACGAGGCAGTGATTGCATTATATTGATTTAAAATAACAAAAGTAGTATGCGACGAGATATTTTGTTCTGGCTTGTGAGTGTGTGTGTGTTAAATATTTTTTGGGCTCACAAATAAAATTTGTTTTGAATTGGGAGATTATTATTTTATAAATTAATTATACTAGAATTTATATGATTATAAATCGAGAACTGGTCTCACTCCTTTGTATCGATTTATGCAAATATTTATTTATCTACATACCATATACGAGTACATACATATATATCTTCACAAGTATTTCGGTTCAAATAAAGATGGTATTTGACTTGCATACTCATTTCTATTGAAGACATCCTCAAAAATGCTGTCTTGACATTGTTGTTGAACACTTAAAAAGATTTCAATGGTTGCTGATATTAAAAGATGTTGCTAACATGTGAATGTTGCTGGTGCTACTGCTGGGTGGTGCTGTGTTTTTGTCGTTTCTTTTAATTTTTCTTTTTGGCATGGAACCGTGTGGGCCACACCACAATTGGTTATCACAATGTGGCGCATTACAGACAAGTAAGTTAAATCTGAAAATAAATAACAAAAAAAAAAAATAAATAATTTGGCTCCCGACAGTCGGGCACCTTTTTACTCTGGTAACACTTCACTAGCAGAAATACCATAAAACAAAATGGCTTGTTACCAACTAATATTGCCTCCACCTCCAATACATTTGAGTATTGCCATACACAGTCAAAATTATTGGTACGACAACAGCAGAAGTAGTAACATTTTTACAAAACTATGTACAGCTGTGGTGATTTGTGTATGTAGTTACATATATTTTTACGTCCATAAACATATTTAATTCGAATGCCAACAATAAAAAAAAAACGTTATCAGTTACATGATTTCTTTTCATCTACATTCGAGCTACCCCCCTACCTGTACCTTCTTGATTGGAATGCAATGTCATGTACTGTTTTGATATGAAATAATTATGATATCAATGTATAAAATCTTCCGATAAAAAAATTATTTAGAAAATGCCTTTGGTATTTTAATAATTTTTATCGCGAAGCTCGTGATCGGCCAAGTGCTTCATAATAAAGCAAAATTAAATTATGACGAGGCAAAAGAGAGAACTTGTTAACAGAATAATTTCGTAAGAAAAAAAATAAAAAAAGATATTTTAAGCCTTCAAGCGAGCTGAAAAATAGGATAGAGTTGTCGTGAGAGCGGAATAGATCGCGAAAAGATTATTTAAAGCCATGCATCCCAATAAAACTTCCACTGTATGTCACAAAATTGAAGTGTGAAGTTCGCTCAAGAGCACTTAAGCGAATGTAGAATGCCAAGGCCATTTCACTTAACAGATTATGTCGATAGCATACCTCTGCTGCTGTTTTTCGGTAAATTAGAGGCATTTATGTCAAAATTTTTATATGTTTACATAAAATGTCAGTTCTTTGCGTAATATTGTGTAAATTAATTCGCCTTGGTGGAAAGCAATTCAATTTACTAGATACAGATAATAATAGACCAGGAGCTAAATTGCGGCATTTGATTCGAATCGAAATTTCAAACTAAATTCTATTAAAATGTGTAGGAACTTCGTTTGATTTGAATGCTCTAATTTGGGGCCAGTATGTTTACATGCTAATTATTGGTGCCGTTGGCTAAGCAGTTAGCGTGTTAATTCTGCAACCAGAAGATGCGGGGTTCAAATCTCCGTCATAGGAAAAATTCTTCTTTTGCGTTTATGTTAACAATGCCATATTTCAACAATATAACGTCGCCGAAGTAAAATAATAACTGAAATAGTTCTGCTTAAAAATCAATGCGTCAACGTAACACCAGAGATGCAGCACTCTGCCTTACAAAATGTCAAAAAATGCAAGATTATGTAAAAATTAAATTCGTTTCATTCATATTACTTCACCACCTGTCTCTTCACTACGTATGTCTTTACAAATAGTCCCAGTGAAGTGCATTGCATTGAAGGTGACATTCCCTAAGCACTAGTCCAAGCAAAAAAAAATTGGCATACATATTATAGGATCTAACGATGCCTTGCGCAGAAGTTAGAAATGTTGTCACAAGGCAACAACCCAAAAAGTACAAGTTGAAAGGCGTGACAGTGGGCTGACGTAAAGGTAATCGTGTCTGTAGTATAACTAACGATCTAAAAACAAGCAAGCTAAGCAGTTGCGGGGAGAATTTCAAAAAAAAGCGATGATTTACTCCGTATGCTTGATTTACTCCATACGAAGTGCAGCAATGGTGTTTCTTCTAGCTTCATATATTGATCATATTCTCCTTCGTCGGTATTGTGTAGTACCGGCGAAGTAAAATAATAATAAAAATGGCTACTGAACCGAAGCTTCAGCACTGCTCCGAGTATAAACAAAGAACGTGCAAAAGCAGATCTGCAAAATAAGATCTGGAAGC
This sequence comes from Dexiosoma caninum, assembly GCA_963924685.1. Lineage (NCBI taxonomy): Eukaryota > Metazoa > Arthropoda > Insecta > Diptera > Tachinidae > Dexiosoma > Dexiosoma caninum. The sequence goes on along the minus strand of OZ004729.1, from coordinate 40,044,990 downwards.
AAATAGGCGATCTTTAGATGCTCGTGAATATAATCGCAGCAACGGTAAAAATTGAGCATTCGCATACAAATGAAATATTGAAAAACCACAGAAAATTTTCTACTTATTTTCTTCTTATACAAATTCATAAAAGAAGTATGGAAGCCCGTTTGAAATTGTATGACAATAGATGAGCAGAAAACCAGAATGTGGCCTTGCTACCAAATACATAAATGCAAGAATGAGGCATTTCACCAATATTACCAATCATTACCAAACAACCAAGTAGCCAAGAAATATCTACATGCATATATGGATGGGATGGGTTTCTTAAGTGGGTATACTGGCACAGTGTATGCGTTATGCAGGGTGGGCCAAAAGTCACCATGAGGTTTAAAACTATAAACTTTCTCGTTTATATATAAGTATATTTTCAGATCAGGAATAGTAGAATTTTTTTCTTTAAATCACTCAGAATTTCGGCCTCTGAGACAATGATTCGGTGCTTAGTTCAACGTCACCACCATAAGAGATTTGCCTCGAACAGCTACACCACATTATTCGCACTGTAAAATCTTCGAAAATGAAGATGAAAGTGCTGTGGTTTATAATAGAACATTTTTACGTCCTGCTGTTGAAAACAGACCTTTGATTGGGTTTCAGCAGGATGGAGGAGCCGGTGCCCACAATGGCACTTTTAAGTAAAATTTTTGGAGAGCGAATCACTTGCAGAAATTCACTAATTAGTTTCCATTTGTCAGCACCCGGCTATTTTCTGTGGGGTTATTTGAAGTAGCGAATATATGTACATACGTGAACAAGCGCGAGATAATCTAAAAAAAAAAATTAAACAATTATTAAATTGTAAACTTCATGGTGACTTTTGGCCTACCCTGTAGTTTGTAACAGTGATATTTTAATGTCTACTGCAATATTTTGCTACTTCATAAAAACATATCTATGAACCCTGCAGGAAATGACAATAGTAAAACTGTACTGATTTTTTACTGACTTAGTCGCAAATACTAGCAACTTATTGTAACCCAGACAATTTAATTTACTATAGACATTTAACATGAGCGTGCCATTGAAAATCTACTACTGAAGCTGGTGCTTTGTAGTCTATAGGGCAGCAGGTAGTTCTTGTAGGAAACTGAGGGCACCCTCATCTACTGTCACCACAACAAAATGAGACAATAAAAAATTGTTTTGCAAATGTAAATAGAAAGATACGTCTTCTTCTCTTATCATAAAAAACAAAACAAAAAGTTTAGACGATTACTTGACAATATCATCAAAAAGTCATCAAAACCAATCGACCAAAGTGTTCACTTAAGAGCCTTTTTGTCCCACGCTTCCTACACGGTTTGTTTTTTATATCACAATTCTTTGATTATTTTATCTCACCAATCCTTCAAACAAAAGCAGAGACGAACAGCCTATCTGCCAAAGCTGTTGAAAGCAGAAAGAAATACAAGAATGCGGTGCAACTCCTTAATGAGTAAAAAGTCTTAAATCAACTACACACAATAAAGGCAACAAATTAAGCAAAAAAAAATCTCGCTGATTGACAATAACATCATCTTGGATATTTAAAACAAACTTACGCACACGCGTGCACACGCATACAATATCTATGTACGAGTATGTAGAAAGTCATAAGTTTGTAAGCGTGTGACTAATACTAAAATAGGCGACTAACTGACTAGGAGACAATAATAAATGTGTGTGTGTGCGTACGTATATTTATAATTATTTATGTTCCACAATGGTAATAATAAAATATTAGTGGATCATAAAAGAATATGGCAACAAATATATGCACGCCTATTTTCAATAAGCCACGTACTCGTATGACGGTAATAAAGTAGAAGAGCTATTAAAGTCGGAAAAGTATTAAAAAAAAAAAAAACGTGTTCATGAATTTGCAAACGCATTTTCCGTAATTAGAATTTATAAAGCTTTGTTAAGGGACAAGAACCGGCGAACGCATTATTTGGCGCACAAGCGATTTTAACTGGCCTCCACATTCGCCAGATTTAACAGCTCCTGACAGTTTTCTTTGGGGATATTTAAAAGAAAGAGTGTACGTTAACAAACCAAGAACCATACTCCAACTAAAAACCAACATTCGAAATATAATCATGGCCATTACACCTGAAATTTTGCGATTACAACCGAAATTTTGCGAAAAGTTATGGAAAATATGCTAAAAAAAGCACGTATGTCCGAAGCAGAAAATGGACATCACTTACAGGATATCATTTTTCAAAGCTAATTGCAAAAAATTCTCCAATAATATACTGTATTAAAAAAAAAAAAAATTATAATAATCGCATAAATAAAAAAGTTATAAACCATATAGTTCATTCTGCGCCACCCTGTAGAAAGTAGAACCTGCAGTTTCAATACATTGAAAGCTTTAATTTTAAAAATAGAAATTGGAAATTTTTCTTTTAATCGTAAACACTGAAATTTCTAAAACTGCAAGATACTGAAGCTTTCCTCTGTCTATCCCTTCACCACCTGTCGTCTCCCACACTTTGCTCTAGTTCCAGCACAGTGCATCTGTGCATGTGTAGGGGTCTTCCCATCAGTATAGGTCTAAGATGAAAGAAAAATAAAGTATTTCTACTTTGGGAGCGTCCACAGTACAACTTAACATTAAATTTTTTAAGTCCGACCAATATTATCGGGGCTTTATTTGTTCTTGGTAAAGTTTGTTTAGAAAAGACCAAAAGTTTCTTTCGAAAATAAATATCTAGAAATACAATGTACATATCGAGCCTTTGGTGCAATACTGTAGTAATTCAAAAAATCGTGAACTGAGAAAAATGCATTTGAAGTTTTTTAGCCATCTTTTTGATAGTATTTTCGTTTACTAAAGTTATTTTTTTTTTACCAGGTTTTAAATAAAGAGGCAAGTTTTGTAATGTTTTCTGTTTGTAAATTTCTTGTCATTAAGGAAATATTTCATTATTGCAAATAAATATTGTTGGAAATAGCTGGAGGCCATGAAGACATTTGTAGCTGTAGAATCTGAACAGTTAGAGTAGAACCATAATCTTTTTTCCTTTAGATATATATTTCCCCAAAGATCATTTCTGCATAGCCAGCTCTAAAAATTCAAATTTTAAATTACTACGGTATTGCACCAAAGGCTCGATATATTGATTTTTTTTCCTGGCCTTGTTCTCAGGGTAAAGGGACGTATGCAATGAATTGGACCGGGACTAGTTGGAAAATAGTGCAGAGAAGAGGTAAATGAGAGCAATTTTATTTTACATCATCGACGTTTTTATTGCTCAAATAGCTGCGTTGTTAGCATAGACAAAGCCAGCTTTAAGAAAAGTATAATGATAGAAATTCAATATGTGACTGTAATTTATAATCCTACTGGAAACGACACGATTTAAAGCTCAACTATGGTTTTGAGGTTAAATACGTTTTGTCCATTTTCTGAAAATTATTATTATTTTTTTTTTCATATACATACCTCATACATGTCTTTTATATTATTTGTATTTAATTATATTTTCATCAATACCTTAAGTCTGGAATATAAGTAGTTTGCATATTGAAAAATATTTGAACAATTTCAGTTATTTGGGTCGTAGGTTTCAACGATTTTTACACTATCGTGGGCATCACCATAAAAGAAAGCAAAAACGTGAATGAAAAATCTTTACTTCCATTCTCTGAAATTATTGTTATTTCTTTTGCCTTGATCGATTATACTATACAGAGTCAAACAAAAAAAACATGATGTGATTTTAAAATAAAATAAACAAAAAATAAAATAATTAAGAAATGTAAACAAAATACATAAAAAAGCCTTTGCCAATTTAATTTTATTTATTTATTTTTTCGTCATCACGCATATGAAATAAAAATTGTCTTTTTCTATGGCCTCACCTTCACCCAATCTATTTGATGAGAAGCGTACAAAAAAATAAAAAATAATAATAAAAACCACAATCACAAACATTTATTTGCTGCTTTAATAATGATCATCATCACACTGCTAGTAGTGATCATAGTGATCTTGTCGTATTCGTCGTAGATGCTGATTTATGCCTTCTGCCAGAATAAATATACTAATATGTATGTAGGTTCTTACATACTCGTACATACATCCAATGAATATTCTGTTCTATGTAATACGTTATTTATATGACTCATATATATATGAATGTATATATTTAGAAACGATGACCAACGGAAATGCCTCAATCAATACAACAAGTACTGTACCCAGCCGGTAAAATGGTCCGATATCTGTCAGATATGTGAGAGTAACGTCGATAAAAAAGTTAGAAACGTATACGAATTCTGTTAGATTTCTGACCCATAAAATGTACGAGTGGTCGACACGAATTCTGAGAAGACCGACATTTCTGATAGAAATCTGATGAAAATACGCGCGAAATTCTGAAATTCTGAGTGAGAAATTCTTATTATTTTCTAACAGATTTCTTACAGAAAGAATATCAAATACAATTCTAGTCGACAAATCGTGCAGATTTCCCACAAAAATCTAAGAGAACGTCTAGAGAAATTTGAACAGAAATTTAGCCAAATACTTTTGTAAATGACATATTATTACTTATATACGATTGTAATAGTACATAAATAAGTATATTTTTTTTTACTTTACAAATTTTATCCTTGAATTATATAAAGCAGCTTCTTGGTTTTGAAATATTCACCAAGGCAAGAACTAGCAAAGAAAATCTTATTTGTTATATGTGCACTTTATTTTAACATATTTTAGCTTCACTTTAATGCAAGTCTTGATTGAACTATGCAATATATGAAACTAAAAATTTGATTATTTTCCATTTGGCATTAAAAGAAAAATTTAAATTTTGTGTAACAAATTAGACACATGTGTACGAAATCAGTTTAAAATTTATCAGCGGACAAGTCGTATAATTAATTTCTGACAGAAATCTGTCCGAAGTGTGTAAAAATAAAGTCAGCCATTTGTCAGAATGGTCGGAATCAAATAGCGTCGCACTATTTTGCTGGCTGGGTATTACGATTTATTTCATTTGTATTTTTGCAATTTTAAATTACAAATCTTTTTATTTTAAATGAATTTGGGCGACACCATTCCAAACAAACATTTATTATCCGATTTTGTCTTCAAATATGATAAGGCTGTCATAATCGAAACTTATCTTTTCGTTCGGTATTATTATAATAAAAAAACGCGCGTGTGTGTGTGTGTGTGTGTATGTATGTATGCATGTTTAAATATCATAACTCTTCCCCATCAATTTCTTTAATATCAACTGGAATTCGCAAAACCTGAAAAAATGTTCATTTAACCATTACATTTTGCTAAATTAATATTAATTTTAATGTTTTACTCCATCTTTTTGCAAGTTGTGAAAATTTGGTGTGCACGTTATATTAAGTGTTGCCAGATTTAAAAAGCCTGGCGACCATCAGCAAAAGCCCAAATGTACATTTTGTGGGCTGTAGACTCAATTTTTTCGTGTAAATTAATGAAAATACTGGCTTCTATCGAGTTTAGTGAAGCAGCTCGAAAAAAATTAAAAATAGTCATGTGAGAGCAAATTTAAAAATAAAAAGAAAATAAAATAAAAAAGTTGGCGGCAACTCATTTTTTCGGAGATATAGCCCTCTGAAGTTATAGTACAATTTTGTGTATAAAATGTACAATTTTCGTAGAATGTGGTCAATATGGGTATCATTTTAAAGCTGTTGATAAGATCTTAAATCTTAAAGCTAAAATTTAGAAGCCATAAGAAATTTCTTAAGCGCGGCCTAAGTCTTCCTATGCGGAAAATCTTAAGTATGTAGTAGATTCGTTTCGGGTGGAGAAAAGGTTTAGGGCCGTCTTTTTTTAACCGAGTACATCAATTAAAAATATAATAAAAATAACTATTCACTTTCGGTTCCAGGAGCAAAGTCTTGCGCCCGGATAAAGGCCGGTCATGCAAGAGACCATTAGTTAACGAAGCCGGCCTTCTAGATGTAATTTAACTTTTATTGCACTTTGAATCAACTACAAACATACTTACGTAGTGCACTTTCGAAACATTTCGATGTAAAATTATGAAAAAAACTAATAGTACCACTTATAGAGATTTCTTAAATAAATTTCAAATATATAGAAAGATATTTTAAATACATTCCAAATGATACCAATATTTGCCATATACATTCGGAAATGTAGTATAAAATCGCATTCATATACGAAAATTTCAGAGACCCATAACTCGGAAAATATGGGTTGCCGCCAACTTTTTTATTTTACATTTTCTTCTTCTTTTTCAATTTTCTATCACATAGACTATTATTTTAAAATCTTTTTGGAGCTGCTTCACCAAACTGGACTTGTTCGAAAACACTTTATATGTACAAAAATTTTAAATTTTCACTTCTTGCAAGAAATTCGAACAACTCATGGTGATTGGGGAATAGTATTTCTGTGTAGACAATGAACCGCAGGCATTTTGTGACATCATTTCCGATAGGTATTGCACGCATTGCACACATTTCAATAATGGCGTCACAAAATTACAACAGAGATTTGCCAAGTGTGTACAAGGCATTACTGGAGTTGTCAAAAGAGAAAATAGATTAAAATGTTTTCAACTACTGTTAAAAAAAACCATTAATTTGTTTCTCAAAGTACAAATCTTGCTCGTAATAGACTTTCCACGGCGAAATGTTATTTTAGTTTGAAATAGAATAAAATATTCATATTGCAGCACTCGATATATCGAGCCATAACCGTAAAAAAGTCGTAAGCACCATTGTTATAGCTTTTCTTTTCTTTATTTTCATCTTACAAAATATCAAAGCTGTGAAATGTGTCGTTACAATTTTACAGCCATAACTATTTATACGTATGTATGTATGTATGCACATACATATGTACAGATCATATATCAAAAACTGTTGTTATCTGGTATTTCTACTGAACAAATAAAAGAAAATGTTAAGCAAAGACTGTACATTAGAAACTAGTAACTATTGCTGTAATTTCAGTTCCTCCATGATTGAAATATTTTTCCTTATCGATTAAAAATGATACGAAGAACAGGAAGATAAGAAAATTAAGCGGTTTGTTTTTGCGGTTGGAACTACGATTGTTCCATGACTTGTTAGCCGATCATGCATTCTTTTATAGAAAGTTAATTTGAAAATTGATATAGAAATTGAAATAGGTTAAATTGTTTTTGCAAAAACAAAAGCTTATGTTTCTAATTTTTACTTACAAATACTTACGTGTGTGTGTCTTTTTATTTAATTTTAATTACAGATCGGTAGTGCACAAACAACTTTTTACAACGAACGGCAAATGCTTCAAGCATTTTGGTTTAGCAAAACATTTATTTTTTGGATGTTCCTATAAGGACTTGTCGAGGATTACTTTAAAAGTGTAAGTTTCATATAAACTTTTATAAAAATGTTGCCAACAATACATATCCAGCCTTTGGTTTAATACCGTCGTAATCAAAATCAAAAAATCGTGAACTGAGAAAAATGCATTTGAAGTTTTGAGTCATCTTTTTGATAGTATTTTCGTTTACTAAAGTTATTTTTTACAAGTTTTTAAATAAAGAGGAATGTTTTGTAATGTTTTCTGTTTTTAAATTTCTTGTCATAAAGGAAATATTTCATTATTGCAAATAAATATTTTTGGAAATAGCTGGAGGCAATAAAGACATTTGTAGCTGTAGAATCTGAACAGTTAGAGTAGAACCATCATCTTTTTTCCTTTAGATATATATCTCCCCAAAGATCATTTCTGCATACCCAGCTCAAAAAATTTAAATTTTGAGTTACTGCGGTATTGCACATAAGGCTCGATATATGCAAATATAAACAAATGTGATATGTACCCTTAGGAAACAACTTCTACTCGGTTGCATTCAAAAAATCTACGATACAAAAATTATTTTACTGTTTAACAATTTTATGTCCTCGCAACAATAATTAGCAAATAACATAATTTTGATATATAAAATAAGTAAAATATTTGCAATGCTAGGCTACGTGTGTCCGAAGATTTATGTTAATGACTGTATATGACTAGATTTTTACTTACATATACAGTGAACTCGCAGTAATGTCAACTAATTTTTACCGAGGATGTTCACGTTTTAGATTGCATTTTTTCTATAAGATATTTTAGTCTCTTTTATCTTTAATTTCATTTAAAATAAAGTATGTACGTTATTTTTCACCTATGAAACACGTTTTGATTCTACTTTTTGTAACTTCCTGCCATATTTTAATATACTACATAGCTACTACTATGGTTTGCAAAAGGGTTTCTAAGATACTAATTTCTAAATTATGTTACTGAATTCTTCAAAAATAGATGTTAGCTGAATTTAAAGTACGATAATTATAAATTTGTTTAATTAGTTTTTATTGAAAAGGAGCAACAACAAAAGAACATTCTTTGATACAAAGGCAAACAAATAATTTTTTAAGACAAGAAAAGGGCGTTGCAAAATTATTTCATTCAAAGGTTTTATATAACATATTAAAAATGATTTTAATGAATGGATATTCATTGGACGAGCTAAACAAAAAAGTCGGCGATCTCTTGTTGACGTTGTTTTTGCTTGAGCATTTGTAATGCAGCCTTTTCTTTGAGGTTTCTTAACTCTGTTTCTTATTGAACAAATCGTAGAGTTGGCGACATTATACTTTTTCGACAAACCAGTTGCAGATGGACCTTTCCGTAAAAGCTCTAAAATATCTGACTTTTCTTGAAGATTTAACACTTTTGGTTTTTTATTAGACATATGATCAATAAAAATATTTTTAGAGATCACATAAATAACATAAAGAAGTTATTTATATACCTACATACATATATGTATAGTCAGCACATAGAAATGCTTCCTGTAGAACTGCCGCATTAATACTAAAGCTACTTATCATGCAACAAAAGTTGTTTACAACAAACAAATTGCGAAATTCTTGTGCGGGGTATCCCAAAATATTTAAATAAGTTTACAAAATTGAATTTTAACGTTCGATAAAAAGTTCACGTTTTAGAGACTTCAGCCTTTGTCCACGTGTTAGAGTAGCCAATGTAAAAAAAATGTTCATGTTTCTTGATGTTCACGTTTCTGCGAGTTCACTGTACATACCTACATACATACATACGTACATACATACTGTATTCATTTACAAACCACAAGATCTTTCATTCTTAATTGTCATATTGCTAAAAAATTTAATTTATGGAATAAAAAAAGGGAATGTTATGAGAGTCACTGTATATTTTTCCATAAAATTGTCGATCATCGCGGTGGCAGCTAAGCGTGTGGTTACAAGTTAAAGTTTTCGCAAATTCACGTGCTACAAACAGCTATTGACTATTAATTATACCCGTTTCGTAATTGCAAGAAATGCTTATTGATTTTTTTTAGCTTTTATCTCAGGAATATAAAACAGAAGTTTTTTTTTCTTAAACAGAAGTAAGACTTAGGTAATTAACATGTTTACCTACAATGATGATGTCATCTGTTACCGGTCTTTTAGAAAGGGACCAACATATCGAATTACGTTTTAGCACCCATTAGTTAATTATTTATCTTAATTTTTTTAAGGTTTATCCGTCTTTTACAAAATTTACAAAATTTAGGTTTGCTCCTTAACATCGGAAGGTAAGGTTGAAGTGCTATAAAAACAAAAGTTTTCAATTTCTCACAGTTGAAATAAGATGAACATTACGCGATAACGATATAGAATTGCCTAGAGCTCAAAGAACATTTTAATAAATAAATACAATATTGTCTTATTTGCCGTATACTATATAACATATTATACGACATATTAAATTGTTGTTATCCACTGCATTCATAAAATTATTTTCTGTAAATTAAAAACATTTTTTATGAATGAAATAGTTTGTTTCTACAGTTTGTTTGATATTTTACCATTAATTTTGTGAGTAATGCTAGGAACACAATCGGGACGAACGGCGAATTATTCGTTGCGAACTTTCGTTCTCAGAAATAAATTTGTGAATATGAAAATAAACACAATACCGCCGTCGACAAAATTCGTCGTGCGTGACGAATTCTGAGATAGATTTATTTCTATTTCATACGCCGACGAACGACGACGAACACATTAGTATAGAGTTAACGTTTTTTATTTCAGTTTTCAAATATATTAGCAAATAAAGATAATTTTTATTTTAATAGTTGTTTAATTTTTAAAATAAATAATTTAAGTTAAATATGCACAATTATTTACCATAAAATTGCTTTGTAATTGTTTTCTGTTAATTTTTAAATTTTTCAAGTAATTTTTTTTATACGGTAACACAGACATCAAACAACTTTGCTGATCACGACAGCGGCAATTTTTTCGTCGTTACTGTGTGCCACACTGCGAATTTACGCAACATACTTTTACCGACGAATTCGTTGAGTACGACGAAGGTCGTCATTTGTCCCATTTGTGTTCCCAGCATAAATTAACTCCTAAACACATTTTAAGTTTTGATTTATTTGTGATGTCAAAACTTCGATACGCTTTTATTACGAGTATTTTCTCAAAATAAATTTTCTCTCCTCTAAAAAGAGCCGGATGCAAAAAGCACCGTTTCTAATTAGTTGCCATTAGCTGTAAATAGCACATCTTCCAGATTTTTCTCAAACTAGTGCTGTTTATTTTAGCACAGTATTATTAATTTCTTCCCACACCCACTTACATTTGCCGATAAAAAAGTTTGCAATGTTTATTCATTTTTCTAAAGTCTCCAAAATGGCGATTATATTTTTATTATTGGTTTTTCCTTCTTCCAACTGTACAAAGTTATGTATGTATGTATGTATGTATGATTCGTAGATGCTTACATATGTATGTATATGTTTGTATGTTCTATGGTTCTTAATGTATACAATAAGTATATCCTTTAAAAATGTGAAACACACATACATACATACATCCATACAATATTATTTACCGAATTACATTGAAAAACAAAAATGGCAGATTGGCGCCACATTGTCGCGCCAATTGAGATTTTATGGGTGATTTTTTATGAATGTATTGTTGGTTGATAAATGTTTCTATCTATTCCATCTAGTTTTTGTTTTCTCATCTTTATTTTTATTTTCTTTTTATTAAATACTAATTTATATACATATATGTACATACATACATACAGTAATACATATGCATATATGTACATATATGTAACATTTAAGTAAAAACATACCTACTAAATGAAAACTTTTGGAATTCAACTTTTTTGCATTTAATTTGTGAAATTAAAATATGGCTGAAAATTACAAAATATGTATGTATATATGTAAAAAAAAAATAAATATTAGATGTGGCTTCTCGTGACACAAACATTGATATATCATTCTTTAAGATCCGACTGCAAATGTCAAGGATACAAAGAAAAGTTTAAAAAGGCGACCCCTACCTACATACATACATACATACATTTTTGAAATTACTGTGCAAAAATACGTTATATTAGGGGGTGTACAGAGTCAGTAAGGTGGTACGGTCTAATGTGCATGTACATACTCGTATATAGTGCGATAATCTACCGATTAGCCATTGGTCGGTTTACGGATTAATGAGATATGTATCTTCTAGTTTGCGGTGTGTACGTACATATGCATATAAGTTTTTATATACAAAACAATAACAGTCATTTTTGGGGACTTATTTCACTTCTAGTATAATTTTTGGGATTCTAGTTCGTTTTTCAACTTGGGTACTTCGTTCATAAGAACTAACCCCTCAAAGCCTATTTTGGGGACTTAGCTCATGCCGACGAATACTAAATCTAAGTCAAATTATTTATTTAATTTTCAGAAAGTCGTATGTTTGGCAATTATTTTCCACAATAAATTTGCAAGTTAACTAAAAATTAATGTTCATCATCACAATGTGCGCATGAATGAGCGGTTTTCGGCAACTAGTTTCCTCCCATTATAGTAACTAATGTTCTGTTGACTTATAGTTTAATGAATCTTTCTAACCTATCAAAACACTAGTTCTATCTTGATGATGCATTGAGTGATCGATTTGAAATATCGACGATATATATCGATATTTTTTGCCCATCCATAGTACAACGTGTCAAATACCAACTTACACAACATCGAAATTGATGTGCGATGATGGCCCTGCCTAAGTTACTATATACATATGTAAATATGTTAAATATGTTAGTACAATTAATATCGAAGATTCTATAAATAAATTTAATAAATATGTTTTGGAAATGCATAATTGCACTGTATAGGGAACTCTAGGTACAGCAAAGAATCAGTTCGCAACAATGCAAATCTCAACCATTCTATATGAATTAGAGGCCTACACATTTCACGTGCTGAATTTTGTTCATTTATAACTGCAGTAGAATCTTGAAAAAGTTAATTTGCTCGGGTAAGTTAAACGAATTTCAGCGTCCACGTTCCGTTCTAAAAAGTTAACGTTTCTGAGCTGTACTTATAAAAGGGTGGACAAAAATGGCATAATGATAAACTCAATAGTAGACAATAAACTTCCAGAATTTCAATTGTTGATGTCAAAGATGGGGCATAATATTGCATCAGCATTGATGAAATTAACAATTTTGATTTTTCAGGATATAACGATGATTTCGAAGTTTATAGATTAATAAGTTCAACAACCTAAAGTAAGTTTTTCGAATACAGTTTTAAGCATGAACACGTTTATAAAATGTTTTGAAAACAATTAAGATGCAAATCAGGTGACAGACCTTGTCACTATAACTTCTTCGAGATTCTACTGTATTTAAAATTATTTCGCTTACACGAAATAAAAGCGATAATTTTTATATTCATAATAATTTTAATAAAATTTTTCTGTTTATGTTTTTTCCAAACTAGTTTTCAGGATCTGAAAAAGCATTGTTTTTTCTCTTGCAGCTTTTTATAAGAAAATACACGAAGTTTCATTAATCAATGGATCATTATGTAAAATATAAAAGCAAGTCATTTTGTTAAAAAGTGTTTTCATGTTTCAATTTGGAAAATTGACAAACTAATTAGATGACAATCGAGCAAAATTGAGAGTATTAATAGATTAAATGTGTTAATCTAAACAGTCCTGCTGTTTGCAGTTTTCCTTAACATGGTGACGCCTTTCCCATTCCCCCTCAAGAAAGTTTTGCTTAAAAGAAAAAAATAAGATAGATATCGTAGGAAATGTGTGTATAAGTTTGTTTTTTATTATGTTTGCATGTTAATGAATAAGCCAACGAGCTGAAAAAAAATCTACTGTTATGTAATTTTATTGTGGCAAGAAGCTGCTCGACTCCACGCACTTGGCAACACAATGTATCACAGTTGGAGATTTTCACGTGATGATAAAGATGTTTGTAATGATAACTGTGAAAATTGTTTCCAATACAAGATATTATATATACTATATACATACATATATACATATCCGCATGTACATATGTATGCACGTAGGCTCAAACTCAATAAAAACACTCAGTGTCTTGCATGAGTGCTTTTTAAAATTCTCATTTCCCCTTTTGAGTGCTGTGATATTATTTTATCCAAGAGCTCAATTTGCTTGTAACTTATGGCAAAAGGGTGTTCCCAAGTACATAATATTTTTTATTAATTTATTTTTTCTCTCGTTATGTGAAAAATAATATTATTTTTTTGTTTTTAACCCCAAATTCTGTCGTGAAAACATTTATTCCTTTCTTGTTGAACATAACAAAGATCTCAATGTTATGGCAAAAACATAAAATACAAAAAAATCAAGTTAAACGAGTGGTGATTATATTTCACTCTTAGATGAACAGCATCCTTTTACAGGATCTTGATTGTAGCACTCAACAAACATCATGTTACTGAAGTTCATATGTATTTATGTACATACTACGTTTGTAGCAAGTACACATTATATTAATGTGGAGCATGCGCATTATGTTTCATACTAGACGACTGTTCAACGTCGTCATTTACTGAGGACTAGTAGGATGATTGAATTTTTCAGACAGAAACCCACGATGTGTCGCCAGCAAAACACATCATTCTAGGCCTAACCACAGATCGGAAAGGACATCTACCATCCAAAGTACTAAAAGAACATCGCAGCAGTACATAAATAAATTAAGAATAATTAAAGACAATTTCAAAGTCAAGTGTTCCTTTTTAAACCAATAAAAAAAGCAACTCGTAACTCAAGTTGTGCAAATAAAAAAAACTTATAACCACTTTATTTTATACGAAAGAAAAAAGTGAATTTTTAAGAAAAGCATAAAGTGCCTTATGTACACCATTTGAATAACTAGTATAGCTTTCTTTTATGAACAAGTGCCTTTTTTTAAAGATAAACTTTATTAAAGCTCGTTTTGATTTGTTGGAGAATGAATAATATTTTGAAGATTTAAAAATTTAAGTTTTCAGTGCCTAAAATTGCCAGTATTTTTTTTTAATCGATAATTAAAATACTATTCGTTATATATACATAAATAATAATTGTTACAAAATACAATCTTAACTGTTATAATGCTTCGTTTTCGTTTAAAGTTCCGTTATAATAATTGTTATAAATATATGTATTTATTCTGGAAACGTTTCTTAAACTTTTTTACGTTTAAGTTTGAAAACGTTTCATCGCCATCACCACAAACGTGCCTATACGAAAACTCCTTGCCGTAACATAGATTCAAAATGTCAAATTGTCTTAACGATTTCGATATAGAATTTGACCGATTTTGAATCAGAGTTCAGCTCTGGAAAAGTGTTATTTATACTACAGACATAAATAACCAGATCCAATTAAGATGCCTTTGCTTTCTGCCTTTGCCAGAATGTGCCTTCTTGTTGTTGTTCTCGTTATTAACAAACAAATTTTTAAAGATGCGTTCGAGAGTTTTAATAATATTAAATGTAAGTTATTTATGAATCTTTTCCTTAATATTGCTTTAACTTATATTATTATTCATTATGTTAAATAAATATTCTGCAAGATCTTCGAATTTTCTTTTCCCCCAATGAATGCCATAGGCAAAGAGAAATTATGATTTTAAATAGTTAACACGGTTCATATGTATCGATTAACCGATTACACAAAATTTTACACATTTTATAGTACTGGAAAAATTTATTCACATCATGTTAACAGAAGACGTGTTTTGCAGGCTTATTAAATTATTTCATAAAATAATAATACTAATAAATATACTATTGCTGACAATTTAATTAAAAATTCAGAACTGCATTTAATGTCCAACGAATGCACACTTATTTTATTGCTACGCAGAGGAATATCTCGTTCTATTAAAAGTTAAGGAATTTGGAAATACATTTTTTATAGAATGTGCTTGCGCCAGATGATGACGGGACAAGAAAATACAACAATACCTTTGCTAATAGGAACAGTATTCTGCTAAAATTAAGAGCAAATATGTGAAGGAAAAAAAAAGGAAAAACAAAGCAAAACTCTACTGAGTTTAGTGACAAAAAAAGGAACAGATCAATTGAATATTTTTTATTATGTATTATTTTCTGCAATAAATCAGATGACTCATAAATAAGAAGTATTTGCAGCAAATTAAATTCCACTAGAGTGTTTGTAAAAGCTCTGTTCAAACTTTACATCACAAAATATCTTATTTTAACTTCATTGCAAACACAAAATTTTACAAAAAAAATAAAATCTAATTTTCCAATTTTTCGGAAGTGCAAAAATACTTTTAAAATGTTGAACAAAAATGTTTGTGTGCAAAATTTAAAAAAACGTAAAAAGTGTTGAAGACAAAAGTTTTGTCAAACGCAAATCAGCTAAAACTCGAGATAATTTGATGTTCATATATAATATTTCTTGAATTAGACGAAAAGTACACGTCCTGACTTGAAAGTTTATCTTTATGATAAAAAAATATGGAAAATGTTGTTAAGTCAACTTGAGTGGTTTTGCCTCTAGATGTACAAATATATTTGCATTTAGGCATTTTTCTGCTATTATTTGATCTTTAAATAATATAAACGTTTTTATAGATTTGACTACCATAAAAGTAGGACGGCATTGCTAGAATAAAAAAAAAATGCAAAATTAAAATTAAAAGATTTATTACTTAACATGCTGTTTATGTACATATACATATATGAACATTTTTTAACAACGGTTTGTTAGCCCTAAAAACTTTGTTAATAATATGCACTTCAATGCTAAATTTAATTTTTTTATAAATATGGCTCTAAGTCTTTGGAAGGGGAAAAGACGTTTAAAATTTATAGCGTTTTCTTTTCTGAAAAAAGTGGAACATTCTTTTTCTCGATTTCATAAGAAATGTATTCAGCGGTCGGTATGTACCATTTAAGAAATTGAATCTTGTTAAATTATCGCCTGATCTCTCCTAATAACTATTCAGTTTCTAATAAATATGATGTTTAATTTTTACTCTTAGCAAGAGATATTCGTTCGATCGTCATAATAAAAGTCAATTAAATTGGAAGTGTAAATATAGAACAGTATCAAAAATCATTCGCTTTCTCTAAAAACAAAATTTAGATTATTATTTTGTGACTCACGTTGAGGAAAATAAATAAAAATAAATACGTAAAGACGTAGGCGAAGACTGTCCTTTTAATAAGTTTTTGCTCTTTTACTAATTAACTTTTTTTATTAATTAATCTTAATCTTTCTTTTTGCCTGATATTTTACTTTTTTCCCACTGGCCTATTTTATTGTTTTCTTTTAATTTGAATTGTCGTTTTGTTTGTGCACACATAACGGGTGATGTCACTGCAAAATTACAGTGTGAGGTTTATGATTGTATTAAAAAATTGTTTATCAGTGTAGTAGATTCATATGATTTTCAATTTATTGCATTTTATTGAAAATAATTTTATCGTAAATTTCTTTTCCATAAATTTTGATTGATGAAAATAGTTACCAAGAGCAAACACGTGAATTTGAAAACGATTTCCTTCCTATTTAAATATAAACTTTCGGTACGTAAATATGCCCTTGATAACTATTTTTCAAATGAAAATTTATCTCAGAAAAATGTATGGCAGATTTTTTTGCAATTTCAATTTACGAAAGGTTCACGAAATAATTAATAAAAACCTTCTGCTCATTTTTTAACACAACATTTTTAACAAATTTTATTATTGTGTTTTATTGGTTACACACATATTTTTACAAGTTCTACGTATTTATTCAAAAAGCAAACTGCAACAAATCATTCTAGTCATAAACAATAAATTAAGAAAAATAATAAAAACTAGCAAATATTGTTTTTACTGCCGTTCTATATAGAGTGGGCCTTTTTTTTGTTGTGCAAACAGTTACTTGACAACTTGTACATACAGCATATTTTACACTCATATAAATATGCAAGGAGATATGACCATGTTGCAATAAATTAAAGCTATGTACACATTATGTTTGTATATACATATATATGTACATCATACGTTGGGTTATTTCCGAGATAGAAGCAGTTCATTGGTGAAACTTCCAACAATGTTTCCAAATATATTTATATCCCACTTCAAAGGCTAGCGCGAGCCCCGTTCTAAATCTTGGAAATTCCCATATATAATAAATATTGAATATTATTCTTCTCAATAATTGGCATTCATATTATATTGATAACACGGAAGTATAGAGTAGTGATGATACGAAAACCAATTTTTAATATTGGCGAATACAAATATCTGCGCAATAATTCGCATGCCGAAATTTAGTGCCTCTCGATATTTCGAATTTGTTTGAAAAACATCTCTCCTTTGCATTAATAAAAGTGCTATTCCGATTGAAAATGTGTGACAAATGATGGCGATCAACTGACATGGTGGACAGTAAATAAGGAAAATACAATCTACTTTTGCCTATAGTCAGGCAATCGAATGAAAATTACTCTTGCAGGGCTGTAAATACACATTTATTTTAATTCAAATCGTGAAATATATTTTCCTTGTTTTTTTTTTTAGTTTACTAAGAGAAAGGTGTTTTCTTAATAAAAATTAACATTTTTTTTTTCATTTTGTTTTTTTTAATATTTTTTTGAACGTACTCCTAAAATATTCATAAAATTTGGCGAATACAAATGTCATGATATGAATACGAATATTCGTAACATCACTACTATATACATATGTATGTATGTATGTGGATTTAATTTTTATATGAATATTACCAACAAGAAGTATACCATATTGTATTGAATACAACGATACAGCGAGCGTGTGAATTTGACAATTATGTGTATTCTGTTAATGTTTTAAAATTGTCTTCTGTTTTAGGGTTTAGATTTTAATATCATCATCGGCGAAGTAAAATAATTAATAATAATACCTAACACAGCTTCAAAATGTGAATGCGTCTCCTGGACACCAGAGACGCTGCAAAACTACTATAAAAAACAAAAGAACTACAAAAAGCAGAGTTGTAAAAATAATGAAGCTTTCCGCCAACTGTCAAATCTGTCATTATCCGGTGCATGCATTGCATACATTGCCTTGAAAAAAAACCTACATATGGAGTAATTAAAAAAAAAAAGCTCTCTTTCTACATTATTCAAAAATCATTTATGAAAAGTGAGAAAAAAAATGTTGAAATACATGAACTGGCTTAATTAAATAGGTTTATACATGAAAGTACTTTCTTGAAATTCGCAATACACAATCACACATTTTAACTAACGCAGTGAAAACAGAAAACGGTAAATTTAGAGTAAAATTTTTATGATGTGCAATATGTGATATGCGTTTTCTGTAGTATGGTAGCTTCGAAAATTTTGCTTGTCATTGTTGTATGACGCTTAATAATTATTTTGGAGAACTGTTATACTTTAAAAATAAAAATCAATGTTGTTAATTTAGCTGTTTTGAAGGAATTCTTTTTTTCTTATTACAAGCAGTTGCTCTACATTAGAAATAAACTGCAAGTCTCCTCTGTATGTAAGTTTCTCTTTTAAGGGAGTAACGTAGAGGCGCCGCACCGTTGAATGACTAGCATATTTTGATAGAGCGCATGCCTTAATCTCACTAAGAGTTTAAAACTTTTCTTTTAGCATACAGCATCCCCTAAATTAGTCAACACAAGATTCATGGGAATTTTTTTTGCTTATAAATTTATAACGTCTCGTTAACTCAGCGAAACCCAAAAGGATTTTAGTGTTATTTGGGTGCGTTAGCTGAATAGATGTTAAAATAAAAAGTAAAAATAAAGAAACAATAATACTCCTATAGTGCTACAGAATACACATAAAAATTGCATAAATTATAAAAATAGAAAAATACTTAAATTTAATACTGAAAATATGGATGAAATAAAAAGAAAACGTAATTATTTGAAACAGACAAACAGTTACATGAACAATTCTTAATCATGATACTAATTCAATAGAAAAGAATAAAAGTTTATTCAATATGAATGTAATATTTCATTTCATTTTTTTTTTATTTAAACAATGGTGGTATTGATTTTACGAACTATTTTTCAACCCTCTTTTCTACATATAAGAAGGTTATTGAAAATTTTACTTATTATGTGTACATATTTAAGTATGTATGTACATACATATGTGTGTAAATGTATAAATTTTTATTTAAAAAAAAAAAAAAGAAATTATAAAAAGGATGCTTTTTTGATACTTTCAGCCGGCTTGAGATGTCGGGCGAATATTGACTTTTGTTTGTTTAAAATACATACATACTTATATACATGAACGTACGAGTGCATATGTACATATGTACATACATGCATATTATTTAAGAAGGTACATAAAAAGTTTCTGTGAAAAAACATTTACTCTAATTTTGAAAATGCCAAAGAGGAGGCACAAACAATAAAATTAATTTTTACAACTCCAAAATCATTCAAGGTTGATGAACTGTGTTATATTGTACATACATACTCGTATGTACATATTGACTTACATGATGCGTTTTATTGTGAAAAATATCAGTTTATAATTCTTCCATTAAATTAAGATAAATACATGCACAAAAAGCTTCCGTCCATATGCAAATGTTCGTCTGCACAAATGCAAAGCCAGCAGTAAGTGTGTAGCGGTTGTCCGTTTCCATACACTTGTGCTTTCACATTTCCCCACTCCAGGGGTGGAATCTGAAATGCTACACTACACAATTTTATTACGAAAAAATCGTTTTGCAATCAATGTTTATTCTCGTGCCTGCTGGAAAAGGCAAGGCAAATATGAAAAAATTAAATCTGTGTCATATTAAAGTTAGCTTTTTAAATGTCTTTTATTTTCTCTCTCTGTCTACACTCACAGAAATAATTATTGTAATTTTGTTTATCGCCAATGTTTTCAATTGTAATTTCACAATTATTAAATATGAAATAAGAGCAAGATTTGTGTATCTAAAACACGCGGAAAATAGGATATTACTTATTATGCATGTGAACTGCCAGAGTGCTTCAGAGTGCAATTAGCATTAGTCGGTTTTTGAGCGTTTTGGGTCGTAGGAAACCAATGCATTCACTTTAATATTTTGAATGTAGATAAATAACTGAACGGTATAAAACGTCGAAATCAATTCTACGTCAATATGAAAGTATAGCTTAAGTTTACTTAGGCCTTAAATTATGTAACTGTAATTAAAATTCTAATAAATCATTCAGAATAATATATGTATTTTTACATTAGTAGGCACACTAAAGAAAATAATAGCATATTATAGCAACAATTATAGAATTAAAAAAAAACCAGTTTGAAAGTGGACATTTGACAATCGTTTGAATTAGACTTAAGCTACTCTTCCATATTGCCACAGAGTTACTGTATCAGAATAAATGCATGTGTATCTAAGAATTATTTAATTTATGCGTACGTACATATGTACATATGCAGACATATAGTATATAATAAACACGGTTAAATCATTCAAATTTTGAGTTGTATTTTTTCAAGTGTACTATATGCTGAATTAATTTACAGCGTTTCTCTCTTTTACATTTTTTTGCAGGGCCTTTTATAATTATAGAGGAAAGAAACGCAAAAAAATCGTCTGTCTTCGAATTATTTATTAAACCACCAACACGAACAACAACACAACCCCAACCCCAACTCCAACCCCAACCACAACCAGAACCACCACCACCACCACTACAACTACTTCTATTATTATTATTATTATTATTACTATTGTTGTTGTTATTAATATCATCAAAAACAGTTCCATACAACGAACACATTCAAAGAGTCTTTAAGGAAAAATAACTAAATAAATTTCTGGAAAAGAATCAAAAAGGTCCCAGACCCCAAAGTCAAGAAAAATGTCAACATTATCGTTACGTATACAATTGGAGGGTGGACGTGTAACGAAGACCATACAATTCCATCCCAATACAACAGTATTCGATGCTTGCAAAATAATCAGAGATAAATTTGCAGAGGCTGTTCAGGGACAACGTAAGTGGAATTCAAAAACCAAACATCTATGAAGAAAAATCAATATACATACATACATATACATATGTATAAATATACATGCATATCGCACTGCTTCTTCTAAAGAGGGTCAGCACAATTTGAAAATGAAATTTTTCAATTTTCACTTTATGCAAGAAATCGATGTACAGTGATCAAATATTACTTCATTTTCGCGACTCTTTCGCCAAAAAAAATACATTTGTATCCCTCTACTTGATATAAAAGTTGCTTCTCCACAAAAAAATGTTTTTGCCTCTACTGAAAATTTGTAAATTTTGAGTTGACGTTCTTTAGAGGAAGCAGTGCGATATGTACAACACAATAAAAGAAAAAAAAAACAGTATTCATGGTAATTTTTATATTGCAGCTAGTGAATATGGACTATTCATGCCAGATGAACAGACGCAACAAGGTGTGTGGATGGAAAATGGCCGCACTCTGAGCTACTACATTTTGCACAATCAGGATACACTGGAATATCGTCGGAAACTTCGCACTCTACGAGTTCGTATGTTGGATGGTGCTGTTAAAACCATTTTAGTAGATGATTCGCAACCAGTTTCCCAGCTAATGGTTGTCATTTGCACAAAAATCGGTATTACAAATCACGAGGAGTACGGTTTGGTACGTGAGGATACTGAATCGCAAAACGAAAATCTGCCAGATAATAAATTTGGAACTTTGACTTTGAGACGAAAAATTATGGAAAAGGATCGTGATACCAAAATGGAAAGTTTACGTAAAAAATTAAAAACCGACGATGAAAGTAAGTTTCGTCAAGATGCTCAAGTTTTAACATGTACAACTAACTAACTTCTCTAATGCATTAATTTTGATCTCAGTAAACTGGGTTGATGTAGGCAAAACATTACGTGAACAAGGTATTGATGAATCCGAAACTGTACTGCTGCGACGTCGATTTTTCTTTTCCGATCAAAATATTGATTCACGTGATCCCGTGCAACTAAATTTATTATATGTTCAAGCACGCGACGCTATTTTGGATGGTACACATCCGGTTACCCAAGAAAAGGGTAAATATTTTTGATTTTAAAACGGTTAAAACAATTTCATAATTGTATTTTTATTTCAGCTTGTGAATTTGCTGGCATACAAGTTCATATACAATTTGGAGCTCACAATGAAGCCAAACACAAACCTGGGTTTTTAGAGTAAGTGAAGCAATTGCAAGCGATAGTTAGTAATGATAAGTTTTACAAGTACCTAATAAAATTTATATTTAATAATATTAAACAGTTTGAAAGACTTTTTGCCACAATCATATGTACGTGTTAAAAATATCGAAAAGAAAATATTCGCCGAACACAGAAAATATACTGATCTCTCTGAAATTGATGCCAAGGTCTTGTACACCAAAACTGCACGAGAACTGCCAACATATGGTGTAACCTTCTTTCTGGTCAAAGAAAAAATGAATGGCAAAAACAAATTAGTGCCACGATTATTAGGTGTCACTAAAGACTCTGTTTTGCGGTTGGACGAACGTACTAAGGAAATTCTGGTTTCATGGCCTTTGACCACCGTAAGACGTTGGGGTGCTTCGCCCAACACTTTTACACTTGATTTTGGCGATTATGCCAATCAGTATTATTCAGTGCAAACAACAGAGGCTGAGCAGATCGTTCAGCTGATTGCCGGATATATTGACATCATACTGAAAAAGAAACAGACCAAGGATCATTTCGGCATTGAAGGCGATGAGGGATCAACAATGGTGGAGGAATCTGTAGCACCTTCTAAGTAAAAAAAATTCTAATAATATTCCGAATGTGCTAATTTTAATTTGTACAATCACTAACTAACAGGGCGACGTTTTTGCAACATGAAACTAATAAAATCGGAAGGATTAACACAGAATCGCTAGCTCATCCTGGTATGATGAGAGCCGATGATGGTAAGTAAAACGAATTTCGTGAAGATTCATTCAATTAAATACTGAAATACCACAGAAAATGAGTAGCATCAACTGTTTGCAATAAAATCCGGTTTTTGTTCTATTCACGATTATTCACTTTATTTATTTACTTTTTAAGAATTAAGTGGCCTTTTATTTTTCGAAAAAATTTTAAAGTTCAATTTACAAGAAATAAGAAAAAAAAATAGAGCTCGAAAATAAAGAAGATTTATTTTATGCTTTTTTGTGGCTTTTTAGTTATAATTTTTTAATTTTCATTTTGACAATTATTATTTATTACGTATATTCTTCAATAGGCGAGAAATCCTATACACAAGGCGAATTACAAACTGTGCAATATGGCGCATTTGTTGGGCAAGTAAACCATGCCCATCAACCGCCCACGGTAAGTGGCACCTTTAATTTTGATTTATTTACTCACTTCATAAACTATTTTAGTTATTTTTTTTATTTTATTTGCCAATTTCTCCATTTCTGTTCCATTTTCACTATTTATTTTTCACCAATTTTTACAATATAATTATTAACATTCATAAATAATGAAATGTTTTTAAAGTTTCTACTTAATTAATAAAAAAAATTATATTGCTTTTCTCCATTTATGCTGCGATTTTTTAAAAAGGTCAAATTTCAAAGTTTCACAGAGTAGGTTTCCCAATTTTAAGTAGAAAATAATAAAGGGGTTTCCAGTAAGGGAAATTTAATATTCAGCTGCTGGTTCTGCAAATTACATTTTCAGTGAATCTGGATTGGATTTATGGACAGCATCGATAGGCTCATTCTGAATGTGATGTCTGCGACTTTGAAAAACCCAACAAAAATACAATTCACTGACAACGGGCGAAGGCAGTACCGTTGCTCTAGCCCCTCCCAATAGAGTACTTCTATGATCTATGAATAAATTGGTATGATTCGGCACGTAGACTGCAGCCGACTATGAAATATCTAATTGCCGTTATTGGAAACTCCTTTATTTTATTGTTATTATTCTGGTTTTTGTCTCTGAAATAAACGATTGTCTGCTGCATTAAAATTTATTTGAAATTTGTATTTTCTAGTCGAAAGAAGTACGTATTAGTTCTGTGAATCTAACGGAACCGCAAAGGGCTTTATTGAGTTACATCTCAGCCGGTAGAGAAATATTAGTTCGTGCTGATGAAGAGCTTAGAACGAAGGTATGTACGTAAAATACATACTTACATATTGATGTCCATTGTATATTTGCTTTAGCTTTATAGTTCATATGAAAATTTCTTTTATAATTTATTAGGCTCCTATCCAAGATTTAGGAAAAGATTTACGCTCTATTGAATGGAGAGAAAATACTCTTGATACGTCGAAGCAAGCTGTTACTAGTCATGTGGCTACTATGAGTGCAGCTACAGCACAAATTATAACTGCCACCCAGCAACCGGACGAGGTAGATACTGAAGCTATATCAGCCTCAGTTTCCCAAATTGCCCAAACTATTCCTGAGGTAACAAAAGAAGTTCGTTTAATAGCGGCTTTAATGGAAGACGATAGCAATGGAGATAAGCTTTTGGAAGCCGCCCGCAATTTGTGCAGTGCCTTTAGTGATTTGCTGAAAGCAGCAGAACCTGAGAGTAAAGAACCTCCACAAAATCTTATTAATGCTGCCAGTCGTGTGGGAGAAGCCACGACTTATGTGCTCAGTACTATAGCTGAAGAGGAGGTGCCTGAAAATCGCGACTTGCAAGATATGCTCCTGGCATTAGCCAAGGCAGTGGCTAATACTACCGCTGCTCTGGTCTTGCGCGCTAAATCCATTGCTGCTAGTTGTGAGGACGATGATTCACGTAATCGTGTTATAGGCGCGGCTAGTCAATGTGCTCTGGCTACCAGTCAGTTAGTGGCTTGTGCGAAAGTTGTGGCACCCACGCTTCATAATGCTGCCTGTCGCGAGCAATTGGAAGGAGCAGCTAGAAATGTCGCTCGTGCTGTAAATAGTTTATGTGAAGTCTGTCATGAAGCAACCAACGATCCAAAGTTGAAGAACGACTTGCTGGCGGCAGCTCGCGATGTATCGAAGAGTTTAAGCGATATGCTGGAACACGTTAAATTGAGTTCGCGGGAGTATGCTAGCCGAACTAGCCAAGAAATGAGTCCTGTTGAAAATGTTATCATTGGTACTGATATTCTAGTCTCTTCTAATGATCCTCAAGAAATGGTTAGATATGCGAAAACATTAGGCCAAGCTACTGCACAATTGATCCAGAGCATTAAAGGAGAAGCTGACCAACAACAAGATGCTGATATGCAAAGACGACTTCTATCAGCTGCCAAGCAGTTAGCCGATGCAACAGCCAAATTGGTAGAAGCAGCTCGCTTATGCTCCAGCAACCCTCACGATGCGGAAAACCAAAATGCTTTGCGTAGAGCTGCTGAAGAATTACGTGAAATTACAACGAGTACTGCCAATACCCCAGCTATCAAGCGAAATTTAATAAGACGTTTGGAATATTGTTCGAAGCAAGCGGCGTCAGCTGCTACACAATGCATAAGCGCTGCTCAAAATGCAGTCCAACACAGTGATGATCATCAAACTAAAGAATCATTGTTGCAAGACTGTAAAAGAGCTGCCGATACTATTCCCCGTTTGGTGACTGCTGTTAAAACAACACGTAGCCAACCAGATGATTATAATTCTCAGTTCAATTTGATTGAAGCAGCGGAACAATTTATCGAACCTGCCATCCAGGTTTCTCGTTCTGCCCGTGCCCTCCAGCCAACTGTTACCGATATTCCAGCTGCATCGCAATTATCCAAAAGCGCTCTTTACTTGGGACAAACTGTATCCGAACTGAACTCTGCTGCTCAAAGGGCAAGAGAAGCGTGTGGTGGTCAGGAGTTGGAATCTGCTTTGGAAGCTGTACGCACCCTACATCATGTTTTAGAAGATACACGTAATGCTGCCCAGTCGGGTGCTTTGAGACCTTTGCCGGGCGAAACAGTAGAAAACACTGCTGAACAATTACGTAAATCAGCCAAGAATGTTGGCATTGCTTTAAGTCGAATGATATCCTCTGTTCTGCAAGGACAACGCATGTATGCTGGCATTGCTGGCAGAGATACTGCTCTAGCTTTGGGAGATTTCACAAAAAGTGTTCACGGCGTGGCTGCTACTAC
This sequence comes from Dexiosoma caninum, assembly GCA_963924685.1. Taxonomy (NCBI): domain Eukaryota; kingdom Metazoa; phylum Arthropoda; class Insecta; order Diptera; family Tachinidae; genus Dexiosoma; species Dexiosoma caninum. The sequence goes on along the minus strand of OZ004729.1, from coordinate 40,018,489 downwards.
CAATAATGCGCAAGTTATTGATTTTGCCGATGACGTAGTATTGAGTTCAGCTCGTCTTATCGAAGAAGCTCAAAAGACTTTGCAAAATGTTGGAGACCCAAATGCTTTGACTAAAGCTGGTCGTGATGTCACTGAAGCACTTTCTAAAACAGTTGATTGCATTCCTGGGCAACGCGAAGTTGATCAGGCTTTACGCAATGTTAGCGAATTGAGTGAAATTCTATCCATGAGTGAATTTCCCCCTTCAAACCGAAGCTATAACACCTTGCAGAGCGAACTAAAGCAAGTATCGGAAAGTCTCAGTGCTGCCGGTGGCCAAATTGTACAATCTTATGCAAGTCCTGCTCAACTAGCAGAATCTAGTAGCAACTTTGCGGCAAATTATCGTGATTTACTTTCTGTTTCCATGGAAATGGCTGGCCAAAATACTGATGAAGTTGTGCGCTCAGAAATGATTGACTGCTTACGAAATGTCTCAACACAATCCTGTTCGCTTCTTTCCACAGCCAAGTCCATTGCTGCTGATCCTGGTCAGCCGAATTCTAAAAACCTTCTACATGCAGCTGCCCGTAGTGTAACCGAAAGCATTAATAAATTGGTAGATGCCAGCACACAATCAGCTCCAGGCCAAAAGGAATGCGATAACGCAACTCGAAATATTGAAGCACTAAGAGTTCTTCTGGACTATCCTCATGAATCGGTTAATGACCAAGGCTATTTTGATTGCGTCGAATCAGCCACGGCAAAATCGCGCAATTTGGGTTATGCCTTTTCGGAAATGATAACCAATGCAAAACAGTCCCATCACGCAGAGTTTGCTAAATCTGTGAACAATGTTTCTGAATCCATTCACGGTCTCATTGAATCATCTGCCCAAGCAGCATACTTAATCGGTGTTTCGCATCCAAGTAGCATCGCTGGACGTCCCGGTATTATTGATCAGGCTCAATTAACGTGGGCCTATCAAGGTATACGTCAACATTGCGACATTGTCAGCAGCCCCCAATCTTCAAAACAGCAGAAGATTGCAGCCCTGACTGTAATTGCCAAACACACCAGCTATTTATGCTCCATCTGCCGCCAGGCCAGCATGAATACCAATAATCCAGTAGCAAAGAATGAGTTCATTGTTTTGGCTAAACAAGTTGCCACTGCTACGTCGAACCTTGTACAAGAGATTAAGGCCATAGAAGACGATCCAGCCCAACCTTCCAGAGCACGTTTAGTGGAGCCTCTATTAGAAGCTGTGAAGGCAGTACGGCAGTATGCTTCTAGTGCAGAATTCATTTCAATTCCAGCCAAAATATCAACAGAAGGTAAAAAAGCCCAAGAACCTGTCTTAAATGCTGGCAGAGGAGTAATTGACGGTGTTATTGAAATGGTTAAGGCTGCTAAATCTCTAGCTTTATCCCCCGACGATCCACCAGTATGGCAAAAACTTTCGAATGCTTCGACCCCGGTGTCTGAATCCGTTAAGCGATTGGTCGATAATATTCGTGAAAAGGCTCCAGGCCAAGCACAATGCGATCAAGTTTTGCAAACGTTGGGTACATGTATGCGCGAATTGGACAGCTGTGCAATGGCTGTAAATGCCCAAGGTTTATCGCAACGTCGTGACAATAACTTGCATGGTTTTTCCGGCCAAACCCTAAACTCAGCTGCTGAGCTCTTAGACAAGTTAGAACCAATTCGTTTGGCGGGCAAAAATAATGCTGAACAACTGGGTCACGCTGTTGGTGAAATTTCACGTTATGTAGTTCCCATGGTGAATGGTGGCATTGGAGCCTGTACTCACATTGTGCACACCAATCAACAAATGAGTCTTATCAATCAAACGAAATCGGTTGTGGAAAGTGCACAGAATTTGGTACAGGCAGCTAAAGAATCTGCTGGCAATCCTAAAGCCACTCATGCTCACCCCAGACTTGATGAATCCATAGAAAATACACATGAAGCGATACAGGAGCTGACACAAACCGTGGAAAAGATTAATGCCGAAACAGGTATTGTCACTGGTCTTATGGAACAAGTCAACCGTGCTATTACTCGCTTAACCGACAAACGCCAATCTCTTTTGAATGCCTCCTATTCAGACACCTTTGTGGATTATCAAACGCGTATGGTCCAAACCGCTAAAGAAATCGCCAGACTGGCAAACGAAACGAATGCTAAGTCCTCTGTGGAACCCCTACTTATGCCGCAGTTAGCTGTTGAAATGGCCAAACAGTATACCCAACTAACACAAGATTCGGTAGGAGCATCCACTACCACAACTTCGCCAGATGTGGCTATGCGGATTAGGAATAACGTCATTGATTTGGGACGATCCGTTAGCTCATTGATTCAAACGAGTGCTGGTGGTGCACGTGCTGGTGACACAGTTCATCAAAATGAAATATCTCGCAATGCCCGCGAAGTCTCTGAAAAAGTAGCCCAAGTATTAGCAGCATTACAGGCCGGCTCTCGAGGTACTCAAGCATGTATTAATGCTGCCCACACCATCTCGGGAATTATTGGCGATCTAGACACTACAATTATGTTTGCTACTGCTGGCACCTTGCATTCGGATAGCACAAGCAGCTTTGCCGATCATCGCGAACACATTTTACAAACAGCCAAGGCTTTAGTAGAAGATACAAAGGTCTTGGTTACCGGAGCTGCTGGAACTCAAGATCAATTGGCTAATGCAGCACAAAATGCTGTCACAACAATTGGTAAGTAACAATACGGTACGTTCGTAAATGCTGCAAACTGCTCCACCTCCGCAATAACTGTGCAAAGTTTTCTTGCGTGTGCTCGATCAGACGTTTCAAATAATTTGCAATTTCTCCACATCTGGCTCTAGTTTACATGTGCAATAAACGAGTATAAAAAAAATAATAAAATAAAAATTTAGCAACCGGACTCTCCAATCCCGCCAAATTTAAAATTTCCAGTCATTTTCTGAAGCGAGACCGAAAATAAGAATTTTCTCAATGTCTATTGCATCAAAAACTAAAATACTTTCCCTTTTGCAGACTTTGCTAGAAAACAGTGCTGTCAATTGTTGTTTGTTTTTTTTAACAATTACACAGCGAACATTTACAACAGCATACATTTTTTTGCTTTATTGGGACAAACAGCCGTATTCATACATATATATTTTTTTTTATTCACAAAAGGGTTATTACACGAATTTCCATAGAAAATTCAATCAGTATACATTTTATACAGCGAAAAAACTTTTTATGAATACGGCAGTAAACTGAATAATTTTTACTAAATAGCTTCAATCACTAGGAGTAAACTAACGACCAAATTGTACAGTTACATAAATTTACGAATGCCTCTCAAGTCTTTCACATGTCGACGCAGTTGAAAAAAAAAATTCAAGACAAAAACTCTGAATTTACCGAATGCTTAAAAATGCATGTTTTTGCATGTCTCGCAGAAAATTGTGGGCGTAAAATTTCTATCCGCTAAATCTGCAAAACATAATTTTAATGGTGTCGGGTGTTGAAAATAAATTTTCAAAAATGTCGGTGTTTTGTCTGAAGTCTTTCGTTAATTGCTTGCACTACAAACACACTGTTTAAACTTCGGAGATTAATAAGCCAAGCGAAATTACGCCGATAAAACCAATGTTTGCTATGAGTTTCTTTTAGTAAAATTTTAAATAAATGTGGCCGAATTTCCAGCAATTTATTACCATTTTACTTTACAGTGCAATTGGCAGAAGCAGTTAAACATGGAGCTTGTTCTTTGGGATCATCACAACCCGATTCTCAAGTTATGGTTATTAATGCAGTTAAAGATGTAGCCTCCGCTCTAGGCGATTTAATTAATGCCACCAAATTGGCATCGGGCAAACCAATTAATGATCCTTCTATGCAAGATCTAAAAGAAAGCGCAAGGGTAAGTATTTCTGCTTCCAATTACATTCTTCAAATTAAAGGGTTACAAATCTAAAACTAAATGAAAATAAAACCCTTTATTTAAACAAGCTTAACAAACTACTTAAGTGTAACGCTTTAAATGTCGTGATTTTGAATTTTCCATCAATTATCATTGGTTGTTTAGTAAAAATTACCAGTTTCTTTGTATTAAAATTAAAAAATTAAAAACTGTATACATACATATATTTAGAAATATACAGTTCAATCTCGCTTAATGTAACACTTCATCAAAGCAAATCCTTGTCTAATCTTATTCACGAATTCTTTATATGGAGTCCGTTAATGGAAATTTTGCCAAAATTTCATCGTTTTCGTTGTTTTTATTACGATTGAAAATTAAAATTCATAAGATAAGAAAAAAGTGAAATATATGAAATATATAAAATTCCAGTGTACATTATCATTATATAAAGAAAATATTGAAAAAAATACTACCATAAAAATACATATAACGAACTTCGCCTATAACGAAAAAAAGTTTCCCGGTTTTGCGGTCTTCGTTATAACCGAACTATACTGTATTTAGCAAATATAAAAATAGGTTTTGTATGAGAGCTTGCTACCCTTTGCTTGAAAATAGCAAATTGATGGCAAATTTCGTGAAACTTACAATTGAAGAGAGAGATAAATTTCGCCAAAAAATGATTATATTAGTTACGTTAAGCGAGGAAGCACTGTATATCAATTTCAATAGGTATTAAATTAAAATGGTACTTTTGCACTACCCCTATTGGTATTAAAGACTTGGTTTTATATATAAAATATGTTTCTTACATTTCAGCGAGTATGGCTTTATACAATTCACAAAATTCTATTATGACTTCACTAATTTTTGTTTAAATAATCACTACCGCACGCATAATGTTAAAGCATTAAAAAAAAAGAAAAAAAAAAGATGCCACCAATGTCTGTACGTCCTTAACACAACATTTTTATTTTAATTTTATTTCATGCAAACGGTTTACAAAATTTAAACAATTTAACAGCTGTGCTTCTTAACAAGTATTTAGTCGTATTCTACCAAAGACTGGGTTGGGTTAGTTATCTTCTTTGCATTTTCGGTTGGTGCTGCTGCTTATGTTCATTTCTTCTAACCATTTACTGCAAATACATACATACATATGTACACACTTGATTACTATTGCTGCTGTATCTATCTTCTGTTGAATTTTGTATAGTTCTTTTCTAAACCAATCTTTTTTTTTTTGTAACAATTAATTGGATCTCTTCAAAATTATTAACGTTTGTGTGCGCACCGATTGATGTTAAAGCATTCAACAAAATTTAAAATTGATTTTAATTTTAATAAAAACAAACACTTATTTTTTTATTTCATTATTCTTGTTTCAATTTGTTTGTTATCTAGACGCTTAAAGAATTATGCAAATCTGCCGCTATCGAAACTAACCACATAAGCCAGCAATCATCAAACTATGGATATTGAGCGTGCCATTTGTCTTTTTGTCCATATTCATACAAATATGCCATCTTAGCAACATTTTCTCACGAAATACTCACGACATAGTACATGTATAGAAATTTTACGTCTTTTAATTTTAAAAACAATTGAAATTTGCGTACAATTTTATATTGTTAATCTTATACAACACCCCCTCCAACTAAGCAATACGGATTTCATAGATGCTGTGGAAGTATTTAGTGTTAAATTGATATGTGTTTCAAAAAAAAGAAAAGCAAAACAGAGGAACTTATGTATATGTTGTCAAAAATTCCACTTGGAATTAAAATAAGGATTATCTGATAGAGAAAAGTGCTATACTACGCTGCTGTTCTTTATTCTATACGAAATGCATTCGGAATTATAACATACTTGTTCTTATGAATTTTTATTTGCAGCAACAATGCCATGACAATTCGCAATCAATGGATTGCCATTATCACGAATTGATTATTCATTTTAGATTGATTCGATTTATATAAATAACCATTTTAGATTTACGTTAGAATTCTTATTTAGTCTCTTTAGAATTTTTATTGATAATGCAAGTGAGGAATTCTATTCTAGCTCTTGCACAAGTTTTCCAAAATCGATAAAACACCAATCGACGTCAAAGTTTCTTCAACAATGTATGCATGTACAATGTATGTATGTACATATGTACGAAAATAGAAATACATATTGTGATACTCGTAATTTGACAAGAACAACTTAAGACCACATTGCTTAGTGTGGGAATGGGTAAGCTATTAAGTCTGGGATAATCTTGGTTCGATTCCTAGCATATACTTAAGGTCGTTCTTCTTATGGTCGTTAACGAAAGTTACAGTGTAATTTTAATAGTATTTGTAAAGGTGGCATGTGTGACCGGAAAATATTAGCCTAAAAAAACTTAACCACTGTTTTCGGCAACTAATTAGTTAATATTTCATGGAATATACTTTCTTTGGCAAAAATACATGAAAGGAAATACATAAAGGTACGGTCACATATGGCAAATATTTGCCCAAAAAAAGTAACCTGTTTTCAGCAACTAATAAATTAAAAAATTTTAAATCAAGAGTATTTTTAGTTAATAAGAAAAGTTTATATAATTTAGTGGTTACGTTAATAACTATGTTTTGTGTGTCGTTAATGACGAGTGAAATCGGCAGCGGAGACGTATTTTGATGTTAAATGAAAATGGTTTTACAAGACGTTATGCAATCGAAGAAGCCGAATTTTGTCTATAAATCGTTCGTTGCTGTAGAATCTACAGGGACTTTTTGAGCGATGTGTTAGTTGGAATGCCAACAGAATAAATTTTTGTGAGAATATAGTTTTATTTATTTAATTAGAATTATTAAAATCACACAATTTTTTTTTTTTATTTTATAATTGGGCAGTAATTCTAGTCGTGTTTATTTGATTAAAACTGCAGCATCTATAAATCTTTCTCTTTGAATAATTTAAAAAAATTTAACGAAACGAATAAATACAACGAATAAAACGATATTAAAAGTGTGCTAATTGCTTTTGGGAATGATTTAATGATAATAAAATGATAACTATGTATGTGGAGCAAAGTGCGTCGTTACACTAAAGTAGTTGCAGATAGTTTTTGTTTTTAGTAGGATTTTTATAAGAACACAAATCAAATAAACATTAAATGAATTATTTTTAAAATCAACGCACAAACTAGGTTATGGTTTTAAATGTTTCGTCGTTATTGAAAACCGTTAAAGCTGTAGAGGACGAACACACACGAGGTACTCGAGCAATGGAATCTACTGTTGAAGCCATATCCCAGGAAATAAGAGTAGGTTTTTAATTCTACTTGAGAAAATGTGTATTTATTGTAAATTAAATTTTTCTATTTAAAGGCTATGCACTCGCCGCCGCCAAATGGAAGTGCACAAGTTGGGCCCGAAGATTTAATACGTGTCACAAAGAATGTTACTTTGGCCACTGCTAAAGCTGTTGCTGCTGGTGCTTCCAATCTGCAAGAAGACATTATGATGGCTGCTAACCTGGGTCGACGTTCAATATCAGAAATGTTACTGGTGTGCCGTTTGGTAGCCTGGAATTGTGCGGAAACAGATGATTTACGACAGCGTACCTTAGAATCTGGTGCTGCGGTAGGTGAATCCTATCGAGAATTACTAAACGGCATTTTACACAATTGTTCCGCCGACGATCGTATGCATTTATCTAGACGTGTTGCGAAATGTGTAACAGATTTGGTAGCTATGGCTCGCCTCCTAAAAGGATCAGATTGGATTGATCCCGAAGATCCTACAGTAATTGCAGAAAATGAATTGCTAGGTGCTGCTGCTTCTATTGATGCTGCTGCTAAAAAATTGGCTTCCTTACGACCCAGACGTAATGATGACGTTAAGGTAAGCCACCTGCAAGGCAATATTTTCTTATAAACATTTGTGGTGCTTGGTGCTAAATAACAAAAAAAAAAATGAAAAAAAATGCATTAATATTTAACCTTATGTCCTTTCAATAACTAAAACTTACATATGTAAAATGTTTTTTTGTTTTTTTTTTAAATATGGTGTTCCGTGAATGTGCTTCTTTTATATCCGCTGTCATAACCTCTTAATCCGATTGATTGATTGTTCCATTAAGATATGTTTGATATTCTTGGTTGTCGTAATTGTACTTTCACCCAGGAATCAAACATATTATTACTGTGATTAATCTCTTGAACAACTAACAATAATACATCAATAATAACAATTTCACAACTAACACGACTGCATATGTACATGAATACATACATACATGGGTATTTGTGATGTTTTAAATAAATACATATACATACATACATATACTGCATACAGAATTAATACATAGAAAATTTTATATTTAAATTGTTTTTGCTTTTGTGAATTTAGATTGAGCTGGATCAAAACATGAAGTTTGATGAAATGATTTTGGAAGCTGCGAAAGGAATTATGGCTGCTTCATCAGCATTGGTCAGAGCTGCAAATGCAGCCCAACGCGAACTAATCGATCAAGGCAAAGTGGCCAAACGGCCTTTAACCTCTTCGGATGATGGTCAGTGGTCTGAGGGTTTGATATCTGCTGCGCGTTTAGTAGCTGCGGCTACACACAGTCTGGTAGAAGCTGCTCAGAATCTAGTCAGAGGTGTGGGAACAGAAGAAATGTTAATCTCAACTGCTAAGCAGGTAGCAGCATCAACCGCTCAACTGCTCATTGCTTGCAAAGTTAAATCGAATCCCAACTCCGAAGCGGGACGTCGTTTGCAAGCAGCTGGCAATGCCGTCATAAAGTCCACTGACAATTTAGTGAGATCAGCCCAACAGGGACTTGAAATGGAAGAGGAGCGTACTTTAAAAATTAATACCTCTATGGTTGACGGTATGGCTCAGGAAATTAATGCACGTTCGGATGTTTTGCGCATGGAAAAGCAGCTTGAGGAAGCACGTCAAAAACTGGTACTAATTCGTCATGCCCGCCAACGGCAAAAGAACATTCAAGGTTTCACGACAGATGAAAGTGATTCCGAGTACCCCCAGTCTGCCTATGGAACTCTCAACAAGAGTCATAATAATGTATGAAAAAATTTTTATAAATAGTTATTAATTTCTTATATGTTTTTAATAATCGTACATATTCACTAGTATTTTTGATTAAATGAGTAATTTTATATACAGGCACACAGCACTAAAAAAAAGGAAAGCAAAACTTTCCAAATTTGATACCAGGTTTATTTTTGAAACGTTAATAGAAATGATTGGTTTCCACAATTAATAAAAAGTTCGCAATGTTTTGTAGAATCATACAAAATTAATCATTATTGTATGTTAAATGATTGTCTCTTTTAATCGTATTTTACAATATTAATTCAGGGTAGTTTATTATTTAAAAAATTCAACATTGTGTTAACAAATTAACATTGTCGAACTAACAAGAACCATCTTCATAATTCTTTTTCAAATCTAGACACTAAATCGTTCGGGATTCTATGGACAAATGGAGGCACCTGCATCGCCAGGTTATTTGAATCAACAGCAGCAACAGCAGGCGAAACATCATTATAATTATGCAACAAATCCACAACACTTCCATCATCCAGGTGCCGTCTCCCCACCACCAATGAATCACAGTCAGTTGGATAGTGATGCAACTGCCTTCCCACCACCTCCGCCTCCTTTGTCAAAAACGATTTCTAATATGCAAACAGCCACTCATACCTATAGATCTAATCCAAAACTAACTGCCAATGCCGTACCACGACCCTATCCCGGTAGTCCGGTTGCAGGCAGTGGTACTAACGGTGGTGGTCGTTTATCACAACCAAGTAGTCCTTTAACACCTACTAATAAGCATTCTCAAAATTTTGAACAACCAGCATCATTAAAATCCACTGTTACTTCTCAACAACAGCATATAGGAGTCGGTTCTTCGAACTCAAGCTCAAACTACAACCACCACCATCCGCACCAACCAATGAATCGTAATTTAGAAGCATGTGTCCAAGATTTGCATGATAAAACTTTTGGTCAGGGTGGTGTAGTCCAAATAACAAGCAGTAATACATATCCTGGTCAAAATTATGAAGGCTACACCTCAAGGTAATCATTTCCTATTTGTGCATAGAGCGAACGTTAAAATTCTTTTGAATTTCAGATACGAAACTCGTAATTATGATAAAGCCAGCGAATTAGGTGTGAAGCCCTTAGAAACTAGCTTTAATCAGATGAGCCTAAACACCGAATCTGGGAAACTTAGTCTTATCGACCAGGGATCTGAACGTTTATCCTCTATGACACAACGAGTTATGGAACGTAAATCATTCACCACAACCTCCGAAACACGAACTGAAAAGAAAACCGAATCGCATAGCTTTCGCATGGAATAAAATAAAAGGGGATGTATGAATAGAATTTACTACGTAGTTTAAAACAAACAAAATGAAGGATATGAAACAAATTACTGTTTGCCAAAAGTGCTTTTTAAGTATAACAAATTAGTTTACAAATAAGTCTATATGTTTTTATTTATAATTTTTTTTTTTTGAAACATTTACATACTTTGTAATGCCAATGTTTTTGCCAATAATTCAAATGTACTAACACTAAACAACAGTAAATAAATAAATATTACTAATTGACTAACATTTTTCTAATAAACTTATAAGCTATAAAACAAAATAAATCGAATCTGTTTCGTGCCAAGGCGAATTAAAATGTATTTGTGTAATTCAATTCACCTTGTTCAGTGTCATTTAAATTGTATGTATTGTCTGTCCTAATTATGTTTTACATATGTACACATTCTTATGTATAATTTATAGTCTATTTTTATTAGCCATCCGTTCACATTTTCAGTTAAAAAATTGCTATTATTATTTAATAACATATTTATGTGTTCTTTTCTAATTTTAACTAAATTCAATTATGATTTCATTTTTCGTTATTTTATTAATAATTTCAACAGGCACATACATACATACATACATAAATACTTGGAATTACCGAATAATGGTTACATTTTTCTGTATATACATAGTACATCTGATTTTCCCATTTATGTTATGTATACCACCAACATTTAAGTATATACATACATATGTACATACGTACATACATATAGGTATATTTTTATTTCTTTTAATTTGTGTATAATTTACATACATATATTAATAAATAAACATATTTTGTAACCAAATTTGCATTTTTGATATTTAGTTGTATGCCCGTGTAGTGGATGTGGGATTGAAATCGATTAACTCCACTTTGAAGTATATTTTCAATTGTTCATTTTCAACACCACGTTTATTTAAAACAAAATTCTCTGACAATGAATAAGAAAAGCACCAATCATAAACATCCAATAATTACTGCACTTATTGACGATGAATGGATATATGTATGTATACAGACAGATTGCACAGAAAGAGATTGTTTTTTTTTTCTTGAAAATATATTAAAAAATTTAATTTTATTAATTTAAAATACAAAAATAAATGCAACAGTAGTCTCATAACAATAAAATATTATACATATAAAATAAAAAAAAAAATATATATATATATATACATATATAAATGCAATAAAAAAAAAACATTATCGTAACATCTCAATGAGTTGGATCACTGGCTGATACCATTCATTTATATTCCAAATTTATTTGTCGTCCTATGAGCCAACGTCTAATTTCCGAAGTGCCAGCACCAATTTCGTACAGTTTGGCGTCGCGCATTATACGACCAGTGGAATATTCATTGATATAACCATTACCACCTAAAATCTGTATAGCTTCCAAACCAATTTGAGTTGCTTTTTCTGCACAGTACAAAATAACCCCAGCGCAATCTTTAGAACTATTGTGACCCGCATCACAAGCACGAGCAACATTGTATAAATATGAACGACAGGCGCTTAATGTTGTATACATATCGGCCATTTTCCCTTGCATAAGTTGAAATTCACCAATTATTTGTTTTTGTTTACGTTGATGGGCGTACTCAAATGACGTATCGATGGCTGCTTGCATTAGACCAACTGGACCTGCGGCTAATACGAGACGTTCAAAGTCTAATCCCGACATGAGTACATAAACACCTTTATTGAGTTGGCCCAAAATATTTTTGGCAGGCACTTTAAGATCTTGGAAAACAAGTTCGCAAGTAGGACTGCCACGCATACCCAATTTGTCAAGACTTTGCGCTACACTGAAACCTTCTGAAGCGGTTTCAATAATAAATGCTGTTATACCGTGACCATCGGTCGCACTGGTGCCGGTTTTTGCATACACAATCAAAGTATCAGCAATCGAGCCATTTGTAATCCAAAACTTACTTCCATTCAAGACATAATAGTCACCCGTGGGTTCAGCCTTTAACTTCATCGAAACAACATCGGAGCCTGAGCCTGGTTCGGACATAGCCAAACCCCCAATATGTTCACCATTGCACAATTTAGGTAAATACTTTTCTTTCTGTTCTATATTTCCATTCCTAGTCAACTGATTAACACACAAGTTAGAATGGGCACCATAGGACAAACCAATGCCTCCAGCAGCTCTACAATAATTCATATTTTCAATATTTACGAATAAACAAAGCAACAAACTTTTACCTTGAAATCTCCTCCATTATAATACAATGATCCAAATAGGAACCACCAGTGCCTCCAAATTCCGGTTCAGCAGTTATGCCCAAAAAACCCAAATTACCCATTTTCTTCCAAAAATTTCGAATATCACTACAAAAAAAACAAAAAAAAATTGTATGCTTTTTGCATTTCTTAAAATATTTAAACTTACCCAAAGCTATCATTTTTATCTATATCCTTAGCAAAAGGAGCCAATTCCTTTTGAAAGAAACTAAATGCAGTTTCCCTTAACTTTTGTTTATCCTCATCCAAGCCAAAAGTGTTATCATTGACTGGATAATGTGACAGATGCCTACTGGCTGTGCCATATTGAGAGGCAACCATTAACCTATAACTTAAGTGGTTCTTTAGAATATTTGCTGACACACGCAATGACATTTTACTTTTTGCACTAGCCTTCTTAATTCATAAAGCAAAACGAAGTTGCCTCGTATAGCAACTTCGAGTAGAGGTTCTACTCGTACAACAAAAGCATAAATAAAATACAGCTTATCAACTAAGTGATCCATGCGTCAGTGATGGGAAGTGGGTCTTTCGTTTCGGAATTAAAAAATAATTTTTGAGTACTTTTTTCCTGATCGACAAAATAACAAATTAAAATTTTTTTTATTAAGAAGGAAGTGAATGCTGATGCAAAATTGTGTTTCTTTTTTGTTTTAGTAAGATTTTAATAGGAGAACATCCTGACTACATTTCCAAAGCAGTGCGGTATATGAAACGTAATTCTATGTAGGAAGCACCATCATCATAACAGATGTGTTACGATGCATGGGCAACCCGAAGTAGTGTGCACGTGAACGAAAAATGTGCCAGGCGTTAACAGTTAGCCAGCCAGTACAGTTCACAATTTGAAATTAAACGCGGCAACATGCTTGACTGCGAACCTAATAGATGGTATGAACAATATATTTATATACGACGCTATATACTCCAAGGTGTCAGCTGCACAACAATGTTATTTATTAATTGATGAGACAGAGCGTTATTAAGATATAATATTAATCTTTAACTTCCTAAGAGTGAAAGTAGGCCGCCCAAAGTCAGCACTTCTATGGTCGATTTCCAGATCTGTCGAATGGTGAAAAAACCACTCAATTTGTTTCAGGGGTTCATGAGTTACAGTGTTTAAAAGAAATGCATAAAAAACTTGTCATGATAATTGGCCGCATAGACAAAACTCCATGACCAAGTCTGGGAACATCAGACAAGACATATGCATTTAAGGAGTTTTTAGTTGTGTGCAGTGTAGACCAGCAATCGAATATATTTTCTATTACGATATCTTTTAGTCAGCTAATACCCTACATTGCGCTTTAACGTTTTAAAAATATACATTTTCCTTATCATTTTAATCAAAAGTGATATAAAATATATAGAAAAGGGAAGAAAGCAATAAATCCAAGAATCGGGAAAATTTTGTGAGGGTAACGAATTTGTTAGAGGCGTACTACGGTATCAAAAAAAGTACGATCATATCAACTTGTCGCTGCCATTCGTACTTGTGGTGCCATAAGGTTTAAGTAAACTGTCTGGCAGCCTTATAAATCAGATACCACTAAAATGTGTTTAGTAAACGCTAAAATACAGTAAGTTTCGATTAAAATTCAAAAACAACAAATTTTCAAATACGGCTAAGATCGTTCTTAGGGAATTTTATGAAATTGCTTTTTTGTTCGTTATATTTATTTATTAAATGTTAGAAAAAACGCAGTATTAAAATGTATGTGGGTGGTTCAACAAACTTCAATCAATAAAAAAATAACAATTTAGCGAAACAACAACAACAAAAATTAAATTTTTTGTGCCCAGTGACGTGTTTTTCATCTGCAGAAAATAAAACAACACAAATCTTTAGGAAACTTAAACGACTGTTTCACAAACGAATATTTTTCATTCGCAGTCAAATTTGATAGTGATGTACTTGTGTAGGAAGTATGTACTTGTGTGCGTACATAAACTGCAATTTCCTGAGGTATGTTCTGACACAAGCATATCGCGTAATATTTGCGATTGTGACTTGAACTCACAAGAGAGGTGTTCTGTAAATCGCAATCGCAAGAATCTTGGAGAGTTCAAATCGCAAGAGTATACTGAAGTGAACTGGTATATTTATCCTAAACCAAACTTTAAAGTTTAATAAATTAAACTTATAATATTTTCTTTTTATCTTACTCAAACGTATTAATGGTTTCGTAATATTGAATTTAAAAAATGTTGTTTTGTTTTGTTAATTTTACGTTTCTATTGCTGATCTGAATGGTTTTCGAAAAATGTACATATGTTAACAGTACTATAATTTAAAGAAAGTAACCAGTTTTTTTTTTCATATTTTTTTTATCTGGGACCAGCACTCATGAGATGACCCTTACACATGTGATGCATTGTGCTGGAAGTATAGGAAAGGGATAGTTAGAGAAACGACAGGAGGTGAAGCTTAATTAATTATTTTACAGCTCTGCTTTTGCACGTTCTTTGTTTATAGCAGTGCTGAAGCTTCGGTTTAGTAGCCATTTTTATTATTATGTTACTTCGCCGGTGCTACACAATACCGACGAAGGAGGGCGTTCTGATGTGATTGCGGATTGCTATCAGCTGAAGCCGGCATCGTTCAGTGAACAGTGACTATGCCTTCGCCACTGAAACTTTCCGACAACAACTGGCACACAAAGACACACTAATGCACATCAGAAAAATGCGAGACCTTTTTTTCCAATAACGCCATTAAAAATTATTAGAATTTTGAAAAAAGCAGACTTTATTAAAAAAATTTTAAAAACATCAAATCACAAATCGCAAGCAAAATGCGTGAGTTGCAGAACACGTAAAATCAAGTTTGGCGTTTAGCAACTCACATACGATTTAAAAATAATGCTAATAATTTTCTTCGTGCAAAAAAATCGTGTGGAAAGAGAACATGATTATTTTCGTTGTTTGAAAATCGTGTAACAACAGAATGGGCTGTACTGATTCCCTTAAATCAATTTTTTTATAGGATTTGGATCAATTAGATTTTAATAGCTGGCGATAGATGCCTGCATGTTCTGATTTTAAGGTCACGATAACGATAAGTTTTATAACGCACGTTTACTCATGTTGAAGTGAATGAAAGGATCTTTTTTTAAATAAAAAAAAGATTATACTGTTACAAAAGGATTTCTAATGAGAAAGTTACTTTTGAAAGTAAATTGTTACTGAGTACGATTTTCTAAGTCAAATTTATGTTCAGCTAACAATACTGCTCAGGAATAGTGTTAAGTGAAAATTTTTGCCAGGCTTGCTTTTTTAGAATTATGTATTCTATATTGATTTTAGCCAGTTTATTGCATAATTTCCACAATGTTCACAGTGTCTTAATGTCTTTAGAAAAAAAAAGAGATTTATTTAAATAAAATGTACAAAAAGGCGTGTATGCATATTCGACATTTTATTTGTATTCAGGCTATTGAACTTTTTTACAATGTTAATATTGCAAGAAATTCTGCTAAAACTCTTAACAACAGCGAGAAACGATAATGAACTTGAGTGTGCACCATGATGCAAATCAGTTCAGTAGAAATAAAAGTTGTTAAAAAAAAGCTTTATGAGACGTTGTGTAAAACATGAAAATGCCAAATGTAAATATTTGTCAAAAGAACAGTGAATAACAAAGTCTGATAATCTTGTAAAAGCATGAAAAAAAGAAAGCACTCTTCTAATAGGTGAACAAACCATGCACCACATATAAACAGAAAAAAAGCAATAGCGAAAGCCAGTGATGTTAAGATTTAAAGTCTTTAATGAAAATAAAAATCGCAATTAGAAATAAAAGTTGCTTTCGGGCAGTCAAATTACATATGATAATAATTAGTAAGAAAAAAATGAAAGAAACAAAATAAAATGTTTTAATTAATTGCATAAAATAAGATTAGAACCAAGGCAAATTTAAATTAATAACAAAGTTATAATTATTTTTATCTTTAGTTATAATTTTTAGTTTTTTTTTTACATTTATAGAAACTATTAAAAAAAAATTAAATTTTTTACATCCAATTGTTAAAAAGCTAATAAATTTTTCTGAAATTTGGTAGTGTTTTTTTTTAAAGAGAAGTAGGAGTAACACGCAATTGTTTAGTTCGAAAGAGAGAGTGTTAGAAAACAGCTGTTTGGAAGTTTTGAATGGATTAACTCTTATGTAACTTTGTAATAGCAATTCTTGTTGTTAAGAGCAATTTTTCTACCGATAATATTTTACTTTGCTAAGAACTGTTCATTAGAAATTTTTATGATTGGCTTAGGGTACAACGACACAACTTCTTTTTCAAATTGTCATAACCTTGGTAATCAACGTGTTAACTATTTATGCCAATAATATGGTCTTTGCTCCTCCTTTATCTAGGAGATTCGATTAGTTGTAGAATGTGCCTCAACTTGTTTAAAAGGTTTCAAGCAATGACTAATGTTTCTAATGAGTTCCCAGTTCATTTTGATGAGCATCATATGTCCAAATTTTGCATAAATTTTATTTGTTTTATTTATATGTGATAAATGATGATACTAAATACTGGTGTAACAGTAACAAAAAATTCACACACGACGGCAAAACGTTATTAAATTGTGCGTTTCGAATACGGTGTTAGGCCATAATGATATTAGCAATAAATGCCATTATTGAGTTCAATATAGTATACAAAATGTAAATGAAATTATTGAGCCATAAGTACGAAAATGTAAATATTAAGTAAAACTTGAAGTACAACCCTTCTCACAAGTATTTTTACTGCTTTTAATGCTAAGTCAAATGTCAAAACACAAAATAATAGAAAAAAAAAACAAAAAGAAAAAAGAGATGACCAGGAGTTATACATGAAACCGTTGTTTTTTTCCAGATGTGAAATGCTAATAGAGTAAGCTAAATTGACAGAATTAAATATGTGTGAACACTAAATTAAATTGCTTACATTATCACAATTAAGAATGCATGTCTGCATTTTTGTGCAAAACAGACTTGCATCTGGTTTGCATTGCATGAGGCAGTTTTGCGTTTAGGAAGTCGCCATAATTATGCGGTTAACATCACTGAAGTGATAATCACAACAGAAAGGCAAACTAAAAAGTTTATTGAAATGCACTTTAAATTTGTCTTTCCATTTTTTATATTGTTCTTTTACATTGGAACAATATTCAACTATTCTTTCAAATGCGCATGCCTCCACAATGTTGCGAGTAAAAATTTACCGGTGGTTTTAGAGGAAACCCCATTATAATCCAAAACAACATCGACATACGCCGGGTAAATTAAATGAAAACTAATTTATATAGTTTTAGGCTTTTACAGTGGCATGATGTTTACTTAACAATAACGAAGAGAAATAACTAACTAAAAGAAAAAAAAAATTAATTAAATTAATTACTAAAATTAAAAACAAAAATGTTTAAATCATCGAAATAAGTTCGCTTGAACAGGAAACGGTTAACATTGAATTTACAACGTTCAACATAATTTCAGTCATTGCAAACGAAAAAATTATAAAATTAAAAAGTGAGTAAAACGGAAAAGGCGCTAAATCGGTTTTTTTTATATTAAACAGTTGCCTATTTGTATTTTTGTCAATGTCAATATGTATGTATGGATGGATGTGTATTTATGTCAACTACAAAATGCCTTTTATGCCTTTCTATCTCGAATAAACAAAAAAAAACAAAAATGGAAAAAAGGGATTTTCACAAGGTTATTTTTTATTTTATTTATTGGTTCACTCCTTCTGTAATCATCACACATATTTCCTATTTTCATTTATTTCTTGTCTATCGATGACCTCATGAGAAATTAATAAATCGATAACTAATTTTAAAAGGCCATCAACAAAGAATATAACAACAAACTTTCCAAGGCTTCACGAGTCTCAAACAAACCAACCACACACGCTACAAACAGACACCCAAACAAGGTCTCCAATTTCAACACGTACAATTGAATGAATTTTACTTCGCAACCAAAATACCACAAACCCAAAAATCAAAACGTAAAACTCAAGTTTTATTTAAATGAAACAAATCAATAGCCTTCATATACGAGTATGAATGTATGTTTGTATTAGCAATGGTACACATCCCCTTACAATAGTATATGTACGTTCATATTTGGGGATCTTTCCCTTTAATCACGGAGCCTAACGGATTGAAATTTATTTAATTTGATTCCAAATTAAAGAAAATTTTATCGAAATGAATAGCGAAATGTCAATAAGTTGAATGAGTTCGTAGACGTAGATATTTCAAAATTTTATTTTTGGCAACAATTTATCATGCAAATACATGCAAAAAACTATACGAGTATGTATGTATTATGTATTGTATCATGTACAGGTTGGTGGAGATGAATTTCGCTCACCTGATTAACGTGAGCGCGTTCAATCGTGCATAGTTTTCAAAAAACAAGAAATATTTGGAAGTTCGAGTATACGCGTGAACTGATATTTGGAAATATGTGAATGTTGTAACGGCGTCTATTCGCTAAAAATTTGCTTATAATAATTATTTTTCGAGGTTAATAATTATTTTCTGACTTTAGTTATTTATGATTATTAAATTTAACTAATCGTAGGAAGGTCGGTAGGTAAAGAAAGGTCCCAGCCCACTTGGGTGCAATTTATTATGCTCCCAATATATGATACCTGTTGTGAAAAAAAAAACTTTCACGTTTTGTAGTGAGACAGACCAGAGTCTCTGCTAGGAACCGAACCTAGAACCCCCAACTAGTAAACTAGCACACTACTCACTCGACTACCGGGGCGCCCTTAACTAACGGTAATAAATGAAAAAAATATAAATACGTTTGGACCAGTGCTCAGGGACGGTCTCCTACATACGTACATATGTAATGCATCAGAACTAGTTGCAAAGGGATAGTGTTGGGAAGAGGCAGGTGGTGAAACGAATAGGGCTAAATTATTGGACAGTTGCTTGTTTTGGTGAAGATTGCTGAGTTTCTGATGTTAAGTTGGCGCATTAGTTTCTTCAAGCAACAGGAAAACCATTTTATTTATTATTTTACTTCGCCGACGTTTTATTACTCAAATATGTCACATACAATTCTGAAAAATATTTAAATCTACGATCTTCTCGCTGTATAGTTAGGGCGCTAACAAGTCAGCCACTATTTCTGATCAAGTGTTACACCAATTTTATCGTTTATTTTAAATTAAAACCAGAACACTTAATTTACATTGTCTTTGATGTATTGTATAATGATAGGAAATCCCTGATAAAGTTTAGTTGTTAATTCTAACAATATTGGAAACATACAATATAAAAAGAAAGTAATGAAAAATAATTTTGAAAAGTTTATTAAACATTTCCCAAAATATCTGCTAGTGGAATGGGAAAATTAACACGATTCCGCAGATTTAACGTTGTCGTGGAACTTGGTGTGCATGCAGAGGCATGCGTGAAAAGATGCAATAGCATCTCTAATACGAGTAGAAGTTGATATTGTTTGTTATTTGTAATTAAAATAAAAATATATTTAAATACTGAAATTTCATAGTGTCTGAATGCTCTCAATAAATACCGAAAATGTAAAGTTTTGCCAACATTTACTATAAATTAATTTAATGTTAGATGCATGCACATACACACACATGTAGTTATACTTACGCACACAAATACGTTAAAACTTTATACTGTGCACTATGTGGCGAAAAGCCGATATTGCGGCAAAAAATTTTTTCCAAGTGAGATAGGATCATAAAACTTGGTGCAGAGGTGCTAAACTTATCATTTAAAAAAAAACGTTGACAACAACGCTGCCCACCTACAATTTTTTGATGAAATTTTCCAAAATGCTTTACATTGTTAATTTCAAGGTACTTTCCACAAATAGCATTTATGCAAACGATGGAAGATTCCACTATAAGAAAATTTTGGGTAAACAATTTCGTATCACTTTTAAATTCGAAATTTTAAAGTTTCAATATTTCTCGAAAAACGAAAATTATTTGATTTGCTATGTATCGTATGTATATGTATATCGTCACACAACATGCAAGAAGCCCTATCTAACATTTTGAAAATACTAAATTGACTGGTCTGTTAAGTCCAAACAAGTCACCTCGCAAAATTTTAATTTTTTCCCGAAAAATAAATTAGCTGATTCTTTTTGTGGTAATTGTCAATATATTTTTTATTTGTTTCTTCTCTTGTAAAATTTTTAAAATGTGACGATATATAAAATCCTAAAAAAATGCAAACATCGTAATTTCTATACCACAGAAGACAAAAAACTTTTTTGCAACTTCAGAAACAACATGAGCTAATAAAAACTCGAAATTTGACACACAACACATAAGACAAATGAAAAAAAAAAGATTTTTTAATTATTTACATTTAAAGGAGTAACAAAAAGTTAAAATATGTTTCTAACTCTAATAGGTTTGTACAATAAACACTGCCAACAATATATTTTTGTACACATTTTGTAGAACCGATAGGAAAACTATACGCTAGTCATTATCTACGCTTATTTAATATTAAATTTTTCGACTTTCGTCAACAAGTTTGTAAATTATATTTAATTTCTCGATAGTCGGCATCATCAAGAACTTTAAAAAACACTAATATTTGAGGTATTCACAAGGTGTGCTATTAAGTCATATTATCATAATATTTTAAGACAGTTTAAAAAAATTGTTATTGTGCATCGGAAGAAAAAAAGTCATAAAGTAATAAGACTTTTTAAATTTTTGTTCATTGGATTGTCAAAAAATAACCCAAAATGAGCGAAAGTGTGTGAATTCCTTATAACTTTTATTATTATTATTTTCTTTTTTTTCTGTATAAAGGAGACTTGGGGAATTTAAAATGGAACAATACTCAATTGAACAACGTGCCAAAATTGTTGAACTTTAGTTCTCAAATCAGCGATCCATTGTTTGACTCAGCGGTAATATCATCGTTATTTTAATGTGCGGGTTGGACCCTCAAAGTCAACAATAGACCGTCTGGTTGCAAATTTTCGATAACAAGGGGTAGTAAGGAACCTTCCTGGTACCGGCAGACGAGGAACGATGCACACGGATGACAATATTGAACGGGTACAGGAGAGTATTCGGGAAGATGGAGGAACATCAACCACGAGACGTTCGACATAACCTGGCCTCTCGCGAGCGTCGCTGCAGAGAATTTTGCACACAATGAGCATGTTTCCATAGAAAATTCACAGTGAGAGGGACACAATGGCTCTTTTATGAGACATCTTTGGTGAAAGAATTATTTCCCGCGGATTTATCCGCTCCAGACTGTTTCCTTTACGGTTATTTAAAAGGAAAAGTTTATATTAAGAACCTAGAACCATACCGTTTTTAAAAAATAATATATGGGAAATAATCAACTACATAACATCTGAAGTTTTACGAAAGGTTCTAAAAAATGTTTTGGAAAGAGCACGAATAAGCGAAGCAAAAAAAGGCCACCACTTGCGAGATAAAATTTTTCATAATTAAACAAAAAATATTCTTCATTAATATACTGTTTGAAATAAAAAAAAATTAATAATAATGTCTTAAATAAGAAGTTATAATGAACTCACCCCCTTCGGTAATTGCAGGCCAGCTGCTATTTTTATAACATAAAAAAGTAAGTAAGAAAGAAAAAATCACAGCATCTACTCGTAACAATATACAAGTGAACAAATTTTGTTTGTGTAAAATATCTGGCTGGCAGTGACTTAACTAGCCGCCGTCCAAAAAAATAATCAGTCCCTATCACAGGCAAAAACTGCTGTTTTTGATTACATTCATTTGAACAAATTTTGTCTGCCAAAATAACAATTTCATAAGTTTAATTGAAAATAGACTTATTATAAGTTTTCAGGTAATTTATTATTTTCTATGTTAAAATATTAAAAGGTCGAGTTATTTTAGTTTTTCTACTTGTTTTCACCATTTTGATATCGAATATTTATAAATGATTTTTTTCTCATCAGCTGAATTAAATTATGACGGGTTGTTCACAGCAGTCGTATTTTTCCATATTTTCATTTTAAAATATATGACTTTATAATTACCATTTGCATCGCCCAATTATGTTGTATAGATTTGTTGTCTAAAATAAAAATGGTAAATTTTGATTAAGTGAAACTAACACATAAAAAAACTATTAAAATCATTTTGGCACGTGCGACTAAGTTTCTATGATATGTTTTTGGTTTATAAAAGGTTTATTTTATTTAGGTTACTAAATTCCATAAAAAATTCCTTTCTTAAAAAAATTCCCTTGTTTGGAGTATTTTACTTTCCGCAAGTTCGTATTATGTGAGATACTGAAAATTTTTATTTTATTCTAGACTCGCCTTTAATCAATAAAACCTATGAAAAACATTATTTTTTGTCTAAGGGGAAGTATATTCCCCCGCCGGTAATTAAAATGGTACTACACAACTACGATCTTTCAAAATCGGTCCACCCAGTAAAAAGAGTGTATTCCCCCAATTCACCCGCCACAGTGTAAACACGACCTTTCCAATGTAAAAGAAATCACCTAATTCGGTCCACCCAGTAAACACTTCTGAGGTAACAGACATAAAAAATACAGTGGAATTGAGAACCTCCTCCTTTTTTGAAGTCCGTTAAAGAAAACAAAAAAATAATTGTATTCGGTTAATAACAACACATTGGGTTATATTTTCATACTCGTATATTCCAAATTATGAAATATTTTCCAAAAACCTTGATATGTACATACATATGTATGTAAAATTAAAAAAAAAATTGTAAATTAAAATCATGCATTTCACAATAACATTCGGTCCAAATGTCAAAAAATATAAAAACAAGTACACAAAATTCTAACGGTATTTGAGGTGGACAACAATAAAGTTGGGTGCATTCGATAACAAAAAGAGTAGTAAAAATTTCAGAGAGAAAAATAAGTTCATATCAAATATTCCACGAAATAATATTTCACTTATTACGGAAAAATATTTATAGAAAAGATCATATTGTTAATTTTTTCTTTAATATTTCGCTAACCTTAGGTGAAATGTCAAAGGTCTGGCCACAAAAATTATACATAATAGGAGTACATTTTAAAAATTGGTCGAACTTATTTAAACAAATATTTGCCCAATGCGACCGTGATTATAGTGATTTTTTGGGATATTAAAGCATCACGCTGTATTAACTGTACACAATCATCACTTCTTATTAATAAATTAAATAATTTAATTATTTCATTCGTACACTTGCAACACAACTGGCAATAATTGCGCGAAAAATACTGAAATGCAGCAAACGGCATCTGAAGACAATACTCGCCAATTATTGACAATAAAATAAAAGTGAATAGCAACAAGAACGACATAAAAGAATATTCCAAACTACATGAAATCGGTAAACAAAAATAATTATGCATACGAATTTAAATGTAAAATGATTTGCATACGACTACATGTAGTTGAAGTGCCATGATGGCAGCCAAACATTAGCATTTCGCGGACGCACAAATTATTAGCGCTGTGGCACCAGCGTAGACTAAATGTGAAAGTATGTATGTGTCCTAGAGGCCAGCAGTAAAAAAATGAGCTAGCCGAAGTAAACGACAAACGAATGACGTGTGGCGGAGCAAAGAAATTTTCAAAGTAAAAATAAAAGAAATAATTTTCCGTGGAGCACAATTTCAAATACACTTGTTTAGTCATTCAAAAGGTAGAACTCGATTGAACGACAATTCCGATTAGCTAAAAGACAACCGATGGATTTATTCAATCAACAGTAATCAGGGATAGTTCGAAAAGCAAAAATTTACTATTTTTTTTGTTACTAAATAATTTTAAAAGAGAATAAGCACGGATGTTTAGTAATAATTGAGAAGAAAAGGTGTCCAGCTTCAAAGATTTGTACCGGTGAAAAATTAAAAAATACAAAATCGTAATCAAACCTCTTCTAGCTAACGACTTGAGATTTAATCAAACGACTTGATAACGAATATTCAAATAGATGTGTATGTGTGTGAGTTAAATTACATGCCAATGCGTATGTAGTTGTGTTGTTTCGTTCGGCGTCAATGTGCATGGTGTGTGTGAAAAATAGTTATGAGAATTTTTATTTCAATTTTCAAACGTGATACGGCAAACAAAAAGCTCGAATTGTTTAAAATTCACTAAAAGCAATTTGGCCATTGACTGACTAACAACGCCACATAGTAGTTAAATACTAGTAGTAATATTAACAACTTTTCGATAATTAACCCCCCTTCCTTCGCGCAACAAAAAAAAAATAAAATTTCTCTCTTATTTAACGTCATTTCGTTGGACCACAATTTATATTCATTTATGTGTAAAAAGTTATAAAATGAATTAAAAATTAAATCATCTTTTTAAAAATAACTTACAAAAATATTTAAATGTACATACATACATACATATGTATGTACGTATACAATATATAAATATGTCTTATACATATGTATATACAAAACTAAAATAATATATGATGTATATAATCGTATGTATATAAATTTAACGGAAGAAAATAGAATTTTAAATGAAACGCGAAAAGTGAAATAAATATACTTATGTATTTTATGAATCCATTCACACCAATAACACATTTTCGAAATGTTAATTTAAACGAGATGAGTAAAAATGTTTAAATATTGTGCTAAAGAAAGTGTCATCAAAATTATTTTATAGATGTGGGATGAACGTGCTGGTTTGCATTTGAGCAAAATATAAAAAAAAACACAAAAGAACCAGGAAAATAATCACAAAAAGAAACGGGCGATGCCAAAGTAATGAATAATTTTTTTTTTTAATATACATAGATATTTTATTTTTATAAAATTTAAGGCGGGTGTCATTTTTATAAAGAGAAAAATATACAAACCAGAATAAAAATAAAATTAAATATTAAACGAGTAAACTGTAATAGAAATGGAGGAGGCTTCTGCTAATAGTAGCGAAAACATGGAAACAAAACCCAAAGGTAATTCCCATGACACAAAATGCTAATTCCATAGATATTATCTTTTATTAATAACAATTTTTGCTTCAAGTATTTTATATTTTTGGCAGGATTTACAATATAATTAGCCAATTCACAAAGTCTTCTCAAATAGCACTATAGTGAACGGGCTGTTGTATTGACATATAAAAAATTGTCATAATCCTTAAACTCTTATTTATTTCTTCCCGTATTCAGAAAAAGTTTTTGTATTTACATCGAGTTTTGTATACCAATTTGTCTATTAAACATTTTATAAATAAGAAAAAAATTCGTAAATACGTTGAATTTGTAAACAAAAACAGCTGACCAAATATAGTATATAAAAATATCAACAACTTTTTTACGGCAGTCATAAAGTTTTACGCAATACATACGACAAGTAGAATAATAGTACACTTTGTGAATTGGCCAAATAACTTGGTGTGCTTTTACAAACTGAAGTCACCTGATTAAAAAAAATATATATAAAATATATTTAAACGTATTTCATTTGAAAATGCCAAAAATAAGCAGAAAATTACTATATTTGAACTATTGTAAAATAATAGAACATTATGACATGATGGCATGATGACATACCTTGTGAATTCCCCAATTACAACGTTGTATATAATTGATCAATTTGTTAATAAAGCAAAAAACTAATGTTTAATACATATTAATATGTACAGTACACAATAAGTATTCGCTACTACTCATTATCGCAACGGTTCAGTTATTCCAAAAGCCTAATTTTTAACATTGTAGGCTGTATAATTGCAATAGTTGGCAGAAAAAATTCTATTTGCACGACTTTTATTTTTTTCTTAACATTAGCAGTATTAACGGAGAATGCCGTTAGATTTTTTTTCATCAATCAGGAAATATAACTATCGGAAACAGAAGCGGAGTGCTCGTGAGAATATAAGATTGAAGTAGACGATATTATTACATAGATTCACATATGCACACAATGGGCTTTAGGAAATGACTAGCCGACAACAGTCTAATGAGCAGCGAAATGCAGTCGTTATTTTGTATAATAATTTGCATAAAAGAGCAAATTAAAATCTCTAACATTTTTAAAACTAACTAAAATTTGTTTGTAACAATTACATAATATTAAGAAAAAAAGTCGAGAAAACCGAGCGTACACTGTATTTACATACACTATCAAAACGAACAAAAATGTTACACAAAATTAGTATAATTAATAATTGTTAACAATTTTGAAAAAAAATGTCTGAAATTTTTTTATCATATGTATGTACGTACATATGATACAAATGTACACATACATACATATAACATTAAACATTTTTATTAATTTTTTCTTGAATATGTTTAAAAATATTTCCTAAGCCAAACATTAAAAAGTCTATCTCAGCAAATTAAGATATTGAATATACATAAAATATAATATATGTATTTCTAATTATGAGGCAATATCTAAAAGTAGCTGAAGACCAATACGATCGGTTGTCAGTTGCGCACTTTTAAACTTCTTAATTGATTTTTATAAATTAAATTTTAATATTCTGAAGGTTATTGTTTCCATTAGAGCCCCTGTTAATATAAAAATATATTTGTATAAATGATTTATTAGAATTTAATACGTTATTTATATTGACATAATCTAAGTGCTTAAGTCGACTTAAGCTACTCTTCATATTTACATAGAACTTAATCTTATCTCCGTAGAATTTATTAGATTGATGATGCAATTTATTAACGTTAGAACAAAAAATAGAAATAGCAAACAAACAATAACAAAAATATTGGATGATATTTATTTCGTGAATGAAAATAATGTATGATTTCATTCACACTACCAGTACTAAATAGGAAAAAATGGCAAAAGTATTCATAATCACTTCTAAATTATAAAACTAAAAATTTAAGTTTTAAAACACAATTGATGAATATGCATCTGAAATTTTAAACAAAAGCCATTGGTCTTAGACAAAAACGATAGTTACTGTTAATGTAAGTTTAACGTACGATTTTTGTATGAGATATAATAATTATAATAGTTTTAAAATTTAAACATATGTACATTGGCTTAATATATATTAAAGGGAGTACCTCAATTTCTATTGAACGCGTATCTTAATAGTTTGTAGTACTCTACTTCTCCATACATCTCACATCTCACACTTTAGACATTTTTATTTGAACTTCAATGAATAGTCAGTTGGGTTTAAGTTAATCCAATTCAATGCCAAAAACTTACAGTATGCTGCAGAACAAGCGATCAAGCGGACAACACACAATAAACACACTGTAAAGAATGTAATATACTCGAATGTATGTAGTTGTTCTGACCATGCCTAAGATCTTTTTTAAGATTTATAAACAGCGAATTATTAAAATGTTGCACTTTAAGGAACCACATTGTTGTAGATTTAGGAAGAAAAAGAAATTGAAATTGATTCATTTTAATTCCTTTAAATTCTCTTACAGGCTTGTCAAACATTTACACTACGGGTACATCATTGACAAGATTTTTAATTTCTATGGCACCAGTTATGGGTAAAATCGTTTAATTAAAAAAAATCACTACAAACAGTCGTGTTGTTCACATTAAATTTTTTTTTTTTTTGGATTCATAATTGTTAGTTAAATGTTGTTCTTTTTTTGTAACATAAAATTGTAACATTGTAATGTGCGTTTATCGTCACTGTACTCGTAATTGCAATTTACTTCATACAACAAGGGGCCTGATCATCATTAGCAATTGGTTTGTGGTATTGTTGTTGCTTTTGTTGATTCTGTTTCCAGAACAACAAATTTGCACAATTGCATACAAATTTACGTACAATATGTATACGTATGTATGTACGAATAGCAGTGTGCGTATTATGTAAATGCAAATGTATGTATAATAAATGTCAAAAAATTGCGTTGGTTGTTTTGGTCTACATATTTTTCTTTTACTGTGACGTCAATTACATTTTCATTTCATGTAGAAAATTTAGTTTCATTCAAGCAAATTGAAAGGAAAGTGAAAAAACACTTGTTAAAGAGCAAAAACAAATGATACATTTGATAAAATTAGATTCTAAAAATTATATGTAGTCTAATTTTTTATAAAATGTTGGCAATAAAAATCATAAAAAGCATTATTCATAAACTTGTAGTAACGCTTACTGTAGGAAACTGATATGTAGTTTACGTGTATTGGAGAAGAAAGTAACTGACTCCGTGTGTAGAAGTGCCATTTCTCCTACAAAACCTTTAAAAATTCTTTATAGATATCGTTACATGACTAATGGTGGTTTTACGAGAAGGCAAACAATTCTTGTAGTCGCGATTATATGTTTAAGGCAGATTTTTTTTATTAAATTCTCTATGCAATTGTCAGTCGGAGCACAACAATTCTTCTTCATCAAGGCTTTGTTAGAGTATTCGTATTATATGTGGAAATATGCCATTTGCGAAAATGGTATTATTAATTACGAACATGTACATAAATTGCCCTATCTGCTACATTGAACTCAAGGCGAGTTGATACCAGGTAAACTCAGTAGTACAACAACAACCAAAAATGATTGTGTTCTGTTTTAATAATTCATACAATTTGACTTAAACAGTGATAAATAGTCGGCCAGATGGGCTACTGAGTTCACCTGTTGTGAATTCGCCTTGATTGAACTCTATAAATTAAATTTGATGTTCAAAATTTCTAATAATGACATATTCGATTTCGTGCATATATTGGGTCAGTGTGACATTGTTGAAATCAACACTGTAAAATAAATGCATTTCAATTTAAACTTTGCAACTATGTTGACGTTTAGGAACACTTCTTTGCTTTGCATCTTAAAATAATAATGGCGGCGAGAAAAAAGTATTTTGAAAATTATTTTGGATTTATGTGATGAAATATGCTACATAATTAATAGTTATTTTTATTTTGAAACAAAAACCTCTTGTATCTTTCTACATTTTTCCACCATTATTTATAAAAAGCAATGCCAATTTAAATAATGCCCTAGTTGCATATCAACGGCGAAACAGATGACATACTTTGTCAATCCATAGGCAACAGGTCCCTGTGTCAAAGTTTTCTCGCACTGTTGTTGTTACACTGCAAAGCAACATACGTTTAGACACTCATTGTCATTATTATACAAGCACTTTTATTAGCACGATAAAATTCCTTATTCGAAATATAATTCAGATGAAATGATGATTATATGCTGCTGAATAGGATAAAGAGGGAAGTGAATGCAGTTATAAATTCTTCCAGTATACGCAGTATTAAATAGAGTTCGGTTTATTAGCTCCTTGAAGTGAGCGATCTTTCTAGTTCGGCTCAGTTTATTAAATCAAATTTTTCTTATCGAAGTTGCAACACAAAACAATACAGCTGGATAATGAAAAACAAAAAAACTTATATTTTCTTAATCCTTATTTTTTAAACTTATTTCTTTTAATAGCAATTTCTATATTATCTTTTATTTATTATTTTTCTATTTCGATATTTCGTCAACCATAGGTTAACATCTTCAGGAAATTTTTATTATATGTGTAGTTAGCGCGTTGACGCTGCGACCAGGGGACCCCGAAAAATTCTTGTATCGTTTCTGTGCTAACAACACCCTCCTAAAACTTAGGCGAATAAGCAGAATAAGAAATAAATACAATGACTCTAATTTAGCTTTAAAAAAATTAATGCGTCAACAGAACATCAAAGATATGGCAACTTCGATTTACTAAAGAATCACGGCCCTTTTCACAATGTGCGATTAATACTTAACGTGAGCAAGTTTTGTATGCCAAAATTGCCGTTAAAGTCCACGTTAACTTTGAATCGGACATTGTGAAAAGAGCCGTTAATCTCTCTATCCTAATCACTTCAACAACTGTCTCTTCTTTATACTATATCTTCGTACGTAGGGGACATACCCTTAGCACTCGTCCAAGAAGGAGTCTTTCTCCTTAACTACTTTTTTTTAATCTCTTACGGACGTTTCAAAGTAATAATGCTTACTCTCTCACTCCATCAGAGTAGTGGAAGTTGAGAATTCTCTCCTAAAAATTAACTTCACTGTGTTGTTGAAAAAGGATAATAGTGCAGTAATGAAAAAAACTGGAAAATTCTAATATGTAGTTGCAATAAATAAATTATTACGTTTGAACTTTGTAATAGAATTTCATTTATAAGTTTATCTGTATTTAGACAAATAAAAAATACGTATAAATTAAAACCAATTGCAGTCGAAGCAAATTAACAAAGTTCAGTTCCATTTTAATTCATATTTAATACACAACCAAACAAAGTAATTTACAACATAAACTAGAAATTTTTAATAATTTAATCATGGGTAACAAAAAGTTAATCCAATTGCTGGCGACTTGTTTTTAATCACACATAAATTATATTTTAGTTCTTTTTTTCTCTACCAAACGTAGCCCAAGCGTACCAATGTACAAAGTATCGGACAACAGTATGAATTATGATGTGCTACTTTTTTCAATTTGCACCTCAATAAACAAACTTCAATCAATAACAGAAGTATATTTTTGCGTTATGCAACGTTTTATATGAACTTTTCTTTTAAGGGTGACCGTCAACGGTGAATGGTGAAACGGTTTTCATAACGGGTTTTCTGTCTTACCACTTTGTAATCATGCAATTTACAATTACAAATTATAATATTTTGTGAATTAATTTATCGACTGAAAACTGGCATTCCAGGTATCAAACTTTAACAGAATATTTGGTGGAAATCGATCTGAGCGCATTATCAACTGCTGAGAAACTGTTTAAAATTTTTAAATTTCCTCTTTTACATGACTAAAGGTCACGTCAGATAAAACTTTTGCTTCGCGTTGCGCTACAGATCAGACAAAGAAATACATTAGAGTATAAACTAAAGAATTTAAATCATTAGAAACTTCATAAATAATTTCAGGCAACTGAGAAGTTGATCTACAGCTGTGGACATATAATTACGTGAGTCCGATACTTTTTCCATTCTTCTCTTTTAAAGTAATGTAATTTAATACATACTTGTTAATTGTTTAAACTTGTAAAAAAGCATTTATTTGAAATCATTTGTAATTGATGTTTGGAAGACAAGTCGCCTGGGCAGATTGAAATTCCAGCGCTGGTTTTGAAAAAGTGTTCTTCGACGTTATCACGTCCTTTAGCAATCCTTTTCAGCACTCTGTATAATGCAGGTGAATTTTCTTCGTGCTGAAAAGTTGCAAACGTAACGCCAATAACCAAAATCAAGAGTAGGCAAGTACACCTAAAAATGACAGCCCAATCGCAATATGTTCTACTATTTCCAAAATAATGGAGAGTATGCTCAACTTCCATCTAGTGAAGTACTCGTACCTAGAGTCCAACAGTTTACTTAACGACCTCCAATATCCACTATTTAGCAGATGATAGACCGACATCGACTAGTATCGCGACGCTGAGGCGGAATACGTGAATACGGCAATATTGTAAGCCACATCTAATTGAACCTTTAAAGTTTAAACCATTCGCTTGCCGGTTTTAAACCGGATAAGAGAACTCTATAAAATATACATACATTCACACAAATGGTGTGCGATTTTCATTCATTAGAGTGTTTCGGCTAAAAGCTTCAATTAGATTGGGAGCAAATAAATGCTAAGATAATAGTTAAAACCTGTTTAAGTAATTCTGATAAAAATCATGCAAACGTGTGAAATTGATTTCAAAATATGATCACTTTTCTTAAGTATCAAGGCATCTTTTACGGTATCCCTCGAATATCAAGTAAAATTTATTTTGCAAAATTTAAATTGAAAATTATTACAGCAATAGAATGAATGGTACTCATTTTCATCCACTTTTAAAACTAACTAAGTGTGCATTAACAGAATACGTAACTGCACGTGTTTATAATGGAAGTAGAAGTATGTACACTGAGAAAAATTATATTTATAATAAAAAAAAAACAGATCAATATTAATTTTGAAATACGAGTATGTATTTTCTTCTCTTTTAAAGTTTCCGCTGGAAAAAGTTACTGATTTTCCCCCAATTTTTGAACACCCAGTTTTCATAGTATTTCGACGTTTTGATTTCCTGGAAGACGATTAAAAACTATTTTCGCGACGATGTCAGTATGGATGTATGTGTGTCTGTATATATACATACATATACATATGTATCTACATACGAACTGTAAAAGGAGCGTTATGAGATTGTTACCATTTCTACCTTTTATTTATAACTAAAAATAGAATTTTTGAGTTAGTAACGCAGAATAAATTTTCAAAACTCAGACAGAAGAACATTTTTTCATTTCCCCATTAATAGTATGTAAATTGAAAACTTTAAGTACGTTTTTTAAAAAACTAGCTTTGTGAGTTATGACGTTGTTTGAGTAAATGAGCGATATGTCGTCCGAATAACTTTTTATTTGGAAATGACTTGTACAATATAAAATAATACCATTTTCAACTCACTTTATTAATGTAAAATATTCGTTTACGATGCGTCTTAAAATTATTTGTAAATAGTGTAACTGTTGTACGTCTTCTTCTTTAAAATTAGCTGTGACTTTTAAAAATATACTACATAAATACACTTAAAATACTACTGGAGGCAACATTAAAAAAAAAAAACTATAATTGATATAGAAAAAGTGTTCTGTCGTTTAGTTAGTTAGTAATGATTTACTCCACTTTCATAATAACCGGCTTAATTTTAATAATAAAATAAATCCTTATGTCATTTCTATGTGATGAAAGGTCTATGAACTTGTTTTTTTCCCACTACTTGTCTGTTTCAAGTATTTATTTGTCGTATAATCTTAGCCAATACAATCAATAAAACGCGTTGTCAGTTCCTGCACTATACAAAACGAGAAAAGTTAAAAGCAAAATCCTTTCCATTGTTATACAAATAAAGTTTTACTGCCGTATTCATAAAAAATTTTTTTATTTCTATAACGTTTAATAAGCAAATTTCCATACAAAATTCTATTATTATACCTTTTCTAAATCCAACCAATTTGCATGAATACAGCTGTTATATTTTAATATATACAAATAATATTAATTTTCTTTTATTTTATTGTATAAGTACTACGGTTAAGCTCAAATCAACAGATTTAAATTTAGATGATACCAACAAATTTAAGATACATTTTTACTAAAAGGCAGCACGATATTTTGCATGAAATTTACTGTTACAAATGAGAAAAAAAGCTTTTGTCAGTTGTAATGGCCAACAGTCGAAGTACGAATGCACGAGTACTAATCGCAAGCATACTGCTGAATTATATTGTAGTGTTGACCTTGTGCCAAAAGCTTCTGCTAAAGCATTTTCAAATAAATTTTCTATGTTTAGAACACAAAAGAAAAAAAAAAAACACGGGCACACACAAACAGAGCCCAATAAATAACAAATAAACTTAAAACTACACTCGTATTTACATGTTGTTTTAGCTCTTTTAATTCAACATTCCAATTGATAAGAAAAAAAAAATAAATTTTTACATTGAAAAAAAAAAATAACAAAACGACAACAGAAAGTGTCTTTAGAACTTTAAGAGCGAAATAGTTCAAACTAAATTTAAAATTTATTTCAAATTAATTCAAATATCTACACTTTTATACATTTTATTCGACATTTTAAGAAAAATACGCAAAGTTGATTGTTTTATAAAATGTTCTGAAGTATATTTTTATTGTTTTCTACTGAACGCTGTGTCAATTAAAAAAATTGCAGTAAAGTTGAGAATTTAAAGAAATTAAAAAGAAGTTTAATGTGAACAAAATGTCTAAACATGCATGCATTCCATTTACGCTACGACTGAGTCGGAAAAGTTTCAATCGAGAGAGTTATTACTCGTAAGAAGAAGAAGAAGAAGAAGAAAAATGTTAAACTGATAGCCAATAGTTGCAAGTGCCTCGCATATTTAGTTTATTGGATTTTTAATTATAATAAATTTAATCAATAAATATATATTCAAATTAATCATTTATGTATGTAAATGGCTTTATTAAATTTTAGGTCAGGAGAAAAGTTATTTTATTTTGTTCTATTAAAGCAAAAAATTTTAATGTTTTTCATGGAAGAATTTGAAATTTAATACAAATCATTTACATAAATGATTAATTTGAAAAAATATTGATTGAGTAATATAAATATGTATGAATCTGTAGAACATACAGTGCCTGTTTTTATAAAAAAAAAATTGCGGCAATTCTATTGGAAAGAAAAAACTAATTTTAGAATTTTATAATTTTCAAATTAAATTCTCAAATGAAATTTGATTTATTTTTGTCAATAACAGACAGACAATTTATAAACTTTACTCTACGTTATTTAAAATGAACCATCTTCTGGACAGACTAATGTATGGAACGAACGAACGAACGAACATAAACTTAATAAACAGTTCTCCAACATACAAATAAATAAATATTTATTCAAATCGATCATTGACTTGGGGGTTCCGCGATCAAGTTTTGCGTTTCAAATTTTAATACTTTCATACTTCTTTACTAAACACTTAAGCTTTTAAAAATTGATGCGAATTTGTGTATTTCAAATTAGAGCCAAGAAAATAGCTGACTTCTATTCTCATGAACATTTCTGTTTGTTGCTTTCTAAATGAAGACTATTGAGAAATAAAATTGCTTAAAACTTGCATGCAGCCTACGTCACAACCGTCAATAAAAACAAAAATTTCTGGATTCGTATCCAGTTTCGGACTAAGTCATAAAAACATTTCGCATTTTTTCTGATGTGCATTAGTGTGCCTTTGTGTCAGTTGTTGACAGAAAGTTTCAGTGGCGAGCGCACAGTCACTGGTCACTGAACAGTACCGACTTCAGCTGATATAAATCCACAGGCACATCAGAGCGCCGTGCTTCGTCGGTAGTGTGTAACATCATGGGCAAAGTAAAATAATTACTACTAAAAAAAAACTTCAAAATTGAATACGTCTCCTTGACATCAGAGGCGCTGCAACACTGCTATAAACACAATGCTTTCAAAAGCAAAGTTGTACAATAGTAAGCTTCACCATCTGTCATTTCTCTCTATCCCTTTCCTCTAATTCCACCACAATGCATCCCATGTGTAGGGGTCTTCCCCTGAGTGCTGGTCCAAGTTAAAACAAAACTCTTCATCATACTTTTATACATACTTACATGCATTCTGCATACGTATATATTTTTTAATTGTGGTTATGCAATTCACCCAAAATTAGAGAGCTTTTGAATCAAAAGTAGTTCTTAAAAATTTCTGGGGATTTTTTTTAGGAAAAATTCGTGGTAACTTCTTTGAAATTCAAAATAAAAAACAAATTAAGACACAAACAGCTGAAACAATAAAAATAGCAATAAAGTTAGTAGCTGGTATGTGTAACTTTGCGCGAACTAGTCAAGTTTGCAGTTAACAGCGAAGCTTTACTATAGCATGTGCTGTAGCTATTAAAAAAAGATCCCTTTCACTTTGGCGGGTCTATTGCTCTACCAATAAATTACAAAACCGATGGCCTTCTTATTGCGTTACGTATCATTTCATTTTACCATTTATTATTTCTTACTATACCTGTATGTACATATATACTATATGCAAACATGTAACTATACATAGTATGTATGTATGTATGCATGGAGTGAAGTTGTTGGGAAAACTAAAATAAAAATATGACAACGGAATGTAAAATAAAACCCTTTTAAAAACGTCATACATACGTATGGGGACAACAAAATGCAGTCACATGCTTTTTGTTATGACAACAATCAATTACTGTAAAACTAGTTTTTCTATTTCGTAGTATTTCTATTTCGTAGTATTTCTATTTCTTCCTCTTTTTTTTCAACATTTAGTAGATTAACGAAAAGCTCCTCAATAGGCTACTGATCAAAACAAAAGCAAAAAAATATAAAAAATAAAAAATAAAACAAGTGTGAAATTTGAACATGACTTGGAATTATTCTTATTTGAATTTTGCCTCAAAGTTTTTTTTTTTTTTGATAATTTTTCACTTATACCTACCAACAACAACCATTTATATAAGGATTTTTTTTAATTTCTAACACACACATCCATACATACTTGAATGGGATCTCAATATTTTGCACATACAAGGTGGGACAAAAGTAATCAACCTATTGGAAAACGCTATAACTTTTGCAAAATGGCGCCAAATGCCAATTCGGTTTTGACATTTGTGACAAACACAGAATACAAATCGACAACCCATGAATTGGCAACAAATTCGTCGGTTGTGTTGATGCAGCATGAATTTTGTCGCAGATTTCCTGCCCGTCCAAAATCAAGTGGACAAACACTGCGGCGTTGAAGAGACTGCGACAACACGAGATGGTTCGAAGGGTTGCCAGCCCCTGAACAGCCGTTCTTCTGAGCATTTAGTCCAAGAAGTCGAAGAGGAGCCAGGAACATTGACCAGACGACTTGCCATGCAAATGTTCCCTTACAAAGTACAAAATTATAACAACAAAAGAACATCGGGTGATTTCTTTTGGCCCAACTTGTATGAAGTCCATATTTTTTTTTTTATCTGTGACCAGCACTCAGGAGATGACCCCTACACATGCGATGCATTGTGTTGGAACTATAGCAAAGGGATAGTTAGAGAAACGACAGGAGGTGAAAACCTGAACACTGAACACTGAAAACCTTCTGACAACAACTGACACACAAAGCCATACTAATGCACATCAGAAAAATGCGAGATGTATTTTTTTTTTTATATAATTTTAGTCTGAATCTGGGGTTGAACCCAGGTCTGTTTTGGTTTTGTAGTCAACGTGCAAACTACTTCAGCCATCGCCACCCTAAATTAAATTTTTATATGAAAAGTCGAACCAGTTACACCACGTGCTACTAACGATAAAACTGAGTGAATTATGCAAAATAGTAAAATTTTAAGATTTTCCCTATTAATAATATACAGTGAAACCTCTCATAACCGGACACGCACTGTAGCAGTATTTTTTCCGCTTATGAGAAGTGTCCGCTTATAAGAGGTACACATTTATTATTTTAAATATTTTCTTTATGTCATAAGGCTAAACTAGTGATATGTGGCTGCCAAAATATATTCAGATTAGATTGCTTTAACTTCGATCGGTTCTATTTTAGACTATGAGTTTCAAAATGATTTTAAAATGGTTTTCTATGCGACAAATTCGTTTCTAGTAAATTACTTCAAACCTGCAATTTCGTTTAATGCTTCATCTCAACTATTTAAGGAATCAAGTACATGTTATTTTCAATTTTATCTTTAATTGATAAAATATATTTTTCTGTGACATTTTGTGACTCTCAAGATGACATACGAGTTAAGCAAACAATTTTTTCGAATAAACAGCAAAAATTTCCTGGGGTCAACCCCAGTTTTCAATAGTTTTGTTGAAGGTTTCAGGGGCGAAGTCACTATACAGTAACGGCTTCAGCTATAACCAATCCACGGGCACATCAGAACGCCCTCTTCGTCGGTATTGTGTAGCACCGGCGAAGTAAAATAACTACTAAAAATGGCTACTAAAAACGAAGCTTCAGAATTTAATACGTCTCCTTGACATCAGCCATGCTACAACACTCCTATAAAAACAAATAACGTGCAAAAAGCAGTGTTGTATGATAGTGAAGCTTCACCTCCTATCATTTCTCCTACTATCCCCTTCCACCAGTTCCAGCACAATGCATCGCATGTGTAGGGGTCATCTACTGAGTGCTGGTCCAAGATAAAAAAAAAACACGGGAATCATAGTTTTCAATGGCATTAACACAAATATGCATCAGATTTGAAAAATGAAGAAATACTACTAGGGTTGGTGAGTTTCAATGAAGCCGAATTAATTTTTAAAATTAACGCTTCTGTCCGCTTATGAGAGGCTTATAGCGCTCAATTTTTTAAAATTTATTGTCCGCGTCCGGTTATGAGAATACATTTTGTACTGAAAAACTGATGAAAATCCCGGTTCTACTAAGTTTGCCTGGTTATGGGAGGTGTCCGGCTATAGAAGGTGTCTGTTTGGAGAGGTTTCACTGTATTGTTAATTTATTATATTTTAATACAAAATCGTATGTATCATTTAACGATAGTCCACTGATGTCCAATTTATTAGAGAGGAGTATTTTGCAGTTACGTTGGTAATTTAACCGACATTTTTAAGCACAAGTAATTGGCAGTGTATGTGTGTGAACCGATGCATACAATACTTATGTACATATGTGAATTGATATTTATTTAGTACACATTTTAGAACGTTGTACTCGCACATGGTTCAGAAACTAATTTAGCGCTCCTTACCCCTCATTTGGTTATAATTTGGAAAAATGTCATCGAAAATTTTATATTTCAAGTGTTTTATATAAAATTTCAAAAAGTCGTCATTGGATCACCCGTTACTTCATAAACTCAATTTTTGCCACCCATAACTCTTCTGGGTGTTTAAACAAAAACAAATATTATTTTTCCATTCAGAGAGATTATTTTACAATTTTTTTTTTATTTTGCAAAGTAAGAAATAAAGATTTGTAGTTGAGAAACCCAGCTTCCAATGGTCATACTCTAATAGTTTCTGAGTAGTAGAAAATTGTTAGGAAATCAAACATACATGTCCACTTACATACCCAGTTGGCAAAATTGTCCTCATTTGTTAAGATTGTCTGAACATGTAGAAAGAGAAATCGTCGTTTAGGACAATATGAGCAACAGTGTCTTCTCTTAAACTTTGTAAATGACAAAAATAAAGACGTTGTCTTAAATACTCGTAATGTCTTCGAGGACACGGTGAGGGACAATATCTTGCATGTTGTCTTACGAGGGCGCGTTAGTAAGTTCGTGATTTTTTGTCTCACTACTCCTGTTAGCAGGCATTTGTCAGTTGACTCCTGTTGAAATTTTAACAAACTGCGGCATATAGTTTGTGTTTAAAAACCATTGATAGCAGACAACCGCGTGATTTCAGTAGAAAATTAAAAAAAGCGCATGTGTGATCTTTAAGGCGAACAATTTTCAGTATTTGCTGATGCTGAATAAATTATTAACGCGTTCAAGCAATTTTGCTGACTTTATGGGTTTGTGATGTTTTTATGCTTCTTTTGTTATTATTTCAAGTTGTTATACTATTTTTTTTTTGGCTTTGTGCTGGGTCTCCACGATTTATTCTTCAAATTTCGTTTAAAACTAAATCTGAATGCATCCGGCATGGTATTACAGGAGTTGAGCCAAGCGGATTCCCGTTCACATACAGCTTGGTCAGCATTGGTCACCATTCGGCACCCTCTAGAAAAAATTAAATTATACCGCATTTGCGTGAAATCCAAGTTTTTGCGTGAAAAATATAAAAAGGCATTCAGTGCTTAATTGTAACTTGACATAGAACAAGGCATAGTCCAACTATAAGATACATTTTTTAGTTTTATAATTAAATTTTTTAAATGAAATTTATTAAATTTTTTTTGTTTTTGTTTCGATAAATAAACGATGAATCAAAAATATGATCGTCCTTATTTCAAGGGGGTTTCATGCTTATTTAAGTGTTTAAAACATTTTTATTCTTGCTGGCAACTTGTTCGCCCTAGTGATCTGGTATGGAATCCACGGCCAATTGTTGGGAAATTCGTCAACGACTTACTCGAGCTATGTTTTCAAAGATTTTCTTTACTCGTGCACCCTTCGTTAAAGCTGCATTAAATACAATGGCCATCTGGGTAGGGACGTATGTCGGTATGAACGGAAATATAATAGGCTTCATACATCTAACACAGCCATAAGTAAATTGGGTGGGTATGTAAATTTAAGTAAAAAACACAAATTAGAAAAACAGAAGGTTCCACGTTTGACGTTTTCGACGGACAAACTATCAGATACAATATTGTTTTCTTTCTAATTGTATTTTATTAGTTTTTGTTGGTGTTTTCTTATGAGAACATAACGATTGTTCGATTTGGTTTTCTAGCCAGGCATGAATGAGGTGGTGACGGAGATGATGTTTTTTTTTGTTTTTTGTCAGCTGCTTGGCAGTTCGATTTGGTTTATATGTATGTATTTCAATTTAACTGTAGTTTTGTATTGTCGTGTTAAAAAGTCAAGACTAGTACGTAAAAAATGATTAGACGGTAAACATGTCGTGAAGCAGGCGAATTATTTACAATTTATTTTTAAATTTAACGTTAATTTTTCGTTGCTTTCCTGATTTCGTTTATTATGTTTTGTAAATGTTATAACGAATGTTTTTATAATTGTTTGTGTAATATTTATTGATAAATTATGATTTATATGTTCCTAAGTGTTGTTAATAATTACGGTAAGTTGCGTTTGTTGTTTTTTATTCTTGGTGCTGATTTGCAAAGAAAGTATTTTATTAAAGAATAGTGAATACAATTATTGAAATATTGAAAAACGTGACGATTTTCGTGGCGTACAGTAGATAGTTAGAGGGAGAGGGTAGGAGAGAGATAGAGAGATAAGGAGAGAGTGCGTCAGATTAAAATATAATAATTAGATCACTGATGGAAAAGTTGACCGTACTTTTTTTTAAACAATTGACTTTAAAAAATTACGCAGTACGCCAAATTCGATACTCTCACACATATTTTTCAAATTCATGAATTTCTTGCATTGTTTCAGAATCTCGGCGTTTCTAATAATTGTTCATTGTAATGGAAACTCATTATATCATTTATACCACTACTCCGTAGTCTATTGGGTGAGCATTAGAATATCAATCTGGAGGTTGCGGGTTCGATTCCCGCCTAGACACTGGCTGTTATCTGCCGAACAGCTAAGCAGCTCCATAGTGTATTCCAATCAGGTACCATCATGAGAGCATGGAAAAAGCACTAAGCTGACTAGCGCTCCCTGTTAATCTAGTTTTTAATAATTCACGATATATTCCGCTA
This sequence comes from Dexiosoma caninum, assembly GCA_963924685.1. Taxonomy (NCBI): domain Eukaryota; kingdom Metazoa; phylum Arthropoda; class Insecta; order Diptera; family Tachinidae; genus Dexiosoma; species Dexiosoma caninum. Next base: position 39,977,117 of record OZ004729.1, on the reverse strand, counting down.
AATATGGTATATTATTTATTATTTATGTAATTAGAATTACATTAATTTTAACAATCTATTTTTTTAAGCTTTAAGGTTTTTTCTCTTTTTATTTATTCTCGATATTTCGTTAACCTTCGGTTAACATCTTCAGGAAGAAGGAAGAAAAAATAAAAAACTTCCTGAAGATGTTAACCGAAGGTTAACGAAATATCGAGAATAAATAAAAAGAGAAAAAACCTTAAAGCTTAAAAAAATAGATTGTTAAAATAATAAAAAAGGTTAAAAAAAAGTATTAAGAAGAATTACATTAATTTACACAAATTTTTACAAATCAAATATGTTCTGTACACTGTACAGTGTACACTTTTATAGATAATTTACCAATTGTCGGACATTGAAATTACCAAAGGAAATAGAAAACAAGTTCTGGCAATTTTGTTCGTCAACGGCAACTCTGGTTTTTAAGGAAATTTTTTACGTTAAAATTAATTTTAAAATGAATAACGAAGAAATTAACAAATTTTATTAACTACAAGCAAATATATGCATACATATTTAATAATTAATAAATAAAAAGCGTGACGTTACTGCTTTATTATTTTTTTATAATTTTTTTTTTACAAAAGCAATTTGTTACAAGTACACATGATGTGATTTTTTATTTGAACTAGAACAACTTACTTACCAAGTAGGTAAATATTTTGCAATAAATAAATGCAAACCAATCAATTGGAACTCTCTGTAATAAAATTTTTAAATTATTTTTATATGCAAAAGTGTACAAAAAAAATTTTATCGTATGGATGGATGAGCTTTTCCTAAACATCGCTGTTATTATTTATTCTTTTTAAATACGTATGTATGTATGGATATATACATACATATGTATTCTTATTGGGTTGGTTGGCTGATCAGACCTTGACTTTGGCATAATTTAAAATGGAGCCTTTATATGGTGCTGCCAAATCAAAAATAATCACTGACTTGAATTTGTCATTAATTATACGCCCACTAGCACACCGGCTTACGAAATGGATTTTATTATTAATTATTTTTAATAAACAGACAAAAGGACACCGCATCAATAAGTGAATCTCTAATGCTTCTAAGAAGTGCCATTATTTGCTGAGTGGTTGTTAAAGAACCAATAAAATTGATTGATTAATTTATACAAAAATATTATTCTATAAACGCATTAAATAGTGACGAAATATGTTTGATAGAATATCCGACAAATATATCACAAATGATTTTCGATGTTCTAAATTTATGAGTTTTCGGGCAGAATGTCATTTTAATTAACTGGCACGTACTTCACGTAAGTTTAAAAGCCACAGCACCTGGCTGAAACAAGAAATAGTTTTTTAATAAATACACACTCTAAGCTAGATAAGTACTTTTTTGAGTGAAAAATTTCGAAATAAAAATAGAAAAATTAGAAAAATATTCGATAAACAAAAAAATAAAAAAAAGACTTAAAAAAGTGGGATAAGATAGATATACTTTGTTAGTTGAAATGTTTTAATTTGCTAACGATTAGTGAAAGAGCATTTTCTTAATCTTGCTTGCAAAAGAGAAAAAAAAAACAACTAAAAGCAAATCATTTAAATTGTATATTATTTTTAAAATACTATTTTAGACGATCAAACCAATATTTCATATTCGATGTCAATCGAATTTCAGTTACGTTACCAGCCGCCGAATATGGTGCTGGTATTAAGGACGGCTATTTTTTCTTTAAAGAGAAGAAACACTCAGGCAGTGATTGCCTACTACTTCCTTTACCTTACCTTCTATAGGAAAGGGCTAAAAATATAGATTACAGGTGGTGAAAGGATAGACAGAGAAAAGCTACATTATTTTTACAACTCTGGTTTGAACGTTTTTTTGTTTGCTACACAATACCGAGGAAAGAGTAACTAAGAGCTGTAAATGAGTTTCCAGATCGGTTGATAAATCTAGATAATTGATTAATTAATTTATTTATAACTTTTCATTTGATTAAATGAAATTATAAAAAATAATATATTCATATTGGTTTTTATATTGAAAACCTAACAAAACTGTTACTTTTTTTAAGAAAACTAAAAACCAAGAAAAACAAAACCGCAAAAACATAAATTTCTATTCTTTCACTAGTCGACCTATTTAAAAGGCAATTAATTAAATAAATACCCTGGTATATACTGCCCAAAATTGTATAATTTCTTTTACATCAAGTTTAAATGAATTTATGAATTTATTGCCAAATTTACAATAATTAGGATTCTAATGTTGCTGACGTATTTTAAAATATATATATAAATCGTATGCATGGAATTCTTGACATTGAGGATGATTGTATTCTTTATTAAAAATAATTCTTTCACAATATTATTCCAAGTGCCGATGTTGCGTGTGTTTTAGCTTCGGGGATTCTTAGCAGCCTCGTATTATCAGAGACTGCGGGCTATACGAGTATGTTCATTGTTGTTTCTTGCATGTGAATTTTCAAGAAATATGTATGTACGTATATATGTACTGCAGTAGTTTCAGTGACTTTTCTTTCCACTTGTCACTTACTTAAAGAAGGCGCATCGGTGTTACCATATCATTACCGGTAAGGGTGGCCTAACCAATAGTTACGCTAGCGCCATCACTGCTCTAAAAGTTCTCGGAAACGCACTTACTGAGCGCCTTAATCGCGACAGGGTGACTACGTGTCTACTAAAATAAATTACGGCTTACAAAATTTTAGAGAAATTAAGTTTTGGCGTCGGCGTCGCCGTTGACAACTGGAATAAGGGGAGTGTTCCATGCTAAAGAATTGATGTAATCGCATCAGTCAGCTACGGAAGTCATTTGAAGAAAACCACTTTTGTTATTTAAAGTTATTCGAACGCAAAATAGCCCATCCTATACACATGGCTCTTCAAAAAGGAAAAACCACGTGATAAAAAAACATCATGAATACAATTTTTTTCTGAATGTAATATTTGCAAGATACGAAATTCTTTACAAATATAATTAAATTATCAATTATAGAGTACATAAATATTAGTTAGACCCATGTTTGGTACAGAATCAATTCTTTAATTAACTGTGCAGACAGAATCGTATGTTCTAGATAAAATGCTGTTCTTGTGCAAATAATTTATTTTTATTTTTAATATTCACGAGCAAACAATTTTACATGTAATTTAAAGTACGCGAAAGTTATCAGTATTACAAATACATACATATATACATACATACGTACATAAAACAAACCATGTTACCAAAAAATATTGTTTTTTTAAAAGGAAGAAAATCACAACTGCCCGAAATTAACTCAGAGTTGCAATAAATGAGTTCTTATGGTGGTAAATTCTTTTTGGCAACATCTACATTTGCGATATGCAATATCGTCATGCTACCCGAATTCATAGCTCTGGTGAACACATGATTTAATGCAATATTGAACTTTGAGAAAAATTGCAAAATTATATTTCGTATGTTACCAAATCCAATTAAACTAAATTTTATGGAATTTTCCAATGATTTAAAAAAAAATGTCAGAATCGAAAATGCGTTGAAGACTTAACGCAAAATTACAAACTAATACAAGGGCGGGTCTATAAGTCCGTGACTTTTTGAATGAAACACAAACGGCACAAAAACTCGTTCATATTGCGATTGAACAATCCTAAACATTCTTTCAATGTTGCCACACGACTGCGTTTATGGTCGATTGCGAACAAACGCGTCACCCATCTTGCGTAGAGCTCTCTCATACCAAAATTATTGTTGAAAATTTAAACCTGTGCCTGCCGTAATCTCTCTCAATAACAATTTTGAGTGCTTTTTACCTAAATTTTGCACAGAGAAGCTACAGAAATAGCACTTAAATGTATTGCAAATACAGTTCTGAAGTCAGAGTTTTAACAGTCCATTGAAAGAATACGTTCTCGCAAATCCCTGGCCAAATTAAATTACTTAACTTTAGATTAGATATTGCAGTTGCGGCAATGACGGGGCAAAGATCAGTTAAAATAAAAACAAACACCAAACAGAGCAACAAAATAATTACAAAATTATAAAATAAAATAAAAAAAAACTCAACCGCCAACAGTAGAGTTTTCCTCATGTTCGTTCGTTTTCAAATTTTCATTCTCTTTCAATTTTCAAAACATTTTCAAAGAAAAAGAGAAAAAATTTCAAGTATTTTGTATTCAGCTCTTGTATCTATTTGTTTGTTTTGTTTTTTTTGTTAATACTTTCTGTATTTGTAGTTGATGTTGAATAGAAGCAAAAACATATTTGGGGTCATACTGAAAAGAATATAAATTCAGTAGTTGAATTCTGCACGTTACGAGCGGTTTAAATATATTGGCGAAGAAAACGAAAATTCGTAAATAGTTGTCCCCATTAGAAAGAAAATATATTTAAGAAAAAAAAAAAAAAAAAGAATTGATAAATGAAAAATTTTTCTTAATATAATTTAAAAAAAAATACCCTCATACAGACATACTTTTTTGTACTTCATTGCCCGGCGGCCGGCTTTCATACACGTATTGTGAAAATATCAAGTTAATTTAGAAAAGTTTGATTGACTCAGAAATAACAAGGTGAAAATGTTTTAAATAATTTATGTAAATAAAACATAACAAACGCTCTACATAGATATGCACACATATGTAGTTATGTACATACATAAGAGTACATACATATGTATGTAGTTATAAATAATTTCGGCGAAATACATACGCACATACTCGTGCATTCAAGTATTTTATTATCCACTGCTTGATCAAGGCAAAAGTCAGCAATTTGGTTTATTTATTGTTCGCTTTTAAAAATACATATGAACATACATATATGTATGTATGTATTTATATTTTATATATTTAGAATGTGGAATGATCCAAAACTTTATACTAAAATACAATTAAACTTTTTGAACAAAAAAAAAAAAAAAAAAAAAACAAACAACAAAATTTCGTAATTGCCTTTCTGTTCAAAGATTTTGGCCAAAATTCAAAATTTTCACTTAGAGAAATTTAAAATAAACATCATTTGAAAGAGACGCCAAGAAGAACAACAAATTCATGTTAATTTTCTTTCAGACTATTCCCAGCAAACACGTGGCTTTCAATTCAAATTAAGAACGATTTGAATGTTCACTTTCCAATAAATACGAAATTTGCTTCCTTCTCTGCGCCGACACGTAAAAATTCTATAGTTTTCTAATACAAACGAGCAATTATTAGTTCTAATTGTTAATTTTATATATTTTCAAGTGCATATCTTAATTCACAATTTTTTCGTTTGTAAGCAAATTACTGTGATAATATTTGACCAAGAAGAATATTTAAAGGTCTTTATTCGGCTATTCATATTCACATTCACATAATTCTTAACAATGCAGGGTACTTCCACCTCGATCTGTCTGCTTCAGGCATGAGCAAAGGTACCCCCTAACCGGTTACCTTATGAGTGTCAGGCATGACCAGTGTGCCCCTGTAGTCTAGTGAGTAGTGCGTTAGTTTATCAGTTTGATTCCTAGTTTGAAAGTTTTTTCACAACTGGTAAACTTAATGTAATCATAATATAGTTGAACCCAAGTGGGCTGGGACGTTTCTTCAGGCATGACCAAGACAACGAATGTTCATTTCAATCGATAGCGATTGTGGCTCTGTTTGCATTAAAAGCATATGATAGGTCCAAGTTCTCGGGTCATTTCTGTACATAGTAATAGGTTTTCTAGGGCCACATATCTGTAGGTTGTTATTTTTGTCCATGTATTCTCTCAATCCAGCACGGAAATGTCTATAAAAAAGAAATTTTAAAATTTTTAAATGCGAATATCTGCAATATTTTCGAATTTGAATATTCAATATGAAATTTACCTCCTCCACTCGATATTTAAAATTTAATTGAAAAAAAACTCCCCTTTACGTCAATAATAATGATGGCTGAATTTCTTCGCTGAGTGTCACTGCTGAACATTTGTAAGCTTAGTGTTCAAGCTCCTACTCTTCCTTTAATTCGGGAAATTATCGAGGAATATTTAGCGAAAAAAATTACTTCGATCCACTGACATGGTGGAAAATAAGCAAAAATAGGAGCATCTATAAGCAGGCAATACATAGTTACACCAACAATAACTCTTCCGAGCGCGCGAATGTTTAGTGGTGCAGGGCCTAGTTACACACCGCATCCACAAAGCTCCAATACGTCCATTTCTGAGGTTCAATATTCCTCCACTAAGATTTGGTTATTAATACATACTGATGGCGAATAGTTAGCGTGTTGGCTCTGCAACTAGAAGGGCCCGTCTTCGATTCCTAGCGCGGTCAAGTCAAGAGAAGAGTTTTCTGTTTAACAACACCCTCCTTATTCGGAATTTGAGCAATAAAACGTCGGCGACGTAAAATAATAAAAAAATTATTCCTTTTAGCTTAAACATAATGCGTCAAATCTAAACTTTAGAGGCGCCGCAACTTTGTTTTATAATTAATACGCAACTACAGAATTGTGCAAGAATTAAGCTGGATCTTCCTGCCACTTTCACCACTTGTCTATTCTCTACAATATCCCTCTTTCTATCCAGTCAAAGTGCAATGCATTGCGTATGTAGGGGATTTCCCCTGAAGCATTGGTCCAAGATAAAAAAAATTGGACTTTTACATTTTAATTCAAGTTGTGAGATAAATTTTTTTCCTTAGCAAAAACTGTTAAAAATTTATGTTTTCTTTTTGAAACGTATTCGCAAAATATTCTCTTGAATTTGGCGAATATGAATGGCATGAAATAGGCAATATAAATACGAATATTAAATAGCACTGATATCAGATAACCACGAACTGAAATTTTCTACGACGCGTCAAATGAGTAGATGATAGTAAAAACAAAACCTTAAATTATAAAAAGATCTCACTTGTTTTTCATACTTAATGCCAAAAATTTTCAACTTAATATTATATTAAATATTATTTTTATTAGTCAAATATCAAGAGAAGTAACACTCAGGCAATGATTGCCTACTACTACGTGTCAACTTTTATAGGAAAGGAATAGTGATAGTGACAGATGTTATATGGTGAAGCGATAGACAGAGCAAAATTTCATTATCTATACAACTCTGTGTATAATATTATTTGCGTTCATTCTTCCAAGGGTGCTGTAAATTCTTGAGCAGAGAGATTTAAGAATTTCTTCTCTTTTCTCTGCATGTAATCTTTTGCATTAATGGCTTTACTCCATATAAATCTGACGTTCTTATAACTTTATATGGCGTATTCTCGGTGTCATTAGTGTGGCTGCTTGGCATCACCATGATGTATTGGTTTCAGTTTTCATGTGCTGTCTACTGCTTTGATTGTCCAAGTCAAACTGACGATATTTCATAATAAATCGTTTCTGCTAAGAAGTTTTACACAATTTATTAATTTTATTTCATAATTTTTTTACATATGCCCAAAAAATAAGCAAATTTTGGCATCCCAACAATTACGAAGTTGTCAGCTCTGCTATCAATTTTCCTGTTATGAATTCGCCTTGCAAATACAGAAATATTAAATCATTATAATGATTGAAAATAAAAGAAAAGAACATCTTGTATGAAATGTTTGACTTCGTGTTTGCTGGGTTGTGCGCATTACACTGCAGTTACTAACAAATCATGTATTTCCTATTATGCCGTCAACGTTTGATTGTCTCTTAAATCGTTGCCTGTTAGAATGCAAAATCTATTTTAAAATTGTATTATTGTAATCACAGAAATTGTCACAGAACAGCATTTACTACCAACTTGTCTTTAAAAAATTGTTAAACTCATTCATCCGCTCGAAGTTATGTTTTTCTCAGCGTAATCACCCCGGAAAATTGTACTAAAAATGCACAGTCTAATCTAAATCACATAATTGTATCTGAAAATTCATTAAGCATTGTTTAGCGTAGATACTCGTACATTGTTACCCATATTTGGTCAACTTACAGCAATTGCGTATTCACTGTCTTTTTCATTTCACTCAATTGAATGGTACATTCGAGGAAGTCGTGATTTTAAACGTAAAAATAGAAAATATGTCTTTTGAAATTAAGCCTATGCGTAAAGGGTGTTTTTTAAACCCCATGGAACTACTTTAAACTATAAAAACACAAAAAATTAAATTTAACCAAAAAGAAAAACATTTTACACCGATGACCGATACATGGATTAATATTTGATAATCATTTCGGTTTTTGATAATGTTTGTGATGAAGCGAATACTGGACGTTCAATTTTGGGCAATTTTTCGAACATTGGCGAACATTATGTCAACACGAATAACGAATAACACGAACACTGTTGACTTCCAAGCCATAAATCAGTGACTTTACGTGAGTCAATAATCAGAGCAAATAATCTAGAGGCCAATTGGCAGGTATTATTTTTCGAAATCAACTCATCGCCTAATTTTGATTTCAATAAGTCAATGGTTGGCACGTAGCGCCATACAAACCCACATTTCCAAACAAAAAATCATTGCTGATGGTGCGATAACAATTTCTATTGATCGTTACGTGAGCAGCGGTTTCATTTTTGAAGAAATAAGATCCAATGATGTCGCCAGCGTGCACGCCGCATCAAACGGTATATTTTTCTCGATGTAATGGTATCTTTAGGGGCGTTTATGTATTGGTTTCACTCTATATGCGGCAATTTTGTTTACTAACACACCCGTTAAGGCAAAAATAAGCTTCATCGCTGAACATCCAATCAGTTTCCATTGAATTGATAACTGATTATCAAAATAAATCTCGACAAGTGTCATTCTATTCACGACGATTTTCCAGAGTATACTGATCATAAATGTCAAAAAGTGGGTGCAGTTAACGTTTTCGTAATTTCTGTCAGGCTTTAGAAAAACACACTTTATGTTTCATAATGAATTTTTGTTTTTAAGAAAATTGTACAATAAAAAACATAAAACAGATAAATATAGTATAGCAGCAAGCAGAAAGAAATTAGGCAGCATTTCAAAATACTAAATCAAACTACTCGTATAACAAAGTGTCACTTGCATGATCACGTCAGTCACGTTTACAATCGCTTCCAACGTTCCCATTTCAGTGTCCCCTCATTTTCATCAAAATTTTATTTCATTCGAAAAACACATGATTGTATCAAGGAATAACGCCAAAATAAATATTTATTTTTCGTTTTATTCTTTCTTTTTTTTTTACATAAAATCACGAATTTGCAGTGTCATTGCCAGGATCTGATATTAACTCTATTAAACAACCCGCCATTCTTCAAGTACTTAGTCCGTTAAATGCATCAGAAGAAAATATAGAACCACAAAAAGAAAGTCCGGCAAATCAAGTAAAACTATTGGAGCAGCCTTCCTCTGAGGAGTTGAAATCGCACAACAATCTCAATGACAATGATGACAATTCGAGCGACAAAATCCTAGTCAGTAGTTCTAATAACTCCAACTGTCATTCTCATTTAGTTATAACAAATCCAACTGCAACTGCAACGCCTACGTCCTCCAAATCTCCCTACACCTCACCAACAAAAACGAAAGACTGTAAACTCGATCCAACTGCGGGAGAAAATATTTTTGACGAAAGTCATATACTTGACATTGAATCTCATCTTATCGAAACCTACAACGAATTGTTCCCTAACGAGGAGAGTGTAGGTATCAACGAATTGACTCCCGTAGAAGACGAATTACAGGTTGGTTGTTCAAAAGTCGAAACAAACGAAAACGTACGCACAGTAATTGAAGTAGAACCAGTCAAAGTCGTAACAAAGAAGCCCATTGAAAAATTTATTGCAACAAATGAGCCATTGCAAGCAACGCAAATTGTTGATCACACTGATTTAATAAATAAAGAATACTATATAAATGAAGCGGAAATTCAAAAAGTAGCCGAAAAGTTAATTCAAAACATTGAAGAAGAAATACTCAGCAACTGGGACAAGCTTTCGGGCCAAGTTCAAAACAGAAGTGGTGCAAATAATTTGACTGTTAACCACAACCTGAAACCACAAGAAGCGATTACAGTTACTGAAAACTTAAAAAAAGCAAATGAGAATTGCGAAGCAAATCACAACCCCTTAAAACTCAATTCAATTTCACCAATTTTAAATGGAAACTCTAATGAGGTCAGGGAAATTATTGAAGAAGAGAAACTCTCAGAAGTAGTAGATCAACAGCTATCGGAAGTCAATAGTATTTTAGATTCACAAACAAAACTACGCAAAAATTCTAAGGCTATAAATGCCACAACATTAGATTTGCCATTAGAAAAAGATCCCAGTCTGAAGGTTGTTGCTGTACCTTTGTCGAAGACCGCTTCAGAGGAGGAGGAACGTAAATTGTTTATTGACTCTCTGCCTGCCCTCGATGCTAATAAGTCTAAGCCCAGTGACGCAGAACAATTAGCTTTAGATTGCAAACGAGAGTACTATCAATCGCTAAAAAAATATTTAGTGCAGCATAACGCGGATAAGCCACCACTGCCATTGGAAACTTATCGTTGGGAAGATCTAAGGCGTGCTAAAGAAAGAGTAAGTACTGCAACCGTTCCTATGATTATTTAATTAATTCCATTCCTCATATTCTAGGGTGGCTACCCTTGGACCCATTTGTATAAACGTCCGCTGGGTTCCGATGAACAGCCAGAGATTGTGTTGATGCTCAGAAAATCTCAAGAAATTCGTTTCACATCTGAGTCACCGAAATCAAATAAAAAAGTCCGAATTGATGATCACGTCTCTATACAGGAAACAGAACGTTACATACAAGAATTAGCTGACGAAGAGAAAGAACCTAGTTCAGAGCATTTGTCCACTCATCATCAAGTGGATGATTTAGAAAATCACAGTTTGCACAGTGAAAGCTTATCATTTGCTTCCGACTCTGCTTTGACCACCGTTAAGCAGCCTAAGAAATCGGGTCGCTTTAGCAAGGTACGGCGTTTGTTCAGACGCCGTCGTTACGGATCAAGACGGCTCGACGACTGCCAATCACTGCCCGATTCGTTTTCAAAGACCAGTTTGCAACATAGTCTAGAACAAGTGCCCCAACAACCACAAAGTCAATTAGGGCAGCCCCAACTAGAAGGCGAAACTAAAAAAGAAGAAGAACCAATTTACGTACACTCGAAGACCGCACGTTGTTTTCCCATCATGAAGAAATTAAAAAGTATGGCGGATCGTCAAAAGAAACGCCTCAATATAAAGCGCATTCACTTAGATAACAATGACAAGATTGTACTTAATGAAGAACCAAAAATATTAAAACTAAAGAATTCGCCAAAGTCTCAAAGAAGCGATATACCACATTTCATTGAGAAACAAGACTCAGATGATGTCCTGGAAATTGTTGAGTTGGACGAGTCACCAAGTCGCAAACGCCGAGACAACGAACGATTTGATGATGAGGAAAACCAGACTCAGAGCAGCATAGTAAAACCGGAAGAGATTATTGAAATCAGTGACATACAATCGCAAGAGAAGCCTGCAAATGAACAAATCTTGGAGGAAATGACGTATAGAAAGGATACAGAGCTGGATACTGCTGCAATACCACCAAAGAAAGCCCCACGTTTGCGGCGGGAACATGTGTACGAAGAAATTGATCAGCCCGATGAAGCAGTAGTGACAGCTGAAGAACTTAAATTCATCTTGGATGCCACGTCGGTGAATGCCATCAAAGAATCCTTGGCTACACAAGACACATGTGCCGTTCAAGAAGTCATTACTACCAATAACAACATACCGCTCGATCGCATGGGCAGCAGTGAAGAAGAGCCTATTACCTTAGCAGATCGTTCTACACCAGAACCAAAACCCAATACGCTCTTGGCGCCCATTTCATCCATCGATTCTGCTTCATCCGATGAAGATAAAACCAAACTACATTTACAGCCCGTAACCGAAGAAGAAAACGAACAGGAAAAAGACGACTTCTTACCGCATGAAGTGAATTGGACTGCCAATCAGGTATGTGAACACAAACCAACGCTTAAAAAGGAAGCTTCACCAGCACCTTCAGAAAAGAAGGTAGTAACATTTTCGCACGTTGAAGATGAAGCTGAACCACATCGAGAAGATATCGAATTAATGCCCGAACAATTGCAAGCCACAAAAGAGGCCAACAAATGGAAAAATATAATCATGTGAGTACATTTGTACAGATATTGGTCAAGCATTTGACGAAATGAGCGTAACCACTGAATATTCCATGCTCTTCTTTAATTATGGAAATACATTTCTCTAAAGATTGAGAAAGTAATTGCCCTCAATAGTGGTTACGTTTATTGAATCAAATATTTGCTCCAGCTAACCGTGCCTTAAAAAAAAACCTCAGCAACGCTCATATACAAGTGATTTCATTTTTATTTTTATTTTTTGTTTTAGTTTTATTTTGCATTTGTGAAGACATTTTTTACTCTGCCAACTGCTCAAACATATTATTTAAACAACAACTAAATGGCATTAACATACTTACTACACTCTACATAAAACTGTTGTATTTCAGAAAACACACTTTCATCATTCTCTAAAAACTGTTACTAACAAAACGCTACCTACCGCAAGCAAATAACACGCAACCCCTCCATAATCTTTGCCGCTATTCCCACTACTTTTGTTTTACATATGTACATATTGTTGTAGTATATAAACAGATACATACATATGTATATACTATGTACTTCCTATTAAAGCGCCGTGTTCCAACACACATATGTATGTCACCTGAGAGCATGTACAAAAAAAGAGGTAAGAATGCAATATTTTTTCTTTTTTTGGTAACACTTACACGCGCCTATAGGAGATTTTAGCCTTAACTACAGTTATTATGTACATACATACGATCTCTTTAAAAAAAAAAAATGTATATTTGTATTTAAGACATTTGGCTTTTGTGTTAAGTCCCTGTCCATATTGTGAAACATTTGCTGCAAAACTTTTTTGAATTCTCTTTTGAAGCTTCTGCAGTGTCCATACATGAAACTTATGCTTCATGTTTCGTATTTTTTATTTCTCCCTTCTATCTTCTTTCTTTAATTTTTTTTGACATTTCTCAATACCGAATGTAAATATAAAATAACTACCCTGTGATAGAAGGTGTGCATATTTTTTTTTGGATACACATTTGAAGCACAAGATATAATTTGAAGCAAAATGGACGCTAAAAAGAAAAATTATATAAAAATTTTTATATAATTTTATATTTTTTTTTTAAATTTTTGATTATATTTCACAAAAAATTAACAATAAAACAGGGTAGCTATTATTATGATGATCTTAACAGTATACAAAACGAAAAGAAATAAAATGAAACGTCAAATACACCTCATCTCAAAAGATGCAAATAAGAAATTCAACAAAAGTTGCATGTACATGAAACAGCGTACTTACTTCCACTCCTCTTCCTCTTCTCGTCTACAAACTCAAAAGTTTTGCAGCAAATGTTTCACAATATGGACAGGGACTAAACGAATTAAATTGCTGAATTACACAGTCTTATCAAGAGTTGTCATTAATATGTATTACCGAGATTTCAAGTAAACATACCAAAAAACCCATACTTACATGTTTGTGTGTGCTTGTATTGTCCCCATGATTTCTACATACGGGTATAATCATGCGAACCACAGATATACATATGTATTCGACCACTAGGAACTCTATTGCTGTGCTGCACATTTGTCTCATGTCTATTTTTATTTAAATGTATGCAAACATATACACACGCTTCCTTCATGTTTATTAAAATATACATATGTATGTACACAGTGTCCATTTGCAATTTTCATCAGGCAATTTAGTATTTCCGATCATAAATGCAACATTGCAGAACACAAAATACCAATCATAAAAATGGATGATGCATGATGAGTTTATGAGTATTAAATTTTTAATTTATTTCATTTACAAATAAATTAAACTTATTGAAATTTGTTCGTTTCTCGTGACACTGTTCTACTGGGCGTATGATTAATTTTTTTTTTTAATATCAAAGATTTTCATTTTATTTGATGTCACCAGCCAGAGCTTCGAACCGCAATTTAATTTGTTCCGATTTTCGGTTTCGTACTTCAAGTTTTATCGTTTCGGGTTACGTTTCGGTTTTCAATTTTTTTATTCGATGCGAAACCGGTTTTTTTTCGGCTCAAAGTTTTTTCTGAGTAGCATTTCCATATGTTTATAAAACAACTTCCAAAAAATTATTTTATTTGTATAGTTCGTTGCTCTCAAAGATCTTTTGGGAGTTCTTGTATCAACATGTGAAATTTCTTAGCCTTTTGTTCAAGAATTTGGTTAAAGGTCTACTGACGATTTTGATATTAACACCAAATGAAGTGTACAGATACACCAGCTAAATCATATATAAATTATAATTTTTTTAAATTTTTTTTTCTTGTTTAAGGACGAAAAAACAAAAGAAAAAACCAAAATGAACGTTCGTTCCGGTTAAAGTTTTTTGTATTTAAAATATTTGGGTTCGGTTACGGTTTGTTTAGAAACTCCGGTTTTGCGTTTGGAACCCTTTCGAAGGTCGGTATGTAACACATAAACACCAGAAATACATAAGTATAAACATACTTACATAAGCAAATGGAAATGGTGTATAAAATTCACAAACTTAGCAAGGTGTCAGAATACATATATGTAAATACAGACGTACATATATTGTTGAAACGGCAAAAATGACACATTTGTGTCATCTTAAATAAGATGACAACAGTGTTTTCATATTAACACATTTAAATACATATTTTATTTTCATTAATTCAAGTGGATTTCATCAATGTCATTTAAAGTAACATAATTTTGAAACGGTTTTCCAATTTAAAATTCAAAATGGTGAATTAAAGGAAAATAAAATTGTAAAATTAACATAGATTTCAGCAGTCGATAAGATATCGTGTGATATTTACCGAGTTAATTGATGCAGATTCCGGGAAATATATGATGAAACGCTAGCTAGAGCATGTGAACGTTGAATTTTTCTTTTTTTGCCTCTTTTGAATCGATATGCGCGAGCTATCACTTCTAAACTTAGTAGACATTTACTAGAAATGTAGAACTTTTGTAAATGCCGATTTGAAATCAGAGCCACCACACACAGAAATAACAGAGGGTGAATTTTGGTGGTTGGCGTTGACGTTTGCAACTGGAATAAGAGTAATTAAAAAAATAGCAACCCAGCTAGAGATGTAATCCGAAGCACAATTATACATTCAAATTATTCAATATTATTTCCATACTTATATACTTATAGTGGCAAAATTAAATGAAACATTATTATATAGAATGTCGGTGGTTAATTTTCCAACGAAGGCAATTGAGCCAAACTTTGATATAATTGGAAATTTTAAAGTAATTTAAAAAAATTAATTGTCCCTAGTCCAATATATTACACTTTTTTTAATTAGATGTAAATTTCAGACAAATGAAATCATGTGGTCGTCACTGTCAACACTGTGCAGAAATTTATTGTTGTTTGAAATGCTTTAAAGATATTTTTTTTTGGTTGTTGCATCACTCGAGCTAAACTGACCACTTGGTGGCAATTAAAAAGAAAATAATGATAAACGAAAACTTAAATGTCACAATAAAACCATAAAATATTAACAAGTAAATTATTTTAACACTCTTAAGGTCATAATACATTCATTCAACTAATGCTTTGATCATGATGAAAATAATAGCGATACTGTCGAAATGTATGTATGTATATTCCCATATTTTCATATGTCTATACAATATCTGTGTAGTATATGAATGTGTGGATGTGTATGTAGTATATGTGTGTTTGTTGTATGTACAACTGTGGATATACAATTAAGTTGTTGTATTTTTGTTTTACCAATATCGTGAATATATCATCACCATCCATAATGTTTATAGGCCTAAACTATTTATTATTTTCAAGAATGTTTTTGTAAATTATGCCATCGGGTTTTCTAAGTGGAACAACGTTTGATTAATAGTGATTTCGATTCTCAACAAGTGTGTTGCACTTTTCATTTCATTTATTAAAAATATTTACACTTCATTGTGCTGTAAAATGTTTTAAATGAATGGCGCAAAACCGGGAAAGGTTTGCAATGAATTTTTGGTTTAAGAAAATACGCCATAAGTAAGAAATGCCCACACCAATACATGCATATGAACAATCAGTTTTGTTTTATGGTATTTTTGAGAAACTTTGTACCTCAAGCATTCCACACTACTTGTTTTCAAAACTTTGGTGTCGTTATTACATATATTTATTATATACATATATACATATAAATATATATATATTTTATTATATATATTTACGACATAACTTTAGCTTCTGTTCGTTTAGTTTTTTGCGGTCTTCTCTTTATAAATTCTCAATGCATGGAATTATATTTTTGAACACTTTTCCTCTGTTCGTATTTTTGAAGCAATAGTAAGTGATCTCCTTCCAGCGGGAACAAATGTAGCGCATAAAATTGCCAATAAAGCCCCATTTCAATAAAAGTTCCATTGTTAAATAGACGGTACTTGTAATTACGAATCGTATGTTAAAGCCACTTAGGAGATAATTTGCTAATGACTACATAAAAATGTTATATTAAGAAAAAACTAGTGAACCCGGTGCCCTTCCATACTCCCACATCCAAAATAAGTATAACTTTTTCCTTTTTACTCTTAAGCGACTTTCTCTTGATAAACACGTAAATTTGGAAACTTTTACTGCTGCCGTTCTCCAGATAAGCAGACATTTATATTTCTCTTTTTTTTAATCTTAAACCAGCACTCCAGGAGATGACCTCTACACATTTCGACGCATTGTCCTAGAACTAGAGGAAAGGGAAAGTAAGAGAAATAACAGGTGGTGAAGCTTCCCTATCTTACAGCTCTGGCTAGCACGTATTGAATTTTAAAGCTTCGTTTTAGTACCCATTTTTGTAGTTTTTTTAATTTTATCTAGGACCAGCACTCAGGAGATGATCCCTACACATGCGATGCATTGTGCAGGAACTAGAGGAAAGGGATTGTAGGACAAATGATAGGAGGGGAAGCTTCACTATCTTACAACACTGCTTTTTGCACGTTATTTGTTTTTACAGCAGTGTTGTAAAGGAGATGTATAAAATTTTTGGAGGCTTAATTTTTAGTAGCCATTTTTAGTAATTATTTTACTTCGTCGATGCTAAACAATACCTTCGTCGGGCGTTCTGATATGCCTGTGGGTTGGATACAGTTGAAGCCGTTACTGTTCAGTGACCAGTTACTATGCCTTCGCCACTGAAACCTTTCGACAACAACTGACATAAAGTCACAGACAAATGCACATCAGAAAAAATGCAAGATGTTTTTATGAGTCTGAAACTGGGGTTGAACCAAGTTATACTTTTTCGTTTTGTAGTCAACGTACAGACTACTTCGACCATCGCCACCTTGTGTGGAATATGTACCACAAACACTTATCCAATACCTCTCACACTAGCCATATGTATCAAATGTCCATAATTTTACTGTTATCATTCTCTAGATATGTAGAATTTCATTTTTATCTTCGTATGGAAGGTACCACACGAACTTAAAACATTGAGCGAGTAAAGTGTCCATTGCGCCTTCCTTACACAGGAAGGAGCCACACTTTTACACATGTACATACATATATATATGTACATACATTCATATGTATGTACGTTCGAGTATAGAAGAAGATGAGAGAAGAACAAGACTAAAAATTATTAATATATGACACGATAAGTTAATTGTATATCCATGAATTTGCATATATGTATGTATGCGTGTACATACATATATAAGCATTTGTAAATATGATGTATGTAAATAGAAATTAATGTAACAAAAATTTGCTGTAGTTAGTTAAAAGTAAACATAGAAAAATCTCACAGATCGGACTCGACATCAAAAAATATCCAAGGAGAATATGTCGTGCACAAGCAGAGAAATAAACAAACTAATGACTATGTGTTTGTTTGTTTGTATGTATGGATGTATGTTTGGATCTGCATGCATCTAGCATACATTAATTTATTATAAAAACTCATATATACGGCACATCGAGGCGAGGCGAGACGAGACAAAAATACGAAAAATATTTCAAGTGCTTTCTGATTTTTGAAATGTTGCCGAATTCTTGACGTTGCCAAAAAGCTTTCAGTCCTGGCCGATATTCGCAGCGATGAAGATGGGCATTACCGAGCGAAATGAAAATTGTTATTTTCACATCTCAAAATAATAAACCAATATTTTCATAATCCACTAAATTCTATTGCAGCTAAAAGACCAACTGACAAAGTTACAAAAACAAATCAAAGTGTTCCGTTTAAATGAAAAAAAGCGAAATTGTCGTTAATAAAAATGTGTGTTCCAAATTCGATTTATTAATTTTTGAGAAAAATTATACAAATGCAGTTATTATTTCAATTTCACCCTCGGAGCCAACACGAAAATTTATAAAAATAGCCCAAATAAGAAGTTAATACAAACGATAAACAAGAAGAAAAAAACGAATCTTCTAACGGAAAAAATCTAACGAATACTCGTATACGAAATATACGAGTATATGTGTATGTGCTATAAATGAAAGAATATGTATAATTGGTGCACAGAAAAAATAATAATTATTTTGCAAAAGCAAAACAAAATTTCGAGCTTTTTATTTTAATTATTTTTTTTATTTATTTACAATGAGTGCAAGAAGATCGGCATCGGTGGGAGCTTTGCCGCTCGAAAAAAAACATTTTGTGTCGCGTAATGAAAGTTCGAGTGGGGTAACGTTAGATGTACGTTGTGCATGTCAATATTTTCAAAGCGATTCGTTGCTTCCTGAGCGCATAAATCCAGTAGACTCAAGACCAACCTCGAAAAACGATTTTCATCAAGACGTTCAATGTCTTCAATTTTCCACGGATGAGAGAGGCTTAATGGACAGCAATTTTCAATTGCAAACGCCTACTTCTCAGTCCCTGTTAGAGCGTAAACTAATAGCAGGTGAACGTATTACTCAACCAGAACCAGATCGTATGTCTGTGCGTAGTGGAGGTAGACCATATCGACCATGGGATCAAGTTCCTACTTCTGTAGATATATCGTTCGTTGAAAAGTATCCAAAGCTAGAAGAGACGGCACGAACTAGAGGTTTAGTTGTGCGAAGCATTTCCGATGACGATCCACACATAATGCCGTCAACACAAAGGCAACGTTTTACCTCAGTCGATAGAATACCGAGAGACCCCGAGACTTTGTCAATGCATAGTGGCAGATCGCTCAGACGCATATCACGTTCTCCTTCGAAGCAAGATTTATATGTGGCCGACATAAAT
Organism: Dexiosoma caninum; assembly: GCA_963924685.1. NCBI lineage: Eukaryota > Metazoa > Arthropoda > Insecta > Diptera > Tachinidae > Dexiosoma > Dexiosoma caninum. Next base: position 39,957,827 of record OZ004729.1, on the reverse strand, counting down.
ATTGCGCCTGCGCGATTGCCTTATACACGCTCCGAACATCGTTCGGTTAGCGGCAGTCGTAGATCATCTAATATGGATCTGTCACCGTTTTCTCCACAAATTAATGTCATAATGCCCACTCCATTGCCGCAAATGTCAGATAAGCCGCCATCATTTACACGCAACGTTAGGACGCCTTCCCTACAAGGTATAGACGACCGCCCAAGATCTTATTCAAGAGATTTTACACCCCTCAGATCGACTTCCCCACCTGGTGGGCTTGGTTTTGGTAAAGCCAAACCACCCACCTCCGTAGACTATATGAGGCCAGAAGACAATAAAGAAAATATATTCGCTAATCCGCACGATTCAGAGTTATTACCACAACATCGCCCGATTGATATCTCCAAATATGAAGGAACTGGAGACGGTACAACAACGATAGAACAGCTAGTTCCACAATCAGGACAGACATCTACACTAAATCGAATGACTAGAGAATTGTCCCCGCCACAGCTATCAACATCTACCGAGCGTGTTGATTTTCGTAATGCCAAACCGCCCATGTCCACAGATTATATGAGGCCAGAAGAACGAGAAGACTACCAGTCAACTAAAATTGTATTACCGCAAAACCGTCCTATTGATATGTGGAGATATAGAACTTCCCCAGATGCATCTACTGTTGTTGAACCCACGCAAACGTATGCAACCGAAACCGAAATGCCATTAGATCCACTTCAACAAACTGTAGCCGAATTAGAGGCCATCAACTTCTCTCACAATTTACTAAATATAAGAGATAATATACAAATAGAACGTTTAAGTCCTCCTTTGGTTAGTGAAGTTCCTGCTGAATCCTTGAAGTTAGATGAAGATACTCGTATTGATATCAATAGTCAATTGCCTTTGGTGGACATTAACAAACTCATAAAAGAGGAAGAAGAAAAGGCACAACGAAAGAAATCACCACCTAGCAATCTAAATGTGCTGCCTAACCCAGAGCAACATGCAAGAAGTCGTTCAACATCTCCATCCAAGCATATCAGTTTCAAGGATACCACTACGGTGGAACATCTAAGACATAATAATGGCGGATCATCTCCAGTGCGACAACTACAAAATTTCCCAATGGATAAACTCCAATTGCCAGATGAAAGCTATCCCCGTCTTAAACGGGGTCATTCCCCAGAAAGACAGCCATCGCCAACAAGAATTAAAAAAAATGCTCCAAATACTAACAACATTGAGGACTCCGCTAAATCGTCCTATACTACAAGATTTAAAACATTTTTCTCTGCGAAACCTAAAACTGAAAATGGTGTCATTGCTGATGTGAAAGAAAAATCTCCCGTGCGTGAAACTTCGCCTACCAAATCTTCTACCGCGTTCCTAAAAGAGAAATCTCCAATGCGTGAAAAATCACCATCTCCGGTACCCCCAACTACGTCCCGAAAGTTTTCATCAATCTTCTCAAAAGAGAAGTCACCAATGCGAGAAATATCACCTCCACCTGCCAAGCCAACTTCCGGCAAATTTATGTCCATGTTTTCTAAGGAAAAGCCAACTGCACTTTCGGTAGTTTCAGGAACAAATGCAGTCATCACAAATAAAGCGCAGACCGAGCCAATGTCCATTAAAGTTGTGGAGACCTTTTCCCTCAAAGTCGATGAAATGGATCAATATATGGCCAAGCCTGCTAAACCAATTGCATCTCCCTCAGCTTTTAGCAAAGCACCTTCTATATCAAAATCCTTTGGCAGTCATGACAATTCCGTTGAACCGGACGGCTCACACATAAATATCGGACAAGCCTTTGTGCCACTTATAATAGGACGTTCCGCTGAAGGCAGCTCACAATTTTTGGCTGACAAACAACCCAGTCACTCGGAGTTCTCCAGCCAAGATCGTGGTTTAGACATGAGAAGCTGCAGCAAAGAACTATCCACACACCACCATCCCGAGTCACAGGGAAGACCGTTATTCTCCGCCCCTATTATGGTGGACAGTAGTGGTAGCATTAACCGAAGTCTCTCAATAGATAGACGTCTGCAAATGCGCACCCTCAGGTCGCCTTCTGAGCAGCGTCCCTTATTGGAATACAAAGATCAAACAGGAGATTTCTATGATGGACGCACTCAATCATCAGATCGCCATCGTATAGGTGGCTCTCAAGACAATCTCACACTGGCTCGAATGACAAAAACGGTTAGTTTTAATTTTGAAGAACGTAAATCACGTTTAAGTCAGTTTGAAAATGCTACTTTACCTAAAACTCAAAATAAACAAGAATTAACGGAGAGAACTCATTTCTCACGGTAAGATTAATTAAGGAAATGTGACAATATACTGTGCAGCATGAATACCTTGAATACCACATTTACTAAAAAAATATTAAAAAATAAAATGTATAATTTTAGATATTTTAGTAGTACGAACCATTTGTCACCCCAAATCACATGAAAGAGCCCTTTTCCAGCTGCTATGCCACATTTTACAAATTAAAACTAAACCACACTCGAACACAAAATACTTACTAACATACTCATAATCTTTGTGTTCATTTACCACAGACATACATATATTTGTTATTTTGATTTTTTTTCTTTAATTATAAATTCGGTTTGTGAACTCATCAAACACTGACCAGTAACAATTATTTAACATTTCTTTGTAGCGAACATGAATACGAACCTATTGGAACACCATCGAGGACAGAAGACAGGTATTCTGATCGTAAGGAAGAATTAGCAAGGGAAAATCAAATGGAAACTGGTGAAGTCGATGCCATGAAACAGGCCGAGGACATGCAAAAAGAACTGGAAGACAAATACTTTTCTTCGCGACAAGCAACAACAACAACAAGAACGACGACAGAAACAACTCCTCAAATGGACCTTGAAGTTGAAACAATGGATACGCAAGACATTGATTTTGATGCGGAGATTGACATTGAACAAACCGAAAAGTCGCAAAAGAAAGGCTTTATGGCTTCGGCACAGGACCGCACCAGACGTATGCAAGCTGGCTTTAAAAATCAAGCCGGAAAGTTGAGAACAAAACTGAGGCCAGCCCCTAAAAAGCTGCCCTCAGGTAGTCCCAAAGCTAAAGAACGAAAGAAATTCAAAGCCCCAGAGTTTTCAAAAATAAAAATTCCCGAAATGAAGCGACCCGATATGTCAAAGTTTAAAGAATTTAAACGGCCGGAATTCACGAAATTCAGTAAACCCGATATGAGTAAATTCAAACTGCCCCAGAAGATGACCAACATAAAACTAAGAAGAAGTAAATCGCTTAAGGACTCTGATGTCACACATGCCGAAGACGTGCCGGGAATAGATGTAGAGCAAACTGAGCAAACTGAGCAAAAAGCAAAAAAACAAGTTCCAATCGGACAAAAAAAACTTTTTGAATTCAATTTTGGTACCTACCCTAGAGCTTTGCGTAAAAAGAAGTCCATGGAAGTAGAATCATCGTTTGGCACCGGTACTGCTACAGAAGCAACAAGTATCGTGCTTAGTTCAGAAACACAACCTTCTTTAGAGTCATCTAGCACTCCACAAGGTGATCGTGGACCCGGTCCAGTGCGTTCTCGTTGGGCTGACAAGTTTTCGGATGTTAGTTATAATGATAGCGAAGGTTCCCGTTATCGGCGCTATGGCAGTGAACAAGAAAGTTTCGATAGAGAATCTTCATTAGAGCGGCGCATGAGAGATGATCTTGAAGATGCTGTTAGTGAAGAAACGCATTTAGGCATATTGGGCGGCGTTACAGACAACAAACAATTCGCTGAATTTGATGAAGAAAATCGTGCTATACATGAAATTTCGAATTTACGTTCAGGTGAATTTCGACGTCGACCGATGGTTCATCAAGATTCTGACCTCAGATCGGAAGATAGCAAAGAGGCCGTTGGTTGGACTGAAAGAGAGATACAGAAAAATGCTCTATTGCGTAAAGCCGAAAGAGAAGCTGAAGCTAGTTATCACAAGTTTCAATCCGATGACATTGGAATACAGGAAACCCAATCGACAGCCAGCTCGGGAAAGAAAGTTGTGCTGGAGGAGATTGGTGATGATGAATTCTTTTTGCGAAAGCGTGGAATATCACAAGATAACATTGAAATCAATCAATATATAAGAAATGCATTCAGAGATGGGAATGCAAAAACTATCAATGCCCTGGAACATGTCGGGCAAAATGTTAGTTACGCAGACTACGATGTACCGCCTCCAAAGCCACGAAGACTTCAAAAGACACTTGCTAGCGATAGCATTTCCCAGGAATTTGATGGCCAGAAAGCCGATTACGATGATGACCTCTCAATGTCTCATAATGGAAGTGATTACTTTGCAGCTCCTAGACGCCCCTTACGCAAAGGAAGAAGTCGCAGCAAATATTCAGTGGAGAGCCAAGACATTGACAGTAGAAAATATATAGACGACGAGTACCTGCACGACGCACTAGATAGGGAAGATGCCGAAGCATGGAACGATTTAAATATGTCCGAAAAGGAAAATATACCACAACAAAACATGCATCAGCTACCCTTACCACCAAGAAGGCAAAAGAGACGTCACGACACTTCAATGGAGATGGAATCTTATATGAATGGCTTTGGTGGACGTTCGATATCCAATAGTTTTTTGCAGCCAAACGAAGATGTATGTAACGACTCAAATCTACGATTGGCAGAACTGTATTTTTAACACAATGATCTCTACTCTTTTACAGATAATTGTTTATCGCACAGAACATGAGTATCGTCATGTTCCACTTGCCACCCCAGAGAAATACTCGGACACAGCATCAACACGTAAAACTAATTCGAATTTTGATTTGGAAGAGCGTCAATCTCGAGGTGCAATTTCATTTGAACAAAACGACGATGTTCAAGGAAGTGAGAAATTTGTTATCGATATGATGGAAAATGATGGGTAAATTAATATTCTACTAAATACAAGTACGGTAATAATTAAAGTTAAATTCAATTAAATTATTTGCAGATATGCTGTCGTACGCAAGGAATCGGTACCGAAACCTACACCTCCAGCAAGACGCAAAAAGTTTCCACGTTCTCCTGGGGAACGTTTCGCCACAATGCCAAATATGCGCACAAAACGAAGCACACCACCACCACCTGAGCGGCCACCTCCACCGAGAGGTTACACACCTGTATCAGATGTGTTAACGGTCACGGGACGTAAATCTGCTCTTAGTCTAGATGCTCAACCAAAGTAAGATATTTTTCATCTGAGGAGCTGCTATTGCATTTCCATGTTTAACACGCAGCCGCAAAATTTATTGTTTTAATTTTACTTAATTTATTTTGCTTAATTTAATTGTTTTAACACTCATTACACTGACAACATACATACATACATACATATTTTCGCTGGTGTCAATAACTTTTTTGCCAACACATTTGCATACAATGAAAATTTATTGGTGGGTAGAAATTCAGCACATTCAACACATTCGGAGACGTACGTACCCGTACGTACACTGGAACAAAATTATATTAATTTTAAATTGAATCAGACAATTTGAAATATTTAAAAAGTATAACTTCCATTGCCATAACTTCATTGTAAGTGAATTTAGGAGAACCGCTGTTTAATTCAGAAATGGTCAAAATGAAACACTGGGATACACCGACTTTACTTTTCGACAATGCTCCTGACAGTCAACACAATTGCCTTCATACTATCGCCAATAAGCTTCTTCGCCATCTCCTATCGTAGTCGAGCCATTCCATATTTCCAGCAGCATCTAAAGAGCACAAGAATCACTTGGATAGCAATAACTTCCCTTTCCTTAATATTACTACCAGCCGTGTTCGCAGATTATGTGGTCTTATGACCAATAAAGGGTAAGAAATGTAAAAGAAAGTTTCGGTTAACACCCGCGGCGACGTCTAAACAAATTCGGGACTATTGTCCGATTAATTTCAAAAAGAGACGAATTAAAAAACAAAAGCACAACAGAGGCTGAATATTAATTTCTTATTGGTAGACTCCATTTTCATAACTGACAAACTGACAAAAGAACAACTCAATCTCCACACATGACAACTAATCAAGAAATATTGTACTAAAATTATTATAAACAATTTGTTCACAAAAACTATATACATATGTATGTACATACGAGTATATTCATTTTAAGTTCCTTATTAGTTATTTAATTGTTATTATTAGCGTGATTACTTTCCACTAGATATTGTTCAGTTTGTTCTTATTTAGATGAAATTTATTTTATTTTATTTGATTTGATTTGATTTGATTCACACTATAAAACAAGACACCAATAAACATGGTCACTGATTATTATTTTCAATTAAAGCTTTTTTAATTGTTTAATTGATTTAACAAAATTTACATTTTTTTGTTTGCTGATTTTGGCATGTCTCGAGTTCAAAAATATTTCGTGGTTAACACTTGTATTGGATGCTACATTTTCTTTCATAAAGCGTAGATTTCGGTGCAAACAAGAAGTATGTGTGCATGTTTATTAAGTTTTAATTGATTGTTTTAGTTATGATGACGATTATGAGGAACCCGGAGTGATCGAACGCAACCTGCAGTCAGGTGAGGTGATAAATAAAATGAAGTATCGGCCTTTGCCACCACCGCCAAGACCTCCTAGAGAGAAACGTCAACGATCGATTAGTAAAGGGTCGGAGGCCTTGACAGAGTATCGTTCATATGAGAGCGAAGACATTGTTGATGGTGTAGATGATAATTTCGGTGAGAAGGAAAGTTCACCAATGCATGTTGAAGAAGTTGAAGCCTGTACACAGACAGATCCATTGCCAGACGATTTTGTTTGTGAAGAATTCGAAATTACCGACGATATGAAAATAATTGAGCCCCGCGTACGTAAAAAGAAAACGATTGAAGAAATGCTACAAGATGATCTCGAAAAGGAAACCAATGTTAGTCATCAAATAATAGACAGTGAACAGCTGGCTAAAGGTTTACAGCGCTTTAGAGACGCAAATCAAAGAAGCCTGTCGGAGCGATCAAGAGCATCTTCCCAGGCTGATAGATCAAAGTCTTTAAGTCGGCCCCAAACACCTTCAGCAATAATAGTGGAACATCAATCGACAACTCCAATTCAGAAAGAGGATGCAGAGGTAGTGGAAGCTTCTCTATTAGTAAGACCCATAGACGATTTAGAATTAGAAGAGGAGGAATTGCGTAGAGAAGGTCTTTTAACGGATAGTTCTCAGCATAGCATATCCGATGCTAAGGAGCATTATCATAATTTGGCGGTAAGTGAACTTTCCTACGACCCTAGTTCAGCCGAATTAGATGAAGCCTTGGGCGCGCTAACTTCGGATCCAGAAACTCAGCAGACCGACGACGAAGTCGAAAGGACGTTACAAAGATACAGAGATGAGTTAGACGCTATAGGTCGTGAGTTGATGGAAACACAAACAACCTCTCAGGAACCCTCACCCAGTGTATCTAGAGAGGAAATAAAAGTTAGTGACAGAGAAATGGGACCGAGCGACAGAGAGGAAGAAATACGCTCAGATTTAGAGGAACTCACCTCGGAAGGTGAATTCAAAGAGGAAGCGGTGTTAAGTGAAATTCAAGAGGAAGAAGCGGAAGAACTTACCCTATCTGAGGTGGAAATTTCAGAAACCGAACCTCCACAAGCACCCCCACGTAGAAAGTCAACAACAAATGTAGAGCAATTCCCAGCTCATCCAACACTTGAAGAAACCACTTCAGTAGCTATAGAAACAACAATGCCAACTGAAGGCATCTCTAAACCTTCGAATTTGCAACCTGTAATAGAAGAGCTGCAATCTTCACCAATTCCAAAAAGTTCACCCATCCCCCCAGCAAATGATTTTCAGCAATATTTGGCACCATTGCAAACCATCGCCAAGCCCGAATTTTCCACTGAATATCAACTGCCAGCACGTGTAGGTGAACTGGAAGTAGAAAGACTCAGAGTTCATGCCTTACAAGCTGGTCAAATAATGGTATCGCAGTTACATGGCCAACAAATTAGTTCTGACGAGTGTAAATCTTCAAATTTGGTCTTACAAAATATTGAATTGCCACCGGGCCTAATTGACAACATAGTCGAACAAGTGCGTCAAAAAGAACGTTCTCAACATTTAACCACCGAAACACAAACTAGTCTACAAAGCAGTGATGAACACTTGAGTTCGAGTCCAGTTAAAGAAGTAGTACCTCCACCGAAACCACCTCGATTGCGCGATCAATTACAGCAACAACCTCCAAATACAATTCCTAGTGCTGATGAAGAAACTCAAACAGATCAAGTTGTTCCCGAAAGCACTTCATCAGCAACAGCTCTGCCGCCAACACTCTATCCGACCGCAGAATATTTGCAATCATTGGCTCCGTTAGCGTTCTACAATCTACATCGAGCAGCGGCTGGAACTACTGAAGATACTTACTTAGATACAAGACCTCCTCAACGCCATCGCCGTCACCATAGGCGCTCATCCTCATCCGAACTAGATGATGAAGGAAAACAGTCAATTGAGCATGAGGACGATGTTCATCATCATCGCCGTAAAGCACGTAGCACACGTTCACTTTCCTCCGACGACAATCAAAGTGTTACACATGCTGGCCGTAAATTTATTACAGCATGCAGTCTCTTCCTTTGTAAAATCATCAATCAACTAACAGATTTCATTCACGGCAGAGAGCCGAAAGATGATATCGAGGTACCAACCACTGACATTCGAAACAGACAAGTTCCAGCATTGGTTGTTCTTTTCATGGTAATAACATTTCTTGTTTTACTTTACTTAATGAGTGGACGCAGTGTGCACACACATCACTGGGATTATTTTAATCCACCAGGGCAGGAGGGACGTTAATTTATCTACGATGTTGGCACATCCAAATGGAAAATGTTATGCAATTATAATGGCCTTTTAACAGCATGTAAATCACAAACCATAAAAAAGCATCCTTAGCCGCATTACTGATGCAAACATAATCGCCATGCTCACAACTTTCTTTTTCTTTTTTTTTTTATAAAAACAAAAAAAAAATAATCAAAAAACACTTACACAGTCATATTGTATGCACTAAGACCGACCATTTTTACCTTAATACTTAAAAAAAAATATATATATACTTTTTTACGATGAACAATTTTTCTACCGGAAGCAAAAATAAATTCATCAATCATATTCACTCAGATGTTTTCACATTATCTTGCGATTTCATTTCATCCATCATTATTATTGTTATTAATATCGACTATACACTTACTTACATACATATGTACATATGTACATGCATACGAGTATATTAATTTCCACATATTTAAATTGCAAGTCACATTTCTCATAAAACAGTCGTGAAAATAATTAAACATTTCTTTCTTATCTATACTTTAAAATAATTTGTTACCCTCATTTATTGTTATTTGTTGAAGTTTGATATAGACAAATAAAAATTATTGACCGTAGTTATCGAAATTTTGGAATTTTCTCAAACAAAATACGAATTGGAAATAAAAGTTAAAAATTCAATTATTTTATGTAACGCCATCTGTTTTTTTTTTTTTTGCGAAAACAAGCATTAAAAAGGTAAGTTAAATAACCACCAAATAACGGGATTTTCTTTTATTTTTAGGTTAGAGATTTTACATATCGAGCCTTTGGTGCAATACCGTAGTAACTCAAAATTTGAATTTTTTGAGCTGGGTATGCAGAAATGATTTTTGTGGAAATATATATCTAAAGTAAAAAAGATCATGGTTCTATACCTAACTGTCCAGATTCTACAGCTACAAATGTCTTTATTGCCTCCAAATATTTCCAACAATATTTATTTGCAATAATGAATTTTTCCCTTTATGACAAGAAATTTACAAACAGCAAACATTACAAAACATGCCTCTTTATTTAAAAACTTGTAAAAAAATAACTTTAGTAAACGAAAATACTATCAAAAAGATGGCTCAAAACTTAAAAATGCATTTTTCTCAGTTCACGATTTTTTGAATTACTACGGCTCGATATGCACATGCGTACATATGTAAATGTAAATTGTAACGGTATATTTCACAGCAATGATATTTTGTGAGATGCGGCGACTGATCGAGCAGTATACATTTTTTATACAAAAAAAAACAAAGCGATAAATTACAGTGATCAATCACATCATCAGTGCATTAGAAATTAAAAAAACGAGCAACTGAAGAGTTGTGTAATAATTAAACACTATTCCTATGACTGCACCGTCTGCCCCTTCTCACCATTATCCCTTTTAAAGTAAAACTAGTTACGTACCAGTAATAAACAAGGATTTTTCTTTAACTTTATCTTTAGAGTCGTGATTTTTTCAAAAAAAAAGTTTCGAATTTTAGTTTTATATTGATTACATTACATACATATGTATTTGTACAAAATTTGAAGCTTCTACTATCAGAAATAACCAAGTTAGAACCATAATTCAAAATAACGTAAATATAATCAAGAGCATGATTTGATTAAATAAAATAACGTATCATCACACATCCTAATGAGAAAAATATTCCTTTCCTTGATTTTGGAAGTTCGTTAAGAATACAGCCATCAATGTATTCTTCGTTTTATTTACTGAGGTAGTTTAAGTGGAATTTGTGATTAAACTCGAAATTATTACAGAAGTGAAGAAAAAAATCTCTAAAGTATAATATAAAAAATATGAAAAATTTGTGTTGACTGTGTTGACTTCTCATGATGCTGTTAATATGTGATAAAATTTTTCAATTGATTATTAGTTCAATAGAACTTTTTATTTGTATAGTTTTTTTTTTATGAAATAAACTAACTGATGTTATTGTGCGGTTAGTAATCAGGTGCCATTCACGTATATGAATAGGTTTGAGCTTTTAAAAACTTCGGGGAAAAATAAATGTTTTTCCTATATAAAACTTAAAGCAATAGCAGCACTCAATAATCCTAGTTGGAATTCCAAAGCTATTCTGGAACGTCCGTTTGACTTTTTGTAGTAATTGCATTTGGTGCAGAATATTTTTTTAAAGAATTGTGTCCCACAAAATACTCCAATTTAAAATATAGAACTTTTTTTCGCAATATTTAAAAAAAAAAATTTTCAATAATATATATTAAATTAGAAAATACAATAAACTTTGTGTAATGTATTTAAAACAGCCATATCGTCACAGGGGTACCCGACCGTAACACCCAAAATACTCAAAATTGAGCTTTTAATGGATATAGGTACAGCGCATCAAGGCACACGTCTGCAAAAATTTTTAGATTTCTGTTTCTAAAAATAACGACGTTATTAAAGAAATTCAAACTGTTGTAACAACAAATAATTGTTTTTCACAATTCCAAAATGTGACAAAAAATATAAAAATTCTTAGGTCGTATGCAGTACTTTTCTAAAATATGTCGCTTATTTTTTGTGTAGAAAATTAACCATCATTTTATTTGGATGATATAGATATCATATTTGTAACTAAAACACTTTTCACTCTATAAGTGTTTCGTCTCTCCTGTAAAATGTTCAAGTGATGAGAGGATCTTTTGCGTTTTAGATAACGATATACTTGTTTGCGTGTCAAGGCAGGAAACTCAGTAAATAATAAAAGTTGGATTTTCTTTTGGTTTTATTAATATTTTTCACTTTATTGAAATTACCTCTATAAAAAACAGTATCATTCGCACAAGTTCAGGTAATAAAGTAAGAAATGTATAATGAAGATGGTAAAAAACAACAATGTTTAACAAAGCCGTTAACGGTTTACTTGTGTAATATAAAAACAGAAACAGAAGCAAAATAGCACGACTGCTAATAAAGAGTAAACTCTGAAGTTGACCAAATTAGTAAATTGCTTATGCTATACATTTCGTCCAGAAATAGAAAAAGACAAAAGTTTAACCTGGAGATTAAACAATACTGCCTTTGCTATTCATAAACCATGTAACACATGTAATTTTAGAGCAAAACTGTTAAAAAAAACTACACCACTTCAAATGTTATTGACTGCATGCGTCGCTTCCCTTATATATCCTGAAATGAAATGTCTTAAAGTATAGAAAAAAGTTCGAGTTTCTGAAACTTTCCGTGTTCATTATCGTTATATACACTAAAAGGTTTAACGCAGTTTTATCAAAATCGGAAGAAGGATTCCTATCCTTCCCATATGTCCTGAAGTTAAAAAAAAATTGTAAAACGTAGAAGAAAAATTCGAACTTCTTGAAATTTATTTTTAAGCTAAATTCTATTATAGTAAAAAATCATCATCATATTGAACCATTTCTCGTCTGTCTTTGTGGCTGCCTTTTTGCGATTTACTAGCAGCTAAAATTATTCATAAATAAATAAAGGATTTTTTCTTTTTTAATTTCAATTGTACCTATAGAAGACCAGACGGCAGAAGATGAAGCATCGTTTATTGGCTCTATTTGAGGTTGACGACGTGCTAATTGCACTTGTAAATTAATACCGTTTACATTTTTACCATGCATTTCAGCTATGGCTCGATCGGCTGATTCGGGCTTAGCGAAGGTAACGAATCCTCGGCTAGAATTATTATACAATTACACATTTGTTCATCTCAAACTACAAGTGCATATATGCAGCAGTTGCTTACCCTTTTTCAATTTCCATGGAAACATTAACGATGGTGCCGTAGTCATTAAATGTCTTTTTTAAATACTCTTCCGTTACTTTATTACCCGATACAAATATAGTATTACCAGCTCGTGGCTTATCGCCTTGATTTGGATCTAATGAAGTTTTTTCATTTAGGCCGCGTTCTTCACGATCACGTTCTGTAGCAAAGTGTTGATATAAATTTTGTATGCGTGGCTCTTCTTTTATAATTTCACTTATAATTGTTTCTTGTGCTACATCGTTTTGAGTAGAGGAGAAAGGCTGATAAGCTGCCACTGAAGTTTCTGGTATTGGACGTTTGCGTTCCTGACCCTTTGGTCGCTTAAAAGAAGTTTGGTCTTGCTTTGTTTGCAGTTTTTGTATAGCAGGAATAGCACCACTTTTTATAAGTTTGCGTGCAACTTCTCTCGCATCACGTGCATCTGTTGGGCGTTTAAGAGTTGGTTTCTCTGGTTCTTGTTTGGGTGCTTTCATTAACTGCAAAGCTTTTTTCTAAAAAATTTTAATGATGATTCAATTAATTAAATGAATTGTCAATATAAAACCTTTTTCTTTAGTTTCTGATATTTTGCTTGTAACATATGCTCTTCTTCGGTTAAATTCGATGGAAAATGTATATAAACCATTTTGTTTACCAACAAGAATTCCTTTTTATTTATTTATTAGCAATTACACTAGAGTTTTGTCATTCATTTGTATGATGCCAGATGCGTATATTTCACGTCATTGGCGATTTAGTGCAAACACAATTTTTTCTTATGGTGATTTCTTTTCTGAACAAATATGTTGCCCTTTCGATGGATAACATTTTCTACAGTTTGCCCACACCTTTAAAAAGTGATACATTTTTTACTGCCACAATGGTACAAAATATTTGAGATTTAATATTAATGTATACTTAGCGTTTCACTGTTTCTACGGTTTTTAGCACCATTTTATCAATAAAAATCGTCAGCAACATTGTTTTCTAATCATCTGCTATTACCTAGAATAAACTGCAAAAACTTTAAACCAACAATTTATCAAAAAAGTTTACATAATATAAATAATTAATAAATTAAACAGAATCTTCTTCCAACAAAAGTCTGACGGACTCTAGTCAAAGTGAAGAGTATAATGATTTTCATAATTCTTATTTGTATAAAAAAGTACTTCACAAAGATGTAAAAAAGGTTATTATATCACCCCGACTTGAGATTAGAGGGTCAAATATGTTGCATATTTTGCCAGTTATTTGTGCAACATATTTAGAAAGGAACGAAATAGCTTTTTTTAATGTTACATATTTTTTAGAATGGAACAGAAACTGTAACGAAATGTAGCATATATGTAACATTTTTGTCAGAAAAGAAAACGCCATTAAATAAATTTCTGTCTTGTACTTTGTATAAAGGGTTTTTAGTAGCATGCATATCATAAAAACGATATCACGCACGAATTTTCAGAAGCTGAAGAAGAATATTCGTTCGATAACGTATTTAATTTATAATTTAAATTTATTATGTTATGTTATATAAATTGCATTGAAACACTAATTAATAACCAGTTATGGTTCAAGTTCCTTTGATTTTTTGTTAATTTTATAATAATTTAATTTTCTTACGAACGTAAATAGTATGTGGTATTGAATTTATTGAAACCTTTTGTTTGAAAACTTTTTATGAATGTACATATGTATGTACATGACTGAAATATATTTGTTTTATAGTTTTAAGACTTTATGTTCAATAAACATTTTATTGTTATCTATCAGTTTGTTTCATTGCTGCAATAAGTGTTTATAGGGAATAATTATGAAAAATAAATCATTTATAAAGAAATATTAAGTAGAGTAACAAAAAAATAATACAATTCAAATTTCAGCATTATTTTTTGGCAGTTTAGGATTTTATTTAGCAGTTTTTAGCATTATTTTAAAGCCGATTTAGCTGTAAAATATTTTCGGATATGGCCACACTGGTGTTCATACGAATAAGAGAAGTTTGACGAAAAATCTTTGTTTGTAAATAAATCAAAAGAGATTAACAGTGCTACCTAGTTTGTTTTCTTCACTTAAGTCATTTTTTGGCCACATCAATAAAATTTTGGCCCCTTTAAATTGCCGATTTGGCCCTAACAAAAGAAAATAAATAAAATAAAAATGCATCACTGACTTGGTATACATAAAACAGCACGTTTTTTTCTAGCAATTTGTAAAAAGTTTGTTTTAAAATGGGTAGGAAAAATGGTAAAAGATTTCACAATTATCAAAAAAAAAAACCATATGTGCCTAATAAAAGGCGACTTGATGACACTGTGGAAATAACTGGATCAGCCGGGAAGGCGTAAATACATGCTGGACAAAAAGTTACAACATCTGACTATATTTAGTTTCTCTTGTTTTTCAAGGTATGAACTCGTCGTTAAAAACAGTTTAAAGGAAGATCAGGCGGGCATAACTGAATATATAAAGACCGGTGAAGGATTTAAGGGAATTTTGAAATCACGTTTCTCCGATTTTCATGTTAATGAAATTGACTTGACTGGTCAAGTTCTGCATCTAAATGATTCCACCATTCCCGACGAAAAAGAAGGTAAATCTCTACACATGCTTCGAATTATGTTTTTTATCGTTAGTTAGTTCAAATGTAAACCACAAAAGTTTCGAAACAGATTATGATGCATTGGAGAAAAATGCATGTCTTCAAAAATTGTATAATAAAATTTATTTTATAAGCCATAATCTGTGTATTATATTGAAGAGGGTTTCGCCCTGTAAAAATATTAATTACGTGGTTTTGCATTTCACCTAACGCTATGTTTATACAATATAGCAACGTACCGGTTTTTCAGATCTTACTACCGAAGAAGCCAAGTTAGGAAGAGAAAAGCTGAAAAATATAATTGCTGAAAGTGTATGGGATGAAATCCATAAACTCTTTGAATCTAAATCTAATGCTGGTAGTGGTCCGGCAGATTCCGCAATGTTTATTGATGCCACAGATTTTGACAAAGAGCAACGAACTCTAATACATAAAGTAATAAAAAAGCTATATGGAAAGAGATTACTGAGCACAACAGTAAAAGGTGATCTTGGTGAAGATAAAGATTCTGAAAAGAAACACATACGCATTATGAAAGCTAAAGGACGTGACCGTAATGAATGGAATTTTCCAAAAGACTATGTACACTTTCTGGTCCACAAGGGAAATATGGATACCGGTGAAATTGCTGCTACAATGGCAAAAAAATTGAAGTAAGTCGATCTTGATCAGTAAGATTTTCGTTCACATCAAATATCTCGTTTGTACATACAAGTATAATTGGAATATTCGAACTATATATTTTTAAATGTAGCATGAAACCGTCACTCATCAATTATTCTGGCACAAAAGACAAAAGAGGTAAAACAACACAAAAGTTCAGCATTAAAAAGCGCACTCCTCGCCAAATTGCTGGTGCGATCCAATATTTGAAGGGTGTCGTCGTTGGCAACTTTCATTTCAAAGATAAGTCGATAAAGTTGGGAGACCTTGTTGGAAATCGTTTTCGTATTGCTATTAGAAATTTGATAGGGGAGAAGTCGCAGATTGAAACATCATTGAATAATGTAAATGAGTACGGTTTCATTAATTACTTTGGTTTGCAAAGATTTGGAAATTGTTCTACAATACCTACTTACGAAATTGGTATAGCCATACTAAAAGCTGATTATAAACTGGTAACACAATTAGCATGCTATATGAGAATAAACATAAATAATTATTTGAGATTTGAATATTTTAGGCGTGTGAGTTAATTATGAAACCTAGAGAGAGTGATATACCATTTCTACACAACATTCGTGAAACGTGGTGGAAAAATCGTGATTCCAAGGCGGCGGCTGCCCTTTTCCATAGCGAACGATTTATAGAGAAGAAGTTATTAGATGGTTTGGCAAAATATGGAGAAAACGATTATGCTGCTGCGCTAACAAGAGTAAGTCGATTACAAAAAGTAAAATTGCAATAGGATATACATAAATAAATACATTTTTAATGAAAATATTTTAGATACCTCGCAATATGCTCTTATTATATCCTCATGCATTTCAAAGCTTAATATTTAACAAAGTGGCTTCAAAGCGTATAAAAGAATTTGGTCTAAAATTAATACCCGGCGATTTAGTTTATAGAAATAGACACGAAGATGATGAATCCACAGAAGTGCAGGAGCAGGAGCAGGAGCAGGAGCAGGAAGAAGATAACGATGTAAAGGAAGCGGAAAATGAAAGCTGTAATGTTTCGGACAATATAGAAAGCACTAAATGGAGATTTAAAGGAAAAGTAAAGTGTTTAACCAAAGACGATATAGAAAGTGGTGTATATACTATCTTCGATGTAGTACTAACTTTGCCAGGATATCATATCGCTTACCCTGACAATGTCGTTGGATCTTGGTATAAGGAGTTCATGGAACACTATGATCTTTCATCGGAAAAACTAAAGCACAAAATGCTTCGAATGAGAGGCGCATACCGCAAAATGGTAGTTAAACCCAGAGACATGTCTTGGGAATATAAAACATATTCGTCCCCAGATGAAACTTTAATTTTATCCGATTTCGAGATGTTGCAAGGCAAAACACTCGAAGATTTCAAAGGAACTGAAACTGAGGCAAAGTATGAAGCGTTGTTATTAGATTTCTGTCTACCAGCTGCCGGTTATGCCACAATGTTGTTAAGAGAATTACTTAAATGTGATACCTCAACCGCCGCGCAATCAATACTACAGCAGGCAGCTGCTAAAGAGCATGCAGCTACGAACGAATCCGAAAAAGAAATTCAAAACAAAGAAGAAGATGTTTTGCCTGCAAAAATTTTGAAATTAAATGAGGCAACAAATGATTGAATATGATACATAAAAAACATACATACATATGTACATATGTATGTACGTGATCAAATTTTTTTTTATTTTTTCGTATAAATATTATTAATTAAATATAAATAAATGAAATGTAATTGAATATATCAACATTAGAAATACCTCTGTTTATTTCAATATGAACCCATTCAAAATTTCTTAGTACAAAATTTATAAATTTTTTTTATACTCTAATTCTTAATATCCTTCCTTACTTCGTGCGTGCTAATGCCATGTAGGTATTCTCAAAAGGGTATTATGGAAATTTCATGGTTTGAGATCACCCGTAACAAAAATATTACCATATTGCTTGCATAAGTGTTTAGTTTAAAGTAAAAATGTTAGGCATTTGAAGCATAAGAAATCATGAATATTTAAAAAAGTAAGCTCTTCAGCTTAAAAATTTTCAAGTAATTTAAATACTTAAGGCAAAAATGTTTGCTGAATAATTAAATGTGGGACTAAAATCGCATAATTTTATTTTCTTTTCATTTATTCTTTATTTTATCTACCCAAGAAGGCTATATTTGATTAACAATTAATATAAATAGAAATGAACTAACAATATAAAGGAGTATTTTCATTTCTTTTTTGCATTTCTTATCGAAATAAATATTAAATTACATATGCATACGTATGTACAATAAAACATTGTATAACGTTTAAAACTTTAGATGTTATGTTCAAAACTTCTAAAAGGAATAGGAAGGTCTGCAATTTATCATTATTTATCGTCGAAAATGTCCAAACTGATACTGTCAACATAGAAAATAATTGCGCATTATGAACTCAACATTAAAACGATTTTCAGTCTCTTACAAGTGTAGAGTGAAAAATCAATTTTTTTCTAAGCGTGAGATAGCTGTGCGGATGAATAATAAACATTCAATTTGTAATTTACAGTTACTACAAAATAACCAACAACAAATATTTGGTATTGTGTCTCTCGATTGTACTCACACCTCTATCAACAAACAATGTTGTCCATTGGAGTTGTGAAATATGGCGGATACTTCACAAAAATATGTATATAAAAACATAAAGCCTGCCACACATATTTGAAGACCAGTTTTGTTTTTGATATAGCGACTATTGAAATATTGCCTGTTTTTAAATGTTCATACAAACTGCTCTCTGATGTGATAATGAAATACAGAATAAATACCTACTTAGTTGGTAGTGTGAACAAATACATATGTACATATGTATCGTTAAAACACATTACGGTTAATAAATGTACATACTGTAGAATTTTGGAGCAAGAGTGAGAAAATAATTCCCGTGGCTTTTAGGAAACATAGTAAATAAATTTAAGCAATAATGATGTATGAATAAAAATATGACGCCTATTGAGCAAAAGTTATGCACATGTTGACTGAAATTAAATTTCTCCCTGTCCCTCCCAAGACGGGTGCCCCTCTCGACAGATCATGTGCAATCCTGTTGTCCCACACAACCCCCACCCACCCCAAATCAGGTTAAGCTAATTTGCAGCATATGGTTTCTAAGTAAAGAAAAATTAATACATTTGACAGGAAATTACGGAGTGTGTTTACGTTTTGAAAATTTTCGACATCAATATCTTTCGATTTATATATTCAGATTTTTATAAAATTTGCGACACCCGATACATTTTTTAAGTTCATGAAAATCTGTGAATATATAAACTCGATTTCACGAAGACTTCGAGCTATTAGAAATATATTACTTTTCCAAGATATCTCTCGAACGAATCGCGTGATATTAGTCAAATTTCCAGTAATCTAGATTTTTTCATGAGGTTAGCCTTGATTGGGTTAGTAGTTTCAAATTTATTATGAGAAAGCAATTTTACGAAAATTTTATTTTAGAATAATACTAAACCGAATCGGTTCATTATGTTACCACATCTAAGTAAGCTCAATATATTTCGAAAGCGAAAAAGTTCGTTTCGATCCGTTGGCGCATCTGACATCATCGCGAAAATAATCAGATTCGAAATATAATGAAAACTCGATTTTCTTCTTATAACGGGAAGTTGAACAGAAAAATTAATACAAACTCGGTAACACTGCATACTTCACACCTCCGTGATAAGTCTCTCCCGGAAACCTAACCGGCTAGACAAATCTAACTATACACTAGCGCCTAATGAACACGTTCGAAATATGGTATAGGTATGTACTTCTTACTCAAGCGCAACTAGTTGAAATGCTTCTAATAGTATAGATATAGTTTGTCTAAACTAGCGGTTCTTAATAGGTAGAGAGGGTAGGGTACAACATGTAGTTTTGTATGCATGTGTATTATACATGTCTGTATGTAGTGGTGATGTATTCACTATTTCCGTTTTTGGTATATGTGTAAAAAGCTTTGTAGGAAACTCAAAACAATACACATACACATGTACGTCCATATGTACATAATCTGATATCGATCGATTTACATCTTTTACATACATACATATTTGATTAGTTATTTTATTCTTTCTATTTAAATAAAAGAGTGGACAAATATTCACATATTACGAGCAATAATCCGAACAAAGTTAGTTGCTTCGAGTAAGTACGTATGTATATTTTTCGTAGCTTTTCTATTCTAAAAAAATGTTTAACGTAAAAAATTATGTGTGTACCTACACTCATATGTACATACATATGTATGCACGTAATTCAAATGCTTTGCTCTAGCAATTTTTATAAATGAATTACGAATATCGATTTACAATAAAAGTTATTAACGTTAATTACTTTGTAGCCCGAGGACAAAAACACAACAACGTTATAAAGAAAGCATAAGGTGACAATAATTTGTCACACCTCAATCAATAAGAGTATACGGTACCTAAAAGAAGAATAACACAAAGCAACAGACATTTATTTACATCTCCATATACACATAATGCAGCTATTGACACCTCATCATGTACATATGTAAGCAAAAATATTAAACAATGAATTTGTAATGATGAAAATGTGAATGAGTTTTGTTTATGGGGTCTTTTGTATAGATTTACAGTTCATTTCATCAACAGCAAGAGCAAAAAGCATAAACAGAGAGACACATTACGAGAGAGTAAAAGCGCGCAAAATATTTTTACATCAAACAAACAAATAAAATCGAAGAGCACATTAACAGGAGGACTTGCTTATCAAAAATGAAACCTACATAATAATAAACTACAAAAAGAAACAACGCAGCAAGGACTCACAAACATTTTTATATTGACTGTCGAACTGAACACGCACGCACGTACAACGAAGTTTAAACTTAAATACATACAGTGAAATTACAAAAAGTAAAAAAAAATTTTGTTTCATTTAAACAAATTTTAACGAAATCTCTCAATAAGTTTTAAAAGTAACTTTTTTTAACAACAGCAAAATCAAGGTGAAATTAATATTTAAAATATTTTATGCATTAAAAGTACAATAGACATCTGTTTAAGATCCAGAGCTATTGTATAGAGTGAAATTTAATATTTACAAAGTGGCGCTTAATTTTCGAAAATATTAATAAATAATAAAATAACCAATGAACATTTTTACAACCAATTTCATAAACCTAAAAATATTTCAACATTTGACGGATAAATTTGCTTTTAGGTACCCATAAGTAAATTAATTTTTGTTTTTTGTTTTGCAATTATCGATTTTTTGTATGTTTCAAATCAATCAATAATTTTGTGTTAATGTCTCGCACTTGTACTGTTAGTGACTCGTAAAAAGGGTGCTGTTGCTCTGCTGCTGTTTCTATTTCTGCTTTTACTACTGTCGTACTTAGCTGTGTGAATTTGTGGTGTGTTTGCAAGCCTGACACTATATATATGTACATGGATGTTTGTATGTTCAGTATGGCGCGTTTAGTGTTTTCTGCTATAAAGTCAACTCTATATATTGTTGTTGTCTGGTATTTTAATTTTTTACATTTCATGCAAAATGAACATAAGTGTGCTGGATACTTTTGTTCACATCAGGCATGGTAAACTCGGTTCACTACTCTTTTGCAGGCTGCGCAGATTTATGACAAATTTCGTTTCAATAACTTCGCACTTACACTTGGAAGGAA
The DNA here is from genome assembly GCA_963924685.1 of Dexiosoma caninum. Lineage (NCBI taxonomy): Eukaryota > Metazoa > Arthropoda > Insecta > Diptera > Tachinidae > Dexiosoma > Dexiosoma caninum. Next base: position 39,936,277 of record OZ004729.1, on the reverse strand, counting down.
ATTACTAAAAGTCACATTCCACTCGCAATTCTTCACTAACACTTTTGTTTACTTGTCACTCGAATTTTAACGTATTTTAATTTTCAAAAGAATAATTTTTTATTTATTTTATAATTATGTATATACACATAAATAAATTACTTAAGGGATTTAATTATATAAATTATACGTTTTTGCTATATTTATTTATTTTATTTTATTTATTTCATAATTCAATCCAAAAGTAGACAGGCCAAACAACGTATTACATAGCAAATATAACGATAAATGTACAAATATTAGCCAGAAATAAAAAAATTCCATGATTTCCATCGAAAAATATAATATAATTCAATACTATAATTATATTGTAACATATTGTTTTTGGTTCCCCAGCCATGACTAAAAAAAAACTTTAAGTATAATTTCAGAGAAATCTGTAAATGTAATGCAAAATATGAATGACTTTCCGACATAAATGTAGTTAATTTAACAGAAAAACATTATTCGAAAATTCTCGAGGCAATAGGTAGTTCAATACACCACCGAACGACTCGACCCCTGTTAACAGTGGAATTATTTATTCTTTTTCTGCCCAGGCAGAATTTCAACTTTATTTTTTAATCCATTTGTAATATGTTATTACGAATACGTTTCTGAAGAAATATCTCATTAGACTATATGTAGATATGTATGTACATCTGTATATATTTGTTGGGTATAATAATAATATTATAAATATCACTTACCAGTAATTATACGGCACAACCAATCATGCGAGAATAAAAATTTCACACCTACGACATTTTAACATTCTTATGTGCATATGTACGCATGCAATTCTGTCACTGCAATGAATTTAAACGAATTTTTATATTTAGTATAATATCTATATGATATGTATGTTTTATATTCAGTATAATATGTTATATATATAAGTAAGTATATAATAATAATTTATATTACGACATTTCATTATTTAGAATCTAAATTTTAGATATATGTACATATAGACATAAATGTAAAATTATATTTTATCCAGAAGTCTGTACTATACTTTACATATCGTCATATAAAACGTAAAGTCATGTAACCACATTTTTTTAGATTTTGCTGGAGAGCGGAAAAACGTAATAAATTACTTAAGTAAGCAACCGGAAAAAAGTTCCTTTAAAACTTGCACAAATTTAACAGAATCACTAATTTATAGTAAAATTTGTACGCACGTGCATTTTCACATGGTACGCAATATTCAATAGAAAACCCGATTTTAAAATATTTGTCACTTACACAGTTTTACGTTTCATATGACGATATGCACTTTCTTTTCAATTAAATGTGCAGTGCATTTACTGCATTTTACAGCTCTAAACAGAAAATTATGAAAAGCAATTCATTTTAATAAATAAATTGAAAGGAATGTACTTTTGAGAATCTCAATCACTATTAGTAAAAATTCGAAAAGGTATTTTTCCACACCTGATAAATATTCTTGCATGCATAGCTTGACAAAAGAACATAGGAGTACAGTCGATATATACGTACATATGTATGTAAATTATTTTAAAATTCAGAATATGGGAAATATTAACCACTTTGCTTATACGGATGCATTTTATTGCTACAAATTATTTAAATTTCCTATTGACGGATTTAAACCCATATATAATTGTGATATGAAGTTATAGTCTTTGATCTTTTGCCGTGGGAATGATGGTAGAGTAGAAAAAGAAATCAATAACATTGCCTACTAATTTTTAAATATGATTACATATGTTGATATGCCTGTAAATACCTAATAGATTTTATTAGCTGGCATTAATGAAAACTTTATAAGTTAATTCTTTTCAATTATAATTATATTAATAAGTATATAACATTAAAGGAATTAGACTAATTTGAATGGTATGTACATATGCATATCTCCAATATATTAAAACTTTTTTTGTTACATACATATATTTTTTATTATTCAAGTTCGTTAATAATTTATATATTGATATAGTCTATATCTTCATTATTTAAACATCTCAGTTGGCATTTACACAAATATGCGACAATGCGTTTTTCCGCCAAGGGCCTATTATTGTCACCTAGACCCTCTAACAAAGCTTCAATTCTTTTCATAGTACCACTGTGTTGATTGATATTGTCATTACTTGTACTCGGTTTATTAGAATCAAAGTTCGTTGGCGATATTTGTGGTGGCTTATCCCCGAACGGCATAAATGTGATATTTTGTTCATCCATTGCTTCTTGCAACGGATCATCATCCAAAACTTCTTCAATAAGTTGCTCAGCATCCATATTACTATAATTAATGGGTACATTTTGATGCTCCGGACTCTTCAGGTTGTGCTGAGTTCTAAAAATAGATTTTATAAATTTTCATATCATCTACAAATTAGGAAATACTTGCGATTGGTATCTAATGTGTTTTTCAATGAATTTCATTTTCTCAAACAATGTCCAATCCGACTCTTTCCCCAGTTTTGTCATTTCCCTTCGATATTTTGCTCGCAAACTTTTCCATCTTAGAATGCAGTACTTTGCTGTATATGTATGTACATACAAACAATAATTCAAAGCCAATGAATAAAAAACGCAAAGAATTTTACGTACCATCACGATTTAATAAAGTTGCAATGTGACTCCACATCTCGAATTTCTTTTTCATATCCATGTACGGCGTAGTTCTTAATTCCTTCTCGTAAAGAATTGGATTTGCTTTCACCAAATCAATCAATTCACTATCAAACTCTGGGTCCGTATGAAATATCGACATTTTGTGCTTGTTTTTTTAATTACACATTTTTATCTGCTTAAAATTAATTAGAAACAACAATTCTTCACCACGAAAACAAAATCCTTTGCCTATGTTAAGAAGATATAAGTATGTATATAATTTGTGGTAAATGGGAAAATACAAAGCAAACCATATGTAAACAAAACAATAGAGTTACCATATTGTATATACATACTTTATTTATTTTTTTTGGAGTGGCAATGCGGCGTTTTATTATAAAAACGAAATAACGGTATTATATTTTAAATTCAATATTTGTACGCATTCTCAATGCATACATTTAATAAAATTACAATAAAAGCATTTTACTACAGATTCCGATGAGAGTTTGAAAAATGACGGCCGAAAATTATCATCTTAAGTGGGATTCGCATTTGTCATATTTGAACTCTTCAATTGCCACTTTGTACAAGTAAGTTAAGCATTAAATTTAATACAAGGACTGAAAATTAAATTTGGTTTTTATTGGCAGAAATGAGAAATATGCAGATGTTGTTTTATATAGTTCGAATACTGCTGGAGCCATTACGAATTCAATGCCTACGGTTGGCATATCAGCCCACAAATTTATTTTGAGCTCATGTAGCCAGGTTCGATTTGAAGTTACATAAGTTTCTGTTCTCTTTATCACCAAATCTTTTGCTTCCAGTATTTTTCGTCCATTTTTGAAACATCGCCTATAAGCAATAATGGCATATTTTATATTGTGCTCCCACCTGATTTAAGTCATCGTGCCATTCAAATATTGGTGCAGTATATGTATGCGGGCGAGGCAACCGTTTCAAATGATATATTAACAGAAGTGTTGAGAGGTGGTGAGATTTTGAAAATTCGTGGTCTATGTCGTACATCAAATGGGGGCAGTCAACAACAGAACCAACAAAATCGAAATACTGACAACCAAATATCAACGAATTCGTCATCTTCATACAACCTTACCCGTATGCCAATGAATAGTGGTCCCACATCTGTACGATACTTAATGGAGCAACAAGAGCAACAGCATTCACGTGGTCTGGGGGCTTCAGTAATGCCCAAAGATAGTCCCGTTATAATAAAATCACCAAAACCTTTAAGTACCTTGGCGAGCTCAACTGTTGGAATAACGAAGGCGCCTTCGTGTGGAATAACTGTAAATAAACAAGTTGCAATAGATCCGGGCGATAAGTGCTGTTATCCCCAAAACGGTATACCATCTAATCCCAACGTGAGCGAAGCTTCTTCTTCCATATGCAATGACATTGGTTGTAATAGCTGTTCACAAGTAGTTGATAATATTCAACCTATGATTTTGCGACGAGAACGTAGTCAGAGTGACGATCCAACAGTTTTATGCAGGAAGTCTTGTTTGGAAAGATGTGATGAACAAAATTATTTAAGACATGCTCCCAGCAATTGTAGGGATGAACTGGAAGGTGAGGATGACTCCTCTCGTATATACGAACATGAAATGCGTAGATCCAGCCTTCCAACTGAACGATCAGATGCTATTCATGACTATGTATCAGACCACTACTCAAATCGTATCTCACATATATCGCAAAATAAGCATACCATTATACGTGAAAATATAGGTGGAGCAGTGGATGGAGGTGGTGGTAGCAGTGCAAGCGAAGTAGTTCGTTCACTTTCACCTATTAATCCAACTGAAAAACACCCCTCATTAATTTCCATCAAAGAAGAGCCTACAGATTGGCTACCTTCATCCTCTTCATCTGTTACACAGCAAAGTAATGCTGAGACTTCAATTAAAGTTATAAACAAAGTCGAAAATTTTCATACCACACATATAAAAACCGAATCGTCGCCATCTTCATCGTTCCATCATATGGAAAACGATTGTCGCCCACTGTTGGCCGCTGCTTCTTCTGCTCTTCAGCCACCGATTGTAAATAATTTTGATCGATATTTTTCTTGTGACATTTGCAGTAAAACGTGTGAAGACAAACCTTCATTGTTGCGACATTTGGAAACTCATACAGCCACACCTTGTTCGTCTGGTTTCAATTCTTCCAATAACGTTGAAAATCCTACGCTTTCAAAATCTTATGTGCCAAAGAAGCGACGTCGAATATCGGTAGGTGAATAAAATTAGCCTAAAATATACACTTAAAAAAACATTACTTTAACTCCTTCATATAAAGCAGCAAGAAAATACAACTGGCCATGTTCGCTTGCAGTGTGACCTTTGCTCCACGTAAGTAAAGAAATAATATATTTTATTTTTGGTAAAAGTAAATATATGAGAACATGATATTTTAGACGCTTTGAAACTCCTGCTGAATGGGTGCGTCATATGAACAGCCAACATACCGAAGTCGAATTGGCCATGTTTAATAATAAAACAGATAAGGAGAAGAAGTAAGTAGCATGGCGATTAAAGGTATTTCAGAAAAGTCAAACATCTACGTTACTTATTCAAAAACTTTTAATTTAATTAGAAATTCAAGAACATCCAATAATAGCCATAAAAAAATAAATTCCAGCCGACAGCCGCATCAGCAACAACAATCGCAACAAACAAGAACTCAAGTTTTAAATACCAGCACAAATTCCAATTTGTCAAATAGTACTTCCGTTTTATGCACTTCGCCAACCCAAGCGCGACAAGCTTCCCCTCCAGGTTAGTTTTTTTTAGATTAAATTTTTTACGTTTATATGATAACTTTAATATTTTTAGATTATTTAAGATCAAATACATCTCCAGCTTAATAACAAGGTTGCAACACATTTATTGCCGTTTTGTTAACAAGCCCTATTCAACAAAAGAAATGTAAAAGTTAAATAAAATAATCAAAACTACGATGTGTTAAGATCTACGAACTCGTTAAACGAATTTTAATAAAAAAACCAAAACAAAAACAAAATAACGCTTCATTAAAACAGAACACAATTGAAAATAATGTTTATTAAATTTTAAAATAAAACTCTTCGACATTTTCTTCATTATTTTAATGTAACCCATACATGTCTTCTTAATTGAAATTACAATTTGTAGTGATACAATAAGGTAACGCTCATTTTTTTAACATATATTTTGATATTTATAATTTTGTTGCATAATAGCTATTAGTTCTTTCCTACCAAATGAAACCGTACTCAGTTGTTTTGAATAGCTATGGCTGATCCTTCAGTTGACTTAACAGTTGTTTTAATACATTTTGTATTGAGAACTAGTGATCACAACGCCACCAACAATTTCATCAAAAGTTTCCTCTGGGATCACTTAACTACTGTACCAAATACTTCTTAATTTAATTATATTAAAAAAAGGAAGGAAAAATGCAATATCGTTGTGCTGACACACACTTTTCTTCGTATTCGAAAAATTTTAACTTTATACACATCTTTAACAGTTTAATTGCAATGACACTTAACTCGCGTATCACAATATCGTTACATTTTTCTTTTTATTTTAATCTACCTTGTTTTGGATGACTTAATGTAATTTTCTATAATATCAATAAGTTTTATTAGAAAAAATAGACATATCGAGCCTTTGGTGCAATACCGTAGTAATTCAAAAAATCGCGAACTGAGAAAAATGCATTTGAACTTTTGAGCCATCTTTTTGATAGTATTTTCGTTTACTAAAGTTATTTTTTTACAAAAATTTGAAATAAAGAGGCATGCTTTGTAATGTTTTCTGTTTGTAAATTTCTTGTCATAAAGGAAATATTTCATTATTGCAAATAAATATTGTTGGAAATAGCTGGAGGCAATAAAGACATTTGTAGCTGTAGATTCTGAACAGTTAGAGATAGAACCAAAATCTATTTTCCTTTAGATATATATTTTCCCAAAGATCATTTCTGCATACCCAGCTCAAAAAATTCAAATTTTGAATTACTACGCTATTGCACCAAAGGCTCGATATGTATATACAAATGTATAAATGTACGTATATAAAAGCCAATTGGTATTAATGCCTTCTAAAATCGAATGTTAAGTAGCGGTTGATAATTTCATAAGAAAATTACGTTCCTAACGGTACAGATGCAACTTTTTGTTTAATATAATAAAAAAAAAAAAGAAATTTGTTTAACTTGTGCGTTGTCGTTTACTGCGATTTCTGCAACAAAATGAAAAATATGAGAAATAAAAAGAATTCATTATCAGCACGAAAACTTTTTTAACATTTTTGCAGCTAAATTTAATATTTTTATTTAACCGCAAATATCCCTTTATGCACCTTTAGATTAATATATGATCAAAAATATGCAACAAATTATTTTTTTATAATTCAAAATGTTGCGAACAAATTAAAAACAGTTTTAAAAAAAATTACAACAAATATACTCGTATATGGAAAGCATCTATCCAATTTTTTTAGCGATAAAATTTTATTTGCTGTTTGAATGGTTTTTAGCATTATTTTTAATCAATTTAGCTGCAAAAATATTTTGACATTTGGTCACACTGTTAATCCTATATATTATATTAGCAAGCGCAGGATTATTATTAAGGACATTTATTGACGTTATGTACAGATAAGCTCTTTTAAGAGTAGAGTAAATTTTTTGCAGTAAATTGTTAATAATTTCATAAAAACATTATAATATATAAAATGTGATAAAAAGCTTACACAAGCATATCATAGTTAGGAGTGCCTTCACGCCTGGTTTTCATAAATTTAGCATGCGTTTCGCCATCTAGATATACACATTTTACAGCTTCATCTTCTATCATTAAATCACGCCACTTAAGCTAAAGTAATTATTTCTCTTTTAATATAAGAATATAAATCACAAGTATAGCCTTTCTTACCAGTTGTTCAAAGCGTTCTTTATCCATTTCATATTTATTGTTTAATAGATATTTAATCATTTCGGAACGTTCACACCAAGGCCAGATCATGTAATCCAACATGCCAGGTTTATCGCCACCATAAAAAGGTGTACCACGTGACCTTAACTCATTCTCAAAAATATCCAAACCAGTGGATATATCAGTAATAGTTCCAGGTGACACCTCAGTATTTACAAATATTTTATACATGGCTCCCACAACAGTGTTGAAACGCTCAATAAGTATTTTATCTTGGGCCTTTTTCAAGGGGTCTTTTGGATAAAGTCTAGGTTCAGGATACATTTCATCCAAATATTCAGCAATTATTAAAGATTCAATTAAAGTTGGCTTTCCATCGACAGTAACTAATTGCAAAGCCGGAACTTTTCCTAACGGACTGAACTCTGTCAACCACTCAGGCTTATCATGCAAGTTAATAAAAACGCTATGGTAAGGAATTTTTTTAGCATCTAAAACCAAATGCACTCGGTGGGCATATGGGCAAAAGCGCATGGAATATAAACGCAGTATGCCATCATCAGGAATTTCAGGTTTGCTTGAACCTTCCCATTTAAATAAAAAGTTTTAAGAAAAAATGAGTCATTAATTTTCTAATACAAAAAAAAATTATATATTTCCATATTCAAATTGTCTTCGATGCATAATAAATTGCAATTTTTGTTCATATTAAAAGTGCAATATTATCAACAATTACCTTTTGCATAATGTTTGTTGGCACTCATGGTCCTATAATATGAACTAATATGTGTAAAAAGCCCTCTTTTCTTAACAAAAATTATTCAAATATAATAAATTCCTCAAGAATCACTATTAGCACTTGTTTATGAATATATACGTTGCCAGACGAATTTAAGTCTTATTGGAAAATTGTAGTGTGGCAGCCTTTAAGTGGTGAACTTTGAAGGACAGTGGTGACAGTGTGTTCTGTGATGACAGCGTGGTACAACAGCAAATTAATGCCAATGAAAGATTTTGGTTTGAGTGAAATTCCGCCGTATTGCCAAAAACATTACATAAATATGGAAAGTAAGTAAATTGATACCACTTTGTTTGAAATCTCGTAAATGAAAGAGAAATTACTAAAACAAAAAATAAATGGTACGATTTTGTTTTCATATTTAAACTACAAATAAGCCTTGACTGACACTTTGGTTAAGTTAAAAACATAGCTATATGGCCGCCGACTGTCACTCAGTCACAAAAGTTTTAGTGGTGGAATGTTGACTGAAAAATAGCGTCCACACTATCGATAGAGCGCAATTTGAGGAAAAATTTCAGTCAGGTCCGATAGTGTGTACCGAATGTTAATAACTGTAAATCTCTGGAAATTGCTCTGGAGGGACAATATCAAGGATAAGGCAAACAGGGAGCGCTAGATGGTGGCGGGAGTTGGATTCTGCGGTTGTGCTTGGAGAAGGTAATACGGTAGATTGCGATCCTGATAAGGGTTGTCCTCCGGGCGGACTACGCCGGCTACGGTACATTTTGCCATTTTGGGATGGATTCCTGTTGAGCTAGAGGTCAGGGGTATGTCGTTGCGCACGACCATTAGGCTTGGCGCAATTGGGGCATGAGACAACTGGCGCACTACAAGTTGTGCGGTCTACTAAAAGAATATCGGAAGATGCCAAACATTTCATTTCATTCTTACGAAAAATCATCGAACCCAGATTTGTGTAAATAATTTCTTCAGTTTTTCCAATCCGAATCATAAGCTGTATCCGGTATGTTGTCCCTACCCACATCTTGTCATGTCCACTGACTAAACGACAAACACAAATAATAATAGCACAAAAAATGCCCCAGTTAGTGTTAAACATAAAACAAACGCGAACCAGATGACTCCCTAACTCTGTGCCCTTCTTAAGTACTTTTTCTAGTTTATTGATATGACAATTTGCAGCTTTCGTCTCCACATTGATCGCCACTTCAGTTAACGATACACTCTTATTTTAAAAAAATCTTTGCCTCCAATTTAGCTTTCCACTCGTCACCATAAACAGGCAATAATTTCTTTATTTTTTCGGATTAATTGTAAGCAAACACCTACAAATTGGCAACCGACGTTACTGTATAAATCATTTGCTTGTCTCCTGGTTTATACGGTCAATTGAATTTCTAATGTTTTTGATTTCTATAATAAAATCTTTTCCTCAAAACGTTTTTTATTACGACACATTGGCCAGCATATGCAGCACATGTGTAGTTTGTGTTATTGGTCGCATTTTCCATATTAATCTTTCTATAAAAATTCTTCAGACGTTTCATTATCAGTAACCTGTCAGTAGTAGGGTAGTAAAATTGTAATACAAATACCAGTGATTTATAGTCGCACCGAAAGAAGTCAACTTTTAAGTGTCAAGCCTTTATCGCTCCAGTTGTTTGTAAATTTGTAAAAAAGTTAAAAGCTCTTTTAATTTTTTCCCCAACAAACGGTAGCCATGAATGAAAAATTCAAGTAAGTTGAAGTGCACTCGTATCCATAAAATGTATTTTTTCGTCAAATTTCAATCTTTTTACCCACGTACATGAATACTCTGTCATTATTCATATGAAATAGTTCTCATAAATTAAATAATAAAGTTGATATTACTATTACTTAAATTTAAGTCATACATATTCTTGTATGCACACAGCTGCAACGCAAAACATAGTGCTGCAATTAGAGTTTAGAAAATAAAACACCATTACAACGTAACACTAAATCAAATGGAACAATTACATAAGTATTCTTTTGCGGATGACAGCAGCGTTGGCCATTCATATTCTTTTAGTAGGAATACTTTCAATGTTTTTCACGGTTTTTTAAATGTTTCACATTAAAGGAAGCCTTGCACTGGTTTATTATTGGCATATTTTATCTTTCATTTCATTATTAAACAGTGCCACATTAATTGTTCTTTTATAAAAAATAAAAATTAAGATCTCTAGCTCATTATTAATAAAAATAAGTAATCAGAAAATATATATGGGACTAAAGAATAAAAAAAAAAGTTCGTTTTTAAGAATATGTATGTCAATGCAATCGCGCGATGAGGATATCCAGTCTCTTAACTTGGAAACAGTTGAACACATCGTAATTGCCAGATGCTTTCCCCCAAAAACAGAAACGTAATTAATAAAAAATAAAATAAAAGGCTCCATTTTTAAGAAGAAAGAATGTTCTTTAAAAAAAGGATTCGTTAAGCCATCTGTACAGGTATATTTTTAAAAACCATTTCTTTTATAGATAACACTTTCCATCCTTGTTGTTAACTAGAAAAAGTGCAAGTAACAAAAAAAAATATTTTAAACCAATATGACAGGTGGAAGGAGTGTAGTAAAATCATTTCTAATTTCACTAATTGAAAAATGTACAACAATATTGTTACATACAAATATAACGAGTATTAATAATTCATCATTTGTATGCATGTCTGATAAAATAAATTTTGAACTTTGCTTTTATTTTGAATATTTTTTTGGTCTACACTAGATATTAAAGTTGTCGTCTCATTGCGATATACCCTACAGCAAAATAACTGTTAGTTAGTTAGCCAACTCAAAAGTTTGTCATTTATTATTGCAGATCTATATCTCTTTGAAGTAGCTTAACTTACAGGTTCATCAAACAAATTTCTGTTTTTTTTTGCAGATTTATTTTAAAAGAATTTCTACTACAGTTATTTAAATTTTTTGAGGGTGACGATGCCTGAAGTAGTCTGCATGTTGACTACAACACCAAAAATTTACTGGGTTCAACCACAGTTTCAGGCTCATAAAAACATCTCTGATGTGCATTTGTGTCAATTGTTGTTTGAAAGTTTCAATGGCGAAGGCACTGGTCACCGCACAGTAACGGCTTCAGCTGTATCCAATCCACAGGCACATCAGAACGCCCTCCTTCGCCGGTATTGTGTATCGCCGCGGAAGTAAAATATTTACTAAAAAACGAAGCATCAAAATTTAGTACGCCTCCTTGACATCAGGGGCGCTACAACACTGCTATAAAAAAAGCAGAGTTGTAAGATAGTGAAGCTTCACCTCCTGTCATTTCTTCTACTATTCCTTTCCTCTAGTTCCAGCTCAATGCATCGCATGTGTAGGGTCATCTCCTGAGTGCTGGTCCAAGTTAAAAAAAAATGCTTTAAAAAATTTTGTTTTTTGCTCTTAATGCCAAAATATTTTTGAACTCATTAAAAAAAAAAAAAATAAATATCAATTCAACTCCGTCTTTTTTTTCCTAATGTTTGGAATGAAATATATTGCTGCAGAAATTATAATCGATATTGTAGGGGTTTAGAATTTCCGACCTAACCAACGACGAGAAATTATGTATCTGTTTATTTATAATGTTGCACAATTTTACAAGTAAAAAGTTGTAGTTTTGAACCCACAACAATTTTATTTTAACATTTGCTACATAAACAAATTACAAGTGATTTGTTTTATTAATTTTCGTCGGCGCAGTGAATTTATATTGGAAATTAAAAGCAAACACACACATTCGAAGAATAAATATTTGCTTTTGGTTTTTTTTTTTTTTGCAAATTTCTTCAATATATCGGATTACTTGGTATCCAATAATTTAATTACTTTTAGTATTTCTTTGTTGTTAAACACTTTTTTGGGGGCATTTTGCATTATTTAAATCTGCAACATGCACATGCCGGCCTGTCAGCGTCAAATACTGGGTCGAAAATATTGCGACGTACTAGAAAATAAATTTAATATTTTATGCGAGTGCCAACTTAGTCATACGAGACAGTTAATAATTATCAAATCGTATAGAAATACAAAATATTTTTCTTTATATTTATTCATTAAGTTTTATTTATTATAAGTTGGCACGCATTTTTCTGTCATCTTTTTTTTTTTTTGAGACCGCTGTGTGAATGCTATTTTGAATTTGAATTAATTCAGTTACTTGTGAGAATGTTTGTAAATACTGTTTTTCCTTTTAATTGTAAATAAATATCAATAAATCTTAAACAGATAAAACAAATTCCTCACCTTATTCGGCTGTCGTTGTATTGTTAATCATTTTTATTATTTTTGTTACTGATTTATAATATTTAATTGAAATTATTAAAATTGAATGATTAAACGGATGTAGAATATGGTAAGACAGATACAGTGAGCTCGCGATTTAATTAACTATGAACTAATGTAGGAAACATTTGCTTAATTGATAAAAAAAAAACCTGGCCAACAAGAAAGTGAGAACTAAACATGGAAATAACTTTAAAAGTCAGTCATGTCACATATTCTAATGGTTGATCCTGCTTTTCTAATGCATGCTGTGAACTGTTGTATTTTTAATTGACATGTAAACCTTATGGGAAAATCTTTTTTTGACTCTACGCACATGCATTACAAAGAAAGTATTTAATAAATCCATATTAAAAATTACTTAAAAATGCTTTCGTATCGAGCACAATTTTCTTTATGTTGACATAACGAATATGTTAAACATTTGTTTCTTTTTGTTTTATTTTTTATTCCCGCTCAAAAATTAAAAGAAAAAACTAATGTAGTTTCTGAAATTATCAGTTGCCCAATATCGCTGGAATTCAAAGAAATTTAAAAAATATTTTAAATACCGGGAATAGAAAGTCATTCATATTTAACGTGCATACTTTTTATTTCACTTCTCAGAACATTTGTGTCGATTTCATATTGTCGAGAGTTCACTGTTTAAATTTAATAACATCGGCTGTGCAATGAAAATTATGAAATTGGCTTTTTAAAAATTTTATGAAATATTTCATAATTATATTATATCATTAATTATAATTAATAACACTTAATAGAAGAAAATATTAGACATCAAAGTTCAGGGATTTTTTTGGAGGCAGTTAAGATTAATCGTATTAAAGAATGACTGTCTTAAAAGCGGTTTTTGATTTGAAACCATTCATTGGCAGCAATGAAATTTTTAATTTTTCTTGACATCCTACAATTTATTAAAACTTTTTTTTTTTATCTGGGTCCAGCAGTCAGGAGATGACCCCTTACTCATGCGATGCATTGCGCTGGAACTATAAGAAAGGAATAGTCAGAGGAATGACAGGAGGTGAAGCTTCATTAATTATTTTACAGCTCTGCTTTTAGCACGTTCTTTGTTTTTATAGCAGTGTTGAAGCTTCGTTTTAGTAGCCGTTTTTCGTAATTATTTTACTTCGCCGGTGCTACACAATACTGACGAAGGAGGGCGTTCTGATGTGATTGTGGATTTCTATCAGCTGAAGCCGGTATTGTACAGTGACCAGTGACTATGCCTTCGCCACTGCAACCTTCCGACAACAACTGACACACACAGACATACTAATGCACATCAAAAAATGCGAGATATTTTTTTTTCTTTATATGATTTTAGTCTGAAACTGGGGTTGAACCCAGGCCTGTTTTCGGTTTTGTAGTCAACGTGCAGATTACTTCAGTCATCGCCACCCACAAAAGTGTTAAAGGTGGGAAAATTTACGACCACCTCGGTAACTAAGCCTCAATAGTTAAAGGATAAATATTCTATGGTAGTAAATAAAAACAAACACTTTTATTTTTAGCAAATTTTCGAATCGATATCTACTGAACAGATTTTGAAGAAATTTACGGCATCCAATATATTTTGTAAGTCTATAAAAATCAGTAAATACCTAAAATCGCATTGCAGAAGCCTTTGGGAGTTATTGAAAGAAAAAGAAAAACAAAGATTGGAAAAAACAAAATTTTTATCAACGATATCTCTCGAACGAATCAGCAACTTCAAACTTTATCGCCTCAGTAGTTTAAAATTTATTTGTGGCCGAATCGTGAACTCGATTCTTTTGAATGTACCAAATTTAGTTCCGATCCATTGACCTCTCGTAAGTTTAAAGATGTTTACATAGATACACACCGAGAGAAACAATCACACATGCACACACACAGACCCTGGTCGTCCCCTCGGTTTAGGTGCTCCAGCTACCAAAAAATCGTTATATGCGGACAAAAATCCCTTTCAATGCCACGATGAATAAATCTGCACGTTTGACAACGATAATAGATCAATATAAAAAAAAAATATTCGTATATCTTCTTTCGGCAAAGTTTCATGTTTCGTACAATTCAAAATGAATATAAATTTAGCGGAAGTCACAATTTACAACAAGCAAGCGTCAAAGTAATTGACAATCTGTCAAAGCACTGGAATTAATGTTTAGATGTTTATTGTTTTTGTCTTCGCTTTGACTCACCTACACTAATCTATGTAAAGCTAATAAGAAATTCAGCAATAATAACGATGGAAAGATACCAGTAATGCAAGTACAACGTTAGCCTTGAAATGACGAGTATAAACAAATTAACAACAATACAGCGCCATTATTACCACCTCAAATTATTTGGCGCCAATTAAAGAAAAAAAAAAAAAACAAAACAAAACAAAATATGACAACAACAAGAAAAACTTACAAAATAAGAATACGACTGAGTGGTTTTTTCAATTATTTCATTAGAAAAAATTTGAAAC
Source organism: Dexiosoma caninum (assembly GCA_963924685.1). Classification (NCBI taxonomy): domain Eukaryota; kingdom Metazoa; phylum Arthropoda; class Insecta; order Diptera; family Tachinidae; genus Dexiosoma; species Dexiosoma caninum. Next base: position 39,921,194 of record OZ004729.1, on the reverse strand, counting down.
AATCACACAATCGCATGTGGGTGAACAATATAAAACCGAGGGGGAGAAAACCGTAACAAATGTGAAATATGTACGTGGAAATAAATTTTAATAAGTTTCAAAATAGAAATTAAATAAAAAAAACATTGTATCCGTCGTTTTTACGAATAAACGATGCAAATGTTCAGATGCATCGAAAATGATTTCTGCTGATTTGGGAAATTTTAAATTAGAATATAATACGTGAAAGAATTAATAAATTTTTTGAAATATAAAATTATCAAAAATCAAAAAAAAATCCAATTAGCAATTGATTTTCATTTACGGACTTATATTGCTATTGCTGTTGTTGTTGCTATGCATCTGCTTTTCTTATTGTGAATTGGTACTGAAAAGGAAAATGCATTTAAACAGTATCTGTAACAATCTTCAATTAGCACTCAACAAATACTTCTGCCCATTTTAACTTAAAAATAATATTTGCATTCAATACGAATTGTTCAAAAACGCCACTGGTGTTGAGAACATGAAATAAATGAAATGAACATGTGTTAAATTATTCAATAATGGGAACAGTGGGGAAAGACTAAATACTGTCGTCAATCGTCTATTTCGGAATGGTTGGTACACATGCCAACAGAAGGCAGATTGTACAGGATGTCCCAAAATGACCGAAAAGGTTTGTGTTCAAAGAGCCATTGTGTACCTCGCAGTGTGCGCTGTTAAACTATTCTTGGATTTTCCGTAGCCCTATTTGCCTATTAAGGAATCTATTCAATTGGAAATGGCCTTCGTCGCTCATAATTAAATTATGAATAAAACCATGATTTTCTTCTGAAATAAAGTTCAACGATTTTGGCACGTTGCTCAATTCTGTACTGTTCCTTTATAAATTCCCCAAGTCTTCTCTACAAAATGCTGAAAACAAAAAAAAAAATTATAATAAAAAAGTTATAAGGAATCCAAACACCTTCGCTAATTTTAGACTACTCTGGACATTTCATGCTGTCATCATTGATTATTTATTTAATCATTAATAAATTTTCTTTTCATGTGCAAAACGCTGATGGTGCTTTTTCAGTTCAAAAATAAATTAAAATAAAAATATTTTTTAACAAATATTTTGACTGCTGATATCAGATTTGGAAGTTATTATAAAATGTTTTCATTCTGACCCACTGTGCGGCGGTGTAGATACAATGAAATCATTAAAATTCTGTTTGCTTGGATGTGGGTGCTGATTTTTGTTATGAGGGTGTTGATAAAATCACAAACTAACAAAGAAAATAGAGAATAATTTAAGAAAATCGGTTTAGTTAGCGAAATGTAATACATAATAACTTGTAGAATTAATATTCTATTATGTGCATTTGTGCTGTACCGGAATGTCCTACGAATAGTAAGAGTATACGGGAACTCCTTAGATGCTTTCTATTCTCTGCTAATAATTTAGTATTCTAAAACATTGGCGTAGGAAGACGGATTTTAGGGGACACTATAGCTTTTCTAGCACTAGTTTAGGTTATTAGGTTAGCTGAGGCGGCGGCCATCCCCGAAGGTTAAGCTTAGACCAGAGGTTAGGCCCCTTATGATACCATAAGCTACACAAACCGGCGATCACAAAATGCCTCCATGAAACCACCCGCCTCCAAAGCAATGTTCGCTGTCCGGAAAATCTTCCTCTCATCTGGAAGAGTTTAATCAACAACGACAGGAAATGAGATGTCAAGAACCTCGGCCCTTTCATGGCAAGAGCTGGCCACTGGCAGATGAGGTCAGCAATGTTGATAGTTTAGTCCGCTTTGAAAATTAACTATACTTTTCTTTAATTTTCCTTACATATAGAGTCCCAACCGCTAAAATAACGTAACCCGCTATTACTATTTACTAAACATACATACGATACGTACAAATATGGGAGTAAAATCGCATAAACATAAATATCTAACCATAATAGCAGGAAAAGCGTAGGGGTGTCGATGGCTGAAGTATTTAGCACGTTGACTACAAAACAAAAAAGACCTGTGTTCGAGACCAGTTTCGCATTAAAAGATAAACTCGCATTTTTTGTGATGTGCATTAGTGTGTTAATAGTCACTGGTCACAGTACCGACTTCAGCTGTAACGAATTCACAGGCACATGAGAACGCCCTCCTCCGTCGGTAATGTGTAGCACCGGCGAAGTAAAAACAATTGCTCTAAAAAAAATGCCAATTAAAACATAACTTCAAAATTAAATACGTCACCTTGACATCAGAGGCGTTGCAACACTGCTACAAAAAAAATAAAAAACTCAAAAGCAGAGTTGCAAGATAGTGAACTATCACCACACGTCATCTCTCTTACTATCGCATGTGTAGGGGTCCTCCCCTGAGCTCTGGTCCAAGATAAAAAGGAAAAAAAAACAGCATATTTTTCCGTTTTTTTTATTTAAATCGATAATATACGATCTCTTGCACGATCTGTAAAAAATTCATGGTTCTATGAAGTACAGTAAGGAGTTTACACCGAAATCAATTTTAACGTAACCGCAATCAAGCTCTAACCGCTAAAATAACGTAACCCGCATTCAACAAATTATGCAGGAGAATGGTTTTTGTTTACTTTTTTCCTAAATTGTAGCTGTCTCCGTAGCCTAGTGCATGAGCATTAGTCTTAGGAATCTGGAGGTACGGTTTGATTGCCGCCTAGACCTTGGATGTTTCTACTTGTGTTATCACAATGGGCCTAAGTTCTCTCCTAAGTGGGGCGTTCTCCTTCGGCGACGGTGCGCCACTTAATATAACATAACCTTCCCATATTGTTAGGAATTTTTTACCGTACTAATGATCGATCTTATGCAATTCAGCAAGTAAAGGCGCTACGTAAAGCAGTTCGCCAGCAAAAAGTCGAAAAATATGAGAGTTTTAAGTTAAAAATAGGACAGACAGAACTTAAGTATCGATATATTTAGATAAAAGCTGACTTAAAAGTATATTCTGCTTTCTCACAGCCCATTTTGTGGCCGAAGAAAAATCAAAATTGCAGTAGACAAACACTTAGATTTTGTTGCGAAAGATACATGACTTTTGTTGGCGATTTTGCCACAAACTACATCATGGTCGCTGCCTGCCGCACACATTTAACGTTGTATGTAAATATTTCAAATTGTTATTGTTTTTTCCGTTTATTTTTGTTTTTGTTGTGCTTTTGTTGTTTTCAAGTTTAAACCTAGACTCTCAATACAATTTAGATTAGTGGCGTTTTAGCCAGCTTGAGCAACAGACGTGTACGCGATTTCAAATTAAATCGAAAAAAATAGTAACGATCACTTTTGAAAAACGAATAGCAATTTTTTATTGTTTTGTTGCTGCTACCAGATGTTTGTTGTTTTTACTTTTTATTATTTAATTTTCGGTTACAAGAAATAAATGCGTTTTTGTTGGCAGCATTGCAGCATTTGGTGTCTGTGTCATTTTTTCATGCTTCTGTAAAAAAAAAAAATTCAAAATAAAACCATTCAAAGTGATCTATTGGATTTGTTTAATGGAATTTACGATCGTTTGTTAGTTTTTATATTTTATTGTTTTCTATAACGAAATGTTTATTGTAATAAAAGCAAACGTGCCTTAAAACATAACACCGCACTGCAACACAGCAACAACAATAACAGCAACAAAAAATTACATGAAAACTGAAGACAACTGTGGAGATTTGAAATACAAATCGTGCTGAATCTTTTTAAACGTTTAGGTTTTGAATTTTAACTTTGTTACAATTTATTTTGGCTTATAAACAAAAAGAACAAAATGTTTCCCAAATGCAATACAAAAAAAAAATTTTTACGAAAATTTAAATAAAAAAATAGAACTAAAAATTCGTTATTTTAATAAAAATAAAAAACAAAAAACGAAAAAAATAATAGAGAATTTACAAAGAAGCAGCATCATAAGCATTTAAAAAAAAAAGTGAAATATTTTTTGAAATGCCTTTCAACTATTGGATACTTTCAGTGTGGGCGGTAAGCGTTTATCTTTAATCCTTCTTCTCGCTCCGCTTAACTAAACATTTATAAATAAAATATCTGTTGCATAATTACGAGTACATTTGCAATAAATTATGAAAATTGCTTTACAAAAGCACTCAACACGCGATTTCATTTGTTTTACGTGTTTTTAATGGACTTGCGTAATTATAAAATTTGTTGAAATAATTAAAAGTTAATTGAACTAATTGATTGGTTTTATATATATATACGTATGTAAAATTTTAGTTTGTGTGCTTGTTATTAAAGCGTTTGAAATAACTTAGTGTGTTAATTTACTGTTGCTTATTTGTGATTCGAATTTGCCGGTTTGCCAATTTCGCTATTGGCGTTATTGGCTTGAATAACGAAATGACATACGTTTTTTTTCTATATGTTATTATACCTATTTATAATTGTATTTTTAATTGAAATTGTAGGACGGTTTGGTAAAAAAAAAAAATTATGTTACTGGGTCAGTTTTCCATGTAAAAAAAATTTGTATCACCACTTTCGCAAGTAAAATAGTTTGCACACATTTTTAATTTTAATTCTTAAGCCTTAAATACATAGCCCACAGCAGGCTACAGACCACAATTTGTTGAGGTTAAAATGCACAGTCATAGATGAAAATCATTATTTTGAAGGCAACACAGCTACAAGACCACAGCTGTAACTGTCACACAACTTAGGCTAATTTCTATTTTTGTAGTGATGCCAATTCAATGATAACTTGAAAATGTTTTAAATGAGATCCGAACCTAGGCAAATTTAAATTAATATATTTTTTATCATTTAAGATAAAATTGTAAATAACTTGAGAATCAAGAAGTTTTTAGCAAATTAATGGATTCTTGCCATTTCTACGTGATATAAATATATTTTGAATAAGTAATTTAATTTTTGTTAAAGAAATGTTAATTCAACGTAGCAATACGGAAATATCTATATACAGGGTGGCCCAAAAATACCGAAGGGCTATGAGTTCAAAGAACCATTGTGTCCCTCGTAGAGTGCGCTGTGGCTCCTTCCTGTTGGAACCATACTTGCGGATGGTTTTACAAAATTTTTCAAAATTGTTCGATATCTAAACACCAGTGATGGTAACGGCAACAGCGTGTTCATTTTCAAAAAAATATGAGCCAATTATCTTTTCCGACGAAACACCGCACCAAACGGTACACTTAAGGGGGTGGAATTCTCGCTGTTGGAACTACTATTGGATTTTCCTTAGCGCTTTTTGCCTATTAACGAACCCATTCAATTGGAAATGGCTTTCGTCTCTCATAATTAAATTATGAATAAAATCATGATTTTCTTCCGAACTAAAGTGCAACGACGACAACGGCACGTTGTTCAATTCTGAACTGTTTCACTGCAAAATACTGCAAACAAAAAAATTATAATAAAAAATTCGTTCCTTTTGGTCCATCCTGTATTTCTTCCCAAATTAATAAATAACCAACTGCGTCACCTTACGCATGCTAACTACGACATTTGTAGTCATGTAGTTGTGTAGACTGCTGTGGCCTCTGTGTTTAATGCTTTAGTCAGAGAATTTAAGGCAGTTAAGCGTTTAATAAGAGCTTGTGAGTTTAAATATGTATTAAATGATTTTTGTTATATACAGGACTCGGCAGAGTTTTAAGAAAAATTTTACTATTGCTTAAAGCTTCAAACGCTGTATTTGGCATCATTCTCGCCACTTTATTATTATTTATTTATTTAACAATCGCGAAATGAACTGCTGCTGTGTGCTGTCAAAGCGAAGGTAACTTTTTGGGATGCATCCTGTGAGTGGCCAAAGTCGCTAATTAAAATAATTGTGATTTATGAAATGTTTTATGGTCACAAGCAATAGAAACTTTCGGTATGTTTGTCCTCTGACACAGCCAACGTAATAAATTGTTCACGATAAAAAAAGCAATAATTTTGTTTTTATTGTTTTACAACAATTGTCTTGTTTATTTATAATTTTCCAAAAGCCTCGTTAGCCTTAAAAAGAAATTGCCAGTTGATATTCGTTATTGTTAAAAATAAAATCCGATTAACAATAACCAAAACGATTTGACCCATATACAGTGGCGATTATTAAAAATGATTATCTGTGACAACATAACAAAAAAAAAAAAACCGGCAAAGCAAAGCGAAAAAAAGTTAACTGCAAGAATTGGCTTAGAAAGGCATTTGAGAAAAACAAACGTGACAAGCGACCTTTGGGAGGAAGAGTAATTTTTTTTTTATTTTGCATTAGCAAAGTTGTTGGCACACAGAACTTCTTAATCAAAAACAACATAATGTGTTTTAGCCTTAATATTTAGTAAAAGAGAAATAAAACGAGCACCAATCACGATTTTGGCAGCAACAATTAAAAACATAATGTGAAATTGTCAATTTGGTAGGCGGTTCGACATCGTTAAGTTTAATTCTAAGAAAACATTTTAAAATATTTGTAGGCCTAATTACATAGAACTTCTACTCAGCGATAATTATTGTATTCAAAGTATTTGAGAAAAGTGACAAAATCGTCTTTATCTCAAGGAAGTGATTTAGAATTGAATTTTGATTCAGCATAAATTTAAGAAATTTCAAAGCCTATCCGTATGACCAAAATATGTACATACAAAACTGTTGTGGAACTCGAGTGATTTGAAAACGCATGATTGTCAAAGTCGATAACAAAATCATACTCGTCGTATTAATTGAACAATTTTTCTAAATTGGACGTTCAGTCGGAAGAAAAATTTTCAGACTCATTTAGGAATTTAGAATTTCACTGCTTGAAACGTCGGGAAATATTTATTTGCACTATTACAAGGCCATCGGTATATTTAGATTCAAATATAAGAATCGTAGCAACAGTAGCTTCCTTTAAAAGTTGTGTTAAAGACAATTTTGCACCCTACAGCAATCATCAAAATTATCGATTTCTACCATTGAAAACATCTTTCAACTGTAAACGTTATTAATGACTAATTATCACGCCAAACTTTAGAATCTGCTCAGACTAACCTACAAATTTTGTTACGTTAATAAATGGAGGCGAACATTCTAATGCTTTCAGAGAGATATTTATGTGATTATTGAATTGAATTCAAAAATAACTTTGATACATTTGAAATGCTTTTGCGTCTCAACTTTTTTCATTTGTTTGTGAATAGAAAATTTAATTTAATAAAACTGAACTCAAAAAATAAACATTCAACAGTCGTAGTAATTTTAATGATATTTTTAAGATTCTGAAAAAATGCTGACATGTGGGTTGATATACCGCTGTATTCTAATGGTGCTTCAGAGTGACTTTTATTTGATATCCTTGTAATAATTTTTCGCCGATGTTATACAAATTTTCCCACAAAACATTTGAGTTTTTAATCATAATTCATTCGTTTGTCGTCATTGTTTCCCAGTTGACCACAGCAGACGCAAGTAATGTCGCCATCAAACAATTAGCAATAGTTTCGCGGATAAAACATTCGAGAACGAATTTTGCTAGTGAAACGAAAAAGAACTGTTGACACTCAGTTTGCGGCAGCAAATGTTTCGTTATCGTAGGTTCGATTATATATCAATAGCGAATCTTAAGCCATATCGAAAAGGCATATTTTTAACGATATTCGCTAGAAATATAAAAAAAGACACTCTCATTTTTTGTTTTTGTTTTTTTTATAGTGAATTCTTTGTTCTTATCGTGTTGATTTTTTTTTTTTTAATTTTCTGTTTTAAAAAACACCCAGGATTTCTTGAGGCGGAAATTGAACACGTAACCTACAGATTGATAGTCTAATGCTGGGCACACACTATGGAATTTTGTGACATTGCAAGCAAACATTATAGTGTGAATTAGTTGTAACGTTTATCATTTTACATGCATTGCACACACTTCAACAATGGCATCAGAAAATGACAGCAGAAGAAATGCCAAGTGTGTACTGGGCTTAATACTCACGCACTAGACTATGGATGCACTTTCACAGAAATAAAGAAAAAGCGTTCATATTTGTTCTTTATCTACCATTCGCCTTTGAAAAATTTTCGCAAATTTAGGGAATGTTTATTTCCGATCTCTATCATCATAATCTTAAATGTAAATTCAGGTCCAGCGGGCTGCCATCGGCAAAGTGAAAAGTTTTCACTAAAAGGTTCATTATCTCGATGACTTTTAACTAGTAACTGTGAAAACGAACTACATAATAACTTATCAAAAAATGAAGATTGTCACTGTATTTATTTAAAACCAATTTATTTAAGTGTTGTAAATAAAGCTAAAGAAAAATGGCTTACAAGCACTTTCCCATCAAACTTAAAACAGTGTGCGTATACATTGCGTGACCTAAAAAGCAAAAGGACCTATAATTTAAAAATTTTACACAAGAGACAAAAAACTTAATAAAATGAAGTGTTGTGGTTAGAAATATTATTTTTTTCTCAATATCTTCCAAATAAAATTATGAGTTTATTTTTCTACACAAAAAATAAGCTCAATATTTGAGAAAAGTACTGCATACCTAACATTTTTTTTTTATGATTTTTGGCATATTTTTGAATCGTGGAAAACAATCATTTGTTGTTACGAGTTTTTGAATTTCTTTAATGAAGTAGCCATTTTTAAAACTATAAAGGTAAAAATTTGTGCAGAAGTATGCCTTGATGCGCTGTACCAATATTCATTAAAAACTCAAATTAGAGCTTCTTGGTTGGTACGCCCTTTTGCATTTCAGGTGACGATATGTACTTCCAAAAGCATGTATTTTGCTTCACTATAAAAATATTGCTTAACAGAACAAGACTGAAGTCGAACAATGTTGGAATAAAGTAAAGCCAAATAGAACAACTAAAAAATAAACATTAAAACGGATATAGAACATTCACAACATATTTGAATGGCTTGGTAGACCAAAATTGATGTTTGCACGAAGAGAATCATTAGCTTTTCGTTGTGAATATGAAACATGTTCGTAACAATGAAATAATAATAAGATCGGATGCGATTACTGGTAGCGGTGGTAACAGGGCACTGGGATATAGCGGCTCAAGTTTTGCGAATGGCACTGAGTTGCAACAACTATTGCAGGAGCTGTAATGATCCTGAGCAAGAGTAGACAAGCTCCTTGTGAATATCCTATACTGTGTGTTGCTCGCAGGATGGACTTGGGCTCCTATATCTTTAATGTGTTGGATTAACTGTCAGTTAAGTGGGAAATAGAATAATCGCTGTAGTACAACGTAACGAGTAGCGCCACAAGCTGTCAAAAGTTCAAAATGCCTATTTTAAATGAGAGCGAACATAATGTATAGTTCTAGTAGTCGTTGCAGCAGAAGTTGAAGCGCAAGGTTCGAATACTTGTACTTTGTAGCTTGTCAGCTGATTGTCAGTAATAATATTTCATAAAAGTGCAGAACGTGTTGATGGAAATGAATTTGTTATACTCTTTAATATGTATTGTTGTTAAAAATTCACATATTATTCTTGTATAATTTTGAAGAGCTTATTTGGCAACCGTGCACGAAGCTTCAGTTTCTGTTCACTTTTCTTCCTGCTGCGCTACTGGTTACGTCGCCAGCTTCAGCTACTGTTACAAATTTTTTATTCCGGTCCAGGATATATTAACAATTATTCCAGCCAGGCCTTTCGTTTTTTTTTTGTTGCAGAGAATACTGATGAAAGTATTTCAGTTATAAAAAGTAAAAAATATAAAATTTTTATAGGAGAATAGATTGTAAAAAATGTCTGAAATTGCCGATGAGTAATGATCACACTAAAGTGCAGACTATAAACTTTATCACATAATATTTTTAAAGCTTAAGATTTCTGTTACCAATTTCATCACTACTACCAATTGTGCACTATACTCGTATTTATCGGTAACAGTTTTCTGTACGGGTCTTTTGTTGAAAATTAAATACTGCCGCAGGAAATTAATTATTTACATAACTTTAATCCCCGTTATATTTTATATACATGTACATATATATGTATATATACATATGTAGTATATATGTACATATGCATATTTTTTTTAAATTTAAACTTGGTATTGTTGTTTTGCAATAAATCCAAAATAATTGTGTTGTTTTTTTTTTTTTTGCTTTTTTATTCATTTTTGTAAATACTTGTTGTTTTTAATTTTTTGCGTGTTAGTTGGTTAATAATACAACAACATTTACATTATTACCATAATAACTGATAAAAACAACAACAACAACAACAACAACAACAAACAACAAAAGAAAACAAAAAGCAACAAATTAACGAAAAAGGCAATAGCCCCAACTTTTTGAAATTGTATTGTATTGTATGCAGGTTGCATAAATTATATATTCAATATTAAAAAAACAAAAAAAAAACTATCGAGTGAAACCAAAATAAAATTCCATAAAGAAAAACATGAAACATTGAATTGGAGTTTATTTTGGCAAGACGAAATTAACAAAAATTAAGACTCGTGAAAATTGTTGAATGCAATATCTTCACCAGCTAACAAAGTGTATCAAAATACATCCCTTCCCACCATACACATGCACATGCATGCATATACTAAATAAATATTTCATAAGTAAACAGTACCATTCACACACGCACACACACACACACACAAAATGAATATGCCTAATTCGCATACTAATACGACTCGTATACAATCCATTCATAAATAATAATTGAAGTGTAATAAATTCAAAGTCAATGTCATTAGGAGACACAGTCGCTCGCATCGGTAGATGAGTAGAGATGAAATTGTGAAAAATATACACAATATTTGAAGTGTGATGAACGAACGAACTTAAAACGGCACATCAAAATTAAAATGTATTTATTAATATATTCTTCAAATTTCTGCGATCTTTTTGATTGTTAAATTATAGTTTATTTAAATTTTCTTTTTTTATATAATTTAATGAAATTTAATTTATTTCCAATATTTCGTTTTCACAATGGAAAAATTCTTCAGGGAAAAATTTAATTTATTTCCAATATTTCGTTTTCACAATGGAAAAAATCTTCAACGAAAAATATTTTTATTAATAATTTTAAATTTTTATAATATTTTTATCAATTATTGCGGAAATTCTCACCTGAAAGAGGCAATGATGACAGAAAATGAGAGACGAAGAATCTCCGCCGTTTCATGGCAAGAGCTAGGTACTGACATGTGAAGTGAGCAACCGTATTTCCCTCCTGCACACACCCACAACTCCTGTAAAAATCCCGCGAGGGAATGCCGAGTCTGTTGACAGTGCGATAGATGTCTATGCGATTCAAAGAAAGAAGACACTTAGTTCTCTTCCTATCCAGCTTAGTCCAGCAGAGCCTCCCAATACTGCTCGTCCCCTCATGCTGCCAATGAAACTGGGCCTACGCATACACCGACCAAAGGATACCCAGTTTAGCCTAGGCAATCTGAACACATATGTATGCCCCTTTTAAAAGAAAAGAAAGAAAGATACCTCAAAAAGAAGAGTATCATCGGATTGCTCATGAACATCTGCACCTTTTCGAAACCATACAGAAGAACACAAGGCCTACTTATAAGGTCACTGCAGGTGCCCATGTGATAGAACAGCTGGGTACGAAAAGTAAAAGAAAATACCTTTAAACTTGAGAATTGCTTCGTATTCCTTTATTCTAATAAAAAGTAATTTTACCATTACAGTGATTAATTAACTATGAACTTAATACAACTAAATATATTCATTCATTCATTTGGAATATACTTTGTTTGTGTTTTCTTAGAAGTGTGTGCGCATTTCGTTGCTGTTTTTTACGAGTGTGTCTCAATTTCGTCGTCTAAAAATACAAACAGATAAAAAAAAGCTGATGAAAAAAGTGTACAGTTGTATAAATTCGACTTGCATTCATCTTATTATGCCTTGAAAGAATATTTGAAATGTAAATATAGGAATGTCATAATTGAGAACTAGAAAATAATTAAAATTTCTAGTGTAGTGTAGCATCATAATTCAAATGTAACTGCAGTAGTTAGATTTCACAAATTATTTAAAACAAAACACTATAAACGTTTGCAACTTAACGATCTATTAAGTTTAACATTAGAGCTTGTAAGCGAAAAGGCAAATGTTTCATCCATATGGTGTAAGAAAAATAAAATGATGATGTAATTTGTTGCTAACAAACTATTTATAGAAATTACTACAAATTGTGTATAAACATTCTAGTTTAGTTTTTCACTTTTATTAATTCTCCTCGATTTCGATTCCAAATAGTTGTTCATTCATTCATGCACATGCTCGCATTTTGTTCTGACAATATAAAGCGACAATTGAGAAAATTTGGGTTACTAAGGCGAATGACTAATAAGAATTTGTATCTGAATTTGAAATTCCAATACCTCCTGTAGCACTGAAATTGGATCATATTTGCTCATTTTTATTGGCGCTTGTGTGGCGTTTTTTGTATTGCGAAAGCCACATTCTATTTTATGAATTAAAATAATGTGCAGTCAGTCGTTCAAAAAATATTTTAAACTTTGCTTATACATTGTGTGAGGTATTGCATGGGGGTGTTTGTGTGTGTGTTCGCTCTCAGAATTTTTAAAAAAAAACTTATTAAATGCAAACTAAAGTATTAAGTTGCATTTTGTATCATTAATCGTTGTTTTTTTTCGCAGAATATGTTGGGAATAAATGTTTAAAATATTTCAAATAGTTTACACTTCATTAATTTGATATGATTTTATTGATTTTTTTTTCGCACACTTAGAAATTTGCATCTTTGCATGACAACATATTAGAATTTCTATATTATGTAATTTGGTCTTTGACTTTTGCTTGAAAATATTTAAATTATTTATAATTGTGTCCGTGGTTTCTTTTCCATTGCCTTAGATTCAGTATTATTGTAAATTTTTTTATTTTTTTTATCTTGGACCAGCACTCAGGAGATGACTCTTACACATGCGAAGCACCCTCTATGAATTATGAATTATATTTACAAACTTAAATATAAAAATTGCAACAGAAACGTAAAAAAGTATGAAGGCAATTATGTACCTTGTAATATATGTATAATTAATTATAAAATTAAAGCTTGTGGAAATTTATTAAAACCACCAAAATAATTAAATTTTTAAAACACTTCTTAAGAAAAACTTACCATGTTTTAATTTTGCATAAAAGATTATTAAATATTTAAATCATTATTGTACTACTGGACATTAGTTTATTTAATACATACAAATAAACTTAGGCAAATATTCCTAGAAAGTACTTTTTCTACTCCAACAGTAACAACCCCAAGAGTGTGTCAAACAAATTTTCATCCCGCATCTCACACATAACCCATACAAAAAATAATTAATTATGACATTTAAAGTGTAAAAAATTACACGCTAAAAGTGGGATAAGATTATCACTAAATGAGAAGAGAGCTGTTGGTTATAAAGGAAAACGATATTTGTAAAGGAAAAAATTTGCGCTTTATGGACTGGTGGGGTCATTGCACTTTACTATGCGAAAATGGTTGGGCGAAAAATCGATCACAATTGGCCACCGAGATTTTGTAATTTAATATATTTAGAATTTTTTCTTTGCTGCTACGTGAAAAATAAGATCCATACCAATTGCACACAATCAGTTCAATTCAGAGGCCATATAGCCGCAATTGTGCCACTTAGTAATGAAAAATTTCATTAAAAGAATATTGCACTACAATAGTAACCATTATCATTGTGTTACTTTTGTGTTAAAAAAGTAACCAATATGGAAGAAAAGTACACATTGGAGAAAAAAGTAACCAATTTTGGTTACAATTAACTAAAACGGCAACGCTACTCACCATCATCAATTATACGCAGTGCTACCAATTTTTTTTTCCTTTTTTAAATCTTCATATCGAACAAAAGATCATATATTCTTATTAGAAACCTTTTTTTATAAGATTTTATTGAAATAAAATTCAGTTGTAAATATTTATTTATTATTATATACATAACATACATTTGTAAATTTTTTATACTCGTAGTAATTTTATACATATGTATGTTTTCTTTTTATTATTTATTCTTTTCATTGTTCAGACGTTGTACCATTACGATCAGATTTTTTCAGGATGTGCTCAAAATACCACCTAATTTATTTCTTATTTTGTTTATATTGAAGTAATCGAAACGATTTGCATTCAAAATGATATCCTAAAATACTTCAATATTTTCTTCATCCCTTAAATTGTATTCTTTAAACTTGAACTGACATTCGTCATCAATTTTTAGAATATTATTCCAATTATTGACATTTGGAAGAATTTTGCTAATCGGGAAATCGGATTTAATGAACAGGAACTCTAATTAATAGTCTAATAGTACTAAATTTTAAAAAATCTTTTGATAAGAAAAAAATCTTTTAATCTTTCTGACATCTCAAAAAACTTTGAAAATAAGATAAATCTTCACATATGGTAACACTGATTAAACACAAGAAAAAAGTTTGTTGCTTAAATCTTTTGATTTTTGTAGTCTTCTTTTTCCAGGGAAGCACTCACAATGCCACACATACCCAGCCACCCACATACGTGTACAAACATTGAAAAACACTTGAAAACTTAAATAATAGTTTAATGAACTTCAAATACATACAAATGCATACATAAATTAAATTAAATGCTTCGAATATTTCTTGTTTGCAAAAACAACAGCAAAAGTATTATTAAAGCAATTAAATAAATACTGTATAAAATAAATGGGAAATTTAATCGAGCATAGCTAAATAGAAACTACAGAAATACATAAAAAAGAATTCTGCTAATTTGCTAATTTGCTAATGAAAAACATATAAAACAAATGTTTATAACGTTGTCGTCATCTATTCAAGACTGGGCGTGAGTGACAGTGTGTTTGGGTCGGTTAATTTTAATTAAAAAAAAAAAAAGTGAATATTAATTTTGTAAAATGAATTGTTTGCGAGTAAAGCAAGTAATTAATAATTTGTATCTCTGTGTAGTTGTTTAGTGCTACAAGTTCTTCTTGCATAACACAAAAGATACCCACACTTGTTGTTCACATTTTTAAATTATGCATAATTACATATATAATCATACGAACAATACGAAATTATTCATTATTTTTTATTGTTTTAAACATTCAAGGTCATGCACGTACATACAAATGTACAATGGTTTGCTGCGTACGACTGAATTCTAATTTATGGTCTCATGAATGCATTTGTTTATGCACTTAATTCAAGTGCGTGGCAAGGAAGTAATTGTGCTTGGCACTTTCCGTGCATAAATATTTTATTTTGGATAAATTCTTTTGTTTTTTTTTTTCTATTCATAAAAAATATGAATTGAGATTTTAATTGTTCTACAATCAACCGCATAATACAACGGATGTTTAGCCACATCACGAGGGTGAAAAATACTTTTGTTTGTAATTCTCTATTTCCAAAAGTTATTTTTGAAGGTGCTTTTATAACATTTCATTTATTTGTTGAAGCAAAAACATAATGAGAAAAAAAAAGAAAAGTGATCATGAGAGGGTACCGTCTTTTCACATTAAATCGCGCGCTTGCGCTTAAAATGCATTAATGCGTAACTTAAACAATACCATACACAAAGTGTAGGACTTCCAATTGTATGCACAAATATTACACACACACACACACACGGGCACGCCGTGCGCAAGTTCACATGCATTTATTGAAATTTCTTTACAATGAAAAGTAAGTATAGAAACAATGAATGATTTTGTTGTTAATAACATATTGTTGTCTTCAATGTTTTATTTGGTCGTAAACTTATGTGCTATTACACACAATTGTGTAAAATTTTGGAAAACTACACACTGTACACATTTTAATTAATTGTGAGAAGGTGCAGACAGTATTTTGTTACTCGCTCAAGTGTTAAAATTGTTTAAAACAAATTTGTTAAATATCATTCTTCGCCTTAATTACAATATTATGAAATTCGAAAATGAATTATCATCATACAGTGAAAGCGAATTGCGAATATTTCCCGTGAGCTAATGAATTGGGAGCCTCCGTAGCCTACTGCATGAGCATTAGTCTATCAAGCTGGAGGTTGTGGGTTCAATTCCCGCCTAGACATTGGATGTTTCTCCATACAAGCTATAAGAGCTTCGCAGCATGTGTGTTGTTAATTTAAAAAAAAATTCCATTTTCTTGTTCTCATAAAGCGCCATTATAAGAGTATTTCCAAATCAACGCAAACGGGTAACTGCAGAGTTGCAAAAAAATCAACGTTTCTATCCTTCAATTACTTTACCACCAGTCCCTTCTCTACACTATCCCTTTCCAACTAGATCCGCTGCAATGAATTGCATACGTGGGAAACACCCCCTGAGCACCGTTCCAAAATGGAGGAAAACTTAATTTCTGACAATTATTTATTAAAATTAAATATTGTAAAATCATTTTAATCGCTTCAAAAACTTTAATAAAACGAAAAAAGTTATGGTGAATTAAAAAGTAAAAGAAATTTTTATGTGTTATTGTGGCCCATTGTGGTCATGAATATTGGAACAATTTAAACATTCAATCACGACTGATGAAAAGTAACTCAGCTTAACAAAAAAGGTTTGGCAACAAAAAAACAAATAAATAAACAACAACTAAATTGGCAATAGCAACAAATAATCTAATCAAAAGCATCACTTTAACCTTTTGATACAGTCATATTTAATTAAAGCAATTATTGATAGAAATACAATAATCAAATTTCCAATGAAATCATTGCAAAAAAAAAACAATAATAAACTATAAAGCATTCATAATTAAACCCATGAAAATGATTTTATTTGAATACAATAAATACTGTAGACAAATATAAAAGTTGGAGAAATAATTTTTTATTGTTGCTAATGAGACGGACAATCGAAAAGTATTGCTGTCTGTTTAATCATCCGGTCATTTATATTGAATACAAAAACAATTTGAGTTCTTTTATAAATGGCCGGCCAATTAGTTTCTCTTGTCTTCGTTAAACAGGAAGTTTTTCTGCTTAAACGGAATGCTTAAGGATGAATTCTAATTTAATAAAAAAAAGTGGCTAGAGGACAAATTTCTTCAATTCTGCATCTAAATTATCCTTCAACGGTAAAAAGGACGAATATAAAAGAATGATTGAAGAAAATTTGCTAAAAACAACAACAAATCAAATTTATGAAAATCTCTCACGACCCCATATCTACTGAAAAGTATCCCTTATACTGGTAGAAGCGATAAAGACAAGACACAAAGAAAAAAAAAGATAATGAAACCGCAACTACACCGCCTCCACTTGTAAAAAACATTTGTTACTCATTCATGCAGGCAACTCACCGCATACACACATACACCACAGGCACGCACACTGTAATACAATTTAACTTATTTGGATAATGAGTTCAGAAAACATTTTTATAACAAATTTGACATCCGCAATCAACGTTCATTTTTGTCTTTTTCATTCGCTTCACTTTCATAACTTTGGAATCGTAACACCACCATAAACGCACATGCTTGGAAAAATCAATTATTGAAATGAACATTGTTTCTTTTTTTACTTCTCAGGGACCGTAACAATTGTCACAAATTCTGATAAAGTCAGATCAGGTAGCAATTATTACTAAAAGATTGTATTAATTTTGATATTCTTAAATACAAAAAATAAGAATTTCATTGCATTATTTGAAAACTAATCGTTTTGATTCTGGTAGTGTAATATATAATTAGAAAAATTTTATTTCTCTTCTTTAGTATATTTTTGCTTATTATTAAATTCAAATCAGCCTAAAATTCGTAACGTTTTTAGACATGGGACAACATTCCAAGGGGTAAGAACAACGTCAATCAATAACAACCTACACAGACTTGACTTTTGTTATATTATTTGTGCTCAGAGTTTAAAATTTATGTTTTGAAACAATTGTTCTTTTTGATTGACAGTACAAAAATGGAATTTTTAGAATTTGAAATTATTTAATCGTAATACTCGTAGTCAACAAAATCAGTTACGCGAATCCTATAGTAACAATGAACATTTTTCGGAATTCCAATTAACCAAATTTAACAAACGTTTAGTAGTTCTAGCGTCGAGTTGACAATTGCAAATGCATCATCGTAAACGTCAGTCAAAGATTAGATTGTAAAGGTGCACATGGCGCGCAATAATCAAGTTACTACTGTATGTGATAAGTAAAACAGCTGCCTTATTTGGCTATTAAGTCGATATATACTCGTACATACATTCCTCTAATGCTCATCATAATTATCTATTCAAACCTCATTGAAATATGATTCAGAGGTCATTAAAGCAAGAACGATTACTTTAAGGAGTGAGAAAAAAACTAAACTTAAAACATACAGTTTGCTGTCATACAACTGGATTCGATTCTGCTACTTTGTTATTCAACAAATAAACGTTCTGTAATTCAATTCAAAATTCCACTTAATATTTGCTTTCTGACCCTGATTCCATACAGTTTTACCATTTACGATTTGAATTTGATGATCTGATCCCTCATTTAATTTATGAGTCGAAAAATTTTATGAAGTAAAAACTAAAATTTACTTCGTTTCGTTGTTTGCCAAATATTAATGTGGGTGTTTGTTGAATTATTTTGGATTTAGTAAACAAATCTGTAATGAATCGAATGAATCGTTATAATAAAAATTCCCATAATTTAAAAAAAATTAATAAATATTTTATAAAAAGAAAGACTTGTTTCTAATAAAGAGTTTCATCTGACCTTAATATTGTATGTGTAACGTAACGATTCAATTATTTTTTGGATAATTTAAAAATAAACTTGTTCCGGGGTTTGTTTTTTAACCACGCATGCCTTATAAAACTACTTATAACATTTGAAAACTTATTCGAAACTTGTAAAATGTTAGTGACTAAAGTTGTTGAGGAATTTTTAGGGACAGCAAGAACATTTTATTTTCTTTTTGAATTTTATGAAAGCAAAATTAAAACTTCTTTGTTTGTCAAAATTATTACCTAATAAATATTAATGTGTTTTAGATTTAATTTTGTTAAAATTTAAACAAATGCACGCGTTGTAACATCTTTACAACCTTTTAATTGCTTCCAATACAGTGCATTAATATTTTCAACGTACTAAGCACACTTTATGACTAACAATTGTAGAAGTACCTCGTTTTAATTGTATAATCGTTCAACGCTTTTGTTTGAAGATAAATTTCAAATAAATTTTAACTGGAAATTTAGGTCGTTCCGAAGAGTCATTTGATATAAAATAGTGAATTGATAATAAAAATTGGTGGGTAATAAATAACCCTTGTTCTA
Source organism: Dexiosoma caninum (assembly GCA_963924685.1). Lineage (NCBI taxonomy): Eukaryota > Metazoa > Arthropoda > Insecta > Diptera > Tachinidae > Dexiosoma > Dexiosoma caninum. The sequence goes on along the minus strand of OZ004729.1, from coordinate 39,901,947 downwards.
CAAAGAATTAATTATTTTATAACAACTAATTTTCATAGTTCCGTTACTAAACATATGCAGCCCCGCACAGTGGGCTAAAAACACTACAAACAAAAAGAAAATTTATCACAAGTGTTATTTCGAAGGACTTTATTTATTTATTTCATATTAAAACATACACCCATTTAGCCCAACTACATCTATATATTTTTTTTCTAAAGAGAAGTAACACTCAGGCAAAGATTGCCTATTACTAGGTGTTAACTTGTATAGGAAAGGCCTAGATGTAGAAATGATAGGTGATGAAGTTTTAGATAGAGAAAAGCTTTATTATTTTTACAACTCTGGTTGTGCACGTTTTTTGTTTTTATAGCAAGGAGACGTAGTCAATTTTGAAGCTGTAGTTAGCAACCATTGTTATTAATTATATTACTTCGCTGATGATGCTACACAATAGCGACGAAGCAAAGGCGCTCTGATGTTACTTGTGGATTAGTGTCCAGTGTCCCGAAGGCATTCGCCACTGAAACATTCCGACAACAACTGACACAAAGGCACATCAGAAAAAGGCAAAAAGTTTTTTTTATGACTCAGTCAAATACGGAGCTCGAAACCAGGACTTTAGGTTTTGTAGTCAACGTGCTAACTACCTATTTACGTTACATTTGCATATTCAATTCAACTCAATTTATTGAACTTTTATAGATTAACCGATTATTTTCTACTGAATTAATCAGTACTTTATTTAAACTTGCCTATGACTTACGATTAAATATCTTGCTTTGTGGTGTATATTTGAAAACAAATACATTTTATAATTTTTTCTTTTATTTGGAATTATATTCCACAATAAAATTTCGACTTGATGCTTTTTGTTTACGTTTGTTGTATTATTTCTTCAAAAGGGATGAAACAAGCTCGCGCTCATGGAACTTTACCGCACAAGAAAGTGAATTGCTGCTGAAATTGGTTCGGGAAAACCAAATTATTATCGAAAATAAAAAACTGATAGTATTATATATACATATATATTATATTATGGTAGATGATATCAAAACAAAAATACTAATAATAATTTATTAATCAGCTGTTGTCTAACTATTTGTTAAGCAATGACATTTGCCGGTTTAACTAATAGTAAACAAAAAGCTGTGAATCAAATATTATTGGTTAAACTATTGCTATGAGTTAACTAATGACTGCGAATTCGGGCATAAGTGTTGTAATTATTTACAATGCTGCTACAAAAATTTCTCAGCCACCGTGCGTGCAGTGTTTAATTGTTACTTAAAACATATGGATTTGTAAACGTGCGTTGGTGTGTGTGTGTGTGCATTTAGCATATTTCCCACACTCTCTTAAATGCACTTTGTACGAACTTGTGTTCGCATTTGTAAATGCAATTAGGAAAATCAACAAAAACAACAACAACAACAACAACAATAATGAACATAAACAGTTCATAACATAGTTGGCATAAAGTCACACTCTTTACGACAACAGCAGCAAATAAATAAATAAATGAACAAAAATCGTCAACAGTTCATTTACATGCATTGCATACGCATCCATCCATAAAACACACACAGAAACACGCGGTCATTATAACGCATGTCATTTTTTTTGTAATAAATGCATAATTCAAACAATGATTAACTTGGGGTTTACTTTAACGAGTGCGCACGCATGCCTGCACGCGTAAAGACATCGCGATTACGCATTAAACAATTTCATTCGGTTGGTATAAATATTTATTTATTTTTCATCTCTGTACGTTAAAAATAAAAAAAAAAACAATTTAATTACTGGAAGCTTTTGAAGAACTGAAGAAAATTCGAAAACCTTATTCCAACTAAAACAAAATAAAAGAGGACAAGTCCGTTCCCAAGCGTTAATGTGTCTGAAGATATACATATTTTAAAATATAAAGACGAAGGCTCAGTACTTAACAAGAATTATTAGGAATTCTTAAATTTCGACCGTTTCTCCGAGGGATGACAAAATTTATTATTTGTCTTTTTCGCATTTTTACAATTTCTTTAAATTTGTATTGCCATTACTCTTTTGCTCCATATGTACATCGTTCTTTATTTTGTAAGCACATCTGACTCTGAGGTACACTTCGCCATTGCAGGGGCCATGCAATTCAAAGGAATGCACAGCCACTAAGATTATGTCATTTCTTTTTCTTTCGAAATTCTCCTTTTAAGAACATCAAACAAATTTAACAATTTCAAATTCAAATGGATATAATTATAGATTTTAATATTTATCTTCACACTCATAACTTGTTAACTGAAAACGTAGCCCAAATAGTTTTCGTCGCGCCAATGACTTTTTTCTCCCATTCTCATACTGCTCAGAAGTTTAAAAGTACAGCGCGTCTGGTGGCAAATTTATATTTTTAAATACGATTATTTCAAAAAGTAATAAACGATGCGGAGGGAGGGTGGGGCCGTTGGAATTATCGATTGTTCGGATTTGTCAGTCACGATGTCACAGTGGTGGAGTGAGCATCGCGCGATCGCTGTGGAGACATTTTTTAAGAGTAACGATTGTTACGTAATTGCTCGTCGACAATTTAGTTCAAACTGGTTGAAAGCAGTTTACGTGAAAATCCGCGACTTTCAGTACGGAAAAGAGCAGCCACACTGGTAATTCCAAGAGCGATTGTTCATGAAATATTAAAAAAGGATCTGAAGGATCTGGATGACATACCCTTTAAAAAGTAAATTTCGCATTTCCATTCTATCGTTCAATGCTCTTAATAAAACTTTGTGTCAATTATTACGTTTTTTATTTCAGTTTGAAAATATAAATATGCTACCACACACCCTTTAGAATTGATGTAAATGATTGTGTTCGTGAGCTTACCAGAACCCTGTGCCATTCATTATTTAACACATTTGCGTCTAAATTTTCTTAAGAAGAAAAGAAGTGTGAGATAAAATCCGTAAAGAGTAGCAGCATAACAGTTTGCTCCCACGATCTCCGAGAAAAAAAAAACAAAAAACCTTAATTAATATCGAAAATCTGAACCTTCTCATTGTCTGGTGCACCTTCACATACTCCACGCAAAACAAACTCACTAGACGGTTTAAAATAGTGACGTACTCGAGATGAAAACTACAATATGGATGCCAAAGATTTTAAAATTTTCTATAATGACATGCAAGCAATGCAAACGATCAATTTGCTAATGAATTTGTCAACGCGTTTCTAATAATTATGTTGTTGGACATTCACGTATTCAGTAGTTGACGTGGGCGATTAATAGTAAATCTTTTTTTTAATGCATAAATTATGAGGAGACGTGCAGGCATAATAAATTATAAACGCCAATAATAATAGGAGCCGTAAACATAATAAATTAGTTAAAGAACTTGTTAAAACGTATAAAAAATTAAATAAACAATAATTCAGAGATGATCACGTTGGTTGTTTCATGCGTCATGCGTTCAGGCATGACGGTTTTGCGATTTAAACAAAAACTAGAAATTCCAAGAGGTTTTTATTGCCCATATAGTGATTGTTTTAAAACCATTGGGATTTAGTTCTCATTTAGAACGAGGCACATTAAAAGAAGCGAGAACGAAGTTTCATTAAAAATGCAACTTTCTGCACGAGCGAAATGTTAGCCCGAGTTTGCGTGATCGTGAAGGTAAACATTTGAACAGACGTGCGTGTGAGCCAAAACAAATGTGGGTAGTGCATTAATAAGTTTTACTCTTGAGTGAGCGTGCATATTCGTGACTAAAAATTACTCACGCTTCTATCTCTAATTGATGTGGCTACAAAGCCTGCCATCAATTTGTAAATTTCTTTCAACAGTGGCATTTGTTAGTGTGTTTAATGCAATACATGCTCTTATTGTGGTAATTTATTGGCTATATCGTATTATAAAAACGTTTTAAACAACACAAATTTATTGTATTGCACTTTCACTCTCTGTAATTTCTGCAAAAGAAAAAAAAGACGACTAAAATGATTTCGAAATAATAAAACGAAAATACTTTGATTCCAAACACAAAATGTTATGAACCAAATTCATGCACGCATTCAGTTACTCAGAGCCATACAGCAGTTGGGCTACTTTTAAACGCCACCCGGCCATTGTACGAATAAGTGAGTGAACATTGCACCATGTGGGCATTTGGTAAGTAAGTACTCGTATCTACATAAACGTAACGTCAATCGTAGAGACCTAAATAACATTAAATGCCATCAAATTGATTTCTTACGGCCTGTTTATGTCGATCACGCACTGTATAAGGGAAATATTGTTATACCGTTTAAAAAATCAAATAAATGGTATAACCAATTACACTTAGACGACAAAAGTGAAATGAGAGAGATCTCTTTGGAACATAAACACTTTAGTGTATACAATTTGCAACAAATAACCTGTTACACAATTTCTGTGTGAATAAACAAAAAAAAACGTTATGTCGATGGCCTGGGTAAGGACGAAAAAACTTCCATTGAAATGTGACGGAAGGCAGAATTAATTTTGCGTAACCCTTTGAGTTACGAATCGAAGTTCAGATCAGTTACTTGCTCGTAGCAGATTCCTGTGTAAATAGCTTATCTTTCATTGCGGCGCATCGGACAAACTGATTTGAAATTTATTTCATTTTTATGGATCAACGTTTTTTATTAAAAGAAATGACGAAGTGCATTCCCTACTGACTAGACAAAGGTAACACTCAAGGCGTCTTTAACAAGGTTATGCTGAATGAATTTGTTGTACTACCACACACATTGTTTCTTCGAGATATGTCAAAATCAAATAAAGCAAATATTACAAAAACAATGTGTTTTTGACATTTGTTGTAGAAACGTAGGTACAGCAAAAAATTGCCGCCTGTTTTAACAACCCCACCTTGTTTGAAACGCCTTGGCAACACTCTTTCTTTGTTTATACTTTTATTTACAAACAATGTTGCCAACATATATTTTCAAGATGATTTTTTGTCATTTTTATTTAAGAAAGACTTTTTTAAGGCTACTTTTTTCAACTTTTAATCACATACACGTCGCAAATTACTTTTTCCAATAAAAAATTTAATAAAACCTAAAATCTAAAGAGCCACACACGGCAAGGCTGCTTAGCTATCAATCTCTTGAATCAACTGCACAATTCCGGTAAAAACAATAGCACTGATGTCGAAGTTTGTCTTTATATAATTTTTTTAATTGACTTGACAAGAATTATAATAATCGAATTTCATATAGAGATTATTTTATTAAACCTTTTTTATAAATAAAAAAAAAGTATAAATTCCGCAATTAATTTTGATTGAAATAAATCACAAAATAAAGTCAAGACAAACAAAATGAAGGAAAGATTAGGTTTACAAATTAATAATGTCGATTTGTACAACATATGTCATAACTATCACATATGGTTTGTGTCAATAATAACAAATTATAATAATAACATCTGCCATTATAATTCAGTGTTCGATAGACGCCAAAGTGTAAACACACATTTTTTCAATCGCTATAATAATGTCGAATTTTGTAAGAATTAGTCTACCGATATTGTAACCCAGCTTAAAAAAGTTAACACGTAACTTATATTTGGTGCTATACTTTTTACTCTTCTGTTTCACGCTTTCATACAGTGCAATTATCAATGCAGTCAATACCGATTAAACGAATTACAGTGCAAGCAAAGAGAAAAACGAAGGATAGTAAGAATTTAGTGTTAAAAGAGCTACACATCTACCCGCTAACGGTGCTATTATTCTTGTCGCTACTGTATGCACCTCAACTAAACGCATAATGACAAAATGAAAACAACAATTTTACATTTAAATACTTGAAATTTTAATGAAAATTCTTTTAGATTAACATTTAAAATTTTATTTGAACAATTATTTGAAAAAATTTGTGTCAACATTTTTTTTATTTCACAGCTGCCATATACATAAATCAGATTCTTTTTAATTTTATTTAATACTTTTTTAAGAATATGATTTTTGAGAACAAAGACCCGATTAGAAATTTTGTAGCACACCTTGTTAAAAATAATATTAATTTACAATTTAAGTATTTTAATTATGTGTTCTATAATAATGATTGATTGATTAATTTCTTAAATGTCAAAAAACCATAGATCCTTTTATCTGCTAAAACACAGTACATATTGTACTTTAAGAGACTTTCATTTTAATACGGGGTGTTTTTTTAAGGTTTACAGCTTTGTTAATAGTATGTAGACAGTAACGATTATTCTCGTACACATTTTCCTAAGCTCTGACGGGTTAAATAGATGATATTAATCAGTTTAAAACTACTTCCCTGTTGCACAAAGAGTGTGTAGTGGCATAGAAAATACGTATTATAATCAGCTGGTGTTGTAGATTAATTGTTCTTTTTCCCTTATTCTTCTAATCAAAAAAGTAATTTCTTCACAATATTGCGATAAATTAACTGTGAACTTGAACACGACAGAAAATTTTCATTAATAAAAGAATATATTTCTTTATTTTATGTACTTTTAATAACCATGAAATTTGTATTATTGGGAGAATAATTTTCTCTAATGATTTCTGATAAGAGGACGGCATGAATGACTCGTACATTTGTAAATCCTGCAATTGTTTTGGTCTCCTTCTTTGCTAAATTTGATAAAAAAAAAAATTGCTTTATAAAGTAAATTAAAATAGTGTTGGCAACTCAAAAATGTAAACGTCTAAAAGCACACCCTATATTTGATATCTTTAATTTTGTTGTTCTGTTGTTACTTTTGCAACAGCCATTATTTTTCAACTTACCAATAAAAGTAAGAACTAAAGAACTTTGGTCATTATGCCAACCAATGCTACACATGCCTTAAGCCAAATCGAACGTATAAATAAATTTTAATCATTGCAAAACATGTGAAGGAGTGTGGGTATACAATTTATATGTATCAAATGCAAAATATATCGCAGATTTATTTGCTTTTATTATTTACAAGTATTTTTTTTCCTTCCATTTTTCGTTACTTAGGTGTCACCGTGACACTTGGCTAGAAAATAGTAATCATATGCTAATGCCTTAACAAGAAATAAAAATCTAATAAGAAATATTAATGTGGAAAATAAGAGCTAAAGCACTTAAATCGTTTGAGAGTGTAGGCATACAAGTCTATTTAAAAAGTACATAAATAATGGAAGCAAATAAAAAAAGTACTGCTGCACAAGACAATTGTATCCGTTTTCTCAAAATTGAATTTCTAACATTTTTATTTTAAAAAATTTATTCGACCTTATTTATTAACTTTAGTAAGAACATTTGTTTAAATCCAATTTAATTTTTTAATAAAGTTTTTGATTTTTATTATTTATATATATGTACTTGTTGTATGCTTAAGCTAAGTAAGTGCTTATACCAACTTATTAGTAGACCTTTTACCAAGTCCTAGTTTAGACAGGTAAACTTTTGGAAGAAAAACATCGGGAATTCTCTTCTGTTTTGTCATGCGCATTCACACAGACGAAAATGTTGCCGGCGGCATTATTATTTGAGTTTTGTGTGAGGATGGCGATGGCTGACAGACCTGGGTTCAACCCCAGTTTCAAACTAAAATTATAAAAAAAAACATCTCGCATTTTTCTGATGTGCATTGTGTGTCAGTTGTTGTCGGAAGGTTTCAGTGGCGAAGGCATAGTCACTGGTCACTGAACAGTAACGGCTTCAGCTGTATCCAATCCACAGGTACATCCCTACGGCCTCCTTCGTCGGTATTTTGTAGCACCGGCGAAGTAAAATAATAATAAAAATGGCTACTAAACCGAAGCTTCAACACTGCTATAAACAGAGAACGTGCAAAAAGCAGAGATGTAAAATAATTAATTAAGCTTCAGCTCCTGAAGTTTCTCTAACTATCCCTTTCCTATAGTTCCAGCACAATGCATCGCATGCGTAAAAATAAAAAAAAAGCCAAGAAAATTTAAACCGAACACAAAAACGATGCTAAGGAACTAAATGTTTCCTTTCAAAATGTTCACCCGTCTAAACTCACGCTAAATTTCGTTAAAAACTTCACATGTTTAAATAAGAACTCTCAAAAAATCTTTGAGAATTACAAAAATACAAACAGAAAAAAATAAGTAACATTTGCAAATATTATTTTATACAACAAGTATTTTTAGTTTTATTTTTATTTTCATTTTTATTTTAAGTAAAAAAAAAATAATTTCATTAATAACTAAAACGCGTCTTTTTATATTTAATTTTTTTTTTGTTAATAAAAAAATCCTTATAAAACCTGCTCTCACAATTTATTATCCAGTGTCGTTATGATATCTCTTTCCTTATGAATTCTTTCGGCAAAATTATGCTTGTTCAAACAAGTTAAGGACTTCCGTTAAAAATCATACACATTCATACATGCATATTAAAAAAAATTGATAATAAAATTTTTAAATGAAAAAGCCAAATATTTTTCAGCATTAAATTCAAGAAAACCAGTCAAGTAATTGCGACAGCAATTATCGTTTGAAAACAGCAGGCGAACAAATCAACCAACATGTTCATCTCCATTTCAAGATACAAGAGTATGCAATGAAAACTGCAAATGTATGATGCATAAAAAAAAGTAAAAAATAACATTAAATTTATGTTGACTGATGTTTGTAAACCAAAGTCAAGGTGATGTGTTAACGAACAAAAAATTAAATAAAGAAAGAAAAAATATTATCAAATATATTTAACAAATATTTACAATAATCAAGATAAAAAGGATGGATCGGAGTTTAGAAGATTAGAAGAAAAATTTTACTGGTTGTACATACAATTACATATCGTTACCTTAATATAGAAAGGCCCTAACTAATTTCTCTTCTTCTATTGGTTCTTTTTAATATTTTTATATAAATAACACTTTAGCAGAGTAGCCTCAATGGGACTTCCAAGAGCGATTATTCATAAAATTTTAAAAAAGGATCTGAAGGATCTGGATGACATACACCTCCGCATTTCCATTCTATCCTTTAATGCTCTTAATAAAACTTTGTATCAATTATTACGTTTTTTATTTAAGTTTGAAAATAAAAAATCTGCTACCATCTGAATATAAATATGCAACCCATTAATCGTTGCCTGAGCGTTACTCTTGCTACAATTTGCCATTCCCTCACCCATTTAAAGTATTTTGCGCGCCAAATATACCAGCTTTTCTTATGTTAAAATATATATTGTTTATTTTGAAATAATCATTGCAATGGCGCTGCTTCCGTTGGTAATTTCTGGTACGATTTTATTTAAACTACAATGGCTTTTTTCTCGCTTTCAATGGAAACTGGTTACTGAATGGTGGCAGAGAGAAAAAAACGCAAACAAAACATTGCGCAATTGTGCGAAACTGCAACAAAAAACAAAAAATAAACAACATTGCAACATTGCAACACATTTATTACATGATCTTGCAGCAACAACAGCAACTAATACGACCTCTTCGTTATTAAGTACCCTGCAGTTAAGGCAATTCTGATTGAAAATTTAATAAATCACTGATGTCAACAAATTAGCAAATTGTTGCACCGAAAAATCGCCAAAGCATCTAATTCACTGCGTCGTAGTGTGCTCGCCGATAATGCCAACTAGTCACAAACAACACTTAAGTTTACGGATTTTTTGAGTTCCACTTTTTTTTTATCTTGGACCAGCAATCTGGAGATGACACGTGCACATGCGGTGCATTGTGCTGGAACTAGTGGAAAGCGATAGTTAGAGAAATGACAACAGCTGAAGCTTCACTATCTTACAACACTGTTTTTCGCACGTTCTTCGTTTTTTTTTTATAACAGTGTTGTAGTGCCTCTGCTGTCAAGGAGACGTATTGAAATTTTGAAGCTTCGACGAAGGAGGGCGCTCTGAAGCCTTTACTGTTCAGTGACCAGTGACTATGGCTTCGCCACTGAAACCTTCCGACAACAACTGACACGAAGTCACACAAATGCACATTAGAGATGTTTATATGAGTCTGAATACAGGAAAAATTTTTCGTTTTGTAGTCAACGGGCAGACTACTTTGACCATCGCCACCACTAATGTCCGTACGGCAATGTTGAATATTCCCAAGTTTATCAAATGTTTGATATTTCAAATGTAAAATTTGTATGGAAATGCTTATGACTTGCTGCCAATAACATAAAAAAATTCCTTGGCTATAGAATTTTTCTTTGCGAACTGGAACGCAAAAATTGTTGACAATTCTTAAATGTTCTAAGGAAGACCCATAAACACAAAGTCATACAACGATTGCAGATTCATAATCTAATATCTCCGGAACTTAAAAAAATAGAACTCTAATTCGAAATGTTCTCAATCTGCCCAAAAAATAACTGTACGGCTGTCTGGTACTTTTTTGATATTCTTACCTCAAGAAGTCAAATCAAATAGTGCAAATTCGAAAGTATAACAAGTAAAATTGGTCACCTTTTGTCATACTTTTTGATTTACGATTATTTTTTTTATGAATATTTATTCACTCGATAGGAAATTGTATTTTTCTTCACAGAGGACAAAAAGATAAATGCTGGAAAATTAATTTTTTAAAACTATCGGGCAAGTTCTTATAAAATTTAAAACCCACCTTTATTAAGTCACATAAAAATGTTAATGATAAAAAAATATGTGGGCGGTATTGAATAAGTGAGTGTTGGGTGTAGCGAAGCGCACCTTTTATTGCCTTATTTCGCATCGCATATTGTCCCATTAATTAAAGTTTTTCAACTTGAACATTAGCCGTTCCATAACGTACAGACAGTTAAATTACATTCGTCGATTGCATTCAACTCAATTATTCAAAAATTAAGAAGTTTATATTGAAGAGAATATTCATTTATGCACACATACGCATACATATTTTTAATTTGTTATTATTTTTTGTTTATAAAATCGTTATTTAACTTTTAATAAATACTACGGGGATTAGTTGCAACTGGAGTGAGATCATATTTGGAAAATGTTTCAACAAGCTGATTTGAAAACCAGTGCAATAATAGAATGCCTACTGAAAAAATATGCTTTTACCTCAAGTACAAATAAGTTACTTTACTATTTATGAATTACATGCTTCACTCACTCACTCATACGCGAATGTCATACAATTGAGGACTCACGTACTGCTGTAATGTTTCCATTTTTATTAATTTTTTTTTTTTTCAAAATTTATTATTGGAAAACACTCACACGCACACATCAGAAATAGTTTATAATTCCAAACATATGTAAAAGCAAGATATTTTTGCGCAAATATGATATGTGCCAAAATTATCTAGAAAGCAGATCTCAAGCATGCAAAAGTTGATTTCTTTTTTTGGCTCGCGGCATTCAACACTCGTTAAGAATTTCTATGGGAAACATTTTCCTGACTTTGTTTCTTTTCTTCGTAATGACCAAATGTTAAATTGACATCAAATTCAGAGCGCCTAAATATATTTAGAGGCGTATAGTTGTTTTGTATGGGCCAAAGGAAAGCATCTTCATCTTGATGGGTTTGTAGAACTCGGTAGGAGTGGGAAAAATCGTTTACACTCCGATAAAATCTGCTCGCATTCAATACTAAATCAATACGCTGTATCTCAGGTAATAGTTTATTAAAGGGATCGGCAGGCAAATCAAATGGATCGATGGAGCTGTCCTTTGAAGCTCCTTCAAGTTCTAGTGCAGGATTATTTTTAGTGTACAGTTCATTATTAATTGCTAATCAAATTATTTCAATTTACTACGTACTTCCTTCTTTCAATTGATGGGATAACGTTGCAACTAAACTCTTCATTTTATGTTTTAATTTCAAATGTTGTTCAGCCATTAATTTGAAATCGTCCGCAATTGATGGTGGAAGCTTTTCATTTATATTAATGGCTGCTGAACAATGGCTATAGAAACTGTCGAAGTAGGTCTGCAATAAAGACGTGTTAAGTGCACGTGTTTATCATCATATAATTAAGTAAATGCGGCAGGAATCATCCCAATAAAGAACTCACCTCACCAATTTTATCGTCCACTAAAAATATCCTGGAACTAGACCAAATTTGATCATGTATCAAACTGAAATTATGAAAAAAATCCGCCAACATGTCCTCTGGGCCCTCGATCATTAAAACCGAATACGTCGTTCCCATTGCAACAAATAAACCGGAAAAATTGTCTGGTGTACATTTCTTTTTTTCGCATGATGCAAAAATTTCCTCAACCTGACGTTGGAAGTATTTCCGAAAATCCAGTTCCTTCAAATCAGAAAATGTCAAATTTGAAGTGTTCCAATACTGCTTGAGCTTTTGCTCATCAATATTCTTGGCCAGCACATAGACTCTCTGAAAGTATGTCTTACGACCCAGATTTTCTAACTCCTCAATGATATAAATATTTAAAGGTTTACGGACTTGAAAGTAGTCAGCAGAGGTTTTTGCCAGAAATTTTGAGGGTTTTGTACAGCGTGCCTGCGTTGAGCTGCGTAACTTGGTAATGTTTCCAGTGTCTTTGTCCAATTGCAATTGCTGACTCTTATTCATGTTTTTTTTTTTTTTCGATTCTAACAAAAGTAAGGAAATTTGTTATACAAATAAAAGAAAATGATTTTGTTTTTCATGTTGCTAGGTTTTTTTTTTGTTTTTTTCCTAACAGGGTAACAGTTTATTGATTTAATTGTCGCTCTTCATCAAAATGTTGTCTTTTTTTATTTTGCAGCTGATGTGTCTTGAAATTCCACATGTTTTCTCCAGCGATCAATATCATATACAAACGGATGAGGGTCCGGAAAGATATTTTCGTTTTCAAACAAATAACGGACAATTTCGAAAAGAAAAACGTTTACAGGATGGCACTGTCATTGGTGAGTTACAGAAAACGATTAAAATTAAATCAGACAAATAGTTGACGCGATTCACAGTTTTCACTTTGGGTCAGACGCCAACGTTTCTGGCTTGTTTTGCAAATCATTTTTCATGATTTGTGGTTTGAGATCACAAAAATGCAAAAATGGTGTTCTGTGTATAAATTATTGTGATTTTAAAACGTTTAGCAAAGTTTCTAACTTTTGCAAATCACTTGCTTATTTTCGCGACGTTTATATGGCAAACTTGTTTAAATAAATTAATTAATTATTAAATTAAATTAATAAATTATATGTGTGTGTGTGACTTCCTTCATATACAGGCAAATACGACTTACATATTTTCACTTTGGAAAAAAGTAAATATCTCGTAAAATGGTATTCTCAGCATATTATTCTGAATTCCATATAAAACGAAGATGATTTTTTCATGTTGTATGACTAAAATCCATTTTCATATAAACAATTTTTACAACATATTTATGTTTTCCCGATATGCTAATTTTTAAATTGTATTTAAACTCTAGTCTCTGACTGTAGTTTATGAGCAAATAGATTACGTTTAGTAAAGGTGACCGATGGTGTTTTTTGTGGGGCAGCCAATATGTGTTTTATTGCTGTACAAATCTCGAATCGTAGCAAGTCGAAAGGAAATTTTTGATCAAATCCTATCAACACTTATATATGTATGTATTCACATACCTTCATACACAGTTATATTGGGCGTATATCACGCTTTAAAATAATTAGTGACTACTACGCGCTTCTCATCATATACAAGGGAAACAGTATAAATACAGGGTGTCTGGTGGCAAATTTACATTTTTAAATACGTTTATTTCAAAAAGTAATAAACGGAGCGGAGGGAGGGTCGCGCCGTTGGAATTATCGATTGTGCGGATTTGTCAGTCACGATGTCGCAATGGTCGATTGAGCATCGCGCGTTCGCTGTGGAGACATTTTTTAAGAGTAATGTTTCGTACGTAATTGCTCGTCGACAATTTTGTTCAAAGTTCGGTATTCGGCGAATAAGGGATGGACCGAGTGTAAATTTAATTCCGCGCAACTGCATCGGCTATGAATGCAGCACGGCCAGGGCCCAGTCAATCTTCAAGGACTCCCGTAAACATTGAAGCAGTTTACGTGAAAATCCGCGACTTTCAATACGGAAAAGTGTAGCATCACTGGGATTTCCAAGAGCAATTATTCATGAAATTTTAAAAAAGGATCTGGATGACATACTCTTTAAAAAATAAAATCCGCATTTCCATTCTATCGTTCAATGCTCTTAATAAAACCTTGTGTCAATTATTACGTTTTTTATTTAAGTTCGAAAATATAAATCTGCAACCAGACACCCTGTATATCTCGATACCAGCTTGGGGCCATAGTGTATCACGAGGGCAATTTCATTTTTTTTTTTGTTTTCTAAGAGAAGTGACGCTCGGGCGTCGACAGACAATAGTGACATTATGGAAAAGGCTAGTTTGAAGAATAGAAGTGATGAAGTAGTTCATAAATCTTTGTTTCCTGAGTACGCGCATTAGTTTTTAAGCTAAAGCTGCTTCAATAACAATGTCGGACGGACTCCTTTTCCCCAACCTTGGGAATTCTACTCACGTCTTGGATCGTACCATAAAGTAAAAACAAAGAAGTCGTAAAATAATTGTAAAAAATGAATGTAAACAATTGTTACATTCAATTTACAATTTACGAAAAGTTAGAAATAGAAATGCAATAATGTTTAGCACAGATACTGCGCAATTCTACCTTTTCTTCCGTTACCCTACAGATATCACGATTTTATCGATTCAGAAATTAAGTACTACTTTGTTCAATTCTAAACCAGATTTAATAGTTTTTCTTATTCCACAATTGGCTTGTAGGTACCGAAGCCTGGATAGATGCCGCTGGTTATTTAAGGCTCAAGGATTATATGGCTGATGACCAAGGTTATCGAATTTTAAAATCAAAAGTAGTATATGTGGGCCAAGGCACTGAAATTGGGGTAAGTTTAATAAATAAACGAACTCTTCAGACTCTAAAATATAGAATTTTTTCTCATTTTACATTCAGGAGGCCATTAAATTGGCAAAATCTGTTCCTGCTCAATCGGGCACTCTAGTAGATGGTAAACACGGCTTACAGAACAGACCCAACAGTATACAAAGCGTTAGTGCAAATATTCTTAAACCTATTACGACCACTGAGGCTCCCGTCATTGCCTCCGCAGTTGCCACTACTACAGAACGTGCTATTTTGGGTTACTTACCACCGGCAGAAGCAGCTAAATTAGAACCAACTCCTTATTTGGGTTTTGATCACTATCCTAATGAATTACCAAAGGAAACGAGCAAACGCATTCACTCAGTGATTTATATACGGCCGAAATCACAGCTAAATCAATATAAACTGTCTGCTGCATTACCAGAAATAGTGTTGCCTTCGATAGAAATCCAACCGCCCAGAGAAAGCACTAGCAGAAAAATAACACCCATAGCTGTGGCATCAGTGAAACCGACGCCAATTGTTGCTGATGATTTAAACAAATCCTCTTATGGTTACTCAACACCTAAACCTTTTGAGGCTTTTGTTAGAACCACAACAGCTCCAGTGAACTCGGGTTACTATTATGAGCCCAATGCTTATCCCCAAAATGTCCAAGCTCCACAGGTTCTGCCCATCGATGTGAATGCATTGGAAGATGGCTTGCTACCCCCCTTTGCGACTCAACCTCGCGAAATGCCCCAACAACAGAATGACTACACCTCCGATTACAATGATGTTACTGCTGCGCACAAAGGTTTCCGTTATATCATTCCCAACCAATATCACGAAGAAGAACAAGTCAATGCTAATAAAAAGGCAGGCAGCTTTGGTTATGTAGATCCTTTCGGCATTAGACGTGTTGTGTACTACAATACTTCACCCGAAAAAGGTTTCATCCATCGAAATCACAATCGCTATGTGGGTCTGGGTGCTCAGCCATACGACGATCCTCAACCGCCTACCAATATATAGAGAAGACTTTAGAATCCTTCGCGTGCTTAGACTTCGTCTTCAAATGAAAATCCTGAAAATGCTGATTGTACTATGACAACTACAAACGTAAAAATACAAATAGGGCACTTGGCTTTTTAGGACTTTCCTTCTCAGTCGTCTTTATAACTTTCTCTTAGTCTTTATTATTATTAATATTATCTCAGCTAACTGATAATTAACCATTAATTATAGCAGCCAAAGATGAAGTATAGTGTGCCAAAATAGCCATGTCGTCAACGCGCTCATTTTTATTGTATTTATTGTCGAGTCTGTGAAGCAACAATTACGAACACATTGGACTACTAACCAACCTCAACGAAATGCTTTAAACTTTAAATTATTTTCAATTTTTAAATTTACTTCAAAAATATGTGTTGTGTTAATTATTTACTTTCCCCTCTCTAATAACGCTGTGTATTAGTTTAACAATTTTAATTTTTAGTTTGTAGGAAATACGATACAATATGAAGCATACCAAACCATCCAATCAGCCTTCATTCGCTTTATTTAATCATTCTCACTCGCTCGCGTATTCAAATTTATTTATTTATTTTTTCTTGCTTAATATGTCTGATTTGGATGGATGGTTTAGGTAAAGAGTAAATGAATACAAAAGCACTTCCACTTATTTTTCCTTTTTTATCACTGTCCGCCAAATATTAAAAGAAGGCACAAAAGTCTACTTTGAAACTTCCTCAATTCAATTTATTCATTAACTTACTTTCATCGATAGCCTATTTAGAAAAATAAATACCATAATAAATTTCAATTTAATTCAATTCAGTCAATCGAGAAAAGGCTGCTAATCCAAACTTTAATATTCTTCAGGAAATATTCACTGATCGTTCTTCATTCGATCATCATTTGTCTGACGTCTATTCTCTCAGAACTTAGCCACTTGCAAGCCGACACACGACGACACAATCTTGCGACAGTAAGACAATACTTTTTACAATACTTCAAATGAACCGATTCCCAAGACATTTCGCACACATTTGGCAATGCTACAATCTCGGAATAAATAAAGCGGCCAGCTACAAGTCTATTAAAAATTTTTGGTTGTGCAATAACAAACAAAAATGTTGATTTTTTTCCCATATAAAGGGTCGCAATACAATACATCATCTAAACAGGCTATATTATTGCACAATATGAGAAATTCTATTGCACAAATCAAATTACGCATTCTTAAATGTGAATTTTTGTAATGAAGCGTAGATTCTGCCAATCCAATGATATCTGCTGATACATCATTTAGCATTATACAGAGTATTTGTAATTTCAAAGAAGATTTACAATAGAACAACTATGCCTTGGAAAAATTAATTATAAAACGTTACGGGGAAGAATTCGCAATTGATGAAAGATCGATTTCATGTATCTGGCTTCATTATTTCTCACAGTGAATAGCTTTTGTATAATTTACGTATTAGTCTTGCCATATTAACATAATTATAAGTCAACTAAAATATAATTTTTATATTAGTTAATTTATAACATTGAAAAATATCACCATTAATATTTGTAATTTTAGTTTACATTACTTGTTAAAACTTATTATGCTTGTAGTCGAGTTAAAATTTAATATTTTATATTGTATTTATATATAAATAAATTTTAAGTTAAATGTTTTCTGTACAATGTAAAATAGAAGAAGAAATTATAACGATAATAAAAATACCTGTATTAACATTCGTCTTGAATTATATAATTAGTGGTATGAATTACAGTAAAATCAGCAAATTGACTGAATAAAAATACGGCAAGTTAAATATGTAAATACGTAAATGAATACGTCACTGCATATTTCAGCATATGTTTGGCGTAATACCTTACGACTTTACATATATAGCGATACGTTTTTCCATATCGAGCCTTTGGTGCAATGCCGTAGTAATTCAAAATTTTAATTTTTTGAGCTGGGTATGCAGAAATGATCTTTGGGGAAATATGTATATATCTAAAGGAAAAAAGATTATGGTTATATAAAGGGTGGTTAAATTTCAAGGGCCGATGTTGATTTTGAATAAAACACAAACTATTTAGGAAATTATTGTAATTTTATTTTATTATGATATATTGGTATTACTCAATTATGTATGGAACAAAATATCGGCCAAATGGGCGCCGCGACCACGGCGGCACACCTCCATCCGATGGTCCAAATTTTCGATGACCCTGAGGCATAATGGAGGTTCTATGCCGTTAATGTGCCGAAATATCTCATCCTTTAGCTCTTGAATTGTTGCTGGCTTATCGACGTACACCTTTTCTTTCAAATAACCCCAAAGAAAAAAGTCCAACGGTGTTAAATCACATGATCTTGGCGGCCAATTGACATCGCCATTACGTGAGATAACACGGCCATTGAATTTGTTGCGCAAAAGAGCCATTGTTTCGTTAGCTGTGTGGCAAGTGGCACCGTCCTGCTGAAACCACATATCGTCCACATCCATATCTTCCAATTCGGGCCATAAAAAGTTCGTTATCATCTCACGATAGCGAACACCATTCACAGTAACTGCCTGACCGGCCTCATTTTGGAAAAAATACGGCCCGATGATGCCGCCAGCCCATAAACCGCACCAAACAGTCACTCTTTGTGGGTGCATTGGTTTTTCGACAATCACTCTTGGATTCTCATTCGCCCAAATGCGGCAATTCTGTTTATTGACGAATCCACTGAGGTGAAAATGTGCCTCATCACTGAAGATGATTTTCTTCGAAAATTGATCATCCACTGTTGCCGTGGTCGCGGCGCCCATTTGGCCGATATTTTGTTCCATACATAATTGAGTAATACCAATATATCATAATAAAATAAAATTACAATAATTTCCTAAATAGTTTGTGTTTTATTCAAAATCAACATCGGCCCTTGAAATTTAACCACCCTTTATATCTCTAACTGTTCAGATTCTACAGCTAGAAATGTCTTTATTGCCTCCAGCTATTTCCAACAATATTTATTTGCAATAATGAAATATTTCCTTTATGACAAGAAATTTACAAACAGAAAACATTACAAAACATGCATCTTTATTTAAAAACTTGTAAAAAAAATAACCTTAGTAAACGAAAATGCTAACAAAAAGATGGCTCAAAACTTCAAATGCATTTTTCTCAGTTCACGATTTTTTGAGTTACTACGGTATTGCACCAAACGCTCGATATGTGGGACATACTTATTTTCAAGTATTGGAATTTTTGGAACAAAATGTAAATGTTTTTCTTTTTTTCTCTTATTGAACACAATTTTTTTTACTATTTACCGAATGTAGTTTTGTAAAATGTGCACATTCCCAAATATGTATAAAAATTTAATTGATATGATACTAACAGTTTATAGCCAAAAATAAACAGGACAAACTATTTTTATTGGCCAACGAGTAGTTAATTTAGGAGGAATCTGTTATACCTTAAATTTAAGATAATTAACACCTGGTCCGCAATCTGAAAAAGTTTTAACAAAGAACGTGAGCTGGCAGAAATTTCTATAATCGCCCTAAATTAAAAGGGGTTACTCACAGCAGTCATATTTTATTAGGTTTTGTACTGGAGTCTGCAAATTTTTACTGGAAAAATTTTTTCCCGTAAAACCAAGTAGAAGAGAAAATCAAACATTATAAAAATTTTAATAAAAATGAAAAAAAGAACACAAAACTAAAACTGTAACAAAAATTAAAAATAATTATTTTAGGCTTAGATGCAGGTTAGTGAAGCTGATCAAACAAATTTCTACAAAAATAGCCGGCAACCCATATTTTCCTAGTTATGGAAGTTCCAGTATAAATTTGTGTATAAGGGCTATATTTATTTTAGGAATATATTGTTGTGCTGAATTCATTGATTATACATATGTATTTAGAAATTTTGTTGTTGCTTCGTTTAATCCTTTATAATAAAAAACATATTGCAATTATTTTTTATAATCGATATATTTCGAACTTACTTAGTTCATCTTCAGGATCTGTGTATATGTACATACATATGTATGTGTAGCTCTAATATAAATTTAATTTATAAGGTGTAACGACTATGGATAACGTGTAACGAGGGAGTTTTTTTTTACGAATATGGCAGTTAGTCGCAAAACTCTTCATACGATTTAATTTCTTCAATAAATTTTAATTTTTAAAAGAAATGCAGTAAAATTATTAAATTGTTTTATTTCACGGAATCAACTATCTTTACAAAAAAAAATGACAATTCATGTGGTTTAATATTATTGAATGAATAAAATAGAAAATTTTGTAACAGAAAAAGTGTACGTCACATTGTTAAAACGGGATAATTTAGAAAATATTTAATCCCTTGTAAGGCTTCCTTTTGCATCGAACATATCTTTAAGTCTTTTAGGCATCAAAGAAACTAGATTTTATGATATTTCTGCGGAAATATTTGTAATTTTTTCTTTAAAGTTATCTTCAAGTGATAAATAAATGAAGCTCTTCTATTTCTAATTTTCTGTCTTAAATGGATTCATAAAAATACCTCGTCAATTATTTACAAATGAAAAATGTTTCAAAATTTTACTTTATGATTATTAATTTGTGAAATTTCGTTATGTTATATACAGTTTTGCGACTATTCCCCTTATTCAAAAACGATTGTAAGAGAATCTAGCATGTTGACCTCACTGACCACGTCCTGAACCATATCAAAAAGGTGTATACAGATTGGGGTGATAGTGGCTCAGTGGGAGAAAATTAGTCAAATATTTTAAGAAGCCATACTCTGGCCTTTTAAAGACCTATCTCATTCAAAAAAGGAAGTCTTAGAACGTATGTCATTGCATAGAACACTGTTGGAATTGTGGGCTAAAGGCACGGCAGTTGAAATGAAGGTACTACTGCCGATTCTAATCAGGTCAATAAGAATTATAAATTTAAGACGAGTTCGTTACTGGGGCTCATGTAAAACTACCTTATATATGTGGAGAATGGTCTAGGCCAAGGATGTTCTAAATATCGAATGGCCTCATCGTTTAAATACTAATTTATAGTTTTATAAGTTTAAATCGATTATTGTGCTCCTAACTATGTAACATGAAAAAATAGGCATATAAAACATTACTCGAAATTAAATTTCTGTAAGTTTGAATTTATGTACATAAATATTGATATTTCGGTCTTGGCTTATAAATATAATATATTTAATATTCATAAAGTTTGACTTACCAATTATGAAATACTTCCAAATACTTTTGATCATATGTGTTATCGAATAGATGACTAGAATAAATTACTTGTATGATAGTATTTCTGCCCGACTTCACAATTTAAATCCTATTTTTTTATACCATTTAAAATAATTTCGATACGAAACCTTTTTTACAATTGATGATGCGGCCGTTACACTGATTTTTCTTATAATTTTAATTAAATGCCTTTCTTTGGTCAGTTCTTATCTTTCACAACTCTTCTTAAACTTTCAATAGATTCTGCTCGCTGTATTCTTGAGATACTTCTAAAATATATTTTAACACATATTTTACAACGTATTATCGAATGAATAACTAGAAGAAATTTCTGGTATGAAATGATTTTCTACCGACTTGACAATTTTAAAACACGATTTAATTCCGCCATTTATAATAATTTTTCTAGGCAACTTTTTTGTACAAGTAGCCGTAAGGCCGTTGCACTTATTTTACTCACAATTTTAATTGATTATTCTTCTATGGACACTTCTTATCTTTTGCAAATATTGATTTTTTACCTAAAACTAAAAATAATTTAATTGTTCCTATCAGAAAATTATTTTGGACAATTAAATTGAAGAGGTTTACTTACAAACGTACCGGGTGGTGCTGATTCTTCAAAAACTATAACATTACAAAAACAACTGACGTTCCTGTTTCTATTAAGCATATACAATTTTTGACATTTCTGTCCATAAAGAAATAAATTTTATATAGCTCAACTGTTCTATCAGCGCTATCTTGCAATATACAAGAAAACGATCTAATAACTAAGATGCCATACCAACGACATTAAAGGTTGCCCAAGTACATTTTCCATCAAGCATCGTGGCCAAAGCGAATTCATGCCAGGTGACTGCATTAGGTAATATTCTCTGCTGATTTCTATTCAGTTGTCAAACGTAAACTGTTTTGACAACTTGAATAAAATTTTGTATTTGTAAACAAAAAATGCTTTTGTTGTAGGGTCGACTTCAGCTGGTATGAATTCGCCTTGCTCGTCGGTGTCATACATACTAATACATTTTTGTTAACAATACCATAATGATAGATAAGCATTTTGATAGTGTTTAGACCGTTTTACCAGAAAATAAAAACACATAGTTAAAAATATTTTGAAGTTAGAAACAAATTTAACAATTCAATACATTCGAAAATGTACTTTGGCAACCTTTTAATTTCGTTGGTATGGCATCTCAATTATAAGATCTTTTCCTTGTATATTGCAAGGTAGCACTGATAGCACAGCTGAGCAATAATAAATATATATTTTTCTGGATAGGAATGTCAAAATTTGTGTATGCTTAGTAGAAACAGTAACGCCAGTTGTTTTTGTAATATTATAATTTTTGTAGAATCAGCACCACCCGGTACGTTTGTAAGTAAACCTGTTTAAGTGAATGTCCAAAATAATTTTCTAATACGAAAAATTAAATTATTTTTAGTTTTAAGTAAAATAATCAATATTTGTGAAAGATAAGAAGTGTTCAAAGAAGAGTAATCAATTAAAATTGTTAGAAAAATACGTGTAACGGTCTTATGGCTATTTGTACAAAAAAGTTGCCTAGCAAAATTATTATATGTAAATGGCGGAATTAAATCATGTTTTAAAACTGTGAAGTCGGTAGAAAATCATTTCATACGAGTTATATATTCGAGTCGTCTATTTGATAACACATCTGATTAAAAGTTTTTGGAAGTATTTCAAAAATATGGCGAGCAGACTTGCAATGGTAAGTAACTAGTTAATGATAGTAATACATACTATATTAATAGCCCGAGGCCGAAATAACAATATTTATGTAAATTCTAACTTGCAGAAATTTAATTTGGAGTAAATTTTATGTACTAATTTTTTATGTTAGAAATTAGGAGCATAATTATCGACTTTGTAAAATTATATATTTCTGTCTAAAAGTCAGGCCCTTCGATATTTAGAAGCATTCTTGACCCACACCGGTCTCCAAACACAAGGTCCTTTTTCATGACACGCTTTTACGAACTCATCGTAAATTTATAATTCTTATTGACCTGGTTGGCAGTAATTCCTTCATTTCAAATCCTGTTTCTTTAGCCCACAACTTCACAAGTGTTATATGCAGCTACGTTTCAAGACTCACTTTTGCTCATAAGATAGGGGTGTTAATTGCCTTAATATAACTTAAAAAAAGACAAATTTTCTCCTATAAAGTCACTACATCGCAAGCTGCGTGCACCAATATGCTAGATTGTTACCCAGAAAAATTCCATTGCGATACATCCACATTATTTCAGCTACTATATATGATGAGAAGCACGTATTAGTCACTAATTATTTTAATGTGTTATTTAAACCCAGTAGAACAGTATATTATGTAATGTAACTATTGTTGCGATTTCTAAAAACTATTTAATTGTCGATCTCTTCATCTGCTTTACTGTCCGAATATTGTATTCTGCCATGGAGTTCTTAAAACAAGTTGTTAAATATTTTTTAAAACATTTTCTGACTCAAATTTCGTTTCATCAATAATAGGCACCGTAATATAAAACTAACGGAATTTGCGTAAGAGATTGGTGTTTGGAAAAATATTTCTTGTATTCTTCTGCGAAGAATTTCATTATTTTTTTTTCTAATTAGATTTTGTTAAGAAAATTTCTTTCTTATGTTTTCAAAAATGTCCTTTTCATTTGGAAACATTTGTAATCAAAACTGGTATAAACTTTATATTACAAAGTATAATGAGTTGCTATTACAATAAACAATAAATAAACATGGACGTTGAAAAGAAGCAAAAAATTCAAGAATTGGAAAAATTTGCGTGAGAGCAGCAAATAGGTTGTAGTTTGTTTTTTTTTAAGTCAAATAGCATAAAAAAGAAGTATGATCGTATCAACTTTTCTATCAATGATCTGAAAGCAACAACAAAAAACCCTGTTGTTTTATGCCTTGCATTTGGATTAGTGTCCAGCTAGGTATCATGTATCATGTGTTTCAGCACTTTGAGTTGATAATGTTTTTTATTTCCCTTCATTAACGTAGCTAGATATTTTTGCTAGTGGGCAAAAAATAATTTTTTATTAATACTTCTGGAAGTTTCATTAATATTTTGAAATTATACCCTTCTAAGATTTTTTATAATAAACGCTTTTCGATATGTAGTTGAGAAAATGAAAAACTTCGTGTTATTCTCAACATATACAACATGTACATACATATAAATTTGCGTTTCGCTTGATAACGATTACTATCGCGACATTTAACCTACTGTAAAAACTGAGCTATAAGTCCGCTTAATCCGTAAGCAAATTCGAAAAGACTTGTGGGTAAAAATATTGTACTTACACGAACTGAAAAGCATTTAGCCGCATTTGCAGATGAAAGTAACATTCCTACTTGAGGGAAATTTCAAGCATGTCTCCTAAATAATAGAAATTTGGCGTCAATACATTATCGTATGAGCATATTTTATTCAATTCGTAATTTAAATGCGAAAGTTTTCTTTTCATTTACTATTTTTTTTGTTTATTTAAAACGTTTATAAAAAATTTGACACTTGTCACTGTAATTTACAACTTTTTTCAATGTAATGTCTTCTTAGTAATTACCACAATGGGCCTAAGCACTGGCCTAAGTGGGACGTTCTCCTTAGAGGAAGGTGCGCCAACTAACCTAATAATCATATGTAATTTGGCTTCCTGTAGGAGCGTTTTCGAACCGTAACCTAATTAAAAAATTTAACACTACTTTTTATGTAATTTACTACAAGAGTATTAAAAAATGCCACACTGCATCAGTAAATGGCAAGACAATATCGTGAGTTTGAATTTGTTTGCTTCAATAGAAATGAATAATAAACTCCTCCGAAATTTTCTTGGCTTGCGAATTAATACTTTATGTATAATCGTATTTAAGCCTGGTTAAATTAACGATTTGTATTTTTCATATTATGTGGTAATTTAAAATTTTATATATTTTAATTATGTGTCGCGGTACTTGTTGGGCTGATAGGTGGTATATTCATTTTATTTTTGTTATTATTCGAGCTAATCACAGAATAGTAAGTGATGCGACTAATAATGCGAATTAAATTGGCCAAAGTACGAGTATTATGAATGAATTAAAAAATAAATAAATTTATTGATTAGATTCGGAAAACATTAATTGTGAACATGCTTAAGTACCTTCCTGATCGGGTTTTAAAACTCCCATCTAAATTTTAAAACTCAATTTTCTTGATTATGCTTAATTAATTGTAGCAAACCTTAATGGTTTTCGTAATTCAACACCATTTAGAAAGTTGAAGAAAATTAAAAAAAAAATACAAACAAATTATTTTAGGTTTCATAATTGATATTGAAATGCAAGCGATGTTTGTGTTACAATCAATTCACTGGACATTTGCTCCCTTCAGAAGATCATTTCCACGCCCATATTTCTGGAAAAATACTCTTGTGTTTTCATTCTCTTTGCTGTGCACAATAAGCAGTTTAGTCTTTGTTTAAGCATCTTTAAGAACAGTACAGTCAATTCCTATCTGACGACTTAGAAATCAATTGTCAAAAATATAAGAAAATGAAATATTTGCGAACGTTTACATTACACAATAAAAGAAGATATTGTACGAGACAACATTTTGCTAAACCATATCAAGATATACCAGGTCCTCGCGGACCCTTTGGCTTAGGAAACATCTACAAATATCTGCCAGTCATAGGTGGGTACTCATGGCAAGCATTGCACAAAGCCGGTGCCGATAAATACGATAAATATGGACCAATTGTGAAAGAAACTATAGTGCCGGGTGAAGACATCGTATGGTTGTATGACCCGCAGGATATTTCAACTTTGTTGAGTGAAAAAGACTTTCCTTTGAGGAGAAGTCATTTGGGTTTGGAAAAATATCGAAATGATCGTCCACATGTATACAGATCAGCTGGCTTATTACCAACGTATGTGATAAAATTTTATTGGTCGGTCTTTTAAAGTAAAACTTAATTGTGTTTCAGAAATGGTTCTGAGTGGTGGCGTTTACGTTCCGAATTACAAAAGGAAATCAGTGCGCCGAAAAAAGCAAGAAGTTTTTTACCTCAGGTGGATGAAGTAACAAAAGAATTTTTAGATTTTTTACCAAAAAACAATGTTACAGATATTCTACCACAATTGACTCGTTTAAATCTAGAATGTAAGTATGTACATATCGAGCCTTTGGTGCAATACCGTCGTAATTCAAAAAATCGTGAACTGAGAAAAATGCATTTGAAGTTTCGAGCCATCTTTTTGATAGTATTTTCGTTTACTAAAGTTATTTTTTTACAAGTTTTTAAATAAAGAGGCATGTTTTGTAATGTTTTCTGTTTGTAAATTTCTTGTCATTATTGCAAATAAATACTGTTGGAAATAGCTGGAGGCAATAAAGACATTTGTAGCTTTAGAATCTGAACAGTTAGTGATATATATAACCATAATCTTTTTTTTTCCTTTAGATATATATTTCCCCAAAGATTATTTCTGCATCCCCAGCTCAAAAAATTCAAATTTTGAGTTACTGCGGTATTGCACCAAAGGCTCGATATGTATTTAATTTTAGTATGTAAGTGCACGTAATCCTGCTTTAAATCGAAATGCATATGTATGTATTTTTGCATATGATGTCCATTCACAACTGTTTAAAAACTTTATGAAACGAAAAAAATATATATATATAAAAGAATTTGCTGATGTTACTGAATAAAAGTAGTATATTGTCACATGAAATAATAAAAAATAAAAAAAAAAAAAATATGGTTCCATTAATAATTTCATGGACAAAATTTAAACGTATAATAAATCCAAGAGAAATATCTGCAAAAAATAAAAGCATCTACATATGCTAAACACTTGCTCGTCCCTCTTGAAAAGGCCGTGCAAAAACAGGATTAGGTGGTACATATTAAAATAAATACTTAATAGCACATATAAATTAATTTAAATATTTCCATTTAAGTAACATGCCTTATTACATTTGGCGAACGTTTAAATTCATTTAATGAGTCGGAGCAAGCACCTCATTCTCGATCCTCTAAATTAATGAAGGCTGCTGAAACTACGAACAGCAATATTCTACCCACAGACCAAGGCTTTCGTCTATGGCGATACTTTGAAACACCAGCGTATATAAAACTGCGTAAATCTCAGGAATATATGGAAAAGGTAGCAATAGACTTAGTAACTCAAAATATTAAATTCTATAAAGAGGCTGTAGAGGATGCTGAAGGAAAGCCCACATCGCCACATAAGGCTTGTTTAATTGAAGAATATTTAAAAAATCCCAATTTAGATCTCTGTGATGTAGTAGGCACAGCCGCTGACTTTTTATTAGCTGGTATCGATACTACTTCCTATACTACAGCCTTTGCTTTGTACTATATATCTCGCCACCCTTTAATAAAACAAAGACTTTATGAAGAGTCTGTAACAATTCTAAAGGAGCCCGATTCTCCGATCTTAGGAGACATACTGAATAGTGGCATACCCTACACTAGAGCTGTGTTGAAAGAAGTGCTTCGCTTGCATCCCATTTCAGTCGGTGTAGGTCGTATTTTAACTAGAGACTTAATTTTAGGTGGTTATCATGTACCCCAAGAGGTAAGTTGATAGGCGGATAAGAAGTTTGCATATACATAGTATGTATGTACATATATTGCACTTCATTTCTATATCACCCACAGACTGTGGTGGTTACTCAAAATATGGTGGCCTGCCGTTTAGAGAAAAATTTCAAAAATGCTTTAAGCTTCCAACCTCAAAGATGGCTCAATAATGGCAGAAGAAATATAAATCCTTATTTAGTTTTACCATTTGGGCATGGCATGCGTGCCTGCATTGCACGCCGTTTAGCTGAGCAAAATATTTTAGTTCTATTGTTAAGAGTAAGTTTTATTTGGATGTTTTATTTGCCAAATCGATAGACTCTATGACACAACAGTGTTCTCGAAATAAAATTAATGCTATAAACGCAATTAGGACGAACGACGGATTTCGCACAGCGCGACG
Source organism: Dexiosoma caninum (assembly GCA_963924685.1). NCBI lineage: Eukaryota > Metazoa > Arthropoda > Insecta > Diptera > Tachinidae > Dexiosoma > Dexiosoma caninum. The sequence goes on along the minus strand of OZ004729.1, from coordinate 39,873,876 downwards.
AACTTGTCGGTCTGTAGCAAAAATAAATATGTATAAATAAATTTCTATTTTCATGTAGCAGTTTATTATTATAGTATGACCATCTCAAAAAAAAACAAATAAAATTTTGTAAGTTTTACAAAAAACTGTCCAAAAACGACAAAAAAAAAACTATTGAAAAAATCATGTGAAATTTCTTAGCTTTTTTTAAAAATTTGGTTAAAGATTTACTGAAGATTTTGATATTAGCACCAAATGAAATGCCGCATATAGACCAACTGTACCATATAACAAACATATAATAAATAATCGTAATGAATTGTGACTAGCGTTGAATAATTGAAATTGTGTGTAGAATATTCATGAGTAGAATAGTGGGACCGATTTTGGCCTATTAGGCTAGGTCTTTTTGGAAAGAATTAAAAAATGAAATGAAAATGAAAATGAAAGAATAGTTACATAATAAAGCAATTCCTTAAAAAAAATAACTTTTCTAACTTTAAAATATAAAACAAATAATAATAATAATAAATAAATAAAAACGGTCATTCTATAACAATTTGTCTTCGTTCGTCGACGTAAAACTTAGAAATAAACCTATCGCAAAGATCGTTACGCACGACAAATATTCGTTACAAAAAATTTTGTAGTTCGTCGCAATTTATACCATTTCAATTCAATTTGAATAATACAAATTGAGAGTTGAAACAAGATTAAAAAATTTACATTTAGAGCGTGTAGTGAAACGGTAAAAATAAGTTTTTCAGTGGTGAAAAAAATTCCGTGTTCCTTTGTCTGGCTTTTCGATCCATTGTCAATTCTGTTGCAGTACATATGTAGGCACTCCCCTACTAACGTAAACTACTGGAGCAGTCAATTGCTCATCGCATTTTCGTATGTTAATATTTTCTGTGACAATTGAAAGGGTCTTTTTACGTGAGCAAATCACAGCAGCCGTGGGCAAATCTGACAGCCGAAAGTTGGCGCTGCTTTGACTTAATTAACGAAGCATGTCTGAAAAATTTCCTTCAATAGGAGCTCTGATATTTTTATGTACATACATACATATATACATATATACATATATGTATGTATGCAAATATGTAGATGTACAGTAAATATAATCGATTTGGCATGTGAAGCATTTGTTATTTCCATATCTCTGTTGTTAAATATTTATATTTATGTATTTTGTGTTTCTTAGCTTATACGAAGTTATGAAATAACATGGCAGGGTTGCGAAAATGAAATGGATGTTCTTACTGTGTTGATTAATAAACCAAGTAGACCCGTTTTTATTCAACTAAATCAGCGGATGTAGCATTTGAATGTTTGCGAAGCAAAACTTGAATAATTGAAATAAATTAGCATTTTTAAGCAAAATAAACCAAACATTTTTTTCGTTTAATTTTTTTTTCTCTTTTTGCTTTAAGTTACGGAGTCTTTAATAGTTTTTGGATATTTTCATTTTAAGAATTTTAAAAAAGCTAAATGGTAAAAAAAATCCAATTCACAAATTATTTCATAGAAGGTTTTTATTAAACTTTTTTTATTCTTAACTTTTGTAACATTGAATTTCTTAGTGGATCAATAAGATAAACCTGATGGTTTCATTACAATACGATTACATTCCATGTTTATAAAGAAAAAATTCTCTGTATGACTTTTTTTTAAATTTGCTTATTGAAAGGGTCTTGAAGAAAGTGGGATGGAGTACGAGACATGACTTAAAAGTTCAAGGAATTTTTGACAAATCCTTATATACATATGTAAATCTAGTTTTATACTGCTTTAAAACTAAATCTATTTCTTAACTTTTTTTGGTAAAAATATAACATTTTATTTTTGTTTTACAGTTTAGGTTCTAAAATAAGAATTTAAATAACATTTTATTATTTAAAAAATTAATTACTTCACTAATTGCTTCAATTAAATAAATTATTTATTTGTTTATATTGTATTTACAAGTCTTTTCATATACGAACAAAATAATAAAGTAAATGCTGTAATTAATATATCGTCACAGCAAATGCTATAAGCCCTGTCTAACATTTTAAAAATTCAAATAATTTACTTATTCTGTTATATATATGTATATATATACTTCTGATCTGTTAATTCCAAATATGTAAGTTACTTCCCAAAATTTTACTTTTTTTTCGCAGAAATAAATTTCTTGATCCTTTTTTAATAGTATTGCAAAATGTTGTGGTAATTGTCAACATATTTTTTAATTTAAACAAGTTTTTTTGCTTCTCCTGTAAAATTTTTAAAATGTTCGATGGGTCTTCTTGTATTTTCACTGACGATATGTAAGTATATAATAATTGCAATGCATTTGCGTTAAATAAATAAAAAAGAATAAATGTTTTAATTATAAATGTTTCACTTAGTACTTTCAATTGTTTTATAAAAAAAATTTTCTAGAAGGCCGTTTTTGTTCTATACTGAGTCCATATAAACACTAATGTACGAGGTTTGTTCAAAAGAGAAGGTGAATTTTGTTTTCTTTATTTACAATGGCGTGGTGCATCATGAGTTCTTGCCAACAAGTCGTACGGTTAATAAGGAATACTACAAGGAAATTGAGCGACGTTTGCGTGAAGCAATACGGCTAAAACGATCGGAATTATGGAAAAAAATCATGGATTCTGTATCCAACCAACTCACACATCAATGCTTGTTCGTGATTTTTTGGCCAAAAACAACACCCTAATCATGCCTCAACCACCTCATTCACCAGATTTGGCTTCCTGCGACTTTTTCCTATTTCCAAAACTGAAGAGACTAATGAAAGGAAAGCCTTTTGCCACAATTGATGAGATAAAGTCAAAATCGACGAACGCGCTTTTTAGAAGTGCTTTGGAGAATGGAAGAAGTGCTGGCACAAGTGCGTTATATCCGAGGGAGATTAGAAATAAATACTTTTAAAAAAAATTCAAAATTCACCTTTTCTTTTGAACAGACCTCGTATGTATAATTCAAGGTTCTATTATTTACGGTCATATATTTTTTTTATGCTCCATAGAAATTAAAACTTTACCGTCGTATTCATAAAATTTTTCCGGATTTATAAAAGGTATAAAAATGGAATTTTGGATGTAAATATGTTTATTAAACGTTTTATAAATAAAAAAAAATATATTTATGAATAGGGCAGTTAGTTAATATTTCCTAATGGAAAATGAAGTCTGTATATACAGTCAGTAAGTGATAATCTAAATAATTTTTTCGTCTAAACAATTATCAGCAACTTAATCCAAAAATATCAATATTTTTATGTTGTTTCTGTCTGTTTGCTCGAAATTTTGAAAATTTCCATAAAAATATAAAACCGAAATAAATTTGTTATTTCTAGAAAGCAATAAATTCAACTCTCCTTTTTTTTCGCAGCCAATTACAAAATAAGCCCTGATCTCTAACAGAAATATGAACTTTATACAATTTGGGAACAATTTGAGGTTAAAAATATATTTTTGTCTGGGACCAGTGCTCAGGCGATGTCCCCCTACGTATTCTTTGCATTGCATCGGAATTAGTTAAGAAGTATGCATGTAAGTACGTGGTAATATCTCAAGAATAGAGTTGCCAAATTTTGATAAAATCCACAAGCGCCATTACAAAAAAAAGCATTAGTTGGAATTCGGCTTCGAAATTTTCTTGAAAACATTATTAATTCTCATAGTAATATACAATAAATCGGAACTTTTCAACTTTTCCGAATTCTAATCGAATGCAGATATATTTTTTCGTAAAAGATAATTTCTTCTTTTTAATCTTTGGGAGTTATTAAAGTTTAAAGTGCTATGGCATCGCGATGTAAATGCATATTTGTCATAATAAATTAATAATTTTACAAGGCCTTCCCAGCATTTCATGTCATCGTACAAAATTTGGGGTTAACTTTTTGAAAATATTTTTTTCCAAATAGAAAATTGAAGATGTGTCACTGGCTTTTGCTTTAGAAAGTTGCTTCCTGTTTTTGAATTACAAATACAAAATTATTATTTCCTGACGATGCTACCTATTTGGTAGCGAAATATTGAAAAATAAATAATTGTTAAAAACTTTTCATAAAAAAGACCATCGCTCAAAAATAAATATAATTAAAAAAAACAAAATATTACTACAAAAATACAATATAACATACGTACATACATAAATACATTGAACACTTTCTAAGCTCTTCACGATGCATCTCCATATAAATGAAAATATAAAGACGAAGAAGAAAGTTTTTTCGTAAAAATACACTACAGAAGAAATTAATTCTGGCTATAACTATAAGAAACTTGAAGTTTGGTCGTTTTGTTCTGTTTCGTTTCCTTTTCTAAATATTATTGTGGGATTTTTAGGTCTAAAAATATGTATGTGTGATCCGTGTTAATTCTGTTTTGTAATATTTATAATTGTACAATAAATATATTGTGATTGAGTGTGTAAATGTGATTATGAGTTTTCTCAATTCAGTGAGTATCAGAAGTTCTGCTCCTAAAGCTCTAAGAGCAGAACTTCTTCGTGTTAGAGTGCGTTTAAGAGTGAAGAGTCCATCATACGGTCGTCGTATAGACTTAAAGTTTTCGAAGCTCTAATTTTACGCACCGAAGGTGGCACGTCTCCGGGTGTTTTGACTCGCTGGCTGGGATCACGTAGTCGTTCATTGCTGGCACGGGCGTTAAATACTTCACGGAATACTTCTAAGCTACGCTGTCTTCGAAATTGCGGTTCTGAACTTGACTGGCTTCTCAATATGGCGGCGTTATTAAGGGCCGCAGCGTTTGGATTTTGTGGTTCAATTAAATGGCAATTCGAAGAGCTGTCAATGGACAGGTTAGTTGATATTGATCTGGTGACCACGTGAGAAGGTGTGGACTTTCGTTTATCTAAACTTTTAAGTCTGTATTCTACAACACCGTCTAATTCATCCACATCTCCTTTGGCCTCATCGTCATCACATTCATCATAGAGCACTTTGCCGTTGTGTATGTCCTCCTCTTCAATTGTAGTGATCGGATTCGATTGCAAACTGTTAGGAGGTGTTTTAAAATCATTCGTTTGGCCCAATGGACTCAAATCTAAATTATTTGGTCTTTTATTTTGTACATAACCGTTGCTGTTCGTCGCCATAGCACTTGATTTATCACAATTCGTTTTTTCCTTGTCTATAAAACTTATGATCACTGGATTGTTGCCGATATTTTTCTCTACTAGATTCGACTTTTCATCGCCGCCATTTAAGTGACGAAAAATGTCTAAATTATCCAGTTTGCCGTTTTTGCGAAAGAGGCGCTTTTGTATAAGAGCTCTCACACCATGCCAGCCTTTAAGTTTGGCATCTGTATTTTGCTGTTTGGGGAAACCTTGTCCCATATGAGAAGATTCATCTTGTTCCAACGAGGGAAATTTTTTTGAGTTGCCGCCGGATATTAACTCCTCCACAGAAACGTCATCATCCAAGCAGTTAAATTTATTATCTTCTCCAGATTGTTGTTGAAAACTATGTTTTTTACTACTTTGTATAAGTTTTTGGGGGTACTGAGTCACTTTGGGTGCCAAATTTCTCTCCTGGCAGGGATTTCTACCCTGATAAGGTTGCAGTTGCTGCTGGGGTTGTATTAAATGATTCTTTTCAGTGCTGCAAGAAGTTGACGCGTGCTCATTGTTGTCTTTCAAGTAGGGAAACAGTTTCATATTTGGTGGTGGATTGAACACGTTGTTAGTATCGTTTGTTATGGTTTCAATATTGTTGGGTGAACGAGGTTTGTGGTCATAAAACGATTCTGTTTCTGTGTGTAAAGTGCCCAGGTTATTAGTGTTCAGTAGAGGTGTTGTAGCTGTGAGATGGGCAGTTAAGCGAGCTCCAATGGTTGCGGCTTCATGCATTCTTTCCTCAGCACATAGTGAAGTTAAACGTGCCTCAGCATCATGATCCCAACAATCCTCACAAGTATCTTTTATTAATTTTGCTGCTGGACCACCTCCCCAACCTGTCGGAAATAGAGGTCTAGCCTTACGTCTTACAACCAAGGATTGCATTTGATCGAAAGAGGGATGTGAACCAACTTCCAATTCATAAGGAGCTTTATAGAGCGGCGTTACTTGTCCTTGAGGATAAAAATCTGAACAACGTGTTGCTACTTCCCACAATACCAAACCTAATGAGTAAACATCCATCTGTTTTAAGGAAGTCTCACAGTCTCTTAAGTTTACAGCACCCTCTAAGAGTTCAGGAGCCATATAACGTAACGTTCCAACTTCATTAATGGATTTTGTTTCTGCTTCTGCTACTTCTCCTTTGTATTCGTAACGAGCACCAAATACTTTTAATGCAAAACCAAAATCGGCAATACAACAGGTACGATCAGCTTTAACTAAAATATTTCTAGTATTTAAATCCCTGTGTGCTATACAGGGCTTATGTTCATCGCCTCTTCTTAGTTCGGTGTGTAAATGTGATAGTCCTCGCGTAATCGTTTTCACCATCCCACAGAATGTTTCAAAACTGACGGTGTTGGCAAGCAGCCAGTCTTGTAGGCATCCAAAGGGTGCCAGCGACAAAACTAAATGGTATTCCAATTTACCTTCCATCGTATGACGTTCATCGTAACCTGTCGATGAAGATTTTGTCCATTCAAGATTTTACAATAGAAATAAAAATGGCCGTTAAATGGAAACTTACCAAAATATGTCAGTAAAGCTGGGCAATCCATTAAAGGCAGGGAATATATATTCCTTTCATTGATAAAATATTGCTGATGGGCCTCGGGAAATATTTTAACAGCCACCTCTTGATCATGTAATAAACCCTTCATAACCGTTCCGTATTTGCCACTATCCAGCATACAAATTAAATTCAAATTGTCCACGTTACGTAAATTGGAACTATAACCTGGTCCCGAAGGTGCCAAGGGAGCTTCTTCGGGCTCTGGTTTTTCCCGTATGCTACGAAAATATATAAATGTCGATAGCAGCGTTATTAACAGACACATTATTAGCACTGCTAACCAAAGATTTGTTGTGGACCAATTAAATTTATCTTTCTGTTTTAATAAGTTCGACGCTTCAGCAAAATTGGTCTTGGACAACTGCAAAAGAAATGTACGTGAAAGATTTTTACTGAAATTTGTATTGTTTTATTTGTATTGTTACCTCCAAGAATGAGGGCTCCACTATGGATACATTTTTATTGCAGGAGTTGCCCGAACAGCAACAATAATACATGGAACTGTTGCGTGAAGTAGATGTGGGCGAAGAACTGACACATTCCGAATGATTACAGGTGGCATTACCTTCGGTGCTTTCTTTCCAACAACCTAGAAAATATTTCAAATTGACATATTTTTATTATTGAAATACAGTGGAGTTCGATTATAACGAACTCCGCGAGACCGGGTAATTTTGTTTCATATAGGCAAAGTTCGTTACAACCGGAGTAAATAGTTTTTTATTCGTAGTCTCAGATGTTTTTTTTAATGTTTTCTTAATTTGTTGAAATTTTTGAAAAAATTTCTTTATTGGAATTTCACTTTATTCAGGGTACAGATTTGCGAGTGGCTGTTCTTTTTTTTCCTAACTTTTTTTTCAAAGTTCTATTTAGAGAATTTATATATTCTCTTTTATTTGACCTTTTTTATAATTTATTTTATTATTTAATTATTAAGCTCAAATTCGTCATTCTTTTATAATTATATTTTTTGTATTTATTTTCGATATTTCGTCAACGGTTTATTTCCCGATGATGTTATCAAACTGTTAATGAAATGTTGAAAATAAATACAAACACTATAATTATAAAAGAATACCGAACTCGTACTTAATAATTAAATAAATTTAGAGATTTATATTTTTATGTGCTGTGGTTTTAACTAAGGGAACAAATGTTATCAAATTGTGATAAATAATTAAAATTTTCCCAATACGCCAGACAAAAATTAGCAATTTTTTTGTTCGTTATAACCGTATAAATTTCCATGCTTTTTTCTTTACGGGGCTTATGAAATGGTTCGTTATAAACAATATTCGGTATAACCGGAGTTCGCTATAAACGTATTAATTTTTATGTAATGTTAATGCAAAACTGTTGAGATCGGAGAATTTGTTCGTTGTAAGCTAAAACCGAACTCCACTGTAGTTTTATTTTTTGCTTTGCATTTAGACACATGTACTTCACTGGCGCGCCACCCATTAATAATTTACAGGAATTATATAAGAACTGTGGGCCGCCAAAAGGTGCCAAAATGCAAGAAGTTCACTTCTCTCTGCAAAGTTATTGTTAAACAGGAGCTCATTTAAGATTAATTGTTTAAATCAGCTCTTGCATACTTAAGAAAATTTAACCCAAGATATTCTGGATAATGAGGGGTATCTTTATTGAATATATACCATATTATTTACTCCACTACAGGGTTTGCAGTTTTTTTTTTTAGAGGTTTGGCTGCAAAAGTATTTAATTCTGATCACAGTGGTGGTTAAATGTTTTTTTTTTTTAGTTTTGCTTTCCTTTATTATTTTGGCATTAAAGAGGCAAGCAACAAGTCAATTAAAATGTGTATGAAATATTAATATATTACTAATAATTAATAAGAGCCTTGTGTTACAAATTATTAGCAACGGAATGAAAGTTCCAAATATATTTGAAATAAAAAAAATTTTAAAAGTTCGCCCGAGCAGGGACTTGAACCCTGGACCCTTGGATTAAAAGTCCAATGCTCTACCGACTGAGCTACCCGGGCACTTGAATATCTTTAGACTCTTAACAGTTTTGTCGCTTATTTGAGTACCAAAATTTAAAGAGTACAAGTTTTTAAGAGAGTTTCGCCAGCGTTGCCAAATATGAATATTTATAACTTATTTTTAGTTTCTTAAAGCATCATTAAATTTAAAAAAAAAAATATAGAACTTATTAAATGAATGTAATTTAAATTTTAAGAAAAAGATAAGGGCATCAGGGACTATAAATAGCAGTTATCAATTTCAATAAATAATTTTAGAACAATTATTTGGGGGGAAAAAAACAAAAATAAATTCATATAAAACATTTTTTTTTGGGGATTAAATATTAGACTAAAAAGTTTAACCATCTGTCATTCCTCATTATAATTTTTAAAATCGCTTTGAAAATTTTAAATTAAACATTCCATGTTAATACTTGCATGGCAATTGCGAATTAGTAAAATATTTTTTAAATTCAACGAGGTCATTTTATTTCGCTGCTTGGAACAAACGTTTTTCATGTCTGAAAATATTTGTTCGCATAAGTAGTGAAAAAAAAAATTATAAATATTTTAAATACATTTTTTTGAGCTGGGGACATATCACAACATCTAAATTTTGCTAGAGTTCTCATTTTATTGAAATCTTTTACCTCAAATCTAAGTATTATTAGCTCTGATTCAAACGTGTTCATTACCTGCTTTTAATGTTTTGTAACATAAAAGGCATTGAATGTTTTGAAAAGCATCGTTTACCATAAAATACTTTTCACATTTCATTTCGTGAACTTTTATTATTTTTTAATTTTTTTCGTATTCAATTCTAATTCCAATAAGAAACAACAACAATGCTTAATAAATTTCTGAAAAAAATGACAACAACCATCCGCATGTGTATTCATCGCTTGCTCAACAACGACTGAATGAAAGTTTTTAAAAGAGAATAACAACTGTCTGTGTAAATTTTTCAACAAATGTTGTATGTGGCGAACATCACTGCTGTAGACAAACGAGTTATAACAGGTTCAGCCATATAAATTTTTGGAGCTGTGGCTGCGGCTGGGACTGTGTAAATTTACACAGCTCCGCTTTGGAAATATGTTTTTTTAGTTATGGCTGCCGCTGATTGCATTTTGGCAGAGTGAGCTCTTTCTTCAGCTGTTTGAATAAAAAAGCTACAGCTACAGAAAAAGTACAGTCGTTTTCTTTGTGTGAATATTCAAGATACGTTTACTGCCTTCACACGCTTTTAGTATAAAATTCAGTAAAGAGAAAAGAAACTTTTTTTAGGTATTCATTGAAGTCGAATTTTTGTAAATAATTTTAGCCATTTCCGTTTTTAATTACATTGTGACGTCTTTTTTATTGGTATTTAAATTTCATACCTTGTTTCACAATCTGTGTTCCGTTGGCGGTGATGCTCCACAGAGAAAAACAAAATGTGTAATCAGCAGAACACACTCGATAAATAGGCGTGCTTGATATTTCAGTGTCCAAATTTGTATTTACAGAATTTTGTAATTCTTTCGCTGTTAAACCCGAGGAATCAAATTGTGGAGGATCATATTCATCCGTATCATCGTCTTCATCTAATAGTATGTGATCATCTTCCTTAAAGCTAATGCAACCAAATGTAGATGGAGCTGTAATATTGACGACATTTATAACTAGGAAAAAAATATTTAAGGCACACGAGAACTTACCAGTTTTAACTATATTAAATAAAACTATAACATATAAGAAAATAATTTGAATGTGATTTGCCATTGTTATTTTCTCTGAGGCAGTTTTACGTAGAAGAGCCTTTAAATTTTTTTTAGTTTTTTGTATTATTAGTTTATTTGTCTAGAGGGTTCGCTCCTTCCTGACTTTTCAACGATATGTTTTTTATTCAATACCAACATTTTTTCCATCTAATTCCATTTTGGACATTTGCATGTTTCTGCAAAAAAGTTAAAATACGCACTATATTTTGGTAAATGCTTATTAAGACGCACTAGGTATACAAATTTAAAAGATGGGTGCAACCACGTTATTTGTGACTGTTTTGTTTTTCTAATTTTGCCTTAGACATTCTTCATACTAGTAATTGTGTCTAGTAGATAAGGCATGTCTTACTTTCAATCGTGATAAGCATTCTTCATTAGTATGCCTTTCAATATTAAATACTTTTCCAAATAGTTTGCTATTGTACGCTTTTCGTTTTATTGATTGCAAATTTAACGATCGAAAACGTTATGCATTCGATTGATTTAATTTAACCCTCGATTGGTATATATTTTATTTCCTCGCTTTACAAATTGTATGTTAATTTTTAGTTATTAAGCAAAATAAACGAAAGAAAAAAATATAAAAAAAATATTTGTAATTGCTTTTGAATACATTTATAACAGTTTTTTCATTAAGAAAATACCTCCGCATAATCAAAGTAGGATTGATATTTTTCTCCAATAGACAAAGTAATTTAACTATACCTATTTAGGGTTAAGTAATTGTCGCTCTCGGTTTCTCTTTATCAAAATGAAAGAATATGAGGGGAATAGTACGACGCTCTTCTTTAATAATGCTTGTGTTGCCAATGTTTTCGTTTTAAATATTTTGAAATTGTGCTTTTTATATTTTTCCTGTTGACTTTAATAAAGTAAAACATTCGGCTTAATTATTACTGTGAATAATTATAGCAAAATTTATTAACAGGATGACAAACTAGTTTTGAAGGAAACCGAGCATTTATTACAATATACATACATAATTAAATTTACGCATTACAATGGGATTATACTAGAAACGAATGGAACATTAGCATGTTAATTTAAAATTTTCTGGCATAATTTTTCAAGGCACACTTATACGTATATGCGTGACTATTTTTTATAAAATAACGCACACAATGACAAATATTGAAGTTGAACATTGATCGTGTAGCATTCGCTTAAGAGAATTACCTCCTTCTTGATTATTTAAAGTTTTTTTTTCATTGCTAATTTAGCGGTAAATTGTCAGTTTCCGTAAGTGCAAAGACGTCAACTCATTAATATTTAAATTTGAAATTATTAATTAACGGTGTTGAAAACGTAATTACGAACAAGAAGAAGAATTTTATTAGGCGCATATAATTTGGTGCGAGTTGTATTATTGTACTATTTATTTATGAATAAAAATAGAAACTGTCCCTGGAAGAGGAATGATTCCCTTCCTGATATGATTTTCGTCCAATTCATAGTATTACTGAAATTATGGGTCAATAATAATTATGTATGTATATATTGCCAAGATGTAAACGAATATTATTAAACCAATAAAGCATGTAGATTGCAGACTGTCCTGTCCCCTCATGAAAATATATTAAGAGCCCAAGAGTCTGTTGTCAAGGCGAATTCATACCAGCTGGCCACATTAGTTAAAATTCTCATCAGCTGATTTGTGTTCAAGTGTCAAAGTTTTTTGTTCAACAAAATAAAATTTTTGTATTTCTAAACAAATTGTTATTGTAAGGACGAATTTTATTGGTATGATTCGCTATGCTTTGTTATAACAGGTTATAAGGAACGTGTGAAGTGAATTCCAGTTCCGAGCAACAAACAGGCCAGAATCAATAGAGTCGGCCTTGACCTATTGATTACACGTATGTAATATTTTGTTTATCTTCTTTATAATTTATAATTGCTTGAACAAGAACTAACAATTATAGTGTTAGTCAGTTTATTAGTTTATAAAATTCTCTTATTCTGGTGCTGTAACCGATTCTACACATCTCTCCATATAACTCGCGCGTATCTATGGCGCCACATAATTGCATACCTACGTTGTTTTTAACCTTTTTGCAGTCTCTTGTATTTATTTTTTTGTTTTTGTCTTTTAAATTGTAATATTTGTTGTGTGTTTGTTTGTTTCCGACTTTTTTTATGTCTTTTGGTCTTATTATTTCGATAATGGTCCGGTTGTTTGTGCAAATAAGTATCTTGTTTAAACTTTAAAACAAGAGAGATATGTACTTTTATAGTTTTGCAGTTAGTTTTTTTCCCTCGTCTTTCACCATCCATATACACATTTTTTGTATGGAAAGTAACATCGCCAAATGCATTTTGCTACGTTTTGTTTTAAACAAGAAATTAATAAGAAAAAAATATTTTCAATCACATGAATCATTTTATACCGAGGAAGAACAGAACGCACTTGTTCCTGGTGTGTGTGTGTGTATTAATTTTTCTGCATTTTTGACAAGTGAAAAAATGTTTTAATGTTAATGACTCGTTTTGAAGGCTTTAGTTTAGGGATGTTTTGTTTTTATTCTCGGCTGTCACAGTGGGTGGTGGATTATTTTATTTGTGCTTGTTTGCAAATGTTTCTCCTCATGCCGCGAGTGCTAGCTGGAGTGTGGCAAAGACATTGATTTTTCACCAAATTTAAGTTGCAATAAAAATATTAAATTTTGACCATACATCCTTTTTTTTAAAAAATATTTGCTATTGTTTTTCCACTTTAAATTTCTATTTGAATTCATTATTAATTCAATTTAAATAGTATTTATTTGTGTAATAAATTAATAAATTGCAAAATTATGGTTTATATTTTTTGTTCTGTTTTCGAGGGGGTTTTAATTTAGTTTTTACCTTTTTTTTTGGCCCAATAAAAACATTTTATGGGCACATTTTATAAGTTTTGCACTTTTAACATTGTGTTTAGTTGAGAAATGGTAATAAAATTTAATTTTGAATAAATCAATTTCAACGTGAATGTATTTTATTGTCGTGTATTATTTGCTTTAGTTAGTTCTGTATGAAAGTACATACATATATTTTTTTTGTTTGTTTTTTTTGTAGTAGCCGACCGGCGCCAGTTTCTCTGCTTTTAATAGTTTGTAAACGTATTTGCGTAGCAAGCACACCGCTTTGAATTAAAGCTAAATTGATTCTGTACAAAGTATCTGGCTTTAACAGATACAAAACTTCTACTTGCTTCTGTTAACTTTCAAGTTGTTTTCCAGTGTTGCCAGCATGCATGTCTCCAAAATAATTGCATAGCAATATGTAACTTTTTATATATTATGCGGCCCAGTTGTAATGTTACAAAATATAAATCTGGGAAGATTTTGTGTTTGCATTCTATGGAAAAGCTGGTAATTTCATTAAAGTGCTGCCGTTGTGTTTAAGCAAAATTGACCAAAGCCCATAATTTATTATAAATGTATTTTAATTCAAGTTCTGGCAATAAAAATATATCAGAAATAATTTATAGATTTATTGATTTTTTTTGACCTTAATTCTTTTATCAAACTTGTATTTTCGTTAATAATACAAGTTTTATATTATTAAACTAAAATTTCTACAATTGTTAATAAGTTAAAAAGTGAAAACTCACATAAATTGTGTTTCAGTCATCGAATTTACGTAATACATTTTTGTAGGTGAAATAGTCATTGTAGACGAAATTAATCGAACCAAGTGCGTTCATAACACCTTTCATACCGAAAATAATAACTGCAGCATGTTATCGAAATTTACGTTTCGAGAAGTCAAAAATCAACTTTTAGTCAATCATTTGCGTAAGCGGATGTTACCTGTAACAACATAGTTCTTACCATTTTATATAAATTTTTTAGTCGTGGCAACACTGCTGTTCATATATATATAAAAGCTCTTATTGAAATTCCGTATTGCCAACTCAGTGCGTTTAAGAATAATTTGTTTTTTTTTTCAATTTGTGTTGGGGATAGTGTCCGTGTGAATGTTCTTCCAATATTTTTACCGTTACAGTTTACATTTTAGTGTCAAGAAAAAAATCCGTTTACAGTTTAAACAGTATAAATTTGGCAATATTTTTACTATTAGAGATTTTTTAGTTTTGTTTTCATTTTTTTTAAGTAAAGTTTAAATATTTGAACTTTTTTAATCCAAATCTTTAGTATAGTGAAAGTATTTTCATAGCTTTTAGTTATATTCACGCTTTTCGTATTTGGCGTAGACGTATTTCGAATACTGTCGTATTTGTAGTCGCATGTATTTTATGTGTTAGCGTTTTCGCCAACTACGGTGCATTTTTTTAAATACGCCGCGACGAACACGATAAGAGGGATTATAAATTGTTTATGCTTTTGATTTTTTAACAATTTAATTCTGTTTATAAAAATTCGATTTATTGAACAAATATTTCAAACTTTTAATCGAATTTCAAAACATGGAATTTCAGCTCATTTATAAAAATGCATTGTTTTTTTTCTTGGACCTTCACTCAGGGGATGACTCCTATACATGCGCAGCATTGTGCCGGAACTAGAAAATAAAGTTTTGGGAGAAAGGATAGAGGAAGTAGTGTTTATTGACACGCTAAAAAATAACTGTGTTCTCAAGTTGTTAATGGAAGCTGTTACGTAGTTTTTAGATCGCAAAGCAATGATAAGATAAATATTTTTGTGTTCGTCTTTCTATTCACACATAAATGCAATTCATTTATTTATTTTTTAATTTATATTTTATTTATCAAATTTTATTTATCAAATGCGTGCGCGGGTAGTACCTTGCCCGCACATTGACCAAAACCAATCCGCAATCCATTGCGTTCACAATGCCCACGAATAATAACTTCATCTCCATCCTGCAAAAATTTACGAACTGCACCATCCTTTAAATTAATAGTTTTTGAACCACGCCAGCTTAATTCCAGCATGGAGCCATATGAGTCTTCTGTTTCACCACTGATGGTGCCAGAGGCCATCAAATCACCAGGACGCATATTACAGCCAGTAATCGTATGATGAGCAATCTGTTGCATGGCAGTCCAATACAAATATTTGTAGTTCGATTTGGAAATTTGAGATTCTTCGCCATTTTCGGCTAAAATAGTAAATTGATTATAGAAATTATAGAATTATCAAGTTATATTCTCTTACGTTTTAGAAACACTTCCAAATTGATATCGAAATTGAAAAGTTTGTCATGCTTCAAGTACGGGAAAACCTCGGGTTCTTGTACAAAATTATCCACCACAAAAGGTTCTAAAGCAGCAACTGGTATAATCCAAGGTGAAATGGTTGTACCTAAATTCTTGGCTGTAAATGGACCCAGAGGCACATATTCCCATTTTTGTATATCACGAGCACTCCAGTCGTTCATTAAAGTAAAGCCAAACACATTCTTCCAAGCTTCTTCGATGGGTATACGTTCCCCTAATTTATTGCCGGGACCACCAATAAAGAAAGCCATTTCCAATTCGAAATCTAATAATTTGCAGGCACCAAAAACGGGTGGTTGACCGTCAACTGGCAAAGTTTGGCCGAACGGACGACGTATAGGGGTGCCTGAGACAACCACCGAACTGGCACGTCCATGATAACCCACTGGTATATGCCGCCAGTTGGGCATTAAAGCATTTTCTTTGCCACGAAACATAATGCCGACGTTGGTGGCATGATGTATTGATGAATAGAAATCAGTGTAGTCGCCAATATCAGCTGGCAAATGCATTTCACATTCTACTTGAGCTATGATAACACTAAAAAAAAGTCATTTAAATTTCGATCAACATTTCAGACTTTTCAGAAAACAATATAAATGAATTAAGTTTTTGATTGAAAGCATAGAATATAATAATCCGATATCTGTGAAAAATTAAGCACTTTTAAACTTATGTGTATATTCACATATGTAATTATGAACGTGCATTACACAAGTTTGTTAACCGTGTAGAGGCAAAAACGCGTATAATATATAATGTCTATAATATGTTACAACAATTATAAAAATAATTTATAAATAATATATTATAATTTATAAACAACAAAATGATTGTTATTATTATCTATTTTTGTACGAAGAAACTTACTCCTCTTCACTCTGTTATTAGTTTAGAGATTTTGCCGCTAAATCTAGCTTTTTCGAAGCGAAGATCGCGCGAGAAATTTAGCGGGAAATCTAGCGCTTTTAAAATAGCGCGCTGCGGTAAGGAAAGAAGATTTAATCGATGTGATAAATTTTCAATATAATAATAATTGTTGTGTAAAGTGGATAGAAAAAACGACAACAACAGTATTTTGGTCAGAAGTTTTCAATTACAGAGATTCAAGTGGAAATAATCCATTTAAAGAATTAATGGAATTTGCATTCGAAATTTTGTGGAAACCAAGTAGCGAAATAAACTTCTAACTTTACGTCAGATAAAATTTCAACTGCTTATGTACATATGTATGTATATATATACATATATGCATGTTCGCATATATGCATATATACTGTCTTATTTATAAAAAATATGGAAAACATTTTGCAGATTCAATTCTTAATTACATATTATACATACATACATATGTACTTTAAAATTGTGTGGCCTATATCTGAGCAATAAATACTGGAATGATTATGAAGTTCCAGTGTGTATCTTAAGAAAAGTAGGAACATTGGGGACGATTGGATCAGTCTTTTTGAAACCATGAGATTTCAAAAATATAATTCTACTGAAATGTTATTTTATTGATAGTTTTCTTTGTTTTTGTGATTTAGATGAGTGCATTTTTTAATCGTAGAAGATTCGTGGGAGAAACTGTTACACGAGCTGATACTTCTGTAAGAAAATGTGCAAGGCAGATTCAACTAGGTAGTAGCGTTTGGTATTGTTGTACTACAATGCAACAAATACACGTATTTTTCTTTGTATAAATTTGTTCTCTATGTCAAAAACATGTACTGAAATAGAGAAGTATTTGCAAAGAAACAAAACCAAAGTAAACGAAAGTAGGTTTTGCCACTCTTAACAAACAACAAATAACGAATCATTGATACGAGCAAATTAGAGCCACCTGGCTTAACGTTGCCACATAGTAGAAGACGCCTTGAAAATGTGTAAAAAAGTAATAAATAAAAGAAGTCGATATTTTGTTATTGTTACTCGTCACATCATCGTCAAAATCTTCCTTTACGAGTTGTGCATTAAACAGAGTCGCCTAACAAACAGCCAATACTAGTTCCGTACATACACATTTATGGTTTTGTATATAGTACGCATGCATGCAAATAAAGAGCATTTTTTATTTATTTTCATAGAATGTGAGTGTTTTTTTTGGATATTTAAACTTGTTAGCTATTTTTAGATCTAGCGGCAAACTCATGGAAAAAGTTGGCAACACCGTTTCTCTTTTAAAATAAACTGCAATGTAGAAATAAAAATAAAAATTTTCCTACTTTCTTTACCTCTTAATTAAATTTGCATTTTGTGCCAGTTCCGAATTTTTCAACAACAATTCACGGGTTTTTGAACGCACTATATTCCACGCCGCGTACCCAAGACTCATTAGCAAATTCAATGTTTCTGCATTCAAAGCACACTTAAAGTATAACAGTTATAAGGATATTTTTTTATACAGAAAGGATATTGTTAGGATAATTTACCTGCACTTCTGGTGGATAAAAGGAAGAAACACCGCTCAAATCTAGAAGACTATCACCAATGGCAACACACAAACGTTTGCGCGGCTTTTCATATGAAAAAAATAAATGAACAAAAAAATACAAAAAAGGCAAATGTACATACAGTAAAAATTCGATAATCCGGATAATTGATTGCAGACCCCAATCCGGAGTAGCGAATTATCCGGATTACTACGCATGTATGTATTTATTAAAAATTATAATAATTCATAGCAAAATTCACGTTGTTTAAACTCTTTATATTCAGCATCTTTTAAAGTTTTGCGCTTTTTCAATAGTTTTCGATTAGATATCTTCGCAAACCTGAATGTAAAATATTTTTTTGTTAATACATACATATGTATTTAATTAAAAATCATGTAAAAATCATCTAAAATAGATAAAGTCTCGTGTGCTCTCTTCACTGAAGGCATCTTGCATCAATACTAAACTAAAAACGCATGGGCAACGTTCCAAAACATACTCATATCACACTATTCTAACTGTATTTTTCAAAGCATGCTGTGATTTGAATAAAAAAATTAAAAAAACGGGTGTTATTCAATCCGGACTATAGAGTTGCAATCAATCCGGATTATAGAATACGCAATGAGTTGCAAAATTCTGTCCGGATTACCGAATATTCCGGATTAGTGGGGTCCGGATTATCGAATTTACACTGTATATGTATATGTTATATACATACATATGTATGTATGTATGTATGTATGAAGTCTTTTTAATATTCGCAAATACGAATAGGAATATCTGCGCCAATATTCGAATATTCAATCCCAAATTTGGCGGCACTCGATATATTCTAAATTTAATTGAAAAATCTCCCCACTGCACAAATAACAATATTTCTCGCATTCCGAAGACTGAACATCTCAGCAGAGTTTCCAAGCGCCTACTCATCTTTTAATGCAAAAAACTATCGAGGAATATTTAGCGGAAAAACGAGTGGCGATTGATTTCGACCCACTCACATGTTGTAAATTAAATGTGAAAAAGTGTGAGTTTCTTTTATCTATAACCAGGCAAGGTTTTTCTTAATTAAAAAAAAATCAATATTTTAGACTCATTTTATTTATTTTTTTTACACTTCATGTATATTTAAAATAATTTTCTTGGAACGTATTCGCAAAATATTCGCTTAAATTTGGCGAATACGAATATGGCTATCATGAAATAGGTGAATATTCCGCGATACGAATGCAAACATTCGTAACATCACTAGTAAATACAATAACATCGTATTGCGTGTGTGGCTAAATGCCCGAGTTCAAACCCCATTTGTTCTAATTAAAAATAGTTAAACAAAATTATAATAAGAAACATTTTTTGCGAATTATGTAACTGTAAATAGTATTGCATATTTGATATTGTATTTATATTAGATCCAACTTAAGTAAAAAAATAGTTTGATTTTACCAATTTAAGAACAGAATACTAATTTAAAATTGTTTCTCTGTATGCAAACTTTCTGTAATACAAACAAGAATTCTATAAATTCTTCCTCTGTGATGGCTTGAAATTCTGTTCCAGAGAGACCATTTATTTGAAAACCGCAAAATTTCCCAGAAATGAGAACAATAATAATAACAACAACCCCGATCTTAAAACAAATATTAATACGTACGGATTTTTACTTCCACTACAATTTATCTTTCGATTTGGTTCAAAGTTGTTGTTTGTTATCAAAACCTTCCCAATAAGAAAAAGTCTTTATCTAAGCCACACGCAAAACAAGTTCAGAACATATTTTGTTTTAATTTATGTTAATGCATAGCAAATATGCATAATTCGTATTCGTAATTTTTATACTAATATCATTCCCAGTTTGATCATAAAATGTATCGTTCAACTAGAATAACAAGATTTTTTCAATGACATGTGATTTTTGGAATAAAAACTTACATTGGTTTTTGTGGTGAAAACACCGTAGGGCAAGTTTTCCAAAGGAAAATCACTTCCAGCCGGTACATAAACAAAAGTGGTGGCCATTGGGTTGTACGATTCTATAATCTTGGAATTGTTTATTTTGTTATTAACAAGTTGTTTGGCTGTTAGAGCTGCTAGTATAACAATTGAGACTCCTCAGACAAGTTGCTTTCGGTATGCCAGTTGAACAGATACTGATAGTAAAATATTTTAATATTTAACTCAACAACTCATTCACTCTCTCTAGCTGCCCAACCGGTATAAGTGATGCCACAATGTAGTTTCCTTTATTATTTTATTAAATATGCCAGCTTTGAACTGCAGTTAGAGTATGCAGAAAACGATTAACCGATTAATCAATCGAAGTTGTTTTTGGAAATTTGACGTGCCAATGAACAATGAGGCAAGTTGTAGTTTGGTAATACACGATTATTCACTTCTCGGTACATATGTAGCTTTATGATTTCGAAGAAATTTGTATTTCATTATTGGACCATGCCATTTGGGATCGCTTCCAGATTGGTTGCAGAAGTATATATTGCACTACCTGCGCAACAACTAGACGAATGTTTGTTTTGAAATGCTCCAACATTAGGGAATTATCCGCGTAGACACGGTCTTTGAGGTAGCCCCACAAAAAACAAACAGGGTAAAATCGCATGATCTTGGTGGTCAATTAATGTCGGCAAAACGTGAAATAACGCTTACTGGTAACTTCTCATGCAATAAAGCCATAATCGGTCGTGTTGTGTGGCTCGTGGCGCTCTCTTGTTGAAACCACATATCGTTCAGTTCAATTGTATGTTAAAAACGTTGGTTATCATACGGCCATAGCGCTCTGAATTGCGGTAACTGTTTCGCCACACATTTCACTGACAGAAACAGGCGCGTTGTGCGATTCGACAGTTGTTAAATTTCGACGTTTTAGGTTGTTTGCGCTAACATTGTGCGATTCTGTAACTTGCTGTTCGGCTGCCCCGGCAGTCTAGTCAGTAGTGCGCTACTTTATCGTTTTGGGGGTTATGTTCGATTCCTAGCAGAGACTCTGGTCTGTATTACTTCAATACGTGCAAGTTTTTCCACAACAGGTATCGCAATGGGACCATAATAAAATTGGACCCATGTGCGCTGGGACCTTTCTTTAACTTTACATCCAGCAACTTACAACCCAACTTAAAGTAACGATAGAAGATAAACATTGATAACAATTGAAAATATACGAAATATATGAAATAAAACGAAATGAATATTTTTTTTATGAATTATATTTTATTAAAATTTACTTGTTTATTATGTTTTCAAAATGTAATTTAAAATATGTAATTTCATATATTTATATACAAAATATGTGAAGTTTTTTGGAAATACTTTGCAAAGAAGCAGGCATATGATTCAATGGTATGTATGTATGTATGTATGTTCACACCCAACAATTTTATTAACATTATTTTAAACGTCACGATAACAGCTGACTTGAGACATATCGTTAAAAATTTCAATGAATTGCAAATTCGATAAAATTTCGTTATACTTATTTTAACGATACGATTATCGTAATAAAAGTTGGTGAATCGCACTACTGACGACATCTGTAATCCTTTCAGTCCCCTTAAATTTCTTTATACTCTTGCCAGTTCCTTGCCCAGTATGTCAATTTTGATGGCCGCGTAATGCTGGTAAAGTGGCCATATTTGAACCACCACATTTGTACAGTAAGTTTTAACTATTTTGACGCGTTCTTCAGTTTTTAAACGATCCATATTCGTAATGGTAAACCTTTCACTAAATAAATGATATTTCAGATGACATATAACCACGAAATGGATAATTCTATATTTCACAAAAGTTTTCAAGAACTAAAAAAATTCTTTGGGAATTGCTATGAAAATCTCATATTAGCTACTTGATGTATAATATTTGAATGTACACTGTTAGTTGACTCTGGTATTTCCAGATATTTAGTTTTTATGCAAAATTATATGTACAGGCGTCAAAAATATAGCTTTTACACATTGATCTTAATTAAAGATTATTGACATGGTAACAATGATTTTCTTAAGGCTGCATTAAATTATTGATCTTGAAAGTATACTTCACCTTTTATGTGTTACGACTCAATTACTCGACATTAATGTGTAGAAATGTAGATGCAGTTGCTTCAAGCCACAATGTTTAATGTATGAAAACGTATTTAAATGCTTGTTTGACCGTAATGTCACGCAACTGTAACGTCGTCGATCTGTAGAAAATATAGCTTTATTACATCGTTACGTGACATTTGTAATGCCGGCTACAGACGATGTAACAAGTTTGTTCAACATGTTTATCATTCATGTTGTTGACATAACCACTACAACCAACATAGATAACAACATAAACTCAACATCAACTCTGAATAGAAGAAAAGAAACACGGCTAAAAAATACAACTACATTTTGCTTGTTTCCACTGAAATGAATCAGTCAAAACACTAAACAACGATTTACACTATTCATCCAACATCAATGCAACAAGAAAATATCAAAATATTTTAATGCTTTTCAAACCTCGAGTGCAACACGTATTGAAACGATAAATATAACTACAGCCTATGCAAGCAACAACGAAACTTACCTGGTTGCTTAAACATGTTGCATCGTCTGTAGCTACTATGCATTTCCATACGTTTTCATGCATCAAACATTATGGTTTGATGCAACTACATGTACATTTCTACGCATTACAGTCGCCTAGGCTAACTGATCCTTTATGTTTACTAAACTCAAGTACATGGTTTTGTTTTTGTTTGAAATATAATTTATTGTACAACATTAACACATTGAACTATACAGTGATATTTACGTAGGTTGTATTTAAACTTTTGAAATTATTTTTAATTAATTTGCTTTCATATTTTTTTGCTATTTATTTGTTTTATGGAAACGTGTGTGTGTGTGTGTGTGTTTTATTTTATTTAAATTATGTATGTTATATATTTTATATATTTTATGTTCATTATGAATAGGTACGTACACACATTTAAATTTGTTGTTAATGTTTTAACTTGAACGTTTTTGTTTTAAAGTTTGGAATATATATTTTGGTTTTTGCAATAAATGAAATAATTAACAAGTTAACAAACTCTGCAACAAATTCAATTAAAAAATTTGCTGTTTTCTTTGTTATATTTGTACAATATAGAGAGAGAATACACACACAATGATGATAATTTCTGTTAAGATTTTTGATTGTTTTTTTTTTTTTGCATTTGAATTCGTTACTGCCTTCTGTTAAAAGGATTTGAAAATAAATTCTGGCAGTTCTTTTAATACGTATGTTGAGGATAAAAAAAAATATAAATTTGTGCAGAAACAAATGTTGATGGCAAATTGTGTTGAATTATTAAGTTGTGCTTTTCTTATAAAGTTACATGAAAATATTTTTTTTTTCTTTAAAAATGGTGCAAATATTTAGTTTTTTTTTTTTTGTTAAATATGCGTGCAATTTTTTTTAAATAAAAATAAAATTTTTTTAAAATAAAATAAATCTTGCATTAGTTAAAATTTATTTATTATATTTAATATATTTTGCATAATTTGGTGGCATTTGCAGCCGCTTGCGCTCCTAATCATTAATTATTGTCAGTCACAGCTGGAGTATTTCTTAGCATTCGACTCATAATGAGGCAAGTCTATATATAGTAAGTAATCTAAGAAATATAACATTTTTATTATTATTAATGTTGCTTAAACCTAAAGTTTATTATATAGTTTCTAAAATGTCTTCCACAAAATTTATTTAAATATTTTTAATTATTTTTTATTATACACTGAATATTAACCTTGTTTGTTTTTATAAACAAATTGAAAATTGTCTTCTTGTCATTATTAATTTTAATTAGGTTTTTTAATATTTTGCATGTCTTCCAAATATTCTTTTAAATAAAAATTTTTTTTAAGTTGTATATTTATTACATAAGTGTGGTTTTTTGTAGTTGTATTATTAATTTTATATAATGAAAATCTCAAACAGTTTTACAAAGCAAATACATATGTATGTATGTATTAAAAAAGTTTAAATTAAATTAATTCAAATAATTTATTTTAGGTTTGAGATTTGATCACTTGTTGGTTTTTCAATTTGAAAATAAAATAAGTAAATTTTTAGAAAACGCACAAAGAGATTCTGGTAAGGCGTTCAGTAGATCTTCTATAATGCTTTGAAAACTTGTCGCAATTGTAGAGAGCAATCCAATTTCAGTTGAATTGCCAGTAGCCAGTTGCTAAAAGTGGCAATGCAGATGTCAACTGCATTATGATTTCAACTTCAGTTGCTTTCATTTCAATGATTTATTAGTGGTTAGTGGCTGCCGATTGCATAGCTAAAACTAAAGTTTGCTTGCTATTCATAATCGCAGCGATCAGGCCCTTTTAAGGGTAAAGTTGAAATACTATGTTTCAATTACTGCTATATAAAAAGTTAAATTATGCACAACAGTTAGAAAAGTGCTCATTCCAATATGCATAATTATTTTATGAAATTCTTCTGATAATAGAACGCTTTCGATCGATCGAATCGACGAAACTTTTCATAATATTTACTCACAGTGTAAAGTTCATACTGCTAACTGCTTTTAAAACTGTTTATCAAATTTTTCTTTCTCTGTGTGTAATTTTTGCTGTTTTTGATTTTTGTTTTTGGTTTTTTGTGAGCTTTATTACTATAACGAGACACTTTGTTTGTTTTATTTGTTACATTTGATAATACACTTGAAGAAAAATAATGTTATTAGTTAAAGAAAATGAAACAATGTTTGCTTTAGGCCGTTAAAGGTTTAAACAATAATAAGTAACAACACTTAATCGTGGCTAAACATTTAATGCGAAATGTATTTGAATATTTAATTTTTTTATAATAATTAATAATTATTTATTTTTGAATACAGTATATAGTATGCATTTTGTATATAAAGGAAGTATATGTTTAAATTGTTGCTATAATTTCGATATATTCGTTATAATGTTGTATGTTTAAGAAATATGTGTGTATAAATATATAATTCTTATTTAAATTGTATATTTTTTTAATTGATTTTTTTATGACTGTAAAAATTTCTTTCAAATATAATTGTTTAGTTTTTCTTAATTGATATGCTGTTTCCAATTAAAAACAAAAACCCAATTAAAAAGTTAAAACGGATTTGAAACAAAAGTGCTTTTTTCAACAAAAATTAAATTCTAAAAATAATACTTAAGCAAGAAGACGATATGTTTGTATCAATGGATATTTAATTGGTTGTTTTTATATATTGATTTGATTTCATTTTAATACTAAAGTGTTTTAGTAGTGTCCTAGTTGGTTGGCATTCTTTGGCTGCTGGGAAATCCTTGGCAGGAGCAGGCAGCTTAAGAATTAATGCAAACTATTTCACCTGGAAGCCCTTTAGTGATTTTGTTGTAAGTTTTCTTTTTTCTTCATGTACAATAAAACAAAAATAGTTTTCTCAACGGAAAATATTCATAATTTAAACAATAAAAGGGTTACAATTCTGTTGTAACCTTTTGGATTCTGGTTCAAATATAGGGACTCTTTACATTCCATTTTCATTAATAATTTATGTTGTACATTATTAAAACAGTATGTCTGAATGTTTAGTTAGTTATTTAATATATGCATATTTCAGTTAATGCATTTCATTAGGTTTAACAATTATTTTTGTTATTATTATTTTTTGTTTCAAATAAATTACAAATTAATTGATGCGCATAGGGATTAGTTTTGTTTTTTATTTCTTTTTTTTTTTTTATTTGTAACCTCTTTCTTCGTATCCTTTTAATAATTATACGAGTAATTGAACGTTATACAGCTTTAGTTTCCAAATAAAATAGTTAACAAATTGTAAAAAGGAATTGCATAAATAAATTAAAAGTTTAAAGTCCATTTCTTGGAAAAGAGACCTATTATTTCAATAAAACAAAAATTAAATCTTATAATTATTATTATCTTTTAAATTTATCGCCTTTTAAACGAAAAAGAAAGTGAGCAAACTAAAGTCGTTTAAATCATAAATGGCGATAAATCACAATTGCACAATGACCCGCCATCTCCAGTTTTACACAATGAAGAGCAAATTTCTTTCCAATTTGGTGTGGTTGATGTTTGCACTCCGAATGGTACAACTTCTCGTTCGAACAAAGTTTGTGAATTTCTCAAAATGATGTTTCTATTATTTGTATCCCTTTTACATGGAGCACAACCGATCAGTGTGACACCTATATGATCGCAGAATATGGCGCAAACATTTGTGTTTTGTTCGACATTTTTATAGGCGCCAGGATCGTTTTTTGTGATATAATTTTTACATGTACAAACATCATCACCTGAAAGAAAATACATTTGGAATAATTCCCAGATGAGCAAAATCTTTTTAGTGCCTTTTGAAAAGAAAAATCAATAAAGATGTAATTTTTTTTAAGAGTAGTAACACGCAGGCTATGATTGCATACTTGGCACAATAGATCTTTTTGGTCACCGTGCTGCGGGCCCTATAATAATAGTGATAACATACTAGTGGGTGTTACCTTCTCTAGGAAAGAAATAGTGACATAGATGACAGGATCTCTACGACTCTTGAGGACAGCGATCGATGGCTGAAGTTGACTGAAAGCCCTGGGTTCGAGCCCAGTTTCGGACTAAGCCATGAAAGCAGTTCGCATTTTTTCTGATGTGCATTAGTATGTCAGTCAGTTGTCACTGGTCACTGAACGTTAACGGGTTCAGCTGATGCCAATCCACAGTTACATCAGAGCGGCCTCTTTCGTCGGTATTGTGTAGCACCAACGAAGTAAAATAATTACTAAAAATTGAATACGTTTTCTTGATATCAGAGGCGCTGCAATACTGCTATAAACAATAAACGTGCCAAAGCAGAGTTGTAAAATAGTGAAGATTCTCCACCTGTCATCTCTCCCAATCCCATTCCTCTAGATCCAGAACTATGTGGGTAATTTATTCCACATACGTGCTAAAAAACCAGTTTTCTCTGTAATGTGTAGTGCGATTCGCTGCCAAATCGACCAAAAATGGATGCGCTCATGATGATGAATGCGATGTTCGTATAAATGTGCGGTGTTCGGGAACAAGTTTTATGATTTCATTAGAACACATCCCATTATAGTAACGATAGAACAACGGGCGGTTTCGTGTGGCGAATGTCTGATCCCCAGGTGTAAACAGCTTGTTGTATCACAATGGGCATAAGTGGGGCGGTCTTCTTTCGGGGAGTCCGCCAGCTAACCTAACGTACTTCGCTCACATGCGAAGTGTTTTCATGACTTATTCGGATACTTTGGTTTTGTAGGCAACTCACTACATAGACTTGAGAATCGGGTGACCTTGCCCTTCCCTTCCCTTACCTTAATCCATTCAAAACAAATTTGCAGCATTCGACACATTTTGTTTTTCGAAAATCGATTTGACAAGAAATTACAGAGTAAGAAAACAGCCAACACTTTTTTTTTGCAAATTTTCGACGTCGAGATATCTTGAATTATTTTACTGATTTTGGTGAAATTTGCTGCATCCGATACATTTTTTAGGCTATAAAAATCAGGAAAATGGATATGTCAAAGTTATTAGAATTAAAAAAACCGATTTTTTTTTCGAAATTCTGGAACGAATTAAATTGGCAGAAATCGACGTTTCTATTTGAGGTTATGAGCTGATTAGATGCAGAACTTGCTGGGGTTAGTAGTTTAAAATTTATTTGAAAAAAAAAAAACACTGAAATTTGAAATTCTATCTGAGTTCAATATCTTTCAGCTAATTTGTTTCTTCCAATCTATTGATTTTAAGGTATAAGATGGTTACACACACCCACGGACATCAGACTCGACTCCCTGGACCTCAAAACGTCGAAATAAAATGAAACCTCGATTTTCGACAATTGGGGTAAAATCAGTAACTGCCTACAGCGAGAAATCATTTCCAAAGAACAAATTTTGATTGAAGAATATATACGGATTCACGCGTAAAAACTTTTAAAACAAATTACGATCACGAGCATTTCATGAATTTGGAAGTACCTTAAGCGCTGTCCTCTGTATTCATCTTTATCAATTCTTTTAATTGAATGTTGAAATCTTATAAATAATCGCGTGAAATCCAAAAAAAAAGGAAATCAGTGAGTCATTCGTGCACTCATTTCTGGAAAATTTCAATCCACATAGAATTTTATTAAATGACTTTGAAAGGAGGGTAGATTTGTTTTTCGGCTGCATGTAATTTTTTTTTAACCATTTAAACCAATAATTGCGCTTTTGTTTCCAGTATAATTATTCGAAAAAATGTTGCATTGCATTTAAACCGTTAATTTCCCCATCTTTATACTTTTTCAAAATGGATATGAATTGAAATTTTAATATAAAAGTTTCCACAAACAAAAAGATTTTTTCTCAAATTCTATTAAAAAATTGTAATATTTTAAAACCATAATATATTTTCAGTTTGTCATGTTTGTTGTTTATCAAAAATTGCTCTGGGAACTGAATATTTTTTAAAAATATATAGAACAATTTTTTTAATTTATTCAACGCGAGTCAAAACTAATTACGATTATTTTGCTATACTTTGTTTTATTTTTTAGCTGGTCGATATTTTTTTTTTTTTTTTTTTATCTGGGACCAGCACTCAGGAGATGACTCCTACACATGCGAAGCATTGTGCTGGAACTATAGGAAAGGGATAGTAGGAGAAACGACAGGAGGTGAAGCTTACTTATTTTTGTAGCTCTGCTTTCGCACGTTATTTGTTTATACTTTTTCTTTTTTTTGCAGTGCTGAAGCTTCGGTTCAGTAGCCATTTTTATTATTGTTTTACTTCGCCGGTGCTACACAATACCGACGAAGGAGGGCGTTCTGATGCGATTGTGGATTGCTATCAGCTGAAGCCGGTATTGTTCAGTGACCAGTGACTATGCCTTCGCCACTGAAACCTTCCGACAACAACTGACACACAAATACACACTAATGCACATCAGAAAAATGCGAGATGTTTATTTTTAATTTAAAATTTTTAGTCTGAAACTGGGGTTGAACCCAGGTCTGTTTTTGGATTTGTAGTCAACGTGCAGACTACCATCCATCGTGCTATCGCCATATCGCTGGTCGATATGGACGAGTATATTTTTATAGGAAAATTAAATAGATTTAATAAATAATAAAATGTTTGTTGTATGAAGAACATTTTTTCGAGAAACTACATATTTAGTTGATTTTGTTAGATCAAAGATTTTTTGGGAGTTCTTGTATAAACATGTGAAATTTCTTAGCTCCCCTTATTATATCCATCGGTTATACAGTTTCGGAAAGGCATATCTTACCCTACCCCTACGTCGCCTCCTGTTTCTATTTAACAAATATATATGTAGCATATGTGCTCTTCTAGACGCAAAAACATAAATACATTTACATTTCATTAAAATCAGTTAGATGGTCTCGCTGGCGTGGATTGCCCCTACCTTCCCTTGTGGTCCTAGTTTTAAAAAATACCCTATAACCTTCCCGGAGTTGCACAATTGCTAATGTATCTTAAACTCAAATACATCCAAGTTTTAAAGTTCATCAAAATCGGCTATGTAGTTTTAGAGAAGCAGAAATTTCCCCCCTATCGCCCTCCTAGTCCTAGTTTTAAAAAAACCTTCCCGGAAATGCACAGACTAAGTGCACCAAATTTCATCGCGATTGTTACATAAATGGATAAGTTAAGCTCGTTTATATTATATAATCTGTTAAAAACCATGTGGAAGGAGTAGCATAATTAAAAAAGTAGGCGTAAAGGTGGGCGCGATTAAAAAAAAAGTAGCCTATAATTCCTTCAAGAGTCCCAATTGTATGGTGTGAAAGTTTCAGGAAGATCGGTTCAGCGGTTTGGGCTCCTATAAGGTACAAACAAACACACAAACAAACAAACACACATACATATTTATATATATAGATGTAATATTTTTAATCTACTTCAATAAGAAGTATAGAATAATTTAAATGATTGAGATATGTTTTTTCATGAATGGAGTTGTGTCGCTTTTAAAATCAACGGCTAAATTATTACATACTAAAACCTAAAATATATATTTATGTATTAATATGTATAAAATAATAAATACGAAAATTTTTCAAAACATGGCAGGAAAATATGTCCAGCTCCAAATGTTCCGTGTTAAATCATTTTAAAGGGTTTTAAAAAATATACATAATATGACAAGGAGCAGTAGCAACCTAAATTGTTCTATTTTATTTTAAAAAACATTTCTTTAAAAAATTTTGTTCTAATTCGCAGATTTCTTAATTTTAATCTAAATTTAGTCGAAAGCAAATTCTAAATTTTGTCCCGTTCGTGATACTCGTACCATGTTTATTTCTCATACTCGTACATCAGAAACAGAAAATCGATAACAGCTACTTTTTGCACTACTTATAGTCCCATTAATGTGATTTAAAATGAAAAAGAGGACAGAAAAATTTAAGATTTCTTTATTTTACCCCACTTTAAAGGCGAGCGAGTGTCCCGTTCTAGTTCATCGAAATGCCTATATACTGTTATTAATCGATATCGCAAGCCGTATTGTTCTCATTGGAATTCTAATTTACTTTATGCGTTTTTATTTTCGCTCGCAGGAAAAGTACAGTTTAGTTGAATTCGAAAATATTTCCTGAATTCATTTAATTGAAATTTTTCTTAATTGAAAAAAAAAATTTTTTGTAAAATTTGGTTATTTTAAAAAAAAAAAAGATAAACTTACCTAATTGTAGTCCACATAATTCGGGGCATATTAAATCTTTTTTTGAAACCATAATTTCTGTGGCATTTTCAAGTTGCACCTCAAAGGGTAAAAATGGTAAATTTTTACAGTAGGGAACGCAAGCGGCGCCACCCAAAGCGGCTCTAAAAAAATACAAAAGAAAACGTTTTAAACGCACTCTGTACTACAATGTATTCAAGGAAGCACACACACGTATATACACAATCACACACACAATAGTACAAGTCGAGCTAATTAACACGGAAATTTAATAGAATATTTCTTCCTTCGTTTTATTTTCCTCATTATTTCCTTTAAGATTTATGTATATCTCAAATATTTTTTCCATTTTATTTATTTCACTTTTTTTTTTTTTTTTTTTGTTAATTTTGATACTTTTCTTGCTGTGTTGCCAAGCAACTTACCCGCAGAGCTGTTGACAGACCAATCTCCACTCTTGAACTGCACTTGATGGCGTTCGAATTGTTACAATATTATTATCAAGGTTCAAATTGCTTCTATCCATCCGTCTGATAGCATCCTCTTCCACTGACACTGACGTCATGACATCCTTATTTGATTGTAATGTTCGGCCATGCGCAATCAAAAGGAACGATGCCACCAATGGCATTAACATTAACCAAATTTGTTGTTGCATTTTCGATTTTACTAAACTAGCGAAAAAGAGAGAAAGAGAGAAATAAGAAAAGAATGAAATGAAAAATCGATGACGTCAAAAGGATCTGGAACTGTGGGCGTTTTATTTAGTTGTGTTTTTTTTTATCAGTTTTAAAAGAAGCAAGCAAAGGATATGTGTAGTGTAAGTTTTAATTTGGCACACACTCCCGCATACACAAAACAAATATGCATGAAAGTGCTAGTGTGTGTGCACATGCACACATACGATAACTTTATTCGATATATGGATGTGCATCGTAATGCACACTCAATTCCAGGTTTAATTGAAGTTGAAATTATATTACTATGCAGATATGCCTAACAATAATGGTCATATCCTTAAGCCTACATATACTCGTACTCGCACTCGTAGTATTGTATGGATTCCATTGCTTTCTGTTGTTGCCGTTGTTGCAGTAGCTCTGATAGCATAATCGCCAACAGGTTTTTGTTGTTGTTCATGTTATATTAGCCATGCTAGAAAATTGCCAACAGCGCATTGTTTACTCTGGCTGCAATTGTGCAATTGCAGGACCGATTGTTTATTTCCTCTAGTTCACTTGGCAAGAAAAAATGTATCGGAACAAAAAAACATTTTTGTTTTAAAGCACAAAAGTTGGTGGTATTTAGAACAATACAAAGATAGTTTTTGTATATACAAATGTATGTGTTTATGTGTGTATAAATTTTACATATTGAAAGAGATTTATAAACGTTGCCATTCAAATTATATAATATTTAAAAGAAAATATTGTCTTCATATTTGACCTATTTAAATAAAACCGTATATGCAATCTGCCACATACGCATACCATCGCATTCTCATGTAAATAAGATACCCAACGAGCACACAAAGCGAAACGTTTTATTTAGAGAAGAAAAATGAATGAATACCTGCGAAGAAACGCGATACCGCGTTCTTATATCGGGTGTTTTTTTTTTAGCTGCATGAGAACCATCGAAATCGATAACTATGGTTTGACAGCTTAGAATGTCAAACTGTGTTGACATTTCTGTTCAGTAAGAAAAAATAAATCTGTTCGCGAAGTTCATAGAACACTTCGAGCATTTTACAGTCAACACATTTTCGGCCTAGTGCGCAAGCAATACTTGCAGTTATTGATAGTTTATGTACTAATTTTACTCTTCTCGATTCAAAAACGCTCCTGTAGCGCGAAGTATTGAAGAAGACGCCGAAATGTCGATTCGTCGTCGTTCTCTATTTTTTTGCCTTTCGATTACATGGAAAATTTTACGTAAGACGGTGCAAGTTGCCGTGCAGCTCGCTTAACAATCGATTTATTGCAAAATTAATTTGGTGACGACTTTATTTCCAGAAGTAGTCCTGCCCTGAACTTATTCACCAGATTATAATAAAAAAATTTTATTCCAATAATATTTCTGTCTTGTATTATCATTTTAAATTATCAGGCATCTAAAAAACACCACTTAAGTGTTGTACAGTTAAGTGCCCATTTTTTTAAACTAATTGTGATTTCGATTCTCAAAAAGTGCATTCCACTTTCCATTTTATTTGTTATATAAATATTTGCACTTTATTTTTCTCTTCTAAAGCGCTGTAAAATGGCTTTATAGCGGAACAATAAAAAGCAATTGTTTTAAATTAAAAGGGGAAAATCAGACAAGCATTTTAATGCACTTTTGGTTGAATAGAAAACGCAATAAGTTAATTTTTTTTTTGAAAATAAAAAACGTATTTCTAATTCGAAATCAAACTTTTTTATCTTGGACCAGCACTCAGATGACATGTGCTGCAACTTATTTGCTTGCTGGGTTTTATTAAGCCACACACAAACAAACAAATACTCAACACTAATACACTTGTATACGAAAAATCCTTGTCAGCAAAACTTTGAGTTAACGTGGCTCCTTCATCTCTCCCTGCATGCCAACTGTATTTATTTATTTTCTTGTAATTGAAACATGTTTTTGTATTCACCCATCACTCCCCAAACACGATGAGTTTCGGTCGCTGCCTTAGCAGTTTCAAAACTTTTATATAAGTAGTGTTGCAGAGGAAACGGAAAACTACATTTTAGTTTTAGCGCGAGCTTATTTTACACACACATTAAGTGAAGTTAAAAAAGAAGAAAATTCAAATAATCTTGAATATTTTAGTGAATAAATCACTAAAATAGAAAACAAATAAATAAATATTTTTGCTTATTTGGGATATAAGGCTTTCAATCATTATACAACAAAACAACAAGGAGGTAATATTTAACTCAAAAAATTTTTAAAGGATGTTGTTTTTCTTTCCGTTACATTTTAAGGACTTGTATTGAATTTTCAGTTTTAAGGATTGCGGCTTTCGTCGAAAGCTAAAATAGAATAATATTTCGAATATATTTACTTCGATAGAATTCAAACTGCATAAAGAAGTTGTCCGCGTTCTAGTTTTATTAAAATTTATCTTATAAAAAATATTAGAACATATTGGGTGTTCTGACGTTGCGTAGTAAAGCACCCTTTTAAAATTAAAAGCCTTATTAAAAACACTACGTTACAAGATCGCAACACTGTTTAAAAACTCGGTGGCATTAGCACCGACAATTTGAACTATTCAAATGAAATTTTACACAATTTTATTTATTATTTGAAATTTAAAAATGTAAAATATAATCAGCTGTTTCAATTACAAAGACAAAAGAAAAGGCATTTGCACTTCATTAAAAAGAACGTATTAACTGCCTGCTTTTAGACAACGAAAATGTGTATAAAAAATATTAATTATTACATTTACCATTTAAACAATAATAGAGTTTTATATTTGAATACACGGAAGTTTCTTGAACGTGCTTGATTTATTGCCAGTAATAAACTAAATTAATCATTTATTGAGTTAATTTAGTTGTTCCGTATATCAATAATGAATTTGCTTTCAACGGTATCTCAGCATTTATTTCGACTGATAAAAACAAAAGCGTTCAGCCGAATACTGTTTGTTCGGCCAACGAAAACCCTGAGCTTCGGCAAACTTTCGACAACATCTAATTTAATCGAATAACGTAAAGGCAATTAATTCAGTAATTTATTCCAATCTGATAAAAGCAGACGAGTGAATCGGCCGAGCTAGTTGCCTCGACTCTTAATTCGAACCATACGTTCGCATATAAAATCGCTCAAGAAAAAAAAGTGGGCTTTAACGGGCAGTATAACTCAGGCTATTAAGATGTCGAACAATTAAATTTTTTTTAACTTGCAGCTTTTCCCAAAACGTTTTCGAAAAACGAGCCTCCATCATATTTTGAGATTCTGGGAGTCGATGCCGGCTATGATTCCCATAAGTGTGTGGACTTACCTGCCCAGACTTTTTATTGCAGCAATTCTTGTTTTTTATTTGTGAGGGACGTAAGAAGCTTGGGGACGGGTACAGAGTTTCATGTACTCTGCAATTATCTTTAGTTTTGCAATTCTCACTAATCAACTTAAAGTTTGTTGCAGATATATTTCTATTGTAGGTGAAGAAAAGTCGTAAGAAATATAAAAACTGCAAAACATAATTTTTAAAAACACAACTTGCAAAGCTGGACAGAGACCAACGTAAGATCGGGTCAACAGCTCGCAACCAAGTTTTTCGCATCGGAAATATATTGCGCTCATTTAGATGTCGTGAGATAATTATCCGATTCCGTTCGGTAGATTTCGAACATTTTCGAAAATGAAATTTATGTTCAAAATTCAATCAGTTCTTAACTTCAAAAGGGAAACGTCCATTGCTGTTAATTTTACTAAAATCAGGTGATTCACTCGATAGTAATCGTTGACGAAAAATTTCGAAAAAATCGTTTGTTTTTATAAATCCGTAAGGCTTTGTCAATCGATTTTAGATAATCACTGATTTTTGTAGACTTAAAGAAATGTATCGGAAGCGGCAAATTCTACCAACATTCTTAAATGTTTCGATAGATATCGATTTCGAAAATTTGCGAAATGAGTGCGTAATTTCTTGTCAAATCGATTTTCGATACACATTAATTTTATTTATTTTTTGCTTACAAACTCTGTCGAATGATGCATATACTCTTTGAATGGGTTAAGTTTAGCGAGAAGTTTCAAAGATGGCTTACAAGGTCAACCGATTCTCATATTTATTACTTATTCTTTTTTAATTCTCATAACAATAAAAACTTCACAAAATTAAAAAAAATTCAAAGTTTTGGAAATTATCCGTTTTTTCAGAACTCACAACTTGAACGTCTACATTCGGTAAGACGCGCTAAACAAATTCTGACTTCCAAAAGCATTAATTATTTTTTTATTAGTACATACAACAATTATTAGGCATAATGAAAAGCTAGATAACTTACTTTTTTTTTTTTTACTAAATGGCGATATGTCAAAACCATTTCGACAGCTAAATTATGATAAACTTTTCACAGATATATTTATTACTGTGGGTGTTTATTTCATCATTTTGGTAGAACTTTAAAAGATTGCATTAATAAGAAAATATTTTTCTAAGATTTAATGCAGCGCTTTATTTTGTAGTAGAGTACATTTATTTCTATTAATTACAATATGTGTGGATGTCACACAAAAATGCTTCAAAACTGAATTATTTAAAAAAACAATGGGGTTATATTTGCGTCGGACGCTGAATTCGATATCGATCTTTCGAAAATTCGTACTTTGTTCGGGATCCATTATTTAGTTGGTATATGAATTTATCAAGATTTAGAAGAAATTTTTCTAATACTATTTCTCGAATCGGTTCTCGTCCTACGCTGTACAAGTTTTTTTTTTTTTTTTTCTTTTTTTTTTATAATGCTTTCTTTTTTGTTTTGTTTTTTTTAGCAATTTGGTTTTAATGGCATTTAATTTATCAGTCCTCAATCTAATTGAATATCAGTATCATTAACTTTATCGACTCTGAAAATGAAAAGACAGCTAATCGTGATCAAGTGACATTAAAATTTTAAAATGAAAATAAATTCGATTCGTAAAGATTCGAACATATCATATTGACAAAGTATTGCTAGGAACACAATTGGGACGAACGACGAATTATTCGTTGTGAAATTTCATCCTCAGAAATAAAACACATTTGTGAATATGAAAATTAACACAATACCGCCGTCGACGAAATTCGTCGTGCGTGACGAACTCTGAGATAGATTTATTTCAGTTTTCAAATATATTAGTAAATAAAATAATTTTTTATTTTAATGGTTGTTTAATTTTTAAAATAAATAATTCAAGTTAAATATACACAACTATTTACCATAAAATTGCTTTCTAATTGTTTCTTGTTAATGTTTAATTTTTTCAAGTAATTTTTTTTTATACGGTAACCCAGACAGCAAACAACTTTGCTGATTATGATATGCCACATAGTCATATGTCATATATTTCACTTGCTGGCAATACTCGAAACGTCATTGTGAAAAAATAAAAAATACTCATAGGACCACAGATACATTACTCGCCAAAAAATTTTTTGCAGTTTCAACTCAATGTAACAGAAATGTTACATACCCATAGGTTCTTTAGCACAACGGGAAACCTTATTAACTTTTTATATAATATTTTAAAATTTCAAATTCGTAAAACGTTTTACGTTTGACATACTTCAATGCCATGTAAACGAATAAAATGTCAGGGCATCAACTTTAAAACTGATGCGCTAAATCCTTTTTTGCTACGTTTATGCCTTCAAATCTTGGTTAGAATTTTACCATTACCCCTTTCGCAATTTTGAATGCTTGTTCGAACTCTAAAATTTCCGAAATTTGCATGAAGAACATCTTTCTCGAATTAATAAATTTTTACATTTCGATAACTTTGTGTTTATATATTTATGTATGTACGGCATTTGGGTATTATACATTTTAAATTCGTTGATCAACTCATCAGTTTTCTAAACTTAAAAAGTACTAACAAAACAGTGACATATTTCACTTTACTTGGGTGCCTCTGTACCCTAGTGCATGAGCATTATTACTCTTATCATTCTGGAGCTGCGTGTTACTTGTGGTATCACAATGGGCCTAAGTTCTGTCCTAAGTAGGACGTTCTCCTTCGGTGACGGTCCGCTACCTTACCTAGCCTAACCCTTATTTTACTTAATGTTGTATATCTATCTATGTAGGCAGCCCACACAATAATACTGCTACACACTCATAATACCAATTTAGAATTATGTGCTTGAAAATTATAATTCACCACAACAAAAATAACAAATCGAATGTGGCCGATCATTTCGACTTGGAGTAAGCAAACCACTCATCTCATTGCGTTGGAATTCGTGCGAGATTTTAAAAATATACGAACGTGTAAACCGAAAAAATCACTTTCTAATAAAACGATTTGACTTCGTTCACGTTCATTACAATCATTTACATAGTTTCGGAGAAGCACAGATTCCCCGTAACATCCCTATGAGTCCTAGTTTTGAAAAAAATTATATACTGTGTCTTATACTCAGATCTATCATCAAAATCGGGCAGATAGCTACGGAGATGCCTATATTGACTCTTTACCTGGTCCTAAATTGGGGCATGAGGGTGTGAAGTACTTTACTACCTATTCTGATACCTACCAAATATACAACCAAATTTTCATTTAAATCGTTTTAGTCGTTCGTGTTGGAGTTCGATCACAAACACCGTTCCACGAGATTTATATATATGCATGCATATGTATATACATACGAGTACTTACATATATACATATACGAGGTGTGTCCAAACAAAAGTAAGGAGACTATTCAAATTTCCCGGGCAACGTACATTGAAGTGCATAAAATATGGCAGCTTCAAATGCTTTAGTCCACTTTAAAAGTTAGAGGTAGGATGAACTTTCCGTTAGCTTATCGGTCACATTAGGTTAAACTCAACTTGTAATAACGAAAAACTAATTATTTGTCCGATAGCATCCGAACTTTAGCTATCGGTAAGTTATAATAATGGGTCTAAATGAAGCAAAGAAGTTACGTAAAATTTTGTGTGAAAAATGCAATCAAGTGCTCTAAAATACTTGAAATGTTGACAGTGGCGTACAGGGAGTCTGCGCTAAGTAAAAAAAAATATTTACAAGTTGTACAAAATCTCTTCCATTATGGCAGAGAAGATGCCGACGACGAACCTCGCTGTGGACGCCCCAGCACATCAACAGCAGAAAATAACTTTGAAGCTGTGAAAAAATAGTTTTTGAAAATCTTCGAATTACCATAAAAGAAGTTGCTGAGTATGTTGGCATATCAGCCGGCTCTTATCAGCGAAGTTTGTTCAGAAATTTCTGGATTTTGATTAGATTGTGGGAGATTTTTTAGCCAAAAACCAACATGGCCATCGTGCCTCAGCCACCATATTCACCGGATTTGGCATCCTGCGATTTTTTCCTGTCCCCAAAAATGAATGAAATAAAAACTGCATTGCTAGATTAGTCTAGACCAAAAAGGGCTTCTGACAAGACCTTTGAGGACTGGAAGAAACGTTGGCACATGTGCATTGTATGATCTAAGGGGAATTACTTTGAGGTGGTCGATGGGTAAAGAAATATTTTTTCATAAATATATAAAGTCACCTTGTTTTTTTAACACACCTCGTATATTAGAAAGTTTTTGGTGAAATTTTTAATTTCCAAACTGATATAAAATTAAGTGTTAAAGTGCCCTTCGTGTAAACAAAAAACGATAGTTATGACATTCATAAAGTCTTATTCACACAGTACATATATATTTTACTAAAAGAGGTTTTATTTCACAATGAAAAAATTAAAAAAAAGCATCCTTGATAGTAAAACTGCTTCTTAATTATGAAAAATGAACGTGAGATATCAAATCTTTAAAAGTAAAATTTAAATACCTAAAAGTATCTAACGAAAAAGGCAAAAATGATTTTTAGTCCTTGTTTGAAAAGTTAAGCATTTAAGGTGTGTCCTTCACGAAAACAACCCAGCAAGCCACTTACTTTCCATACATAAACTGTAAGCAAACTCCGCCTCTTATTGGAATATTTGAATGAATACAATATGGCTGTTGTGTCAACCATGACGTCATACTTTGTGGAGCCAATTTTTTCCCAAAGTATTTTTTTTTGCAGGTGGATAAGTGGGAGTCCTTAATAGAGGAAGAATGTTCTATTGACACGTCTGTGCGAGTGTTGGTTCAATAAAAATTGCATTACGTTCATGTAAATGTGCACAGTAATGTGTTTGCGCAGTTATGTATGTATAGATGTTTGTATATGTATTGGAGATGTGTTTTATTTTGAAGGATTCTACGTAGTACATAATATGTATATGGCCATGTTATATACTTTGGACAGACAATATATATATATATATATATATATATATATACACACACACACACACACACACACACACACACGTGTAAAAGTGTGCATAGTGATTTTGGAATTTTCATCTTTGTAGGGGACTGTGAAATAAAATCAGGCACAAAGCTCCTCAGATCGTCGAACAGTAAAGCTGCTTTTTCACTTGTGTCCGTCCCGACTTTGTGAACGGTTGAAGTAACAATAAAAAAAAATCTTTAACAAAACTCAACATAAAACAGTGTACTTTAAGTAAATTTTGAGTCATTTGCAAACTGATTGTTAATTTAGATTACAACTAGAAAGCAAAGTGAGAGGAATATAAAACATAATTTTCGTTAGATATAATATTATTAAAAAAAAAAAAAATTAATAAAACTGGTATAGAATTTTCATTCTGGTAAAAGCCAGTTGTGATTCCTTTAAGTAGTAAAAGAAAATAAAAACATTTCTCAGATCATATCAAGGCATTAAATTTAAAATCGTTCATAAATTTTACTTTTGCTCGTACTAACCCAACACCAATCAACTTAGTTCACATTTTTTTCCTGACCACGCTTAATTTGTAAATCAGTCAAAGTGATTTTCTTAAGGCAATACATCGAAGATCTCCGCAAGATCATTGGTAAGATCCAAAATAAATTCTAAACCCAATGGTTACTTCAAAGAAAATCATTTATGTATTGAATTTAAAGAAATTATAAAATTTGTGAAAGAGAAATTATGTAAGGAATCCACACAAACGAATTCTAAATACATTTTTCATTTTTCCTCTTATTGCGCATATGCATCATTTGTATACTTCCTCCCATTTATTACCAACAATAACCTTCATAAGTCCTTGTATACTAACAACCTTTACCATTTTTTATTATTGCTTTTTTTTATAATTACAATACAACTGCATAGAATTTTTATAATTATATTTTATAATTAATGCATGTTAATATGTTAATATGAAATATTTCTTCCTCTCTGCAATATTTTAAGTTTACAAATGTTTTCTATTGTTTCTTTGTTTTTTTTTTCAGAGGAGAAAATGTCGCTCAATCCAAACGGGTATAAACTTTCCGATAAAACCGGAAAATTAACCGCTCACGGTAAGTAGGTGATCCGATAATTAATAAAATTTCCAAAAAATTGTGAATAAAAAAGAGCAACAGAATTTTATCTTCGGTGTAGTGTTACCAGCAGTTTGTTAAATTCTAATGCAATCAATTCGTTTATTTCGATTTTATTAAGTGGGCAGTTGTCAAATTCCGCATTTTCATAGTGTTAGAGCAGTAACACAAATAATGGCGTGTTAGTATTTTTGTCCTAGGGCTTTTTGTTCGAGGGCTATGGCGTTGCCATAAACTTATTTGATTTCTTACGTGATTTTCTCCAGAATATCATATTGTCATTCGTTCATTGCTTAAAAAAAATGTTATATTATTATTCACAATAATGTACGTAAACGTAAAAGATATTAACATTTTTTTTTATAATAAAAATTTCACAAAATTTATGCAACTTAATTGTTAAATTAAAATTTCAGCAAGAAAGTTTTAAGACATGCCATAACTCTTCGGTAGGAGAACTCTGAAAAATATGTCCGTAAGTAGAGTGCGGAAAAAAATTGTTCCCATAAGCAAGGCAAAAACCAATTTTTGTATTTATTTCTAATAAATAGAATGCCAACATACAATTGAGGGATTCAAATATTAGCCGTAAACATTTATACATATTATTTTATTATATTATATTTCAAAAAATATAATAAAAAAAGGTCAATTAATAATATAATTAAAATTTTATTATATTATTATTATAACATTTATAAATATTTGATGGGACAAGAAATTTTTGAAATAAATTTAAATAACAACAGCCAGACAAGGAGCGTCGATTTGTAAATATTGGGCACGTTCAGACGTAAGTAACTGTTGAGCTCAACTGCTACCAAACTGTTGGCAACTGTTGAACCCAACAGTTACGTCTTAGAAACGGCTTGCTGATGATCAAATATAATAAAGTAAAAATCTAAATAAAAACCATAGACAAGGAATATTCTGTGATAAAAGCAATTTTAAATTTTTAAAATTTATTTGATCAGCTGTTTAGGCTGACCACAACATGTTGAGTTAATGTAGCGAAAAAATTTCATGATGGATTAAATGTCATACATTACTCAACTGTTGAGCTGAGCGGAATACTCCACCATGCGTTTCGCAGACAAACACTCAACAGTTGCGCAACAGTTACGTCTTATGAACGCGACCATTATCGCCGTCTTGGGTAAAGAGTTTCAGTCGTTCGAGTCACATTTCTACCGTCATTATATGACAAAACAATAAACAGAGTTCAAAAAGTCTTATTATTTTATGATTTTTTTTTATTTAAAGCACAAGAAAATTTTTTTTTAAATTTATAAAATATTAAGACAATCTGATACCTTAAATATTCGAAATATTGAAGCCCTGAACAGCATTGGAAACAGAACAACTGTTACAGAATTAAATTGCCTACGTATGTATATTGAAGTCATTCGGCCATTTGGTTTTCCTCAATATTGCAGTGATCCGCCACCAAAAGTAGAGTTACGTTCCCGTGGCACCGCACCAGCATTTCATTGCATCGCGTTACCACCTTCGACGACGATGTTTTTGAAGTCAAGGCAATCTTTACTGCTTGGTTGATTGTCAGTAAAGACCCTAATGCTCTTTGCAGTGCTCACCCGCGTCGACTCCACCGCTGCCATTTCTATTGCGGAAACTTCCTCTTTGAAGACACTCGCTTGATCTGGAATAAATATTACTGATATCCAGGTGTCTGCAATAAATCCCGTTTATGTGAATGTTTATGATTTAGTTGTGTAAATATGTAAATTTTTTACAACGAGTGAGGGTGGCGATGTCTGAAGCAGTCTGCACGTTGACTACAAAACCAAAAATTTCCTGCGTACAACCCAGTTTTGCATTATTTCTTATCTCCATTTGTGTCAGTTATTCTCGGAAGGTTTCAGTGGCGAAGGCATAGTCACTGGTCACTGAACAGCACCGACTTCAGCTGTAATCAATCCACAGGCGCATCAGAACGCCCTCCTTCGTCGATATTGTATAGCGCCGGCGAAGTAAAATAAATATTAAAAAATGGCTGCTAAAACGATGCTTCAAAAATTTAATACGGCTCCTTGACGTCAGAGGCGCTACAACACTGCTTAAAAACAAAGAACGTGCAAAAAGCAGAGTTGTAAGATATTGAAGCTTCACCTCCTGTCATTTCTCCTACTATCCCTTTCCTTTAGTTCCATCACAATGTATCGCATGTGTAGGGGTCATCTCCTGAGTGCTGGTTCAAGATAAAAAAGGGAGATCTTCTGAAGGGAGGATAAAATATAATAAATTCTCTGCAAACACAAAATGGGGATAGCTAAACGCACAGGGTCAATCTGGTAATAGATAAAGTGAAAAGCAGAATGCACTTTTCGAGATTCGAAATCACTATTAGTGTTCTAAAAATTATGTACATAAGTATAAACAAATTCAAATACTTTCAAATCCAAACAAAATACTATTTGTACAAACATTTGTACGCTAAGAATAAACACTTGTAGTTGTAATAATTTTATCCTTCAACTGTCACAAACACTGTCTACATGCCGACATTAAAATACAAATTGCTTGAAAATGGACGTACAAAACTCCAACAAAAAGAAAAAAAACTTCAACCAAAAATTAACGAAAACGCTTTGGTATTGCAACAAAATTGTTACCGTTCAGAGTACTACTCATACTCGTCTTTTATTTTATTGTACATTATTGTATATTAACAATAAATTCAAGTAGCTTTATGTCCAGCGCACTCGTTCACTTTATGATAAATCACTTAACAAACAGCTCAGGAACACTCATACGAAAAATAGATTCTTTCAGTCTTCCACACACATTAGGCAGCAGCAGTTCAACACTTAAACCAAAAAGTCAAACGACAGGCACCAAAACTGCCACCCACCACCGAACAAACACACTCTCACACGAGTGTATTTGTTAGACTTAAATTGAAATGAAACAAATATAAACCGTTTAGTCACAGGATATTACTTACCTACACTAGTAGAACATACTGGATAAAGAAAAATAAATAACAAAAACAAATATATATAGAAAACGAGGGATGCTCGTGTTATGTGAAGTGAAGAAATGCAAACGTAATCATCGTGTCTTTAATACAGAACATTTCCTCCTTTTTCATGGAATTTAAGGAATTTTTCTATTAGACAACAATTTGTTACGCATTATAAATGGTTCAGTTATTTTAAGGAATCTGTGATGGATTTTGAATGATTGTTTTTAATTAAAGTTAAATGAATTGTTTGTATTTTTAGCAGTAGAACTTTTATCGCGCCAACAAAATTTCATATAGAAAAGGAGTGGTGCTTCTGAATTGTCTTAAAAATAAAAGTATATATTGTCAGCTAAAATGTAAAACAGAGTAGCGAACAAAAACAAACAAATTGATGTAAATTTATTTTTTGTATCATGCGTGATTTTTCTTTTCCATTAATTCATCCTTAACTATGCAATTGATGCAGTACACTTTACGTAAAAATGATATTACGGCGCAATAGTCTCGCTACTCATATGTAATTAGTTTGCATCGCTCCACTGGTCAATAAGTTAGAACTCAATTCATTGAATCATTCTTAAATATTATCAATACCATTTAGACCTTGGGGTGCTGTTGGGTGTGTATCTTCAACCAGAAGATCGTGGGTTCTGAATTGGCCCTCAGGGCATAATTTCTTTATTGTGTCTGTGCTAACAGCGCCTGCCTTCGTCGGTATTTAAGCAATAAAACTTCGGTGAAGTAAACTAATAAATAAAATGACTCT
Organism: Dexiosoma caninum; assembly: GCA_963924685.1. Taxonomy (NCBI): domain Eukaryota; kingdom Metazoa; phylum Arthropoda; class Insecta; order Diptera; family Tachinidae; genus Dexiosoma; species Dexiosoma caninum. The sequence goes on along the minus strand of OZ004729.1, from coordinate 39,829,216 downwards.
CCCTCTCTTCATTAGCTGTCATCTCTATCACTGTTCCTTTCCTATAGAAAGTAACATCTAGTAGTAGTAGGTAATCATTGCATGGCTGTAACTTCTCTTTATATAAAAAAGCACCAGCAACGCAGCATCCCTGCTTTTCCAACTCTCAAAAACGCTCAACTGCATATCAAACGATACTGTAATATTGAAGTTTGCCACGGCGCAAGTTTCCAACTTTCCGTTTTATTTGAAAAAACCATTATTGTGACAATTTAATCCCTGAAATAAATAAGTGGCAGGCAGTAAGTACAACTTTTTTTTCATAAAAATTTCAATTAGCAATTATTTAAGTCTTTACAACAAAATCTCTTACAAATAATAGACTAACATTAGAGAAGAATAGAGAGAGAGAGGGAGATGAGATAGAAAAGCGAAAAATAAAAGAAGCCAGCATATTCTATACTCGAAGTATTAAACTTCAACCACAATAAGTGTCTTAAATTTGACACAAAGCTGTATCCCTGTTACTACAGAATTTAAGGAATATGTAAATAGACAAGCTGTCATGCACCTTACATGTATGTATATATGTGTGTGTGTGTATATATATAAGTTAACAAGGAAGTTCTAATGGGCATGGGTGTACATATGTTTCTATACTGTCTTCAATTATAAAAAGCTCGAAGAACTGTGCAAAAGCTAAGGCCCAGAAGATTAAATACACTATTTTATGGCCAACCAAAATTGAATTAAACAAAAATTTAAACGTAAATCAAGTCAGTGTTTTGGAAGACCGCTGTCGATTGTCCTCGAAAGGTTAGATGGTCAAGATTTGAATTATGTTTCCTACTTTCTTCTACAAACAATAATAAAATATTTCATACAAAATGATAGAAAGACCTTTACACATATCCCTCGATATGCACTTTCTTGGGTTTCTTCGCAATGAAGAAACTTTTCAATTTTGGAACTGAACTGAAACTAGAAACTCCCAAGAAAAATGTTAACGTGATACGATGGGAATTTTATCTTCTTTATATTGATTTACCCAATTTATTAACATTTTCAAATTGTAAATAGTTAATTTTCGAACATTTACAGGCAGTCAAATTACAGGTAAATTAAAGACAAATTACGAAATAAATATTAAATGTAATATTGATTCTTGAAAGTGCATTTATTGCTGTACCATGAGCCAGCATATTAATGACACTTTGAATTGTGATCAGCCCGGAAGACGGATTGCAGTATCGTTACGCATAAACGCTGGAGCGAAAATATATGGTATAGAAATCAGAAGTTGTTCGCATGAAATTTCAGTGTGACGTTCATTTGAATAACCACATGTTTCATGTCTCAAAAAGTACATTCAATTTCGAAGAATTTTTAGACCGTGTAAGGCATCCTTCCCTCCCTCTGATATTCTTCTTCCTGTTCAATCACTTCTTCTATGAAATGTGCTCGAAACTCGTTCCCGAAACAAGCTTTTCCTCGAGCGCCAATCTATTTTGTGATCCATTTACCAGCGAATTTTACTACGCATTACAGATGAAATTCGTTTTGGAGCCGAACTGTTCGTATGTGGCATAAAATCCTGTCAATTACGTTGTTGGAAAATTCAATACGACTCCTTCTATACTCGTCTCCAGAACCTATTTCCTATTGCAAACGTAGGGGATAATCCCTTTGTATTGGTTCAAGAAAAAAATTTTTTATAAATTCAGTAGCATAACTTTCGCGTCAGGCGATGCATCAGTGTATTATATTTACTAATGGGGGAAGTAAAAATGTTTTCCTTTCAAACATGATGTTTCTAATATCCTGGCAAAGGCTGATAACAAATATTTTATCTTATATGTGTGTATGTGTATGTTACTTTTGTTATTGATATATTTTTTATTATCAAGATTATTTTCATAAAAAAATTTATATGCTTTTTTTCTATTAACATTTCTTTTGTAGAGCTTTTGCCAACCACGACTACGGCTGTACCAGAAACACGGGAATTCTTGCTTAAAGTCATAGATGTTTTGTTAGACTTTGTGAAAGCCACAAATGATCGAAATGAAAAGGTTTTGGAATTCCATCATCCCGAAGATTTGAAGCGCCTTTTGGATTTGGATATACCCGATAAAGCTTTAAGTCTGCAGCAGTTGATTGAAGATTGTGCCACCACCCTGAAATATCAAGTTAAAACGGGTAAGTCTTTTTTATGTTGGTTATTTCCATTTAAGCCATTCTACCCCATTGAAGGATTGATTTAATGAAATTTAAACTTAAATTGAATTCATTAAAAACAATTATCTTGCAAATCAGTATTTCCTCAAAACAACCATCACACAGCCAGCCAACCAACGAACTGCATTCGTAGCGATTTCCTTTACAAAACTTGTGTTTCCGTTCGTCATTTAAATTATATTTTTAGGATTTCTTTCTACGAAGTTTACTTTTTTCAATGTGGCACACTTCTTGTATAAACATGCTTATTATCGACACTCGAAAAAAACAATTGCGGTCACGTGCATAATACGATTAGAGATGACAATGGTAGACGAGTGATGGGGCGGAGTACAGGCGTGTTTTAGCTCGATTTTGAATAGAAATAAAATCTGTTTCCCAGTTGCCAAATGACTTTTTGCAAAGAATACACATGGTATCATAAAAAAACAATATTTACAATGAAAAATCGTGATTACGGTTGAAGATTATGATTAATGTATTGTTAGTTTTACATTTTTTTTTTGTTATTCCTGCGGTAGACTGATGTTGAAATTTAAAATCGAAAAGGGTTTTACTAAAAGAGATGGCAAACTGCTGAGCTTTTTTTTATTCCTCAACCCTAGAAGTTAGAGTGTATAGTTCCACTAAGGAGAGACTTTTAGAAATATAAATGCTAAGCGGTTAAAAATATATTGCAAGTTGATGTAACTCTACAACAATACGAAAAATAACAGGTACTTTGTGTAAAATTCTAGAATAACGCAAATTTCCCTTATGTATGTATTGAGGTGTATTTACATTATATGGAATTGTCATATACATATATAGTGTCACGCTTTCACATGGTAAATTTGTCCTTACAATCTGAGCACTTTTAAATAATAACATGTGTTATTTCTCTATGTATAGTACATACGACACTTCGTCAAATATACATACATTACAATCTATTTATTTATGTATATTCTTTTGAATCATTTTTTATTAATATGTAGTATTTTTGAAAAGAATGGGTACTTTTTGTATTATTTTATATTAAAAGGTTCACTTGTGGAAATGTAATTTTTGTAACATTTTCAAAAAAGCAATGTATTTTTGGAAATTTGTCGAAAAAATTATCTTTACAAATGGTACAATTAGGAAGTAGGAAGTACTTTTTGATAAAAGTTCTTTTAGTGTAAAGTATTTTTTTTTTAGCAAATCGGCGCTCACATTTTGAACTTTTGAACATAAAAGTTGTGCAAGCGTTGACTGTTTGTCTTAGAAACGTATAGTTGAGTAGTTCTGTTCAGCACTTGTGTATTTTATACATCATAAGTTTGCATTATTTTTTATTTAATATTATTTTTTATCTTGGATCAGTGCTCAGGGGAGATCCTCTACATATGCAATACATTGCGCTGGAGCTAGTGGACAATAGACAAGTGGTGAAAGTGTTGGTGAGGTCGAGCTAAGTTCTTGCAGAGCTCTATTGTTGCGTGTTAATTATAGAGCATAGTTGCGGCGTCTCGGATATTAATTTTGACGAATTATTCTTAAGCCAAGGGCAGCCATTTTTGTTATTATTTTACTTCGCCGACCTTTTATTGCTCAGATACCCACGAAGGAGGCTTGCTGCAGCACAGAAGACTGAGAAAAAACTTTTCTTTTTTACTTGACCGGGGTTGCAATTTTTACTTGAGGCTTCTGCTGGCTGAGAGTTAGCATGTTGACCCTGCAACCAGAATAGCCGCGTTTCGAATCCCCGATCAGACCAAATCTTTTATTTCTTTTCAATTGTTTACATTTAGCAGCTGTGCGTTTGGTCAGCATGCCGTTTCTAAGACGAAACTGTTGTGTTTTGTAGCCGTTGATCTCACAGCTACGCCTTATAAAGAGACAAAATTTAATAAAATATTTACATATTTTACATTTATTGCAACACCTTATACACTCGTAGACACGAAAGTGTTTTCATTAATTCTAAAAAAATTGAAATACCCTTTTCATTCGCCAACCATTTTAAATGTGTCTGTGTTTGATAGGTGTAAATAATCTTTCACTTTCTATCAACATTCAATGGACCATAAAATGGTTTTATCGCCACAGCAACTACCGTTGTAATTTCACTTGGAATGGTTGCAATAAATAGCCAAACGAAACAATCATTTTATATTCCGCCATATAGTAAGGGAATGGGTTACGCATAAATGATACAGGAAGAATTTTCTTATGTCGTCGGCATTTTCACATGTGAAATTAACAGCGATGAAAATATGAAGTCTTTTGGTGGAAGAACGACAACATTTTGATGTTGAAGAAACTTTACTTTTTCGTTTTATTGCCACCCTTTACCCCCAGAAAAATATATTTGGCTTAAGTGCTGTTGATAATCCTAATTCATGTCTATTGACATCAAACACGTCCTTGTCATCTTATGACGTGCATATGGTTTCTGTTGTCCTTTTTCTGTAGCAAATTCTGTTGTACAAAACCAACATTCATAATCATATTTAAATTTATGCTAAAATGTTCTTTCCAACAGACAAACAATTCCTATTTTTTTTACACATCGAAGGGTCCTGTTAGCTGGTTGCAAACAGCAACAGACTACGCAACATTTTCCGTTGCTGAAATTTCATTTACTTCTTCTGCAGTGCTTGTTTAAATAGCGATAACACTTGATTTTAATTTAATTTCTTGTTTATATTTGGAATTAACTTTACGAATTTCCATATTTTAAAAAAGAAATTCTAGTACTGCGGATTTTATGAGAAATCAAATAAAAAAATAAATAAAAAGAAAATAACAATTAATTGCATGAGTGATTCGGAGTTTTTATTTCACTTTTGCAAGTAATTTACGATGGTGCTGGAAATTGTATGATTGGAGAACGCTGCATTCGCAAAATCATCATTTTTTATAGTGCTCGTTTCTGGCCAAGATACCTTGAGCTGAATAATTGCGCTAGCAACGGGTCAGGGAAACTTGAGTTGTCATCTGAGGCGGATTGTCGTGGTTGAACAAGATATGTTCAGGCTACGCCTGGAGGAGACTGAGACGGCGGCACATATTGGCCTATGCCTCGCTGGGGGTACGATGAGGAACTTAGTCTGGGGAAAATGCTAGCGATAACTAGGGACTCGAGTGCCAGACTTCAATAGAGTCTAGAGTAAACGCTGTATTGGCAGCGATCTCAATGATTGATTTTATTATTTATTACTTTACTTCGCCGACGTTTGCTCAAATACCGACGAGGACAGAAAACTCGACAAAAAACTTTTGGACTTAAACGTGCTGCGATTCCAACACGGGTTCTTCTGGTTGCATACCCAAGACGCTAACTACTCAGCCATAAGCACCTTCTTTTGTCACTTGTTTTCCTATCAAGTGAATAATTTTTTTAATGGGCGTGGCAATTTTGAACCCCGGACAAGGCGGTCACCCTAATATTTCCTCATAACTCCATAACGGTTTGGCGGCTTTTTTTTTTCTTGGACCGGCACTCAGGGGATGACCCCTACACATGCGATGAATTGTACTGGAACTAGAAAATTAGGTTACGGGAAGGAGGATACAGTAAAGTAGTGTTTATTGACATTTGATTTAAATTTTCCCACGTCAAAAGTGACAGGAATGACGTGAAATGAAATTTATGCGGAATAAAACTATCGCAATAGTATTTTTTTTTTTCAAAAATTAGTTCCGGAAATAAATTAATTTAAAATGAAATTTTTTTTTCAAAAATTCGTCAAAAAAACTAATGCGGCAAAAAAACATTATCAGAATGATAGCTGACTGGAAATAAAATAAACCACAAATCATGAAAATCCATGCACAATTCTTGGTTTTATTCCAGTGCTTCGAAGCAACGTTGCTTCACCTATAGTTGCCTCCCAACAGTGATGAAATGATAAAGGATGAAGATGTTGATTCTCTACGGACTCTATCCAGTTTGCAGACCAGTGTAATGTGCGAATGCGAAAAGTTTTTTTTTCGAAACGAATTATAGAGGAAAAACTTCGTGTTGGATTGAAAATATCGTTGTTTCCAAAATCAGTAAAAAATTCGGTGAAAATATTGCAAATTATTTCGACAGGACTTTCTTCTAAGACGAACGATTATTTCCGCTTGTCTATCACAAATGTGATATTAAATGATTGCAGCCAGTAAAAGAAAAATTAAACGGAAGGAAGTATTTACAAAAAATAAAAGAAAAGGACAAACGAAAACAAAAACAAAATGCTAGACAAAATGACAAGTGTCTTTTATCGTATAAACGTCAAATATTAAGCCGGCAGCCAGCAGATGTGCTTGGCAGTAGTTGTGCCGATTACAAAAAAAAAAAAAGAAAAAGAAAACATTTAAAGAGGGTTACTGTAACTGTAAAGGATGCACGAAAGCTTAAATAATTCGTTGCATTGAAACAATCAAGCTCAGACAGGCGAACAGGAGAATGTTGTTATTGTTTTTACGATTTTCTTTTGTTTTGGTCTTTTTTTGCTGCTTTTATTAATTCTTTGTTTTTTTTTTAATAATTGAATGTGGAGCAAACAACATTCCGAATTGAAATGAAAATATGTAATAAAATATGGATCCAAAAACAAGGCCATTATCATTGCAAAAAAACACACACAAAAGTATTTCATACACATGTTATACTCGTATTTGTTTAAAAAAAAAAAAAACGAAGAAATCAATATTAAATTTTTATTTCCTACTACGAGTGCTAAAGGTCACTACTTTCTTCACAATGCCTTCATAGAATCTATTCTTTTCAATTCTATTTATTGCTGGCTGACATTTGTTTTGCAGGACTTTTGTTGTTGATGATTTGTTTGTGCAACAATTGCTCATTTATTTTCTGTTGGTGGGGCTAATTGGAAATTACTTTGCACAAATCACATGACTATTAAATAAATACGTTTATAAACAAGCCAAACAGTTCATGCACTCCAGGGAGTACTTTTCAACACCACATGCAATGAAGTGTGTTTGCTTAAACATGCAACCCCTTTTTTCAATTTTCCTCTTTTTTTCTTTCGGAAAGAATAAAAAGGAAAAACTGAAATCTTTGCTGTCAGTTTAAATTTGAAGTGCCATAAGTTGTGTTATTATAAAACCGAAATGGTTAAAGCCAAAAGCGACCGAGAGTCGTTCATAAAAAAATGATTCATCATGCCATCTTTTGAGGAATATTAAAAATAGTGCTGTATTAATTTGAAATCAGTAACCGGTAAAAAAATTTAATTAAATTACTCGCTACGTTCAACCGAATCAAAGCAAATTTGCAGCATTCGACAAAGTTTTTAATAGTAAAAAAATTAATGCGTATCGAAAATCGATACGGCAAGTAATTACGGGCACATTTTTCTCGCAAATTTTCCACATCGTTATTTCTCGAACCATTTCACAAGTTGTGGCCATGAAAATATAGAAATAGTGAATATCTGAAATCGATTTAAGAAGACTTCTTATTACAAAAAGATGTTTTTCTTTCTCGAAATTTATCGTCAACCCTCGAATCAATCACCCGTTTTTAGTCAAATTAGCGACGTTTCTTTTTGAGGTTATGAGCAGATTAGATTTTGAACTTGAAATTTAGTTGAAAGATTCTTTAAAAAAAAAACAATTTTTCGAATATTTTCGGAATCTGCCGAAACGAATTTCATCTAAGTGAGTTCAATCTCTCGAATACGGAAAATTTGGTTCCGATCCGTTGAACCGTTCTTAAGTTATGAGATGTTCACATAACACACATTCATACATACATATGTATATATATGCACCAATATGACATTATCGCTTAAATAGTCAGAATCGACTGCCAGGAGCTCACAACGTCGACATATAATGAAAACTCGTTTTCCGAAAATTGAGTAAATCAGTAAATCAATAACTTTCTATAGCGGGAAGCTGTATTGGTAACATGCAATATTTTATGTATTCGCGTTAGTCAACTGTTTTTGATAAACTCGATGATTTTACAAAACAAAATGCTTGTAAGTTCACCTGTTGTGCATTCGCCTTGGCGGGAAGTTATAGGAGTAAAATTTTTCAGTTGAGTTATTGCAAGTTTAAGTTGCCAAAGTCCGTTTTTAAAACTTTTACCAAAAATTCTTGTGTAGTGGAATGGTGAGCAGCTCGCTATCATAGAATCACTATCACTATCACGTATGATTCACGCGTGACTCGAAAAAATAACAATACGAATATATTTCCATTTGTAATTCTTTCCTACTTTAAAGTTTTCATTCGCAAAAATATCTATTGACGAGTTTTATTCGAATAATCTTCAAATTTCTGCAAAAATAACAATTATCTAAGGTAAAGCGAATTTTTTTATTCATTTGTTGTCTTATAAACACATAAAGGATTTTACATTGACTTACGACACAAACATTTCAATTTGCGCACGAGACAGTTGGAGTTTTGGTAGCAACTTTTTTTTTCCTGTCACAGATGGGCATAAACTTTTTCTATACCATAATCATTTCCCTTCGAAGGCCGTAGTAGTAGATGCGAAATGTTTAAGAGACCTTTTCGTTGAACACATTGTTTTGCCATTCATTCGCATCAAAGGATCAGTGAGCAACGATACAGAAAATAACAACGGATTTTGATTAAAACTCTCTACCCCCTTGAAGTTTTCTACTTTTTCATTTGTTCCCATCTTTTGTTGCCTCTACAGAGTCATCAACATTATATGACTGAATGAATGTCAATGTTTGGTATCATTAGAGTTCTCTGCAGCTACAGAAGCACGCGGTGTATGGCGAAATCTTTTACACAAGAAATTTATGAAGAACATTTTTAAGGGGAGGATTGAGGTATTGAGGATTGTATAACACACGCACGCACATACACATACTACATTGGAATTTTAGATGGCAGATTATGTTGCCAATTTTTTCTGTCTATATATTGTAGGATTATAGAGGCTTAAGGATCATAAATGGTGTTTTTATATACCCAAAGATAAAGTAACTGATTTTAATGGATTTTAAATGTCCAAAGTATTACAAGCAAGAACTTTTTTACTGCTTGTTCGAAATCAATAATCTTTGATTTAAAGTTGATATAAAAAGGAGAGTTGTTTTTATCGTTTTGTTGTATTTTCATTCAGGTCATCCACATTTCTTTAATCAATTGTCATGTGGGTTGGACATTATTTCGATGGCCGGTGAATGGTTAACAGCCACTGCCAACACTAACATGTTCACCTATGAAATTGCACCAGTTTTCATTTTAATGGAAAATGTTGTCTTATCGAAAATGCGTGAGATTATTGGCTGGCACGGTGGTGATTCAATTTTGGCTCCTGGTGGTTCAATATCCAATTTGTACGCCTTTCTCGCTGCTCGTCACAAAATGTTTCCTAATTATAAGGAACACGGCGCTGCTGGCCTCCCTGGACAATTGGTCATGTTTACTTCAGATCAATGTCATTATTCGATTAAATCTTGCGCTTCTGTTTGCGGTCTTGGTACAGAAAATTGTGTTGCAGTGCCATCGGATGAACGCGGTCGTATGATCACGTCCGAATTAGAACGCCTTATAATACAACGAAAGTCCAAGGGTCAAGTGCCATTCTTCGTTAATGCTACATCCGGTACAACCGTTTTGGGTGCATTCGATAATATAAATGAAATTGCGGATATCTGTCAGAAATACAATTGCTGGATGCATATTGATGTAAGTATATCTTGAAAAGAAAACAAGTTAAAAGAGGTAAATAAATAAATGCTTTTGTAGTTTCGAAAAAAATTCTATTCAACTTGAAAATGATAAACTAAAATTGGGAAAATTTTAAGAAACTCTATGAACGCTATTTGAAATTGGTTATTTATTTTATTTGCTTTTTTCTTTCACGTACTGCGTTTTAAAATCGAATTCATAATTCTTCTATAATTCACAAATTACTTCCCTTCATATTCGCGAATTTACTCACAATAATTTCAGAATGTAAAAAATTTCTAAAATACAATTTCGCATAACGTATGTACATATCTATGTCTTATAAGCGTCTTATAAAGCTTTGTTAAGTGTTAGGAAAAAGGAATTTTTATAGTTTTATAATTTTTTATTATAATTTAATTTTTCTAATGCACTTTCAATTCCTTCTTTACAGGCTGCTTGGGGAGGTGGACTATTGTTATCACGGAAATACCGTCATCCTAAATTTACAGGAGTTGAGCGGTAAGTTTCTTTTTCAAATTGACTTGTGGCATTGAATCTTACTCACCCTATGCAAAATGCCACATAAATATTACAACAAATGTTAGAAAATATATGAAAATGAATATGTCACGCTTGTTCTAAACAATTCATGGTTTCATAAATCATGGCCACTATGCCTGCAAGTAATTGCCTTTCAAAGCCACATTTGTGTTGTTCTAATGAAAAAGTACACAATAGATTTTTATTACCAAGAAAGAACACAACAAACAAACACGCTTTCGAAAAATTTTTAAATTAAAAAACTTTTGAAACTGTTTAAATTTCAAATAATCAGAAAGCAAATTTGAAGAAAATCCGCAAATCACTTAAATTAAAAACGACAGACACACTTTAAATTTAGTTACAATAAAAAACTCATTAATCAAATGTTCTTAAATAGGCATTCGTCCTTACACTTGTCACTCACTCAATAATTGATTAATTTTTATAAGCCGATTTCAATGTGTGAAAAGTGTCACAAGAATGCAGGGGAAAAACAATACAGACACTTTATCTTAGTGTAATCGCATGAATAATTATCAGACCACTTAAAGAATGTATTGTTTAATTTTTCTTATTTCTATAACGATTACTCGTATGTAAAAAATTTGTGGTTACTTCTTTTTTGTCTACTTGTCCCGCTGTAGGAATTTAAGCTAATTTTCGAAAGTCGATGGAAACATACCATAACTTAAGAACGTGGCTACCGATCGGAACCACATTTAAAATCTCTGATTTTTCGTCAAAGACTGAGTTTAGACGAGTAAACATTTGGGGGGGAAACATTTAGTTTGTTAGCAATTTACGGGGTGGGGAAGAGAGCATCGTTTTTGTGTTCGGTATTTGGCCACTCGCTTTGCTCTCATTTTCGTTGCTTACAAAAATAACAATAACAATGGACAAAAAAATAATAATGGAATGTCGCCGGCAAGATTTTCGTCTGTGTGACCGCGAAGGAAAAAAACAAACTGAATTCCAGATGTTTTTCTTCCAAATGTTTTCTAGTCTAAACACGAGTTACGTGCAGCCGAAAAAGTGAACAAACCACAAGCTCTTTTGCGTGTTTATTTGATCGTCTGTAGGGTACTTCAGAATCTGAGATGAAATTTTTGAGTTTGGTCTAAAACTTGCCAAAAAGTCTAAACAGCACAAAAAGTAGCATTTTTATTTTACATTAATATTTTTTATAATTTTGCCAACTACGAAATACAATATACATATGTACCAGGAATATATAAAAATAAATTTATGTATAGATTATTATTACATATTATAGAAAAGTCATATATAAAAAATGCTGTGAAAAAATTTTAAGATTAAATAAATTCAATACAGTATATTAAGGCCCTCATTTCCTCAAGGCGTAGTAAATAAATAACGTATATGAAATTTGTTCGTACTACTTAGCACCGACTTCAAACAGTTCAATAGCAACGCATACAAAAATTAAGTTTTACTGCCGTATTCATAAAATTAAAATGGATTTATAAAAGGTATATTGGGTTGAATTTTGTGTAATAAACATTTTATAACAAAAATAAAAGTTTTATGAATGCGACAGCTATTATTTTATTTGTTTTTTATTTTGGACAAACACTCTGGATCTGACCCCTACACATGCGATGCATTGTGCTGGAACTAGAGAAAAGGTATAGTGAGAGAGATGACAAGAGGTTAAGCTTCACTATCTTACAACACTGCTTTTGCACGTTATTTATTTTATAACAGTTTTGAAGCACGTCTGATGTCAAGGAGACATATTGAATTTTTGACGCATCCTTTTTTGTAGCCATTTTTTAATATTTACTACGCCGCTGCTACACAATACTGACGTAGGAGGGCGTTCTGATGTGCCTGTGGATAGGTTACACCGAAGCTGGTACTGTTCAGTGACCATTGACTATGTCTTCGCCACTGAAAGCTTCCGACAACAACTGACGCAAAAACACACAAATGCAAATCAGACAAAATGCGAGATGTTTTTCTGATATAGTTTGAAAGTGGTGTTGAACCCAGGAAATATTTGTTTTTGTAGTCAACGTGCAGACTACTTCAGCCATCGCCACTATGCTTTTTTAAGGCGGTTAAATTTTTTTTCAGAAATTTTTATAATTAACAAATATTTTATTATTTATTTTTGTTTTTGATTTTTTCTAATGACTTAAATTCGACGTCAAATCGATTTTAGATATTTACTGATTTTTAAAAAATGTATCGGATACCGAGATATCGATGTCGAAAATTTGCAAGACAGTATTTATATTTAATTACTTCGTAATTTGTAGTCAAATCGATTTTTGGAAAAAAATCGTGTCGAATTTGCTTTGAATGCGTTACATAAGTGAGACACAGTGTAAAATAAAATTTTTAAAACAAATTTTATATAATAAAAAAAAACTGACAAGTTTTCGATCGGTCTATCAAGTCAACCGATTCGCAGATAAAAATTGTGAAACACGTATATGGGCTTCATTCATGATTCTTGTAAAGTTTATCATTTAAGGAAGCCACTCATTTAAAGGATTCACGTTAAGTACCCAGCACTTTTCTAAAAACACACCATTAGGATTCCATCAGGGATTAGTGGTTACTTTCAATATTCCCTAATAAAAGCAAAAAACTGAGAGATTTCCTTGAATCAAACTTACAATACAAGGATGATGGATGTGTGTTAATCAAATCAATTCAAATAACATCTCTCTCAAATTGTAAACCATTTAAGGATTTAAATTGAAATATTCGGCCACAATATGCCAACACAAAGGAGGTGGAATACAACAGTGTATGAGAACCCATAAGAATGAGAAATTTAAGTGCAATTTGTATTAGAAATTCAAACATTTGTTGTTATTGCATTTAAATCCTGCTTTTAATTTTTAAGAAAAAGAAATATTTCAATTATTCCATGTGCATTTAATTCTTTAAGTAAAATTTTAAATTCTACAAAAAAAAATTTAAAGCTTCGAAACAAAATAAATGTATGTATGTATGTATGCAAATGTATGTAAAAATATGTATGTATATTCGTGAATGTTTATAATGCTGCCCATACTTAATTTGAAAATACCACCCTTGTGCTCGTATTGGCGCACTAGGCTTGTGCACAACTATTTTCCATACGATTGTTTACAAATGTGCGGGTCTGCATTTGGATGGGTGTATGTGGCCCTCTTTCCATTCGTTATTTGTTGGCATTTGAAAATCCATTTGCTTTATTTATTTGTCTCTTTAACATTTTTTCAAATGCATTTTGTTTGTAAAAAACAACAAAAGCAACAACGATAGCAACTCTTAAATCCTTGTAATCTGCCAGCAGCTTTTGAAACACCTGATGAACTCTTAAACGTGCACGTCGTTTAAATTTAACTCCCACTGTGGGGCATTTAACAAAATGACAAATTGCACAAGTTCCCAGGATTGTAATTTCTATAGACATACATAATTTTACAAATATGTACTGCGAGTAAATAAATTTGTACGGCGGGTAAATGAATGTGGAAAATGTTAAATATCCTTTCAAGGATGATTACATTTCAAATTCGTATTTTTTTTTTTTGTACAATACTTTTAATTAAAGATATATTTAACATGATTTTGAGGCTATTGTTCATATAACCAGTAGAAAGTAGAAACACTTGTGGCCAGTGTTTACTTTTCTATGAAAAGCTACCAACCACATTCGATTTGAATACAAAATTGTTTTTCTTTTTGTTGAATTCCGACTTTGCTTAGTTATTAAAGAGTGGTTTCTTTTTGAACTTCCATCGCCATTTTGAGGAAAAGCAACCGCGGAAAAATTTTTTAATTTTTACTGTTAAAAAAATACTAAATTAAGAAAAGGAAGAAACAAATTAGAGTTGGTTTTCATATTAGTACGTGTCTATATAGTCCTGTCTTTATCTCTCTCTCTCTCTCTCTCTCTCTCGATTACCTTCAAATTAATAAACCATAAGTGGCTCCCACAGGGAAATTTAGCACTTACACAAGGACTACAACTCTATTGATTGTCAATTGTGTCGACACAATACAACGTCACAGAAGAAACATCAATACCCAGCAAACATGCACATTTCATTTCGCATTAAGAATGATTTAAAACCATTTTCTTTTAAATCGGTGAGATGGATTTAGTAAACTTATTATTTTTTAATTACTAAATATCAAGAATGATTTACATAAAGATTCGCAATGCAAATGATTTTGCGTTTCTCTCTGACGTAGTTGTTTCCTGTAAATATTACCAAGTCAATGAGAAGTCAATTTATGTACCAAATAACAAATTGTCCCCTGTTATGTTTACACTAGTGTGGGTATATTTGACGTTATGAAGTGAGCTGACTGACAAATGTCAGTAATTTTGCTGACTTCGTTTGACATTGTAGTCATAAAATTTAACTTGTATATTTTCAATTCCTCAAATTTCTCTACACTTTATTATTCGGTTTAATATCGTGAACTCCGACATCTGTGCGTTGTTGCTCTGAAGCCACTAATGATAAATTACCTCTGTCTGTCTAGATAGATATGAGTGTATTTGATAAATAAACAAAATAAATAAAAATTGTATTTTCTTGTCAGCTTGAATTGAGTGAAAATCTTAAAAAATAAAAACATTAAAATTGGTTCAAATACATTGCAAGTCTTTTATTACGAGTATGTATGTGCCTGCAGTGAATTTAAGACTTAAAAAAAATGGAGTATAATTGGTTCATCGGTTATTAATCGGTTAATTTAAACCTAATTGGAGAAATAATTTTCTTTTCATTTCTCTTTGTATAAATTTTGTTTAACAAATTTAAATGCATAAATTCGTGCGCTACAGACGAAATACGACGAAGTGTCACGTAGAGCTTTCATGTATATTAATAAAAAAATTAAAATTTGTCAGTGAGGCTCTTCAGTTGATAAAAAAATTCGAACGAATATTCCACAATATTCTTTAAGGAAAATAATTTCATACAATCAAAAGATTTATTTCTTTGATTTTAATAAAATTTCATTTGGGATACTCCTCGCACGTATTGCGACATTAAAGAATCAAAAAAAAGTCCATAATAAAGAATAAACCCATTCATGGCTCGACTGTGGATGGACCACGAACGAATCTTAGCAGAGGTGTTAGTTTTCCAAATATATTATAAATAATATAAATGGCAACTAAAAATGTTAAAAGTTGAATTTTAAAATATTCAAACGTTTAAATTAGTAAAAATTAACCAGGTAGCGATAATATAATCTATATATTTATGTATATAAAAATTAAATGGTCCATGTATGTAATCGCACCACTTAAGTTAGGAAATTTATGGGAAAATTTAACAAGTGTAAATTATGTTTTTCCCTACTAAGAAGGGGTAAAAAGGGTAAAATCAATAGATTAATATGTTAGAAACAAAGACAAATAGACTAACAATTATAACAGCATATAAATGCTGCTGAAGAAAAGGGAATCGTGTTTGGTTCTTCTTCCAACGGTCAAAAACTTTTTTTGCAACAATATAGTATCTCCAATAGTATTGCACATACAACATCGCTTTTTTCTGTAATCTTTCTTCTAGAAAAAATCTCGAGTGTTTTCTTAATTTTTCGAAATTCGAACATATATGGCGTAAATTTGAATCCTTGTACTTTTACGCCATTTAAATTTTGCTTCTGATGTACATTTTTAACAATTTTTATGCACTCCATTAAATGGGCATCAAATTAAAGGGATTTTTTAAGGGAGCGTTAAATATAATGACATCAGTGCAAACACTATATGGCGGACACACCAAATTGGCGGAAGACTATTTTTACCCACTTCCATGATATCGGTATCAAATGAAAAGAATGTTTGAGAAGAAAACCAAATATAAAGTGAAATGGATACTTTTCGGCAAAACTGCGTTTTAAAATAAGGTACTTTTTTTGGAGTTTGGACTGACGATATAACACTAAAATTATCCTAATTTGGTGCTGCTGGATTGGTTACCGTAACAATATCTAGACAATAATTGGCGAGATTATATAAGTTGGTGTGGCATAGCGAAGCGCTCCGGGTTAATCTAATATCCAATAAATAAAACCAATCAGCAAATTTCAACTGTTTTCACTTCCTTACGTTTGTTGGGTTTTGTTTTTAATTCAATTTGAACATGTGTGGCGTACCACGAAATATCCCGCTAAAAAAAGTGGTGGGTAAGTGTATGTATGTACGTGTGTATTTATATGTGTGGATTAGTGTTAATTGTTTGTAATTTGTTTTTGAATAACACACACACAATCACGCTCATTTGCCCTACGCAACATTTAACAATAAAATAATTAATTCATTCATAGTTTTCATTAATTTTATTTATTAACTATATTGTTTGTGATTGAAATTCTTCACAATTTGTGTTTCGCTTTTGTTTCGTTGCAGAGCCGATTCTATTACCTGGAATCCACACAAATTGATGGGCGCTTTACTGCAATGTTCAACTATACACTTTAAAGAGGATGTAAGTTTAGAATATAAATTGTTAATAGATATTTTGGAAAGAACTTTTAAAAAAACATTCGATGCTCTAACGGCTTGTGTTTAGAAAACGAAAGAAATATTTCCTTCATGTATGTATTTACATTGAAAACAGAAACAATTTTTTGAATTTTATTGCTGTTTTCAATATAAATAAATACACGAACGAATTTTCTCTTTCGTTTTCTAGAAAAAGGCAGTAAGTACAACTTAAAAGGCTCCGCAAGAGGAAAATATTGCAAACATTTACTTGAACAATTCTATTTATGCCAAACTCGTCAGTCACATATTCATTCAGTCAGTCCAAAATCAACTTAAAAGTGTAACAATACAAAATCAGAACGCCATCTGCATGCCACGCTGCCATACGAACAGTGTAATAAAATGCAAATGTTCATGTCACCCTTACAAATGCGGGGAGCAGTGGGCTGATGAATAACGCAATAACTTTTAAAACATTATTGCAGAAATTCATTCGTACAATATGTTGCCGTCATCATTGGTCACAGTTGCGACTGATGGCATTTGTGTAACAATATTATTTTTTTAAGGAATTTTTTAATTAAATTTTTACTTGACTTATTGCCCCCATGCATTGTAGAGTTAAGAACAAACTAAACCTCCCCTTTACAAATACGAAAGCAGCTCTTATTATTCGCTTGTAAAAGTACGAGTTTGGTTTTATTTTAGAAATTAGTTGCATTGATATTTTATGAATTTGGTTTAATTTTATCAAAATTATATATGTACGTAAACTGTATGCTTTCAGAAAGTTTTTAAAGTATTTTTTTTTCTTATTTATTTAAAAATTAACATTAACAAATTAATATTTTAATTGTGCGAAAATGTTCAATTCTCAGAATACGGAATTCGTATTAGAATTTTATGAAATTTATTCGAGCTGTTCGTTGTGCAAATTTATTAATTTTTCGTGCGTTTGGACATCGTTTGAAGGTGCTTTGAGTTATAATAATTCTCATATTATAATTGATTTTTTTAAACTATGATTTGCGTGCATATTTATTGCAAAATATTTTTTTTCAATTTTTGTGAAATTAAAACGGAATTTTAGCAGTGATCAACTTTTAATTAATTTTAAGTGGAAGAGTAATTTTCGACAATTTTCCACGTTGCTTTAAATTTGGAGTTTTTTTTTCTTTCAGGGCCTTCTCATCAGCTGTAATCAAATGTCAGCTGAATATCTTTTTATGACTGATAAACAATACGATATAAGTTACGATACTGGCGATAAAGTCATACAATGTGGCCGACACAATGACATTTTCAAATTGTGGCTTCAATGGCGATCAAAAGGTACCGAAGGTTTTGAGCGGCAACAAGATCGTTTAATGGAATTGGCCGAATATCAAGTTAAACGCATCAAACAGCAATCAGATCGATTCCATTTAATATTAGAACCTGAATTGGTAAATGTATCATTTTGGTATATACCAAGAAGATTGAGAGGTGTACCACATGATGCCAATAAGGAACAGGAATTGGGCAAGGTAAGCATAATCGATTTTTCCCAAAAGTTTTTCTTGTTTTCTCAATATTTTATTTACGCCTTTTTATTTTTAAATTGTAAATTATTGAGGTTTGGAATTTTGAAGAATATTTTTATTTCGTTAGCATAGCGCTTGGATAAAAGTGCCATTAACTATGGCATAGAAAAAGCATTTAAATCGAACCAAAAATTATTTATTTCAAGTATGTTTCAATTATTGGACACACTCACAATGTTAATACTTCGGTTTTGCAGCAGAAAAGCTTCATTTTGTCTTTATAATTTTGCTTTTTTTAGATCTGTCCCATTATTAAAGGTCGCATGATGCAGAAGGGCAGCCTTATGGTGGGTTACCAACCCGACGATCGACGACCCAATTTCTTCCGTTCAATTATTTCATCAGCCGCTGTAACTGAAGCCGATGTTGATTTTATGTTAGATGAAATACATCGATTGGGCGATGATTTGTAAATTGTCTGCACTTATCATTATATTCCCCATTCTATTCGCCATTTGAAGAAAAGTTCTATTGCTACACATCACTAAGCCCAGTTGAGATAATATAACGCAAAGCAAGCAGAACTTGGGAAAATCAAAAGCCATAAACAAACAAGTTAAAAATGGCACATTTAGTTTAATTATTAAAAATAATAATTTAGAAAATATTAATCTACAAATGTAACTCAACCAAGATATATCTTTAAGGTAAAAGCATATCACAATTATGATCTACTCATGCCCACTCATAGACATTAAATCGATATCAATATTTACACTCTCTATCAAATGATATTAAACGTTACACATTATAATTTCTTTCAATGTTAATTGTTAACTAATAAATATACATATTAATTTATATTCACTATGGTCGAATTCAATTGTGTTTAAGTGAAAACTCCACAATACAAAATAGTTCTATTAATTCCACATCCCCTTTAAGAACAATAAAAATAGAACCCAATTTCTATTATAATTGACAACAAAAATTCTACAACGATAAGATATTTACAATTATAAAAAAGTGATCTGGCCCAAAAAATTACGACATTTGAAATCGAACGAAATATGAAATATTTTAATAAAATTTTGTTTGAAATTTCGATTCGATTCGATGCCGTAATTTAATTTCTGCATTTTTTATTTAGTTTTTTAATTTGATTTTCTATTTTTTTTTAATAATTTATATAATTTCAAATACTCAATGCCATTTAATTTTATGACATTATTAAAGTTAATGGATTTTTGCTAATCAGCTGAAGAATTACTTTTCTTTATTAAAGCAATATTTTTAACATTTCGCCATTATTATAATGAAGATAATAAGAGATTATAATTATGTATGTATGTACCTTTGCAAAGAGACCTGTGCTTATTGATCAGATAATAATCCTATAAGTATTTAATTTAATTATTTATAAAAATGTGTATAAGTAAGTATTTTTAATTTCATTTCATTTATGTATATGCATGAATTATATTATAAACACTTACAAGTGTCAATTAACAGATTAGTATAAATAATATAAACAAAATATATATTAAAACTTACTAAAGAAATGTTTAAATAACGCTGCCAAACAAGCTTTTCCGCAACGAAAATAGCTTATCTTCATTTTCACTGTAAAGGGAAAAAGGGCATTCAAAAGCGTTCTAGTTGTGTTAAATTAATCTTAAAGATGAAAAACTGTTGGCTTTATAACTTTTGTTGAGTTGTAAACTTCATAAATTATTGCATTGACATATAACTCCCGTATTCATAAATTTCTTTTGGATTTGCGACAGCTATAATAATTGATTGACTCTTCTATGTTTCTTGTTTATTAAACCTTTTATAAATCAAGAAAAAAAAATGTTTTTTTTATGAATATGGCAGTAAATACTCATCGAGTTATCAAATCTAAATCAAATCAAATCAAATCTAAATCAATCAAAATTAATCAAATTTAAATAATTGTTTTTAAATAATTGTTTTACTACAAAAAGCTGAAGAGAAATAATAATGACAATAAAAAATATACCATTTAAGAATGTTATATGAAATATTCATATGCACGTCGAAAGTTCCAGGCAGCATTTTTGTTTTTCAATATAAAATATTAAAAATACACTTTTTTCTCTTTATAATTTTATTTGTCAAACAAACAGACGCACATTATCATGTAATACAAATGTTGAATATACGTTGTTAAAAATTAAAAGAATTATTCTTTGTTAATAGATGTTTTATTCTAAAGAAAAAAGATGATAACTTATGCATTTTGAAATTTGAGTTATAAACAAAAAAGAAAAATAAAACCATTATTGTAATCTGTATGTATTAAAGTGTACTTTACCTTTAAAAACAAATTGTAATCTACATATAACAATAATAAAAGCAAAATATATCAAATATATTTACGAAAATTAATTTGACCGCTTATTTGAGAATGATTTTACAACTTCATTGCAACTTTAGACTTATCTGAGAAGTTATTCTCTCTCTGTAATTCAATTCGAGAGTTTATCTTCTGAGTTTTGCAATTCTAAAGAAATTTTGATTTGAATGGAACTTTTATGGTTAATATTTCCAAAGTAAATGAACATTAAATTTTCCCTACTCGTTTACACTATTTTAATAATTTACTCTTCCGTATGATGAGTAACTTTTGTAGTACCGTGTTAGACGTCATCGCTTTTTGTTTTGATAGAAACTACAAAATTATTACCCAAGTGGAATACCAGGTACACAGAATATCGTCACCTAAAATTACGAAACACATCAGTTTTCATAAGTTTACAGGAGAGGAAAACATCGATATAAAATGGAAACTACTTGTGGTATTGAAACAAAATTTTCAAATCTGCATTACATTTTTCATAAAAAATTTAATTTAATTTATCAGCTTGGTTTTAATAGATTTTATTTAGAAATACAATTTCAGAAAACTTAACTAGGTATACTGAATATATAAATTTATAAAAAACGAAAGTCCACACATATCGACCCCTGTGCGCGAAATTATCGTATGTTACATCTTTTTCGAAATAGACTTTTTTATGCAAATTTGTTCTAAATCCATTAATTCATCTGCTAATAAAATATTACAGCAATAATTGTTACAGTTATGGAGATAACACTACGTACATTTTATCGTATGTGACAGCTAATGCTGTAAGGCAACAACAAAAAAAAAAAGAATAAAAACGCTCTCATGTAAAATTTAGGTTTTGTAACATACGATAATTTTGCGCACAGGGGTCGATATGAAGAAATGAACGTAATTAATAAAAAAAAAACAGCAAGTTTACAAAATATAAAACTTGCCAACCAGTAGAGGAACTTTCCTGAAGGTGGTGAAATTCGACAATCAAAAGCTTAATTTATTTAATATATCTAGCAGACACATCTACCACATAAAGCTTTAATAATTCAATGCTTAAAAGGTGACAAATCCGTATTTTATTCGAAGTACTATTTCCTAAATAGAGACAGAGAGTGCTATTTCATATAGTTGAACGTTATTTTCGGATAAGTGAAAATATTTTTCTTTTTCTATTTACAAAGTGAAAAAATTTTAATTAAAATTGTAATCCGCTAATCGTTTAGTTATTGCGGGTCAAATATAGCGCACTGTGTAGCCTGAACTTCAATATGTTCCTTGTATTGTATTGTGTAGCACCGGCGAAGTAAAATAATAATACAAAAATGGCTACTAAACCGAAGCTTCAACACTGCTATAAACAAAGAACGTGCAAAAGCAGAGCTGTAAAATAATTAATTAAACTTCACCTCCTGCCGTTTCTCTAACTATCCCTTTCCTATAGTTCCAGCACAATGCATCGCATGTGTAGGGGTGCTGGTCCCAGATAAAAAAAAATACAAAAAAAGGATTTTATATACAAAAGTTTGTACAACAAAAGTATTTTTTGATCATAGACATACAGTAAAAATAAAATATCTATGTTCTGATGTATAACTTTTATCAACAAAAATCTTTCATTTAACATTTTTATGAACACTCGTGGAAATTCCCCAAATGATAAAAATTTTTTAAATATGTACAGATATTTGAAATGTAAACTGTTTCTTTTAATAATAAAATAAAAAATAAAAAACAATATTAGTCGCACTTCTATTTTTATTTTAACCTTTATTAAAATTTTTTTTAATTATATTTATTTTTGAGCGACGGTCTTTTTTATGAAAAGTTTTTCAATTATTATTTATTTCTCAATATCTCGCTACCAAATAGGTAGCATCGTCAGGAAATAATAATAATTATATCGAAAATAAATGTAATTAAAAAAATAAAAAACAATGTTACAAAAACTAGCACTGTTTTTAAACTGTGAAGCATTTCAAATCTTGATTTTTTGACGATTTAGTATTTTTCTTTTGTCTTCTTCTGGCAATCCTGTTCTACTCTGGTTTGCAGTATAAAATGGAGCAATCAAACCGTTCTTTGGTTTACATCAGTGTCTGTCTCTAAAATATTGTCTTTATTTTTTTTTACTGCCACCAAATCACTTGCCATAAAATTAGAACAGGGACTATAAAAGTTGCTACCAATAATTTTGAATTCTCTTGTAATTGAAATTGAAATATTTTCTTTATAAAGTGTTGGACGTTTAGCTTGTTTTATTTTATTCTTTTTTCATTTAAATTACATCTGATAATATATTTACAAAAAAATTATTATAAATTTAATTGTGTCTTTTCTTACTAAAAAAAATACAAAACATTTTATTAAAATTAATCGCAACAATTATAATAAGTGTGTAGAAACATAATGGATTTAGAATATAAGTATGTATGTATGTATGTATAGAGGGTTTGTTCGTCAAAAATTAATTATTAAAATAAATGTTTATGAAATATTTTCATTTCTGTCTATATATGTTATTGCATGAGCCCCCGCTATTCCATTTAACTATGAGGAAGTGTTTTACATGTTTTTGAATTTATTTTTTAATTTCTATTTTTGCTTATATTATTGTTATCTTATGCTTGTATGAAATTTTTGTAATATTTAAACATAGTTTGCAATATTTGTATATTTCATGTTCAATTTCCTTTACATATATTTCTAGAATTGGCAAGCTTTTTTAATTACTTTGTGAATTTAAATTAAATCTCTTATAAATTGTGTGTCATATGTATTCACTCTTATTAAGATTACTGCTGGCTTTTAATATAAATATAACAAAAAAAAAAATATGAATAAAGTTTCATACTCTTATAAATAGTAATTTAATTTACTTAATAAGTACAGTTTTCTATTTATTAAAGCGAATATTTATTTGTCTTTTTCCAAGTTCCTATTCATTCTTTTTCACATTCCTATAATAATTTTAACTGATATTTGTTCTTCCGGCATTACTTAGTAGACCCTAACTATTTTTAATGTTGTTGTTAGATTATTAATTTATTATTATAACTAAAATATCGCATTAATAATTTTTAAAAACTCCAAATAAATTCCGTTAATATGAATTACATCAAGTGGTTAAAATAAATTTATAATGCTGTAAATTGGTTAAAAAAAGATATTCGTACTCACTATGGTACAAAAATTAGTTCTTATGTTTACAAAATATCAAGTTCAAACATGCATTTAATCCATGTCAGTAGGACGGCATGCGTCGTATTCATCATCGTTCAGCTGACAATTCATCGATGCGACAACGTACGGCATGTTCAACTACTTCAAGGCTCGGGTAGTCTAGTTCTTTAACCAAACACAATGTGGCCGAGAGTAAATTGGAGCTCTGTTAAATAGAAAAAAGTTATGTACATTATAGATATGTATGTACATCATAATTAAAAGAACTTGTTATTTGTAAAATCTTGTTCAAAATAAGAAATGTTAAGAAATATCATAAACTTTATTGTCACAACTTGATTTCCAAATGCAAGACATATACACGGCGATAATTCTGCATGCAAAAAATGATTTCGAACAGTTTTTAATAAAATTGTATAAAAATATCTTGCCAAACTTATTCAACAAAAATCATTTAAAAAAAAAAGTAAAAAAAGACTTGTTTTCGTGTAATTTACGCGCATAGTGTCTTACACCATGGTGGTCTTAATAGCGATTGAATTCTAACATCCACCACTGCTCCTATGGACACAAGGAAGGCAACTAGTGACTTTGAAAGTTCATCCATTATCATAGTTCCCCTTCCCTAAGACATACACCTTGCTAAGGTCTATTGGGCTGTCTAAAGTGTCATGGCCATGGTTAAAGCAGACCTCCATTCAGCAAGACTCTATTTGAAGATAGAGCACAATGGGCACTTCCATCTGGGTAACATTACCTTTTTGGCCATCTTTGCATATTTACATATATTCCTTAGTTATAGACTAGCATATTGTTATAAAGTTGAAATCTGTTATTTTGGCAATTTCTGTTTGCCTATTTAGAAAAATATTTAATTTTGTAAAGATAAACAAAATACAGAATTAAAAATGCTTTCGATCGCAATGGAGTTCTGTGACAGAATGGAAAATTTTTAAAAAGCAAGCGTTGGCAAAAACGTAAAACCTGGACAGCTGGCTATAGCTGCAGTCACAAATTTTTTTTAAAATCTGGTTTACAACCCTTTGATACGTAAATATTATTCATTATTCCTACTTTATATTCAATTATTTCTAAGTATTAATTAACTTACTCGATTTATTGGTCTCCTATGATAACCACTATAATGATTTAATACCGCTGTTGAAACAGTGCTCGCAGAGTCGGCATAACGTCCATCTGGTCTTCTAAAATTGCAAAATAAATACCACATATTGAAACTTTTGTTTGAAAAAAAAAGAAGATAAATATATATAAACCTGGGTCTTGGTCTTTCATCATCCCAATCACTATTTTCTCTACCATTTCTATAGGCATAACGATCTGCTGCTTCTGTTCTTTCAGGTCCAGCGCTACGCCTCTGTCCCATGTGTTGAAGGGCAGCCGTGCTGCCATAAGGATTGTGATTACTATAATGCTGCTGGTGATGGTCATCCCATTCCGTTAAATCGGTTTGACTGTGACGATAATGGGCAGGATAGGCAGGACGATCAGACTGATAGTATTCCTTGTTGAAAAAAACAAATGAAAAGAAAGAGAAAAAAGGAATACATCAACAACAATTCGTTCGTTCTGATAATAAAAAATAAAAGATTAATACATATAGTAACAATTTTAAACCAAAATAATGCAATTCACAAAATTGAAATATCCAAGCAAATTCGTGCACCTACCTTCATTGAATGCGTCGAAGCACTGGGTGGTATAGGTACCCTAAAACCTCCACCTCGTGGACTTTCCTGATCTGTATCAGGTGATCTCTGTGAGTTTTTTAAGTGAGTTTTTATATCCATTCATTTGCAGGTTGATTAGTAACGTAATGTATTGTTAAGCGTTTAATGTTTAAATAAATATGAACGTCAACAACAACCACATTGTTAAATTTAATTTGTTTAAATAAAACTGTTTGTGTGCAAATTTTAAAAATAACATTTGATAAGTGTCAGTTTCAGTGGAAGTGGATAAATTGGAAATATTAAATTAAAAAGATGATATTGCTACTAAGATTAAGATACAAGAAAAAGTAAAAAATCAATCGGCTATCGATAGGAAAACAAACAGAGACTACTACTACTACGATCCTCTCTCTAATCATGGTTCAATGAAAGACGAATTATTTCAAAAATTGCTGTTGTAAGAGCATTTTATACATTTGTTTTTACCCATTAAATCTTTAGGATATTTTAAGTAGTGAATTTATACTAAAAGAAGACTGTAGCGCACATCAAGCACATATGTACATACTCGTCCATACATACATATCGTTTGTATCATGTTGTATCGCATTCTTTCGAAATTAACTTTTTTGCTGATTCCCGTTCATTTCACACGAATACATCTTATCACGAAAATGCAATAGTCCCAAAAATAACAGTTTCACAAGCATTTACATTTTAATAATCGTATTGTAATAATAACAACAACAGTTTCTCCTGTAAAGTTACAATTATGTTAGTCGGGGTTAGTAGACATGAGACTAACGATATGTGGAATGGGTTGCTGCAAAAGAAATATTTCTGAATTCGTAAAACAACAATTAGTTTGCACTAGAATTTAATGAAATAATACCCATAAAATCCTGCTCCAAAAAATGGTCACAATAAAAAATACATTCTTCTTGCCTTTTACGGCAGTTTTATTTATATATGTACGAGTACATACATATGTATATTTTTTAATTAGGGAACATTTTTCTTTGTTATGATGTAAAATATAAAATGAAATACGAGTGGAAAAACCAGAAATGTTGTTTATGACAAATGGATGAGGGCGTTTAATTTCGTCATTGTTCCGTGACTGGTTCTATTAGCATTGAGTGGCGAAATTGAAAAATAACATATGTAAACAGAAGTTGTTTTATAGCAAATCAATCAATTGTCCCTTGAAAAAATTAGTGAAATAAATATTGGAGGCATAATAAAATTTCTACGACTAGAAAACTGTAAGCAGAGCATTTTGTCATTTTTTTTTTTTAATATTTCTGACCATGATAATGAATTTATAATGAGATTGATTATGATGAGGACATGTTTGAAAACTAGAACGAAAGTCTTACATCATACTGATGATACGATAAACGATTTTCTTTGAGAGTTGAATTATATTTTGGCGATGATGAGTGTAATTGCTCCTGTGTGCGAGAGAAAAAAAAATAACAAGGAAATATTTTTGGAAAAAGAAAATAACATTTAAATACAAATAAATTTAGATTACGTTAACCTACTAAATATTTATAATTAAATAACGTAAACATGTACGTAATACTCGTCCTAGTATTTTCTTTTCATCAAATAAATGGTAATAAAAAATATTGTATTTGGAAATGACAAGCTCTTGAACAGAAACAAAGCACACACAAAAAAAGAAAAAAAAAATATTGAAGGTGAAACCAAAATTCGTTGCTAATTCAAATTTATGCAAATATTTCATTTACACGGAGCAATATTATTGAATGAAAAGAAATCAAAAGTCATAAAAACGGAAAACCTATTTTGTGTTTCTTTTTAAATTTATTTTTAAAATTACCTGAGAAGGTGTTGAAGCTTTAGAAGAACCATTTGCCATATTTGTTTCGCTTACGCTATCATCGGTTGTGGCAGGGCTTGTTTGTGGCAGAGGCTTTGTTTTCAATGGTGTGTAAATTGTCAATTTTGCAGGTTAGTAGTAGTTGTTTTTTGATGGGAGCGGTAAGCATGTTCATAAGAGTTAATAAAATACGTACAAATGTATTAAATATCTATTTTTAAGGATTTTTTTTAGGAATTTTTTAGGAAAATTTAGTTCCCTGAGCAAACGCTAAAACTATTATAGTAGAATCCCGATAATTTGTAATCGCTGGGATATCAGATACTTTTTACGAATATACCCGGGATTTCGATTTAACTTGATTGCGGTTTAGCGAAGGATAAAATAAGAAAAAGACGAATTAATGTGCCAAATTGCGATTGAAAGTGATTTTTTTTTTAAACAAGTTCAGTGGTCTCACGAATTATTGAAATTTTTTATTTAACAAGGTTCGAATCAACAGTATTTAACTTGTATTTCAAAATTAGTTAGATGCTTCTCTAATGCGAGCGGAAGTTACGTTCGAAAAACTATATTGAAAACAGGGTCATTACTGTAGGAGCTGTAACGTTCGGAGAGGAGTAACCTAGAATACTGTGATGAGTTACTAAGGCACATATGTACATACATACGCATATGTATGTATATATTAGTTATAGTTATCCCAAATAACTATTCACATTGTCACTCAATTACCTCTTTTTGTGGACTGGAACTACGCCGTTGTTGATACTGCGGTGATTGATACTGTTGTTGTTGTGCTTGTTGCTGCTGTTGCCTTTGCTGTTGCTGCTGTTGATATTGATGTTGTTCATATTGTTGCTGCTGTTGTTGTTGTGGTTGCTGCTGCTGCTCATAAGCGTCCTCATAGGCTTCATCTTCGACAGTCACAGCTCCGCCTCCACTGCCCCCTCGAGAAGCCTCATCAACTTCTTCTTGTGTTACTTCAACATTATCTAATTTTTTTAAGTTTGGCAAAGCACGCAACACAATTGCACGATAACTGCAACAGGAGTACAAAACACATAGAAAATCAAGTCAACATTTACAAGGTCAACACTTATAATACTCGTATGAAAGTCTGCTTGAATTTCCCAAATCTTTCAATGAAAAATTTAACATTTAATAATGTGCACTTACTTGGCTCCGGCACGATCACAGCAGGGATTCTCTTCCAACCATAAATACTTGAGGTTTGGCAGATTTTGTAAATAAGCAATTTCATTTATATCTTGTATATTATTTTTACGTAAATATAGTTCCTGTAATTTCAGGCAGTCTTCAAATGGTTGCAACGTACTTATCTTATTGACACTGAAAATAAAGAAATGAAAATAAAAAAATCACAAAGAAAAAAATCAATTCAACGGTAAAATGAGAAAAAGCCAAGAAATGTGCAAACGTAGAGGAAAATAGGAAAATCAAAAAGGCTGTGAATCCATCAATTAAAGTGGTAATGTGATTACTATTGCGGTTTTGTAAACTTTTTACACAAAGAATCACTTTTTTACAATTTTTCTTTTGTATTTTTTTCCAATTTAGTTTTGTATGTGTATCGTACTTAGATGTTTTTTTTAATGAATAATTGGGGTCAATAATCTTCTCACAAAAGAAAGAAATTGCTATTTTATACAGTTTATTTTTGTTATGTACATACATACATACATGCATATTTCAAAAAGATCGTGACACTTCAATTCAATTTAATTCGTTTCAAGAAAGAAGTTCGATGGTTGTTTGTTCTCTTAGTGCATGTTGTTTACATACTTATCGCTACAGAAAATGCAAGAAGCCCTATCAAACATTTTACCAGAGAAGCAAAACACTTCTTTCAACAAAAAAATATTTTGGCAATTACCACACAGTTTGCCATATAATTAAAAAAGGATCAACAAATTTATTTTTCGGAACAATTTAAATTTTGCGATGTGAACAGACCAGAACTAATAAGTCAATTTAAAATTTTTAAAATGTTAAAGAAGACTTCTTGCATTTTCTGTGACGTTATGTATCAAAAGGTATTTTTACGAATTTTTACAAAGAGTTTAAACGAACTTAAAACAAAATGGAAAAACTATTAACAGAGGAAATAGCAATGAAATGAAAGAATGTATTATCGAGAATTTTTTACACATGCACATGTACTTACATACGTACATACATACATACATACATATATAAATATAAGTACAAACATATTAACATTAAAACAACTTTTCTTAATTTTCATACATACATATGTATGTACATACATAAGTATTTAAGAGATAAAATAAGAACAAAATAGTCAGAGATTCAGATCCTGAATAAAGCAATATCAATTTATGAACAATATCATAAAAATCAATGAAAAATGCCAAATATTTAAAAGTATATTTAGAAAGTATAAAAGCTTGTAAGGTACAACGGGAGATGCCCAATTGAATATAAATTCCTTCTTCCCAAACTTCATTGCGCAGAATATTGCATGTTCTTGCAGTACATACTTATGTACGTATGTATGTATGTATATGTTTGTATGTATATATACTTATGTGCGAGTAAATACTAATTTACAATGAAAATGCCGCATTTAACGCATTCAATTGAGATAAGATAAATCACCATCATAAAAAAAACCTATCAAAGTACTTTTAAAAAATTCAAATACGTACTTGGAAATCAACAAGTTTTTAAACAAATTGTAAGGTTTTCATATTTACGTAGCAGAACATACATGCATACATATGCACATTCGCACACATACATATGTACATATATATGCAGCACATGTATTACATGTTCATGGCTACTATATGAAATTCTTTGTACACAAATTTACAGTTGTTATTAAACAAAAACAAAAAAAAAATTAAACAATGCACAGTGGAACGAGATACATATCGTCATCTAAAATGCAAAACAAGGTATCATCAAAAAAGTCAAAACTGGGCCCAAATAACGCCATTCGATATCGAACGAAATTCCCATACATTTAAATATCATTTTGTAGGAAATTTATATTTGAGTCGAATTTTCCCTTGATTTTTTTATTCATTACGATCCACTACATGATATAACATATGTATGTGTACGTCTACTATTAAAAATACGCAGAAACACCGGCAACCTCAGAATTGATAGACTAATGCTCGTGCAGTACGCAGGCACCTAGACTTGTGTTTTGCAGCTCGCTGATCTGAGCGCTCTTTTCACCTCAGCTCTTTTTGGTGAGCTGATTCTCTTGGTTCGTTTAATAGCTCAATGGTATCAGTTGACTTTTGCAGCTCAACTGATGTTGTAGCTCATTTGATTTTGTGGCTCAGTTGATTTTGTTGCTCATTTGAGTTTGTTCCTCAGATGAGTCAATCAACGAAATAATCTTATTATCAAAATTTGATTTTTGGCTTTGTATTTATAGAAACCCCAAGAAATATATCAGCGAAAAGAAACGTCGTCCACTCAAACGTGTTCTAATATTGTCATGTGCACAACTCCAATCCATACAGACAAGTCCAATGACGTGATTCACAAAGTTACTCTGGTCTATTTACTCGTATAGATATTGACATGTGAATGAAAATACCAAAAAGACACCCATTCTCACATTGCAGATTTGAGAACAATAACGTAAAAAATCATATACACAGGCATAAAGCAACTGTTTCGCAACGACCTTGGCTGTAAAAATATGCACAAAAATAATGATATTTTTAGCCAAAACTAACACTTGACTATCTTTATTTAAATTTTGAAGTTTTTTTTTGCGTTTTCATTATCGCCATAATTGGAGATAAATCCTACGCTCATATTTATTAATATCAGGCCATATAATTTCCTAATTAAAAAAAATGTATGTCTGTATGTGTCATTTAGTTATTGGAAATACATACGTACGTATGTAAATGAAATCAGTTTTGTAGGAGATTTTCTATTCAATTTGTTTTGCAAATACGATGTCTTTCATTAGTGACATGTAGTTTTAAATTGCAATTCAGCATTATTATTTTAAAAATTTAATGAAGACTCGCAATTAAAAATGTTTATTGCTTTAACAAATTCTTTGAATCAGTTAAATAAATTAAATTTGTGGACGTTTCATTGGTGATTCTAAAGAAAGATTCTTGCTGTGAATTATGCAAATGTCGTAAAGAAGAATTAATAAATTTACATGTATGTATGTACATATGTACATAAGAGTATTAAAAACATCAATATATGAAATTGAAATGAATTTACTTTGGGTATATCTTTATATATACACATATACTATATGTATGATTCTAATCTCAAAAATGTTGAATTTTGAACATACGAATCTTAAGTTTATAGTTAAAAATTAAGAAAATTGCACCGATGAGCTAACTAAGCATTAACGAAATAGTACTATATGGATATGCTTTCCTCCTCAATAATCAATGTTAATGAGTTTGCTTTTTTAAAAAATTCTTTATGAGAATATCATAAAGTATGTGATAATTCATTTCACATATTTTTTTTAGGCAAAAAGAACAATTTTGAAATTGGAATCATATAAAAATCTATTTCAATAACATAATCTTTTGCATATTCTCCGCATTTACTTTTTTTTTGTTATTTCTATCTTTTAGTTTTAATATTTGCAAGTTAAGTACCAATTACTTGAAATATTACTTACCTTAACGCCAACACTTCAACGCCACGCATTCGCTTAATAATTGAAACATCACTGAGATCACTTCCCCTAAAAAACAACAAAAAAAATCGTTTTTTTTTAATACAATAATAAGTAGTCGTACAATAAAATTATACACACGCTTAACATACAATAGTATAAAAAATTAAAATCGTATACAACGGAGTACCATAAATGGAGTTGTAGATTTTTAATTTAATTGTTTATGTGGGTTAAACACGATTTATTTCAAAGAAAAACTACTCTATTAACAATTTCAATAACATTATTATTATAACATACATACATATGTATCTGTGTGTATGTATGCAAATATTTGATTCTTCTCGAATATTAATTTTGATAGTTGATCGATCATTCCCCTGAAAGTGGAGTTTTGTATTGTTTTTACATAAGAGGCGCTTAAGAACTTACAGGTCGACCGACCCGAGTTGGTTTCTTCATTCATTCAGCTTAAGGTTTGAAAAGAACATTTTTTTCGTTTTTAACTGAGATGAGTGTAGGCATGAACTGGTGGTTTCATTAGGAATTAATTTTAAATGTAATTGAATAATCTGAATTGCAGATATTAATAGTATTTTTTATAAGAAATTGTAAGACTCGGTGAATATCAGTGAGATGGTTTGTACAAGCTATGCCACGCCCCTTCCGCAATTTAATTAACAATTAAATTTACATATAACAGAATTTATAACATAATAGAAGATCCATGCAAACTTACTCAAGAATATTAATTGAGCTCTAACTCATTTTTACGACTCTAGCCCTTGAATTTCTTAATAGGTACGATAGCTACCACATACTCCCCTCCAGCCAACAGCAGCATAATTTTCTGTGAATAAATATTAGGGCAGTATGAAAGGTTTCGCGCCATTCGTCCCCTTCTAAAAATTGCATACATATAAATTTTTCGTCTGGTAATTATGGCGAAAGTCATGCTTCACGATTTAATTTGACACTCACTGTACAAATATTTATCACAGTATGAATGAAAAATATACTATAGCGATTTAATGAGATAATATTCAGCGAAGCGTTACTTATAACACTGGGAATAATGGACAAATATCATCATTAACATCGTCGTTACACCACCATTACAAAAAATATTTTAGAGACAAAAAAAGGCTTGTTATGTACGCAAATTGTATTCAAATCGCAATATGTGAATATATGTACGTACATACATACTCGTATATGTACATACATATGTATATACACAAATGTAAATTCTTCTAAAATTAAATTAATAATAAAAAAGTGTAGTTATGAATAACACAGCAACGACAACAATGGAAAAGAAAAAAATGAAAGACAAACTTACCAGCAATTAAGTTTTTTAATCGAGCTCAAATCCGACTGTTTGGATCTAGCAATGACCATTTCCTCGGTAAGGCGTGTCATTATGCTGACGATGATACGGCTCTATTATTTGTATTTGTTGTTGTTTTTGTTGCTGTTGTTGTGTGTTAACGACAACGTGCACAAGCCGCAGACTGGGATATGATTTTTTATGTCAGTATTAATGCAATTTTTTAGGGAAGTAAATTTTATTGATAGATACATATCGCACTTGATCAACAATTTAAAACGTTCAGTTGTTGCAAGAACTCAACTAACAACATCTACATACGAGTATACCTATTCGCTGTATACATTTCACTTTAGTCGGTTTACTCTTTCATCTCAAAAAACCATGATGTATTTAGATTTTACAATACAAATGCACTTAAAATGTAACGGCAAACAGTTTCTTGCTTCTACTGAATATTTTAAAATTTCGAGTTAATACGCTCTTGTTGATCAAATCCGATATACACACATACTTGTATATACATATTTTAATTTATAAAAGTTGAAAGTTTTCATTGTCGTTCGATGCTGTTCGAAGGCAATAATGGTTGCTGCACTTTTATGTTTAACGAGAAATAACTTCATTAACTACCGAAATATACTGTACATGTGTTTGTAAATACATATGGATGCAACTGTGTACATTGTTTTCATTTGTAACACGCACCGCATTTAGAATGTTGAGAGTAGTACGCCTCTGCAACAGTCAAACAAAAGCAAAATTCCATATTGAAATAAATTCTACAAGCAACTACGTCTTTCCAACAATATAAGCCATATTTAGGTAAGCGGAGGTCATAGAAACAACACCAACGCCAACAGGTTTTTCTTGTTCTCTTTGTTTAACGGCAGCAAAATCAAAAAACAAAAAAATGTTGTAACAAGAAGAGAAATTAAACCGAGTTAAATTGAGTTCCTGTTTAACAATTTGTGTGGCAATATGGAAAAGTAGCTTAACTCTAATTCGATATATACACATACATACATACATACATATATCATTCACTATTCGCCATTAATCTTACAAAATTTGATTTTTATAAAAGATTTATTAGAATTTAATGCGTTCTTCACACTGATATAACTGATATACATATGTAAGTGCTTAAGTAGACTACTCTTCCTATTGCCACCGATTTGTTAATATTGCTTTACGTTTTCAATATTTTTGTTCTTCTATTGAATCCATATCTTATTTAGTCACCATGTACATACATACATACATATGTATTTACATAAGCCTGTGTGTATGTTTGTAATTGAAGGTGGGGTCACACGTAAACCATATTTTTGTATAATTATAATTATATCGTTAGGTGAAGTGCAAAACCGCGTAACTAACATTTTTCCTTTTTTACAGGCGGAAGAAAAAACATTTTAATATATTTAGTATCACAAAATTCATTAAAATTCTTGTTGTCGACATTAAGGTTCAGTTTTTAACTTGAATATTAAGATTAACCTCAGTTTTAGAATAAAATATAAATGAATGAAGTTGTCGTTAATTTCATGTTGTTAAATGCTCACGTTTAACTAATCTACAGTATCGCCTATGTTTAAAGCATCACCTCAATGCAATTTTTTCATATGTATCACATGTTTTTCTTTTAACAAAAATTTTCCCGATTTATTTTCTAGGTATTATTACTTTTTATTTAATTAGTATTGGTAAAAAAAACTTTTGAAAGTATTGCTCTATAAAAAATAAGTTAAAATTCAAGACGAATTCATATCAGGTGAACTTATAAGCTCAGCTGGCGACTATTTATCATGGTTGGATGTCAAAATCGTATAAATTATTGTTGTCAACGTGTGAATTCGCCTTTTTAAAATAGAAAAAGCATTTTATATTGAGAGAAAGTTAATTAAACGCACAATAATCACTAGAAAATATATCAAAAATTTTGTTCACATGAAAAAATCTCGCTGAAGGGTGTGCTGTACATACGGCCGATACTGTATGTAACTTTAACGGAAAATGATTATTTGCCAACTACATACATACGTACAGAGTCGTGAATTTATCTTCATTATAGAAGTTTTATTCAATATGGTATGGAATCGCATTGGATTCTGAAAATTTCAATAAAATTTCTAAATTTTTCAAAAACTGCGCACAAATGTATAAAATCAAAATCATTAGCACAATGGATGAGTATGTAGTGGTATTTATTATTATTAAAATAATTTAGTTTTTATTGTAATTAAGTTTTTGAGAGCTTTTTTTCTAATTTTAATAGGTATGACCAAGACTTTGTAGGTATTGGAAAATGTATATTGCATATGCTACGTATCTACGTTGTATAATATGAAGTGAATCTAGTGTTGAATGAAGCACGTTGCGTAGCTTTGCTACATATGTACATACATATGTATGTACATACTACGTATACCCGCTCTTTTACTAACATACATACACACATAATTTCCCAACAAACAAAAACTATTTATACATAACTGGTAGCAAGGTTACTAACATAAGAATTGTGAATACTTTTGTAAAATCTTAGAAATTGCATAATAATGAAAACTGAACTCTTGCGATAATATTACTTCTCTATAGTATACAACAAGCATAGAAACCTAAATGTAGAACAAGCTTAAATGGACTTATTATACAAAAACAGTTAAAAAACTATAGCGAGCACTAGAACAGAAAATTCTTATTGTAAGCTTGTAGCAAGCTTATTCGCCAGTTAATTACATTTAGCTAGCGAAATTGTTTGTTGGGCTATTAATCTTATTTAAACTTGTATCTCATGGATGACTAATCACACTTCTTTTTAGTTGGATTTATTTATTGTTGTATTTTCAATTTTGTGTTGGTGTTTTATTTTTTGTATACAATTTTCTATATGGTATTTTATTAAATTAACCCATTGTTGAGAAATAAATTAAAACCGATTCCTTTTATGTATGTATGCAAACGTATTTACATTGAGCAAATACGAAAAATGTCACAGCACAGTCGAATAGAGCATAACATAATATGAAGATCCATAAGTTTTTTCGAAAATGCAAAAAATATTCCGCACCAAACGCAATTACTTTTTCCTCAGAAATAAAAAACTAAAATATTTATTTAACTTTTCTGTAGTTTTGTTTTCTCTCATAGATGAATTCTTTTTTTTGCTGCGACTGCAATTAAGTTTAAATACTGACACGATAAAAATTGAACATGTAGCATACTGTAGATTTTCCTTCAGTCTATTTAAATATATCGCGATCAAAATATCACAATATACAGAGTGGCGCAAAATAGATTATCGGGTTCAAAAGTAATCACCTGATGTTTTCTTTTCTGTATTTTTTTTTAATGAAAACCTTTGGTTCTGCTTGTGATATCACCAAGTTGCCGCCGCCAGAACCAAAGTTTTTGATTTTCCGCCACCCTGTATATTCTACGTGTACGAGTACAATCACTGCCCTAACAATCGAAAACATTTGTATTTCAAAATAAAAATATTAAAAGAAAATTTACTTCTTTTAAGAAATATTTAAATTTTGGTTCGGAACTTTTTGAACGAGTTACCCAAAAATGTAACACTCATTACCTGTATAATATTTGCCACCACGGAGTACTAGGCCAAATTCTTCGTAAAAATTAATTATATGTCTAATGTGCTGAAATCATACGATTTATGCTTAAGTAATTTCTTCTAATTTCTTCATATGATTTAGAAGAAATTACTGAAGTATAATTCGGAAGATACATAATCTACATGTATCGCTAGAGAGTAGTTCGGAATACCTTTTCAACGATATAAAATAACATTGGTGTTATTTTGTAAAATATTATGTGACATTTGTGAATAACAAATCGGAATTTAAAATTAAATTTTTTGATAATTATTGTTTGTTTCATTTATATTTTACAAAGAAAATAAAAAAAGAATGTGTGTAGGTATATTTTTAACAGCGATCATCCTTTCTCCAAAAAAGAAAGAAATAACACATTCTTTAATGGGTTAATTGCAACTCTCAGCAAGAGAGGGAGAATTGGAAAAAAAGAGCTAAACATTAGAATTTATTCGGCAATAGAAAATCTAATACAATGTATGACGTTAAAAAATTTTGTTCTCCAAATAATAAAATAACTATGAAGTTGCATGCAAAAGACGTACATATGTAGTTTTATTTATTAATTTTAGATTCTACAGATACCTATGAAGATAAATACTTTTATTAACACACAATTGTCATTTTATGTTCATTGAAGCGTGTACACTAATTTTTTACATACTACATGTGTGTATGTCATGTAACATATAACGTACATATGTACATACATATACATACACTTAATTATTACGACATTAGTTTAGTTTTTCTGTTGTTTACCGTTAGCTGAATGTAATGTAATGTAATTCTTAAAATGCAAACAACAACAACAACAACAACAACGGCAATAACCTTAAAATTAGGCACAAACAGCAACAACTACTATGAATTAATGTTGGTCTAAGTTGAGATCGATTTTTCACTTTGAATATTTTTGATGGCTTCTGCATCCATTTCACATTCACAAATTTATTTATTTTACCCTCTAATTCCGTTTAGTCTTTCAAATGCCGATATCTGATTTATTTTTACGAAATTGCACGAATAATTTGTTTAATAAAACATGTTTATTTTTTGATTAAAAAATGAACGCACTTCTAATTACATGCTACTTTGCTTTTTATTTTATAAAATTTTTATTCATTCACTTTTTTAAAGGTACGTACGGCAAGTGTGTATTTTTTTGGGCGAGGAAAACCATTCGATTTTCCTTCATTTAACCATTTAAATAAAAAAAAACAAAAATTACAATATAATCAACACGTATCGCACTTGTTTCTCTTTTCTTATCCGTTAACGTGTCGTACACCCATCGCATGAGAATTGAGACTGAAACATGAAAAGTCAACGAAGACACAAAATTCCAACACACAAAGCTTTCGGCCGTGGAACACTCCACGACAGAGAATAATGAGAAATTTTACTTTAAACCGAATTTATATTATTTACCTTAAAACATGAAACACATTCGCCACAGCAGGCTACGAGCTACAGATACTACAAATGTAGTTGGCTGCATTCGTTCCCTTGTAGCTTGCTACTTAATTATTTTGGAGACGGCAGCTATGAGCAACTGCTCACCACAGAAATGCGTATTTCGTATATTTCAGTGGTGCAACTTTAAAGCATTTCAGTCTCATAAAAAAAACCGGTTTCTAAATATCCTCATTCCACTTAAATATTTAAAAACAGGCCAACTTATCTATGCAAAACTTTTTTGTTGTTAATAATATAATAAAGGGTGGTTAAATTTCAAGGGCCGATGTTGATTTTGAATAAAACACAAACTATTTAGGAAATTTTTGTAATTTTATTTTATTATGATATATTGGTATTACTTAATTATGTATGGAACAAAATATCGGCCAAATGGGCGCCGCGACCACGGCAACAGTGGATGATCAATTTTCGAAGAAAATCATCTTCAGTGATGAGGCACATTTTCACCTCAGTGGATTCGTCAATAAACAGAATTGCCGCATTTGGGCGAATGAGAATCCAAGAGTGATTGTCGAAAACCCAATGCACCCACAAAGAGTGACTGTTTGGTGCGGTTTATGGGCTGGCGGCATCATCGGGCCGTATTTTTTCCAAAATGAGGCCGGTCAGGCAGTTACTGTGAATGGTGTTCGCTATCGTGAGATGATAACGAACTTTTTATGGCCCGAATTGGAAGATATGGATGTGGACGATATGTGGTTTCAGCAGGACGGTGCCACTTGCCACACAGCTAACGAAACAATGGCTCTTTTGCGCAACAAATTCAATGGCCGTGTTATCTCACGTAATGGCGATGTCAATTGGCCGCCAAGATCATGTGATTTGACACAGTTGGACTTTTTTCTTTGGGGTTATTTGAAAGAAAAGGTGTACGTCGATAAGCCAGCAACAATTCAAGAGCTAAAGGATGAGATAATTCGGCACATTAACGGCATAGAACCTCCACTATGCCTCAGGGTCATCGAAAATTTGGACCATCGGATGGAGGTGTGCCGCCGTGGTCGCGGCGCCCATTTGGCCGATATTTTGTTCCATACATAATTGAGTAATACCAATATATCATAATAAAATAAAATTACAATAATTTCCTAAATAGTTTGTGTTTTATTCAAAATCAACATCGGCCCTTGAAATTTAACCACCCTTTATATTAATTTTTTCTGTTCTTCTCTTTTCAAATAAAGTAAGTACTTTTAAGCCCTTACATATTAATAATTTCTCATTACATTAGCAGCACTATGATTGCATATTGTCGCTTGTCAAAATAGAAATTATCATAAGTTGGCGACAGCTACAAAAGTGGTCGTGGCCGTGTAGCAGTGATGTCGTCAATATAATCGTTTCCATAAAAACGTGTATTTCAATTTTGACAGATTGTAGCTGGTAGCCTGCTGTGGCGAATGTGTTTTATGCTTGAGACTTTTTAGTTGACTCTGTGTGAGGAAAATTATTCTACGTAATTTCCCAAAAATAATAATTATTTTTGGAAATATTTTTCGAAAACAGCTTTTTGGACGGAATGAAGCGTATCATTCACTAATTATTTTAAAGCGTTAGGTAAAATCTATATAAATATATGTACATACTATATGTAAATTGTTTAACTGTTGTTTTAGATTATTTGAATTATCAGCAAATCAAAAGAATATTTTTAACAAATCATAACAACAGTTACATATACATATGTATGTATGTATGTAAATATATGTACATATGCCTTAATAGGCATATATATTCGGAGTATATAACGCATTTAAATAATTAGTGAATACTTCACGCTTTTCGCCATATACAGGTGAAATAATATAAAAATATCGCACAAGTGCGGATGTCACTTGATGAGAATTTCGAGCGAAATAAGGTGTTTTTCGTGCTTTATTTTAATTGGAAAGTCTACTGCTACAAGTGTATTTACATACACCCATACATCCTCTCTCTCTCTCTCTCTCTTCCTTGGGAAATGTTTTGTTTGCAATATTGTGCCGCCAATACGTTTTTATTTAAACACATCCAAGGCGAATTCACAACAGGTGAACTTACTAATACAACAAGTACCACTCTATAAAAACCACAAGCATTTTGTTTTTGTAACATTATTGACTTTGTCAAAAACAGTTGACTAATGCTAGGAACACAATTAGGTTGCACCGCCGTCGACGAAAGACGTTTTTATTTTACTTTTCAAAATATATTAGCAAATACAGTTAATTTTTATTTTAATAGTTGTTTAATTTATAATTAAATAATTTAAGTCAAATATACACAGTTATGTGCAATATTTTCAAGTAATTTTTTTTATACTTTTATAACTTTGCTTATTATGACAATTGGAATTTTTTCGTCGTTATTGTGTGCCACCCTGCGAATTTACGCAATGAACTTTTACCGCTGAAGTTCGTCGTTCAAACAAATTGTGTTCCTAGCATAACGCGAATATATAAAACATTTCCAGTTACCAATCTTTAATAACTCTACCACTGTATATAATATGCGGACAACAGGAGACCTTCTGCAATATTCTCTTGGCCTGCTATTTCATAAAAGACGAGACATTTTTCTTGTTCATTTGAAATGGTCAATCACCAAACATCGTTCATATATATGAGTATATTTTAAAACACTGTAACTCATCAACACCTGAAGCAATTAGAGTGAGTTTTTCACCATTGTATAGATCTTGGAATCAAGCACAAGATGGTCAGCCTTTGGCCTTGCTACTTTCAGCCTAATTAAGTTGAAAAGTAATTTCATGTCTGCAACTATTATATCTAAGCAATTATACCATGTGTTTAGTTCACAGTTAAGCATGTTGCAGTGTTTTTGTCTTTTTTTATTGTGAAATCTACTGACTCACTGATCATCACGTCTTGCACCTTTTAAGCACGTGGACACACTTTGGGGCGATTATTTTTTACTATGTTTATTATTTTATTTATTTATTTTATTAAAATACCTACCGGCATGATTTATACTAGCTTTTTAATTGGAAAGGGATGGAATGAACTGATCCTTTGTTTTTTATTACGTTTTTCGCTCAAATATTAACAACGGAGTGTCATATCGTTCTATAATACGTTCGTCGTTATGTCATATGCTTTTCTCGTTAGTATTTGAATGTCTGCTGTACAAAAGCAAGTCTTTGGATAACACTGCGCATCAGTTTATTTGGAAAGTCTAAATGATACAATGGAGGTAAAAAATTTAATTTTAAAAATTTTAATAATAATTTGCATAAGTTTAAATAATATTTCTTGAGAACGGAATATTAATTTTTTGCTAGTGATATTTAGTGGAAAGTAAATGTCCGTACACCATTAATATACAGTGAGAGAAAGAATAACATAACAGAAACTTTTATTGTTACAATGCAATTATCAAAATGTAAATTGTTGTAAAACCGTTATTTTTGAGCTATTGCAGAGACTAATGTGTGTTAGTGTGAAATGAGTAGGTATTATATAAAATAAATAAATATAAAAAATAATAAAAACTTCCTGAAGATGTTAACCGATGGTTTACGAAATATCGAAAAAGAAAAATAGAAAGAAACCTTTAAGCTTAAAAGAGAATATAGAAATATTTAATAAAAAAAATCATTTTCGACAAAATTCGATTTAGGACGTTTCTATATGATACAAACGATATGCATTATGCATACATATGCAAGTTCTAACAGCGAGTTTAAACATTTTGTGTAAATTACTAATAGAAATATATGATTCTAATTTTAAAATTGTGCTTTTTCCCGAAAAAAATACATGTCAAATGTATTATTACATACATTCTCATAAATTATTTTTTACAAAAGTAAACTCAAAACATATACAGTCAAACTTCTCTATAACGTAGCAGTTGGTGGCCGTCAAATTTCTACGTTATAGAGAAAATGCAGAAAATTTTGACTACATTTTTTTATGTAGAAAATATATTTATTAAGAC
The DNA here is from genome assembly GCA_963924685.1 of Dexiosoma caninum. Lineage (NCBI taxonomy): Eukaryota > Metazoa > Arthropoda > Insecta > Diptera > Tachinidae > Dexiosoma > Dexiosoma caninum. Next base: position 39,786,680 of record OZ004729.1, on the reverse strand, counting down.
AAAAAAAATTGTTTTTACATGAACACATTAATTTTTTTTTTATTAATACATACATAGTGACTAAATTGATGCAAAAAATCGATTGCTAAAAACTTCGCAGATTATTCGAAGAGATTATTTAGTGTGAAAAATTCTATTTAGGTCTTAAAAAATTGTACGTTACAGAGAGAACTTCGCTATAGGGAAGTTCGTTATAGGGAGATCAAAATGTATGAAAATACTCACAAAAATGTTGTTTTTACGAAATTTATTTGTTATAGAGAAGATTTCGTTATAGAGAAGTTCGCTATAGAGAAGTTCGACTGTAGTACTATTTCGCTAATGCTTACTTAGCTCATCAGTGGATCCTTCCTAATGTTTTAATTAATTAATTAATTTACTAATAGAAAAAAAATTTAAAAGCAATATTTAACCGACATAAAAATAATAAAATTTTAGTTTTGTATGCGTTGCTATTGAACTGCTTGCAGTAAGAACAAAGTTTATAGTCCTCATTTATTTACTAGGCCTGAGGAACTGAGGCTCTTAACATGCTGTATTGAATTTATTCAATCTTTAAATTTTTTTCATACCATTTTTGTGTAAAACTAAAATTTTATTATTTATTTATGCTAAGTGTCCGACATTTTTTTTAATTGAGGAGAAAGGAAGAGTGCCCGCCCACTTATCATCGCCCAGCCCGGTTAAAGCTAGAAGGTTGAAGTTCGGTAAGTAGACTCCAATTTCCATCCCAATTAAAAAGGGATTTTTGGATATTCAAATGTAAGGAGGGTAAAAACGGGTAAAATCGATACCATAATATCTCAGAAACTAAGGCAGAGAGTAGAAAAATTACAAAAGCATATAAATGCTGCTGAAAAATAAGCGCGCATGTATTTGGTACTCTTGCCATCTATGTATGTACTTTTAGTAGGTAAAACTCCAAAAAGAACACTTCATTTTGGTATCCAAATTTTATAAAGATGTCTTACCATACCGGGTTACTCTATTATATATATGTATGTACATATTATTTTACTTTTTGAATCCGAGTTAATTCATTTTAGTGGTATTTTAATAAAATCTAGTGATGTCCAATATAAATGGTGTTTGAAGTTTCCCTTAAGATGGGCCAGTTCGTCAGCCGTTGAAACGATTATTCAATAAACCTCGTGTATATGTACATACGTATGGACATGGTGTTATTGTATGTATTTACGCGTATACATATGATATATCCAATACTTTCTTTCCTCGTTTTTCACTTAACACTGCCTACAAAATATTTCCTTTTTCTAGTGTTTCTTGCAAGATGACATTGAAGGGATATTTGAACGTAACATTTACAGCTGCCATTTAGTGTTTGGTCACTATGGAGACTTACCACCAAGTCAATAAACAAGATATAATCAAGCGCCAGCTTACTTTAAAAAATCATCATGCCTTCAATTAAAACCCTATCAAAGTTGATTTAACAATAAATTGAAAAAAAAATAATTATTTTCATATTTCTTTTCATATTAACATACAATATATATACATATATATTTTAAAATATTATTGAATAGAATTCGGCAACTATACCCCTTAAATATTATTAAATGTTCTCACCACGTAAAGCTTCGTCGGCATTAAGTTCAATAGCTGAAGAAAAAGGCAAAATGAATCCGTAAGTTGTAAAATAAAGTAATTTTTGAACTGTTACACATGTACACACATACATATGAATATTATTTCAGAAATACCTCCAAAAGCTGTGAAAGTTTATATTCAAGCAGTTCGAAAGGATCGGCAAATATTATTTACAATCGTAAAGCAGCAAATGCTGTTGTAAATAGTAAAATTAATCTTTTTCGTGGACCGAGGCAAGCTACAATTATACCAGCCACAAACGAAGTTAGACAAAGAGTTTTGTCTGCACGACGACTTCGAATGAAAACATATCAAAATCAATTGGCTGATGCCCAACAGACAATAGCTGTAAGTTATTCAAAAAAAAGCTGTTAAACAATATGATTTATACCATCATTTTTTATATTTTAAAGGAATTAGCACATGAAAATCGTGTTTTGCGCACATTACATAAGCGTCAAGATTCCGCCTTATCGAAATATGAATCAACAAATGCTGAGCTTCCACAATTGTTACATTCCCATGCGGAAGAGCTTCGCATGTGGCAAACTAAACACCGCAATTTACAGGTGGCAAATAAAGAACTTGAACAAAAACTTAAGCAAAAGGAATCTGTAATTCTGTCCTTAAGTGATCAAAACAAATATTATATTCAACTAAATAAAGACAAGTAAGTGGCTCGTAGTTTCAAAATTACAAGTTAGTAAAATTGGGAAAAAAATTTTAGAAACCTTGAAGACCGGCAACGTTTAACAGAAAAATTGCACCTTTTGGAAGCACGATTGCAAGAAAAGGATAACGATATTAAAATGACTGCGCGTAAAATGCAACTGGAGGCAAAACAATTTAAGCAACAGCTACAAATGGAACAAAAAAATAATAGAGAAATCCTAGTGAAACTGGAAAAAGCACGTCTAGAATTATCCGGGTATCGTAAAATAGAAGAATTCCAGGTGATTCATAATTCATAATTGAAAAATTATGTATTTTTTAAATGCAATTATTCATTTATGCTTGTGTACGCTCAAATTCGCAAATATTTGTTCAGAGTTTTTATATAAACATGATGAATTGGCATTAGTGCCAAACGAAATGTTACATAGAGAGCAGTTTAACCATACAACAAACATAAATGAATAATCGTAACTCATTGACTCGGGATAAATAAAATAAGTAATTTTTTAAAATAGTCACAAGAAAAATTCAACTTAAACTTAAGACGTAATAAAGGACCTAATAATGTCAGCACTAAAGAAGAAACAGATAATGATAAACATTCTTTAACAAATATTACTGAAGCAGAAGTTACAGATGAAATTGCAGTCTTAAACAGCCAAAGATCATCTCATAGTTCTGACAGTATGGTTCAACGGAACCATCATGCCATTAAGAGCTTAACAACTAAACATCACTCTCCTCTTTCACCATCAACTGTTCTGATGCAGCATATTACAAAGCCTCAAATGCAACCTAGCAAAACAATTGCAGCCTTAAAGAGAATTGATCAAGGTGACGGTGATTCTTCTGCTGTTAATGGTATTTGCAAGACTAACAAATCTTTTAGTGGGTCACTCGTGCAAAAGCAAGATCCAAACTTGTCATCCGTGACACAAAGTCAACAAGAAAATGTTGAAGAAAATAATTATGAAGATGATTACTATGAAAATGATATTGTGGATGAATTAGAAAAAACTGAAGAATGTGAAGAGAATTTAAGCGACAACCAATGTGCGGATACTGATGAAAATAGAGAAAACGGTAGCAAAATCGATTATTATGGGGAATGTAAAAATGTTGAAGTAATTGAACTCATCACTTAATAATTTACTTATACATACTATTAACTTTTACACATTGTTCTTCACAGAATAGCAATTCCGGCAAAAAAACACGAATGAAAGAGGAAATTTCGAGTATAAGAAAACAAATATCTGATGATTACAAGGAGAGAGAAGCCTTTTTGGATACATTTTGCCGTCAAGCTACAAACGGAGTTTTATGTGACGAGGCTGAAAAGAAACGTAGTATTACTGTAGCGAAACGCAACATGTCCGGTAATCGTAAACATAAACTTTTAGCTGCTCTTAAAGCTATTGATGATAACAAAAGTCAGGATTGAACGAGTCTTTAATCAATTCTATATTTCACAATACAAAATAATAAAATTTAAAATTTATTTTTATACATAAAATAATTCAAACTTAATTTCCGTTAACAACCGTCCTATTTCTCATTATTTTTCTTTACTCTTCATTTTACTTAAGGTTCTCGAAACCTTTTTACGTAGCTCTTTCTGACGCCTCAATTTCGAAAGCTCCTCCGCTTTTTTCTGCAATTTAAATTTCTTTATGCGTACTTTTGTATCATGTCTATCCTTATTACGCTTCTCTTGATAATTGGTCTCAATCATACTCATGAGCTTGGCTACCTTTTGCTCGTGTGGTGATCGTATGACAGCAACGCGTTCCTCTTTTTCTTTAGGATTTATAGGACCAGATTTAGGTTTATCTTTATACGGTAAAGCTCTCTGTAGAGCTTTTGGTATGACAAGAGGTTTGAATACTTTGGGTGTGCGTTTGATTTCAGTGTACATACTATCTGGCTGAGCTTCATTTCTAATTTGACGCTCTCTTTTTAATTGACCCAAAGTCTTCATGCCTTGCCAATGCAGTTTTTCATCTGGTGGCAGCAATAATGTCGTAAGTGGAGCATAAAAGCGATGAACATCCAAACGGAACCATGTTCTGCAAAATACAATATCACTCAGTAGTATCTTGTCCTCAAATGTGGCCCTAAATGAGCCCTCAGGCGTGTGATGTGATTTCTTAATTTGACCTCTTATACCGGAAACCGTTTTAATTTTAGCACCTTCGAATTTTGCTACTTCCAAGCTGGTGTTGAACATACCTTTTATATATGCAGTCTTTTTGTATATTTTAAAAGGGTGTCCAACTAATTTAAGTTTCTTCATTATTTGACTCGATTTATCGAGTTCGGTAACACATCCAGTTGCCGCAATGCGAAAACCTATTCTTTTCAATTCTTCCTGGCTATGACGCACAGTTTGCAAAGCCAAGAAACCAGTATTTTGAGGAGTAATTGGTCCCCAAAATGTCATGCTGCAAGTAACATGTTCCGGAGTATACTTCAAGAAGCGCTGGCGAAAATTATCCTCCATTTTAGAATACACTGCGACCGTTTGGAAACGCCTCCATCCCATAGATATTATTATAGGATCACCCGATTTTAAAATTTTCTTATACCATCTGTGTTTTTTTACTTTACAATTGACATATCCGATATTTTCTTCAGACATATTAAGACCTCCAACCAGCACAGGATATCTTGGATCGAAATTTTCTATAAATTCAGATGAGAAGTCCTTAAAGCCTAGACGCACATATAAGCCCGCGCGATATCCTTCAATCTGTATGCGTAAATCATTATCCAGATTATCAAATTCACTCTTATTTAGTTGCGATTGCTTTTGCGCTTCTGCTTTAAGTTCTTCATAGTAATCATGATCACCAGTAATTCGTCCGTTGTCTTCTTTTTCTCCCTTATTGTCGTATTCTGCATCAAACTTAGCCTTTAGTTTTAATTTTTTTGCCATTATTTCTGCTTTTGTAAGATTTTTTTCCTCAACCCGAGTTATTTTACGTTTTCGATTATCCGATGCATCTTCAGTGTCACATTTACTGGAATCGTCTAGATTATCTTGAGGTTTACCACTTTGTTTTTCACCGGTTTCCAAGTCCTCAAAATCACCATAAACTTCACTGCCAGCATCGCTCATATCGTCTAGACGTAAGAGATTTTCTGCATCTTCCGAGGCTTTCCATTTACCCGTAACAAAACAGTTTCTTATTAAGTCTTTATTACTATCCTCCAACCAATTTCTGGTCGTTTCTATTAAAATGTTGAAAAAATAATTAGTTTTTAGTCGAATAATAGGTGTTGTATAATTTTTAAGAACTGGGTTCAAATTATGGCATTCGATTCAAATCGAAATGTCAAATAATAAATTGTGAAAATGTATATTTCATTCGATATCGAATGCCAGAATTTTACTCCTCATTTCATAGTAAATATGGAATAGTATAATAGTATATAATTATTTTTCTTACCGAAGTTATCTTGAAAAAAGCAGGTTTCTTCTTTATCACGAATGTCTTTATCTTTTTGCAGTTGTGTTTGTTTCTTAGCAGCCACTTTAAAAAGACCACCAAATTCTTCATCTTCTGAGTTTGCGGAATCTTGTTGCTCATTATTTTCATAATTTTTGCGCTCACTTTGTAGATAACAACCGTAGACCAGGCGCATTATATTTTTTGATTCTGAATGTCGTTGTAGAAAAGCATCTCTTGCTTTTTGAGCCAAATTTTCCTTCCAACTCATGTTATTCTCTATTATGGCATTTTCATCACTGGCGTTATCTTTTTCATCGTCATCATCATCACCATTACTGTCATTTTTGTCGTCATGAAATATTTTTGACTTTTTAGGAGTTTTGATGTTTTCAAAATCTTGGTAGTCATCATCAGATGAGTCTTCCACAGAGTTGTCATCAGCAGTTGATTCTTTTTCTGAACATTCATTACGCCAATCATCTGCATCAAACTCATCAGCTCTTCCATTATCATCGTTATCCGATTCGTCATTATAACCCTCGACACCAGAATCATCCTAGAAAAAGTTATTATTTAAGAATTTCCATATATATTCTTTGGCTTGTATTTTCCACTTACTTCTTCGTCACTTTCCACTTCATTAATTTCATTTTCTATATAATCTTTTGATTTAATTGCCTGCCCATCCGAAAATAATCTGAATTCTTGCTCATCGATCTGTTCATCGACAGTCTGCTTCTTTTCTATTAGTTTTCCAACTAACTCCTCCTGTTCAGTAGCTTCAGCACTCTTCTCCTTATGACTATGAGATCCTTGTAACTCTATATAAAGAGCATCTTTGTCATAAACAATTCCACCAACACCCGACATGGGAGCATACAGCAAACGTTCTTTTTCCAGCAAAGTACGCTTCTTTTCAGTACCAGGTAATGGACAGGGATCTGGTATTACACTTAATTCATTGATACGAGCATCTCCTAAACCCGCAATATGCACAGTATGATCCTGTTTTAAAGGTACACCGCGGACATAACCGTACAATACCACATCTCTATCACATTTAGGATTGCGACGTATGTCTTCTGTATTAGTTACATCTTCCACACGATCAACAACTATATAGCTATGTGCACCTCTCCATTGCAACGGTCTAAACTTCATAACCGATATAAAACGACCCAAATTTTTAATTTCATTTCGTAAATATTCACCGTGAATTAAGCCAGACAAATAAAATAGTTTAGCTCCATCATAAACTTCTGTCCAAAAGCGATGTTTTAGTTCCTTTTTACGCTTTCTTAAAGCTTTTGGATTTTTGATCATGTCTAAATGAGTAAGAACACCCATAATCTTGGGCATTCCATGAACTTGGCAAATGTTAAGAAACTCAAATATTTCCATTTCAAATCCATAACTAGCATCACACAATATTAACACTAAATCGGCACACTTGGCAACATCAATCATAGAATTGATATCATTATTACATTCCAAAAGAGTGATACGTCTTTTTTTCGACGTAACAATTGTTATGGGTCCTTTAATATCGTTAACATTAGTTCTGGTGAATGTTTTAATTAAATTATTTATTAAGGTAGTTTTTCCCACTTTTGGTGGACCAACAACGGCTATCAATACTGGAGGAAGCTCATCTGGCGTTTGGTCCACGATCGGAATATGTTGTTTTTTTGCGGTAATGTCTTCCTTTCGACGGAAATTTTGTTCAGCTCTCTGAACTGAATTGATTGCAAATGCTTTGGGATTTCTTTGACGTGCCGTCAAACTTGGCTCCTTTTGATTTGATTCCTTTTTCGCTTTTAATTTCTTTTTCTCAGCTTTAACGCCTGATAGGCGAGCTCGATGAGATTTCTTTTTATCAATACCTTCTTCACCCATTATAAAATATTTTCACAAACTTGTTCAAAGAAAATACACGTGCAATTGTATTGTTATTGTACGTAAAAAGTCAAAACAATAACAGCGTTGTATTACCTAGTATCTTAAATTATACTACTAACATCTACAATTGCGAAATAGTCAAGGCAAGGTTTATTAAAACAAGGTTGTCGCAAGCCGAATTCGTCAATTCGCTTTTCGTCCAAACGTCAAATTTTTTGTATACATGTGGTTTGGTAAATATAACATAACCTAAAAAGAACGTGTTATATATATATACAAAAATAATCACATTTAATTTTGACTCCCGTTGAATAAATGAAAAAAAAAATTAGTTACATAATTGTACTAAAAAAAATTACTAATTGCAGAAGGTTTAGAAAATTAAATAGATTTAAAACGAATAAGAAAATATTTGTTGCATAAAGAAACTTTTTGAAGAAGAAATTTAGATTATTTTGTTTGTATATAACCTATTCTCAAACATTTCTTGGGAGTTCTTGTATAAACATATGGAATTTAATAGCTTTTCAAAACAATCTGGTTAAAGGTCTACTAACGATTTTTATTAGCATTAAATGAAATGTCCATATATAGCAGCGAAACCATATAAAAAACATGGATAAATAATCATAAAAATTAAAACTTTTTCGTATTTTTTTAAAATTTTTTTTTCTCACAATTACTAAAAAGAAAATATTGTTGGCATTTATATAAATTAGCAGTAAATATTTTAAATGTTTCTGTTATTTATACGTTAAATTAAATTATTTACCATAAATATTAACCATTTTGTGTAAAATCAATTATGTACATAAAGGAGATTACTTCCCAAGGCGAATTCATACTAGGCAAAATTACTAGTACAACATATAATTTTTGTTGTTGTCAAATAAATCATTCAATTTTGTCATCAAACAGTAAAAAATATTTCCCAGCTGGGCTTGTACGTTCACCTGTTTTGAATACGCCTTTATAATTCACACCAACGAACTGTCAAAAGTCTAGCAGTTTTTATTGCACTGACGCCATATTGGAATACCTCATTTTTTCCTTCTTTTACATTTTTTTCTTTCCGGAAAGCAGTCATGGTAAGAAATGTTTTAATATTTATTTGTGGCAATTTCGATCAAATGTTGGAGAGATGTTTCAAGTTCTGAATAAAAGTAAGACATGTGTATTTAATTATATTGTTGCTAGTTCCGAAGTGAATTGATTCTATATAAAAAACTGAACAGCGAATTTAGCACGGTCGCTAAAATGGCTCACATCACAACGTGTTTGCTGAAGTGTCTAATTTCTTTTTTGAAGAATAACTTGAAATTTCCCTCTTTAAAATGTCTTAATGAATTAATAGTTTTTTAAACAGTAATATTTAGTACATGTTTATTTATATCCTTTTTCCAGCCTTTCGAAAGATTTGTTCAAACAGGTCGCATTGCGAAATGCTCGGCTGGTCCATTGAAGGGACGACTCATCGCTATTGTTGACGTGATTGACCAAAACAGGGTAAGCCCGCAGCTGAGAATATTAAATTTAGTGCATTATGATGGTGTTTGTTTAGTGATCATGATGATTATGACTTCTTGATAGGAAGTGCCAACTGATACATATATGAAGCTATCTAGCAGTTAACTGAAGTATTAAACAGACATCATTTGAAAAATATATAATAATGTATATGCTCATAAATTTATAGCAAGTTAACATGTATTTTCATGTTATTCTTTAGGTACTTGTTGATGGTCCATTGACTGGTGTACCACGTCAAGAGTACAGACTAAACAACCTTCACCTGACCAAGTACCGTATCAAATTCCCCTTTACTGCGCCCACTCGAATTGTACGTAAAGCATGGCAAGAAAGTGACTTAAAGGCACAATGGAAAGCCAGTCCCTGGTCCTCCAAAGCACAAAACATTTGCAAAGTAAGTGTTAAAATAAATAATAAATTTAAAGAAAAATTTCATGATGATAATGAAAGTTCTTGATAGGAATTGCCGGCTGATACATAAATGAAGCTAATTTATTTTTTTAACTGAAGTTCTAGCAAATATTTACGTTTATGAATTTTTTTACACTATCCGACGGATTAATGTCTAATTTTACTTTCAGCGTTCCCGTTTAAATGACTTTGATCGTTTCAAATTGCGTTATGCCAAACGCCAACGCAACAAGTTGCTTACTATCGCCTTTAACTCTTTGAAGAAGCGTACCAAGGAAGATGGTACTGTCCGCAAACTTAAAAAAGACAAGAAAGTCAAGAAATAGTTTTTTAAAACTTTGAAATAAAGTCAAACATTTAAATAAAACGGTATTTTTTAAGAAATTTTTTTATTGGAAAAAAAAACAGTCGCGTTGGAATAAACTTAATTCGTAGACTGATTTGGTGTGAATAAGGCTGATTGTAATCCAGTTGACAATCGATTGCTATAACATAACAGCTGCTTAAAGGAACATTACTTCCATGTTCGTGTACAGTAACAGAAAATTTGGTGAACAAATGTGTCAAACATGAGAGGGGGACGTCATTTTTTAATCGATTTTCATGACGGCAAAAAAAAATGCGTTCACTATGAATTTTCGTGGTTTTTTAAGCATTATCTGAATTTATTTTAATGGCATCTTAAATGGTAACAATATCACTTTTGATCTCGTGACACACGCATTCATCTCTGCCGATTAATTCATATGAGCAACTGTGGAGTTGTAATTGTAATTTAAATATATTTTTTAATGGAATTTTACTGCCGTTTTCTCTAAATGGCAAATTAAGAAATATATATAAAATTAAAAACCCGCTCTCAAAGCATAGTTTTCGAGTTAAGGACCTGTGAAGATTTCATATAACAATTTTCACTGCATTTATAAACGAATTTAGCCAATATTAGTATCATTTGAAAAATTTTGGATATATACGTATTTTTTTCATAATTTATACCTATAAAATGCAACTAACATTTAATTTTATATTGATATTAATTGTTAATTTCCTAGCATTCCTTTTTTCTGCACATAATTTTTTATGCATGCGTATTTTTGTACAGATTTCGCAATATTGTAAAATCAAGTGTGTTGAAAAATATGCATGCCAAAAAATTGTCTGAAGGGCTGTTTTTCTCAAGGTAAGATTTTTCTTTCATTTATGTAACAAATAAGACTAATAAATTCAGTATATTTTTAAGCAGGTAAGATTTGTTTGTTTATTATGATGACCAAAATTCACAAAATACTTACAATAATGGTATTCAGACTGCTTAATTTAAATTTCATAAAAATTAAAAATATGAATTGATATTTTCATGATTTCTTAAGAAGTTCTTCATAATTAATTATTTCTTTTGCATGCCTTTTTTTGTTGGGAAGTATGAACATTTTAGTTTATTAGCATATGAAGAAAAGAAAAACAGGCAACATACATTAATTACTTAAAAGTATTTAGTATATATAAATCCTTTGTAATATGTGTAGTTTAAGTTTTTATAGTTTCAATGACATTAGTAAAATTTTAAATTTACCATTTCTATGATATGCCGAACTTAGCCCGTTGATGTTGTTTCATGTTTTTTGTCTTTACCATAAATTAATTGCCAATTATTTGGATGATTGTAAGCCAAAAATATTGGCAAATGCATAAACAATGTAAGATGATCGGCGTTAATTGCATTGGAAACCTTAATCCAATTCCGCAACCATTCAATCATTTCTTCAGGGCTTAAATTATCCGGATTTAATCCACGAATATAACAAGCGTTGCGTAAAGATTCCAGAGGCATGTTGTGAACACCACCCTCACGGCCTATAGCCAAATCCATATAGTGGACAATAAAGGCATGCTCAAAAAGACCGTAACGTTTAAACCAGGTGCTATTTATACCATGTAGTTTATTCAACAATTTCTAAATCATGGACAATAGATAGAAATATTGTATAAACCTATATATACTAATTAATTATGAATAAATAAAAAAAAATTATATAAATTCTAACGTTTTTACAAAGCGATTGAGCAGCTAAGTTGTAAAAAAATTCGGCTAATTAGTAATCGAAATATATTTAATTGGTACTTAAAAACTTAATTTTTATATAAAAAATATAAAATTCTTAAGAGAAGTTAGTATATTGCTCATTACTGCTGACGAACGTAAGAATTTAATAATTTTTTTCTTTTGATCGATAAGATCAATTTAAAATTAGAACACTTACGATATGTTTGCCGGGTAGTGATATCAAATTATACGGCGAATCTATAAAGATATCTTTAATAGCTAATATTTGGTCTACAGTGGGATGGGTACCACTTCCCAGTTGGCCTAAAATATCACGAAACAATTCATGTTTAGGGTGTTTTTTCGTAGATTTTAATTTTGCTTGTAAGCAACGAAAAACAGGCTTATTGTATGTCAAACGTTCGTGGAAGTAGAATTGTCTAAATTCAACCCTCTGTTGCAGAGTCCAGAAATGTGATGTCAAAAATGATCGAGGATACATAAGACTATAAATGACACAATTTAATATTTAGTTGTGGAATTTATACACTAGAGCAGAACGAATACTTACACTAAAGGAAATATGGCATAACCCAGAAACGGCAGTGAAGAGAAAAACAATGTTGGTGCTAATTTAAACATATCTCTTGGTATTTGCATATATAACTCCAATTCTTGTCTATTTAGAGATCTAACACCTTTTTCAGACGAATTTGCTATGCGAGAAATTTTCAGATATCTTTTCATGTCCGAAAAAAATTCTTTTACACCATCGAAATACACTCGATACACTTTAACAGCCGAGGGAAAATTTTTTTCCAATATTGCATCATAGTTTTTGACATAATCGAAAAATCGAGTAAACATATATCCATGGACATTTTTTCGCACTTGTTGGGTCGATAATTTTACTTTTGACATAGCGCCTTCCTTATTTTCTTGTAGGTTGTCGATACTTTCTGAAAAAGATTTCCGCGCTGCTTCTTTAGACTGCGAATTCTTGACATGTTTTGGTTCATCTCTAATATCCTTTTGTGGCGCTGTAAACTCTGAATTTTTTGGCGGTATAGAAGATGTTGGTGTGAGTGGTGGCTCCTTTGCGCTGCGATCACTATAAATTATTTATTTTAATAATATTCTCTGCTGGTAACCCATATTAACCTAATCATTTTGAATAGATTTTTATATAAATATGTTCATGTTCTTAAGTTATATTTCATCACTCTAGCAAACTATTATAGCAAAAACGTTTGTCGTCTAAAACTTTAAAGGAATATCTCATCCCAATAGAGATCATTAGAATAACTAAAAATTTTCCAGTGCATTTTCTGTGCTTCTTACCTTGAAGTTACGTATAGTCTTTTTAGTGGGTTACAAAAACAGCTGTGTTGAGACAGTGTTTCTTGGTAAACAATGATTGGCAGGCGTGTTAAGCGAAATCCTAACGCCATATTTTTATCTAATTGGTCACTTAAAATTTCCGTCGCGAGCAATGATAGCAAAGAATTTAATAAATACTTGCTTTAGTGCATTTATTGTTTTATTATTAAACGAATGTTGGCAATCCTCCGGTGTAATAATATAGAAAACACAATAAAAAAATTACAACTTAATTAAAACATATGTTCACTGGTATTGCCAGACTCACAAGATATCAATGGCGTACTTAATTGCACAGTTGTCAACTCGATGCTTTTGGCACCGTTTTTAGTGATTTTTAAAATTTTCAACGCGAATATTTCTCGAATCATTGCTCGCAACTTTAATTTTTAAAATTTAGTATTTTCTTTATTTTCACTGGCACCTAGTGTAATTTTATTACAAAACCCAAAATGTTTTAATTTTCTCTTGCAAGTTTAAACTGGCAATTAAAATGAGATACATAATCGAGAACTCAAAAACAACATATAAAGATTAATTGTAATTTAATTACTAATATTTCAGCAAAAAATACATCCTAATCTGACAATCATAATCTTCATTTAATCTTATTCTTCAAATTACAAAGGTTAGCTGCAATTGTTAAAAACAAAAAGCCCAACTCTCTAAAATAGGTTCGTACGTGGGCCTTTCTAAACGTGTTTAGAAACAAGAGAAAAATCATAAATAGCACGTCTCTTGTACAAACATTCCGTACAAGAACGTCTCAAAAATAGAAAAATTACAAGAAAACCTTTGTACTTTTATGTCATTTTAATATTGCATATAATTTTTTTTTATTTTCATACACCCCCATGACATGGGTATCATATTGAGCGGATTTTTGAGGGAAGCATAAAATATAATGAAATATCTGTAAAACACACAAAATATGGCGACCGCCTTAAAATGGTGGACGACTATTTTGTATCCACTTTCATGATATGGATATCAAATGAAATGAATTTTTGAGTAGAAAACTAAAAATAAAGTGGAATGGGTACTTTTTGGTAATACTGAGTTTTCAAAAATGTACCTTTTTATTTTTTTTGGCAAAGGTACTGGTAATATAACAATAAAAGTATTCTAAAGCTTTGTTACAAAAGTGGGCTAAATTAAATAAGTTCGCGTATGGTAGTTAATCCAGTATTTTATAATAGTTCAAACAAAAAAGTGCTAAAAATTAGAACTAAATACTTTGTGATGATATTTTGTTATGACTACCTTGTGAATCTTCCAAAATGTTTAAATTCTTGTGTAATAATTCGTGTGTTTACTTGTACTTTTTTATTGTTATACTCATATGAGTATAATGTAATTGGGAAAAAAAATAATAACATTTTGTCTGACAAGGGTTAATATCACGGAAACTGTAATGCGCTTGAGCTGTTAGAAATATACTCTTGAAAATGGAATTGAGATTAATTGCATTCTATGGACTTCATGGACTTCTCTTAATTTGTCTAATAGAATCAAAGAAATTTTTAGTTTTACAGTTTAGCTCCAGACATATGCCTTAGATAAACGTATTCGCAGCTTCAATCCGCTTTAACAGCAGATTTATTTTTGTTTGAACGGTTTTTTATACTTTCTGCAAGAAAAAAGTGGTAGATATTAAATTGCGGGAAACGAGAAGGAGCATCATTTAACATTGAAACAATGGCGACATGGTACACATGGTGGTCAAAAAACAATTAAATGTATAAAAGTTAACAAGAGTGCGTAAAATTAAAAAAAAGAATTAACCACAAGCTAGAGTGCCTAAATATACTTAAAGTGCATAAAATATTATTTAAAAAACACATCATACTTTCATGTGTGTTTCTTTTCTCAGAAGAAATATACCATCAAACAAAACAAAATTAAACAAGTTCATAAATACACTATGAAACCTTGAAAAAAAGAAAACATCTGTACATATGTTTATATTCTAAAATTCTAAACATGCAAACTTAGAAAAACTATTAGATGGTGCAACTAACAAAAACTTATTTACAAACATACGTGCTATACGAACTTGCATACCTAGTTATTTAAGTGTGTATTATATGTATGTATGTATGTATGCATGTACTTTTATTTGTAAATAGTCACCAGTGCAAGAATGTATGCAGTTCGCAATTAACATACACAGTAATACTTGTCTTTATTATACACATACTGAATGAAGTATGTATTCGTGGCGATGTTAGGTGTTCAGTGTCATCATGTACTACAAGCATTTTCATCATCTTGTTACTTTTAATTTATAACTGAATACATACATATGGATATATTTCTTTTTTACTTTACTTTGTGCGTTTTGTTATTTTAAACCAAAAACTAAATATGTGTATGTGTTGTATATACGAGTACATATTTTATTCATACACATGTACGGTTTGTATTTAGTGCAAACATTTTCCCATCGACGTATGCATACTACATACACATACACACATACATTTATTTGTATATAATATTATTTTAAATAATCGTGTATAACAACACACTAATTTTGGTTTCGCTCCTTATTAAAAAATCTTTTTCATATATTTATACGCATAAAGTTCTGTTAGTATAAATACCTACATACATACGGTGTGCATGTTTGTGTTTTGAATTAATGAATATTAGGGCGGTTTTATAAGATGTGTATCATAAATAAATACTTGCTATAAAGAAATTAATTAGTTAATATTGAAGTAGTATTATTAATTGTCGTCAAAAGAATGTTTTAAGAACGTAAGAGAATTAATCACTTTAAATTTTAATTAAAACTATGTATTGCTAAATTTTTTTGTTTATATGCAAATGTAAAGGGTCTAATCGACATTTATATATCGTTATTGATATATGCAAAGAACTTGAGTTGAAGAAAAACACGAGTTTGGACGTTTCCACATTAAAGAAACGAAATTGTTCTAATTATATCACAACTATTTATATGGGTGTATATATGTATGCATGTGCGTTTATACAAATGAAGACTTAATAAAATGTACTTTATGTTGTTACGGCACATTGTCAAAGAGATTTCAGTACTTTCAATTTCGAGGAATTTTTTTGTTGCATATATAATTAACCAGAATAGTTGTTGTGAAGCAGAGCAGAGTCTCTGCTAGGAATCGAACCGAGAATCCAAATACTGATAGACTACCCCACTACTGACTAGAATAAAGCGTACCCATTGTTTCTTAAACATGTCCATAGGGGTCATGCGATTACTAAAAGTGTTCGTAGTCATATAATCATATAAATAAACCGAACATGTGCTTGGTAATTTTTCAACATTTTAACTATTTTTGGTAGCTTTTATACTGATTTTTCTTATAAAGTACTAAAAATAAGATTAATTTTAAGTATTCTTTTTAAGAAGAAAACCAACTTATTTCAGTACTTTTTAGAAATTCAAAGCAATAAGGGTTAAAAAAGTACAGTACAGGAACTTTTATATATTTACACTAGCTTCTAACAGTCAAATTAAATTGTTATTAATTTATTTATTTATAGAATTCTACGGCGGACAGTTTGAAAAATTTCAAATACAAAAATTATAATAAATATTATGTTCCCTTTTTTACATTTCTAGAGCACCTGTTTGTACAGAATATCCTGTCTATACCCGTTTGATTAAAAAAATCAAATGAATAAAAATTGCCTTGAAACTATTATTTCTTCTAAGTTGATCATTGCTTTTAATTTCAGGTCAAAGCACGCACACTTATGCATGTCATGTATCATTTTCTTAATTAAACTACCATAGAAAAATATATGCATGTGTATGTAAATTCGTTACATTAGAAACTTTAGGTATTAATGGTTGTTATGAAAAAAGAACAACGTGTAAAGAAATTACTCATACGCTAAGGAAGTCACGCAAGATACGAGTACAATTACATATCTGAAATTACCAAAATGCGTTTTCTTGATTTTACAAGATACTGGCTACATTCCGCTTTTATTTATAATTGACTTAGGTGCTGGCAATTATAATATGATATAAAATTGATTAAATTTAAAAAAGAAATTTTCTGCCTACATTTTTTAAAAATTACAAACCGCGTTTTAGTTGTATTCAACCCTTTCCGCAATTTAGAAAAAAATAATAACAATAAAAACAAGTCATTCCTTCAACAAAAAATTAAGGTAAATGGCATTTTACAAAGTTTGTGACATCAGTATTTGTATAGGACTTTCTCTGTTAGAATTTCAGACAAATTGACAGAGACTATAAAAGAAAAGTGTTAAAAATTCAAGTTGTTTCATTGATTTGGTAATTACAATAATTTATAACTAATCCACTGTTTATACGCAAATAACACTGAGATATATTTTCAAAAGTCAGATGATAGTAAACGTTTGTATGAAGATGCCGCTTTATAAAACATAAACAAATTTTTGTAATGGCAGAAATGAAACTTTTAAGCGTTAATATGACTGCCCTTATTATTTTTGACTTGTTCACATGTTCACATATAAATAAAAACTATAAGACGTATTGGGGCATTCAGTTATAAAAGAGATGTGTTTACACAACGTACCAGCACTTTTGTCAGGTTTCTAATAGACATTTTTTGGGCGGTATAAATTTGTTTCTTCTTGTTTACATTTTTTTCTCTATAGTTTTATTGGATACATTTTAATGCCTACACATCAGCTTATTTATATATGTACGTATGTACATAGATGTGTATAATTTATTTGCATATTTGGAATATCAGGTTAGTGTTGCCGGAGTTAAAATACAATTTTACACGGCCAAAGTAGCAACGGTGTCCAACGAACGAAATGATTCTTTCTTAACAAACGAAATGATTCTTTCTTAACAAACGAAAGCTGTAAATGCAATTTGCCTTACCTGCACCAAATCCCAAGGATAACTTAATATCATAATGAACATATTAATGAATTTAATTTTGAAATATTAATAATATTTTAACTCTCCAATAAAAACTGCAACAGTAACGAAAAATAATTTTTCGTGTTTTTGGTAACTGTGTTTACGAGTTGCTTTAATGCATATCCTATAGAGAGTTGTTTTATAAATGTAAATTTATATTGAAAATTAATTTTATAATCAAAATTTATAACTACTAGATTTTACCGTGTTCAGAATTTATGTCCAAACTAATTGAATTGCTTCATGTGAAATTAACTTTTTTGTTATTTCTGATCTCTTAGGTCTAAATACCTCGCAAAATTTTAAAATGTTTCTGGAAACAAATCTGCTAATTCTATTTTTATTTTCTTATTTTGTAAAATTTTGTGATAGTTGTCAGAATATTTTTTATTTAAACAAGTTTTTTGCTTCCGTAGAATTTTTCAAATGTTAGATAGCGCTTCTTGCATTTTCTGTGACGATATACAACAGTCAAAAAAATATAATCTGAACACACATGTCCAATATTTTGCTCTTGCTTTTTGTAATAAAAAGGGAAATATTATAATGAACATTTTGGATTAAAGTCTTGCTTGCTTCGTTTAAAATAATCTCATTACTTTTTGTACAAATTTAAACAAATAAAGGCACAGTTAAACAATTTAATTTTAAAACTTGAAAAATATTCTCTGCCATAAATTATCCAAAACATGGTCTTTTATGCCATTTTTGTACATTTATACAGATTTTGGCAACACTGTATACTTTAAAAGTTAGAGAACCGTTATAGTCAACATGTGTATGATATTTGTGACGGTACAACAGTACGTATGAGAATCACTAGAAATCTCCTTGTATTTTCAAATCATCGAAGTGGTATTTTTAAGCTTCTTAAATAGACCTTCTCCATTTTATATGCATGAACAACTATGAGTACTGGCCAAGTTATAAGAATTTCTTCTCTGTTGAATACTTCTTTTTGAATTTTTTTCACATGTATTTATATTTCTTCGTATAACAACTAAATATATACAGGATGTCTGGTAGCAGATTTATATTTTCAAACTTAAATAAAAAACGTAATAATTGACATAAAGTTTTATTAAGAGCATTGAACGATAGAATGGAAATGCGGATTTTATTTTTTAAAGAGTATGTCATCCACATCCTTCAGATCCTTTTTTAAAATTTCATGAATAATCGCTCTTGGAAGTCCCAGTGAGGCTGCTATTTTCCGTATTGAAAGTTGCGGATTTTCACGTAAACTGCTTTCAACCAGTTCAATGTTTTCGGGAGTCCTTGAAGATCGACTGGGCCCTGGCCGTGAGGCATTCATAGCCGAAGCAGTTGGCCGGAATCTCTGCACCCACGAACAAATTAAATTTACACTCGGTTCATCACTTATTCGCCGAATACTGAACTTTGAACAAAATTGTCGACGTAAGAATCATTACTCTTAAAAAATGTCTCCACAGCTAACGCGCAATGCTCACTCCACCATTGCGACATCGTGACTGACAAATCCGAACAATCGATAATTCTAACGGCGCCACCCTCCCTCCGCACCGTTTATTACATTTTGAAATAATCGTATTTAAAAATATAAATTTGCCACCAGACACCTTTTACATATGTATTCATAAAAAAGAGAAGTTACACTCAGGCGGAAAGGATTGCCAGCCACTATGTGTTACCTTCTATAGGAAAGGGATTATGATAGGGATGACAGGTAGTGAAGTGATTGATAGACAGAGGAAAGCTTCACTATTTTTACGGATCTGCTTTTTGCAAGTTTTTTATATATGGCAGTGATGCAGTTTTGAAGCTAATTTTAGTAACCATTTTTATTAATTATTGTATTTCGCCGATGCTACGCAATACCAACGAAGGAGGGCATTCTGATGTGTGAAACCTTCCGACAACAACTAACAAAAAGTCACAGTTATGCACAAAAGAAAAATGAGAAGTGTTTATATGACTTAGTCATTGTGCTCGAATTTTTATTTTTTTAACATACACAAACAATATTGACAAGAAAGCAAGTGAGTTACAGGGTTAAAAACTTTTATAAACCAAACAAGTAAGACCATGACAAGGACTTGTTAGTAATAGAATTAAAATTTGCTTAACCATTGCCCTTCAAAACAATTGTTTATATATAAACTTTATGAGCTAACCAATATTTTTATTATTCGTAAATTTGCTTGACAGTAATTCGTTCATACCGTTCATATTGTATTCTTATTGGGGCGGCTATTCAGTGTTTTATTAATTTGTGAGATAATAAATAGTAAAATTAATTAAAAACTGAAATTTTTTATATATTGCAAGAGTTATCTCCCACGCAGAGTACATGCCCAATAATATTTCAATATCAGTTTTATATGTTGACAGTCTGTTAAACATATAAAATGAATAAAAACTCATACAAACAACCGCGAATAAGTTTGCGGATGCATATTTGCACATTTGCACTTTTATGCAGTGAAAGTGAATTTTAATTTTTATATTCTAAACATGCAGTGAATAAAGAATGAACGAAAGAGTAGAGACTAAAACGGAGATTAACACTAAACAGCAAGAAGGAAGACTGAAACTCATAATCATCCATGTGGAAACGTGTTTAGAAAACATTCTCATGGATGAAGAATCAAAAGGTCTAATTAAATCAAAGATGAAATGAGAAAAATTAGAAATCATATTTATAAAAGTATTCACTATAACCAAATACATTGTGACTTTTACAGATGCAAAGATAAGAAACGACGTTAATTTTCCCATTTTATATTGTTAAATGAATGAAATAAAATGTAAAGCAATTCTTTAAAAGGATAATCTTACGGAAATGTTTTTTGTTATACAGATTTTTTTCTTTTTCTACGTACAGCTTGACTTTCAATATATGTAAAAATATGTAAAATATGTAAAAATTTTATAAATTGACTTTTTTGCAAAACTCCACCAAAACAAAGCACCTTTCAGTGCCAACAAGCGCCATTGCCAAATCGAGAAATGAGGGAAGCGCAAATCTCTTATGCAAAATTGAATTGTGTGGCTCACTGTGTGTGTGGGGGCCGTGACACAGTCTTACTGCAATCAAATATAACATATCAATATTTTGCACATCTCAAATCAATTATGTGAACTTAATTCTTCATATAAACGAATTCCTTATTTGAATGTCGGTATAAAGAGGTACTTTGGTTACAATAATTTTAACAAATTCTTAATTTTAACACAATATTTTAAAAGTACTTCAAAACAAATTTCTCTCTGTAACATTTGCAGGCATGTATCTGCCTGCAGTGGTGATTAAATCATACAAAATGTATTCAAGGACATAAAAATTAAATGTTTTTCAATCTTTTTAGTTTGTAACAAAATACAATAAATTATAATAAATAATAATGATAGTTGTAAAACAGTTTGTAATATATTCTGGTCAACTTTTGCTGCGTCGACAAAAGAGTTTCTTGACAATATTGCAAAAAAATATAAAAAATAAAAAAAGACATGTGAACAAGCAGCTGACAAAGTATAATTTCATTATTAATTAATGTAAAAAATTAGTTTTGCTGTCAGCAAGGGTATTATATACATTACGCATCATTTAGATAGAAATGACAGAAATTTCCAATTTCCAAAAAAAATTTTAGCATTTGCAAAAAAAAACTTTCGAATCATATTTTATCAAGATTTTCATTAATTTAATTTTTTTTTTTTTTTTTTTTCAATTAATAGAATCACGGGATGTTTACTTGATTTTTTTATGGTCTAACTAGAGAAGCTTATAATAATAAGATATATATTAAAAATCAATAAGTTAAGGCTTTGAAATCAAAAATTGTTAATATAAAATAATATAAAAATGGAAATCAGACTGATATTTTCTAACCAAAAATATTAAAAGATAAACTTTTTATTTTTAATACGAGGATAAACTGACTTGCAAATTATTTATTTCATATTGGTACACAGAATACAATTTTTCCTTTTGTGCAATCAGATATGTGGTTTTAAAACCACAAAAGCTGAATATTAATGAACTACATCATCTGACATATGCACAAGTTTATATGTAAATATATTCATACGAATATACATGCATATGTATATGTATGTAGATATTTTCTTTCTAATAAAAGACAATCTGCCAAGCTCTTTGGCTGTCTGCTACCTGCAACATCCAGATCGATAGACTAATGGTCATGGCTCGGGATACGGAGGCAACTGTACGTGTAAAACGGCAAAAAGCAGAGTTGTAAGATAGTGAAGCTTTTCTGTCTGTCCTTTCACCACCTGTCATCTCTCTCATTATGCCTTTCATATAGAAGGTAACACTTAGTGGTAGGCAGTCATTGCCGCCTGAGTTTTACTACTCTGTAAAAAAAATTATATTATAACCTAAATGAATGAATGAATTGTGTCGAAAAATATCCTCCGAGATTTAATTTGGATACAATTAATAGATTTTGTTGTTAAATATATGAGTGACAGTTAATTTTATTTCACTTATTGACGATTAATTTGGGATTTTTCTTTCATAGAAATGCCTTTTTCCATTGAACAACAGAAACATAATATAATAAAATAAATAAATAATAAGAGATGGATGGAAGTCTTCTAACTTGATAACGCGCAGTGTACACAGTACAAAAAATTTCTTTTCTAAACAAGCGTTAAAAAACTGTATAGGGAAATTAATCAAAACAGAAGTAAACAGATGCATACCTAAATGAATACAGACATAATTTTAAGAATTATTTTTTAATTTTTCTATAACAAAATAGTTAATGAATTAATTTATACATTGAGTCACACAAGTTTAGGCACCTCTATAAATACTTTTAAGATTTGATGTAAGAAATGTTTATCAAGAAAAACGATTTATTAAAAAAAGCCGACATTTCTTGTACCTGGGTAACAGGACTTTTGTGGCTCATAATATGTATGTACATATGTACATACATACTATGCACTACACATATGGACAATAAACTATTTTTTTCTATATCTTCAGAATTAGATGGGGGAGACCATCCAACCAAAACGGGAAATTAAAATTAAAAATAACAACAAGAAATAAAAAAACACACAAAAGAATATAATAATGTTACCTAAAGAACTGAAAATACAATTGATTGCTCAATTTTATTTAAAATTTTATAAACACCCAACAAAAAAAGCCTGATCCCATACAATATCGTTTGCTCTATTAATATCTTTCACCAACTCTCTAATAAACAACTCCATCAAATATAATTGTCTACTAAATATTTAAATATATTCAGTTAGTAACAATAAAATTATTACGCCATTTAGCCAGTACTCGTATAAAATATATTATAATAAAATTAAAATTCTATAAATTTTATACAACTGCCCACATAATTTAAATAAATGAATAAAGCAACTTAAGAACAAAATAAATTTCCCATACAACAACAAAAAAAATTTACTTCCACCTGTAATTGCTCACTCGGACCTGCAACTCACATGTTGTACGTCATATCCGTAAATAGCAACGATACTTGCCAACACCGACGTCATTTTACACCTGCATTGGAGTTAAGAAAACACCGTTATAATTGACCATTATCCAAATAATAAAAAAAAAAATAACAACAACAATGGCCATTAATATACTGGATTATGATCATTATGCCATCAGTGCCATTGTGACGGTGAGCATGCAAATATTTTTCTTTCTCATCAATTCAATACTTCAAATGGATAAATTAACCGATTTTGCCGGAGGTGTCAATTTCATTATCATCTCGCTGTTAACATTTTTCCTAGGACAAATAGATCGACCATCCAAGGTAAGTGAAATTTTAATCCTCAATTGATATGTCAGTGTGCGTATGAGTAATTGACAGTCAACTATTTCACATTAAGTGTTTTTTTATGTTTGATATAATTCGATATAATATCCGCAGCAATTTCCCAAATTACGGAACAAAATTAAAAAAATACAATAAAGTTTTTTTTAATTTGGAATCCAATTTGATTATAAAATTACAACTACATACATACATATGGCCCTATGTATGTATGTATGTCTTATTGTGCTTATATCTATCATTGTTTTAAATTTGATGAAATTTTTTTGAATATTTTTGGAAAGCCATATATTTACCCCTCCGCTCCCTTCTGGTTCTTTTTTAACCCTCAGTGAAAGTAGATCTTTCCAACGCTTGCATTGGTTTGTAAATCGGTTGAGTGGTGCTCGAGTTATAAAATTACGAACATAGGACAACTTTCATACGATTATTTAGATATGTACGTTTGTTATATGGTTTAGCTGGTCTATATGAGCATTTCATTTGGTCCTAATACCAACATTTTCAGTAGTTTTTAACCAAATTCTTAAAAATAGCTAAGAAATTTCAGATGTTTATACTAGAACTCGCAAAAAATATTTGAGAATTACGAATTACACAAGAAAAACAAACCAAATAGTTCCTTTAAAAACTTTCTTTATACAACATACATATATAAATAATCGAAATTAATTTTGAATAATCTTGAATAATTAAAAGAATAAGAAATATTTTTTTTAAATAACACACACAAGAGAAGGTTAGGTGCGGTGGCGGACCCTCTCCGAATTGGAACGCCCCACTTAGGCCCATTGTGATACCACAAGAGACACCCTGGATCTAGGCGCGAATCTAACCCATACCCCCAAAGGTGGCACACAAATACTCATATATTTCATTATTTAAAGAACTAAAAGGACTTATGACACTTTCAAAATAACCCGTTCATATGCATAACAAATATGTTCAACTTGCGCAAAGAAGTTGTATCAAATAATTTTTGTTTAACAAGCATTTTATTAAAATAATAATCCTATAATTTATTCTAATCACACACTTAGCAATATCTTTTCAATTGAATCAGTTTTGTTTAATATGAAAAATATTCATGTACGTGCATACATACATACGAGTATATTGCAGATTATGCCACAAAAGTTTGTATGTAGTGCTTACTTATGTCCTCAATTCAAGAACGCATTATATTCATAATAGTTATGGTACATATTCACTCATATATAAGTATGTATGCACTTGTATTCGAATGTGAGGTATTTCATGTGCTCTAGTACTAATAATTTATGCATATATGTAAATAGAAATGATCAATCCATACCATAGGAAGAGAAATATAACAAATGAATAAATAAGAAGGAAATTAATTGAAAAACTAAAAGAATGACATGTGGATTAACAGTGCATATCGTCATATGAATTTACAAAAGCCCTAAGTTACATTCAACAAATGTTACAGGAGAAGCAATATACTTTCAAACTAACTTCTACGCTTGCACTTGGGCATTTCTGAAATTTTTTGATAAGAACATTATTTCTAATTGCAGACGTGTACAATTTTGCAGGCATATGCATTTTCATGCTATGGCTTATTATCAATAAAAAAGTCGATTTCGAATTTTATGTAAAATAGGGCTTTTATGAAATCATATGACGATATGCATGTGTGTTTATCTATCCATAAATATATATAAATGTGAAATGGTCCATGTATGCCATCGCATCAATTGAGAACGGCTGGATCTATTTGCCTTAAAATTTTTTGGTAGGTTTGAAATTTGAAAATTTTTGGGAATATTCGGAAAACTGAACAAGTGTAATTGCCGTTTTTCCCATGTAAAAGAACCTGTTTAATAAATATTGCTTCCAGGAATTTTTAAGAACGGCTTTAGCTGTATCCAATCCACAACGATATCAGAACGCCCTCCTTCGTCGGTATTGTGTAGCACCGGCGAAGTATAATAATTACTAAAAGTGGCTACTAAAAACGAAGCTTCAAAATGTAATATGTCTCCTTGACATCAGAGATGCTACAACACTGCTACAAAAACAAATAACGTACAAAAAGCAATGTTGTAAGATAGTGAAGCTTCACCTCCTATCATTTCTCCTACTATCCTTTTCCTCTAGTTCCAGCGTAATGCGCCGCATGTGTAGGAATCATCTCCTGAGTGCTGGTCCCAGTTAAAAAAAAAGAAAACTAAAAAAAAAGTGGAATGGGTACTTTTCGAAAAACTGCTCTTCGAAAAAGGTAAATTTTTTTTAATTTTGAAAAAGAAAGTGGTGACACAACAATAAAAGTATTGAATTTGGGTGCAGATGGCTTGGTTAGCGTAACAATATCTCTAAAAAAATGGTGTCGGATAGCGAAGCGCACCGAGTTAATTAGTAATAAAAAAAATAATGTAGCGGACTATCTAAAATTTTCTTTTAAATATAATTCAATTATGGCCTTAACACTCGTTTTAACTGAGTGTTAATTTCGTGATCGCGAATGGCGTAATCATATATGGCGCAATGTGTAAACCCAAACGGTTTGTGACGAAAAGCGCAATTCTCAACGAAACTTGTGTATAGAAATATGAAAAGAACCGTACATATATGTATGTACATGATTGCCTGTATGGCTTTATGCAGACATGCATATAAAAATACTTTGTGTATATTCATACATCCATACATATACATATGTATATTATTTGTAAACTTTAGGAACAAAATGCAATTTAAAAGTTCCTTTCACATGTATAACAGGACACAATCTTATACATAAAATGCCACTAATCAAATTAGTATGTTAGTATGTTCTATCTAACATACTAATGGAAACTCAATTTGAGTTTTTCTATTTTTAGTCAATCGTCATTTCCTATCAATAAGAACAATTTGATTAATCTGTTCGAATGCCAAGATATTTGCACTTCTATTAGTTGCCAGCATAAATTAGACATCGTAGTTTTGCTGCAAATACATAAGAGCCTTCATACATCTATTTCTCAGAGTTATTGGTTAACCAGTTGTATGCATTCTTGGAAGTAGCTTTGCCTTTCTTATGACGACTTACGTTTATTTCTTCAGACAACAATCGATATTATCCCATGCTACTATTCTATGTGTTCGAGGAATGAATATATACATATGTATACATGTATGTAGTATGTGGGCGTATTTCGCTAAAGCTCCAACCAACTTGTCAGTAGACTTCAAATAATAAAAAGTTAAAAATTATAAAAAAAAAATCATTTTAGTCTACCGAAGAGTTTAAATTTGAAGCTGATATACATACATAACTAATGAACTTATCTGTAATGATTTGGATTTCTAAATTTTGAATTTCTTCTAAGAAATATATTTCTTAGAATCTGTATATTATTTTCCGTTTCAGTTAAATATTTTGCTCTGCTTATTTTTATTTAATTTCGGAAACTAAGACCCGCCACAAATGTTTTTATTTAATTTTTTCATCTGATTTTTTAATTTTTTATCGGTTAGGATATCTTCCTCTCCTTTTAATATAATTTAAAATAAAGGATTCACTTATTCAAATGTTTATTAGTGTAAAATTATCAATTTTGCAATGCATACCATATAAAAGCACTTGGAAACATTTTTCAAATTCAGGGCAACACAAAAATGATGAACTTCCTGCATTTAAGGGCTTTTATCACAAACTACAAGTCCTTCAGTGCAATTATTTTGTAATAGAGACTGTAAGCTGACTGGCACAAGAACTTAAATGCACTTAATGTAAATATACTTATAAACGAATAATTTTCACGGACAAATTTAAGTTTTTTTTTCTCGTAGGAAAAGTAATTAAAAAATCAATAGAATTTTGTTTACATCATAACTTAAACATTTTACAGAAGAACTTCCTCAGAGCAATATTTATGGTTCTTATAGATTTTAATCTATGCAAATATCATGACAAGTCCTTTCCTGAGTTGCTAGCATTTAAAATAAAATTTTATTGAATAAACAATAATTTTAATGATAATATCTATTCACATTAAAAAAAAGTAAAAGAAAAACACTTTCACATTTAACAAAATTAAAAATGTAGAATTTTACTGTTTGTCCATTTGCTTACACATACTGATGTTTGTATACTTGAGCGTTTTGCATGTCAGACGAACCAACCGCATTGTAAAGTTGAAAATGTATGTACAAATAGTACTAATGTACATACGTACATATTTAAAGTGAAAACAATGCAGTATTAACGAATTTCATGTACACTGCAGTAATTAACAAAATAGTGGCTGATGTGTTATAATTGTGTACAAACGAACCAGAAGAAAAACATTCAGATTTATTAATGCTTTCTATGTCCTTTTTGTTTATAAATTGTTTTTTTTTTGGTAGCGCAAAAAAATTCATATTGTTATGGCCGTATGAGAACCAACTTCTTTTAACCTGGGCGATATATAGTTTCAACAAGACGCTGCCACGATCCAGACAATATGACCGATTTTGGCTTTATTTATTTAGAAGTTTCCGTAATTCAAGGTTCAGTGACGTCATTTGGCCACCAAGATCATTCGATTGGACGCCCTTAGACTTCTTTTTTTGGGGCCGGGGTGGGTGGGTTCTACGTCAGAGACCCTTGTCTACGCGGATTATCCCCTAACGTTGGAGCATTTGAAAACCAACATTCGTCAACTTCTTGCCGAGAAAACTACTTCAAAATAATCGACTGCTGCATCCAATTTTGAGGCGGTCATTTAAATGACATTGCATTTCGTACATAATGGCGAGGTCCAAGCATTATAATTTAATAAAATCCTCATCGAAATTACAGCTTTATGTGTCTTTTATTTAACTTTACTTTTGAAACCGAAAAAATTGATAACATTGTGTTATTTGCAAAATAGTTTTATAAAAAATACAAATGAAAGGACAAACTTTCACAGATTCCCTTAACACTATTTTCAAATTGAAATTTCATTTTAGTTTCTTTTTAAATTTCATTTTCTATTAAATATAAAGGGATTTTGTTTGCAATGGATTTCCCATAAAAGTTGAAGACAGGAAAACATCACTTTAATTTGTGATGTTATCTTTATATTGGCGCATAAATAAACGCTACTAAAGAAAATTATAGTTTGCGTCATAAAAATTCGTTACACTAGTCGATTATCAGAGCGGTGTTGTTAAAATAAAACTTTATTGTTGGCATTGTTAAGTAGTGAAATAAAAAAAAGAATTAAATGGAAAGGGCTCGGCGTCGCCGTTCACAACCGCAATAAGGCCTATTATTTTAGTACCCGGCATTTTATTGCTCAAATGCCGACGAAGGAGGGTGCTGCTGTACAAGAAATACAGAACATTTTTTTAACTGGTTGCTCCGCAGTCAGGACCCCCAACTTAAACTTGAAAATATTTTTGTTCTCCTTAAATTTCATTACTTTTGAAATGATTTAATAAAGTACAAATATATCTATTAATCACAAATAATACTAAGATACTGATTTGCTTTTAAAAATTTCTAGTTAAAAAACTTTTCTTCTATTGCACAGAATGGGTTTTATGTCATCTGGATGTTGTATAGACGAGAACAGTTGCTTACTTTAAAACAATGAGCATATACATATACATAAATATAAATAACACTCACAAAAATATGACAAAATATAAATTTCGGTGCACTTGCATGCAAAGCATGCTCTGGCGTCTACCCATCACTGCCACTAATTGCGTGCATTTGTTTAAGAAATCGTTTAAATACAGCAAAACTAATTATTAAAAAGAAAGGAAACTACAACTTCAAAGAACTACAAAATACATACTCGTACGTATGTATGTATGTACATATATTAGCACTTTAATAATGCGTTTATTCAAATTATATTCTTGCCAAAACGAAAAAGAAAAGAAAACGAAAATAAAACATTTTCAAGGAAACAGTAATAAACTTCTTGCACAAGTTCATTTGAAAAATTTTTTAATAAAAATACAATGTAAATAAAATAGAATTTTGCTCACTCTTAATCATCTTTTAATTGAGTGTTCGCATTAACAGAATATTAGAAGTGTCAAGTTTGGATCTAACAGCGCACAGAAACTCCTGGAATACCCCACCAGGAGTAGGGTAGTTCCGATACCCTACATAGCTAGTGCTCCCTTCTTTTTAAACATTATGGTTAGTAATTAATTTATAATTCCAGCAACTCATGATGGAATTACTAAGGTGCCTGCACTAGAGCTTTTACAGGCGTTCGTGTGTTTGTGCTTTACGACATAAAATGTCAGAAAAAATGTTCCCTCAATTAATATATTTCTTTTAAACAAAATACCTATAGCAATAAAATTGCGCAAATGAAATTGCTTATCACTTTTTGTTAATAATAAAAACTGTTAAGAAAAATAGAAAAAAATAATCACCGACGTAGCGATGCCAGCTGGTTTAATTACATCATGTAACAACTGTAACAATAATGAAATAAAATTTTTTTGAATATATAAAAGCGAATATGCTACGTACTATTTTTGGTTAAATTGGAAAATTATTTTAAATAAGACCAACAACAGTGCAGAGGACGAAAGAAACAGGAAATATATTTCTTTTAGAGCCGTAAATAAAAACAAAGACTTGCCCGAATCAAATCGAATCT
Organism: Dexiosoma caninum; assembly: GCA_963924685.1. NCBI lineage: Eukaryota > Metazoa > Arthropoda > Insecta > Diptera > Tachinidae > Dexiosoma > Dexiosoma caninum. The sequence goes on along the minus strand of OZ004729.1, from coordinate 39,756,324 downwards.
TTTGTTTATTATTTTGTCATCATTATTATATTATATATTATATTATAGTTCGGAATTTGGGCTGTCAGCTAAAATGTTCGTGTTACACTTTTCGAACGATTAAACGTTATCTGCTGCGCGATTCGATTAGTTTAAAATATCCTAGAACTTTCCAAGGCGAGGTCACTTTAAAAGTGTTGTTAATTCTACAACATTACAAAAACAACTGACATTTTAGCCTCCCTGAAAACATACAAACATACAAAAACGATTTTGTAGTAGAGTATACTGATCATAAATATCAAATATTGAGCGCAGTATAAAAATTGTTCTTAGACAATTAACCTTTTCGTACGTTTTGGAAATAGTATTTTTCTTTAAAACCACGTATGCTGCATATTATGTGTATTAAACCAACCCCTACATCTAACTCGATTCGAAAATACATTTAAGAACACCAAATATCAATCATACACATGAATGTATTTCGTTTCAACACAGCATTTCATACATTTTCAAGAACTGAACTATTAAGCCAATTACTGCTACAAAAAAATGAATAACTGGCTTATTATCCACGTCTGCATATGTATGCATGTATATGAATGAAATGTAGAAAAAAGTGATTAAAAATTAACCATTGTGGTCAATATTCACCAAATTGTTTGGCTGTTAACAACATTTTTAATACTTAAATCGTTGTTACCAAGTGTTTCTTTTGTATTTTTTTATTGCCATTATTTATTCTTTTTTTTTCGTCACAAAAAATGAATACACCGACTGTATTATAGAAGACCTTATTGCCGTTATTGTTGGTTGGATCTGTTTTCAATGATACGAGTGCTACAACAGAAAACACATCACCACAAACAAATCATTTTACTTGCACTACAAGTTGAATGAAATTTTTCTACACAAACAAGGATCTATGAAATGAAATGCAATATACTATGTATATAGAAAGTTAATACACACACATCCATATAGACTACATGTATGTATATACATTAGGGGCTTCAAAAAAAGTTTTCTTTCCAACATCTAAAAAGTTTCTAAAAATGCTCGCCCACAAGATCAGCTTCATATTTTGATTATACGCGAAAAAAGAAAAATGCTTTGCTATTGATTAATATAGGCAAACAATGGGCATTGAAAAATTAAAAACCCACAATATCATTATATGATCGACGAGATTGAGCCGTAATTTAAAAAAATAAACAAAAAGTCCAAGTTTCTTAAATTTAATTAAAATACAAAATTTAATACACACATACATATAAGCACATCTTCTGCTTAAAATGATTTTGATTAAAATTTTGGGTTCAGTTGTTGCGAAAGTTCAGTTTCCGCTACAGCCCTGGTTTTTAGTCAGACGCGAGAATCGAGCGTGCACTATATTTCCCTATTATTGTTTACTCGTTTTCTTTAAATGTATTTCAAGTCTAATAGTATTTTTTAATCACACGAATTTGGTTATTTATTAACAAAAAAAAATACAATTACGAACAAGGGGTGCTGATGGCGAGTTCAGCGTGTTGGCTCTGCAACCAGAAAGGCCCAGTTTCGATTCCCACCCGTGTCAAATCAGAAAAAAAAAAAAGTTTATTCTGAGTTTTCTGTGCTACAGCAACCTCCTTCGTCGGTATTTGAGCAATAAAACGTCGGCGAAGTAAAATAATAAATAAAATGGCTCCATTAGCTTAAAAATTATTGCGTCAAACGAAACATCAGAGACGCCGCAACTTTGCTTTATAATTAACACGCAACTGCAGAGTTGTGCAAGAATTAAGCTCTATCTTCCTACCACTTTCACCACCTGTCTATTCTCTACCCTATCCTTCTCTCTAGTTCCAGTGCAATGCATTGCATATGTAGGGGATATCCCCTGAGCACTGGTCCAAGATAAAAAAAAAAAAAAAAAAAAGTCATGTTAGAAGTTTTTTGTGAACAATCTAATTTGTAACTATTAGTTAATTAACTTGTTAACTATTTTATTCTGATTTCCATACAGCCCGAAGTCTTCTAAAAAAATATATACTTTCTTATAAGCACAGGTTTATATTTGTAATTCAATATACATTTGTACTTTCAGTAAATTTGTACTTTCAATAAAATCACTGTATGGATTTTATAGAATTTAACTAAAACAAACACTATTTGTGCTTAGTTGTAATGAAACTGTACTTTTTATGATTTGTTCTTATGAGAAATGTGTATATCATGTCTAGACACAATATGAAAAAAATTTTTAAAATTTCCTGACTACCGTTCGAGGGTCTAAATTAACTTACACGTTAACTTACGGCTAACATCACTGAATGTAAAGTTGAGCGTCGCGTAGAATCAAAATAAGGAGCTGATCTTGTGGGAGAGCTATTTTTTATACCTGCTAGAGACTTTTGAGAAGATAGCAAAAACATTTTTTTTGAAACCCCTTAATATACATACATGCATACATACATACGTATATACATATGTATGTCTATGCCATTTTTATATCATTTACCAGAAATACAAGTTAATATAGATTTTGTTTATTTACAGGCATACGACAGTCGCCAATTGATGGTCACTTTATTTGTGTGCCTTTGGGGTGCCCGTTTATCCGGTTATTTATTGTATCGAATTATAAAGCTGGGGCGAGATAAACAGTTTGATGATACACGTCGAAATATAATTAGATATGCTGTATTCTGGACATTCCAGGTATGTACATTGAAATGTAAATACAATGTGGGCACACGCTACTAATATTGGGCCTGTTCGTAAATACATGACTCCACTGCGCTTTTTAATTATTTTGCGGTGCTTCTGCTAATCAGCTGTTTATGATGCGTATGTTTGCTTATTTGATTATTTGCATTTACGAAAGAAAAAATCTCAATAATGAAAAACTTTATGATGCAAAATTGTATAGTTTTCTATTTAAAAAAAAATTTATAAAACGAAAGACAAAGCTATGTTGTTGACAAAAGGCGTATTCCACAATTATTGGAATATTTTCATATTATTGACACAAACATCCAGTCGTTATTAACAATTGCCACAAGTTTTTTATGCTCTTCGAATCCATCCTCTATTATGTAGTTTAATTATAAATAAATTAAATTACATAAAGATTACTTATGAATGCAATGCACCATTCATTTTAATGATTAGTATTGTGTGTTTATTTGCACAGTTCTGGCAGTTACACAGTTGCCGAAAACACTATCCAAAAATTTCAATTCGGCCATTCAAATTAAAAGTAATATAATTGTTTCCTATTTATTTCATAAAAAAATCAGACAATTTTAGATTCATGTTGAGAAATATTTCGAATGTATTTAATTCACTTTCAATGTAGAAATATCTTTATTTACTTTCTTAGGTGTAACGTAATGAATTTCAATTAATTTTTGCAGGCTGTTTGGGTGTATATCGTTTCATTGCCCGTCATTATTATCAATTCGCCACGTCATTCACAGCCAAACGCACCAAAAACAATGACGACATTGGACTCAACTGGTACGGGCATGTTCATAGTTGGCTTGTTGGCTGAAACATATGCAGATTTGCAAAAATTTTCATTTCGTCAGGATCCTGCCAATCAAGGAAAATTTTGCAATGATGGTGAGTGTCACTTATAGTGTTACCAATTATTAGCAACTGTAGATATAAATGTTGAATAAAAATTAGTAATGATTTTGCAATGTTTTATTTATCTCTTAGGTCTCTGGAGCTTGTCGAGACATCCGAATTATTTTGGTGAGGTGGTTATATGGTGGGGCATTTTTGCAATATCTCTTAATGTTATTTCCGGCCACGAATGGGTGGCAATTGCCTCACCAATTTTCACAACATTCATAATATTGTTTTTGTCGGGCATTCCCTTAAGGGAAAGATCAGCCGATGAAAAATATAAAGAGTAAGTTCACAAATAATTCTTAACTATGCCAATATGTACGTTTTAGTGTCTGTTTGCGTGTATGTGTTCTAATGTGTGAAGTTGGTTTGGAAATATTAACTGCCTGGACGACCATGTCGAAAAAATTATTTTTCTTAAAGTTATAATTTACAGTTTTTTTTCATCGAGATAGACAGAGAACTGGTGACCTCATAAGACTCTGGTCGTTTTGGCAGTAAGCACTGGAAACTGGCGCTTGAGAAAACATGCCAGCCAACTTGGAATAAATGGAAATACAGATGATGCAGAAGGTGTTGTGAGGATGATAGCGGGGGCTCGGTTTTCCATCTATTGTGCAGAGAGGCGCTGAGGACGTAGGACCTTCCGACTTTACGGAGCTCACCAGTACAACCGCACTTAAGACCGATTACTGCAGTTCGTGTTAGTTTCTGTTTCATTTTTATTATTCGTTTCATGAGTTTTGTGGTATCAAAACAGCATCATGTGCTAATTGATGGGAAGTACCTGAACCAATCAACCGACAGTTACATTTAAAACATAAGCAATGTTTTAGATTTTTTTTTTTATTTTAAATGTTGTACGAATAAAAAACTTCTTTCGACATCGTGGGCCAGGCAGTAAAAGTTCCATTAAAACTGATCTTCAATAAAGCCAATATGTATTTAGAATTATTATTACTGTATGTAAATTAGAGAGCAAACAAAAATACAACCCTTTAAATTCTATAAATTCATTAGAGAAAGCTTTCTAACTAAAAGTTTTTGATTAAAAATCCTTTACGCTTGTTTTTACTCTTGATAGCGCATTTATACGAGTATAAGGCAAACTTTCTTGCAAGCATACTTCAAGATATTTTACTTAAATCGAGGAATAGCAAAAATAAATTTTCTGTTAATTTTGAACGTTTATATATTTTAAAAACGATACTTTGTCACTACAACTTCTCATGTCCAACTTCAATAAGCCAACAAATGTGAATTTTTAATCTTTCTCAACATTTTGTTTCATGGAGATAAACGATGATAGACTAATACTCATACTCTAGGCTATAACGGCATCACCAAAATTCACGGCTAATTAAATAAAGGAAATCAATAAAGTTAAAAAATTAGAAGCAAAGTCAATGGCGCTTTCTTTACTAAGGAAAAGTGCAAATTTAGAAAACAAAAATTACTTAGAAGAGACCAGCATATTTCTTAAATATTTTTGGATCAACTAAATCTATGAAATTATACAAGTGGGTCTTCATCAAACTGAAACTTTTTTTAATTTGGGTAATAATTTCAAAATAAAAAATTCTGAAATCGCTTTACTTTTTTTTCCCGAATGCGGAACTTAATGAAATAGTCTTTTGTTCAGTAATACCAATATATCTTTAATTTTGCGGCACAGAATAAATTTTATTCTGTGCTTGTAGTCCGTTCCGTTAGAAGTTTGAAATTATTAAAAACGTATAGAAATAGTATATAAAATTCGACAGCACAAAAATAGTATAAAAGTTTGTAAATAGTTCAGTTTTGCTATGTATGTACATTCGTACAAAATAGTACTACAAAGCACGCTGCTCTTGACTGATGTAAATATCGGTGAGCTTACAGTATGATGAATATTTTGCCAATATTACTCATACGCAGCACACATTAATGTTTAGTGTACTACACTCCCGCTATAATTTACATCTAACAAGAAGAAAGTTTAGCCACCCACGCCTTAAGTGGATGCTACACGCATCAATATTCAGGTTCAATATTTGTCTTTGTGTGTGTTTGTTTGCAAAAAATAGTCACACATGTACGCTCTGTGTAATATTGACGACAATCAAAATGCTTTTAATATACATCAAAATATTGAAGCAGTTTGACGTAGTGTGGCAGTGTTATTGTCAATATTAATTTTATTCTGGTAACTTTGAGTGCACATCGTAGTTGTGACGCAAAACAAATAGAGCCAAAATTTTTGTAATCGATTTAATTGAAGTATATCGCTCATTGATGTTTTTTTGGGGCGTGCAAGCAAAAATATAGTGACAAAAACATAAAAATTATTATCAGTACTTTTTTTTTAATAAATAAAGAAATATTGACGTAGTGTGTCAGTCTTTAACATTTATACTAACCCAAAGACAAATATTGAAGCAGAATATTGATGCGGGTATGATACGCCTGAAATACTCGTATGTAAATATATTTTAAATAATGTAGATATTATTGTTGTTGTTATTATTATTTTTATTATTCGTTATTGAAATTAATCGTTAAAATACAAAAACCGCATTTAACGCCAATAAAAGTAGAAACGAATTACTTGGCTTTTTATTCGTATTGGAGTTGATTTGATAATTATTTCAGTTGGCCAAAGATTCAAAGAATTTGCTTGATTATTAATGAACTCTATTTCTTTTCAATGTATCTCTTTTAATTAGTCAACTGGAATATCGAAAATATAAAGCTTCAACATCACCACTAATACCAGTTCCACCAGCGGTATATGTCGAGGTACCGGCTGCTCTGAAATTCATTATTTGCTGCGAGTTTCCCATCTATGACACAATGAAAATACAAAAAGACATTAGCCCATATTCACTTTCGATTGCAAGATCCCACTCACACATATAGCAGTCAATTGCCCACTCTGGTAGTGGGCAACAAGGCTTCCAAGGCACCGTTGGCCATTCACTACAAAAATATGGTGAAACGGGTTCGATGCATAGGGGACACTGTTATGGTGCTAATGGGGGAGATGCTGAAAATCATATGAACTGTGGCGGCAGTTGTCGTAATTCATATGTTAAAACAGCAAATCCTTATCAAAACGGTTCGGGCTATGGGACTAGTTACAGTCCAAATGCGACTGAATTAGCGCAGCAAACTCATCAGACACCATTACAACAGCATTCACATCATTCCCATCCCCATCATCATCAGCAGCATCAGCATCATCATCACCAACAGCAACAGGAACCGCAACAAAAACAACAAGAGCAAATGGTACCCAAAGCTTCGGATGTAGACGACGATACAGATGATGGCATCATATACATGGTGGGACCATCATCTTCCAAAAAGAAACCTCATTATTTTCCCGCTTCCTCGCGCTCGATAGACTTCGAGGGACCCTCTTCGATCATCGATGTCGAGGAACAAATTGAGCCTGAATTAGAGGCGGATTACGACGAAGACATACCGCCAATTGACCTGAGTAAACCGCCCAGTGTAACGAGTTTTATAAATAAAATTCGAACGGAAAAGGAAGTACAAATTAATGCCGAAGGTAAATCTATAACTGTAACGACAATAATGTGATTTCATTTCTATGTGTTGTGTTCGAACTTGAATCTCTATTCATGTTCTTTCGTCATGTTATCATCAGAACCAAATTATAGTCAAATTTATTCCAATAATTTATAACGAACGAAATTATCTATTTTACAAAATTTTAAATAAACAAAAAACAAAATATTTTTATTAACATTAGATTGGTATGTATAAGTTTTGGTTTATTTCTACATTTAAATGCCAAAATATCAACTTTCATTTAAGAAAATTAAAGAAAACAATTTAGAATAAAATAAAAAGATCATTCCTAAAACAAACTAATTTACTAACATACACTTTGTGACAAGAAAAATAATGACGATGGTAGAAGTTTTCGTTTTTTGCGCTTGTTGTAAAATTTATATTCGCTGTACATGGGTGGCTTAGCAGTAGTGTGCTTCGATGTCATTACCAGTGCAGCTCTCAAGCGGATTGGCCACATATCAAAGTGATTCGTCCAACTCAGATTATTTTGATTGTGTTACTAAACTCACCTCACATGTATAAGTTGGGCCGTGCTGACGGCTGAACGGCTCTGCAAGCAGAAGAAGCCGGGTTCAATTGTCGGCCCGGCGAAGTAAAATTTATTTCCGATTTTCTGTGCTACAGCAGCTTCCTTCGTCATTATTTGAGCAATAAAACGTCGGCGAAGTAAAATAATAAATAAAATGGCTCCCTTCAAAATTAACATCAGAGACGGCACAGCACGCAACTGCAGACTTCTGAATTAAGCTATATCTTCCTACTACTTCCACCACCTGTCTATTCTCTACACCGTCCCTCTCTTTATCTAATTCCAGTGCAAAGTAGTGCACATGTAGGGGATATCGCCAGAACACTGGACCAAGAAATAATTTAGTTTTACGAATATCAAACTAATTTAGATTTTTGTTAAACTCACATCTGCCAATAGAATTTTACAAACACATGTATAAATTTCAACCAATCAGTTTGATGTGCGGCCAACGCGCTTTAGTTACTGTGCAGTGTATTTTCACGCTGTAGTCCGCTATCAATGGCTGTCAAACACAAACTAAATAAAGCTGCATGTTAAAATATCCCCAGGAGCAGTGTTGCACTTTCAGTTAAGAGGCGGTAAATTCAAAAAGTCACGAACTTATTTGAAATATTTATATTATAGAATGGAATAATAATAAAATCATCAAAAAGTCATCTGTGGGCCAGTAATTATTGTAATGAAATATGTTCACCTTAATCACATTGAAATCCATACTGGAAATTTGACAGCTTATTGAACCGTCATTAATAAAAAGAAAGTTTACAAAACTAACCGGAAACATTTTTCTTTTCCATGACTTCTTTTATATTTACTTAGCAGATTGTAAAACTTAACAAAGAAAATGAAAAAAGAAAGATAATTAAAGTAAATTTTTGAAATCCATATCATCCATGTTTTAAACACAGACTTCCTTCCTAGTGAAATAAAATTTGATGAGGAAAAACTGGTGTGAAATACAACTGGACCGATCTAATATTAAACAGTTACAAAACTGTGGACAAATAAGAAAACATACAAATAAGATGTTCATGAGCCCTTAAAAAAACTTTTACGCAAAACAAGTTGTCTGCAAAAAAGCAATACTTCAACTTTTTTTAAAATGGCTAAACCATCAAACGGTAAACCGAAAGATTTACATTGATTGTTTCCATTCATCACACAAATGTTTAATAAAAATATTTATTTTTTAGGAGCAAACAAATCAACTTTTCTTAAGGCAGTGTCTTGTAAAACAAACTGATAGTGATAAGATTATTTTCCATAGTTACCTACTATTATCGCTTAACTAATATCTATATTCCTATTGTCGAACATTTTTTGTCACCAACTGTATGTATAATTTAAATAAGTATTATTAGTTCATAATTCATAATGATTGTTATTTGGCAATGCATATCAGGCATTTCCACGAATTTGTTTAGAAGAAAAAAATTTAAAAATTTTATTAATAATAAATTAGGATTTTGATGTCTATGCAAATATAAAAAATTATATAATAAACAATTAGCAAAAGAGAGAAAGAGAGATAGATAGATAAAGGAGGAAATAAATTAAACCATCTTTATATTTATTAACTGCCTGTTTATAGCCGACGATTGACGACAGGTATTTGTTCGGCCATTTATATTGAAAATAACAATAAAAAAAAAACTTAAATTGCTTTTGTTTTCAATATAAATGTCCGAACGAGTATTTTTACTCGGCTTCTATAAACAGGCAGTTAATTTTTTTTAAACGCAATTACAAATCCTACTCAACAGAGTAAACCAAATATTGAGAACAATAAAAATTTTTGTAGAATACAACATCAATTTAATAAAGATACACATGTTATTAATGAAAAAGTCGAGAGAGGTTATGTTTTTGTTTGAAGCGTTTGTTTTTATTGATGGTCTTATTACTTTCCTCGCTCCAAACAGGAAAATATCACAAAAATACTTCTTTAGACAGTAAAATCAAATAAAGTTTAAAAGTTTATAAAGTGCCAAAACAATACTTCTAGTTGTTATTATTATTATTATTATTAACAAATTATTTCTAATTCTATTTGCGCTCCTAATAAGTACATATTAATAAAATCTCTAACTTCAAAAACTTTAAATATTTTAAATACTAAATAACAATAATCTAAAAGAAAAAACCTTTTATTACTTAAGTAATACATACTTGTGCCTCATCTTTATCAACTTTAACATGAATTGTCTCTTAATCAATTGTTCAAAATCTAAGGACCTGTTACAAATAAATATCGTAGTCTTTTAAAATTTTAAGCAAACAATTGTTACAAAAACCAAAAAAGAAAAAAACTATAATTATTAACATATATATGTACATATGTAGTATATAAAGTGTATTTATTGTATAGTAAATGAATAAGAATATGAAGACATACATATACATTTTTAATTATAAATTAATAAGAATAAAATATGAATATTTTCTTATCAAAAAAATATTGCACCCCGCCCACCCGACAAAATATAACAACAATGCAGCACTACCGCAAATTTAAATACATATACATACATACATATATTTTAATTTAAAAAAAATATACATACATATATAAAAAAAAATTTACTCGTAGTAAAAATTTTTAAATAAAACAAATTAGATTCAGTTATTACATACCTCATAAATATAATGAAATTTAGAACAAAATATGTACAGTTATACATAAAGAAAAGGGTTTCTGTAAGACGCTTTATTTGAAAACGTATGATTTCTCAAAAAAAAAGCAAAAAGTAAATCCAAACCGTCATATCAGTTGAACAATTTAGTTCTTTGGGAATATTTCTCTGAAACAAATTTCAGAATAAATCGCCCGATTTTTACAACACTTCATTACTAGAAATCTTTCGCTTTCCATAACACTGCTGATGTAATACGTTCATGCCCAAATTATACTCTGTTTTTCGTCAAATTGATTTATGACGGTGCGCTAGTAGCATATGAAGCTGAAACCCCAGTTATTGTTAATTAAAATGTCTACAAAAAAGTCTTATAGCTTCTCTTGAAATAAGCATTTCTTCAAATCCTAAATACTATATTGATGAAATTAAAACTGAAAATAATACTTTATTCAACTTTTTAAAATACATATGTATGTACATAGAAACTGGAAAACAAATTTTCTTCCGCTGTTTTCTTTTCGAAATTAGTTATATGTGAGAAGGTGTATGAGTTAAAAATATGACAGTGGAGGCCTTAGGATAAGGACAATACTCTGACTCAACCGCACCATGGCGTACCATAGAACAGCCCATGTTCAACCATGCGAAGGAAAATGCCACGGCAAACTAGACACACTAACATTCATTTAAAATGTGGCTTTTGCGAACTAAAGATCAAAATGATAAACCGAACTCAAAGTTAAACATTTTAAAAATTTATTAGAAACCGCATCAAATTAATAAAAATCACATTCGACAAAAGTATAAACCAAAATACATACATATCTAAATTATCTAAATGGAATACATATGCATTTAATTAATAAGCCAAGTCGTGCAATTAAGTTATGTATTTGTAAAGAAACTGTTAAAGTTTATAAAAGTTATTCTATTGCCAATTTGCCATATCTTCACAAATGTGTAACAAAGTCCATTTCCTTTGTGAGAAAAAAAATTACACAATGTTGTGCAATATTAAATATTGTCTAATAAAGCCTGCTTTATTGGTAAATTGCATCCGTACTCATGTGTGGCTTTAATTACTATTATGACTATTATATGTCGACATCGCTAATGAGCAGGGTATGGATTTGCCAAAATTGTATACATAGCACATGCGCATGTGCTGCACATAAGTGTGTCACTCCGTACCCTGCTAATGAGCGATAGTACACATAACTAAATTCCAACATACATATGTAATGTCAAAACTTTTTTATGTACATCTTTCAAATTACAACTGAATTACACTCAAAATAATCTATTTCATTATTAGCCTTACATACATACATATGCATATGTGCACGAATGAATGAATAAAAGAGAATAGTGGAAGCACAGTTGCATCATTAAAATAATATTTCATTTGATTCAAATAAAAACAAGTGCCCGCTTATGTAGAACGAAGGATATCCGCACCAAAATATCTGACTGTGCCATTTTATCAAAATATGGTTTTTTATTTTTTTTTATTACGAAACGATAAAATGCAATACTGATATTAAAATTTTAAAGATGTAAAAAAGGAGAGAGTGAGATTTCACAGTGCTTACGAATATACAATTTCATACTTTATTTTAAATATGCAACTTCATAAAGCAATATACATATATGTATGTATGTATGTACCTACATATATAGTATATATATATGCATAAGAGAATCAAAGATTCGACCATACTTGTGCCTCAGTCATTTGCTTTTTTATTCTATATTTCACATAAGAAAATTATTTTTAAAACTGCACAAAATTAGTTACCAACTTTTTTATATACAAAAATAATTCACCAAAAGAAAAATCTCAGAACCTTTTGCATTTTGGGGGCTAAGAGTTTGGTAAATTTTGTGTAAGTTATACATATGCACATTATTTCGGTACTGAAAAACGGAAACAAAACATAAATAATTAATGCATTTCTTTGGCTATGTAATTGTGTATTGTATATGAATAATGTCGATAAATATGAATTTAAAAACTATATACATACATACATACAAACATATAGATATTTATACTATACACACATCCATACATATATAATAACACATCAAAATACATATTTAATAATTTGTCTATGTACATACTTATATAGAAATTATATTTTTTAATTGAATTAAAAAAATATATGTACATACATATATCTAAATAAATAACCACAAAATAAAGCAAATTTTCTCAAAATCATAACAATTACAATTTAAAGAAATAATTAATGAGCTGTAACTTATTAATTTTCAGCAAAACAAAAAAAATGTTAAATAGAGATTATGAAATAAATATTTTAATATTTTAGATGAAATTTTAAATATATCCACACATATAAGCCTTGTCGCAGATCCCGTTCGGAATGGTTTTGATTCCATATTTACCATTCCGTTCGAATTTGTTTTTGTCATTCGGAAAGAATTGTTAAAAAGTTTTTTATATTTTAAATCGTCACAGAAAATCCAAGAAGTCCTATCTAACATTTAAACATACGTAAAAAAAATCAAAATTTTCCGAGGTGACGTATTTAAACCTAATAGACCTAACTAAGAAATAGGTCATGAATGAGAGAAATAAAGATTACGCCATCAGTCAAACATATTAAAATTGTTGTGCTCTTGTGGAACACTGACGTCACACGACGTGTAATCCATTTCCGAATGGCATTTAACTCTGTGACACGGCTGTATGTGTTTGTTTATTGGCTTTATTTTGTAACAAATTAAAAGTAGGTGGGTACCATAAAACTCATTCGCGTAATACTCCAATTCGTGTGAAAAATAATTATTCTTTTCGAAGCTTAGCGAATTTTAATCTTTAGTCTACAACAGTTCAAACATACAGACGAGCGACTGAAAAAAAGGCTATTAATATACATATTTACAAAATTGTTGCACTTAAAAATTTTGGACTTCTTAAAAAATTTGTGTGTGTATTGTATTTTTGTTTGCTCTAAACTTGTTTAAAAAAATAAAAGATGGAATGTTTTCCTATAATTTATGCGCGTTTTTTATGCTTTAAATAATTAGTGACTACTACGCGCTTCTCGTCTTATACAAGGGGAAATAGTATAAATGTTACGCTACATCATACCATGTATTCTATATATTTTAGTTTTTGAGATAAAAGACGAAAAGAAATCAATATATCTGGACTTGTTGATTTAATTTGTAAACTAGAGCTTAATAGAGATTTTAGTAGAAAGTAAAATTGCAAAATTTTTTAAAAGGCAAAAAATAACGTAGAAAAAGGCGAAACAAAAATTACTAATTCAAAAGTTTTTTCTCTCCCTCGAAAAATTTTAAAATTTTACTTATGATGTTTTGTCAAATGTCCAGAACTAAAAAATATTTAAACGTAGTCTAAACCAAATGAAATCAAATCAAATACTGAAAAAATTTCGAAAAAATCGTATCTCGTAATAGGTTTTATGTGGAAAATTTAATTTATATACATATATTTATATTCTTATGGCCATCAAAATTGTACAAAAAATTAAGTAGTTTATTTGAAAAATATAAAATGCTTTTTTTCATGCAATTTAAAATTTAAAGTCGTTGAGCGTCGCGTATAATCAAAATATGGAGCTGATCTTGTGGGGAAATTCTTTATACATGCTAGAAACTTTTGAGGTGATAGCAAAATAAACTAAATGTGCATAAACCTTAATGAGTATATATACACACATACATACAATGTATATATTTCCAAGTTTTGCTCAATTGGTGAAAAATTTTCATAAGGTTTTTTTTGAAATCATATAAGCAAGGAAATTTTAATAAAGAATTTTTGTCGTAAAAAATTATTAATTAGAAAGTTTTTTTAATATACTACATATTTATCTTATAAAAATTTTAATTACTATAATCGGCAATTACGCATACTGGTACATAAAAGTTATATTTGGTACTTGTAGTGAAAATGATTGGTTTAAAGCGATTGCTGAGTTTAAATATTGCAGTTAAGCGATTTAGGGCCACACGCAACTATGCTTCCCAAGCCATAAATCAAATGCTCCAAATGCAACACACTGAAATCTGTGCGGATCCGCCCTCCAGAGGGTTAGTGTTGGGTGTATATGCTGAAGAGGATGATAAAAAGGATACGGGGATTTTAACGCCAGCTGCATGGCGTTACAATGTTTCAAAAACGGGAGGTCGAATGCTAGAGGTTTTACGAATGTCTGGACCAATGCCGAAAAGAGGAGAATGCCGTTTATTATTTGCACAAGAAACTGAAAAAATTCCCTACTATTCAGCTGTTGCTATTATCGGTTTGGGCAAGGAATGTTTGGGATATAATCCGTATGAAATTTTAGATGAGCAAAAGGAAGCCATACGAAGCTCTGTAGCCAAAGCTTGCATGGAATTGGCCTTATTAGATACAGATCGTATAGAGGTAGAAAATTGTGGACATGCCGAATCAGCAGGGGAAGGCGCTGCCTTAGGCATTTGGGCTTATCAAGAATTGAGAGATCCTAAAAATCGAGTAGCAGTGCCTTCTATAGATTTATTTACTTATAAGGATGAGGTTTGTGATATAGAAGGATGGCGTATTGGGTTACATAAAGCTGCTGCCCAAAATCTGACTAGACAATTGCAAGAGATGCCCCCAAACCTTCTAACACCAACTGCGTTCGCACAAAATGTTGTTGAAGTTCTATGTAAGTCAGGGGTTAATGTAGAGGTCAAAGTAGAAGGATGGGCGGAAAGTCAAACTATGAATGCTTTTCTTTCCGTTGGTAAGGCTTCATGTGAACCACCAATATTTCTGGAATTAAGTTATTATGGCACGTCGTCCGAAGAAAGGCCAATAGTGTTAGTAGGCCAGGGTATAACGTACGATTCTGGTGGTTTGTGCCTCAAAGAGAACGAAAATTTGATTCATATGAGGGGTGATATGACGGGGGCCGCTGTTGTAGTGGCAACTTGTCGTGCAATAGCAGGACTACGTTTGCCGGTAAGTATGATCAAAATATCAAACTTTTTTTTGTTAAATTTATAAAAGTTGAGATGAATTTCGAATGATTTCGATAATAAATTTGCAAGAAATCTTTTAACAAAATTAACAAAATCTGATCAAATAAAAACGATTTTGTAAAAGAAATTTAAAAAGAATGCTGGGAAAGGTATTTTCGAAATTAAATTGACCGACTAGAGCAAGAACAGCATAAACTCGTACATTCTTTCGAAGTGAGCCCAGATTGATATTTTTTTTATAGTTATTTCATACTATTAATATCGAATTCGTTCAGCAAGTCTTGAATCGAAACAAAATTTTTTTCTAAAATTCTGAATAAGTTTATCTGGCTAATTTTTCCCTACAATTTCTTCTGCGCTCGCTTAGCGATATTTATTGCAAAAAGTTTACTTGTTTACACATTTAACATGCAAGTGTATATCGTTTCCTATTCTAATCACGCCGAGTATATGCGACTTACTGTAAGAAATCTTGAAAGGACACAATTGTAATCTATTTTATATTAATGATAAATTCACCCGTATTCAATAATTTCAGGTAAATATTAGAGGCCTAATACCACTATGCGAAAATGTGATTGGATGTAATGCTTTCCGTCCCGGTGATACCGTAAAGGCTATGAATGGAAAACATATAAATATCCAAGGAACTGATCATGAGGGCCAGTTAGTATTAGCCGATGCATTGCTATATGCCCAAAACTTTTGCCCGAAATGTATAATTGATGTTGGCACGACATCAAGCTCTATGCGCGATGCCTTAGGAGAAGCAGCTTGTGGCATCTTTACAAACTCTGAAATCCTGTGGCAACAAATTAAGCATGCAAGTATGCACACGGGAGATCGTGTATGGCGTTTACCACTTTGGACATATTATACCGACCAAGTAAAAGCAAGTATGACTACAGATTTGCAAAATTATGGCGTTGGTACGGGTGGACAACCCTGTAAGGCTGCCGCATTTCTAAGGGAATTTGTGCCCTGTGGACAGTGGATGCATATTGTAAGTTTGAGGTTCCTGTTTTTAATGCAGATGTTCTTAAAAAAATATATTTTTAGGATGCATCGAATGTTATGATTACTGACGGCAAAGTTTTCGATTACTTGCGTAAAGGTATGGCAGGGAGACCAACACGTACTTTAATTGAATTCATAGCGCAAACTATTTGCAAAGAGACTACTGCTCCTAAAATTCCCAAAAAAAATATAAATTCTTGAAAACAACTTTTGTGACATACACAATCAAATTATTTTGTCTAGTATTTGTTTTACATTTCTTTTATTTGAATAAAACTTTCAACACTTTTCTAATATTTCAAAACTTTTATAATATTTATTTAACTCGAGTTAAAGGAAATTCGAAATATTTGCAAATGCAATCAGCGACGAAATGCAGGATATGAACCACCCTAACCAAAGATAATAGACAAATAAGTGTCTTCAATTAAATTTTTTAATAAAAAACTACATTGACCAAATTATATATTAAGAAGTTTGGTAGGAAAGTTTTATTTAAGGCAGTTAGAAAATAATTTGAAAAATACTTCAGTAAAACTACACGTACAAAATATAAACGATGTACATAATTTCATGGTTGCTTAACGATAATATAAGAGTTGGCATTGAGTTGATACGATTGCTTTTAAAATAAAATTCTATAGAAACCTTAGAGTATATCAAGTAAGATGTATCACAATGAAGCTGCTTTTGTGAGTAGAACGTTGATATCCATGGGAGGATAATTTTGTAAAAGTTTAACATTGGAGGCAAAATCGTTTCGCAATATTTGATCTCGCTGGATTCTAAGAGACAGAATTAATATTAATTAATTACATGAGATCTATATATTGTTAGATGAAATGCGAAACCAAATAACTAACAATCTTACTTTTTTACAGCAGGAAGAAAAAAAATGATATAATACACACATTTGGAGATACATTCTTTTGTTTTTCGCTTATAAAATAGCTAATTGTTATTACACAAATAAAAAAATGAATTTCGAAATTTGTTTTAGTTACGTGGTTTTGCATTTCAACTAACGCAAAAATATCTTACAATATCATAGCACAGCAAATACTTAGAAGAAAATCAAAGCGTTTTTCATCTGCAAGTACTGAATCCCAAATGCGTACCACATCAGGCAAAGGGAATTCTTGTGATAATATGAGAGATATCCATCTAATTATATTAGAACGTAATTAATAAATTATTGCTTTGGTCGTTATTTTCATTTGGAAAATGTTTACCTAAAACTATAATATTGAGGATGTAGTTCTTGTGCTTTAAGACGTTCATATATTTGAAAGTCTTTACTTCTTAACATTTCCGACAAACGTTTCATCATATGTTTAATGCCACCTTCTGTGTCGTCCAATGTTTTTATAAAGAAATCACGTATTTCTGCCATTAAAGCAGTGAAGCAATAAAAACAATCTGCTTCTGCATATTCTAATTTAAAAAGAAATTCACACACACTAATTAACATGTCGATATTATTAATTTGATAAGGTTACTTCGCATTTCTTGATCAGGATCTGCGGCCATCACATAATAAATGGGACCTACAATTTCATTCATGCCTTGAACATAGCCCTGCCCTGGATTCAGTTTAGCATACAGAAATAAAATACGTTCTACCACTTCCCAATGCGCCTCCTGACCCTCTTCCATGGCCTTGTATGTTTCCTCTGCACGCTTCGTGGTGAGATTAATCTAAAACGTATTATCGATTGAAAACTGCTCACGCACTCATATATATATGGTTTAATAATATTTTGAATAGTCAGTACTATTGGTAACAAAGTATTTGGAGCATGAATATGTGAGGAAATATGTATGTACCTGCTGCTTTATTTGTTTATGCGGCATGTGCGTTTAAAGATAAACATATTTAAAACAATTAGCTTATCAAATGACTTCAGAGAGTTGATCAAAAAGAAATGTTCCACATTCACAAAAATATTAAGAAGTTCTCCTTACCTTTGTAACTCCCAAACCTCTCCTTTCAACATTCGCCGACATCAAAACTGATGGAACAACACGGTGATGCAATCTACGCTCGCCTTTACTATTGACGACAATATCGCAGGGATATTCTGTAGACTGCTGAAAAAATGAGATATCCGGACAAAGTCTGCGCACATCTTTGTCAATCTGAAGTAGAAATTCATTATCATTGAAAAAAGTATTCCAAGCACTATCCGGCCCCTCGCTCAAAGGATGATCACAAGATAAACAATCTTCATTATCTGCTCTTTCTTTATCCTTAAGTCCTGGTGGCAGTACCAAATCCTCTATAAATTGTCGATAAAGTGTTCTCTTTTTCCCTACTATAGTTGACCATGACTCACGTTTAGTGCCCAAATAACCCAAAAGGATTTTCCAACATTGGGAACGAAAGCTACTTACGTCTGGAATACCTACACAACATTCCATTGATATAGCATATTGAATAAAAGATATTGCTTAATTAACTCAATGAACCATGATGCTACTGTGAAATTTAAATTACTTACTTTGCAGTGAGAGTATTGTTTTTAATTTCTTACTTACCATTGCAACAAAGCTGCCTTAGTTGCTTCATATCAATTTGATCTGCAGCCAATGCATTTTGAAACTCTTGAATACTTAATTTTTCATTAAAAAATTAATTGTTAATTTATTTTTTAGGATTTCTTTTATTTTATACCCACCGTGCTTTAAAAATTGACATAGTTTACTAAATAAAATTAATAAACAATTGTTTTGTTACACCGCGTTACCAACTGCACGGTAATTTAGGGTTTCCAGTAACATAACCAATTTAGAAAAAAAAAATACAAAACTCTTACGAATTTAAAGTTCTGTGGCAATATGGAAGAACAGGTTAAGTTGACTTAAGCACTTTAGATTGTTAATGTGAATCATTTATTAAAAAGTGGGATAATACAATGTTCTCTCAGTGGCGATTCTATGAAAATAATACAATTCAGTTTATAAAAATTTATTTTTTTAAGTTTAAAAGTACACATTTGCCAACAAATATGTAGACTTAGAGCCAAACTTAAATCAGCGCGTCAAGCGTATTTTTGTTCTCAAACAAAAACAATTTGTATTGAGCGCTTTACAAAATAAGCAACTAAAGTTATAATTTCTTAATTTTGGCTTCCATCATTCACATTATTACCAAAATTGTCACCCAAATATAGCGCATGAATAGCTGAATGAAAAATTAAAATAAAAGCAATCTTTGCCCCCTGTAAAATGGTATTGGTTTGTTTGCTATAGAAAAGAAAGCAATGTTTGTTTACCGTCCATTTTAAAACTTTGTACAATAAATCTAAAAATATTTAAAGAGCAAAATGAATTGTCATTAACGCACATTTTAAACCAAAGCTAAAAAGTATTAAAGAACTCAAACAATTTGAATGTCGAATGCAATATAAATTCAATATTCCAGTCTAGACGCACTTATAACACAAAAAGTCTACAAAAACAGACCGCAAATCATTCATATCTGATGATTTTTACTCTTAAGTGCTCTTTTTTTCACTAAAAAGATCTTAAACCAACATCTGTTAAAATAAAAAAAATCAAATTGATAAAACTTAATACACTGTCATTAATAATTATAAGTACAAATGGGAAGATATAATCTACATATTTAAAATATATCGCAACTCATCAAAAAATCATACTTAGCGATGAGATTCACTTTTAGGTGAATGCCAAAATTTTCTACATCTACCCACACCATATATCCAAAGGTTGCCTAATTACTATTCTTTGCGCACCTACTCGATTTCGGCCACATTTTTCGTTTCTCAGATATCACTTATAATTTTTGTCACTGAAATCCACTTCCATTTGGGAACGAAATATTTCAAAATTTCTTTTAAAAAAATTTCTATATTTTTATCAAAACGTAAAAATTTTGTCTTTAAAGCAGTTTTATTCACTGTATCAATTAGTGTTCAATGTATAATTTTAATGTAGAAAATTCAATATTTTTTTCACAAAAAGTTTTGATTGATGTGTAACAGAGTTGGGAACAAAATACAACAGTTTGAAAACCTCCACCGGTGCGATGCGTATGAGAAAATATTTTTCCGATATTTTTACAGATATACTCGCCTTCAATTTAATAAAAGTGAAATGAGTAGCCAAATTAAAAGAAAAAATGTTTTAGAAAAAGAAAAAAAAGTAAAGAGCGAAAATTTAAATAAGTAACAAAAGTATAAACAAAATTCATACGTTCTTATTCAAAGTCTTTCAATTGAGAATAAACTAGTGAACGGCTAACAACGTGTAGTAATTGAATTTGTGTGTGTGTGTTTTTTAATCTTGAAATATTCTTAAAAATTTTGATTCTCAAAAAAAAACCAAAAATAAATAAATAAAGAAAACAAAAAATAGAAAATGAGTCAAATAAATTGTTTACCGCGTCCAGCGTTTTGGAAAGTACCTGATTATATAGACAGTTTAGATGACTACCAAAATGTTCAAGTATATGCACAATATACATCGCCTACACCTAGAAAATCGTCACTAACTTTGTATCATGACTCCAGGCCACAAAGTGAAAAAATTAAAAAACGTGTTCACTTTAAGGATGTCGATGATAACGACCATTGCGATACGGCGGCTGAGAATAATGTAAGATTTGGACAAAATATATACAACTTCCCATAATAATTTTGTTATTACAATACCTATTACTATTCTTATTATATTACCTATTCGTACACTACCCACTAAATTGGGAGCAGTTAGATTGAAATTTAAATTTCTCTCTGAAATCTAAATACCAAAGAAGCGTAGTATTTAAGAAAAACATATCGGCCTTTCAATATCCATTTATTTGGAATAATTTTTTTAATATTCAAATGCATCTAATTAGTTCAAACAGATTTATACGTTTTAGAAGGTAATTTTTTCCAAAAAAAAAACACTATTGTTGTGGAGCGACTTTACAAAAAGTAGTAGAGTTTTTTCCGCCCTTTTTATTAATATACATACATACATATTTTTTTGTCGTAAAGTTTTTTTTGATCAAAAATGTATTTCAAAAATACATCCTACGAAAAATATGTTATCGAAAAAGTGACGATTGTAGTTCTCTTCCATAAAACCAAATTTTCAAAAATGACATCTCAAATACATTTCGCAAAAGTATTTCCTCCGAGAAGTAAAATTTTAGAAAAATATTTTTTCCATTACCATGACCATGATGGGTTTAGACCCAAGTGGGTTGTGCTATTTATTTTCACTGGCGACATGTCTTCCTAACCAAATAGTAACTGTTAAAAGTACAGCATTAATCCTTTCGTATAAATGGGTACTAACGAAAAACGAAAAACATCACTTGTGTTACAGTAGAAGCTCGAAAAACTTAATCGATCGGGTAAGTTAACCGAATTTCAGCGTCTACGTGCCTCTCTATAGATTTAACTTTTCTGAGCGTATGAATTGCCACAAGCTGTTCTTATAAATATGTGAAATAAGATAAAAAAAAGTGGGAATGTGAACAGTACGATGGGGAAGACAGCACTACTTTTTTAAATTCAAATTGCTGATGTCGAAGGTGATCGATATCAGCATTGTTGGGATTGACAATTGGAACAAAGATAATGATAAATTCAAAATGTTTGATAATTATCAAGCAATATATTCAACAACCAAAATAGAGCTTCTCGAAAGCTGTTATGAGCATCAATATCTTGATAAAATGGTTTGCAAATAAACGTCCGAAAATGATCAGGAGCTATTACAAACTTCTTCTTTCAGCCACTCCGCACATAGACTAAATTGTCAAGTTTTTTCGCACGAAAATGATCAGGAATGGTTGTGAAGTCTAAACCAAACTGAACATATTAAGTCTAAATTTCTTTTTGTAATGTTGAGAACTAAGTGTAGTGTTTCCGAAAAATTATTATTGATTTTGACAACTTCTTACAAAAGTTATTACTTCGAAAAAGTTAATTACTTTTCTACTGAATTCTCGTCACTGTAAGTAGTCTTCAGAAAGTTTTTTTCTTTTAAAGATACATTATGGACCATAAAGTTTATAAACAAATTTACTTTTTCTGCCGAATTTTTTGTTCTTTTGGTAAATTTATATTTAAAGGCAAAATACATATGTATAACAATTTTTTTTCTTGGCATAATTACTGCAAGCACATGCATGCAGTCATATGTATGTACATTAAAGGTGTTCTTATAAGTATGGCAAATTTAAAATTTTTTTGATCGCAGTTCGCTGGCCAGATTTTGGTCCTTTTATATTAAAATAGTATACAATTAAAATCCTGGAGTAAATCCAGTAACTCTTAATGGATCCGGAAACGACTTCAATATACTTCACTAGAGTAAAATTTTAAAAAATTTCGAAACAAATTACTTTTACGTGCGCATTATACTGCGCAAGAATTACTTCGATACCTTTTAGAGTTCCTATTGTATAGTTGCCTAAACTTGAGGATCTTGCCCATGGCAAAAATGGCCAACAGCAATCAAAACAATTTAAAATTTGCTCATACCAATAAGAACACCTTTAATGTACATTCGAGTATGTACATATATACATATGCACGTACAAGTGACATTTTTATTGTAATACTAATAATATTTTTCAGTTCTTAATTCAATTTTTTTATATACTAGACATATTTTATGGAATGAACCTTTGAATACTGTATTAATAATAAATGTCAGGAAGACGCCTGTTATGGTTTTTCATTGTCATTTGTTTTCAATTTTAAATTTTAAATTAAGGAATTAATTCGAATTATGGGATTCATTTTCATTACTAAAATTTATTAGCAATATAAAAATTAATCGATTGTAATTGCATTGCATCTTTAGAATTAATCGTATCTCATTGAATTCTCTGTTGGTTTTTTCTCTTTTTATTAGCAAATAGACGATAAAGGATAGTGAAAGTTCATTGCGTCGTTTGCAATGTTTTGTGCAAATTGAGATTAATTTGGGCGCACTTGATAATATTTAAATTGCAATAGAAAACAAAAGAAAATTACCCATTAGCGTCAGAGCAGAAAAGTTTACATTCTGGCTGTAAAATTAATTCTGAATGCACCAAGTGTGACGTATTTTAAATAAGTATTTATAAAATGTTTTCAGTTATTGTGAATAATAACGAAAATGATGAATGTAATAATTTTAAAAATTTGCAAAAGATTCGACAAAAAGTATTAATTTATAAATTCCAAAAAATTTTAATATTTTACAGGTCAATTTTCAAAAATACAAATATAATTCAATTTTATAAAACTTTTCCAAACTACGATTGCATTATTAAAAACACCGGAAAGATATATATACATACATATGCGTGAAATTTTGTATCAATTGTTCCGCGATCTGTGAAAAAAAATTAATTAAAGTGTTGAACCGCGACTACTGAAAACAGGTCGTATCAAAAGTTTTCTGTAAAAAAGCATATTTTTTAAATGACCATAAAAGAAAATAAAATTGAGATATAAATATATGTACTGCATACATACATACATATCGCCAGCTTAATATAGAAAGGCCCAAAAGGTGGGCTCCGACTAACAATTGCTTACGAGAATTAAATAAAAAACTGTCTTAAAAAATAATCGTCACTATAAAATTTAAATTTTTTTCTTCTCCTTTATAGAAACAAAAACATTGTATATAAACATGTATTTATAATTAAAGCATAGTTTTATTGAACTAATTGTGTCATACGATTGTTTGGGACTATTGCTTTCCCTGGTACTTTTGGCGTCGGTACTATATTAGTTATTCTGCATTACACATAGAAAACACATAAGTACTTTACTGCGACAGGTTTTCTAGAACGTGTTATGTGACTAGTTCAGATGGAATAATTCATGATACCAGTTGTATATAAACCAATCACAGTACTATATCTTTAGGTTTGTTCCACAACATGTCACAAAGTGTTTAAAAAGTAACAATTAACACCTACGTACGACATCGCCGTGTTAAAGTGATCGGTCCGCTTCATATAAGAGGTTAAACCTACGACCGGTCCCTATACCTTAAGGAGCGGTCCAGTGATTGGTTCAATTCCCTAAATGGTACATATACAAACATATGTATATAAAATTTGGTCTACAAAACATGTGTATGTGCGTTTATTTGAAAATATATTTGTTTTAATAATCTGTGTTCGATAATTTAATAGAAACAAAAGATATAAAAAAAAAAACAATTTCAAGAAGCCAACCTAAGTAAATTGCACAAAAATACTTAACAGTCGTACACAAATATTGAGCATCTCCTGAGCACTGGTCCTAGAAAAAAATATATTTCTGAAGAGAGATTCGATAAGAATTTCACTAATTTCTTAATGTATGTGTCAAATACATAGGTCCACAAAAGTCGTTCAATATATCTATGTATATATATACGAAGTCTTAACTTGCATAACGAGTTTTGCTATCAGGTCTTCGAAATTGCTTTTGGTTTCAAAAAAAATTGTGGGTCCACATTTAGAGTTATCGTCGGTAATTTTTTTTTGTAAATAGACATAGTATTTCATTAGGCCAAAACCTACGAAAAAATAAAAAAGGATATTTGTCTGACTCTAAAACCAGAAGATCGTGTGTATTTTAACAACAAAAAACGTTGACAAGATAAAATGGTCCTTCTTTAACTTCAAAAATTAATACGACAATTAGCAGCAGCAGTGCTGCTTTAGAAAACATCACAGAAACGCGCAACTGCAGAGTTGTATTTCGCATCACTTCATCATACGTCCCTTCTCTACTCTATCCCTTCCCTACTAGTTCGGGTGCATTGCATTGCCTACGTAGACAATGAAATTGAAATGATGGTTCAAGTGGCAAAGATGCAAGTCCAAATGCACAAATATATTTCAAAGTATCTTCGTATTAATAATACAATAAATAAAAAAGGTTATTAATTTACAAAAACAAAAAATAAAACATTAAATAAAAGATGGAGAAAGAGCGTTTGTTAAAAACACTTGAGTGTAGAAAGTTCCAATACGTCTTCGATCTGGCGATACAGTAGTACGAGTTTATTGTATGGCCAATATGACAACGCATCTGTATGCAGAAGCATGATCTTTAGGAAGGAAGGAATTCATTTTATACATCGTTACAAATAAAATGATATTGTTCGGCCTCAGCTGATGTTAAAGATGAGACACAATTGCAAAAAAAAATAAAATAAAAGAAAGAAAAAGATTCACGAAATCAAAGAAACAAAAAATTGCTTGTTTCTCTACAATGGTGTTTTTGAAATCAGTACTTGGGCAGCTTTCAATACGATCAAAACGTTTTAAAATTCAATTAATTCGTATATGCATTATATTTTATTTGCAACAAAAGATTAATAATAGTGAAAGACAATTTGAGTGTTTTTGTAACGGAATATTAATTTTAAATTAGTTTTCGAAGTCACAATAAACTCTCTGCAGTCGCCATTTCGTCAGTGTTTATTTGTGTGTTTTTTTTATGATTGTTTGAACAATTTCAATTCTCCAGTCACAATCATGAGTCCTAAACTGCATGAATTTGCGGTAGTATTGAAACGTGATGGCGAGAATACTCCCTGGGGTATTCGCCTTGTCGGTGGCAATGATCTCGATACGCCTCTTATAATAACTCGGGTAAATTATTATAAAAAAAAAACCACATTTTTTATAAATTAATAATATAGTTATGCAATATGATCTGCCTTTCTACAAGTATCTAGTAAATGAATAAATAATATGTAAATTTAATCTAAAAAAAAGCAATAGAATTTTACAAAAATAATTGATTTTCTTTTGTTTTATATTCTTGTTGCAAAAAGAAGAAGGACAACTGAAGACCTGAATTTTGATAATTCATTCTTATGTTGCATGTAGATACAATTCATCAATTTCTATTAACAAGATCATTCAATTGCCAAGTTTGTTTATCCCAATAAACAAAAACAAAAAAACTAACAGAAGGAAAAATAAATAAAACAAAGAAAAAAAAACAAATGAAAAAAAGAAAACAATTTCAACCACTTTGAGAAAATTGTTAAAGCAATGTAAATGGTAATTGAAATGCAAAAAGAATTTTTATAAAAAAATGTCTTGTATTCGCTTTCACTATTGTTGCAGTGAAAAAAAAAATATATCGAAAAATTTCAAGTTGGCACCAATTTGTTTTGTTATTTCGAAACTGTTTTTGTTTTTGAGTTTTGAAATTGCGAATGCAATTGATGGCAAATAGCGCTTGAAAAACTAAAATGATGAATTACAAAGAAATGTCTTAAGATCGCCAAACAAAAATCGTTGAGCACCATATGAGTATAATCAAGTTTTGTGTTTTGTTTAAATCAGTCAGCATTTTATTATTTATTTAAAATGTTCTAAGTCCTATAAAATATATTTTACTGTAACTTTTGAATAGCAGCAAAGAAACAAAACGTGTCGCTGTTGGCAATAGCACCCAAAGTACCTTAATTGATAGTTTAGCCCATTGTGTATATACTAGTCTACCACCGCACATAATTTCTAATTAAACATAATATACAGACAAACATACATACATATATAAAGATTTTCTTTACTTATTTCTTCATCAACAAATCTTCTAAAGATGCCAAATATTCCACTTGACTTAGGGTACGTAGTACGTACGAGCAGATAAACAAATAAAGTTGTAAATTACGTCCGTAGGATGTTAATAAAAAGTAAAACAAACAAAATATTGATATATTTGCAAAGGTATCTATACACATATATGTATATATAACTACATCCTACATCAAAAGGTGGAGTAAAATATTTCAATTCATCATGGTGGACATTTCGACCTCCCTACAAATAATGGCATCATTTGCACCCTGATTTTGTAGGGATTTTTATTGAGATATTGAATACTCATACTCATTCAAGTTTTTTTTCTCGATTAAATTACATATGTACATACTATCTACATACATACTCGTACATACTACATACTTATATGTATATAAAAATAAATTGCTGTTCTCCAGTTTGACGAAATTTAACGCATGAATATAGCTGAGTCTAAAAAGAATAGTAAGATATAAACTAACAAAAACAAAGGACCAAGAGGCGGCGCAGGCGGCAATATATGCGTCTCCGAAACTATCAAACCGATTTGCATAAAACTCTTTCCGAAACTATACAACTATCTATATAGTATATATATAAAAACTAAATGATGTTCGTTGCTCACCTCCTCTCGGGAAAACTGCTGGATCGTTTTCGAAGCCGCGAGTAAATCATATTACTCTTTTCTTCCCAATATGGTAGCGAAATATTGTAACGTTTATCGTATGCTTTATTGTACTTCTGAACAGAGGAATTTGTAGTACCGTTATTTTAACTTATTTTTATTGATTTTATTTCAAAAAAAATTTGTTTTCATTTCTTTTTATTCCATGAAATTAAATGGAAATTTCAATTTGCTACGAATTAATTGTTAAGTTTTTCACGATAAGCAATTTTGTTCAAATAGATTAAAAACATAGTTGAAATGAATTATATATGTATATAATTATCATTAGAAGAATTTAATTTAGTTATCACATATTTGAAAGATTTTTACTAAATTAATCAAAAAAATTTAATATTTCCAGACCTGGCGTCAATACAACTATATCAAAAACCTATAAAATTCAATCCTAAAACACAACAGAATTTCCTATGAAAATGATGAGTAACAAGAATACAATACTGTATAATAAAACAATTACACTATGCATAGGACGTTAATACGAGCTTGTGAATTGACAAGTTTACATGATTTCCTTTAAATTTTCCTCTCTTTCGTACTCTTGTTGTGTTGCCAAATGTGAATATTTTTTTTTAGTTTTGCTAAAATTTATGATATATCAATTTCACACGTTTTTAAAATTTAATATTTGTTAATTGAACATAAAAAAACCATGAAAACTGTTACAAATGTGATAAATTTTTTTCAATATATTACAAATAACAAAGTAATTAAATATGTACATACATATATGGCAACACCGATTTAACATCAAAAACTCCCCTGGCTTTTCCGACGAAAAACTATTTACGAGAATTTATAAGAATTGTCGCAGCTAATTTTTCGATTAATTTTATTTTCGTCCTTTTTAGTTTTAATGATTTTTAAATAATTCGGGAGATTTTTTACGATTTTGTGAATATTTGCAAATTTTCATCCATATACCAACAGATATAATTGTTACGGACCTGTGAGACAACTAAATTGCCTCCCAAAATGTATGCATGTACATTTCATAAACATAGACATCAAATGAATATTGTGTAGAAATAACAAACGAATATAGTTTGTATTGCTGCGGTGAAGGGTGTAAAAATCAAGCAAATTAACATTTTGAAAATGTTGCAATCAAATGCTTTTGTAATCAAAAATTACAACAGAATTACGCCGAAAATTTTTGAAATGTTATTCATAAGTACTAACTAAACCAAAACAATGAATTTCGCTATATTAAATTTTTAATAGCGAGATTCCACAAGATCAAGAACATAATAATAGGAGAGTTCGCTTATTACGGACGCAGCATTGTTAAGAGCAATTTTTTTCACTAAGAATATTCGAATGAGGGAATAAAAATGTAGTCAAAAAGCAAACTGTATAACAAACTAATTCCAATTGCTTTATTTTCGGTTCAAATTACAGAGTAACTGTTCTGAACTAAAAACAATTGAATTGACCTTGCAGGCCTGCTCTAAGTATGAATCAAAATATAATATTAAGAAGGAGCAACTTTGCGAAGATTCAAAACCACGTCGCAGTACTCTTTTTTTAACTATCAAAATTTTGTCTCTTTAGTCTCATTTGTCACCGAAATTTAGAAATTACAATTTAGCGAAAAAAAATTTTTTTACCGCTCCTGAACATATTTAATTTATTTATGGCTGTTTAAAAGCTAACAAAAATGTACGTCAACTTCAATTGCTACAAGTACTTGAGATTCAAATGATTAAGAAATTAAAAATTATTTATATGAATTAAGTAATTTTGGAAAAGTACAAAAAAACGACACAGAATGTGGAGAAACTTAAAATTTTAAATTAAATTATTTGAAATACATCCCACTAATATTATAAGGGTGAAAATTTGTATGTTTAGATGTTGGGATGGTTGTTCCAACATAATTAGAAAACCACTTAAGGGATTTGGCTGAAATTATGCTCCGGTCCAGATTAAAATATATGATACTTTTTCAAGGGCAAAAATGGACGGGAAGCGGGCAAAGGGTAATTTATAGCTCTACGAAAATATTTACACGATTTTGATGAAATTTAAATCATGAATAGATCTGAGATATAAATGTATATAGATCGGGATAGAGAAGAAAGCACATTTTTTTTCAAAAATACACAACTCTTTTAAATTATGTACATATGTAGTTTAAAATAAATAAAATTTAAATAGAATGAAAATAAAAATTGTTTAAGAAAAGGATAGAAAAAAATCAAAGAACCATATCAAGCATATCAAAGGATTCTAAACAAAATATTTTTTTTGCAGAAATAATTCTTAATTTCCTATTTTTATTTTTTCCGACAGAAATAATTATTTTAAACTTATATATTTTTGGCATAAAGAAATAAAATATAAAAATTATTTTTGCTCGAAAAACACAATAAAAATAATAATTATCTCTAAAATAAAAAAGGAAAGAATGAAATAAAAATAAAAGCAAACAATTATTTTTCGACATATAAAAAAGTCGTTATTATTTGAAATAATGAAAAGAAATGTTATTGCAAGTGCTACAACGAAGTCCGACTACACAATGGCATATCGGTCTGCAATTAATTCTCGTAAAGCGCTAAATTTTTTTCTATTTCACTTACAAATGTGTATGCATTTTCTAACACTAGAAGATTTTAAACGAAAATTCGTTCGTTTGCTTCATTCATTCAACGTTAAATGTGTAACGGGTGCATTATTATGAAAAAAGTCGAATAAATAAGAAAATAGGAAAATCAAGGCCGACAACAAACAGAAAAAAAATATGAAGAACCAAATGAGACTTGTAAATTTTTCAAATATAAATTTAATATTTATTATCAATTTGACAAATGAATCGCAAACAAACAATAAATTGGAGGCACATTTGACCGATTTCAAACAAGGTTACTCTCAATTGCCATTTCGTAAATTTAATTACATATGAAAGTCTTAATATTTTTTCAACTGCAAAGATCCATATGTAATTGAGGAAGCTGCGGCCATAAATAAGCAAAATGATGTTTGTGAACATTGTATAATTAATTAACACAATTATAAATTAATTTACTGCGCATGGTAAATTGACAAGCACTGTTCGTAGCAGAAAGCAGATCGGACAATTTAGGACGAATTGAACCATCACACAAAATAGAAAGCAATTTGCTTGAGTAATAAAAAAGAATATGAAAACTACAGATAACTCCCGTAAAACACTGTAGAAACGTTACAGAAACGTGTCGGGCTAAGCGAATCAAAGAACTGATAAAAAAAGGGCATTCGGTTCCAAAAATAGTTAAGACCACCGTTAGGTCTGGTCTAAATTTGGGGTTAGGTGAAAAAAACCATGTCATATTTATATACTCAGCTGCTTTATGGGGGATTTCCTTCCCTTAAATGGTTTATAATGGTTTCTGCTCACAAGAGTAATATGTAAAATGTATTTGTCAAAATTAAATTATCCCTTGCAGAATTGTATATGACAATTTCTATATACTTTTAAATAATTTTTAAACTTTCTTTCCAATTAAGGTGCAATTAGGAAGTCCTGCTTTTGGTGAAGTATTACGTGGCGATATTATAGCGAAAATACGTGACTATGATGCCAGGGATGTAAGTCACGGCGACGCTCAGACGTTATTCCGTACAGCTGGAAATGAAATCAAGCTGGTAGTACACAGGTAAACTCGACTTGATAATGGCAAATATAGTGTATTATATTTCAATTATAATTTTTAAGGGATAATAAAATTGCCTATACTGAAGGCCTAAGTGGAGACAGTTCGCGACCGGAATCAGCTTTACTCTCTACTAGTCCAGATCCAAATCCTCATAGGTATAAAGATAAACGTTTTTTAATATTAATAAAATCTTATGTGGGTGTGTTTTTTTGTTCGTTTTATTTAGAGCTCCTTCACCTTTTCTTCCCGGACCAGGGCAATATGAGCGTGCTCTACAAGTACCCGTAGACTCATTGCCTCACACAGTATTTCCCAAACTAAATGCCTCAGGTGGTTACGTTCCACCTCCTGAAAATTCTACTTTCACGCCTATGCCAACACGTGACCACCAACAAGATGTTGCTGAGGAGCAAGCCGCCATTGTGAGTCAAGTGAGTTCCTAAAAGCTTTTCTACTCCCATTCACAATCATCCAAATTGAAAATTGATTTAACAAAGTTATGCTTTATGCCTTCAAGATCTGCTGTACATAAATACATACTATATCTATTTAACACAATGGACTTTGTTTTTTCTTAATTAAAAATGTTCATGCAAATAATAAGAGATGTGTTGGATAAAAATACCACTACCAGGAACCAAAAATGGGAAATTTTAAAACTGCAACATACACATTAAGTGCTTTTAAATTCGGCTTTTTCATTGGCATTCAAAAATGTTCTTCTTCCGCCCATCAGACAATAATACAATTTTCGTAATGAAATCTTAATCATAAAGGTACACGGATTAATAAAGGTTTTCGCATTAATGAATTGAATTAAATGCAAAATATTATTTTGAGTATTTTTTTGAAACAATCTTTTAATTGCGCCAATTAAATTCCTTAGTTGAAAAAAATTCAAAACTTTTATGTTTATGTACATATCGAGCCTTTGGTGCAATACCGTCGTAATTCAAAAAATCGTGAACTGAGAAAAATGCATTTGAAGTTTTGCGCCATCTTTTTGATAGTATTTTCGTTTACTAAAGTTATTTTTTTACAAGTTTTTAAATAAAGAGGCATGTTTTGTAATGTTTTCTGTTTGTAAATTTCTTGTCATAAAGGAAATATTTCATTATTGCAAATAAATATTGTAGGAAATAGCTGGAGGCAATAAATACTTTTGTAGTTGTAGAATCTGAACAGTTAGAGATAGAACCATAATCTTTTTTCCTTTAGATATATATTTCCCCAAAGATCATTTCTGCATACCCAGCTCAAAAAATTCAAATTTTGAGTTACCACGGTATTGCACCAAAGGCTTGATATATAAAGATTAACTTTACTTTTTTAATCCTTATTTTTTATAATAAATATTTCTAGATTACCTTTCAAGTTTAAAGGTTTCTTTATATTTAGTATTTTTTCGATATATCGTCAACCATAGGTTAACAATATTTAGGAAATTTTTAATATTTTTTAATCACAAATTTTTTAACCACTCAGAAATATTTAGGACCGAAACTATCTAATCTTCCAATTGCAATCTGTCCCTAAGGAAGACCTATTAATTCCATAATATTAATTAAGCAAAGAGTAACGTTTAAGGCATACACACATACGTACGTACATACATATGTACATACAAGTAAATGTAAATATTATAAATATTTATTGTACAGAAGTATGTACATACATATGTATGTTTAATTTATGGTTTATACATATAAATTATAATAAAACTTTTACTAAACAGATATATTTATGAAATACATAAACATATTCAATGCAACCTTAAGCATAGACTTATTTTTGGCAAATTCATTGAACTTTTCACATAAAGAATACGACAAAATGTACAATTAAAATATGGCGCAGACGGGCAAGGGTACGGTCCCATCATTTGTTAGTGGATTTTAAAAAAACGAATATAAATAATAAATACTAATGCCCTACATACGTCATATTTAGTTATTTTGAAGATTTCGTTACATAAAATTTGCAGGTTTTAAATAATTTGTTATCAAATTCATTAAAAAAAAGAAAATACACGTCAGCTGTTTATGAAGGTTTATGGAAGTAAGAAGTAAGCACACTATCAAACATAGCTGGAGTAAATTAACCAATTGTGAATGGGTAGTGTGATTGAAAAAAAGATTGTTAAAGATTATGCTATACAGACTATAACAACTTATAGTAGGATATCTCGTAGATGCAAAATGTTTATGAATTCTTAAGGGGCACGTCCAAAATAATCACCCGATATCGTGTTGGTGTTAGTGAACATTTTTAGGTATGCGTGACACCAACGAGTTATACAGCATGTACACGAATCTAATTTCAAGCAGCTTGAACGTGTATCTAAAGCAACAGCTGGCCACTATGTCATATTTTATTTGCTTAGAGCACTTTGTTTTATAGCAGTGTGGAAGCGCCTCTGATGTCAAGAGGTATTAAATTTTGAAGCTTCGTTTTTAGTAGCCATATTTAGTAATTATTTTATTTTGCTGATGCTACAGAATACCAACGAAGGAGGGCGTTTTGATGTCCCTGTGGATTTCTATCAGCTGAAGCAGGTACTGTTCAGTGACCAGTAACGATGCCTTCGCCACTGAAACATTCCACCAGCAATTGATACAAAGACACACTACCACACATCAGAAAAAATGCGAGATGTTTTTATGAGTCTGAAACTGGGGTCGAACACAAGAAATTTGTAGTTTTGTCGTCAACGTGCAGAATATTTTTGTCATCGCCAACGAGAGAGAAACTTGATTATTTTAGTATAAATTAGGTAATTATTATAATTGGGAAGGAGCGACGCCCATTGCAAAAATTTCAAGATTATTGTTTTTATGTTAAGTTCGGTTAAGTTAAGTGGTGAAACTTCCCCGAAGGTGAATGCCCCACTTACGCCAGAAATCTAAGCGGGAATCAACTCGCACTTCCAAATTGATAAGACAAATGTTAATGCAATGACTATGCTTACACGTGCCACGCCCACCACAAACCTGTGGCAATATATTTTTAATAGATGAACGATTTATTGAGTTTCCCAAAATATTACAACGTATTTGTTTCCCATTATTTTAAAGATACGCCTACAGCATGATATTGTGAATTTTACAAGTGAAAAAACAAATTTTGAAGAAAAATAAATAAATGACGAACAAACTATATAAAAGCAAAGGTGACTAAATCAAAAAAGCCATGCACACATTCATACATACTCGTACGTAACCATACATATGTAACCATACATATGTAAGTATTCATATACATATTATGTATGAATTTCAGTAAATAAATGGCGACGTGCATACAATTGAACTGGACCACTACAGTCATCGTACCCAGCACTGCAGCATAGACGTAGCAGGTATTTTTAAAGACTGGTAAAAACATAGTTTCGCAACTTGAAAAGAAATATGTACATACTACGCTATTTTGAAAGATCGGTGGGCGCCAAAAGCTATTCCGGATATGATCCTCTGAATGTCTCTTGTACGGTCATGTCCTATTCCCACAATTGTCTAAAACATTCCCCACAAAACTGAAAATGAAAACAAAGCTATTTTAAACAAGCGCTCTTTTTGTGTTGACTAAAATAAAAAGTTCCTTTTTAATTTTCAAATAATGAGTGTTTACTCGTAAATTTACATACGTATATGTATGTATACAACAATAATAAAAATTTACTTACACACAAACATATTTTTCACAAGCATTTCGGTGAAAAATTTAAGATTTTTCAATGTAAATGATGAACAATTTGAATTCAAGGGCAATTTTATGTGACTTTCAAAGCAACAGCATTCAAAAATATTATCAAGGTTGTCATTTCATTTTTTACGATTCGAAATAAAATGACAAAGAGAACAAGCTGATATGTAAAATATAAAAATAATTAGGGAATAATAAAGTGATTGAGCATTATATTTTCTGATGCTTTGGAAAGCAATCAATTTAAATTTGACAAATAAAATAATAATTTATGTGCAATGACAACAGTTGTTATCAACTTGTTACAAAAATATATGCTATTTTCTTTTTTCTAATTTTGATTATATGTACATACATGATTAAATTTTTTTATACACACATACATACATACATACATACATACATATGTGATTTATCGAATAATCAAAATTAAATGCGTTGTTTTTTAGAAATCAATTAAAAAAAAAGGTTTATTAGCAACGGTGCTTGGGTTTTGAACAATACTGTATATTTTCACATGAAAAATAGTGTACTAATATACGGGCATGTTCTGTAAACCGAATCTGCAAAAATTTTTCATTTTTAAAACGAATACACATATTTAGGTGCTGAGAAATCACTCGTTTTTAAATCGACTCGGTTTACTGAAAAGGGGGTATAAAAATAATCTCTTATCGCCATATCTTCATCTCAAAATCTCTTCTAAATTTTCATCCCCAATCGCTGTAAAATATTTCCATCGCTGAAGACTTTTCCGATTCTTGCGGTTTTAAAAAACACTTACGCGAATTACGGGCGTTTTCGTGAAATGGTTGACATTCTTAAAACCATTATTTAAAATTGTTGAATATTGAAGATCACTTGTACAAATCCCATCACATTAGACACCCATCATAAGGCTCCTAAGAAATCTAAGCACTATTTTTGGGGGCTGGTGTTCCAAAACATAGGTCTCGGAGAGACCAAGAAAAACATTCCGTGGTGACATCCCCTGAGCCCTACTGCCAGAGAAAAAAAATATATATACATACAATGGAGTGAAAAAAGCAAGCGAATGAAATGGTTGTTAGAATAAATAACCGATAAGTACAAGAAAAACGTAAGCCCCGTCAAATTGTAACAGTTCACTTCATAATCCTGAGAGGTAATTATACCACTTTCAATTCGGATCAAATGACAAATGTGACTTGTCACTTGAAAAACGTTAGATTGTTAGAGAAGCAAGGATAATGTGGGGCTCCGTGCCGTGTAGAACCATACACATTCTCGCCAGAATCAATATAGCATAGTCAGCTTAGTGCAGTATGCTAAAAGCGGAGAACACAATGCAGGGCATTGACACACAAGGTGCTCTTAATCATTCGAATTCATAAGAAACTTTAAAATTATTAATTGAGGACAACAACACAAAAAATCTGCTTAAGAAAATTGTAAATATTAAATTCATTTTCTAACAATGAAAATAATTATGTAA
Organism: Dexiosoma caninum; assembly: GCA_963924685.1. Taxonomy (NCBI): domain Eukaryota; kingdom Metazoa; phylum Arthropoda; class Insecta; order Diptera; family Tachinidae; genus Dexiosoma; species Dexiosoma caninum. The sequence continues at coordinate 39,719,893 of OZ004729.1, read as the reverse complement.
AAAACATTTCAAGTAAACAAAACCGATAGGCAAGAAGGACGGGAGAAATTTAAAACAGCATTTAGCATTTGAATTTTGGGAGGAGATGGAATTGGCCCAAATATTTTAATGGCAAATGTGTGGGCGCAATAATTGTATACAAGTCCAAGTTTATGTTAAACAGAGAATAAATGCGAGGGAAAAATATAAAAAAAAACAAATGAATTAAATACATATATTTTCCTAAAGAAAATATTGAGATAAATATTCAAAATCGAGAACGAAAAACGAACGAAATTTCTGCAAAACTTCCACACATACATGCATATTTTCATACATACAAAAACAATCTACAATAACAACATTCGAAATAATTTTCTTATATTAGTTGTTGTATATTAATAATAATGTACCACCACAGACACAGTATCTTGAAGAAATTCGTAAATAGTTATAGACGAACATATTGTAAATGTGCAACATGGAGGAGGAATAAATACGAACACTCATCACATGGCTTCCACTCAGTGTTGGAAATTTTCATATGGAAGAGTTAAAGGGTTGGAGGTGGTGTTTATCAAATAATTACCGCTGATATACTCCTTCACTTAATGTGAATGTGTGAGTGTGTGTGTCTCTGTATGTATGTAGGTATGCACATGTGTATGGGTTATATACATACATATGTATGTATGTATGTACAAACGATATACAATTTATTTTTTATGAAAAACAAATTTTCTTTTCATCATCAATTTTTGAAAATTCTACAAATCAGTTGCTTTCGGAATATTGTAAAATTAAGTTCGCATTACAGAATAGTAGGTAGCTTGCAAAACCATAATTAATTCGCAAAACGAAAAAAGAAAATTAAATAATTAAAGTGAATGCATACACAAATTAAAAACGAATTCGAAACGATCTCCAGATATTTAAAGCGAAACTACAAGAAAAATCAATAAAAGCGTGTTTTATAGGAAAATACATTCGCTGTTCGATTTGAACGATAACCAGAAAGCAAGTTTTTATTGCTTCTTTTATTAATTGGTGAAATTTTCAAAGTGATTTGTTTTAATTGAAGGACTTAAGAAAGTTGCAAACGGCTTGAAAACTCCATTTTGCAAAAGCTACATAATTTAGTTTTCGTTTTAATACAGAGACAAACATACATACATACTATATAAATCTATTACGTAATTGTTTTATTTGCCTTAGAAGTTTGAATATAAAAATATCAATATTTAAATAATTTGTTTTTAATTCAAGAATTTTGTCTTTTTTCTTTTTTTTGCTTATAATAAACAAAAGGACTTTTTAGTAACATTTTTATAAAATACACACAAACAAAACAAATAAAAAATGGAGTACGTACAATTCAAAAACGGTTCACCACACTACTACAGGGAACAGCCAGACCTCAATGAATGTATTCAATATCAAGTAAGAATATCTTAAATGATATACAACATACATACATATATTTTTATTTATTTACATATGTACATACATACATGCATATGTACATATGACATCTCAATCAAAAAGTTTATTGCGAAACTGTTTTGAAACACGTGTCTTGAATTCGGGTCTTTAACACATAGTCGTTTTCTAACGTCTCCATCGTTTAAAATTTAAATACCACTTTCAACATAATAAGAGAAATAAAAAAAATTCAAGTTCTATAACATTCAAAGTTTAATTAATGCCTGTTCCTCCAAATGCGAAATAAACTGTTCTCTAACATTTGTAATTAAAACAATAACTGAATTGCTCATTAAATTGATTAAGCTATCCATATAATTTTATAATTTTACAAAAAGAAAATTCAGATGTATATGGAAAATTTGAACTCAACTAATAAAAAAAAAATTTGTGTTATTTTGAATATTCTTAAATATTCGAAATATATTTTTGTTTGCATTTAGAGCAACACGCATTAAATTTTGATTAATTGAATGTGAAAAAAAAACTATAAAAATAAAATAAACAAATTTTTTTATGTCATTTTCATCTCCCTATTAGTAGGTACAGTGGAATTACTATAACTGGAATATTGTTAAGGCGTATCTAGATTTATTTAAACTTTGTAACTCGAAATAATTGTTATTTTCCTGCGAGTTATTGATACTACATACTCTCCATAAGCAGACTATGAAGTCGAAATTAGAAAAACATAAAGATGTTTTACTTGGAATTCTCCGAACTCATAGCAATAAAATCTAAAAAGATTATTTTTCATTTGAATGTAAACGCGCAAAAAGTTCACCAATTAAATTCTTCGCATTTTGATTTGCAGTTATCGAGATTCTACTGTACTTTGTTTTCGAAAAAGAAAAAATATTTATAATAAAATTTTTTGGAAAATACTTTTTTTTTTATTATACTTGATAATGAAATATTAGTGTACATCTGTGTTAGTATGTCCACACATACAAACATGTGTACACACCCACATACAGACATCAGAAAGAAACATGCAACCAAACTGCTCCACAAAATGTTAATTCTCTCTCGTTTTCATATGTTGTAGATTTCTATATTGTAATGTATACTTTATTTATAGATTTATTAAATAGCAAAAATATTTGCCGAAAATATAATTTTCTCTGCGTCAGTCTTTCAAATACGAAAATTAATTATACCCCGATTAAATATTCCTCCATTATTCTTTTTAGTGTTTCTGTTCAAAACAGCCAAGAACAATGTAGAACAAGAAAATTAAGAACAATAAACAAATAAGTTTTCTATTTTTTGGCTGAATTTTTATAACTTGCTCTGACTTGGCGTTAAAAATAATATCGTGATGATGATCAACAACTGACAAAGACTTGAAACATTTGTCGTTTTAATATGGAAGAATTTTCTCAAATGCAAATACATGTGCAATTTTTTTTTAATGAAACGAAAGACTTCAAAAAAATAATGGAATTTTAAATATTTTATATCAATTAAATATCACCTCAATTATGGTTTGCTTTCGAAAATATTTGCAATTTTTAAAATTCGGTAATCTACTTCCTTATTATTATGAAAACCACATGGCAACTTAAGTGCAAATTATATTTTCAAGATTTATTTCACAAAACAACAAATAGGAAGCTTTCAAATCGCTTTTCAATATTAAATTTAGATGAGAATTCATGAGAATATAAAAAAATATGCCAATGGATTGAACCTGTAAGGTCGTCATCACTGACACTTTCCGCTAATTATAAGACATTGAAAAGAAATGTTCAGCTTTCGACAATGATTTTAAAACCAGAAAAATTATTGCATATTGAAAATCAATTTCACAATAATTACGAAGTAATATTTCTTCGAAAATTTTCGACATCAATGTCTTTCGAACACCTTTACAGATGTTTGTCAAATTCGCGGCGTCCGATACATTTTTTAAGTCTATACAAATTTTCTGAATATCTAAACGCTACTGGACGAAGACTTTTCTTTTTCAAAATTTTGCGTTTCTGGAACGAATCGCCAGATTTTAATTATTATTTCTTCTTGAGCTTAAGAGCAGATTAGATTTTGCACTTGATCGGCGGCTTAGTAGTTTAAAATTTATTTCGGAAAAACAATTTCTGAAATCTACCGCACAGAATCGGTTCATTCTCTAAAAGAGCGCAATATCTTTCGAATGCGACACAATGCGTTCCGATCCGCTGATACACAGACACACATATATGATCACGAAAATAATGCCAGAACCTCAAAACTTTGAAAAATAAAGAAAACTCGATTTTTGTGTTAAAGTCAGTAACTTCTTACAGCGGGAAGTTATTAAATATTACACTTAGGGAAATATGTACATACATATCTATGTAGTTCTGAAAAATTAATTGTATTTTTTTTCAGAATTTCAATACTTTCAAATGTCGTTTTTAGTAAGACGTCAAGAGTGAAAATTTATTTTCTTCAATAAAAATTTATATATAAAAGAATATTAAAATTTCATGAAGCTGTTAACCGATGGTTAATGAAATATCAAAAGAATATATAAACTAGAAAATTGAAATACTTAATCACTTACATTCGTTATTTTTTTAAATCCTCGCAAAAGATTTGATTGAAGAAAATATTCGACATGGAATCTTGAAATGCAAATGTAGAAATTCTTACTTTGAAAGTGATGTTAATGTTGTGATATGAAAATTAAGAAGATTTGTTGAATCAACGATTTCTCTTCATACTAAATTCATTTGTTGTTAATGTTAATTTAAGTGATATTTTATTCTTTTTGACAATTGTATATGTGCTTTTACATTAAAACCTGCAATTATATAAATTAAAAATGAACATTTTTTTGCAAACTATAAATTTTAGTTCATAAAAAATAAATAATAATAAGTAGCTTAAAAATGCTGTCTATGCAAATGAAACATATTGTAAATAGAAAAATGTTTATTATTTTCATTGCATTTAATTCGATTTCCCATGACGCATCAACTTCTAGGTCTGATTTACATTACATCACAGGTATTTAAAATTATATACATTCATGTATTATTAATTCAAATAAAACTTTTTTTTGAGTGACTGCTTTCAGATCAAGGTTGTTTGTTCATTGAATTAAAAAAAAACAAAAATTAAAAATAACTTAATTTTTCATTTGCATAAAAATAAATAATTTCTTTCGTTGGCAATTGCAAGTGAATGAAAACAAAACAGATAATATAAATGGAAATAGTGTCAGGTGAATTAATTAAAATTACTACAAAAAGTTATTTAATTTAAAAATAGAAATGAATCTAAAAGAAAAGTATGTGTGAATATGAAAATTACTTGCTTTAAAAATTCTTTTGCAGTTTCTTGTAGTCTTTAGAAATTAAAATTATAAACAATGAGATCATTTGGCCAAGCAAGCTGTGTCATCTAAAATTGATGCTATTAATTGCTTGTCTTTAAGGGCACCATTGACTTCGTCTTCATCCCATTGTAGTTCTATTTTGCTTAAACGTGCTTCTTTTTTCTTAACAATACGCAAAATGCCTCGTGTCTGCACTAAATCCACTAGACTGACAAATTCTGCTTGATCCACAGGATGAATATTACGTTTCGTACAGACACGTCTGTATACTTCTTGTAAGCGTCCCATTGTAATGTATTTGTTTTTCTCTTTGCGCAGCATTAACATAAGCGAGCACAACATGATTTTTTGTTGCAATGGAAAAGATTCATCCATGTCTTCTTGTAAATTTTGTGAAGTTCCATAGACTGTATTAAGTACTGCAGCAACTTGTGAAACCTGGACGGGCTGGATAGTTGCTGTGAAAATGAAAAAGTTTATATTATGTGTAGAAACGAGGCAATTAAAAGTACTTTTACCCACCTTCTTTGGTAGATTGTGGCTTTTCGTTGTCTTCAAACTGAAGACTTTTCAAGTTGATAGCTCTTTCGCCTGCGTTCTTTTGCTGTTCAGCAATTTCCACTACGCGTCGACCAATATCCAATGCCCTTCTAACATCTCCACTTACGGCACTTACTTTGGCAGCCAACAACTGCAACGTTACTGGCGGAAAAATATCCAACACTTCAGCTTCTTTCAAACGAGATTTGAAAATGTCTACAATTTGTTGTTTGGAGTAGGGAGGAAAATGCATGTGTTTTGGTTTACGTTCGCATCGAGCGTTTAAACGCAGCAGTGCGCGTTCAGTTAAATCTAAGCTATTGGCTATACCAACTAGGATAATTTTTGAGCCGCGTATGGAGGGCCATTCAAATATTGTATACAATATAGATTGTTTCGAGTTGCAAAGCTGATCAATCTCATCAAGAACTATTAACAACATTTTAGGGCATATCTTGAAGTAATGTTGCAATGCCAATAAATAATCTCTTTCAGTGCGACCGTCAGAATTAAGCTTCAGTTCGAAACAAATTTTTTTGTAAACTCCTCCAATGGAAGCAATAGAAGTGCAATTTACATACACGGTTTGTACACGATTCTTAAACTCAGGTGCTCGTAGCAATAGAGATAGACACGCTGTTTTACCAGTACCTGGTTGACCTGAAACATACAAACTGCCAGATTGATTTGCTTCTAAGTGTTCTGTAAAGAATGAACGTAGTTCTTCTAGTTGTCTTTCACGTCCCGGTAAACTTTGACACTCAGCACTGTTCAATACTCGACGAGCATTTTGATATTTATTACGTAGTGTGTTTTCAGAAAAACTTGATTGATTTTTTTTTGTAGTTTTCGTAACAGTTTCATGTTTTTCAACCTCTGCGGGCTTTTCATCTATACTTAAGCGGTCCAGCAGACGTGAAGGACTTATAAAATGTTTCTGTGATGCAATTGTTTGGCGCCTTGAGTGTTTCGTTGGAGAGACTTGTGGAGTGTCATCATCGCTGGAACTCGCTTGGACCTCCTGTTCTATTTGTTGTCTTTTCAAAGCCTCCTTTTTCTTTGATGCGGCCGCAGTTGTTGCATGCTTTTTACTTTTTGGAGTCTTCATTTCATCGACCTTTACTGTTGTAACTGTTCTTGCTATTGGCCGTCTCACCTGACTTGTTTCGTTTGTCAAATCACGATTTTCTTCGTTGCTACAATTGGAGGAAAGTTCGTCGTCCTCACTCAATATATCTAATGAAGTAGAATTTCTATGCTCCCATATGCTCCTCCGTATTGTTCTTTTTGAAGATGCTATTTTTGATATATCTATGCTGCTTAAACGTGTCGACCGCCTTAAAGCTGCCATTGTTTAAAAATTCATGAAAACACTTTGTTTATATGTATTGGATTTATTAAATTTAAATAAACTAGGCAGTCTTTTACACTTTATTAATTGATGCATCAGCAACATTAAAGTAGTAAAAGCGCGGTAAATAAAAGTCAGCTGGTAATCATTTAGCACAGTTGCATTTTGTTTTGGCGTGTTTAACAAACTATGAAAATCTAAAACTCACCTTATTTAATTTCACCTCGATCGGATTCTGTTAGAATTTTTAATGAACATATTGTGATCAAAACATTTTTTAAAAATTAAAATGTTTAAAAATGAAATTGCGAATTTTACAAAATCTTTGTCATAGCAAAAGCATTTGATATAAGAAAATACATATGTATACCTACTGTTCAATTAAATCGCAAAATTTAACTGATTCTTGGACATAATAAAAATATTTTGTTACGTAATATTTTAAAAATATCTAAATACACACACAGTTGAGAGCATAGCATGTATAAAATATACGGCAATGAGGTTATAAAGGAGGAGCAAGTTTATCTCAAATAAACAAATCAACAAAACAACATCTAATATTTTTATTGCTGTAAAATGCGGACGTATGGTATACTATAATGTTTTTGCTTGTTTACCATTTGCAAATATTGGTGATTTTTCATTACTTTGGAAATTTTCATCCATAAGTTTGTTTTTGTATTGGTTTAAGACACCAATAGAATGTATAATATATATTGATTAGTGTATTCGCCATACAAGCATGGACATACCGTATAATATATATGCATGGATCTACTTTTAAAATGTTCAAAATATAGAAACTCACACATTGAATTTTTTTTTTAAAGATTCTAATTCTCGTTGTCCCCCGAATATACATACATACATATCGCTAATACATGACGTTTTTATGGAAGACGAAGTACCGTTCTCATTATCGATGCAATATATAATGATACAGAATTTTAAGACAATTATAATCATTTTGGAAATTATAATTAAAAAAAATTATTACAATTGCTTCAAGACAATAATTAGTATTGAAAAATAAAAATGTTTTAATAAAATAATTTAATTCATATATGTATTTCTTTCATATAATAATAAACTTTTAGAGCAGTTTTTTTTATACGAATTTATCATTTTTATTTACTTAAAGCCATACCGAACAACTCCACTGGTTTTACCAGGTGCTAAAGTAAAAAAAGATGCTCCCACCACAGATTCATATTTGAGACACTACCCTAACCCAGCTGTACGTGCCCATCCTCATCATGACTATCATGACAGTGTAATGAAGCAACGTGTTGCCGATACCATGTTGCACAAAGTTATTGGCCATGATGCTGACACTGGCAAAGTAAGTTTTAAGAACTTGTTTATTGTATATGAATTTCTAAAATATTTCATACCTAAACGATATGAATTGAAGAGTTTTAAAACTAGATTGCATTTCCATAGATTTGTATCCGATCTATATAATACACATATTTAATTTTTTCAGGTTTTCCACAAGCAGTTCAACTCTCCTATTGGTTTGTACTCCGATCACAATATTGAAAATACTATCCGCCAAACAGTTCCGTAAGTATCTCTTTTGTATAGGTATTTAATTATCTAATACCAAATATAATGAGTAAAATTATTAAATAAAAACTCTAGTCTAAAATACAAATATTTTTAATTCAAAACCAAGCTTTGGCAAAAATTAATATAATACGTTTTTACACTGAAATACTACATATACAAATAAAACAATAACAAATTTAAATTAAAATCAAGGAGTAAGGACTGAATTTTAACTATAATTTGTACTAAAAAATACACAACTTTGATGTTAATTTTACTAATTTCTTAATAAAAAATTAATTCTTAAATAATTTACTTTTAATTCAACCGAAATCAACGTTTTTATATAAATATTGTGAGATTTGCTGTCTTTCACATGTGCACGATCAACTCTACAACCCAACAAAACTTAATTAATGCAATGTGTTTTATAAAAATTGATGTGATATAATAAATTTTTGTCGACTCTATATTATTTGTTGTAGTGTCAATGCAATATGGAAGAGTGCTTTGCATCATCCTTTGCCAACAAAACTTGACCGGTAAAAAGAAAAGATTATCTATAAAACATTTAAGTATTTCTTCTTTCACCAATCATGTTGAAATTAGAAAAGTAATATCAAAATTCTTATTCCGCTGATCGTTAATCTTATTTAGTATATTAGAAATCTGTCAGAAAAAGTAGTTGGCATTAGAATTTTTGTGTGTAAAAACGACAAAAAAAACAATTCCCTTATAAGTAACATTTGATCTACTGCTTGCTTATATGTGATCCATCTTCCCGTAAAACACAATACAATTAATATTAGATATACTACTCAAACGTGATACACTTCCCAAAATATACCTTATTTTTGTAAAATGCCCAGTAAAATGAATATTAATAAAATAACTTTCAAATATCCAATATTGAAATTTTTTACAAAACAAAAATATATCTGCAAAAGTTATTTTATTATTTAATAGTTTTTGTAGTTTTTATTAATCCATTCTTGTGGTGCTGATGCAGTATTTTAAGACAAATATACTTTTTTCTCAAATTGTTTTAATATAATATATCCCATTTTCTTTATACTTTATTAATACGAGTTTGATTTTTGACTAACGTAATAAAAAATATATTATTAACATATTCAACTTTTTATATGCTCCTCAATTGTTCTACGAATTAAATCACAGAGTACTTGAAATCGTTAGAAAATAGCTTTTCTTTTATATAAATGCTTTACGATAGGTAATATCATTTAAGGCTGCTACTGACTGATTGCGGAGTTTTACGTTTCCATAAGGACTGTCACTGAAAAAATATGCGGAGACAAGTTTAATTATGTGTATACTATAGAGTGGTCAGCAAAAATGTGTACATGTTTGTAACTGAAGAATTTACTATTCATTTAATAAGAATAGAAAGAATAAAGCAAACAGATTTTTTTTTTATAATTTTAAACTAAATGGCTAATAAAACAAAATGCCAAATAATAAAACTAAAACAACTCGTATATAGTCAATTTTGCACCTTCCTTTGCAGCAGAACGAATCTTCTATTTAGTATTTATTTACTACGTACAACATTTTCCATACGTTTCCACCAATTTCTGCATAACTTCATTTAGAATACTCTGCCAGTTGTTTGTCCGTCTTTTCGCAATACACCAGAAAATTTTAGTGGGGCGTTTAGCTATCCACAAAAGCTCTCTACAATTCTATTGGGAAGTCGTTACATTTCAATTTAACGCCAGTGTCTTGGAATGCTATCTTTTTGTAATATGACTTCATTCACAGAATAAGCCTTGTTATTTTCAATGTCGGGCAGATTAGTATGCAAAATATACAAATAATGCTCTATCCCTATTACACTAGTAATTTTTTAGTCAACATTTTCGCCTGTTCTTATTTTGTGAACGGTCCGGGAAACAGGTAGAAAAATTAAGAAGCGTTCGAATTTTCCCTCGAATTGTAAAGTTTATGCAAGTTGGTTTTTAGGTGAGTTATTTTTACCAAAAACGCTATGTTGCATATTTCTATATACTATATAAATTCATAAATGACAATTCTATAAAATACTTTTTTTCTTTTATTGAGATAACGTTAAACTGAAATAGTTAAATACATTTAATAAATTTATATTAGACGTGTTATAATAATATTTGTTTAGCAACTAAATCTTATTTTTAAAAGAAATATCGTCATATCTTATTTTGGCGAAAAAAATCTTCAAAATTAAGGTAAAATCTTCATTCTAGCACATCTGGTTCAGGCAGTTATTTGGTCTCCTTTGGTCTGCTTTTAGTCTTTTGCTTATTAAATAGAATAATTTGTGTGTATACAAACAAAATTCCCTATACAAATCTATACAATTATTTTTCTGTGCAAAATAAAAGCGAAATTCCGCAAGAAGTCAGAAACTAGGCTTTAAACGTGACCCTGAAAAAACTTTAAATTTTTTTTTGGATAAAAAATTACGATAATTTGCTATCTTCACGTTTATTAACAGCGTTTTTTTTTCGTTTTACATTCGTTTTGTTTGGAGGTTGATTGTTGCCAATCATTCTGTTTCTTGTTTTATTTTCTATTAACACCGCAACCCAGTAAACAAAGTTATTAAGAACTATTCAATAAACCGAAAAAAGAATTTTAAACGTATTTTAAACAAGTAAAATAGTTAGTTTTAGCGACAAGTAGTGTTAAGGACAATTAGTTGCACGATTAATATTAGAATTTTCATCGATCTATCTTTCCTGGAACAAAAATATAAAATACTGGAGCAACAAAAACAGAAAGAACTACAAGAACAGCAAGAACGTGAACAGCGACAAAAACAGCTACAACAAATATTTCATCATTGCGAATAATAAAAAATCAAAGCAAAAAAATATTTTCGATTTGATTTTAGTAAAAATCTATGACAACATTACTAGAAGAAGCTTACTCCGATCCCTAAATAACTCACCAAATTTTCCATCCACTCAGCAATTATCCTCTCGAATAAAATCCTCTCCAACATCGCACTAATCGATATTATAACTCTAATGAATCAGAAAGTAATAAAATTCAAGCGATTTTGTGAATAACAAATCTAACGAAATACTCCTTGCTAATAACAACTGAATATTCCTAAAGCATAACTCTTCCCTTACTCTCCATAAAATACATTGACCATTATGCTTTTCGATTAATATGAAAATTTTTTACTGCTTATACAATTTTAACACCATATTTAACGAATTAAAATTTAAATTAAGTGTAAATTGGAAATTGTCATTTAAACAATCATTTGAACTGTTTGCAAATTTACCAAAACATTATTTTGAAACTAATTCTAACTTATTTTGTGCACATCCTATTTTTTTCTTTCTTCTTACTCTACGCTCTAAAATAAAAATTTCTACTCGTCAATAAATAAATAAACAATAAAAAACCTTTGATAAATAAATCTTCAAACATTAAAAAAAAAAAAATTAAATATCAATGATGAAATAAAACAAATGATTGGTAATGTTTAATAATCAACATCTTCGCAACAATTATTATTATTATTATGCTGCTGCTGCTGCTACGCTGCACTCACGCTTTTGTCAACAACTATATATAACAACAACAACAACAAAACACAACAACATCAAATACGACTATCACTGTCCATTAACAATGGCAGTTACAAGAAAACGGTTCTATATGATCCAGCAAAGAGTGATACTTATAGAGCCATTCAAGAAGAGGGCTACGGCAATGCCGACTACACTGAAGAAGTAACAGTACCAGTGCAACCAAAGGTTTTCCAACCCCACAGAATGGTTCCAGGAAAGGTAAGATCAGAGAAATAAGTGATTGATTACCAGCCGTATCAATACCACTGTCTCTTCTTACACACTATATCGCTCTCGCTCGCATTCTCGTCATATAATATCAAATAGAAATTAATCACTTTTCGTAGTCAGCTCAAAAATATCAGAGCCAGTTCGATATGCCCTGTCAGTCACTTTTTATTGTTACATCATCTTTGTTTTTCTTTTTCTTTCCCTATTTCTCTTGTATTGTAATCTATTAAAAAAAAAAACATTACTGTAATTAAATCGCATTAAGAGCAAAATTTGGTAATACTAATTCTGAAAATGTTTTTACTAACAAATGTAAATTTTGAAGAAAAACTTGTAAATTATTTTTCGACTGATTTTATTTAACGTGTGGTGTCGCTTAGTGTATAACCATGAAACGCCAAAAATTAACAAAAATCATATCAGTACTGTGTATATTCAGTCAACATCGAAACTTGTGAATTCTTGAATGCATTTTATTTATTTAACACACAAATTAAATTAACTAGTCAAAATATTTGTATCATTAAATCAAAAAACATAAAAAAAATTTCCAATGGTGTCATCATTTATTTTATTTTTCGAATTATTTTTTTTTTATACTAATTGCGCAAATATTTTATCACATTCAACAGAAACCAGTACCATCAGCGCCCACTTCCCGGACGTCGTACAATGTGAGTATTAAAAGAAAATAAAAATAAATACATATTCGACTTTGTGAAATTCGGATACGTTAGGTTAGAGGGCAATCGATCAGGATGGGTTAACACACGACGTTTTGCTACACTAGCCCCGTAGAAACCAGAGGACGTCACAGCCACCCCGTGCTGTTCACGTACCTCACTAATTGTGTCAGTTCAACCGAGAGCAAAGAAAGGCGCTCCAAGGAATCTCAGCCTAGAACTACCAAGGCAGGGACACTCATAGAGAAATTCAGATATATAACTAGAAAATTTGTTGGCAATTCGAAATTGTATTTTTGAAAAAGTTCAGAAAGAAAATTTCTCTTTAAGTAAATACGTATATATTCTTATTTATTTATTCGACGCGAGTCGAAATGCATTACAATTATAAATTTATGCTGTTGTTAGGTTGAGCTATCAGGCCTTTTCTGCAAATCACGTGATTTCAAATCCTTTAATGATACAATACAAAAGGATTTCAGTTAGAATTGAATAAATTAAACGTCTAAAGCTACAAGCTTCTTCAATACACTTTCAACCAATGCAACACAAATTGCCACTTTCAATTGCCATTTAAGCTAAAGACCGGTAAAATCCCTAATCAATTATTAAAAACTAGATAGAACAGTTGTTTGGTATTTCTTCTATATTTATTTAAACAATTTTACTATTCCAATACACTTTTTATATATTCATTTTTATTAAAATTATTTTGCTCTTTCTTTTGCAGGTGGTGAACTCAACCGATGAGACCATTCGTCAAAGTGGATCCTTTAACCGTTTGATGTATAGTGTTTTGGGTGCATCAGAATATTAATTAATTTATTGAAAATCTCTATAATATATAAAACTAATTTTTTAATTTAACACTTTTACTAAAAATATTCATAAAATTTTATGTAAAGAAGAAATCCATACTTCACGAACTTTTATTTAAAAAAAAAAGAGAACAAAATTCGACATACATTAAAATAGAATTGTTATAACCAATGAGACAAACATTTAAAGCGTAATAATTTTAATATTCAATAATAATAATAATAAAAAATTAAAAAAAAAAACTTGGAACGTGTAGAACAAACTGGTATTATGTATATATTTACTAAAATAGTTTCCAACACATCCTGTGTAAAAATAAGTAAGTACCCAGCTATCACTTGGTAGATAATTCTTTAAAAAATCACCTGATTATTCACTTAGACGTTTAAAAAAGAACTTGAACATGACTCGCGCTTAAAGTGTTTAATTTTAAATGCAATAAGTAAATAGTATAGCAAAGAAGTAAATACCATTAGCAAAGAGTCGAAAATGACTCTAAACTAACCAGAAAAGGACTCATAAATGGCTCATGAAGAAAAATATAAATACATAAATACTAGCCTACCCGGCCACGTGTTGCTGTGACTGTCGTAACAGCTTTAAAAAATATTACGTGAAAATTTAAATTTTAAAAAAATTATGAATGGATGAAAAAAAGAATTAAATAGATATTCGTTTCTATATTTTACATAGCAAACGCACGAAAATTGGCTACCTCCGCTCGTGGTCTTATTTTTGCAAAAATATATATGATATGCGTCCTACACGCTGGACTGTTTATGTTTTAAATTTCATTAAACTGGGTTATTTGGTTTCGTTAAATTTTGATATAGATAGATGTATAGTTGCGGATAGGCTTCTTTGGCTCCTGCATGCCTTTCCCGAATATCGCGTTCATTAGTCGAAATAAAGTATAGCCTATATCTTAAGTGGGACAAAGTTACATATGTATGTATGTATGTAGAATATACATACATATATATGTACATACTTAAAAATAAACTTACCTGAAATTCCCTTATTGAGGCATCCTCGCCCCAAAGTGCGTCCACGTATCAAAAATGTGCAAGACGTGATCAGTGAGCCACAAGAATTAAAAATTAAAAACAAAAAAAAAGCAAAACTCTTCACTGCGCACTAACTACATGGTATATTATTGCACTATATTTATACTATTTTCCCCGTATATGATGAGAAGTGCGTATTAGTCATTAATTATTTTAAAACACCTAAAAGGCTCTAACTTGTTAACGGCTAAAGGGATTTTCATGATTGTTTCACTGTTGGATAGATTGTGAAGTTGGCTATACGATGGGCCCGGCCCAACTATGGACCCCAGTGGGTCTCTCAAATATATTTTTCATTAATTGTTAAGACAGAAGGTTTGCAGGCACAAAATTACATTTCAACTTAGTAGGACTAAAAAAAAAATCGCCCATGTACACGATATCCAGGTCTATCCAATGGTGAAAAAATCTTTCAAATTGCTTCAAGGGTTCATGAGTTCCAGTGTTTTAAAAAATATATCAAAATTGTTTGGTGACTGACCATGATTATTGAACAAGAAAAATTGCACGTTTTTTTGTGAAATAGCAGGCCAAGAGAACTTCAAAGAAGCTATCCTTTCGTCCGGATATTGTATGCATCCGTAGAGTTATTAAATATTGGTAACACGAAATATTTTATTTATTCCCCTTAAGCTGCTTTTAGAATCTTTCTATTTTAAAGTGCGAATGTCAAATTTTCAACTGCAAATGCATACATGGTGAGTAAATTCAAGAAAAAAATTCCCTCCGTCAGACTCCTTTCACAGTGTAAATGTTTTCAATTAGAGCGTGTTCTAATTTGAACTGACAAAGCATCTGACATGAGCTGTTTTGCAAGCCAAATGTGTTTGTCGTTAACCAGGTAAAATTCGCTACCACGGTGGGCACTTTCTTCTCGCACCCCTCCAAGAATTTAAAAAAAAAGATAGCGGAATTTTTCCATATGAAAAAAACTTTTATAAATTGGTCAACAAACGACGACGTTATTTTATATTTACTTTTTAAAGGCGAGCACTTATCCCTCACTGTCCATATTTCGAAAACACAATTTTGAAATGCAGTTACAAGTCGTAATTTTTTAGTGAAATCTCCATGCAATCAAAGGTCGTCATATATTTGCTCTACTGTTATTTTAAATGAATTTAAATACAAAACAATTCAATGTGTTTATTAAGGAGCGTTTTAATTCGATTACTTTCACTTACGCGGAGCTTAAAAAAGCACAACAAAACAAAATTTAAACAAAAATTATTCTATTTAAAAATATAATGATTTATTACTTGAACCATTTATTTATATTTTTTTTACTTTCAAATGTTTTTAATTGCGAACATAAATTTATTTTACTCGTTTTTTCTTCTTTTTAAATGAAAAGAATTTATGAATGTATATGTATGTATGTATGTATAGGTAGAATAGTTTTAGCTGACTATAAGTTGAGAGTCTATCAACTCGTTTTCTTTGGCTGAACAGCGAGTATGTGGAATAAACTCCCTGAAGAGGTCTTTCCTGTCACATTGGAGTAGTATTGACAAGGTTCAAATACTACTCCCTCTACCCGCCACTCAAAACCTCATTTCCTAGTTCCAACACAATGCATTTTAGATGTAGGGTTCATCCACTGAGTACAGGTCCAAAGAAAAAAAACTAGTAAATATGTAAATACATATACTTATGCGTGCTTAAATTCTTGATGATCGGACGATTTTTAAGGAATCAAGACACGAAAAATCGCATGTTTTAAAATAATACTCATCGCATGACCCCTATACATGCGCTGCATTGTGGAATGATATGATATCCGACATATTTATATTGTTTCCCTTGTAAATGGCGAGGAGCGCGTAGTAGTCACTAATTCTTCAAAATATTTATATATAATATAATAGGTTTCTCGGATTTTGATCAAATTTACTATTTAGGGATTTTTAGGGACAGCAAATCGAGTTAGCATGGTATTATTTTCATAAAAATTGGTTTTCAGTGGTTTTCACTTATTTCGCCTATTTCGATGGCTTCATGTTACACATTTTTAGCAGTACTTGATATGGCTGGGTATCGAACGAAACCACACCTTCTGCAATTGCTCCAATATTATGAATTAATTAAATGTTCATGTCGCTTTGGAGACTTGTAACGGATGACAACATTAAATGACACCAGAGACTGGACCCCTGGACCACATGTCAAGGAAAAGGTTTTTCATGATTACATACATTAATTGTATGTTAACGTGTGTGGAATATACATACATATATATATATATACATATGTATGTATATAGTACTACGTTCACGACGCGCAAGGTTATTGCATGACATTAACCTTTTAATGGGGTCACACTTTTCATACAATCGGCAGATAAGAACAAAACAGCAAAAACGTAAATCAAATTAATTAAAAACTAATTATTGATAATCAATTGAAATTTTGATAAATCATTGAAGTTCCAAACTACAAATGGGATTAAAAAAAACCATTTTATAAACGGCTGGTAACCAAAAATAAAACAGACAGTTACGAGTCCAAATAAAATGCGCACTCACAATTACTTGTAATTACATACATATCCACATATGTATGTAAAGGGTGGTTAAATTTCAAGGGCCGATGTTGATTTTGAATAAAACACAAACTATTTAGGAAATTATTGTAATTTTATTTTATTATGATATATTGGTATTACTCAATTATGTATGGAACAAAATATCGGCCAAATGGGCGCCGCGACCACGGCAACAGTGGATGATCAATTTTCGAAGAAAATCATCTTCAGTGATGAGGCACATTTTCACCTCAGTGGATTCGTCAATAAACAGAATTGCCGCATTTGGGCGAATGAGAATCCAAGAGTGATTGTCGAAAAACCAATGCACCCACAAAGAGTGACTGTTTGGTGCGGTTTATGGGCTGGCGGCATCATCGGGCCGTATTTTTTCCAAAATGAGGCAGGTCAGGCAGTTACTGTGAATGGTGTTCGCTATCGTGAGATGATAACGAACTTTTTATGGCCCGAATTGGAAGATATGGATGTGGACGATATGTGGTTTCAGCAGGACGGTGCCACTTGCCACACAGCTAACGAAACAATGGCTCTTTTGCGCAACAAATTCAATGGCCGTGTTATCTCACGTAATGGCGATGTCAATTGGCCGCCAAGATCATGTGATTTGACACCGTTGGACTTTTTTCTTTGGGGTTATTTGAAAGAAAAGGTGTACGTCGATAAGCCAGCAACAATTCAAGAGCTAAAGGATGAGATAATTCGGCACATTAACGGCATAGAACCTCGATTATGCCTCAGGGTCATCGAAAATTTGGACCATCGGATGGAGGTGTGCCGCCGTGGTCGCGGCGCCCATTTGGCCGATATTTTGTTCCATACATAATTGAGTAATACCAATATATCATAATAAAATAAAATTACAATAATTTCCTAAATAGTTTGTGTTTTATTCAAAATCAACATCGGCCCTTGAAATTTAACCACCCTTTATGTATGTATATTGTTAATGAAATTATAGGCATTACGTACGTATGGATGTATGTTTGCATGTATAATGAAAAGTTTAACGTGGAGATACCAGTTCATACATACAGAGAAAGAAAGACAAACAATCTATTGATGTATTTAAATTTTGATTAAGTAACTTCTTTTGAAACTAAAAAAATTGTATGTACGGGTATGTATGTATGTATATGACCACAAGCATTATGCGATACATTAGATCACGCTGACCGCAATTTGGTTAATTGAAATAAAAGCATTTGTACGTAAATGAACATCTAGTAAAAAAATTAATTTTTAATGATTATTGCACATGCTTTTAAGCATAATAAAAAATATACACAAACAAATGTTATGAATAAATAAAAAGCGAAGTGCAAAACCTTAGAAATTATGAATAACGAGTAACAGATTTAAACTCTAAATTCCTATATACGAGTACTTACATACATAAAATGAAATAATTTACATACCAATATGCCTACATACATATGTACATATATATGTACATACATACATACATATTAGTAATCATATAATAAGCTTAACTATTTCAAGAGTATTATGTGTCTTTCTTGTCTGGTAGGTAGTTATGTATGTATGTATGTAGGTAGATGCATGTACTCGTTTTCATTTCAAACTTCAATTTGAGCATGCGCAAATACAGTGCAACATTCTTAAAATGCAGACAGTATCATTAAAACAAATTTAGGTCAACCTGATGTGGTTAAGTAGAAAAAAGAAGTCTTAAAATTAAGATTCAGGTATTAGTTACAACATGCAACTTACAAAGCCACATGTATGGTGGATGCGGTTATGAGAACTGTTCGCTAATAAGGCAGATGCAAATTGAAGTGTTGGATTTGCAAATGACTATGTTTATCAAGATATTAAATCTTGGAATACTATGAATTAAATTCTAGCAAAATGTTTCATACGACAATACGTTTGAATGTTAAGAAAACAATAATTTATACATTAACCCCTTCATAATAGAGCTTAGCTGTCCATTATAACAACTTTCACTGTATTCACATATTCAAATGTTGCACTGTAGCAAATTCAAATATTTTAAATTCTTTTTTATTTATATTTTTTTTTACTTAGATAGCGCTGGCATAAACACCAACGTAACAATGTACAGTATAATCTCGCTTAACGCAACACTACACCAATTGTTGCAAACACAAATTATCAATTTAAAAAAAATTACAGAACGTGATAAATTAGTGAAGATGTTAGTAAATCCAATGGTTAACGAAATATCGAAATAATAGAGAATAAAAAATCGACAAATATTTATTATAAAAGGAACGTTACAAAATAAGCATCAATAAAATCTATAATTTATTTAATTTTGCAAATTGTGCTACTCTTATTTACAAACAATTTTCCAATAAAGAGTGCAACTCCTCAACTTACAAAGAATGCACAATCTACATACATACGTCGCTACACTGTAGATTCTACAGACGTGCATATGTATGAGTATATGGACTTACTTTTGCCCAACCGGTTACTAGAAAAATCAGATGTTAAGTGGAGTAGTTTTACAGTAAAATATATAAAAGAAACAGAAATAAATAGAAAAAATTTGCACCACTGAAAGTGAGAACACATAAACAAGAGTAACGAAAAGCAAAAATTTGAGCAAATACGAGCATAAATGCATATAACGGGTATTAGATTGTTAAACATTTGTAACCGTTGACAATTAAAGATTTAAAACAGTGATGACAAATGGCTTTTGCGGTTCGGTATTTAAAAAACAAGTTTTTTGAGTCCTTTTTTGCCCCCCGGAGAAACAAATTGAAAGTTGGTGTCACTATTATTATGTTTCGTTATGTCAATCAGGAAAAACTTAGAAATCCTACGAAGCAAGGCGAATTCATACCAGGTGGTCGCATTAGCTAAAATTGTCATCAGCTGATTTGCGTTCAAGTGACAAAGTTGCGTTCAACAGAAAGCATGATAATACATAAACTCTTTTGACAACTCGAATAAAATTATTGTATTTGTAAACAAAAAATACTGTGTTGCAGGGACGAGATTACCTGGTATGAATTCGCCTTAGAACGGAGATTGCTGTGAAAAAGTTAAGGCAAATGTTGTTTATCATATCATAGTGTATTACAATAAATATATAATGTGAAATCACACAGTTTTGTTTATTTTTTATTTTGCGACATTATGTACATATTTTCTGTTATTCGTGGTTTTAATTCATCTACGTCAGCTAGTGCTATCAAAAACAAAGTACGATCGCATCAACTTTACCATTACTGATTTAAAAACTCTTCAGACTGCTTTGCGAATGACGGTGCCTTAACAACAATAATATAACAATAATAACGATAACAACAACATTTGTCTTTCTTACGTGAAAATGTATACAGTGACCTTATTATATATGCGGTTGTTAAACAAATACGAATATGAAAGAGTTTCTAAAAAACATTTACTATTTTGTTTCGTTCTTTAATTTTTTATTAAAAAAAAGCAAATTATTTGGAATATAAGAAAACTGACACATCTGAGCTGTGTCCTTCTTTAAAGCCATCACTAAACTCGCGATAATATAAATGATTAAAAACCAGAGGCTCTGTTGGCTTAGCAGTATGCGTACTGATTCTGCAACCTGAAGATCCTCGGTTCGAATCTCCGATCAGACGAAATATTTTATGTGTCTGCGCTAGTCGCACTTTCTTTCCTCGGCGAAGTAAAATAATTAATATAATGACTACCAAACACAGCTTAGAAAATTCCATGTGGTCTCCTCGACAACAGAGACGCTGCAACACAGCTATAAATCAAAATCAAAACAAAAAATAACAAAAGCAGAGTTTTAAAAATAATGAAGCTTTCCTCAATTCAATTCTACCCATTCACCACCTGTCGTCCCTATTACTATCCCTTTCATATAGAATGTAACACTTACAGGTCTGTGAGTGGTGAGTGTTACTTCTCTTTAAAAAAAAGTGACTAAAAAATATCAGTTAATTTTTTTGTGTTGTTCCCTACTTTGAAGCATGATGCAATAACTGGGAGGCATTACTACGCTAGACCACGTTTTTTTCCTCTAGCATTGTTTGCCTAAGCTTATGTCAAAAGTCCACTAGTTTTAAATTTGTTGTTGTTTGTGTGTGTGCAAAATTACCAGCATATTTTAGGTATTGTGTGTTTTGTTGTGGTAGTTCATTCATAAATTTTGACATAATTCTTTTTTGTTGTTGCAATGTTGTATTTGTTGCCGTAGTAATGCTCAATTCTGCTCGCTTTACTGGACTGTTCACCATATTTATGGCCCCCACTGTAGGTGCATAACAGTGTACTATGAATGTACACTGAATGTATGTATGCATGTGTACCACTTGCATTATGCATTAACAAAGCTTTATACTCTCCATCCACACTCCACACGCGCATACACATTTATATGAACACACATGAGGCTTTATATGTTTTTTTTTTGGTATCTTTTGAATGTTTTCTATTCAATTGTTAGTTTGGCTTTTCGGGTGATCTCTTTAAATTTGGATGGACAAACGATGGTTGGCATAGGGGTGAAGAGGGTTGGCTGAAACAGACAGTTTGAATTCAAAACTTTAAGCCAAGTTAATAATTGTTTGTAGGTGCAACTATAAAAGCTCATGAGGCAGTAAAGTTATGTGCAGATACTTTTGTTACCGCATTTAACGAGGACGTAATCTACTACGGTTTACGGTTAAACACATTCAACAGCGTGTGTGTGTGTGTGAGTGCGTTTTTGTGTGCAATTTTTTTATTCAGATCGTTTCAAGTCTAGAGTGTCATTTTATTTAGTTTTTACTTGTACTTTATATATTTGGCAACTGGTTATGAGACATTTTGCCCAAAAATAATTCAAATTTAAAAAATCAAAACTATACAACTATTTGAATTAAACAAAAATAAAAAGAACAAGAAAGCCACTTATAAAAGTGAAAGAAATATTGAAAAATTTGCAAGAGGAAAAAAATATAAATAATTAAAAGAAACATGCCCTCATTTGTAATAATATTCTTAGTGGCCTTAATTGGTCATTATACTGCTTGTGGCCAACAACATCAGCAAATTGATCCAGCGTACTTGCGTCAGTACTACCAACAGCTGCAACAACAAACTGGAGCAGCACCATCGGGTGATGCAACTCCCATTTATGAACAAAATTCGGAACAGACACAGCAACAATATGTATCGCCTGGACAACAATTGCGTGTCAAGGATAATGTTCAGGAACAGGTATTTGCAATCTTTTCTGATTTATTTAAAATGATTGAAAAGAACATATTAAAGATGCTGTTCATAAAATCTGTAAACAATTAATTTAAAGTTTATGAAAGTGAATTTGGGCAGAAATTATGCTTCATATTAAATTCATTTTATTAATTTTTTAAAACTTTTCTATTTTTCAATATATTCTTAAATGGAAATAAATATTCTTGTTGTTATAGATTCGTGCTTCTCAACAACAGCAACAACAAGGTTATGTTGCTCCTGTTGTGCGCGAATATTTACATCAGCCTCAACAGGTATGAAGATTTTCCTAAAAGTCTCTTCCTTCTGTCTGGTCTTCGGTTTTTCAATAATTTTAATATGTTTATTACTAACTAATATTACACAATTTCCCCATATTTCCTTTACGTTTCGAAATCATGTTTACTAATAACTGAAATGAAAGTAAATTTTTGCTTTTGCTGTGGATATTTATCCGAACAAATACTACCTTCCTGCATCTGTTTGCTAACAGCTTATTGATCCAGTTATGGGAAACGAGATTACAAAAGTGTATTAAAATTGTTAGTTAAACGATATGACAGCCTTTTAAGAAACGCAAGTGGTACGACAAAGGCATTACCATAAAAGTGTTGGACATCAGAAACATGAATAACAATTATAAAAATGAATAACACTTTGTTCAAGTTACGTGAATTTTACTTAACGGAACAATGAATATTTTAGTAGAGAATTGAGAATGAAACCACAGGTGGGGATGGAACCCTTAATGTTCAAGATCACGGTTTTAAAATAAAAATCACTCACGTATACTCGCACAGAAAAAATTATTTCTGTACGCAAAGTTAGCAAGAAATTATTTTGAGAAACGTACTCAGCAGTTTTAGTAGTATTCAGTGCTTCTAAATATTAAATTTTATGTTTAGTCGGCAATTTTCTTTTTCCACATAATTATTGCGACATATAGATATATTTGTTTTTACAGCTACAAAGCAGCTCTGGCTTGAAGAATAGCTCAGGTGTCATAGTACTTATTTTTAAAAGGCGACATATTCGAAAAGAGTCATAGGAAGTCACTATTAGCAACATCGGCATACGGGCATACGGTATAGTTAGTGCCTGTCCACACTTGCAATTTTTGTTGCAGCAATTTTTGATTTTGTTGCCAGAGAGGTGAGAAGATTGATTGACGGTTTCATGTAATCTACAATTCTCTTTTGCTTTGCAATTCTTACTATTCCATTTGAAGTTTAATGTAGTTGTGTTGGTATGGTAGGTGAAAAAGGAGTAAAAAATAATAAAATTTGAAAACTAGAATTGCATAATGTGAACACTAATGCAATTTCAAAGCAACATTTTTAAAAACTGCCAGTGTGCACGGGGAACGGGTGTAATAAATGGTTTTTTTTCTTTACGAAACCAAAAAAAATAAAAAGAAATTTAAAATTTTTAGCAATACAAACATTTCATACATTTAATTCTCACAGAATTAAAAAGAAATATCGTGTTTAAAATTTTATTAACTTTTTTTAATAATTCTTCTAGTTTTTTGACCTCTTTTTATATTAATTACACTAATTATTTAAGCTGAAGGCCTCTTGATATATGTAATATTTATTTTTATTCGATATTTCGATAAAAAAAAAAATTTTTTTTCATTAAAAACAAAAACCAATTTTCCTGAAGAAGCTACACACAGGAGTAGCGAAATATCGAATAAATATAAATATTACATATATCAAGAGGACCTGCAGCTTAAATAATTAGTGGAATTACCTTTTTTTTTATAAAACTGATTCATATGGAAGCGAAAATATGTTGCAATTCTACTACAAAGTTTAAAAACTACTCGCGTGTAACTCTGTACAGCTGACTCAACTACAAAAGGATCTTTGTAGCGAATTATAAAATTAAAAAAAAAAAATTGTTGCAAATTCAATAATTTCTTCATGGTGGGGGATGAATTGTAAATGCTACATACTGCTTTTCCGAAGCAGTATCACTTCCTTTAGATTAGAAGCGCAGTCGTTTTGTCAAGGAGGCCGTCAGTAGGTATCTGAACCATTGCATTCTTCAGAGAAATAAAATATCAGCGTTGTTCAGAAGCGCAACTTATACAAAAATCATAGTCTTTCATGCGCACCAGAAAGTGATTTTATGCGTGAACAGTTTTTGAAAATATATGAAAGTGGAAAAGTAGAAAGAAGGTGCGTATTTCGGTGTGTAAAAAAAATAAAAATTTATTCGAGTCCTTTTATACTTGTCAAGCATGAAGCAGCAAAAGAAGTTAAAAAATGCATAACTTAAACATATTTTCCCCTACTTTGCTCTGCCATCATATTAAATGGATTTTTTTCTGTTGACTAATTTAAGAAAAACTCCCCTTTTACTATTGTGGAGCACAATATGCAACACTTTTCCTGACAATTCTGAACACTAATAATCCCCACACACACACACACACACACACACACATACATATAATTACCTAATAATATAATTTTTAATTGATTGCAGATTCAGTACCAGCCACAACAAGTAGCTTACCGCCAACCTCAAGCTGCTGCTCCTGCACCCAGAAGACCACAACCTCAGCAACTGGCACAACAGTATCAAGCACCCAGACCTAAAACCAAACAGCCATTGGAACAAGAGGAAGAGGAATACGATGATGTAAGTGCAAAAGATAAAGAAATTATTTACCTGTAACATCTTCTTCCTCAAAGAGATGAAAAAAAAAACAAATTACAACTGATGAAAGTTGCACTTTTAAGTCTGATTAATGCAAACGACAAAAATTACCAGCCATTGTTTAGAGTCCAATTTTCATTTCAAATTTTAATTTTGTTATAAATTTAAACAAAATTCATAAACATACGTTCAAGCGAACGAGCTGTCTTCAGAAAATTACGTAGTTGGTTTCCACCAACTGAAAGAGGTTTGAATTGGTCGTAGTACTCGCCAGAAACAAATGGACGCGTACCAAACCTGTACGTACGAGTTATGTACGAGTTTAAACTAACCAACCAACCAACCAACGAACCAACCAACACGTAAAGGTCATTAACACTGCACATGCACATTTTCTTATTAATTTTTTCTTGCCAGTTGGCAAAAAAGACTGTTTCACTGACTGACTGCGAATAATTCACACGATCTCTCTGTTTGTGGCTGCACTTCCAACCAGCATTTTATTTATTGTTGTACGGTTTCGTACGAGTAGTAACTTTTCATGCATGAATACCAATTGTGTCAACTTCAAGTTTATTAACGTTCCCAAGTCAAAATAGAAACAACAAGCAACATTAACATTAACAGCAACAGCAACAGCAGCAGCAACATCTGATTATTTAAAATAATGCTGCTGAATTTCAGAGGCAAACGGATGCTGATTTTTTATTTTTTTATTCGATCATTCGTTCACTCATTATTTTTAAATATTTTCTTTTCTCTGTTTCACGATAAACTTCCGTACGGAAATTCATTTTGATTAAATATATGTACACGTATGTATGTACATACATACATACATATGTATGTATGTATAGTTTCTCTATGTCGGGATTCAAAATTGTTCCTTTATCGACCATTAATTAGTTTATAATAGTGTCTTTCGTTATTGGTTTGTTATAGACACGAAAGATGTGTTATTAGTTTCCTTTCATTTTCGGCCAATAATTTATTTAGCTTTGCGTTTTTGCCGTGTTCACACTGGCATCGGAAGGGTTATAAATGTGAAAGCTGAACACAACATGCATACATACATACTTACGTATCTGTTGCCGTTTTTCAGTTTTAGGAAAATTTAATTGTTTTGCGAAAAACAAACAAAAACAAAATTCAAAAGTACAACCAACTTTTTACTGTTGTATTAAAATTGTCTTAATGCTTTTCATGGTTCAATGCATTTATACAATTTCGTCAGTACATATGTATGTACATACATACGAGTATAAATGCACACACGCATTCATTAATTTGTGAATTTGAAATTTTAATGCAAAAAATTGCTAAAGGATGCTGCTTCTCGCTACACTAATATAGAAAGGGCTAAAACTATCGTTTTTCTTTCTTTGCAGCAAGCAGGACAACAGAAAACAGCTAACAAAACTTGAAGCTCTATAGTTCATTTATTTCGGGTTTGTTCTTAGGCTTAAAGCTGGCATATACCAAGCTGAACAAACACAAATACATACATAAGTAATCGTAATTCATTTTGACTTGCGTTAAATAAATGAAAAAGAATAAGAAAGTTTTGCAGTTCAGCTTATTATTTTAAACTCAGTTTTGTTTTTTATTAAGTTCTCTAGTCAAGTAAAAAATTTTTTTTTCGAGTTTTCCGTGCTACAGCACCCCATTCGTCGCTATTTGAGCAATAAAACGTAGGGGAAGTAAAATAGTAAATAGTAATATAGGGTGCCCCAGTAGTCTAGTGAGTAGTGTGCTAGTTTCTCAGTGGAGGGTTCTAGGTTCGATTCCTAGCAGAGACTCAGGTCTGTATCACTACAACATGTGAAATTTTTTTCACAACAGGTATCACAATGGGACCAAAATAATATGAATAAGAACGTGAATAACAAAAAATAAAATGCGAAAGTGACGAAATAATAGTTTACAAAGCGAAAATTTATGTTCAACATTTTATTACAATCCACACTTGAAAACCGTTTGAGAATAACGGTTGGAAGCAAGTTGGGAATAAATGAATAGCTCAATTTGAAAATAATTCCCCTTTTTCTGAAGAATGCTGTTCTTAAATTATTTTGCAGTCATTTTCAAACTTCTCATTATTTATACCGCTTATATCCGACCGAAAATGGAAGACAACTCCCATGTATTGGTCGGTGCTTCAAAGACTATTTTAAAGTTACTCGACCGTGTACAGAAAAGAGCGAAGAGACTCATAGGAGATAGTAGGGTTGCCAACTCTATTGTGGGTGCGTTTTGTTGGGCTATCTTTACTTTAATGGGATGTGTTCTGATGAAATCAGGGAACTCGTTACCGAAACCCGGTCATTCAGGCGCACGACTCGTTCATCATTAAGAGCGCATCCATTTGTGGTCGATTTGGCGGCGACTCGCACTACGCATTACAGAAAAAACAGGACTACCAGCAGAGGTCTTTCCTGTCACTTTTCACGTGGGAAAATTTAAATCAATAAACACTACTCCCTCTATGCTTTTTCCTAATCCTTATTATGCACAATGCAGCGCATGTATAGAGGTCGTCCCCTGAGTGCCGGTCCAAGAAGAAAAAAAAACGTAATTTTACTTTTCATTCTCAATTTCAAATTAAAACTTCGTGTTTGTTGGGCTGTTTCTTTTGACTGATTTTGTAAAACGCAATGCAAAGCGTATCGCTTTTTTCGACATGAACTTGTTTTTGTGCCTCGTCAATATTGTATTGTATGCAGAAAGTTGCATTAGTGTTATTGTGGTTAATATTAAAAAAAAAATTAAGAAAAAGTAACTTCAGTTTTGGTTTCACATAAATTATTGCAGAAAGTAAAATCTCGATATTTCTATAGGCACATTGTTACGAAATAAGAAAAAAATTGTTATTATTATATTGTTTGCGCTGCAATTCAGCAATAAATTATTTACCAATTTGTCAGTTGGCCATATTTTATTGCATGTTGTTTTTGTTTTACGGCGTCAAAAGCAAAATTTAATAGAATTTTTGCGATCTTTGTTGCAAAGTCTGTGCAGAGACACAGTCTAGTCATGTACAAGGTATTTCCTTTCAGTTTTTGCCTCAAGTACGGTCGGTAAATACATATTTGCCATGTCATAATACGTTTTATATTCACTCGTAAATATTCAATGGATAATGTATGTACGAGTATGTGTGTGCAGCCATAAGCACATCAAAACTGCACCCAATATTGGTATGTGCAGCCACCACTACATCAATTGCAAAGTTAAGAACTACCTTAACCTACTTTTATTAAAAGTAAAATAACATTTAAAAAAAAGAATCAAATCGGTTTCTCTTTCAGTTTCTTCTATTCGAGTTGTGTTCTCTACTGCCACTTCATGTTACCACCATCAATAGGAATGTGTGAGTGGTTGTAAATTTTTAATATGGAAGTTCCATTCATCCGTTAATTACATGTTTTTCTCGTGTTAACGTGGCTGGCAACAATTGCAATTAAACTTTTATAAAACAATGTATTTAATTAACATTCTTTGTTGTGTGGTGTAAAAACAAAATGAAAAACAATTGCCTTCGATTTTGATCAATTTGAACTAATTTCATCTTGGAATTTATCGAATAGTTTTTAAAATTAAAATTGATGATGACATCAATTATATCCTCACAGATCAGTTATCATTTGACAGAAAATGTACTTCGTCGTTCGTCCCAGTTGTGTTGCTGCCATATGTGTAATTAATTCAATTAAAAGTGGAAAGATAATGAGAATTGTCAAAGCAGTATTGCAAA
The DNA here is from genome assembly GCA_963924685.1 of Dexiosoma caninum. Taxonomy (NCBI): domain Eukaryota; kingdom Metazoa; phylum Arthropoda; class Insecta; order Diptera; family Tachinidae; genus Dexiosoma; species Dexiosoma caninum. The sequence goes on along the minus strand of OZ004729.1, from coordinate 39,691,089 downwards.
TTTAACGTTCTTGGGTCACAAGTTCCTGTGTGTGCACATATATGTGACGCGCAAAATAGAAAGGGACCTAAGGGTAAAAACCGGTTTTGTTCAGGAGAGCCATTTTAAAGATTTAAATACGTGTATCTTTGGTGTACCATCACCTTCATAAAACGCGCATATATCTGGGAGGGAACACTTTTGGGGCATGGGATCGGTCTCATTCGATGCTCAGATGTTGTCCACATCAAAAAAAAAAATGTGAAAATTTTGGATGGAAATTTAAAAAATTAAAAAATTTTTTTTCCGAAAGTAGTGGTCTCATTTTTAAACTCTGCAGACGGATCTTAAAGTATGATACACGTACATCAATTTTTTGTCTCGAGAAGACCAATGTTTTGCACCTCTGGCCGTAGACTTCTAGTATCGCGTTCCAGGACTTTTTCACCAGATATGTTTTTACGATACTAATGTACCACCCTAATGTCAATTAAATTAAAACTCTCAAAAAACAATAGTTTTGCTAAGGAAGTAATTCCATAATTCCTGCATAAACATCTTAAAATTTAATTATACAAAAAGAATTAAAAAATTTAATGTAAAATACCATGTTGGAAATTTGGCGGCTCTGTAGTTTAGAAAAAATATGGTCCATGCATTGGTAATCCGTGACCGCCTTGAAAGTTTCATGTATTACATGAACATGAACATGTTTTGTCCATGGCATGGGTAAGTTGTGAAATTAATTAAGTACAGCAAAGAAAAGTCTCAACTGAAGTGATTTTCCTTGTGTCAATTCGAAGTGGGTGCAATTGGTCATATCAAAGTACGTTCCTTGAGGACCGAACATTTGATGAATGCATCCTGTTGCTTCATTGCGACGGATAAAATCTTCTCGCCTTTCAGCAACTGACAAATTCTAGGTATGTATTGAAAAATGTGAACACTTTCGTGAATAGCCATTTTAGAGAGATGTTTGTCATGATTTTAAATGGTATTTGCATTTGTTTTGGAAGCGAACGGGCTAGAGAAACAAGAGGCGTATACAAATAGAAACCCTTCATTACATCATTTTTAGGGATATGTAGATTCGAATACTAAAGTGGACTGTCTTCTAGGAATTAACCAATTACATCCTTAGGAAAATTGTGTTGGGTTTAAGCGAGGTTTAATTTTCTGACATTAAAGTAGTCGAGAAGAAGTATAGAAATATTATATATTATACTTGAAGTCAATGGCCATTGATGCTGATTGTTGGACTAATCGAGACAAAAACATTGACATATCATTCTTTAAGATCCGACTGGGAATTCAAAAGATAAAAAGAAAATTTTGAAAGGGCGAGCTTCGGGCAAAAATGTTATATTGAAATCGAATTGAATGGAAATTAAAGTCCAAAATTACTTTATTTTGGATGCTGTACCAGGATTTTTTTATTAAGTCCGATTTAATACCAAATACTTGGAAACATTGGCAAACAATGGCCTTTCGCCATTTGTATACCGTAAACGGAGGGAGAAGAAAGAAAGTTCTTTAGAACGCCCACCGTTCTTAGCAATAATGCCTGGTAGGGATAATGCCCTGAATGATGGATAATGGTATTTTCCGTCATCTACATGTTGTTTTTTTTTAGAAAATATTTATTTTATCAATTCCGAGACTGCGGGATTTCCATTTCAGCATTCCCCATGCCAACTATAGAGAACATTACATTGAAATTATTGATTTGCTAAGGTTTCTCCCTCTTAAGATTGTTTTACCGATATAAAAACGAAATAATTGTTGTTCATTGTCCTAAACATAACCTTGTGTTGATAACATTTTCATTGTTATTGTTATTATAATTGCTGTTGTTGCCGCAGTTGTAGTAAATACATCTTGGTTGCATTAAGAGTTCATTGCGGTTATTGTGAGCAAATTTACATTGTTTCTTTGCTTTCGTTGCATGGCAAATGCATAAATTATTACGAACATTTACTGTGCGACTAGTAAATTTGGTTTTTTTCGTTTACCAAGCGGTTTGGGAAAATTTATTAGATTTTTAAAAAGATATTCAACTTTAACAATTCATTATTAAAGTAACAGAAAATTAAAAGTCTCACAAAAACTTAAAGCAACGTTGTCATCAAAGTTAAAAAAAAAAACTAAAACATCCAGTTTGATGAGGTTCGTTTTCTTTGTTGAAACTCCTAAAATTCCAATTGCAAGATTAGAGAAAAAAAAGAAGAAAAAAGGAAAAAATATTTGGTTTATATTTTCTATTGGCTGGCTACGTTGTCTTTTCAACTTTCATATTTGCTCCAGTTTTTAACGAGTTTTTTTTTCTGTTTCTTAATTCAGTTATTGATTTGGCGTTAGTTGGGTCCGGCCAAAATATTGTACATACTTGTAACGCACTTTGCAACAGAAACAAAAATGCGTTTCTATTACGGGGCATGTGATTTTGTGTGTGTGTGTGTGTGTGTGCATGTGCGCAATATGATCTATATTGCATAATTAAGATTTGTAATAATAACAGTCACGTTAGGTGTGCGTGTCACAACCATTCCGTCCCCACGTAATAATAATTGTGCATTCAACTGAACAATTTGAAGCTGCCGACTGCCTTCCTGCCTGTCTGCCTCCCTGTTGCTGTCACAGACATTCACTAAAATACATTAATATGATTTTGCATTTACTTCATGCTCTCTGTTTTATTAGTCTGTATCACTCCTTTCTGAATATGTTTTACGATTACATGCGCCTTACATAAGCCACGCTCAAATCGCAAACACATTTATCGTATTTAAATATGATCTGCATACAGGCAATCAATATGACGGACAGACGATCAAAAGCACAAGATACGATACGATATTATCTCGCTGCACACCCGCTTTCAATTGCAACCAATGTAACTAAATTAGCCAGTTGAAAATGGTAGACTTAAAAATATGTTTTTTCTTTGTTTTTTTTTAAATATTTGAGTTTCGAAAAATTAAAAGTCGGCGCACGAATTCGTTTAGTTCGCGACAAAAGCTTTTTACCCTGTTTTATTTTTGACAATTTGGCATCAAATACGGTATTTGAAGAATATTTTTCAAATACAAACAAAAGTGGGTTTTTGCTAAACGTATCATTTTGTACGATGTCTCCTGATATCGCGAGCAGCATGCCTCATGTTCGCAGTTTAAAATCGGCCTAAAATCTAAAGGCTATCAAAGCACGCTTGAGAAAACGTTTTTGATGGCCTAAAAAGTTGGTTTAACGTTAGAAAAATCATTTTTCTCTCTTCGAATCGAGTTTTCGCCATATTTCGGTCTGCTACCTGTATTTTGACGTACGGGTGCCTCCGCAGCCTCGTACATGAGCATTAGTCTATCAATCTGGAGGTGCGGGGTCGATTCCCGCCTAGACCTAGACCTAGAGTTTCGTCGAGTTTGTGTTGTTAAAAGAAAAACATAGAATACTCTAATAAAGCTTTCATGAAAAAAAATATAGAAAAACGGATTTACAATATGGCGGCTACAATACTTAAATTTATGTTAACATTCTTCTGCCTTTTTATCTGGTTAGTAAGAAAAATATTCGTTAGGTCCGTTCTATGTTAAGGAATCGAAATAAGCGCTTCTTTTCACACAACAACAAATGCGATTTACAAAAAATTTTGTGCTTTTTATTTTCAGCAAAACTCCTCTTATCAATTTGGTTTTGATGTCAAAGACGATGAATTCACCAACTATCAAAATCGCAAAGAAATTCGTGATGGTTCCGTAATCAAAGGCAGTTACTCTGTAGTCGATTCGGATGGTTTCATTCGTACCGTTAAATATACCGCAGATCCCAAAGAAGGCTTCAAGGCTGAGGTGATTCGAGAGCCAACTGATATTGTAGTCAAGATACCCACACCCCAACCACCACAACATCAACAACAGCACCTGCTGCGCCCCCATCACGCTCCAGTCAAAGCTCAAGAATATAACTTGAAACCTCAATATCCCCATCAGCAATATCAGCATTAGAAGTGCAGTTTTCTTTTTTTTTCTTAGTTAAAGCATAAACAAAATGATCTAAGGAACATTATTATTTCAATTCTAAGAAGTTCCTAAAACAAAAAAACTTTAAATCGAAAATAGAAAATCCAAATTTCATTATTTATTAGAGACGTGCAAAGGACGGCACTGCATAACCGTTTGGAAACACAAAAATTCATTTGACCACATCGTTGTCCCGTTCTTTTTATAAATGCATATGTGTCTGTCTGTACATTCATACATACAACAAGGTCTAATTACATTTCACACATGCATACATTTATTAAACTTTTTTATATTTAAATAAATAAATTCACATAAAAATTGTTCTCAGAAGATTTGAATGGTTATTTACGCAAAGCTAGCGAATGGTAAACGCTGATCTCTGCATTTCAATACGAGCACAAGCTTTTGTGATCAACAAAAAGAGCTGAAATATACTTTTTATGACATTTAATCTCATATTGCTGTATGTAGATGTCTTGTCTATGTTTGCCTGGTCACCGTTTGTTTAATAGATGGCTGGATGGCTGTTTCGTGTGTTGGTATGTTTGTTTCTTGGTCGTACATATGTGGACCGGTCAAACCGGTTAGTTGGTGAGTGATCTTGCATAAATTTCAACAAACGAATTAAAAATCAGTGGGAAAATCTTTTCACACACTCACCGCCAAGACGATTCACCTAATCTAAGTGCTGAAGAGAATAAATGTCCTTTCGCAATGTCCTTACACAATTTAAATGCATAAATAAGTAAAACGAAATGAATAGATACGAGTATTGTCCGCATATGCAATCGCACGATGTGAGAAAGATAAAGGGGGTAAATTGTTTGAATCAACATTGAAATGACCTTAAAATAAACCGGTTCTGGACATTCAGCACACAATATACACAATCATGTATCTATAAAAGAAGAAAACAAATACACTCTTATACACATACGACTTTACAAAACTTCCTGAAGGCAGCAAGGAGTCACAAGCTTCAATTAATTTAATTATAAAAATTGATCGTACAAATCAGGACAGGAAGGAAATTATTAATTAATGTTTTTTTTTTTGTATAGATATCCTTTGGCACGGTCATACCAGCATGTTAACTTTTTTTTTTTTTGTTTTCAATAAAGGACATTGGTCTAGTGTTCTGTTTGATTTGGAAACAAAAAACTAATTTTTTGTTTGGAAATGGTCATTTGTGTTTATTTAACTCCTTTTTTTCTTCTTCAATTTTGTATGCAAATGAAGTTACTCCTGTGCGTAATTGTATGCATATTTGCATGCCTTTGGGACAATGTGTGCCAAACTAAAGAAACACAAAAACCTTGTTGTCTTATAGAAAAGCAGTCTGATCTTCATGCTCATCCCTTAAGCTGTCCTGTCAATGCATCTAACAACCCTTGTAATCATATTCCACTTACTTACATGAACGATATCCCAGGTACATCGTCATCAGATCGTCTTCACTTGTAAAAAGGTCACTGTACAAACTGGTTCTACATACAAGCGAAACAGAAAGTTAAAGTTAGGGAAATTGTTCATAATTTAATTGGACTTTATTAGGATGATGACCCACATAAAAATGCACAAAAAAAAGTATCGAAAACTCGACTGACCGCTTTTCCGTGAGAACGTTTTTTGTTTTGGGGTATTTGGGAATATTTTCCAAAATGACCTACAACTACTCACATAATGGCATGTGTTGATGTAAACATGTCTTTACATGGGCAAGAAAAAAACACAATGACGAATTTCTTCAGGGGAAAAATAAGAATGTAATAATATCGAAGAGAATAACAGCACTATGCAAACGTTGGTAGAGTTCTGACGACTACTACAACTTGAAGTTGCAGATTGATGCATTAAACACATTCACGACAGCAGGTTACCGACTGCACGACTACAAATGACGCTAGCAACAATCGTCATCTTGTAGTCACCCAGCCAACAAAACAGTCCGAAATTGTCTGATACAGACAATTAATTCAATTGCCTATTCCAACACATAATTTGAATTTTTCTTTTAATGTGAAATGAAAAATGTTAATTAATTGCAGAAGAGACTGATTGGTAAAATATACGAGGGCTGCTTGATAACAGTGTGACTTTTGGAATTTCGCTCGCAGTAACCTTAAATGCAACACTGATGCCGTTACCCACCATCTATTAATAGACTCTTGTCAAATTTTAGGACAGCTGCATTATTTATTTGGTGTTTGACAGTCATTGAAAGCGAACAACCTCATGTGCGCTTTTCAACCGTTATATAAGCGTAGACGAAACATAGATTTCACCGCGTGAACGTGTACTGAAAAAGTGCAAGCTGTGTCTGTTAGCCGACAAGTTCGTATTAAAATAATATACGTATGTGGAAGAGCACATATAACAAATAAGTTTTTCCTTGTTCGATCTTGCCTTGGGTAATATTTCAAAAACAAGAAGCTGCTCCTTGGACAATATAAATGGAAAATTTATTTAACTAATTCAAGTATAGAATTGGTAAAGAAAAAAAATATTTTTATTTATGTACTATTAAAATTCTATCAAATTTCGCTAGACATTCTTTCAGAAATTTGTAAGAAAATAATACGAATGTCGGATAAAATATCAGATAAAATATCAGAATTTGTTTAAAACCGTTTTGTTTTATCCAATTAATGAAAACTTTTCAATTTAAAAACAGGTTAATGTTCAAAACTTCGAAGTCAAATTATATGTTATAATTACTGAGAAACAAATCAAAAATCAAAGCAACCTTCAAAAACAGCATGTTGTTCCATTCTGCTAGTGTCTTGTCAGTATGGTTTACAATTTTGTCTTTGATTTCGTTTGTTTCTTAGCAATTATTTAATCTTGACTGCTATTTTAACTAATTAAATCAAAGGCATTTGTGAACTACCCCATTCAAACATTAGCAGGGAGGGTTACTCTGTAATTCAAAACGAAAAGCAAATGTTTCACATTGGTATGTTATATGCACTACAATTGGAAAACATTTTCTTTCGATTCGAATTACAGAGTTAACCCCAATACGGAAAAGCATTCTGATTATTTTATTTTAGATTTGTGGTGTTCTTATCTTTGAATGCAATAAAATATTTCATATTTCTTATTTCATTTCTTAATCATTGTCGGGGACAAAAATAGAAATTAGTCTACACCCTTTCATATACGCACATGTATTTTATTTTTGATACGCTGCAGTCGGTAGCCTGCTGTCCTCATTGTGTTTAATGCATAATAAAATTCTTATATAGCTGAGAACCAAAACTGGTGATTTTTATACTTGTAAAATACTAGTTAGGCAGAATACTAATCCCCTGCAACAGTTGAGCTTGAAATATACACTCAACATCAAATGGCTCTTGGAATGTAATTATTGAACACTGTGCCGGGTGCTTTCTATAGTCTCAGAAATATGTATGTATATTACAACCATAAAACTAAAATTTTGTGGTGCTGTTGGCTGAGTAGTTAGCAAGCAGAAGATCTTCGGTTTAATACCCAGTCGGTATTGTTAATCTCCATCGAAGAAAAATAATTACAAAAAATGACTACTAAAACACAACTCCAAAATTGAATACGTTTCCTTGACATCAGAGGCGCTGCAACAGTGCTTTAAACAAGAAACGTACAAAAGCAGAGTTTTAAGATAGTGAAGCTTCACCACCTCCCACCTCCCATCACTCTCACTATTCCTTTCCTATAGTTCCAGCACTGAGTGCTGGTCCAAGATAAAAAAATTTTATACCGTGCATGTGGTCTCCTTCGCCGGTATTTGAGCAATAAAACGTCGGCGAAGTCAAATAATATAAATACGATAATGTAAAATATGAAATCAGCGACGCAGCAACTCTGCTTTAGAAATGATCAAGACCGTGCAACTGCAGAACTGTGCATGATATCCCTCTTATAATCATTTCACCACCTCCACCTTCCCTACACTATCCAATTGCATATTTATGGGACATCCCCGATTTAATTTATTTATTTCCTCGATTTCATTTAAAATGTGGATTAAGGCACATTTCGCATCGTTGCTGAAAGTCATGATCTTCACAAGATCATACAGCATCTTAAAACTGTGAAATGATGCAGTTGGAAGGCGGTTGCAAATTTATAAATAAAAGTTGTGTTCTGTTGTTCTTTGGTTTTTAAGGGTGAAAATACAAAAATGCTGCGTAAATAATCATGCAAAGTTGCAACTGGAGGTGCAATGCCAAGAATGATATTAATCTTGCATTTTGATTTCAGCTCGCCTCATTTCTTTATGCAAATGAGATTTGCGTAAAAGAAAACTGCAATAATATTTCTGGGAATATGTTCATTGTTCTGCTTTTGTTGTTTTTTTTTGTCATATTTATTTTGCTTTAATAAATTAAAAATTTAATAAACGCCAAAATATGGAAAAAGTCACGTTTGTTGGCCGCATTTTCTTTTTTCGTTCCAAGTTTAAAGTTCTCCCTGTGCTAAATCCCAATAATGGTGAGCAAATCCGCCCGTGTTATCCAGCCACATTATCTTTGAAATAACATTAGAAAACAGCATAAGAACAATAAAATTAAAAATCTTATTTCTTTATACATAAATGAAAAGAAAAACTATCAAAATGTTCAAGTCATGGTTAGAAGAAAATAAAACACAAATAAAATAAAAATAAAAATGCTCACTTCACCCCTGTAACGGTTGCCTTCTTTCTGAGTTTCAAAACGCTTTTCAAATAAAACTGGTGAGAGCTCCGTATGACCAAAGTTAACACGATGATTTTTCGGATAATTTAGGAAAATATCACTGCATATTAAGAAAAGAGAAATAAAAATAAATGAAATTTGCATATTGCAGGGAGAAGAAGAAGGTGTAAAAAGTCAATAATCATGATTGTTTTCTCAATATTTTTTATTTTAAGTACCGCGCGACCACAAATAAATGATTCATAAGACCCACTTACTGCAAATATCGAATTTCATGAGAAGTTCTTAACGTGGAGGGTTGTTCTTTTGATGATGATAATGAGGGCGCTGCCGCTGCTGCTGATGTTTTATACTGCTGCTGATCATTGAGTTGATTTGCATTTCTTATTTCTTCTCTATTCTGCTCAATTAATTTATCATCTTGATTTTCCTTTAAATTTCTTTGGTTTCTTAATGAAAATGCATGTGCCTTCTTTGTCATAGGACTTGCCCTTTCTACGGTGCGTGTATGGATTATTTTATTGTTGTAATCAACAGATGCTGGTTGTTGTCTACTCTGCCATGGGAGATTTTCGGGTTCGTGTAACGTTTCACTTCTCAAACTCCCAGCAATGGCAGGTTGTTCATTTGCATTTGGGCGTGTTACTGGGCATTCAGTGTTCCGGTGATTTTCTGCTGGATAAATATTGGAGAAATCAGGTTGCTTTAAAGTCTTTTCATTTGAAGTGTATGACAGACGATCCTCTTTGTACGGCTTTAGTTTAGCATCATGTTCTTTAAGATTGGACTTCCTCTTTCTGAGCTGATAAATTGTTATACTTTGACAGACTTGCGTTATAAGCAGCGTTTTTATTATCACTTTAATGAACAACATTGGCTGGCGTTTGATTTTGCTGTGGTACGTTTGTGTTACTGTCAATTGTTGTTGACAAATTATTTCGTTTTATAGAAATTTAAGAGCAGGAAACTTGTTGCACTGATGCCGGTGGTAGTTGCGGTTGGACATGAATATTTAAATAAAATTTCATAACAAAAAATGATTGTGGAGCTTGCCACAAAATTAATGGAACAGACAGAAAACGCTGCTACCTAAACCCAGAGTATGCATGTATTTTTTACTTGTCTGCAACTACGAACAGCTGTATACGTACGTTATAACAGTGTTACATACAATTTAAAATGTCTTGAACTTAATTTATTTTTAATTTCTTAAGTCGTTTACACTTTTTGTCAATAGAATGCCTACTGAGCAAAAAATGTTTTAAACAAATGATATCCTGAATTTATATGTAGAGTGGGGTCATCGAATTTCAATGTTCGCAAGCCCCAATACTGTATCTTTACGCATAAACGCATGACCGAAAATGTTACGTTATATCAAGTTATGAATGGTATAGATATTAAGTAAGCAGAATCTTCATGTTCTTCGCATGAGAACTCGTTGTCACGTTCGTCGGAATAACTACGGAGAGTTTTCTCATTCCAAACTACTCACTCAGATACGAAAATCATGTTATTTTTGCATTTTCTCTTCAAATCACGCGCTATCAAATACAAAGTAAATGACTCTCCTCGCTCACATTTCGACAGCAGTCAACCGACTGACTCAATGACTCAATCCCGAAATCACGCGCTATCAAATACAAAGTAAATGACTCTCCTCGCTCACATTTCGACAGCAGTCAACCACTGACTCAATGACTCAATCCCGAAACATTCACATTTTTATGTACGACAAGGTTGTCATCCATTTCTGAACGATCGCAGAGAATCGCACCACGCATTACAGAAAATATTTGTTTTTAAGCCGAGCTGCTGGTATGTTGAGAAAACTAACGGTAAAAGTCTTCTTTATCAATTGAGATGTTGGAAAATTAAAGTTCAATGTCCACAAACACTACTCCCTCTATCCTCCAGCTGAAAAACTATTTCACTAGTTGCGGTGCAATGCATTGCATTTGTGGGCTGTTAAGTATATTTTTAGCACAAATCTATATCAACGGGGCCGTCAACGTGAATCACATGGTGTTTTCTGTTCAAACAACATTGCATGGCATTTGGCATTTCTTGTGCAATTCTGTGCTTTATTGTTCAGCTATAAAACCATTTTACAATTCACATTTAAAAATGCACAATAAAGTGAAAATATTTTTATGTTTTCCTTATTAAATAACTTCCATAATTTCGGAGTCACGAAAAAAGTTGTGCAAAAATAACTTCTTAGAAGTTTTTACGATTTTCAAACTTTAAGGTACTGCACTTCGGGAAACCACTATGAGATTTGAGGCATTCTGCATGCCTTTCGACTACTTCATTAACATTTTATTTGCACTTGATAACAGACAAATTCAGCTGAAACTTACAAACTCAAGGAATGAAAATTTATCAGCAGATATTTTGCTATTAATAAAACAAAAACAAAAACAAAAACAAAAACAGAAACCAAAAAATTTAAAGTAAAATAAACGAGTTCTATCAAAACAACAATTTCAAGGTTCAGTCTTTAATTATTTTGATTATACGAGCAAAAATAACGGCTAGAAAAGCAACAATCAATTCAAATCAACCATAAAAGAAACCACCATTTACTCGAGTTTCATTGTCCTGAGGACAGCTTTCTTCACATCGCATGTGGCATAAAAGATACTCTTGAATTTATTCAATTCATACGAATTGAAGCGCAAAATTATACGATTCCTCCCTGTTATCTGATTGGTGGATTTGTTTGCTATTAAGGGAGGGTAATAGAAAACTCCAATAGAATGACCTCTCTAATCGGGGAAGAAATTACAACCCTTTTATTTTATGACACCAACATATTGTCAGACAAAAACAAAAAAAAAAAAAAGTTCAAAAGTCTCAAAGAATTTCAAGGGAAGAATTTATGCAAACCATTGTGGCCGAAATAGCTCATTCAACTTTTGAAGTTGAAAAGCAACACATCATTATCTAACAAAAAAACATTTATAATTTTAAAACGAAAATTAAAAAATTAACTAAAAAATTATTTCAAATTTGGTGAGTGATAAATAATAAAAAATAAAAAATAAAAAATAAAAAATAAATGTGGGCTGCAGACGTTTTAATCTCTTAGAAAATGTCATACGTCAATTTCGCTCCCAACAGTTGATAAATATTTTCTTTTTAATTTTTTTCAACATTAAATAAATAATTTTTATTATTTTTGATTTTGTTTTTTAAATACTTAAACTAAAAATAAAATACAGACATTTTTTCCGTATACACATTGTTAATTTGAATTGATTGATTTTGAAAGTGCCGGAACAAAACTTAATGCTTTCGCTTTAGCAATTTTTATTTTAATTTTTTTTTTTTTTATTAAAAATAAAAATAACAGTAAAACAGTTCTACAGCAGCAAGAAAGTGGACAATTTAATCCATCATATCTGCATTATTATTACGCATTTTGGCAAAGTCTTCAAAGACAATATTGTCATCATCATCCTGATAGTAACCCTTCGTATTGCGATGCTGTTCAATCGATTTCATTTTCTTCATGGCATTGGAGCGTTTCTTTTCAATCGATCCTGAAAATCGAAATGTTGCAAATAGTCAAATAATGGCGTTTGTAAAGGTTTTATTTACTGATGTCAAATATCATTTACCTGGTGCCGGTTGCAACAGTTTAAATGGCACATCGGTCTGTATTTCACCGCCGAGTGTGCCGCAATTAAGTTTGATACGCACTGAGTATGAGATAACAATACCGCAAGCATCACCGGTTGATTTACCATCCTGTACCAAAGTTGAAGAGGCCAAGTTGACGTCTTCATCCTTGAGATGACCGTCCAAAGCAATGCCTGTGAATGTCAATTCATTTATTTTTCTGTTTAAATTCCAAATTTACGAGTATTTTGACTGACAGTTTTTGAACGCTTTGCGTGATTTTTGTTAAATAAAAGGCTTTAGAGCCAATGCAAATGGAAGAGTTTCAATATCTGCACGACAGCACAGCTGATTGCAAAATTTTGAATTTCATTAATATTATTTTTGTCAACCGCGCTCCAGATTCAAAATTTATATTTATTATTTTATAAATTTTTATATCAGCAGCATTAAATTGAACTTAATCAATTGATAACATCGAATGGTAATTAAGGTGCTGTTTCTCTATCACAAGTGGTACTTGTCTGTGCAAAATTAATATGAGAAGCACTAACAATTTTGAGTGGTTTTCATATCAATTTTTTTTAAAAATACCATTTGCATAGCACAACAATAACAACAACAACAACAAAAACACTGTGTATGTGGTAAAATTTATTTAGTCTTCTCTGACTACTTCGGCACCGTGAGTTTGCGTGACCGTCACCTAATTTTTCTTCACTAATGTGAAAGTGAATTAGCATGACATAAGAAAAATATTTGTAGGTTTTAGCTTTGTAAAAACATGAGTGAACATGCATGATCTTGAATGAGAGTCGCTCACGATCCAATTGTTTGGGGGAAAAAAAGAATGGTGTTTCTAGATTATTTCACATTCACTAATTATTTTGCTCAGGTTCAGTAAAGATTCGTTTCATTTTTAATTCTCACTAATTTAAGTGAAAAATAAAATTAAAATGTTAATTTTAAATAAATATTTCCAATGACTGAAGAAACCGATTCTCCATTTCGTTTTGCGATGTGCCATCGGAATTAATAAAATCACGTTAAAAACCGCGTTTTTGGAGCAGTCGAAAAAATTTGTTTTTCATTCAAAATTTAAACGAAAATATTCTGTTTTAATCTCACCATGCCGATCTTTATTATTCGAAGCTAATGGAATCAAATAGAATGTTTTGGATAAATTAGCACCAGGTGTTATGGGACAGCCCTCCTTTGTCTCCAGCTGAGCCACATGTTTGCTAAATTGGGCATTAACCATTGTAATCTCTGTGTGTTGGATTATGAAAACTTTTATATTCTTCACAGATTTCTTAGAATTATTCGAAATCTGTACAGTGGCTGCTACTTTTTCCCCATGATAGTAAGTTTCACGGTCTAAAGTCACTTCCAAACTGATTTTGCCGTTTGAAAAGGTGAAACCTTTGCTCACCAAAGAGCTGGGCAGACGTTGGCCACGATTTGGAGGGGCATATTGTAACTTTTTTATGACCAAAGAAACCATGCTGCGTTTGTGTTGGCGATCATCCTCGGAATCAGCTACATAAGCACGAATTGTGTATTCCACACCCAACGGTTTACCAAAGTCATCACCTTCCTGTTGCAAAGTAACCGAGCTGGGAGAATTAGGTGGGAAATGGAAAGTGAAAGGATGTGCATTTCCTCCAAGCTTGCGTACCAATTTCTCTTGGGTGGGCGTCATTTCCATATTGGAATTGCCCATCGGTACAATTTGTTCCCGGCTCAAAATTAGTTCTTTGGAAAATTTAACTCCCATGATTTCATCCTCTTCGCGGCCATAACGATATGTGGTGGCCAATTGGCCAAATACTTTACGGTTTTTCAAATAATCCGGGTCCACTACAATGACACCATCCACGGGATCACAGTAATCCAAATGGTCAACGAAATCGCGTCGGCCCAAGTAGAACGTTACTTTGCCATTGGGAGTGGCCTTTTTAAAGACCTTAACCGACACAACCATAACGTTTTGTTTTATTTTGTTTTTATTTTAATAAAATAAGATAAACTGATTTTTTGATTATTTTTATTTAATTATATATCACAAGCACTTAGAATCAGACTTTTGGCGCAAATACCATCAAATGGTCACTGGCACCTGCTTTTATACTTTTTCCCACTTCCAAAGAAATGTACGTATTTTTGCAAGGTTTCTTCTACGCTTAACACTAAATGGATTTATTTCCACTTGTTATAGTTGTAACATGTTTTTTATTCTTTCTTAAAAAAAAAAGAAAACGTATCATGTAAATGTTTCCGTTCATTTTGCATTTAACTTAATTTTAAATTTACACTGTAAAATTGGAACAACTTGTAATGGTGGGAGTAGGAGGGGAAATTAGTTATTGTGCGCACTATTTACCTCGTAGTGGCAATTGTCGTTTGTTTTCATTATGCCACCACTTGATTATTTAATGCGAATGAAATAAATGTCAAGTTGTTTGGCGTTTAACAGTTTGTGCAACCGTAAATCCCTAACCTTCAACAAGGTCGTCTTGTATAACGAACTACTGGAAGGAAATCTAACTTTAATTCTTCAGTGCTTTTGGTAATATTCAATAATTCAATCAAAATATTTTGCAATACAAAGTTAATATTTATTTTATATTTTCACACCTAAAACATCTGTGGCAAATTACAATAAAGATTACAATTATTAGTAGCAACCCAAAAAAAGATTATTATTGTATTTGAAATAGATTTCAGTTTTGTAAAAATTCGATAAATTTTTCATTATTGCCACAATATCTCTTTTTTATCACAAGCTTCATTAAAAATTCCCAATTTTTTTTTATATAAATAAATTTTCAACAGAAATGGAAACTTTAATTAAATATAGTTGCATTTTGAGTGTTTGAGTCGTGTAATTGTCAATTATTGTTGTTATAGGCCAAAAGGAAGGGTAATTTTGCATTTTATGTATTCGATATTCAGTGAAGACATCCACCAAAAAATTCCCTAAGTTGTCGCAAATTTGTAAAAATTCGCAGAAGCGAACAAATTAGCGGAGAAATTTTTATTTAAATATTTTCTATTTTATTAAAATAAAAAAAGGTAATTTTTAGGATTTAAAAATAAAGCTTTTTATAAAACAAGTAACACTACTCTATGTTGGTTGTAGAATTGACTAAGTAAACGGCAAACGGTTCTATGAATCCAATAGATCGTAATTTTTCTTCGATAATTGTTCAAGATGTTTTGAAACATCATTCACAAGAAAAACGGGCTTTGGAATTGGATAATAATGCTAAAACAATGCAACAATTCACAATATGAAAGATAAGCAAAAAGCATTTGTTTGTTTTTTTTTATAAATTTCAAAAAAATAAAAATTTAATCCGCTAAATTCGTGTGAACCTTATTTAAATTAAAAATTTTTAAATAGTTTTTTATTGAAAAAATTAGTTTTTTATTTACAATAACTTTAAAAATAAATTTTTTAAGGAAATTTACTTATTAAAATACCTTTATGAATACGGCAGCAAATCTGAATTTAAGTGAATATCAAAATTTAATTAATTTTGTGTTTCTGTTCAAATTTCATAAACTACAATAATTGAAAATTACACGTTTCATACTCCTAAAAGTTTCCTATCCAGGTGCAACTACTGCAATGAAATTCAAGGCACTTAAGTTTTATTTTTTATTTACCCCTTAACTTACAGATGTTAGTTTAAATTCTGTTAATGTTTAATTTTCTTCATTTTGAACTCTTTTTTTAACGAAGTACAAGATAGAAGAAATTTAATTATAATTTGAAAATTTTAAATTTGAATTTTTGAACAGTTTGAAAATTTGAATTTCAAAGTAAAACAATCGTAGTTACAGATTCTTAAACAGTTCGATTCCCAAGAAAAGTACTCGTTGCAATTGACTTTTGATCTATTTTTATTTTTATTTACATCTATCTACCCTTAAAGTAACAAAGTTACAAAATGTATAAAACTAAAAAAATGCAAACCAATCGCGTTACTCGTGAGGGTCACGCATGTTCAAAAGGATATTCAAAAGTTCGCGTGGGTGGGCGTGCATAAGAAAATTTTTTGTTTTTAAAAGTTAATCTTCATAACGGAAAAAAAAAATGTGAAATCAGCAACTTGTTAAAAATTAATTTCCTTAAATAAATATTTCTTGATACTTTGTAAAGCTTGTAGGTTTGTTTATTAAATATTTTACTTTTGTTTCAATATTTCGTTAACCATCGGTTAACATCTTCAGGAAATTCAAATAGAAAATATTTAACAGACAAAATTTCAAAAATTTTAAAATAAAATGTGAAAAATACATTTTTTCAATTAGAATTTTGAATTTTTCTTTGCATTCATGTCTGCTAATAAAAACCTTAATTTTGCTTAATTCTGATCGACAGCATATATAATCGATAATGAGAATTTGCGTCATGTCCAATAGTTGGTTGATTGCGAGGACTTTTACAGTTTCAACTGTAACCAATCCAATTCCTTCACCGGTATTGTCTAGCATCGGCGAAGTAAAAGAACTATTAAAAAAAGGCTACTCAAACGAAGCTTCAAAATGATAGTGAAGCTTCACCGGCTGTCACTTCTCTTACTATCCCATTCCTCTAGTTCCAACACAATGCATCTCATGTGTAGGGGTCATCTCCTGAGTGCTGGTCCAAGATAAAAAAAGTGTTCTTATTTATATTTTACAGTCGAAAACGAAAAAAATTAATTGAAATTAAACTTTCTCATTACAGTTTGAAAATGTACTCGACATATACCACAGCTGAACGCCATGGCTACAGTGTAGAATTTTCAACATTTGAAACCGATCGACTGCTGCTTGCAACCAGGCAAAGTATTCCAAAATTATTGAGAGAATTAAATAAATCTAATAAATTATTTCATTTTACTTTCCCATCTTACAGCCAGTTGTATGGCTTGGCAGGCGGCGGCTCTTTATTTCTTTTACAGCATTTTCCACAGGACAATCGCCTCGACGAGGTCGCACGTCTCGAATGGTCTGATGGTCTGTTTGATGTCGCTTGGTGTCCATATGGCAATAATGTCGCCTGTACTGCCTCGGGTGATGGTTCATTACAAATCTGGTCTGGTCTTGATGCGGCATTCGATCCCGATGTCAATAAAGATTCTCAGAAGGTGCCACAACAGCCAGTCATGTGTTTGCGTGAACATAAAAACGAAGTGTACAGTGTGGATTGGAGTGAAAAATGGAACTACCATCAGATTCTGTCGGGCAGTTGGGATGGTGCGATTAAATTGTGGGATTGTAATCGCCAAAAATCAGTTTCTACGTATATCGGCCACTCTGATCTGATATACAGCGCAATATTCTCACCTTTAGTTGCAAATATATTTGCCAGTGTAGGTACTGATGGTTTATTAAACTTATGGAATTCTTTTGATTTTTCAGGTAAACCTTTGATGACCGTCAAGGGGGCTCATGAGAGCGAAATCTTATCACTGAGCTGGAGCCAATACGATCGCAATGTCTTGGTGACAGGCGGTGCTGATGGGGTCGTACGAGGTTGGGATTTGCGGAATATGCGTCATCATGTGTTTGAACTGTTCTCTGGGGAATTTGCCGTTAGACGTTTAGCTTTTTCGCCGAACAAAGCTTCGGTTTTGGCTTCAGCAAATTATGATTTCACAACAAGGTAATTTAATTGTCCTACGAAACAAACAGTGAAGTATTTAATTTTTGGAGGTGTAAATAAACTTTTTCGCTTCTTAAGAATTTGGGATTTTGGTGTATCATTAGATGCCATTGAAATCCATGAGCATCATACGGAATTCGTCTGTGGTCTCGACTGGAATGTGAATACACCCCATCAATTAGTCGATTGCGGCTGGGATAGTGTGATCAACGTTTTTACGCCCAAAACATTAAAAATGTGAATGACTGACTGGCAAGCCGAGCGAAAAGCCAAAGAGAACGCACCCACACCAAAGAAGAATGGATGAATCAATAACAATGGCCTTAAACTGTAAATAGTAACGAATAACCAGGAAAATAAGTGGAAGGAAAAGAAAAACACCAACAAGTGTGATTAAAATAGCAGTGACCACAAGCAGATACAAAAATCGATTACGTTGCACAGTGGGGAGAACGCCATTACTTTTTCAGTTTCCAAACGGGTCGAGTGATGCTGTCACATGGTTATAGAAGAGGTATAGTCACGATTTTGATCTTGAATTTCGACTTCTTGTTGGCCAGAGAAGAACTCTTCAATCAGGTTACATTCTGGGTTCAGCGGTAGACCTCTGTTACTATTCCCAGTTGCGTATAATAGAAATTTTGTTCGATTTCGAATCACGCCACTCTTCGTATTCGGAAAGAAAACTTTAATATTCTTTTCCATTGCTCCACACTTTTTTAAATTTTAAAGAAATAAAAAATCGTTTTTAAATTCCGAAAATAGCTGAAGCCATCAGCTCTCATTAAGAACTGGAGATACAAATTGAAAATTCGACTGCACCTCTTCTATAGCCGTGCGTAGTTAAAAACTTCCCCCTAAGCGGAAACTGACGATTGATTTTCAATGTTTTCGCCAAAACTGACACTGTGTGTTGGATACGTTGCCTGCGCGATAAGCGATATTTACACCATTTCCAAGCTTATTTTAGGAAAAAAAAAATTAACTAACAGATTTGTGATTGTGACAGTTCCAAAAATTATTTGACAAGTCCAAATCATAGATATTTTTAAGAAGAAAAATTTTGGTATTCAGTAGGGGTAGAATGTGAGAAATTATTTGCGAAATTCAGTTACGAAAAAATAGAAATCTTCTCAACTCACTTGCAAACTCTTTAATCTTTTTCTTTTAACTTGGTACGCAGACTGGTATTCGAATTAAATACTGCTTGAAATTATTTTAAACATTTAAATCCAGTTTAAATTTATGGCTTGTTGCACTAAATGCAAGAGAGAAATGGTTGTCGAGTCTTTGAAAAAAATTTTAGTTTTTTTCCTTTTATTGTTTTCAAAACATACACTGGGAACAATATTCGTGGCAACAGGCTGTTACATTTTTTATTTACATAATGGAATTTATACGCGTATGTATGTAATTGCGCGTCAAATCTAAAATGTATATTTACCTGGAATGTTTTTCGAAATGGTGTAAATGAATATCGTGTGGTACCAGTACGAGTACATTTAACAATATGGTATTAATCAATATAGCAAAGCTAAAGCACAACTGTTTTAAAAACGTAAATTATGTGATAGAAAAATATTCGAAGAAATAGTCCCTGATAATAATGAAATAATTTTAAAATTATAATTAAGGATTTTATGTATATAATCAATGTGCTAAAGAAAAAGTTTAACATTAAAATATGTGTACATATAGCAAATTTGTTTTAAGTTGTTAAATATAATTAAATAAATAAAAAAATAAAAAAGACATTGTGAAATACATTCTGTGTGAACGATTTGAACGATTTGAACGATTGAAAATGAGTTGGCAAGAAAGATCGTGTAATTTCTACATATGGAATTCCATGCTGTCAAACTCAACACTGATCGTTATTGCAACTCTGATCATTAAAAATCTTGAGTTGCATTTGTCATACCAGAGCTGTCAAGTATTCAAAGGCAAATAAAACCAAGCAGTCAAAAAGAGCTAAAAACTGCCAAAGTTTAAAATTTAAAAATGTTCTTTTATCTATGATTCTTCTTAAAGACACTTTGCATTAAAATATATATATCTATGTATATATATGTAAATATTTACGATGGATTAATTATATTTCATACGCCGAAGAACGACGAACAAATTAGGACAGAGTTACATTTTTCATTTTAGTTTTTAAATATATTAGTAAATGAAGTTTTTATTTTTAAAATAAACCATTTAAATGAAATACATAATTATTTACCATAAAATTGTTATTTAATTATTTTTTGTTAATGTTTAATTTTTTAAAGTAATTTTTTTTTTATACCGTAACGCTATCAACTGATATATAAGTTTTAATAACAAGTCACATAAGTGAATTAATATTTGAACAGAGATGTTAAATTTCGATTACGATTAGGAATCAATTATATTACATTTTAAAGAGAATTGTAGAATTAAACAATTTAAAAAAGGGTTAAAAATTGCCCATGTATGTAAACATATAGAAATAACTTCGTTAATTTGGTTTATTATTCTCTTTTTAGTATTTTGTCACTGTGAGAAATTTCACGATTGTGAGATTTTACAATATTGTACACATATGGCAATATGATGGCAATGCACTCACAATGACAAATTGTTACCATCTGGTGATTTATCAGTTCAGACTATTGTAAGAAAAGCTTACAATTTCATTGTCACACAATTGTCCGATAACAAATTTATCTGCCAACAAAAATTGTGTCCGTTCTCACGTGTTCTCGCCATTATCAGATGTCTGACAATATTATTGTCGTACAATGTAATGGCAGTGCTTTTTGTGAAAATGTCGCCACACAAAAATTGTCAGTTCACACGGTTGCTAAACATTTTATTACAATTTTAATATTATGAGAATCGTGTGGGCATATCGTCTTTGTGCGCCACACTGCGAATTTATGCAACGTACTTTTAGCGACGTATTTGTTGTGTGTTCCAA
Organism: Dexiosoma caninum; assembly: GCA_963924685.1. Classification (NCBI taxonomy): domain Eukaryota; kingdom Metazoa; phylum Arthropoda; class Insecta; order Diptera; family Tachinidae; genus Dexiosoma; species Dexiosoma caninum. Next base: position 39,670,176 of record OZ004729.1, on the reverse strand, counting down.
TTGTGTTCCCAGCATAACATTGGCGAGCTTGTTTATCATACAACAAAAACAATAAAAAAAAACAAAATTACTTGAGGTGTTTTTAATACGCGTGTGTGTGGATGTGTGTTGTAGCATTTAAAAGAAATCGAAATTGTTTCAAATTTGCAAAAATAAATAAATGAATAACGAACTAAACCAGGGTACGAATAAAATTAATATTCCTTAAGCAGACATGTGACTCAATAGAAATATACTTATTCCGCTGCTCGCTCGCACACCATTCTCAAGTGAGGGCCAAACTGGATTATAATAATCGCAATACGAGTAAAAATAGTTCAACAAATTCCAACGATCACATGCAGTGTACGACGTCAGATATTTTCAAAATAAGAGAAATTAAAAAAAAGATGCAGACGGTGTTGAATAGGAATACAAATAGAAAAATAGCTCTCCCACCTCAGCCCACTGCCAGCTATTGATATGAGACATGTGAATGTGACTGTGACTGTGACTGTGACTGTGACTGCTTCTTTAATTCAGTGATCTGTGGTTGTTTTGTATTGAATACTGAATGATGCCGAGGCGCGTGATTTGATTTTGTTTTGTATTTTTTTTTTAAATAACCCCACCACAAAAAACAAACACCTACACGAATTTTTTTTACATACAATCAACATTAAATTTTGGCCGTCTGAAATGTAGGCAGGCAACTGAATAGTACAGATTCTTTCATAGTTCATCCCAGATAAACATACAGTTGTGTCCACACAATTAAGTCTGATATGCATTTAACGGATTGAAAGGACTTGGCATTTTGTTTATGAATTTTATGGAAAAAGCATAAAATTTTTAAAATTAAAACAAAATAAATTTCGCCCTTTTTTTAGCAGTGAAAACTTTCCTAATGGCATGAGCACAAGTGTACGAGTCGAAACTAAAGCAACAGCCATGCATACATGGGTACATCTTGATGACCACTACGGTTGCCTTCTGGGAAATTGTTTAATATGTATTAGAAAAATAAGAACATTATTTGGTTTTGAAATGGCACACGTAGTCGTTATAATTTTTGCGCATTCCTATTTTGTCTTGCAGCATTTAATTCTGTTTCTGATACACCCCCAGCAATACACTTTATGAACGTTTTATTAACGCCGAACCCCTCTCTGTCTATGGGAAAAGCATTGCACAATGTGACTGTTGAGTGTACGTGGCGGCTGTGTGCATGTTGTGTTGCCTTTTCGTTTGTGGCATCAAGTCCAAAAATAAAATTGCATTGTGTGGAATCGTTTAAAAATAGATAATTAGTGGACATAAAAATAATATGCGCAGCATTGGTACACATTTTTGTAAAATTAATAGTCTCTATTAACAAAAGTCGTAAATAAATGCAGTACAAATTGAAATAAAATGTGAAGACATCATTTCTGACAACATTTTTTGAAAGGTTTCGGAGAATGAACAAATTCTATTTGAAATTATGTAAATATTTCATATTTTATTGGAATGGAAATGAATCATTGATTCTGGTTTTGCAATATGTTCTATTAGTTTTCTATGGGTTGTCTAAATTTTTTCTTTGAAATAAGATTCCCATTGAATAATCAACATGAACGTCAGACCAAAGAAACAAGTTTGATTAGTGAACTTCGACCCAAATTATGAGATTGATATGCGTCATTCAGTTTTTACTGATTTTGTTAGTAGAAGAATAAAAAAGTCAAGAATTTAACAAAACGTGTTTACTGCTCTTAAAAAGAATAAAATTTCATGCCCCTTAAAGCCCTGATTCACTATCCTACAAAGCCGCACAAATCATTCATTCGCAGGCGACTGATAGTCAAGTCTGACCAACTTTAGAAAAGCGCAGCAAAATGGCGTTGTGAGTGCCACACTATTATACAAATAATTGAATGCATAATAGAATGTATAATTAAAAACTACTTTTTATTATCTGCCCATTTTCTTAATTTTTTTTTTTTTAGTGCCTACAAAGTTCTCAACTGTTTGTGTAAAATCGCATGAAAATTATTATTTTATGAAACAAAAAACTGTCACACAGATCCATTTTTAATCCACACTAACTTACTTTTATGACACACCTGTCATATTTGGCAGATCGTGCGATGGTGTAGGATAGTGAATCACGGCCTTTAAGGAAAAAATGGTGGAGAGAGAGAGACGTAAATGAAAAGTGATTGGATTCTAATCGAAATGAAATTTAAATGAGCAGCGATCGATAGTTTCATTTTCCTTTCGAACTACAAAGTAGACTCTCCAGATGATATTTTGCATGGTTGGTCCCATCATCGTCAAAAATTGGAAATCTGTCAAGAGTTGTTTTTGCCAGTTTTGGAACCATTTTACATTTACATGTTTCGTAAAAAATATTTAGCTTATTTTGTATAACGCAAAATGGTTCCAAATTTAAGACTATTTTTCACATTATTTCACAATGCCGTCAGAATTTCCATATCTATTCCAATTCGTCCAACTTCCAAACCATTTGCTCTTTCTTGTTTTGCTGCTTTCAAGAACAATTTATGAATGAGTTACTCGTGTTCAAGTATTATTTCAATACTTAAGGTCATGTATGTACTTTACGAGAAGGTTTTATTATTTATTATTTTCCGCTTAATTTTCTTTAAATATGCCTGCCACTATTTGTAGAAATAAATTAATGTTCCAGGAAAATCTACAAACTAAATACATTTAAGGTCATTCCTTAGTTGTCATTATTTTTATCATTTCATATTTCAGTCTTGGTTTTGTATTTTTTTTTGCTCTACTATTCCACATTGGTAAAAATTTTATAATCAGTACAATAAATAACCAGAGCACAACTAAAATGTTAACTCTTTCATTGTCACGCCACGAAGCATCGAACAAAAGGACGAAAATTCTCACGAAGAGTACACCAAAGTAGATTACTCGGTCAATAAAATAAAATTGCGACCGTAATATTATACGAGTTATTGAGTAAAACATGGCCACGTGAAAACTCACAAAAGAAAGAAAAATAATCGTCTGACAAAAATAAATGGATAATTTAACAAGGATTTCGTTTTTGTGTAAGAAATTTCTAGAAAATCAACAATATTACAAATGTAGGTCATTTTATTGGGTTTCCAAAGAAAAACAATAGAAAACGAGGTTCCTAATTTAATCTTTTTTCAGCAACAATGATTCAAATGTCATTGTTGATGAGCGAAGAGGAATGCCATGTCATCAATGGCCTTGAGTCATCAGTTTAGTTATCGTAAATCATATAAAGAGTTGACAAACAAATTTAACTTTCAGTTTAACAAATTAAATTACTTTCTAAATTCTGACGGAAACAGCACGCTACACTAGGGTTAGTTTTGGCTTACTTTATGGTTGAAAGTGAAATTACTTTTGCGAAATAAACATGCATAATTGTATGTAAATTTATGGAATTATAAATGACCTTCGTTTGCCACAGAGAGTGAAACGAAAATAGGAGAAACCCCATTAACAACACAAAAGGTTTAAAGGTTTGACGCGCGGCGGACATGCTTTAATCTGTTTAAGCCTTTGGAAGAAGAGTTTGGTTGGCAAATAATGTAGAAGTGCAATTAATCTTTCCACCATGCTCTGTAGGATATTTTCGGCCAATATGTTTGGTTGCAGGAGTGTGTATACATTACATATTTTCTGGCTTAATTTGCCTTATACCACTAACTGCTGTTAATACTTTTGAAAGGATATCTAGTTTAAGGCAAATCTTTGAACAAAGATTTTCCCGCAAATTTTTATTTATTTTCTTTTGAACTCAATCCAATGTCAAGTAACTAATTTTATAACAAACGATTTTATTGCACACAGAGGAACGAAATTCCTTTTTCATTTCATTTCTCACTTCATTTTGTACGTTTGTTAATAATTAAGTTGGTTTTCAGCGTAAATAGTTTTCTATTTTCTATTATTGAGTTGCTGACATGATGGCTTTTAAGATTTTTAGCTAAACTGTTCCTTTTTTTCAACAAATTCAGTTTAAGGGAACAAAAAAGGGTTTTGTGGTTTTGTATTTTAAGAAACTCGCTATTTTTATGAAATAAAAACAAAATAAAAAATTTAATTTTTCCATTTAAAAAACAGTTAAAATTGAAAAAGATTCCTTTGAAAAGTAACACGCATGGCCTTCTGTATGCCTTAAAAAAAATTAAATTAGAATAAAAAAAAACAGTAATTCTTTTTAAGCTGTGACAAATTTGGTATAATTTCACCAACATTTTTGCCCTTGACTGTATAAATATGTACATAATTTTAACAGTTCTCCCACACAAAAGTGTATTGAACAAAAAATACTCACCTGAATAGGCCTTGGAATTAATTTTTTATGCAATATTTCTCTACAGTGGAATGCGTCATGAGCGGATACTTAACGGACAGTACATATGTATGTACAAAGGAAAACCCTCCCAGTTGCGAAATAGATCAAGCACCAGTGTACACCCAAGGTCATGTCCGCTGGAGGGAAGTGTGACTGACTCATTAGAAATTCACTGTATATATTTGAAAATATTATGAAAATTTATTTCAGTAATTGGCAGTCTTTTTGAAGATACATACGCATACATATCGGTACCTGAATATAGAAAGGGCCTAACTAACAATTTACATTACAATTTATATTAAAGAAAATGTTCATAAACACTTAAGCTTTGCAGTAGCGATGTTTTTTAATGTAGTTTTCTTTTTTGTTTATTAAATTCCCTACGTAATTTTAAAGATACGCAAACACCTCAATTTCAAAACAAAAATGACATACGGCTTTTCTATATTAACGTAACGATATGTCTGTAGCAGGCATCGTGGCGATGGCACGATGGATGGTAGTCTGCACGTTGACTACGAATCCAAAAACAGACCTGGGTTGAACCCCAGTTTCAGACTAAAAAAATTTTAAAATAAAAATAAACATCTCGCATTTTTCTGATGTGCATTAGTGTGTCTTTGTGTGTCAGTTGTTGTCGGAAGGTTTCAGTGGCGAAGGCATAGTCACTGGTCACTGAACAATGCCGGCTTTAGCTGATAGCAATCCACAATCACATCAGAACGCCCTCCTTCGTCGGTATTGTGTAGCACCGGCGAAGTAAATTAATAATAAAAATGGCTACTAAACCGAAGCTTCAGCACTGCTACGAATATAACCAAAGAACGTGCGAAAGCAGAGCTGCAAAAATAATTAATTAAGCTTCACCTCCTGTCGTTTCTCCTACTATCCCTTACCTATAGTTCCGGCACAATGCTTCGCATGTGTAGGAGTCATCTCCTGAGTGCTGGTCCCAGATAAAAAAAAAAAAAAATATATGTATATATATATATATATATATATATATATATATACATATATGTCCAATTGGACAACTGAAAATTCTTTGGCCATTAATCCAACTAAAACTAAAGCGATGATGTTTGATTCTTCAGAACGTTATCCCTCAAATTTGAATGTAAAGGGTGGTTAAATTTTAAGGGCCGATGTTGAATGTGAACCACACCTAAACGACAAGTTTTTTTCTGCATTTGATTTGACATTTCTCAATTTCAGACTAACTCAATTTGAACCATGGAAAGATACACAATCGAGCAACGCGTTAAAGTTATTCTGGCTTATTATGAAAATGGGCGTTCAAATCAAAATGCATATCGTGAAAATCACATGAGGCACATTTTCACCTCAGTGGATTTGTCAATAAGCAGAATTGCCTCATTTGGGAGAAATAATAATCCAAGAGCGATTGTCGGAAAACCGATGCACCCACAAAGAGTGACTGTTTGGTGCGGTTTATAGGCTCGCGGCATCATCGGGCCGTATTTTTGCCAAAATGAGGCCGGTCAGGCAGTTACTGTGAATCGTGTTCTGATTTGAAAGCCCACTTTCATAATAAGCCTGAATAACTGCAACGCGTTGCCCGATTGTGTATATTTCCATGGTCCAAATTGAGTTAGTCTGAAATTGAGAAATGTCAAATCAAATGCAGAAAAAAACTTGTCGTTTAGGTGTGGTTCACATTCAACATCGGCCCTTAAAATTTAACCACCCTTTATGTAGTTGTTGGTAATTGCAGAAATGAATTTGTCCACCAACACAGAAGCTTGGGGTTAATTACTGATAATAGACTTAACTTTGAATCTCATATTGGTTCGATTCACAGGAAAGTCTTTTTTACTTTACGTAGATTGTATTCAACTAACATATTCCTTCCTTTTCTAACTAGACAGAGAGTTGCAAAAACACTTATGTTACCACGTGTTCTATATGGTCTTGAGGTATTCTCAGGTACTTTATCTAGAAACCTTATGATTCTCAGGCGTATTGTAAATAGCCTTGTGAGATATGTATGTATATAATCTTAGGCAACGTCAGCACATTTCCGAATTTCTTTGTAGATTTCTCGGCTGTTCATTTGTTGATTTTATAAAATGTTGTAATATTCTTTTCTTTTATAGAGCTCTTCGTAATGGTGCTGTAATAGTTTCCGATTCTCGCGTTCTACAAGAAACAAACCAATATTGATCCCTAAATTCGATAATTCAACTTTTGATAGATCTTTTCTAGTAAGAGTTGTCCGATGGTGGAATGTCCGACCATCGGAGCTGAAAATCTACTCTACATCTAATAATGTCTTTAGGGCTAAACTTACTAGATTCTTCTCGTTAAATCTCTTATGATCATTGTGCTCTTTTTCACTACGCTATCTAAGTTCTAAGTTCTTGTTGTATTTGTGATAATGGCTCTGCTCATCCCTCTTTTTACCGATAGTTTTTGTCTACTATAAACGGTTTTCTGATATTTACTTCTAAATAAAGTCCATTAAAATAAATTTTTTTGTTAACGCTGGGGAGCGAAATTCAAAAATGGTTATAAAAATACTTATTTATTAGTTTTCTCTATATTATTTTATTAATAGTTTTAATTCGCCTTAGATTTAAATTTACTTACAAATAGAATAGAGTGGATTATACATTTTGCTTATTTTTTTTCCTTCCCATGTAATTGTATATTTATTCTACAACATGCCGTGTAATACGTTTTTTGGCCAATGGGCTTTTGTATTACTTTATGAATTAAATAAATAAAAAAAAATAAACAAAAATGTATACATATATATCGTTACCTTAATATAAAAAAGCCCTAAATAAAAATTTCTTAAAAATTCTATTTCTATAGTCGACATTATTTTTCCAAGACATATTTTCCCTAAATTCTCTAAGCAATTGTAAGTCGCAGCACATAGCTTTCTTCATCAAACTTGTATTAGATTGTTATATTCCAGAATGTGCAAAAAACTTGATTTAAAAAAAAACATGACTCCTTTGTTGGTCTAACGATGGGTAGTGCAATCTGTGCAAACGATGCAAATGTATGCAAAAATGCATCGTTTATGTCAACACAACAACAAATATATACTAATTTTACTCCGTTTGTACTAACAAAAAAAAACCATGAGCAAAATAGTTGTGCATATATGCTCCGTTTAAATATATGCTTAAAGAGCTGCCACACTTTTCATTGAGTTGCCATATTTTTTTTTTTTATACTCTTTTTCATAGGAATGCAACGTATTCGCAAAGGTATGTTCCCGAACTACTGTAATAAGCACACCAAATTTTCAAATGCAAGCTCCTTTCATTTATTTCCATTTATTTTATTGATATGGAATTGAAAGAAAGAAACGTCAGAATGAACCAAATAAAAAAATGCTAACTAATCTTATACATTTCGTATAAGTGTTGCGTTCTTTCTTTTTGAAAAAAAAAAAAACGCTAAGCAAACGAAAAAGGTGGGAGACTAAACTGAAAATCGCAAAATTCTTACATAATCCGCTAAGTGGGCAACATATTAAAAGATATTAACTTGTAAACGTCATTTTTAAATTTTTCTTGACAGTCAGTCATTTGTCATCGATAACACTAGTGAAAGATTTGACGTTTTCATATTTATCTTGTGACAATTGAACCGTTAGCACTTGGTAAATTTTTCTATCGCAATATACATACATACATACATATTGGACTGTTCTTAAAAATTCACAAGAAAAATTAAGTGTCATAAGGCCTTTAAGGCCTTTCCCTATTTTAGTAACGATATGTATGTGCTTGCTACATGTGCATGTGTATGTATCAGCAAATTTTCACCTCCAAATTAATAAAAAAATGTATGCAAAACGAGTACCGTTGTTTTGAAATCTAGAAGAAACATTCCACAGAATTGATAATTTCATGTAGAAACTGTGTAACTGTGTAGGTCTGTCGGTCAGTATTTAATTTATTTTCATATTGCTCGCCAAAAATTCTTTCATTGACGTCATCAATGATTCAAAAAAAAAAGAAGGAATTGAAAATAAAGAAAATTCGCAAACTAATAAATTAAAATTAAATATGCAAACACACATACACAGCGCATACTACTACACACCAACGTACTGTGTGCATTTATTTGCATGTGCAGCCAATCAGTCACACTTTCATAAACAAGATTCGAGTATAAGTTGATGCAGAGTCTGGAGGTGCGTGCGTACGTGTAAATTTATTAATAAATAATTAAAAGCTTGAAGTGCAGCACATGAAATCGGGGAAGAAGAAAACCGTATTGAAATGTGGAACTTGTTGCGTCATTTTGTTTTTTGGAATTTCCTCATAAAAACCTTGCAATTGTCTGACATTTTGCACCGCCTGCCAACTAGATATTAATAAAGGGTTATCCATTAAATCAGCTGTTAAATATCTGTCACTTAAAGCGTCATTTATTTAGTGAAAGATTTTCCATTTACGAATATGGATCGTTTAACAAACGACGAACAGGTAAAAATGTGGTGGTTCAAACGACCATTACGGGTGATTATGGTAGTTACAATCGAACTACTGTGCAAAGAATTGGGAAGATTATAAATAAAAAAGGGCCTGGAAGCGTTACATATGCATGTGCGTCATGACAATGTGCGCACTGTCGAAAATATCACTGCTGTTAGTGAAAATATTGCGGATAATCCGAATTTGTCAATTCCATGGCGTACTCTGCAATTAGGCCTATCTTACGGGGTTTTTTTGGCCTGTACTTGGTAATTTGACCCCATTGCACTTTTCTGTAGCGCTACATCAAAGACTGTTTCTACGCTTTTGAAAGCCAGCATTCGGTAACTTATCACCGATATACCGCCCGAAATATGCGAAAAAGTATTGTATTTCGTCTACAATGGCAATATCCAAGCATCAGGAAGAAATAAAAGCATCACGGAAATCATAGCTTCGTGTGTAGTTAACAGCACTTTTGAAGCCGAAAAATGGATAATACTGTAGTATTTCAGAAGATTCTTTGATAAAATATTCGTTGGACTTACAAAGTATTTTTAAAAGTGTGTTTTCTATGTTGCCAATATTTTTACAGGCAATGCTTCAAGCACACAGAAATACATACGGACGTACATACATAAGTTCAAATCGATTTATCGAAAATAACTACTTGAAACTAGTAGTGATTTCGATTCTCGAAAAGTGTATTACCCGTTTCCATTTACTTATTACTAGATTAACTCGGTGCGCTTCGTTACCCAAGTAAAAATTACACATACATTTGTATTTAAGCACTTACTAATAAGTACCAAAACTCAATTTTACACCTTATGTGTGCGAATATCAAAAAATATATTCGAGATTTTTTCCAGAAGAAAATAATTCAAAAAATAGTTTCTATCTAAGAGCAATAGTTTAGAAGATATGCTGCGTTCCAAATTTAATTTTTACCCATTTTTAAATCGAAAAAGAACCAAACGCGGGTCTGCATATTTTTTAGCAGCAGTCGTATACTTTTAATATAATTAGTCGAAAGATACCGATTTTTCCCCTTTTTGCCTCCTCCCAATTCGATTTTCAAAAATTTCTACTTCTATGCAATAAAAGAGCACACGAAATTTCAACGCTTTAGCTATAACGTGCGGAACGATGATGAGTCAGTCAATAATTTTACTCTTGTATATACTTACATATATAGATAATATTTGCACTTTATTGTTCTCTTTTAAAATGCTGCAAAATGGCATTCGAGCCACTATAAAGTGCAGAATTGGGCAGGAAGTGCAATACACTTATAGTTGAAGAGAAAACAACATAATACTGTGTTTTTTATTTACTCTTTTGACATTTGGCTTGCCATTGTACAGAATTTTTTCTTTTCACAGAACAGACTTCTCAATAAAAATACTTGTGAAAAGGGATGCATTTCAATTTTTACTCAATATTTATAAAACGTTTGAACTTATTGCTCACTAACTTAATTCACATTTTATATGGAATATTGAGCTTAATAATGACTTTCAATATAACAAAGTGATAAACGAAGCACAAAATCTAAATGATGGATTTATATAATTTAAATAAACAAATAAAAACAGTTTCATTGTCTGTTGTACGCCCAAACAAACACCCTATATATCATTTTATAAACAGAAATAAACAAAATATCTACCAAATTGCTGCGCAATAATACTCGTCGATATGTATTTACGGAACTAAACAACCCCACCAATCACCTAGTCATAGTCATTCATATTAAAAGAAAAAAAAAAAGAAAATTTAAAATTATTTTACCGTTTTATTATGGCATAGAAAAAGAACGACGTATCGTTTCGCTGGAAATTAAAACAATACATATTTATTTTGTTTTATATGTATGTACATACATATGTATAAGCAATATGAAATTAATTTGCCAGAATTTAATTCTTTTATGAATTAGTGGGAAAATACTTCTTTATTATTGGAAAAAAATAAAAAACAAAAGATCATCAGCATCAGAGAAATGTTGAAAACTTTTAACAAATCTTTACAATGTGGGATACGAACGTAGACAGTGATCTATTTTAAATTGAACAAAATACGTACATACAGTTGAACCTCGGTTGTCGGGGTCTCTATTAACCGAAATGCTGCTCGTTTTGTTTTAGAATCACTATAATCCGCTATTTTGTATCTATTATCCTCACGATGTCACTCGAATTCGTTCGTTTGCATAACACATTCAAAACAAAAACAACACTTTAAATTTTGTATTTGTTTTAAATGTTGTTATGCGAACGAACGAATTCGAGTGACATCGTGAGCCAGGCAGCAATATTTCAAAATTAAAAGTGCTCCGAATTTAAAAAAAAAGTTTTAGCAATCGGCCACACATACATATGAACATATATTCATACATCCGTATTGGTTGCCCTTATTTCGTAAGATATTTGTTACGCCATACAATAGTATATACATATATAAATCAAGAACAGACTTGCAAAAACATAAAAAAACAAATGTAAAAAAAAATTCTTAGGAATTTCGCATATGTTGCATAAAACTAATCCCAAAACCGTGACCGAGTGTAACCTTGTTTTAATTTTTTTCCGCTCGTTTCTAACATTTTAATTCTCTTCACGCTCACATTTTTACTGGGAATCCACACTAAAATTAAACATTTCATAAACCATTGAAAATAGTTACATACATAATTTCTCTAACAACTTGCATGTGGAAGGCTTTGTACTTGTGTAAATATATTTAGAAATTTAACATCATTGACCTGGATGTCCTGGATGTCCTGAATGTCCTGAATTTTTTAACAACCGATCGTAAAAGGCAACCTGAATAGTTTATTTCTAATCTTTGCCTTCACGCGTCGTTTCTTACGTTTGTTTAAGGGCAGAGCAGGCAATGAAGTCATAAATATTGTTGCATAATATTCGTATTACGCAGAAACAATGAATTTTTAGTTTTGTTTCTTTTCTAGCGGTGATTGTGACTCAATACGCCCCAGAGGGTTTGCGGCCTAAATGTTTTCAATTGCATGCAAATAATTGCGTTTTCTAATTGCTGTTACACACAGTCGGACATGAAATATATTTCGAGGAATTTCAGAACAATGAGAGCAGCAGTAAGAGAAGGAACAATATCATTTTCTCAATATAAGATCGCGGTGTCGCACTTCTTACGTAAGTGCTAATGCGGCAATAACAATGAATTCTCTTCGTGTTGCTCGGCCTTGCGTCATGTTACAACATTCAGATCGAGAACAATGACCGATCAGCAGAAAAATGCCAGCAAACTGTTTAGGTCATTTCAATTATACACACACATTCGTAGCCATACATACATACATACATACATATATTGAATATCGAACAGTTTTAACTTTAACTCTACTGGAGAAATTTTATGGTTTTTTGTTAATTCAAACGTTAATCATGAAATGAATGCTTTACCTTACCAAATCGATTAACTCCATGAAAAACGACAATTGCAATTTAGGACAAATTGCATAGTAGAGTTAATCGATTGTGAGCTGGAAATTTGAATTGAGTTAGAAGGAAATATCAATATATATCCATACGTATATACATACGTATATACATATGTGCATACATATCGATGGCTTCTATCTCAATTTACTCCGCGGTAGTGCTTCTAATAGTTTCATACCTCGACTTCCTTGAACACATTCCGCCACACACCCACTTATGTAGTTCCCTTTAATTTGATACCCATATCACGCGCCATATAGAAAGTAGTGGTCCGCCATTTTAGGTCGTACGCCATAATGGGCTTGGAAAGATCTTATTATATTTTCAGCTTTCTGAAAAACATTAGGCCTATATTTCATTATAAACTTAGAGATCTCTCTGTGGTTAAAGTTTTATCGCAAGATTCGGAGAGAGTGAAATTGCCCCTTCTAGACTCCACTTTCCTATATTTTAACCATCTTTTAATCCGTCTGCCAAATTTCATCTAAACCGATTAAGTAGCTTTTGCATGATGGTGGAACAAACATCCAAACATACAAACAAACACATTTACAATATTAGCAGGATTTTTAGTTTTCACTGTTTCACTTTTTTAAAGCAGCTTTTCCCCTTTTCTCTTTTCGTTATATTCCTATCAGCATATGTATGTATGTATTAAATAATAAGTGTATTCCATTAAATGACTTCCACAACTCCACAGGTATGAAAGCCAGAAAACCTGGCCATCGACCCAATAAAAAGAGAAACAAACTCGGGTATGCACACACACACACACTAGTTGTTCGAAAAAAAAAACATAACTGCACTACATAGAAGTCTTGTAAAAATCCATTACAATCCTCACACACTTGTTTGTATGGAGAACAATAGAAAACCGAACATCATAAAAAAATTGTAACGTTCCTGACAAAAAGAAATTTAAAAATATGCTAAATTAGTTTCACGTTTTATTGTTTTTTTTTTGCGGTAACAAAGACTGCACCGTTCCAAAATTTCGAACAGCAATAAAACAGAAACAAAGTAGAGCAAAGAAATTCTTATGGAATGATTTTCAATAGAAACCTCTAAAACGTGGTGTTGCACTTATTATGCAATAATTAGAACGAAAAATGAGGTTGATTTTTGAAATTATCACTAAAAGGAAATTTATTTTGAAGTATCTTCCACGAAGTCGAGATTTTTAGATAATTTTTATGCACAATTTACCTTGAGTTTATATTCTTTACGTTTTTACTTTCTATATAGTTTTTAGTTTAGTTCTTATGGAACAATGTTGTATAATAATGCACGAAAAAAAGTGCATGCAACAAGCTGTGATATGCAATATTATGCTGTGTTTGTAGTAGACAGTCTGCTGGACTAATAAAGCATGCATATTTTAGTCTTAAATACATAATAGTTGAAACAAAAATGGAAATAAAAAATAATAAAAAAATTAAAAAGAAGACATCACAGTTAACAAAAGAAGAAAATAGGAATTTTAAAATGTTCTAAAGTATTTTTGGAAAATAACTTTTTGTTGTGTCAGCAACAAAAAAAAAACCATAATGGCCATATTCAAGGTTAATTTTCTAAATTTTTCAATTACGTGGTAAAAAGTCTTTAGTTCCTAATTGACTCTGCATTTTGATCGTTAAAAAAAGTGTAATTGTGTAAAAATTTGCAGGAACTAACCAAAGTTTTTGCCCGTTAAAAGAGATTTAAATGAGAAGAAAATTCTTCTTGAAATATCTATTACTACAATTTCACTTTCATTGGCATTAGAATCATTTTACATTGTCCTTGTGTCAGCATTATTCTAATTTTTTTTACTTGCACAGATTCGATATTTTGACGACTAGACGTTGTAATTATTTTGTAAAACTATTTTTTAGTTAATATTTTCTTTTATTTGACGCTAATTTTTTAATTTTAAATGAGTTTTTGACATCGGATTTAAATCCTATTTATATTTAAGTTCTATTTAAATACGAACTTCAGTTTTTCACTGCTGCTTTTTATGATATTTAAATAGTACTTAAATTTATTACAATATAAAATTTATATAATGAACTAGCTTTCACTCGCGCCTTCGCTCCCGTTATTATCACCATCGGTTATAATGTTTCGGAAAGGCATATCTTACCTCTACATCGCCTCCTGGTTCTATTTAAAAATCATATATGTATGTAGCATATGTGTCCTTCTAGGCGCAAAAACATAAATACATTTAAATTTCTTTAAAATCGGTTAGAAGGTCTCGCTGGCGTGGAAATTGTCCCTACCTTCCCTCGTGGTCCTAGTTCTAAAAAACGTAATACCCTATAATATTCCCGGAGTTGCACAATTGCCAATGTATCTTTTAAACTCAAATACATCAAATTTTTAAAGTTCATCATAATCGGCTATGTAGAGGGGCAGAAATTTTCCCCCTATCGACCTCCTGCTACTGGTTTTAAAAAAAGTAATACGCTATAACCTTCCAGGAGTTGTACAGACTAAGTGCACCAAATTTCATTGCCAGTCAACAACTGGCGAGTTTAAGCTCGTTTATATTATGAAATCAGTTAAAAACCATGTGGAAGGAGTAGCGTAATTAAAAAAGTAGGCGTAAAAGTGGGCGTGATTAAAAAAAAAATACCTATAATTCATTCAAGAGTCGCAATTATAGGGTGTGAAAATTTCAGGAATATTGGTCTAGCGGTTTGACCTCCTATAAGGTACAAAGAACCAAACAAACACACATTCAGCTTATATGTATACATAGATGAAAAGGTTTTTGTTAATTTTCTTTTAAAAAAGTGTTTTTTTATTACTTTTAAAACCTTTGTGTACCACATAATGCCGTTGCTAGACAGTGTTGTGTTTAAAAGCTACTCATAATTGTACAGTGCTACCATACTTTTATCGCATTTACATACGAACATTTAATTAGCACTGAAATACTGAAGCTGTATTTAAATAGTACTTAAATTTAAATAACAACTAACTAAATATGAATTTAAGTATCACATCAAAAACTGGGCATTAAAGACTTTTTTATTTTTTTAAATTTTTAAATTCTATTTTTTTTCTTTCGATATTTCATTATAAAATTTAAAATATTTTATACAGTGTAATCTCACAATTTCGGATACTTGGAACTTCGGACACCGCGGTAATTGGGACACTTAATTCTTCCCCATTATAGACTCTGTTATCCGAACATTGTAATTATTTTGTACCTCAATAATCCGGTCACAGGACTGTTTTCAATGCTTTTGTACAAAAACTCACTTTTTTATCTTTTACCAGGACTCGGGGGATGACCCCTACACATAATGCGATGCATTATGCTGGTGGTGAAACTTCTCTATCATACAATTCTGCTTTTTGCACGTTTTTTATCGCAGTTTTGCTGCGACTCTGATGTCATGGAGACGTATTAAATTTTGATTCTTCGTTTTAGTAGCAATTTTTAGGAATTATTTTACTTCGCTGGTGCTACACAATACCGCCGAAGGAGTGCGCTCTGATGTGCCTGTGGATTGGTTACAGCTGAAGCCGATTTTTGCAAAAGGCCGTAGATCTGGTTGAAACATTCTTGAAAAGTACGTTAAAATATTCATTTTAAAATTTCAATTTGAAAATGTGGCAACATGCCACATTATCGATTTAAGTTCTATGTATAACGTATTATCACTAACTAAAATTATATTAATATATTTTTATATTAGCAAAATAATAACCTTCAGAATATTGGAATGAAATTTTTTAAATTTATTTTTTTTAATAAATTTTTAAACATTAGAATCTTGGATTTGTATTCGGAAATTAGGAAAAATCCACCGATGAGCTAAGTAAGCATTAGAGAAATAGTACTATATAGATATGGTTTCCTCCTCAGTTATTAAGTTTGTTTTTATAAAAAATACTTTATGAGAATATCATAAAGTATGTAATAATACATTTCACATATTTTTTCGGGAAAAAGCACAATTTTTAAATTAGAATCATATGGAATGAAATATATTTAAACAAAATATGAACATCCATTGAATTTGACTTTCACATTGTTTTTTTTTGTGCATAAAAATATGTATTTAATACATAATACATAATCTAAATCGAAATTATATTAACTAAATATCTATGATTTTGTGCTAAATTATCTACGTCTGATTTATAGTTTATTCTATTGTCCGCAGGTATTTTAATTATCTGTAACATTTCGAACAAAAAACGTCGTTTATAATTATATTCTTAATATATATTATATATTAATTCTTCAAAGTTTGGATAATGATTTAATGTTGCGCAATGTGTAGTTAATTCTCTTTTTTGTGTATTTATATGTCTGTATTTTTGATCTGACTTATGTCCTGCTAATCTAGTTTTAAGTTTATTTTTTGTTGTTCTTACATTTACTTTATTACAACTTTCTAAATTATTTCCTCCACAAGGTATCTTGTATACTAAATTAGATAATTCTGTGTGTTTAACTCTATCTTTCGTTTTCTTAAATAATTTTCCTAAAGTATTACATGTTTTATATGTTATTCTATATTTTTCCGTATTAAATATTTTCGATCTTCCAAGTTGTTCCGACATATTAGGTATATATGTCATAGATTTATAAATTTTCGGTTCCATATTCCTATTCCCATTAATATTATTCCGATTACCGTATTTTTCCAATAATTTATTAATAACCTGTATTGGAAAATCATTTTCCCTCAATATATTTATAAGAAGACTATAGAAAAATTAAAATTATTTTATTTATTGACTGAAGCATTTTGGGATTTTTATTGTTGTTTACAATATAAATGTCCGAACGATTATTTCCAATCGCCTTCTATGAACAAGCAGCTAAAAAACTATCAGTCTTCTTTACAATAATGTGATAAAAAAAAAACAACAAAATTCCAGTTAAATTTGTTAATGTCCAGCAATAAAATAATTCTTCCCTAGAACAGAAAAACTCAACTCAGATCGACAAAAAAATTGATTTTTAAAAACGCTACTTAACTCTTTATTAACACTTTTTTACAATATCAACACTAATTCCAGAAATACTATACAATAAAGTATCTAAATAAAATAACAGGCCACAAAAAAAAACTAACAAACAAATTGTAATCCTTTTTGATCCTTAAAACTGAATTCATTCTAAAAATACATATCAGTGGATCGGTCATGTATGACGAATTGACAAAAAACATGCTGAGAGAAAACTCTTTGATTGATACCGCAATAAAATGATTTATATAGAAAAGATGTCACAAGGACACGTGTCGTAAAAAATGTTTAAAAAATCTACTTAAAAAAAGCATTGCAAATGCATACACAACATCAATAAGAAAAGAATATTTAGGCCCGAACATGCACGTAAATCCACTCAATTAGATTTGATGTCAAGGCAACATTTAAAGTGTTTCACAAGGCAGGATGAAGGCAAAAGCAAATTTGAGCAGTTCAGTGTCTATTGGTCTCATGTGTTCTAAATCACATGTTTGCAAAATATTTTGTAAATATGTATATTAATTTCATCGTTAAACAACACGCCTCTATATTAAGTCTCAACACAAAAAACATCAGGAAAATGTTTAAAGACAAAATTCGTCGAGGTCACACTTTATTGTGTCAACTTTTTCATATTATTTAGCGTTTCTCGAACACGTTTTGGGAGATGTTTATTACGACTAGTAGCACTCGTCAATAAATTTAAAATTTTTGGATAACAGTTTTTTGCAGATTATTGCTTGATTGCACCACCATTAAATTTCTTGCTTGATAATTTTCTTTTAAGGTCTGCAATTTTTAAAAGACGTGTGGAGTCCTTTGAAGGCTATCTTTGAAAGTCATTGATACTGTTAAAAGCTTATGTATATATTTCTACTTTGGAATTTTACATTTAATTTCACAAGTATATTGTAGAGTTTTTTAGAGAAATATATTTTAAATTTAAGCTTTTAATTACCAGGCGAAAATTAAATTAAAATTAATTACGGCGGATAAAATGTATTAGATGTTGGTGCAACAGTTCCTTAGTGGAAACTGAAGCTCTGGTGGGCATCAGATGACAAAATCTGTAATATAAATAAGGCTCGTTGCTGTATTCTAAAAACGTATCGTTAACTTTGCCCGATACAGAACGAACTCTTTTAGGTCGCATTAGGAAAAAAAAAACAAAAGCCGCACCAAGAAAAACAAATTGAATTTTTTTTTTTAATTTGAAAGCTAATAATAAATTCATTGAATTGATTGAATTCATTTCTTTTAACAGTTTAACTTTCAGTGTGAATTTACAAACAAATTATAGAGTTGATTTTTTTTCTTGGACCGGTACCCAGGGGAAGATCCCTATACATGCAATGCATTGTGCTGGAAGTAGCAAATGAGGTTTTGGTAGTGGTGTTTATGGATATTCGATTTGAATCTTCCCATATCGAAAGTGAAAGCGGAAGATCTCTGCAGGGAGTTTAATCCACATACCAACAGCTCGGCTACAAAACGAATAAGCTGCGTAATGCTTATTGTGATTCGTTGCCAATTCGATCACAAATGGATGAGCTTTTAATGATGAATGCGTTATGCATAGAAATGAGGTGGTTTCGGGAACAAGTTCCCTGATTTCATTGGAACACTACCCATTATAGTAACGATAAAATAACGAAACACATGAAACAGCAGTGACACAATTTAAATAAGTCAATCACAAAGAAAAGTTCAACGTTGGACGATACGTTTTTACTAACTAGATATTTAAGCACATTAAGGTTGAGCGTTCAATTAGACGTGACGTGCGTAGCCGTAGCCTTTGCCATACGCATAACATAACCATTGACTAAAACAATTCTGCTATACCTCTGGCAAAAGCATAAGTCACGTCTAATTTAATCAGTTATGCAAAATACCATGAATTTCACAGAGAAGCAACTACGATGGCAACTATTTCTGTACAAATCAAGGAGAGAGAGAGAGAGAGAGAGAGAGAGAGAAAACAAAACTCTTTTCCAATTTTCAGTTCACTCCTTTGTTCCTGGAAAAAGGAAAACCTCTTTTGTACGCACTTTACTGCGTTTCCTGTGATTGTTTGGCATTAATTTTTACGGTGCTGTTGTTAACCTTCAGCACACGTTTACCGTGATTTATTCTCGGCGTTAAGGGTAAATTTGAAACTCTATCCTTGTAAACTCTTTTTCTTCTTGTCGAAAAGTAAAATTCCTGTGACTAAACACAATGTCAAGGATACGCGCACACTCGTGCAATTATGAAGTCCTAACAGCATACAGCAAATGCCCAGAAACTAATACAATGGTGATTATCATTTGTAAACCTTCTTCAACTCATTTCGTTCACTGACAATGAAATCCTCCGGCATTTATGTACGTTGTCCTTTCTTCTCTTGTTTTTGTTTTCTTTTTGTTGTTAAATTTGTTTTCGTTGAATATTCTTAAGAATGCAAATGATTATATTTTATCCTTTTCAATTGCGATTATTTCTTGCGGCACCAAAGGATTCAAGGAAGTTGTATATATAAAAAAATGTCCGCTGGCTTATGTTTTGTATGCAATATTTTGTAATTTTTTAAGTGACAAGCTGGGCGTTTCTTGCATGGTTTTTTATTTATTTTTTGTGATGAGTCCTGCAAGGACATTAGCTAATTTTTATGTAATTTTTTCAGTTTTTAACTAGAAGTTACTTAACCACACGACGACATGCTGTTTAGCGGGTTAAGTTTCCAGGAACTGTTGATAGAAAAAGAAATATTCGTGGGTTAAATCCATTCCAGATACGGACAGTTCGGCAAAAAAAGGTATTCACTCAAGATACCGATTAAGTGTGTTATTTATCTTCTGCCTCATGGCACCTATAACCGCCATGCCACGTCTAACATTGAAGGAATATGAATGGCAGATACTGCTTTCATACGCAAAAGAAGAGTGGAAGCACGACATAGAAGGTCGTTAAGAGAAATCAAAAATAGGGTGGGAGAAAGCACGGAACCTTGCGCCGAAGCACTGAATTAATTTTGAACTCGTTAGATGAGACCCCACCTATAAAAACTCGTATAGTGCCATATCTGAGAAGACAATTAAGAGAAGACATACAAGAGAAGTCATCACCGACACCAACGGTAACCAGCTTTGCCTATCGATCGACGGATGTGTGTGAAGTTCAAATTAAAAACAAGTGACATACGAAAATTCAATTAGTTATTAGTTGAAGCTAAAGCCAAGCCAAGTTAACCGTAGCCTCGTGTCTTAGAAAGCCTTGTAACCACTAAATACTAAGTAGTGTGTGATTGTAAATGATAGTTTTTCAATAATAAATTCAGACAAGCACAATAAAAATAAATGGAATGATGGTGTGGGGCATATTAATTTTAAGAGCAGATTGTGAGAGGTAAAGCGCGTTAAGTTTTGCGTACCGCTAACACTTAAGTAGCATAGCATAGCGAAGTCTTTTCCGCTATGTCGATAACGATTACAAATTCATATGCATTTAGCTTTTGCTTCATTTGCTGCAAACAACTTCACTTGTTAATCAGCTGTCAACATCGCATTTTTCAACCGCATTGCCTCGACGGCCCGCTATTTTGGTTTGCTTCATATAAATTGCATTGTATGAGAATTTTTGACAGAGAAACACCGTTGTCCATCAGGTTAGTGTGTCATGGTGATATGGGAACAGGCTACCTGCTATCACTTGATAGTATTTTAAGATGTACATGAAGGCACAGTTCTACAGAATATATGTATGTAGATACTGTCGAAGGTGTCTCAACTCCCCGACCCATTGACTTTAAATTTAAAATGTATCCATTTCGTCAAACTAATTATGATGCCAATTATTCATTTGCATTCCCCACTGGCAACGAAAATCTTGTTGTTGTCGGAAAGACATTAAAAATCAATTAAAATTGATTATTCTCAGTCTCCAGTTCCCATCCGTGTTCGGCACAATTCATAATAAAACTCATAAATAAAAAATACACGGGAAATATATCTAATAAATAAACGGTATAACAAAAGCCGAGTTTGTTTTTGTATTAAAGAGAAGACTTAAGGCGTCAGATAGTCGAAGCGGATCTGATTATCAAATAAATTTCTTTTGGAATAAGGAAAAATAGTTCCAAATTCCCAAATTCTCATGTTATTTATAAACTTTATCGGTAATAAAATGAGCGGTATATTTGGCGAAGGTGTGACACTTTCTTATTTAGTGCACAAGAAATAAAATTCGTTTCCCATAAATTAAATTCTTCTGGTATTTAAATATTTATTTAATCAGTACACTTTTTCTCCGCAATCTCAAACGTACATACTTTGACATTTGTCTACACATATTTTTAAGAAGAAAACTGGACGTGTGTTTAGTCATTTTCTAATGTAAAATGAACAGCGATAATTGTAACAACAAAATCATAAAAGAGTTTAAATATGTAAAGCCGATAGACTTAATTGAAAGGATGCAGTTAAAGGATAACAAACCTGATGAATGCCATTACATTTTTTTTGTGTGTAAAAGAGTTGAAAATTTGTATGGGTATGTGGTTTAAGCCTTTTGATGTTCATGATTAGCTGTGCAAAAAGAATGGAAAAAAAGGAAAGAAGCATGTACTCGTACAGACTTTAAACAGAGAGATGGAAAAGAGGAGAACAAACCTTTTGGGACAATCTTTTCATGAAATTTATTTGTAATTCTTATTTCCCACCAAAAACTGTGGACAGCACGAGCAACTGTGAAGTACTGAATTCGGTTTCCAATTATAAGAAGCATGTCAAAATTAAAATAATATTGGGCGTTATCTTTTAATCCCGGCTTAAAACAAAAAGGATTAATTTCAGTGTTTAAAGCCGCCCTAATGCTGGGGCGTTTCCACAGCTTAACTATTTGAGGTACTTGTGAAAGGGTTACTTGCTTGTTCTTGTGCATGCTTCCTTGAATAATAACTTATTTGGAATTGCATGTCTGGTTAAAGGATTTCTTTGTCAACAGATATATTGATTCCCTTTGAAGATTAAGTCGGAAAAAAGAGTTAAATTAATGATTTTTGAATTCGGCAGAATGTCTTTCAATGAGAAAGACGTATGAAGGCCTTTTTCACTGAAATAGATTAGGAGGTGTTGTTTAAAGTCAAAAACTCTTTGGATTTAAATACGGATTAACCTCGGATTATAGTTCTGGCAGCGGGTTGCAAACAATATAGAAATTTCCCGGCAAACTTGTTTTTCAGCAAAATTCATCATGGACGCGGTGCATAATTTTCGCAACGAAAGAACGAATATGTGTTGTCATTTCTGTTTTAGCTGGAATTCTTTTTCTCAGAAAATACTCTCAAATAAATAAATCAGTTAATTCCAAACAAACGGTAACTAAGTGAATGCTTGGCACTGGCTTTTAAATTAAAGATTGAAATCAGTTTTTGGTGGTAGTGTTTTGTCAGTTATGGAGTTTTATCGCCAAATGTGGCGATAACAAATTCTCTTCGACGATATAAAATTTCAGAACTACGATTGGTGAGATATTTGAAATACTTTGCAAAATTTTTTACGCTCTCCCAGACGATAGCACTGCGTTAAAAAAAAGAAAAATAAAAAACTTTATTACATATATGATTCTAATTTCAAAAGTATTATTTCATATGTTTAACGTTGATTAAAGAAAGTATGGGCATGACGAATTAAAGCAAATTCGCTTTATACATTCCTTGTTAGTCTGCTATTGACATAAATATTAAATGTTATAGACGTTTGCAGTTGTAAAGGTAGAAATACGAAAATTCGTCGATGAGTATCATGCGTTTAGAAACTTTAACGCATAAAAACCGCAAGTTACACAACGCGCTTTATAAACAAAACGTATTTGGAAAATAAACTACTTTATGAGTGCGAATACCATAAGAGAGAGTGTACGCAAAATTTACGTAGCGTTTGTAATAAGAGCAGAAATTTGTAAAAGGATAATTTAAAAAAATATAATATAAACACAGTATTAAATCTAATTTAGTTCTAATCGGTATTAAAGTAAAAGCGTTGAGCTTTTGGGAATATCGTATATGGATTCTCGTCTATACTAAAACAGAAAAAAGAAATAAAAGCTTTGAGCCTTGGTCAGTATAGTCTTTGGATATTAATGAGCATATCTCGTAGTAATTTCTTAAACTTTTATTTAATAACTTTACTGAGTACTTTTAAGTGTAGTAATGATGTGTGTAGTGCAGTGGCATAGAAAAAATGTATATACGTGTTCTACTCAACTGGTGTTCGAACTTAATTGAAATTTTTAACTTCATTCTAATAAAAGTAATTTTTACATGAATATTATTAATAAATTAAGTATGGCCTTAAACACTGCTAAATATTCATTATTCAATTGTAATAATTGTAGTTCAAATAAAAATCACTATCTAGAGAATTTTATTTACTTAATTCAACTGACAGCTCAAATTCTAAGCGCAGCCTCAACTGCAGATAAGAGTTTGGACCCCATCAAATTTAACGAAAATGAAATCGTAAAAGAATTGTCAGAAGCCTGAGATGGAATGGGAAAATTTTTCAACTTCGCAAAAAAAAGTACTAAGCGGCAAAAATAAGCTCAACAGAGTAAACTGTTGTAACCAACATAAAACAGAAAATAACAGCAGTTTTCACTTTGTTTCATTTCCTCCTTAATATGAATTATAATTTTGTCTTTATTGATTTTAAGAATTTTAATTAAATTTTCCAGAAAAACAACATTAATTGAATCGTTTTAAGCAAATATTGCACAGTACATAAAATTTTCTTGGCGTTAGTATTAACGTATTATAAAAAAAACTTAAACTTGATATAACTTATTTATGAACCATATGAGAAGTGTGTATAAGAAAAAATTAGAAATAATTATTACAGTAGATAATTTACCAGCAATCAATTATAAATCTGTACGCACTATCTGTCTTTCACGTCCTCAAACTTCTTTAGTTCTTTTTTACATTTTATTACACTATTTGAGACGACTCTACCAAATTTTAAAACATACTTACATATTTGTGGTGTTTTTCTAGCTTTAAAATTTTAAGTATTTTTTTATCTTTGCTTTCATATGTTGTCAAGTTCGAAATAAATGTGCGAAGGTCACAACTGCTGTTGAAACAATAACAAATCTTTGAAAAATATTTTATAGAAAACAACAGTGCTTATTAAATAGCGTGGTTAAATAGCTTGTCATGCCAATAGTTTATGCGAATGTAATGTTTATGGACATACATACATACATACATACATACATACGATGGTTGTATTGCCGTCATTTTTTTAATACAATATATTGTTCCTTCTCGGGATAAGATTGTGAATTTATATAGTTCTCCTCTATCTTACGAAATAACTAGAGTTATTGTGATATGCAAAAGTATTATCTCGTATTTATGTTTAAAAAAATTTTAAAAACAAAAAATTAGCAAAAAAAAATAAATAGTCACTCTTCTTGGAATGAATCATCTAAAGGAATTTCCGACTGCGAACTAAATACAACGTGCACAAGAACATGCACATACACATGCATGTAATATATGCAGATGTCTAAATACATTTTTACATACTGTATGTTCATTTATGTATTTTTTCCATATTCGGCATTATCGAAAATTTTTAATACGCTCAAAGGCTTACAGTGAACCTCTCATAAGCGGACACTCACCGTCGCGGTATTTTTGTCCGGTTATAAGACGTGTCCGCTTATCAGGGGTACACATTTATTATTTTAAATACATATCTTCTGCATGTTATAATGCTAGGCTAGTGATTTGTGATTGAAAAAATTTATTAAGAAAAGATTTCTTTAACTTAGATCGGTTCAATTGGACCCCTTGAGCTTCAATATGGTTTTAAATGTTTTTAAATGCGACGAATTCGTTTCTAGTAAAATAGTATTTAAGGAATCAAGTACGTACAATTTCCATTTTTTCTTTAATTGATAAAATATTTTTTTTCTGTGGTATTTTGTGACTCTCAAGGTGACAACACGAGGTAAGCAAACAATTTTTGCAAATAAATTTCTATGCAATCTCCAACACATAAGTATGTACACGTATGTATGTTAGTATGTTACCACGGGAATCACAATTTTCATTGAAACAAATAGCAATCAGAGCTGAAAAATGAAGAAATACAACTAGGGTTGGTGAGTTTCAATGATGAATTAATTAAAATTAACGCTTCTGTCCGCTTATGAGAGGCTTTTTGCGCACAATTTTTTAATCTTTAGTGTCCGGGTTCGGTTAATAGACTGTCCGATTATGAAAATATATTCTGTACTGTAAAACTGATGAAAATGTGGATTCTACAGGAGATGTGCGATTCTATAGGAGGCGTCCGTTAGGAGAAGTTTCGCTGTAATTTTTTATCAATAAGTTATTAGTGTAATTGTCACAAAAGCAACAGGTTAAAACAGTCAATCTTATGGATTTAAATTTCGATTATTACTCAGGCACGTACAAGAAAAAAAAACACAAAATTATGTAAATTATGATCGGAAAATTTAAAATTTAGCATAATCATTCCACACAAATCCTTTTTATTCCACATTATCCTTTTTAAAATGTTATTATTTATTTTATGTATTATGAAAATATTTACGTATTTACTTATTTACATAAAACAATTATGAAGAATAATATTATGAAGAATAATCTATAAATATATCAAACAAAATCGGTCAGCAATTCACAACTAAGTACAGGGTGTCTGGTGGCAAATTTATATTTTTAAATACGATTATTTCAGAAAGTAATAAACGGTGCGGAGGGAGGGTGGCGCCGTTGGAATTATCGATTGTGCGGATTTGTCAGTCACGTTGTCGCAGTGGTCGAGTGAGCATCGGGAGTTCGCTGTGGACACATTTTTTAAGAGTAACGATTGGTACGTAATTGCTCGTCGACAATTTTGTTCAAAGTTCGGTATTCGGCGAATAAGTGATGAACCGAATGTAAATTTAATTCGTTCGTGGGTGCAGAGATTCCGCGCAACTGCTTCGGCTATGAATGCCCCACGAGCAGGGCCCAGTCGATCCGAAAACATTTAACTGGTTGAAAGCAGTTTACGTGAAAATCCGCGACTTTTATTACGGAAATGATCAGCCTCACTGGGACTTCCACGAGCAATTATTCATGAAATTTAAAAAAAAAAGCTGGATGACAAACTCTTTAAAAATAAAATCCGCATTTCCATTCTATCGTGTCAATTATTACGTTTTTTATTTAAGTTTGAAAATATAATTCTGCTACCATGACACCCTATATCTCACTGAACATACTGTACTTGCTCAAAAGCTTACTTTAGTTTTTATATTATTAATAGATTTATTTTACTCATTCTCTTGTATTTTATACCGATCATAAATTATTCATTTTTATTTTATAGTATTTAATCGAACTATATTTAAAAATTAAATGAATTATTTCCTATGTACAGCTCTTATCTGTTAATTGTTTATAGTATAATGAAAAGAAAAATGCAGAAAAAGTAAAATTTAAATGTTTTTGTGTTAATTAGTTGTCAATAACGTGATATGAACAAATTATGTCTTCACAGAAAAAATACTTCATAATTAAATAAAAGGCAATTATTAAAAATTTAATTAGTGATTGAATCGAATAAATCACAAACAATATTTTTACCTAAGAAGTGTATTTATCAACTAGTCTCAACTCTGCAACAAAACAACAATAGCAAAAACAACAGGCATTTTATTTATATAAAATATTGCGGTAAAAATATAATACAACATTTGGGGTATTCAAATGGCAGTCATAATAACATATGTTTTGAAATAATAACACGAAAAAATATGACTGCTGTGAACAACCCGTCATAATTTAGAGTACCATTTAAAAAAATCCATTCGGTTGATAAGAAAAACAAACACTTATAAGAAAAAACACATATAATACACTCGTAGTAAGTAATAACATACACTTAAACACTGGCTGCCAGCCAGATAAGTTACACAAACAAAATATTCTCACTTGTAGTATATTTTTAAATTAAGTATTTTTTCTTTCTTACTTATTTTTTAGTCATAAAAATGTAATTTAATATGAACATACAAAAGTGTCAATAATTTTTTATTCTTATATCATTTATAAGTAGCGGCGGTTTGTAAATATTTTAATCGCCGGCTCGACTGAAGAGTTTTACTGTACGAGTCAGATTTCTGGTGTTATTTTATGGTAAAACAATAGACTCGCTGTTCAAAAGGTCTTATTATTTTACGACTTTTTGTTTGAAGAACAACAACTTGTTTAAGCTATTATAAATTATTAAGACATTATGACAATACGACTTAATAGCACACCGTTTGAATACCCCAATTGTGTTAGTTTTTCTATCAGAAAATATTATTTTTGTTTGTCGCCAAACTTATAATAACAAAATTGTTGGTTACAAAATACAATATCACACATTGAGATGACAAAACAAATCACAGCTTTGGATCGTGGAGAGCACAGCAGTGAGATAAAAATAATGACGCGCCATGTACCAACCACCACAGAACCACCGAGCTATTAACGAACTAAAGAACCGTGGAAAGTTCCACGATGCAAGATCACTTAAACGGGATTGTTAGTAAATAGAGAAATATTTTGTAGACAGACGAAAAAAGCTTGCTCCAAAAATAAGAAACAGATATCGTAATATTGTCTAAAAGTATGTGTGTATTTCAGTACAATTCCTAAAAAACCTTAATAAAAACATATACATACTCGTACATACAAGGCAATGGCGTCCAAAAATGTAAAAAACTTTTGACAGCATTATGATGAAAAGACTACCCTGCACAAAATCAAAAGAAGAGTTGGTTTGACCTGATATGACTTGTGACTTTTGTAGAGCTCTCGTTGAAATGTTCACTTGATCATTCAGCCGAGATACCAGAAAATTTGTTCACGTAGAGTACATACAGCATCAATCATTCATCGTATTTGTCGCAGGAATATTTCCATAACTGGTTAAAAGTGAAATTCATTTATAAAGGTAAATCATAAATTTAGTGCTATTTTTCTGCCCGAAGCTGTGCTTATATAAATGTCAAAAGTTCAACGATTTCTTTGACGTCACAAACGCTTGAAATAAAACGGAAGTCAGTTAAAAATTCAACAAACTTGTTTACTTACTGGGGCAGTTCAACACGATTTGATACTCGTATTTCGTGCTGTAGGTGAGAATTATAAAGTTGTGGACTTCTTTAAACTAAACAATTTCAATAAATAAATGTACAGATGTATATATATGTATATATATATATATATATACATACATATGTACATAAGTACGTAAGTAACACCATAAATATCATTGTCAAGTTTATTATAAAATAGTTGTTTACGAAGAAATGTATTAAAGTGATTAGCTTCCTCGTGTATGATTAAAAGTGGTAAGATTTTGAGGTTTTTTGTTTTTACATATTTCACTTTATTATTTTCATAAATTTTTTTTCAACATCTTTATTATGTTATCACTGGTCTTGTTGATAACAGACGCAGCGATAAAAATATTAACCACCATTGAACGAACCAACGTAATTCAAAGTTTATTGCTAATGATATATGTATATAATGTACTATATATTCATACATATCCATACGTATAAGTATGTAGTTTTAATTGGTGTGGTGAAATAAATGTATGTACGGACACAAGTATGTATATGTGTTAATAGATGAAGTCACGTTCGCTTTTCTTGTACTAAATACATATGGCGAGGTGTTTCATACTTCTAAGCAAAAAGAAAAAAAACCCATATTAAATATTTTATGAATAGAAGTACAGGCAGATTCATCACTGGTGATAAATAGTACTCTTCCTCTCTCTCTCACTCTCTCCCTCTCTCACACATACAACACATTTATTTTAGTAAAAAGAATACTGCGCCAATTGTCACCCGACTGTAACATGCCCTTTAGCAGAAAAATTAACAGCAACAAGACAGAAGGCCGATCTATCTACTCAATATTATTTCGCTTTTGAAATAAAATTTTCTTGCGAAAAAACAATTAACTGCAGACAATATATTCACGAACAAATTTTGACACCCTACAGCCAATAACATTTTATAAAATTTGAGTTCTTATGACAATGTTTGAGTAAGAATGTTTCATTCAGCAAAAATAATATTCAAGGAAAAAGTTTTTCTTTTATGTAAGCTTGACAATAGCTATGATTTACATTTTAAATAAAATATTGAGAAAATTTGATAATTATAATGCCAATAACATGACTGCCAAAATAACGTCGCGGAACGGAATCTAAAGAATTTGCAAACAAAAAAGAAATTTAAAAAAAGGAATGACTTACATCTCTCTGGGTATTTCTAGATGATGTTTTAACTTAAATTGTTTTCTTAACTTTAATTATTGATTGTATTTTATTCAAAATAATAAAATAAACTGTATACTCACTGAACACATTTAAAACAGTTGATTATGTGCAGAAAGCACTAAAGACTATCGATGAAAATTTTTCTCATTGAAATACAGTGAATATAGAGTTGTCATTATTTTTTTTAATTTTCCAGGCACGTATGATCCCAGTGGCAGTGGAAGGGTTAAAATATGTTCCCTGCTGGCTGATCATATACTCGTATTATCGGTCAAATAGTAGACGATTGTTTTTAATTGCTTTCAATAAAATTTAAATTTTTCACACATGAAAAAGTTATATCGAAAATCTGAAAGTCTATACAAAATAGAATTTTGCTCACAGTTAACATCATCGCATTCACCAAATCATTGATAAAAAATTTAGAATATTTGACAAACGTTTGCCTCGCACAATTAATTCTACATATTTGTGTAGCGTGCACATTTGCTGTTGCTGTTTTGTCTGACTAGCACGCAGTGGGAGAGAGTGTGTATGCATAACGAACCATACGTCCAATTATTTGTCTGGTTGACTGTGCGTCTACATTAACAGTTTACTAAAGTGCTTAGATAAGCAGGTAGCTAAAAACATGCTTGAGTATCTGCCTGAGTGTGTGTGTGTGTGTTGATATGTGATTTGTATGTCGGCATTTATGTCGTATTTTTAATATTGTCGTGTGGCTTTTAGCTGGCATTCGTTGCGTCTCGTTGAAACGATTTAGCTGAGGAACCTGTCGATCAGTCTTCAGTCGTCTGTTATAAGCCCAACGGTAAAGAACTCTACAGATTTCCGCTCTCCCGCCAGTGTTACAGTTGCTGGTTTGCTATTAAAGATTTCTTAAATCGCACGAGATTTGTTCGGCATTTTGCACATCCGTTAATATTTTTACGTGCCCACGAAAATACGTTTGCACGCTCTCTTAATGTGTGTACATCTCTTGAACAGCAAAATTAAACCACTCACTAAACATTTAGTACACTCATACCAAAATTTAATGATTTGCGAAGACATTTTATCAAGCTGCTTATAGAACACTTGTTTCATACGTTCGTTGATCGTTGAAGAGGCAAGACGCTTGAATTGGCAACGGAACGGTTGGAAAAAGAAAATAAATAAAATTGTACAAATTAAAAGAAATTGATAAGAACTGAACGTTAAATTACGTTAAAAAATATTATTTCGAAAAAGGCAAATGAAGACATAATTCTTAACGTGGCCTAAATTAGCAAAAAAAAAGTGAAGTGTTATTATAAAACTAAAACAAATCAATTATTTATTTGCAAATACTGTAAATAGAGAACTTAAGTTAAAATAAATAAAATTGCAAAAATGGTTACTGGTGTTTGTAGTCCAGCAATGACAGCCAATGTAATTGGTGCACCTACATCTCATCTTCCCAAGGTGACACCCGCTAAAAGCGACCGTCGTGTAAGTATTTCGAACAGCGTAGTCCACAAAAAAAAAATTGTTTAATTAGTTACTTTTTTATATAAAAGTTCTGTAAAACAAAAATGCACCCCCACATTGTGTGCCACTAACCAGCACCATTTGTGGTGTCTGGCTGAGTTGTTGTATCCGCTTGAAATCTTTTTTGGTTTCTTGTTTCAACATCTGTAGGTAGACAGTTTTCCCCCACAAGCCACATCAGGCCTTTCATGGTAATGCCGATAATACTTTTCAATAATAAATAAATGAACAAAATCAATGAGTGACTTAAATAAATGTATGTATAGTGAGTGGCTGTGTTAAGTGCCTGAACCCAAAATTGGCTAAAACGAGTAAACAGCGGCGGCAGTAACTAGCGGCCAACGCACTTCCACAAAATTATTAAAATAAGTATGGAAAAAAGTGAAATGTTTTTTTTAATTGGTTTGTATTAACTTGATTCAAAAAGTTTTGGCGTCATTCTGATGTGTGGGGCACTTCCATAAATGATGAATGTGAATGGAGCGTGTGCTTTTTTTTAAACCCCACAATCAAAACGTTGATTCATACATTCATTCACAAAACCAACATGATTTGAATTCACTATTAAGAAACAACAAACAAACAAACAAATAACCGTCCACAATATTTAGCCAACGCATTCCATGGCAATTAAGACCAAAGTAATTGGTTTAATTTTTGGCCATAAAATACTACGTGCCACGATTAGCTGCTTGCTGCTGCTGATTATGATGATGACTTCACCTTATGCCAGCTGTTTTTCTTTCGTGGCATGTGCATGCAAATATAGAAAAACCTACTCGCTCAAACAAAAAAAAATGTTGTTTATAACAACGCGGCGCACAAAATATCCGTATATGGCCGCCTTCAAATATTGCCAAAAAAAACAACTTTTAAATTATAAGTTTTCAATTTTTATTTGGCATCCAACGACCTTGTTGTTTTCATTTAAACCTTTTCTCTTCTTCGCTCTCTCTCATGCTCATTTCAAACGTCTAATGGTCAAGTCACATGCCACTATTTGTGTAATTTCTTATTTTAGGATGGACCGACCGACCACAAAGAAATATTTCTTGCTTTGGTATTTTTCTTTTTTAATCACACGGCGTTTTGCTATTTTTAATTTTGCTAAAAACATTCAATGTATAAAAATATCGCACGCGAGTAACAAATTTTCGTATTGGCTTTGAGCCATAATTGTTTTGCTTACCAATTAAAGAGCGATCGTTTGGTTATTTAGCGTGTGCCGCCGTCGTCCTCGTTTTATATGTATGCAAGTGTGTTTGTATATGCACCCATTGCCATTAAGCACCCTCAATCGGACAAACCCCGCCACGAAAACTAACTGCCACCATCCGCAGCTTCCCAATTTAGAATTGTTTAAAAACAAAAATAAAATTTTTAGCATCACCTTTGAGTTATTTTGGTTCGAAAAACAAAAACCAAAAGTGTTTGCCAGTGTGTGAGAGTGCGATGCTTAATTTCGCCGAAGATATTTTTTAACAAAAACATTTTTATAAAAATAAAAAAAAAACAACAACAAAACAGGCATTTGTTGGTATTTGTTATTGATGACGCCAAACTTTGTGCGTCTTGAAAAAAATCTTAAAAATTCCGCTCCTCATATGAGGTCAACTATACTTTTTCTTATCGTTAGAAATATTTTAGAATTATTTTTGAAAATATGACTAAATATCTGACAACTTTTCAATTTTGTTAACGACACAAAATTTTTCACAATTATTTTTATCACAAAAGTCACATATTTAACAAAGACTTTTTTTCTTTTTGCATTTTACAGTCTAATAAACCCATTATGGAAAAAAAGCGACGTGCCCGCATTAACAATTGCCTAAATGAATTAAAAACTTTAATATTAGATGCCACCAAAAAAGACGTGAGTACTTTACACAAACGCTATACAAAATATGCGCACTAAAGCCTAAAAATAATCAAACGGCTTAAAGTAGCAATATTATTAGCAAAGCTAAGTACTTGCGAAAATTGACAGCACATTTTGTTTTTTTTCTTTCCAGCCTGCTCGTCATACAAAATTGGAAAAGGCTGATATCTTAGAGAAGACGGTGAAACATTTGCAAGAATTGCAACGTCAACATACTGCCATGCAGCAGGTAGCTGATCCCAAAATTATTAATAAATTCAAGGCTGGTTTTGCCGACTGTGCCAATGAGGTAAGCCGCTTTCCTGGACTAGAGCCCGCTGTTAAACGTCGTCTCATGCATCACTTGCAGAACTGCATTAGTGGCGTCAAGACCGAATTGCATCATCAGCAACGGCAAGCGAATAGTAGCGCTCCATTAACGGTCCAGCAACTGCATGCACAAATCTTACCTTCTCCACCCTCATCGCCCGAGCAAGATCATCATCATCCAGTGCAGTATCAGTATCTGATGACCTCTCAAATACAGCAAACACCACACGGCTACTTCCTGCCAAATGGTTTGCGAGTAATGCCCACCAAATTAGCTAATGGCACAGTTGCCTTAGTGCTGCCACAAAATCCGAATCAGCTGCAGCAGCAACAACCTGCTACCGCTATGGCAAACGCTAACGGTGGTGCTCAACATCCAAATATTTTGGTGCCCATTCCGTCACGTACTGCATCTACAGGATCGGCTTCCTCAAATAGTTCATATGAACAAACCTATCCCAGTCACTCCGCCAGGATGCATTTTACTCCTCCCAGTCCATCCAACTCCCACGAAACTATGGATTACAAAACCTCTGTTATACAACACGCCTCCGCTCTACAATACAACAATAACAGCAACCAACAGCCCTTGGCTTTGGTAACCAAAAAACATATCAAAAAAGAAGAACAACATTGGCGTCCCTGGTGAGAGTTTAAGGCCAGTTATTAGGGTTTGTTTAGAAACAAAGTGTTTTCCAAAAACACCAAGCCTTCTTTTCAACTCGCAATACCGAAATAAATGATCGGCCTAGTGGCTGATAGATCACTATAAAGTGATTTATAATGAAAAAGGGTCACAAAATCAAGATCATTCAGGGACATTAGCAAAAAGTGGAAAATTTGCTTTTTAATTTTAAAATTTTCAAATAAATTATACCATCTTTAACTTCACTTACTTGCAAAAACAGTAAAATATGGCTTAGTGGACAAGGGTTGAGAAAAAAAGAACTAAAAACTTAAGAAAAGTTTTACTTTTAACTTGCATGCCAATCACACACACACACACACACACACACACACACATACATACATACACTCACAAGAAAAAGCATCTATGGTACAAAAGCACTTGAACATTTTCACTAGATGAGAAAACGTTAAATATCACAAGTCATTTCATCAAAAACTACAACCGAGCAAATGAGCAACTAACTTAAATCTCTCTGTAATATAGCGGCTGGTCGGAGAGCCTGCCAGGGGTATATAATTTACGCTCAATCTATGACTCATTTAAAATTGTCCTTTTCCCAATATTACCCAATATCCTTTTAGTTTATTATTATGTTATTTTTCCTTCTCTAGTTTGTATATTTTTTTACGTATGTATGTATTAATAATAATTTATTTAGTGAAACAACTACCTCATATTAAAAAAAAACTTAGTATTATGTGTTTATGAAATTAAAGAAAAAAAACTGTTATTTTATTGACAATAAAATCAACCAGTCTTCCTTATGAATATTTTCTACTAAAAAAGTTTGATTAGAAACAAAAGAAATGTTATTAAAAAAAGAAAGAAAGAAAAAAAAAACACTGTAAAACTCAATTTTTTATTTTTTAAAACAACAATAATTGATTGTGAATAATACAAAGTGATAAGAAAATATGTCTGTTGAAAAGAAGAAAACTTTTTTTTGAAATTTTAAAATTAAGGGAAAAAATTGAAATAAATTTTTATTACCAACCAACCAAATCTGTACAAGTGCTTTTTTATTTATTGAAACGTTTATGTCACACGAATGTGCGAGAGCTTGATCAAAGTAGGTGCTGTCAGTAATTTGAGGCACATAGAATCCGTCATACGTTTTACGTCGACTCTTCCAACTGACATTAACGTAGCGTACGGATGAGGTTCGCACAATTCGTTGACGGATATTGATTCATAGCCAGTGTTGCCACCACCAATAAAATGTCTGCTAGCAAAATTTGTTTAATAAAATGTTAAAAAATAAATAAAATATCACAATATGTTTTTAATTTCTACTGCGCTACCCACGGATTTTATAAAAAAAATATAGATAAAAAATTTTATTTCAATTTAAAACAAACAAAACCAACCAAATATTTTGTATTTCATTACGGTATTATTTATTTTCCTTCTGCTACAGCAGATTTGAATATTTTGTTGCAACAGAAACGATTTTTTTTATAAAACAAAAGCGTGTTGACAATGTTGCGCAATTAACGTGATATAAAAGCTGATTTTAAAACTTAACAAGTAAAATATATAAGAAGTTATACATTTAATATTATTTAGGGTGAAAAAAGTATCCAAAACGCAAAATATAGTCACATCTCCATATTTAAAAAAAAAATTAATCAATTTTGGTTGAAAACAACCTAAATCGGCAACGCTGCTCAACGTACGTTACAAGTGAAAAGTTTTATAACTTTCATAGCTTGTTTCAACGGAGACGTACTGAATGTGAAAACATGTATTTTAACTTAGTTGTCAGTTGAAATAAGCAAAGTATGAAATATGACGGATTCTATATGCCGCGGCCTTTAAACTGGCGTAGAATCATAAAATGAGAGCACAAAATGTAACTCCGTGATACGAAGATCAACAATTTTAGCAAGACTGTAGCACTATATAGCCGCATATTCCAGATTGTATTCTTATGCTAAAAACAATGGTACAAATTTGCGACTGAATGCGCCAATCCACACCCTGCAAAAACAGACGATACAAACATTGCAGCATCCAGTTTTTGGCACTTCATACTGAAATCCTGTTATGCCAGTTGACGGCTGATATCTAAAATATAATTTTTTTTTTAATTGTAGTTAATGGTATGCGCAATCCAGGGCTGGTCACACGTGTTCTGTATTGTTTTGTTACCAAATGGTCGCACTCCTAGCAATCGAAAATCGAACGGAATTTAAACAGAAATTGCAAACGCTCTCGAGTGTCGTAATTAACCCTCGACCTTTTAAATAAAATAACATTTTTTATACTGAACAACTTGGCATTTCGCCTAAAAATAAGTAAGTACTAAATAATTAAACCCTTAGATCATTCAATTCCAATACCAATGCGGGAATAGAATTAGACTTGAGTGCAACGAAAAAAAGTTTTACAGGTAACCCCTGTGCAGCAAGGTACTTGCACAACACGATCAGTTTTATATAGCACGGCATTTATATGACATTGAAGCATATAACGCGATTTAAGAATTGTAAGCATTGCTGCACAACACGCATTGTATAATGTACACATAAACTACAATATGTGAAATGTATTAACAGCCATTAAAAAACCTCTCAAATACAAAGCGCTATTTTTATATACTCGCATTTGTACATAGGGAATTCACCGTAAAGCAGCTAAAAACGTATGTAAATATGAAATGTTTTCCTACGCAGCGTTTTTTTCGAAACATATCCCAATTTTTTGTACGAGTCCCATATTTTGTATAACTCGGTGGTTTTATTTTTGGAACCAAATAAATTTTTTTGTCCAGTTCTTTGATTCATACAATACGAATTCGAATTTCCATGGTACGAAATTTTTCCAGAACGTACTTAACGTGTTATTCGGGGGTTAGCTTAACACATTATCGTTTGTAAACTTTTCAGTTTTTGAAATAATTTTGTCTCCTTTTTCAAGTTTTTTTTATGTGGAATAGTAGAAACGCTTAATGCAGAATGTTGGTTTCGCATGTGAGACATTGATATGATATTCTGCAATTCGTGCTTTGCATTTGAATACACACATTTTAAAATAAATTAAACATTTGAAGGGAACCCCCTTTCAAAGAGCTCTGCACAATCAGCAAGTTTTCCTTGTGGAAAGATTCGAAAGTCAGCATTCACAATGAACAATTTTCTACTCTTTCAACAATCTCAACATACAGCATTTGCCCATCTCCTATTGCTTTTCCCTTTTTATGACAAACATAACGATGTGTCATTTAATTTTATTAGCATTAAGTGACCTTGAACGATTACACAGGTCAACACGAATTCAATGGCCTGGATTTTCTAAGTCAATTTGTGTACATTTGGTACTGAGGTCCAATGCCCATAAATTACTTTCGAGATATCAAAACCATGGAGGAAAGATATCAAGCCGATGGGATGGCCATATGCTGGAGCTTACAAAGTTTTTCTCAAGAGCTCCTCTGCTCATTTTTTGTAACTCGATTTAAAATAAAGAAAAATTCGAAAAAAAATTAGCACTGTACCACTGAATTATGAATAAATTCAGAACTTATGAAATGATTTTAATGAAATAGGGCCCATTTCACTTGTAGCATATGATGTTATCAGAATTAGAAATAAAATTTAAGAACAATTTATATATTACATTTCAAGCTCAACGGTTCGTCTTTATGTTTATTTGTTATACTTCGATATTTCGTTAACCATCGGTTAACATCTTCAGGAAATTTTTATTATTCTTTATAAAATTTTTTCTTTTTGAAATTTAATATATAAATTCTTATTAAAATAAAAAAGGTTAAAAAATAAGTATTAAAAAAAATTTAAGAATATCTTTCTAAATATCTCCTAAACTATAAGACTGTTCAAAAATTAATTATTATATGGTTTAATGGTTTTTCTCTTCCATTTCTCAAATAAATGCAAATTATGTGATGCAGCTGCCTCTTTTTTCTACACAACGGAAAATCTCGAGTTACAGTGTCAATTCCTTAAAAAAAAAAGTAATTTGTGGGCACTGGAGTTCAGTAACAAATGCCTACAAATTGACTATAGAACTTTAGACCACAAGAAAAATATTTTCATTTTGTTGGTCTGTGTTATCGAAGAATTCGAAATTACAGCAATTGAACGAAAAAATATTTATTTCCTGTTAATTACAATATGGTAGATAAACATTCGTACACAAATGTAGGTATGTATATATGTATGTATATGTATGTATATGTGGCGAACGATTTAGAAATCATACAAATTAATGAAATAATAAAAGTGTAAACTAATTTATTATTTAATTTGTTGTGATCCCTTTTTTTAAAGGCTGCTGTTCTCTTACCGTCGTTAATTGGGCCCACCAATTTTCATTTCAACAACAAATTAATAATATACGATTTTTTCCAGGGACCAGCAAACATTGAAAATAAGAGTGGAGGAAAATTATAATTCAATTTAAAAATGTTAAATATTTATGAAGCAGCGTTAATTTAAATCGGAGTCCATTATTTGCGCATCGTAAGTACTTAAGTATTTAAAGAAAGTCTTGACTTTCATTCGAATTTATACATTTTTAAATGTGAAATACATAATATTATCTTTTTCTTTATTTCATTTCTTATTTTTTTTTTCTCATTGGGTTTCAGTATGTTGATTTTATCGAAATGAATAATTTGAGAGTTCAATGTGCTGACAATTTTAGAAATTATACTCGTATATTGAAGGTTATTTAATTCAATTATTTTTTGCTTTGAATTTGTTTTGTGTAAAATATTTTTCATTAAAATCATGAACAATGCAGGGCCCAACGGGGTAAAAAAAGCTGCGCAAAGCTGCATTAGTCTAAAATTTTGCATTAAAGGGTTCTTTCACTTTCCTTATGACGAGTGTTCACATTTAATCGATTAGTCTCAGTTTAGATGGGCGAACACATATGGAAGGGAAACATTTAGTTGGGTAGCAGCATATTACGGGTGGGGAAGAGAGCATCGTTTTTATGCTCGGTACACGGCAATACACTTTGTTCACATTTTCTTTGCTTACAAAAAAAAAAAAAAATACTAATAATAACAATGAAATGTCGCCGGCAACATTTTCGTCTGTGTGAACGCGAATGTAAAAACAAAACTGAATTCCAAATGGTTTGCTTTCAAATGTTCGCCCTTCTAAATTCGGACATAATCGTTTGACTTATTAATTTGCGTTTGATTTTAAATTAAATTAAATTATTTCTTAAGATTTATTCACAACATTTTCATAATTTATTACATGCACGTGAATAATTCGCGGACTCGTCAGTAGTCTCAAAAAGTCTATTGTGTTTTGCGTGAATCTGCTGAATATATCTTGTATATAAAACATGTAGTCGGTGCTATTTTTTTTTATTTATTAAACTGTTGAATTTCGAGGAACTTTAATTTTATAGATCAAAGAGTTAAATTTAATATTTTCTTTCATTGTTATTCTAACCTTGAATAATTCTGTATGTTGGGATGTTTGTACAGTAGGCTCTCGATAATCTGAAATTCAAGAGGCCAGAGAAAATGTAGAACTTTTCAAGAGATCAAATTACCAAGATTGATGGATTAATTAAAGGCAAATAAATTTTTTTTAAAATTTAACTGCTCAGAAATTAAAGCATACCATCTTGAATTATTTTTGCAAATGAAAAGGCATATTGAACAACTCAATTTAGAAATTGCACTTCAATAACATCTTATAAATTTCATTTTAATTGATATATTTATACAAATATGTATGTATGGACAAAAATTTGCAAGACTCACATCTCTAAATTTCGCTTTTTCCACATAATGAATATTTTTGCATTTCTAAAGTTTATGCAGAAATTAGATGTTCTAACAAATATTCAAATTACTTTCTTGAACCTTCTTATCAGCAAATATGCTTTTCAATTTTAATTTTTGTCATTAAGAAAAAAATCGTCTGAAAAATCCAGACGACATCAAGTCACATTTTTTGATGTTCTTAAAGCGCCTGATAAGAAATTGTAAGGACTCTGCTTTTGCTTAAATTATGAAATTTAAAATATGATTAATTTTTTGTTTTAATTAAAAGTAATACGTAGGAAGAATAAGGATTTTCAGAGGATTTAAAAAATCCAGTCATTCTTTGTATTGTATATTTGATGAAAAAAAAAAAAAATTTTTAATTGTAATTTTCACGCCTTCTATCGGCGTTTTTAACGTTTTTTTTATGCATTTTTTCGACTAATCCATACTCATTCATATACATAGCCTTTTAAGGTACTGCAGTATTTATTACAGTTTATGGCCACAAAAATATAGGTTTTTCCATTCATTTCCATTTTACAATTGGGTCATTCCAACGGTCATAATGTCACATTGTCATAATGTCTTAATATTTTACAATGGTTTAAAAAAGTTGCTGTTGTGTTTCAAACAAAAAGTCGTGCATTGCATTAATATAACACTAGAAATCTGATTCGAACGGCTGAAACTCTTTAGTCGAGCCGACGATAATACTTATAAGCCACCAATACCCATAAATTATATAAGAATAAACAATTGTTTAGAAATTGTTCACACTTTTATATGTTTACATTAAATAACATTTTGACGACTTAAAAATAAGTACAAGTGAGTAAATTTTGTTTGTGTAACTTATCTGGCTGGCGGGTACTGAACGTTTTGCCACTAGCCATCGTCCAAGAAATAGATCAGCTGTTTTAGGTTATATTCATTTAAAATATCAAAAGAACAATTTCGTAATTTTAATTGAAAATGGAAATTTTCCAAATGGTTTTTTCACTTTTTTTTTATTATTATTATTATAAATATTTATTTGTTTCTTATCAGCTGATGGAATTTTGAAATAGTACACTAAATTATGACGGTTAGTTTGCAGCAGTCATATTTTATCGTGTAATTATTTTAAAACAATTCAATTAATTATTACCACAGAATTCCTCAGAAAGAAATAACCATTTTTCAAGCCAATGGTATTTGTATAAGGAATTTATATAATTAATGGATTTATAACACTTTTACGGCATAAAGCAAGATATCGCTAAATAAACATTTGCTTATTTGTGTGGAAACACCCATAGGTGTAACAGAAATTTGTAGTAAAAAACCAGTTGAATGCACAACGACGACAGCAGCAGCCATAGACGATATTCATTATGATGATGTTGTTGTTGATGATGATGATGATGATGAATATGACGATGTTAAGGCGGCATCTCATAAGTTCATTGAATTTCCCTACGCATCAAATTCGCATAAGCGGTGGCGGCGGTTAAGTGGCCGTACGAATGAATACTTGTGTGGTTGATGACAGAGTCAATGTGTGTGTGTTTTTGTTGTTGTTATTTATCGGTGAATGCTGCTTTTATTCTGAAATTATTCTGGCATTTGAATCTAGTAGGCTGATTGTATTTGCACTTTTTACAATATATTTTGTTTATACATGTGATTTTACTGTTTTAATTTTGCGCAAACTGTTGAAGCGATACTTAAATGAAGTCATGCAATTCAGCAATGAAATAAATCGCTGTGTTGAAAGTAAGTAAATGAAAAACAAAAAGTTGTAATTTACACACATACAAATACATACATACATATGTACATGTATGTTTGTATCTATTTATCAAAGTTTAGTCAGAATTTAGTATGCAACTTACATATTAGTACGTATAAAATAAAAAGTATTACCGAATTTTAACACTGAATGAAATAAGACTTGCCAGTTTGTATGTGTGAAGATGTTTAGTGAAATTTCTGTTTTTCGACTACATAGTATGTATGTAATATATTATTTATAACTCAAATGAAGGACACTTATTTAAATGCATTATTAATATGTATATGAAATGCTCTGAAACACCGATTAAGAAATCTCATCAGTTATTGTAGTGAAACAGATTAAAACCTTTGCTGGGAATCCGGCTCATAACGCTTGTTGCAAGTGAACTAGCCACTACCAAATCTTACTAGTTCTGTGCCACTTGTACTCAGTCGGGATTATTTGCGGTTTTATAGTTGAACATTGTCGTCAATGGCTCATGAGCGACCGATTTTTTTTCTGAAGAAAACAAGGAGGAAAACAAAACAAAAACATAAATCAAACAATATCTATCCTCCTTCCCATAACCTAATTTCCTAGTTCCAGCACAATGCATCGCATGTGTAGGGGTCATCCCCTAAGTGCCGGTCCAAGTCAAAAAAAAAAAAAAACAATAAATGTAAATTTCTGTTGCGGAAAGTTACTGCCTGAACCATGATGTCATACGATATCGGATGGGCGCTTAATTACTGTCAAACAAAAACAGCATTTCTGAATGTTATTAAGCTACGACGGATTATGAGTGACATCGAGTGCTCTTCGATTAAAAAAGTCGAAATTCTTTTTCAAATTATCGTGCTCACTCACAAATGATTCAACAATTTATTCAAATATAATTTTGGTAACTCATTCCACATTCGCATTGTTTGTTGACGACATTTCCAAAATTTTATCGAAAATATAGTTGCCAACTACTTCCGGTGGTCCTAATAGCCCATGGAAGAAATAACGTTGCCGTATACCCGCCAATGAGGATGTGTTAAAAATAGGTCCAACTTAGAGCTTCATTTATTTCACGATTGAGTGTGTCTGTTTTTTTTAAGTAATTTTTCTATTACCAAATGTTTGTTTGCTGACCATAGTAATTGAACGCTTCATTAGCCAACCGCATGGATAAACAAGAAATGGCCAACCACCGTCCTAAATATTCATATACGCTCATACATTCATACAATTAGCTTTCAACGTGTAACACCGTGAACATTCAATCAATGGGGGGAAAAAGAAGAGTAAATAACGTATTTCTATTTATATTTTATAGACACTGTGTCGACATACTGCATCGGCATGTGTATCAGAGTACGTAAATGTAATGAATGTAAAGAGTGTGTACACGTAACAATAGAGATTGCAGAACATCAACATCAAGGACCGGTGGTGGAGGACAAAATTCTTATTCAGTTCAGTCAATCATTATAAATGAAATGTATTTACGGAAAAGTTTTTTCTTTCAATCACAATTATCGGAAGTTAGTATCTCTGAAAGTTATAAACATTTCAATATGAAGGTAATTTGATAATTAGTGGTTGCATATTCCGGCAGGCCTAAAGCTGCCACAGTCAGGCTGTCAGATGTGACAATGGAAAATTTACAAGTAAAGACACGAATATATAAAAAAAAACATATACATATACTAAAAGAAAAAAGTAAAAGTGCCCAAAAATAAATTGTGCAATGTTCCCAAATATGGGGCCACAATAGTTCGAAGAAATCTGTGCGATTATTCAACTGTAATTGTATTCGATATTTTTATATATTTTATTTACGTTGGACCAGCAGACCCCTACACAAGCGATGCATTGTGCTGAAACTAGAGGAAAGGGATAGTGGGAGAGATGACAGAAGCTGAAGCTTCACTATCTTACAACTTTGCTTTTGTACTTATTTTACTACAGCAGTGCTGCAGCGCCTCTGATGTCAATTTTGAAGATTTGTTTTAGTAGCCATTTTTAGTAATTATTTAACTTCGCTGATGGCACACAATACCGGCGAAGTAGGGCGCTCTGATGTGCCTGTTGATTGCTATCAGCTGAAGCCGGTACTGTTCAGTGACCAGTGACTATGACTTCGCCACTAAAACTGTCCGACAATAACTGACACAAAGCCATAATTTAGCCTGAACGCAGGACTTTTTAATTTTTTAGTCAACGTGTGGACTACTTTAAACATCGCCATACTTATGTCGCCAAAAACATCAGAATTTCCCACTACTTTCCATTTACACTGTGACTTTTTACAAAAAATCTATTGCAGGGTTTAATTCTTTTCTACTATTATTTATATATGTTTGTTATATGGATTAGCTGGTCGAAGATGTTTTAGGGGTTTTTGTATAAATACATATATAGAATTGTGAATAAATGAAAACACAGTTACATAATTCTGTTTTACTGATACAAACAAAACGGAAGCCAGTGGAAAACATTAGGATCTGATAGATATTATTACACTTTTTCTAACACACCT
Source organism: Dexiosoma caninum (assembly GCA_963924685.1). Lineage (NCBI taxonomy): Eukaryota > Metazoa > Arthropoda > Insecta > Diptera > Tachinidae > Dexiosoma > Dexiosoma caninum. The sequence continues at coordinate 39,626,130 of OZ004729.1, read as the reverse complement.
CATATTGGCAATTGGGAAAAAAAAATTGTTTGCAACAGATTTCCATAAACGGGTCTGTAAATTCAGGTACTGTAAATTCACATAAATTGTCACAAGCGACAACTTGTGGTACGCGCTATATTTGCTGATATTTAAAATTTTTAATTCATTCAATCTTTCCGTTTTGAGGTGATGCGACTGTCCCCCACTAGGAAACTGAGTAGTAAACCAATCACTTCAATTCTACTGATTTACTTACATATTTCAGCTATAGTGTGCGTGTATCTTTTATTGCTTTATTATTCACACTGGCAGTTTAAAAATAAAAAAGGTCGTTTTCCTTAGCATTTTGTTTTTATTAAAATATATCAGTCAATGACTAGCAGGTATTATTGATGGTCATGGCCACGCGAACGAACGTGCTGTGATGATCAAAGAGTGTGAATGAGTACGTACGTTTGTTACAAACAGATCTCTTGTCTTGAACTTCATTAAATGAAATAAATATCGAAAAAAACGAAAATATTTTTTATCCGACTGCTAGTAAGTAGGTTCTTCAATAATTGTAATTTTTCACTCATAAGAATTCACGCAAAAGTGCCACTTTTTGAATTAAAAACAAAAAAAAAATATTTTTGTTTTATACGCAAAACTCAAAGTAACTAAAAATACCCGAAAACAAGAAAAACAAATTAATTAAAACTGATCACGTTTAATAGGCTGAATATTATTTAAACAAAAAATATTTTACCAGCAGACGTTAATGAGCAACTCATTTACATAAACAATTTAAGACACTGTTGAAGCATTTGATTTGGAAATCATTTTATTTGAAACTATTTAAGCACTACAATTTGTCATGCTACCGAAATTAAAAATAAACAAATAAAAATATGACAGCAACCAAAAACCCTGCCCAGTCAGCATTTTAATTAATTATTGATCATATTCGAGTCTTTTTTTTATTCTTCTTCGCATTAAATTAATCATTTATGCGCGCGTTTCTGAATCGAAAACGACTGTTTTGTCGGGAGAAAATGGTACCCTAGATACGACTCTTCAAAACGAGTCTTTTATGACTCGCGTTTCTGACTCATTTTCGAGGCAGTTTGCAATTTGGTGATTTCTGCCAGTTTGGTGATTTCTGCCAAAACAATCTTCCAAATGCTGACTGGGTGTAGTTGTATACACATGAAAAACACAAACAAACAAAAATAAAGATCGTTTATCTAGTTCCTCTGTTCTCTCTCTCTCTCTGTCACTCTCTGCATAAGATTGCTTAACAATTATTTAGTTGAACGAACTTTATGTGCCGAATTCAACACATTTTTAAGCGGAAATTCAAACAGAACCATGCACATGCGCCTCAAATGCTTTTCAATGTCAGCCAATGCAAATCAAAAGTTTGTTGACATACGCTACTCGTAGTGTGATGCGTATGGACTTGTGTCCACATATGTAGCACATGTGTAGGTACATAAAGAGTATTTCCCTAAGGACCAACAGCCATGAAAGTTACGTGATGACAAATTATTATAACAACGTCAAGGTAAAATTAGGGCAACATCAAGGTATATTAATGCAAGCTTCGCGCAACGGCGAATTTATTAACTCGCCTCGCTGGTCGAACGTCAAAGTTTTTGTAAATATGTGTGTAAAAATATAACATAACCTAAAAAGTATATTTAAATATGTGTAATATAACTTGAATTTAAATTAATTATAACAAAAAGCTATTTATTTTGCTTTTTTATTATTATATTATTGTAATTGTGAAATTATTCACAGTCACTTTTCTTAACTTTTTCGCAAAAGTAAACAAACTTTGACGTTTGGCCTGCAAATACGTTACAAATAGTTGAATCAGCTGACGACCGAAATAGCTAACGAGTTTACCTGGTAATGCATGTTGTCTTGGGTAACATTAAATTTATGAGGCAAAGAAATGCCTTCAACAAACAGCCAAAATTACGGCCTCTACCTGAAGCAGAAAGGAAACAAAGTGTGGGATTTTACAAAAATAAAAATTGCCACAAATTCATGGAATTTAAAAATTCCGGCGATTTGCGTAATTGGTTATTGATTTTTAATGCATAAAATATAAAAATGTAACTAAAATGGAATGTTTGAATAAATAATGATATACATACATATACATATATGTACGTTTGTATGTACGTTATATAAGGGAAGCTCGTAGCATCGATTATAACAAAATTTTCAACAGGGTTAAAAAATAATTTTCGAAATTCTGAACTATTTTCGCAGTCGCGAATCCACTATGAATCCAAATTAGCATCTTCGGGTAAATTTAATTGGTGGCGTATAAACAACACGATGAATAGTAATAATGGTGACCACTCCACATTTGAAGATATACAAACAAACAAAAATTCCATTAATAGTTGAAGCGCAGACAAGCCCTTAAAGCTAAACTCTTTACTTTTTAAATGTCTATTAGTGAGAATGGATATGTCCGGTATGTTTGTTATTAACTTTTAACAATAATATTGTGTAAAATTTAAACATTCAAAAAAGCGTTCAAGAAGCTCTTGTATTCATTTGACAGTTTCAAGTAGAAACATTTAGGAAGAAGGAAATATAATATATTAGTGGCCTTAATGCCTTGTTATTGGTCTATTTTTTTTAAGAGCAGTAATACTCAGGCAATGACTGCCCACTAGTAGGCGTTACCTTCTTTAAGAAAGGAATAGAAGCCCATATGAACAAATATATGTTTTAAAAAGAACAGATTTATGCTAAAAATATGGACTAACAAATTGAACTGACACAAAGTCGCGTTGGTGTTATCATGCCACTGCCGTTTGCTTTCTAAAGTCAAAAATTAAATTGACTGTAACCACAGGTTTCCTTGCAAATATGTTATTGCATTTACAAACTTTTAATTAGAATCAATTACAACTTCAAGCGGAATACTTAGAATTGTTTAGTGAATATTTAAAATATATGTACTACTTTAATCATGAATACAGTCAGGTGTTTTTATGCAAGTTGAAGTATTTAATTTTTTTTTAATTACATTAAAAACACCTTGTTTTCTTAAGAAATTTTGTTTTTCGGCAGAAATTAAGTGTCTGATGTGATTGTGAGTTGCGGCAACGTAATTAGCATTTCACCTCAGTTTGAGTTTTTGCTATTTTCAACTAATTAACAAAAACAATTGCCAAACAATACTTGTAAAATGTGAAAATATATTTCGAAAGTCAGACGAAACATTACGATCTACTCCATTTTTCGTGCAACACCATCCTTCACACCATCGAATAATTCATAATGACATTTTTACATCACGAGAAACCCATAACGCAAAAATTGTCATAAATGTGCAACGAAGAATCAATTGCCGCTATAAATCTTAGCACTAAATCATAGATGCACCATCCTTCGGTCAATGTAATACTTATGATAAATCTTTTTAGAAAAGAAAACACCTTAAGATAAAATCAAAATAAACTGTCCCTTCGTCGGTATTGTGTAGCATCGGCAAAGTAAAATAATTAATAAAAAAAATAGCTACTAAAAACGGAGCTTGAAAATTTAATGTGTCTCCTTAACTTCAGAGACGTTACAACACTGCTATAAAAACAAATAACGTGCAAAAAGCAGTGTTGTACAATAGTGAAGCTTCGCCTCCTATCATTTCTCCTACTGTCCCTTTCCACCAGTTCCAGCACAATGCATCGCATGTATAGGGGTCATCTCCAGAGTGCTGGTTCAAGATAAAAAAAAAGCTATAATTTTAAGTTAAACCACCTTAAAACTATAAACATGGTTGAACTACATCACAAAAACAAGCTCTAACTAACATTCAGCATTCGATATATTCGCAACAATTTTTATATTTATTCTTTTTTATATAACAAACAACAGATTGTTTTGTTAAATTTAACTTTTTTATACGAACTATAAAACGAAATTTCAAAAACTGTCAATACAATGAGAAAAAAAATCGCTTGGCATTAAATTTAAATATACTAAAATTAAGACAGTACTTTTGTTACTATTTCAGAGAGATACGGATACGAACACAAACACACTCTTACAGACAATTTTTGCAACACAAATCCGCTATTTCCTGTACATATTTCGTACAAAAAACATTCAATGAAAACATTTCATGAAAGTTGTTAGAAATACAATAATTAAAAAAAATGCTAAGAAATAAAAGTTATTGGCACTAAACGGAACGTGTACATTTTTATTTGTTTAGATTTTGAATAAAAAATGTTTTCACATTCGCACTGGACAATTAATTTAATTCATTTAATTATATTTTTATTTGCTAATGACGCAATTTGCTAATGAATGATGAAAACAAGTATACGTTTATTTTTATAATTAAAGAACGTGACCTATTAATACTTTTTATATATAAAAATACATTTAGGGCGTGGGGACGGTGGGGGGAGAGCAAATATTTGACATCATCAAAATTCTTAAAAGTAACATTGATTAAGGAGGGAAGCCTAATAACAATTTTGAAGCAACATTATTAAATTTAAAAATCCTTAAATTCCACAAATTCAGTGCTAAACTCGTCTGCAATGTCGTACATGTAATAGAATTTGTTTTAAATGATCATAATTGATTTGCTCAAATATTTATTGAAATAATTAGCATGAAACAAACGAAATTAACACCAGCTTATTCTGAGTTTCGTTAAATTTTGCTCTTTGTTGCATTTGTCCGAATGTTTGCTTTCAGTAATTTCATGCAGTATAAATGCAAGTCATGATTTTGTTGAAATGTACTTAATTGCAGTTGTGAGGAAAAAACCAAACAAAAAAAATTACCTGGAAACATTAAGGAATTTAGTTCTCAAAAAGTACATTTTTAAACAACTCCTGCTAAAGCAGAAATGAATTAAAAATGAAAAAGTACCTGAAAGATCACCTTTGAAAAAAGTACAGAAAATGACAGTTTAAAAGATGTGCATTTTGAAGAACACAATGACCCACAATAAAAACTACCTGCAGGAGAGTTATCAAAAATCATTATAAATCTATATGTACAAATATGTATATAAAATGAATGCTTAAACCGTGAACACGAGTGGAATTGAATTGAATACTTCCTTTTGCCGGTTTGCTCGTAGTTGCTACACGAAGGTTTATGAAAAAAGAAACGAGACTTTTTTATTTAAGGGGGACTAGGGGGCCCTTATTGATATGGGATACTTCCGCTGTATCTAGAGAAATGAAATTGGCAATACAGGTATGCCATTCATATTTAGATGGACACATAAGATGTGCACTTTTTCAAGGAACACAACGGGAGGGGCCAATTTATCTAACGCATTTTAATTAAATTTAAAACACAGATGCATATGTCCCTATTTAGATGGGCACATGGTTGGTGGCTGCTCGCAGGCACTACAGTTAAATCACGAGATGCCGTTTCGAAGATACCACTCACTCCGAGTCTCATGTGGAGTAGAGTTTTTGTTCTACAAACTACATGATTAGCACTGACTGATTTACTGCCTTACGAACATCACATATAATTTTTTAAGATATGTATATATAATTGCAAGGTGGGCTTTTCAGTACATTTTTCTTACTATAAGAGTCGGGAAATTTTTAAGTCGCACACTCAGGGGATGTCCCCTACATATGCAATGCATCGCACAGGAACTTGTTGGAAGGGGATAGTGTGGTGAAGAGACGGGGGCTGAAGTGATAAAAAAAAATAGAAAGCCTAGTTCTCTTACAACTCCGCAGTTGAGCGTTTTTAGAGAATTTGTAAAGCGGAGTTGCTGCGTCTTTTGCGTAATGTTGACGAATTAATTTTTAAACTAAAGGGGAACTAGAAAAATTGTTTATCTAACTGGTTTTTGGACCGATGATATTCTGGTTGCAGAATCAACGCGCAACAGCACCCCCAATTGCAATTCGTTAGCTCTTATTTATAGTGGGCCACCAAAGATAGTGTATAGCAGACCAGTGCTGAATATTAGACGACACAAGAGCTTTATTTCACAATCGAATGTGAACCAAGAAAATATGAAAAAAGTTGTATAAGCCGCTCAAGCCTGCATTCGATATTACCCTCCCATATAACCAGCCAAGGTATTTTTTGTATTATTGGGGTTCCTTGCATATTTTGCACATACAATTTTTCTACATAAATAAATATATATGTACATATATATAATTTTTGTAGAACAGTATATTTAGGCAACAGAAAATAATTGTGAAAATAATTTTTTCTTCATTTCCTACCCACAGTATAGTGAAAATATTGGAAAAACAATTTGATAGTCCACATTTTCCGAAATTTAAATCAAAATAAAAAATTAAAATAAAAATTTAAAAATTTTTTAAAATTTTATCAGTGGGAGCTCTTGCATAAACATATGGAATTTCAAAGCTCTCTTCAAGAATTTGGTTAAAGGTCTACTGACAATTTTGATATTAACGGCAATTGAAATGTACATATACGCCACCTAAACCATATAACAAATCTAGATAAATCGTCGTAAGAAAACTAATTGCTAACCAGACTAGCAAATTGTATGCGTATTTAATTGTATGGAATTTTGAAATATGCTGTAACACAATTGATGATTCCCAGTAACTTAAATGACGCACGAATTTATCACTAAATAAATAATAAAAATATTAAACAGCAGTAGCAGAAATGACAAAAATGATAGAAACATAAAATGTTTTTATATTGAAACTATTCGTTGTGCCGTGCCGTGTCGTCAATAAAAGATATAAAATAAAAAGAACAAAGAGCTTCCACAGCGATTTCAAGATTAAGGCTCACGGCAATCCCCTCCAATTTGTTTTGTGTGTGTATGGTGCCCTGCCGGCAACTAAGTTAACTTGCAATAAATTTTAAGTTAACTTTTTTACAACTTTTTGTTTTATTTTTTAACAACACAAATCCTACGAAGCTCTTAGCTTGTCTGCGGAAACACGCAGGGTCTAGGCGGGAATCGAACCCACACCTCCAGATTGATAGACTACGGCGCGCCACGTAGTGATGGTGGTTGACACTTGAATTATTTTTAATGGAGCTAACTGACAATTTCAACATTGCGATGTCCCAGGAAGTAGTCAATTGTCCGACTCTGCATTGGCATTGCTTGTCAACTATCTTCAAGTTAGTTAAACAAAAAAACTTGTCAATAAATACACAGACGCTAACTGTTCATAAGTTAACTACTAACTGTTAAGCTTTCAGTCTATTAAAAGTTGGTTTTTTTGCTAAAAGTTAATGCAGTGTAATGTCGGTTAACGCAACCCTCGATAAATGCAACACCGCAATTCGTAACATTTTTGACTCTGTTAACGCGACTTTTGAAAACACAAAACCTTAATTAACACAACTTTATAAAAAAATTTTTGTTTTTCTTCTCCACTATTTTTTTTACTTCAGCTTTTTCAGAATCTGCTTAAAGCTTCAGAAATCTGAAATGAAAATTTCAGCACAAAATAGCATTGCAACAAATTGAAACCGAAGGCGAAAGTGAAAATGTTGTTAGATCCAATAACTTCAAAAATAAAATGTCAGAATGCTATCAAAAGCTTTAACGTTTGTCTTCAATGGGCGAAGCAGAAAAGCACTTCTTTGGAAGAGAAATTCTTCCAGAATCTTGCAAAAGCTTCGAGAAATTGCGGTTAAAAAAATATTTCTTGTAAAAACATACAATCGAAAATTTCACACTTTTTTTCGTTAGCGATGGGTGAAGTACCGTTGACTACAAAAGAAAAGCTCCTGGTTTCGAGCTCCGCATGCAAGTAAGTCATTTTTCTCTGATTTATCTAATGTGCATTAGTTTCAGTAGCGAACGCATAGTCAGTGGTCGATGTAGCCGTTTTTCGACAATATTTTAAAATAAACGATACCTTAAAAAGAAAAACAATTATGCATTGATATGAATATGTAAAGTAAATCCAAACAACGCACAAAAATTAACCAAAAATAAATAAAATAACTGAAGGAAATGAACGCCATTTTAATTTGGGGAAATTCTGCATTACATTGTAGAAAGCTTGCAGTTACACCATAAAACTCAATTTTACTTGTAGTCGACTGCCAATTTGCCTGCAGGGTATGTACTGTGTGAGAGTATAGCAACAAGTGTTTAGAGCAAAAACTATTTAAATTAATATAAAAGAAAAGGAAGACGACATTTCCAGCAACAACTTTTCTTTTGGCGTACGTGCGCAACTACCTCTGTGAAAGACACTGAGCTGCCATGCAGCAGAAAAAAATTGCTCGCATTGTGAAAATGTGCTAATAAATTATTTCAATATTTTTATTTCTCAGAAGTGTTTTCATTCTATTTCTTATTTGCATGGCGAACTTAAATAAACAAAAAACACACTTTATGTATTAACTTTTATTTCACTTTTTTTCTTCTGTTAATCAGAAAAATTTCCACTGTTGTTATGAACGAATAGATAAAAAGAATCGTGATGGGCTTGTCCGAAGTAAAGGTGTTTAATTTTTAATTTGCTTTAAAATTTGCAAAAAAAAAAAACAATAGACAAATATGATGAGCGTCTCACAATGCTGTATATTCATTTGAAAAATTATTGGCAACTTATTTCGGTCAGAACTGACGCTTTTGCTAAATCTTCCTCCCATTCATAAATTGAGTGCAATCAAAATGAAACCATTTCCCAATACATAGTTTATTTATTTTCTTGCCATACTCGGGCATACACACTTGCTTATATAAATGTGTGTAGAACAAAGTGATCACATTATTTTCAGATTAATTCTCGGATTAGAAATGAAATGAAAGGAAATATTAAATATTCATATTTAGTATTGAATGGGGTATGATGACGCACCGAATCGGTTATTGATATTTTACACTGCTGCCAATAATTCTAATCTCCGTATTCAAGTATGTACAGATGTACACTCTCCATCCGACTGCAGCAACTTGTCTGAATCTGGTTACTGCTTACAGCTTATGAGTCAGATTTTCTAAGAACGGACTTACAAGTGATGTTGTGCTAAAGGCACAACAAGATGCTGCCAATGTAAGCGTGAATGCTATTTTATGACGAATAAATTGTTTCCTCTCTCTCGTAAAAGTGAGGGAAAATTTGTGTCTGCTTATAACACGCGTGTGTGTAAAATTTTCACTCGCACTTCTATTTGTATCTGTATTGTAAATTTGGTTTAATTCGCATGGCGACATTGTGATTCCGATTTGCGTACACAAAAAATTATATATTTAAGTAGTTCACCCAGAATAATTTCGTACTCTATCAGGACCTTTGCTCCGCAGAAATATTAAAGGAGAAGGTGATGCATCGCTTTGAGTTTTTCCAGACCTTGAAGATGACAGAGGAGGCGACTCTTCAAGATCACAGCAGAAATCTGATTTGGATAGTTTTACGGTCTTTTGCTGCTTGCTTTTGCAGCACGTGTTTAGTCTGCTTCCATGGGAAACCGGTTGCCCGCATCGCTTCTGCAAAGTACGGGTTTAATGAGTGAAGCACCATCATTGAGCTCGCTTGAGCTTAGTGGGTCAAGTCTTCATGGCTACCCCATGGGGTTTAAAGCCTGATGACAATATGGCTGGGTCTTCTAGTTGAACACTTTGTCGGAAGGTACTTCGTATCCACACCGAACAGGTTGGAGTTGTGTTCCGGTTTCATGGTGGCTGTGGTTAATACTCCAACTTAAGCGGGGAGAGTAGTTATTGGACTGTTTGGGACATATCGTTATTCTTAGGACATGTGTCCTAATATTTACTAATCTAGGTGCTGTTGCCACTCAACAGTAAGTAGTCACCGGAGAGTTTATCTCTCTGATGTACCACAGGGTTTAGATAGCCCGAAACACCTAGAGCAAGGTGTATTCGTAAGCTGGAAATAACTATAATTATGTGTAGATTGTAACCTGTGTATGCTTAAGTCACAAGATGTCTTTCCATGTGTTCATGGGGGCGGTAATGAACGTCAACGCACTGTCGAATTAAGCTCCAAGAGCAGGTGTCTATATAAACTTAACACTATCTGGCCATTGGCAAGTGCAAAAATAAAAATTTGTGAAAATTCTGTCTTTTTTTAAAATTAATATTGCGATATTTTCTTATCGTTTCTGTTAATTCTATGACAAACTATATCGCACTCATCTGCACACGGTTGGGTCACAGGCACATCACTTGCACTTATCAAAAAATAAGACAATAAAAAGATGAAGATTAAAACGTTTAAACAGTTAAAAATATTTGTTGAAATTCATCAGCGGAAAATTTTGAAATTGACGTTTGTTGATCGTCATTTCGTAACAGCAGCCATAACAAAAACAAGAAGAGTATTCCCAGCTGAGTCGAATCTTATGCACCCTTTAGCATAATATGTATAAAATTAAAGAATAAATACTACATACATATTTAAGGTCGTGTGCATTGGGTAATCGTTTCATTATACAGAATTGTATTTTTATTGCTGATAATTTTCACACAAAAGTGTGTTCTGACCATAGAATTGAATTTTACATGTTTTTGAAATTGTTGTATTAAGAACAGGTCTGGGAAAGTTCAATTTGTTTTACTAATTGTGTGAAAATCTTTCAAGTATGTCATAACTAGATTTTAAATGATGAATATATATTTAATTAATTTCAATTCAATGTTCAACTTATTTGAATTAAAATTGCTTAACGGGAAAAATTAAAAACGTTATTCGTATCAAATTGAAATTTCCATACCTGGTTTAATTTCATGAAATATAATGAAATGAATAGCAAACTTGTTTTAAAGGAGAAAATATAAATAAAAACAAAAATAAAAATACGAAAAAATCAAATAAATTTGACTGTTCACAAGCCCATAAAACCACATACACGATGCGGTGGAATAATTTCCTTTGTCTAGCGCAAAACAATTTTCAAAACCATCAATGACCCAATATTTTTGCAAATAAATATTGCAGAGATTGCACACGGAAAGAAAAAAAATAAGTATATATGTATAGCAAACAACCATCCAGAAGGGTATAAGAAGTGCTAATATGACGACTTAATAACTAAATAACATAACAATAAGAAATTCATTTAATACTTTCGTTCGCACATCAATTTTATACTTTTAAATGGAGAAATAACACAGTACAACACATGATTTTGGGACACGATTCTGAGAATTGCACGTGAAAGTAGACCCAAAAATAAGAACTTCTGCATCATTCGTTTTGTCAAGTTTATTTTTTTTTCAGTTTCAGACTCATAAAAACATCTCGCATTTTTCTGATGTGCATTTGTATCAGTTGCTGTCGCAAGGTTTCAGTGCCGAAGGCATAGTCACTGGTCACTGGTCACGTGGTAACGTGCAAAAACAGTGTTGAAGATAGTGAAGCTTCACCTTCTGCCATTTCTCCTACTATCCGTTTCCTCCAATTCCAGCACAATGCACAGCATGTGTAGGGGGCATCCCTGAGTGCTGGTCCAATATAAAAAATAAAAAAAAGTTGGCTGCATTAATAATTTAATGGTCATACGAATTGTTCTCCTCAAGGTATATTTTTATCAGTGTCTTTTAAATATATATGTATATGAAAATATGTATATGAACATGTTCTAAATTCTGTTTCCATGCGCACGTACATAACAAATAAAAAGCTCATATTTTCTGTGTAAGAACACCTGTAATATGAATCGGAATTTTTATTTTCATGCAAAATAAATTTTATAAAAAAAAAACAGGATATTTGTGGATTTGTAATCCAGTTATTGAACAAAAAAGGTGGAAAATGGGTATTATTGAGATTTTTAATTTTTTTTTTATCTTGGACCAGTGCTCAGGGGCTATCCTCTCCATATGCAATGCATTTCACTGGAACTAAAGAGAGGAACAGGGTAGAGAATAGGCAGGCGGTGAAAGTGGTAGGAAGATAGAGCTTAATTCTTGCACAACTCTGATGTTATTTTTGACGCATTTTTTTTAAGCTAATGGAGCCATTTTATTTATTATTTTACTTCGCCGACGTTTTATTGCCGACAAATACCGACGAAGGAGGGTGCTGTAGAAGAAAACTCAGAAAAAACTTTTTTCTGATTTGACCTGGCTGGAAATCTGGGTGCAGAGCCAACACGCTGACTACTCGACATCAGCACCTTTCGGATGCACTTTTTTCGGTTTTTTTTTCTATTCAATATCTACAACTTTGCTTCAGACACAAAAGCGATATTCCGTACGGTATACCGAGATATAACCGTGTTAAAATATAGGAAAAGTGATAAAAATCCATCTTGAGCAAACAAATTCGTATGGCCATTAAATCATTAATGCAACAAACTTGACAAAACGTATGAAGCAGAAGTTCTTATTTTTGGGTCTACTATCATGTGCAATTCTCAGAATTGAGTCCCAAATCATTGAGCTGAAAAATGTTGTACTGTGTAAAACGACATTGAAAAGAGTTAGAGGCAGGGACACGAGCGATTGCAAAACATCAGCATCAGCAAAAAAAAAACATTTTATACACAAACATACACACCCACCAACAATAAATTGTGGATATTTCATACACGTGTTGGATTAAATAACCCACTTGGAATTACTTCAGCACTAAAAAGCTGCTTCCGAGCAAAGTGTTTGTGACTGATTCCAAAACTATTCGTTTTCTTAAACTCTTCTTTTAATTGCTTTAAAGCCTGATTGTTGTTCTCAGACTACGTCTGTTTTCTTGGCTGTTTGCTTGTTTGTTTTAATTCATTGTTGCGTTTATGCAACAGCCTTCGCCGTTGTTGGTTTCTGTATGTGTGATGAATTTAAGATTTTGCTGACGTGCACGTGGCGGTGTGTGAGAGGAAAAGTAATTTACATGATTATGGATCAGCAGTAACTACGATTTTATTTTGTTGCTTAAGAGGAAAAAGATAAACAAACAAACAAGTTCGGTGAGATCACATCAGATAATTTGAAAATGGTTGCGAAATCTAGATTTAAAGAATTAAGTGCGTACATTATTTTTAAGAGGACTCTCTAAGATGTCTGGCATCATGTGCAATATATTTTCATGTGTTGGAAGGAGACCTATTTAATCCTTTCACGGAATTGTGAGGAAAATTATACAAACAGAACACAATTGTATGTAAAGGGTGACAAAATTTTACTGCAGATATTCTGCTGCATTTCTTCAACGACGGAAGGTGGCCAAAGAACATAAATGAATTTAAAGCCGTATGGATGCCATGTCTCGTGACTATTTGAAAACTATGGGTCCATTATGGATGGCAAGCGACTTTCAATTTTTTTTTTTTTTATCTAGGATCAGCACTCAGGAGATTACTCCTACACATGCGAAGCATTGTGCTGGGAACTATAGGAAAGGGATAGTAGGAGAAACGACAGGAGATGAAGCTTAATTAAGTATTTTGCAGCTCTGCTTTCGCACGTTCTTTTTTTTTTTGTTTTTATACTCGTAGCAGTGCTGAAGCTTCGGTTTAGTAGTCATTTTTATTATTATTTTACTTCGCCGGTGCTACACAATACCGACGAAGGAGGGCGTTCTGATGTGATTGTGGATTGCTATGAGCTGAAGCCGGTTTTGTTCAGTGACCAGTGACTATGCCTTCGCCACTGAAAGCTTCCGACAACAACTGACACACAATGACACACTGATGCACATCAGAAAAATGCGAGATGTTTATTTTTATTTTAAAAATTTTTTGTCTGAAACTGGGGCTGCGTTGCCAATTGCCAAATATGGGTTTACGGATGACCATGAGTGCTTTTCTGGCAACTAAAAATTTCGAGCCAAGCCAAGCCAATGGAGAGGGATTGTATGGATTGCGTAAGGTGGATATTGGTAGGACAATTCGACAAACAATTTCAGTATAGGGTTCGCCATTAGTCACCATATTGGGTTCAATAATTTAATAACCTTTTCGTTTCTATATTTTATTTCTTTCTTTCTCAGATTATATAAAAAAAACACCTAGAAAATAAATAACGGAGAGTTTCACAACTGAACAAATAACCAGAATAATAGAAAAATAGACGTGCAAAAACCAGTGTTGTAGATAGTGAAGCTTCACCTCTTATCATTTCTCCTACTATCCCTTTCCTATAGTTCGAGCAGAATGCATCGCATGTGTAGGGGTCATCTCCGGAGCGCTGGTCCAAGATAAAAAAAAAATAACGACTTTAATTGGAATATGTATTTTTTTATAAAAAATTTTAAATGTTACAAAATTTATTCGGTGTATTTTATAAATTTTTAAATTATTTATTATTTATATTTCACTAATACTTTGTGTTGTAGGTTGACAACTTTCAAGAACAAAAATATCTCTAAAAACACTGTACAACACGAAAAAAAATAACAAGGTTCTGCCAATGCCAACAAATGTAAATAGTAGAGGGGACTAAAAGAAGATTTTCGTGTATCGGCGTTTTTGGGCGTTTTTAAGTTTCATCCTATCAACATAGCAAATCCTGTTATACATACGTTGTTGGTATATAATTTATACAGAAGATTTACTCAGAACATTACAAGGAACATTTCATTAGTATATATTAACCCTCTACCTCATCAGAGAATGGATTTTTTGTGTCGATGGTCGAAGTAGTCTGCACGTAGATTACAAAACGAAAAATTTTTCCTGGGTTCAACCCCAGTCTTAGGCTCATAAAAATATTTCGCATTTTTTCTGATGTGCATTTGAGTGTGACTTTGTGTCAGTTGTTGTCGGAAGATTTCAGTGACGAAGGCATAGTCACTGGTCACTGGTCACTGGTCGTCATCTGAAGTGATGATGCGTTGCTGAGTTCATCGTCAACACCAACATGGCACCGTTCGAGATTTTCCTCGAACCGGTACACCGCACTGCGCCTAAATTTTAACGACTAAAGCCTTACTTCTTCGAATGTGAAGATTGAAATGCTACAACAGTACTGGCCTCCTCTCCATACTGACCGAGACACAATGGCACTTTTAAATCAAATTTTTGGAGAGCGAATAATTTCCAAAAAATCGAAAATTAATTGGCCAGGACGTTTGCCACATTTGTCATCACCCGACTATTTTCATCAAACCCGAGATACTCCTTGAACTCAAGGCCTACATTGCTGCAGAAATTCGACCAGTACAGCCACACATTTTCAAAGATATTACGGAAAGTGCTCTAAAACGAGCTCATAAATGCGAATGTGTAAAAAAAATTTCCATTTTTTATATTTTATAATCTGAGAAAGAAAACAAACGACAAACTTATTAAATTTTTTAACTTTTGTCCCACCTTGTAGTTAACTGGGCATCAGGTGTAATCGAGTTCGCTTTCCTTCCAAATTCAAAACTATTTGAAGCACGCAATCGTCTCAATGGACCATTCAATAATTTTAATACTCGACTCCTTTTCAAAAAAAAATCACCAACAACTTCTCAGAGGACTCAACTAATGAGGATTTATTCAAAACCTCGATAGTTATAAAGGGTGGTTAAATTTCAAGGGCCGATGTTGATTTTGAATAAAACACAAACTATTTAGGAAATTATTGTAATTTTATTTTATTATGATATATTGGTATTACTCAATTATGTATGGAACAAAATATCGGCCAAATGGGCGCCGCGACCACGGCAACAGTGGATGATCAATTTTCGAAGAAAATCATCTTCAGTGATGAGGCACATTTTCACCTCAGTGGATTCGTGAATAAACAGAATTGCCGCATTTGGGCGAATGAGAATCCAAGAGTGATTGTCGAAAAACCAATGCACCCACAAAGAGTGACTGTTTGGTGCGGTTTATGGGCTGGCGGCATCATCGGGCCGTATTTTTTCCAAAATGAGGCCGGTCAGGCAGTTACTGTGAATGGTGTTCGCTATCGTGAGATGATAACGAACTTTTTATGGCCCGAATTGGAAGATATGGATGTGGACGATATGTGGTTTCAGCAGGACGGTGCCACTTGCCACACAGCTAACGAAACAATGGCTATTTTGCGCAACAAATTCAATGGCCGTGTTATCTCACGTAATGGCGATGTCAATTGGCCGCCAAGATCATGTGATTTGACACCGTTGGACTTTTTTCTTTGGGGTTATTTGAAAGAAAAGGTGTACGTCGATAAGCCAGCAACAATTCAAGAGCTAAAGGATGAGATAATTCGGCACATTAACGGCATAGAACCTCCATTATGCTTCAGGGTCATCGAAAATTTGGACCATCGGATGGAGGTGTGCCGCCGTAGTCGCGGCGCCAATTTGGCCGATATTTTGTTCCATACATAATTGAGTAATACCAATATATCATAATAAAATAAAATTACAATAATTTCCTAAATAGTTTGTGTTTTATTCAAAATCAACATCGGCCCTTGAAATTTAACCACCCTTTACTATAGACAAATTTATTTCAACACCATAATATTTTATAGTGATTTCGATTCTCGATTCACTTTATATATTAATAATATTGCACTTCATTGTTCTCTTGAAGAAAAACTGTTAAATGGTTTCATTGCGGAACAATAAAGTGCAAATGTTTTAAATGAATAGGGGCAGAATGCAATGCACTTTTTTAGTTGAAAAGAAAACACCATTTGTCATTACAAAATCGTTAGCACATGTTTTAACAAACTGCTAATGCTGTAATGCAAATATTTTGTAACATATTTTTAGCCCCATGCAGATGCTTCAATAATAAAGTTTGCTTTAAATAATTTTAACCGCTTCCACCTCCAATGGTAAGGTGTTCCGGAATTGGCACGACTGCTCAAAAAGAGCTAAATGCCAAAACTACAAGTACATGCCTTTAATTTCACAGAGTTCATATGATTCGCATTTTAAAATTTGCCGGGCGCCAGACCGCATTAAGTTGCTAAGAAGGTGCTACCCAGTTATTGTTCGTGTATTTGTGCTAATCACAGTTTAAGCTGAAGTATTTATTTATTTTAGTTACTTTTTTTTTTGTTTTGATTGGCTTTTACAATACGGTCTTCTTTTATACCAATAAACCCGGTTGGTTGGTTTAGCAAAAATTCTGAGAATTCACAAGGAAGATGATGTGAGTTTTGGAAGAAGAAAAAAGTATCAAGAAGTGATCAAGCGTTTTTTAAGTGTTGCGGCTAAGAACACCTCCCAAAAACAGACAAAGAATTGAAAGAAATAAATAAAAATACAATCAGTGAAGGATAATTTCGAACTGTCAGAGATGTTGACGATGACGATGATGATTGTCTACTAAGAGAATCTGACTCAAATATAAACGACCTTGGAACAATCTTGAGACAGCTAAGTTTTTAACATTTTAACACCGTATACCGTTTATAAATCATTTACTGTTTGTTTATAGAGGAAATAAAATTAATTTCAATCGAGATTTTATATTTAAAATAACAATAAAATATGGAAAATGTCTGTAAAGAAAAGATGCTCAAAATGTTCAGTTGTCTACTGATCGTAGATACCAAACAGAAATTCATTGAATTTTTACTTTAAAAAATCATAAAAAAAAGCCAGCAGCATCGGCACAATCTGTACTTAACCCTTTAAATCTCTAAAGCGGATACTTTTTTTTTTTTGATAAAGAGGAGTAACAGTCAGGGAAAGATTGCTTACTATAGGAAAAGTATAGAGATGACAGGTGGTGAAGGGATAGATATAGAAATATTTTACAACTCTGCTTTTGCACGTGGTTTTTATAGCAGTGTTGCAGTGCCTCTCATAAAAAAATAAAATTTTATTTAAAATTTTTATAAAACAGAAAATATTTCGTTCAATCTTTCTCATAAAAATGTTCTATTTCTTACTTTTTCCACTTTTTTTATCCAAAAATATAATGTTTTTTTACAAAATGCATCAAATGAACTGAAAACAATAGAAGAATAAAAAATAAGAAATAAAATAAATAGAATAAATAAAAAAATAGAATAAAAAGTAAGAAATAGAACATATTTATGATTTTGCGCTATGAACAACTGAAAATGGTAATTTATCAATATTTTCACGAAAAATTTGCACTTTCACAAGGCCAAAACTGCCTGAAGGAGCGTTCCAATGCTTTTGCGATGTACTAGAGAGTTCTTAACTATTGTCTTGGCTACAATTTTTGTCTTAGTATTGGATCGAAAATCTCAATGGTTTGGCTGTTATAGGCCAAAATATCCAAAAAAACGTGACAAAAGTGTGATCAAGTCAAAATGCGCCAGCTCGATTTTCACCGTAGACGTATGGTCTAGTGGACTTTTTTGCTTAGTACAATCCCAAGAATCAGAAACGCGAAGCGCCCATTAAGATTTTTTTCCTTCCATACTAATCGCCCCACTCTAATGTACATTATTTTTCACCTACGAAACATGTTTTGATTCTACTTTTTGTAAGTTCTTGCCATATTTTAATATAATACTAGCTACTACTATGGTTTGCAAAAGGGTTTCTAAGATAATAATTTCTAAATTATGTTATTGCATTCATCAAAAATAGAGGTTAGCAGAATTTAATTTACGATAATTATAAATTTGTTGAATTAGTTTTTATTGAAAAGGAGCAACAACAAAAAAACATTCTTTGATACAAAGGCAAATAAATAATTTTTTAAGACAACAAAAGGGTGTGTTAAAATTATTTCATTCAAAGGTTTTATATAACATATCAGCTTAGACAGGCATTGCTCTTCGTGCGGAAACATTTTCAGTCCTTTCACCAACATTTTGTGAAACGAACGTCTTTAAAAGAGAGTGCCCAGGTAAGTAATTACAGCACCTTAACATATCATTTTGGAATGAATGGGGATTATCGTTTACTCTTCTCCTAAAATGCTAACTGTTTAATCACACATATTTTATATAAGTATGTATAGGAGCGTATGCATACAAATGTACATACATACATACGTACTTATGCATGGAAGTATGTCTGACGAAAGTATCTGCGTCTGCAGATAAAGAGCTTCTAGTTCCGGCTTCTAGTTCCTCTTTAAAATGTGGTTGGTCTCGGACAAGCCAATGATATGGTAGCATTTATTGAAGATATCACATGCCCGACACATTGTTGGCATAAACAGATCGGTAGTACGAGCATTTCAATCCTGAAAGTTGAAAATTTCAGGTCGGTCTAAGCGGGTGGTACAGAATCAATTTTACCACCAAGGCGAATTCATAACAGAGGAACTCACTAGCACAGCTGCCCGACTATTTATCAGTGTGTAATGTCAAATTGCATGAATTATTTTAAAAGTGGCCAATGATTTTTGGTTGTTGTTGTATTACTGAGTTTACCTGGTATCAATTCGCCTTGATTACCACCTATTACGCCCACAACAAAAAAAAAAACTCTCAGTATTCTTCGTCGACTTTTTAGAGTAGGCAGTTTAATCAAAGCAAGCCTACTATAATACGACGGTAAAATATAGGACTCCCATTCAAGACAACAAAGACGGAAGATTAAAAATTGTTTGTTTTTGTTTTTCAAAATTTAAATTCGCAAAAAAGTATGACGATCCACCCTAATGTCCATATCTTGTGAAATTTATTATTTTACAATTATGCATATATAATACACATTTCTTATAAACATACACACATATGTACATACATATGTACACATGGACTTACCTAATAAATATTAAATTCTAAGAAGGCAGTTATATTTTTTATTGTTTTATATAATTCCGAAAATGTCTTATCATTTTCAGATTTAAAATACACAATTAAATGCTATGAATCTTGAAGCCTTTTTATTATGCTTTCAAATAGTGATGGAATTTGCGAAATCTCAAAATTTTAAAGTACTGATATCGAAAAACACGAAAACCTTTACTTTTACTGCCTGTTCATAGAAGACAAGTGAAAATGCGCGTTCGGCTGTTTATATTGAAACAATAAAAAAAACACAAATTGTTTTTGTTTTCAATATAAATGGCTGAACGATTATTTTCAAACGGCTTCCATGAACATAATAAATATCTAAAGCATACCAAAATACGAATAAAAAATAAATTAAAAAAAGAACACAACATCGAGCTGATCGTGAGCGTGTGTAGAAAGTTACTCACGACCTCCTTTGTAAATGAGACACTCTTCTGTTACAGACTTTTGAAACTGAAGTTAATACTCGTATTGACTTTCCAGATAAAAATTATAACGTTGGTTAAAATTACGGAGTAAAATGACAAAATGTCATAAGTGGGTATTCGTAATGGAAAATTTTTTAATTCTTAAAAAAAATGTTTTTTTTTTTTTAAACAGAACAGTTTGTATGAATGACCACGGTTGGGTAATTTACTGCTATTTATATTGTACCTTAGGAAGTATGACATGATCTACTACGATGCACTCATTACGGGAAATTTCTTAATTCTTTGAAATCATTTTATTTCTGGCTCAATAAAATATAACAAATGAAATAAATTGGAAATTTCTTGCTCTTTATAGCTCTACAATGATCTGCAATGTATTCATGATGATTTTTTTTTTATTTCTTGCACATCTTGTGGTTTGTGGATCAAAGTGATCATGATGAGAATTTAGACGTAGTTTAAAAATACGAGTACAAAATATTGGCGTACCCACACAACGGCATAACACGCAATATTGATTAAGTGGGGAGTTATGTACATTTAAAAATTGTATGTGCTTATAATTTTAAATAAAATTAACAATTACGTTTGCATTTGAATAAAATGTAAGAAACCATATAGTATGTATACAGTAGATCTATTTCTGCAACATAATAGTAATAAAAATAAAAAAAAATTAAAAAATAAAATTTTTGTTAAATAAAATGTTGAATTTTGAGTTAAAAACATTTCTTTAGCATAATTCTGTGATATATTTAAACATTTGTCAGGAACGGCAGCAAGGCGAATTCATATCAGGTGATCTTGTCCCTACAGCAATAGCATCAAGGTTTATTAATACAACGTTGTCGCAAAGCGAATTCGTCAATTCGCTTTAGTGTAATGTGAGTTCAAAATTCATTAATTATTACAAAAAGTAATATATTTTGCATTGTTATTATTATAGTATTACATTATTATAATTATAAAGTTTTCTTAACTTTCTCACAAAAGTAAACAAAGTTTGACGTTCGGCTCAAAAAATACGTTACAAATTCTTGTATCAGCTGACGGGCGAATTTGCTAGTGAGTTTACCTGGTAATAAATTTGCTGATGAGAATTTTAACAAATGCAGCTAGCTGGTATGAATTCGCCATGAACGGCAGGAAACAAATTCTTATTGGTCTCTTTACGCAATTCAATTTACGAAACAAAATTGTAGAGCTTATGATTTCAAATTAAAAACTTCTGCTACCATGTCAATAAGAAAAATTGCTGTCGTTCGAGTAAATGGCTTCTTCAGGAACAAATTGCGATATCCACATAAATCATAACAGATGTAAACCAAACCAAAATTTAACCATCCCGTCCCTGCGGTATATGATATAAAAAAGAAACCCTGTGGACGCGTAATTGTCTAAAGGCTTTTCAACAGCTTGTTTTACGATTATACTCGTTGCTATTTAAACAATTTTGACTTTATTTTAATTTTTTTTTAAATTTTAAAATATATATTTATTTCTGGGGCTTTAATTTGATTGGCGTGTGACGGTGACGATGACGGCAACGATGATAATGACAGTAGTGGCCCCCAATTGTTTTAGTGGTGACGATGACTGTGAGCTTCATGAGAATTCATACTCAACACACACACGACAAGATACTTAAATTATAATTGGGAATACTTATTGATTGAAATATGCCGACAGGCTTGCGAACGAAATTAAACTCATCTTAAGCAATAAAAATAAATTTGGAATTTAATGAAATGTAGACAATATTTTCTTGCTTTCTTTTTCTAGAGTTCAATCATCTAATCAAAGTCATAGCGTATAGAATTACTGAAAATCTGCACAAAATTGTGATTTATCATGTCCCAATAAAAATTTAAAAATAGTATTTGAATTTTTTTTAATAAGAGTATTAAAATACAAATAATATATACGATTTAGAATTAAGTTAATATCGTTGTAAAGTTTATAATATTCCAATGCTTCGCAACTGTGCATATGTGCACTATCTAAATAACGCAGCAGAACTGTATTGTTACATTTGGGAAGTCAGTCCTATAAGGTTACGTTAGATCGACAGGTTGCTGGATGTAATGTAAAGGGGCCTAGCCCACTTTGGCCAATTTATTTTGGTCCCATTGTGTTGCAGTGATACAGGCCAGAGTTTCTGCTAGGAATCGAAACAAGAGCGCACTAGACTACCACGGCACGTCAAATAAGGGTTGTCACTCAAAATAATTTTAAAACCATCCGGTCAGCTAAAAGTGCATTGCATTCCTTGGCCGAATTTACCTTATTGATTGAAAACATTTACAATTTATTATTCCGCTGTAAAGTCTTCTTATAGAACTTTCAAAGAAGACAATAAAGTGTAAATAATTTTAATAAATAAATGGACGATTGCATTACAATTTTTGAGAAGCAAAAAACATTTGTTTAAATAAAAAATATATTGAAAATTAACACAAAATTTTGCAATATACATATGTAAGTAGAAGAGGTTCAACAAATTAATTTATGGAAAACATTTAAATTTTATTTGCACTTAACGCACAAGAAATAATAAGTCAATTTTGTATTTTTAAAATTTTATATAGGGCTTCTTGCATTTTCAGTGACGATATGTATTTAGCAGTTTTCTTACCATATTCATAAAAATATGGAACCACTTTTCCATACAAAATTTTACTTTTAAACATTTTATAAACCAGAAACAGTTCAACTTTAACTGCCGTATTCATAATTTTTTTTTTAGATTTATTGAGGTTTGTATGGGTTGCGCGACGTTACTTTTCTTGGGTCGCTTAATCAACGTTAAAAAAACAAAAAATACGGAATTACCTTCCGAAAAAGAAAGACAATTGCGTAATTTCATTAAAGGGTGTTCTATAATTAACTGCAAGGATAAAAGAAAACCCGCAGGAAAACAACATCTACAACTAATTTAAAATTTCATAAGTTCGATGGCCCACCCTGTACAGTTCTTTTTTCTTCTTCTTTCGGCAAGTGCTCAGAGACGTCCCCTACTTATGCAATATATTGAACCGGAACTAGGAGAATGCTTTGTGTATGTATGTACGTATAAATTTAGTAACTTATATTCTATAGCCGAAATCACAACTTGTTTGCTTTATATATCGTTACCTTAATATAAAAAAGCCGTAACTAATAATTTACTCTAAAGGAATCATAGAAATTAAAATATTGTAGTCGCCATTATTTTTTTAAGTCTTCTATTAAAAGTTCTAAAGTCTATTAAATTCTCTGTTGGCACACACCAACATTTTTTTTTTATAAATTTTGTTTAGTGTCATCTATATGAAGATATAAAAAATAACCGCTTTCCGTATTAAGGTAACGATAAGTATGTTGCTGGCTGGAAATTGTGAACAACATTTACAAAAAAATTTAACATATTTTTAATTAAATTAATCGCCGTTACACTACATAGTATATTATTAAGATATATCGCCCATTTACTCAAACAACGTCATATCTAAAAAAATACAATTTTTGAGTTACTAATGCAGAATAATTTTTCATAGAATTAGCTTTTTTTAAGTTATGACGATCTTTTAGTAAATGAGCGATATGTCTTTTTTTTAAAACCGCGATTAATTAAGCGAGCGACTAACAAAAAAATAATTTAATGTACAAATTGAATAAATCCTTTCAATGTCGGACGCCCTCAATTTGCATGTACTAATTATTCATTAAATAGAATTACCTCAACGCAGTTTGAATACAAGAAAAAGGGAAATATTTTTAATTGCAGCAACAATAAAACAAACCATAAAACCCCTAAATCACTCCAAATTTATGTTACTTGTTTCGGTGAGTCGACAATCAATGAAGAAGAAAATACAAAATCAATCGTTAAGTTGTTGTAATTAAAAATATGATAGATTTGTAATGGGAAATACATAATTATGTTTTGTATTCAATTACTAACAATTCTTCTGTCTTCTTCTGTAAACGAAAAAGGTTATTAATAGAAAAAAAATCCAAAAAGCATCTCTGAAGAATATGTAAATTAAAATACATGGCACTCGCTATTTGGAATATACATGTTAAAAAAAATATATAAAAATTCGAACATCGCGTATAATGAAGCTGTTAATTTTTAAAAAACTTCTCCAAACAATGACAATCGTCATCAGACAAACAGCATAATAATTGAACACAAATTTACCCATTAACACCGTAATGCAGTAGAAATACAAATCAAAAATTAAAGACAATCGCTCAAGGTCTAACAAGGTCGATATTTTGCCAGTTATTTTGGAAGTACAATGACCCGTTTGAAAAATTTATTATTTCTCAAATACTGGCTAAACTGGTATGTCGTGCGAACGTTTCAAACGAATCTGTTAATCATACTTTCAAATTCACATACAACAATGACTGATTTGCACAAACCGATACAAATCGCACAAAATACAATAATACTCGTATTATTTCTAATGTTTATTTTGAATTTAAATTAATTTCTTCCCCTTCCACTATACCCACAAAAATGTTCTATGGCTTGGCAAACAAACATTTAGACACTGAATTCAAAATACAATACTTGTCTCGAAAATACAAAGTCAATTATTATTTGAAATACAGTCGCTATAGCAATTTGAAAATTCCAAATGCGTATCGAACAACCATATGACAAGAAATTATGGAGTATTTAAAAACAAACAACTTTTTCGCAAATTTTTGACTTCGATATCTCTTGGCCAATCCGATATATTTTTTTTAAGTCGATAAAAATCAGTGAATATCTAAAAATCGATTTGACCAAGACTTTGGGAGTTTTAGAAAAAAAACTTTTTTTTCGAAATTTTTCATCAACGAATCACTTGAATTTTAGCAGTAATCGTTGATTCTCTTTGAGGTTTAGAACTGCTTAGATTTGGAACTTGAAGCCGAAAATTCAACTGAACTGAATATGTTTATTTAAGCACTACATCTAAGTGAATTCAATACATTTTGATTGCAGAAAATTTAGTACCGATCCGTTTACCCATTCTTAAGTTATGAGATGTTTACACCCACATACATACTGACATCATTGCGAATATAGTCACAATCGACTCCCAGGGCCTCAAAATGTTGATTTTCGATAATTGGCGGGTAAAATCAATAACTTGCTATAGAGGAAAATTAAAAAGATAAATGTGTTGCATTTATTCATCGTATTTGTCGCTCATTTGTCCCTTAAAGGCATTGCAGACTATACTAAAAGTGTTAAGACTTTCATTCGATTTTGTGGCAAAGAAATCGAATGAGATTTGATGCGACTGTCCAAAAATTTAACGTAATAATTCATTTTGCTTCTACACTATCACACTTCAAATAAAATGAAAAGTATAAGACGAAATGAACACAGCTGTTCAGATGTAAAAGATTTTTGTAATTTTCTGCATTTGTTTTTGTAATATTACTACCCTGATCAAATGGAAAATCTTCTCGTTCAGAAAAATTTCTAAAAACGGGGAATATTTTGGGGCTTTCAAGTGTATTACCGCATTATCTGTCTTTAACATGACACATTGCATTCACACTATCACACTTGTATCACACTTGACATGTCTCAATAAATAATATTACAGTCTTAATTGCCCTTTATTAAGTACTATTTTTTTTGCACGCCTGTACTTGTTATCACCATTGGTATACAAAGAACAGCAAGTGATTATGGTTTGTCTACCCTGCAGATAATATTGAACTACGTGCTTCATTGTGGCTAGAAATGGACTGGTTACAAACATGTTTCTATGTAATGCAGCCGTCGACCATGTCATTGAAAACAACACCTTGTTGTTATACGACAAGTGTGCATGCTTTTCTTTGCATTAAAATTATTCTCCGAGTGATCCATGGAGTAGTTTTTGGGTTAGTGGGTTATATGGTCCACCCGTAGCACATCCTAATGTTAAATAGACCACATTTTCTCCCTACATTTGAGTTAGTCTTGGATAGAGACCTGAAAGAATGGTAAATAACAGTAAAATTGTGCATTCATACTTTGTATGAATTGTGAACGATGACTCAGTAGCGTTTTTCAACTACTGTGTGTGTATCTCTCAACATAAAAGTCATTTCGTTATTCTGTGCATTCAGTTTTATTGTTTTTTGCTAAATCTGCAGTCACAACAATGAATTAAAATATCAGTGAATACCATACACCACAACAGAGAGTGAATGATGTTTCGATTATGAGAATTTTAGCTAATGCGGCCACCTGGTAAGAATTCGCCTTGATTTCAATGAAGCCGTATTTTTATTCTGTTGTGCTGTTCTGTTTATTGTGCAGCGATTAATGAATCCATGTTTAAGTGAATGACACATTTTTTCTGTGCATGTTAAATTTTTGTGATTACTTTTAGTGATACTGTGTGTATTGTATAGTAAATATCATCACCGTATTAAGATGAATTGATTGTTGTTAATAGCAGTGAATGGTCTCTTGCAGGTGTCGTTACTTGGACTAGTCCCACTACCCCTGTAGACTTCATTGAACATATAGGTCTGGACTATTCACATTATGTGCCGGGTAGTTGCATACACGTACAGACATGAATGCATACATCCATATATACACTGTATTTAAACAGTTGTCATTAAAAACAAACAATATATTATAAGAAAACAAACTGAACGCTTTAATAACCTTGTCCAAAATTCTTAGTCGGGAGTTTTTTTAGTTGTTGTTGAAGAAACTAATTTCGCTTTTAAAATTTTTGTTGATTTTTTTTGGAAATGTAATTTTTTTTTAGAAAATCTAGTAGTACAAAGATTGTTTTGCTTTGATTTATTTGTTTTTTTTTTTTTGTTTCATCAACAATTTAATTTAAATTCTAGTATTAATTAGATTTATAAAGTCTGATATCATATTTGTTGTTGTTGTTGGATTATTTTCTATTTTTTCTATATTTATTTTTATATGTACATATATTTTCTTGGTTTTTGGTTAAATTTATGATTTTAACAAGTTTGTCTTGTTTAATAATCTGAAATTTTTTATTTTGTATTAATATTTATATTTATAAAAATAGTTATAAAAATATTTAGAACAACAACCAGAATATAAAATGTATATGTATGTATTTATGTATTTAAATTAGTTTCTCGCTTTGCAATTATTTGTTTTCGAACACTACCATTTTCGAGTAATTTTCCCTTCAGTGTTAAACAAAATGTAAGCACACCAATAATTAAATTCTTTAACAATACCAGTACTGGTTTTGGACCTACCAAATCAGTTTCTAACTCTTTTTTCATCGGCTAATGTTATTTGCAATATCCATATTATCCGTTGTTAAACGAATGCACAAGTACTGCGCAATATAGACTGATGAACATACTGCGTATAATGCTTTACGCCTCTTTCTGTTTCTCGCTTTTTTTAATACTTAATTACAGCATAGCGAAAATTAAATTATTGATTAATGGGACGTTATACATACAACTTTGACTATTATGATGCAAAATGATTTATCTAAATTTTATCGCTGAAAAGAAATATTAATTCCAAAGAGACTTCTGCCTAATTTTAAATGTTAAATGGCGATTTATTATTCCCATAGTATAATACAGGTTGGGGCAAACGTCATCACCCGGTGTTCTTTTGCTGTAATTATTTCTTTTTTTAAGTAACATCGTGCATTATAATTGGAACACCTTTTATATTTGGTTCCTATCCCACTCTCGCCGTTCGTTTAAATATTTATTTATTTTATACGGGAACACATCTAATGCGGTAGTAAGGCGTTCGACAGTAAAAATATCTAACACAAACACCATGTATCGATATGTGGCTTATAAATGTGCAACATAACAATTTTATGCCAAATTTATGTATGACTACTAACGTTGACACGAGTATTTTTAAAGTATAAACATTTTTCTATTAATTTTTCTTTATCTATTTCAAATCAAATGCATTTCGTTATTTTATTTGAATTAAAATTGTCGCGTGCAATATTGGTTTTCTATATAAAAAAAAAACTTTCCACTTGCAGTAATTGTTATAAAAATAAATTTTATTTTAAAGTGTTATTGTTATAAATTAATTATTTCAATAAAGATATTTTGAGGGAACTTGTATAGCAATAAAACAAATAAAAATTAGAAGCTCGTGTTATTTTTAATCTAAAAATTTTATTTCTAAACGATAAACAATCATTCATTTTCTGCGTTCTATAGTGATACAAAAATAGAAAAGTTACAAAATAAAAATTATAAAAAGTCGAGTATATTAAACGCAATTCTAAGGACATTTTTAGATTTACAAATTACTGCGTAGATTGCACTGAAAGATTTATTTAGAACCACTTTTTTATAAAGGTACTTTTTGTAATATAATTCATGTTGACAGTTTTTCTCAAACGTTAAAAGCAATTAAGATAATTTTCATAATATTTACCTTCAATAGAAAAGCTATTTTCGTAGAAGTAAGTGATATGCCCTATACGCCTATCTTTTTGTCTTAAACAAATAAAAATACATATTTTGAACATATTTACGATTAGCATTTATTTTCACTCTAAATATTTAAAATTTTCAAGGACATTAAGTCTACATACAGTTAAGAACAAAAGTGTTCATCGCATTGTTATTGAGAAGCCAAAATTCTACAACTTTTCGTAATCAACTTGTAATACGGAATTTATAAATAGAACAAAAATCTACGTTAATAATTTTTGATATATGTACAATTTTTTTTGTACATATATTAATTTTAATATAATTTTAACTTTAATTTAAAAGCGAGGTAAAATTGTATTCGATTTTGGTTTTTGTTATAATTTTCAATGCGAGTATTCGAATAGAATTCGACTCTTTCGCAATAAGAGATGCAGACTGCTAAAGATCTAATTGTGAACAATTGAAATATAAGTCGTGTCTCACTTAAAGTATTTATCAGGGGTGTAATCACCGCATTCGATAACGATTAAACTGTCGTATCACATAATGATTCGATACGTATCCAGTAAGCAAATCATCTCATGCGACCGTAATTTTTAGCAAATTGTAATAGATTACCGAAGAAACTTTGTGTCAAAAAAAAAACATATTAATATTTCGTAAGTGACAATAATATTTTATTTATCCTCGTCAGACGCCGAAAGAGGAATATGTTGTATATATTAGAAAAGAAATACGATATAAAAGATATACTTTTGGATTGCCGGCAACAGCAATTTGGCAAAATGTTTCTGCTCAGCATTAACTTGAATTTTTTCTTTTGCCAAATTTTTGTTCACTTTAAAGTTGTTCTTTAATTTTCTCCAAATATTAAACACTTTCGCCACTTAAGTGATTTATTTTTTTCATACGATAGCCATTGGGGTATAGAATGGCAGATGGAATGATGTAACAATGTGTTTTGTTATTCGATATCGACTGCTATCAACGAAAATTACAATACATTTTATGCGTCGTCGAATGCCATGATGCGAAACTAAATAATTTTGATGCCATCGAATGCAATTTACAATCAAATTTCTCCTAAGCACAACAGTATGCTGTCAAAATTCATGCAAAATCTTTGAAGATGCTTCTGAGAAAAAATGTTTTATTTTCTGAAGGTCTCATACAAATTCGGCGACTGGGAGGGCAATTTTCTTCGCGTTAAACGTGCGAACATTGTTACATTGATTGATACGATTTAATTTGCATTAAATTCGCAGATTTGAATTTATAACATTCGTTCAACTCATTTTAGTGCTTAATTAGTGCAGTATCTGTGTCCCGCTAAAAAATACAAGAAAAAAACTTCATAACTGAAGCAATATTTATGTTACATTTTTCATCATGTGCTTTTAATTCATGGCCTTTATTGCTTTTGCTATATTTTTTACTGGTTTTCGCTGCGTTTAACAGACAGCTTGCTAAGATCGTCGAAGGTATTTACATGGATATATATGCAGTGTAAATAAAGGGTGGTTAAATTTCAAGGGCCGATGTTGATTTTGAATAAAACACAAACTATTTAGGAAATTATTGTAATTTTATTTTATTATGATATATTGGTATTACTCAATTATGTATGGAATAAAATATCGGCCAAATGGGCGCCGCGACCACGGCAACAGTGGATGATCAATTTTCGAAGAAAATCATCTTCAGTGATGAGGCACATTTTCACCTCAGTGGATTCGTCAATAAACAGAATCAACTAGTGATGTCAATCCAAAAATCTAATAAAATTATTTTCACATCAAGATTTATTTATTTTCGCGAATAATTTTGTCTGCAACTGTATGCATGTAAATGATTACATTTTTCACAAATAACATCTAAATTGTCATTTTATGAATTTAAAATATTTTTTAATCTTCTATAAAACGACTGATATGAAAATATTTTCTATTAACGTAATATTGTTGTAAAAATTATTTATGTAGTTTGTCTAATAACAATTCTATGGAATGAAGAAGATAGTTTCGCATATACACACATACGTAGTATACGAATCTAATGTAGTAAAGCTTATTTTCAGTATTAGTTCCTGAGGTTCTAAGTAAGTACACAGTATAAGAATGTACTTGATACTGAACAATAAAACAGCAGACTTTTTTCCATCGTGAAAATAAATTTATACATATGTATGTTTGGTATCTCTCACGTCAACATACAGTATAGAGGACGTAAATAGCAGTACCATCGATTTCATTAAAACGTTAATTTTAATATCACATTCTAAAACAACAACAAAATTGCAATCGAATATTAATAAGAAATAATAAGTATATACATATGTATATAAAGCTAATAATTTAAATCTACTGATAAGCACATACACACACAGTGGAGAAAGCACTAAGAACGCTGAAGCCTTCGAAACAGCATGTTTTTCTGTTCTGCTAGTGTTTGTTAGTGTGACTTACAATTGTTGTTTTTGTTTTTTCTTTAGTTTGTTTTTGAGCAATTATCACATGTAATTTTGAGTGCCTGTATGTTGTCGATCATTAGCCCATTTTAATTAATTACATATGAAAACATATACAAATTGTATATGGGATAAATTTATAAATATTATATACTTATACATAGATATAGATATGTAGATATTTTAGTTTTCTTTTTGCTTATTTTAATTTTATTATTAACAGCATTTTAATTGATGGGTGTACATCTCCCAATTGACTAAACGATAAAACAATCCCACAATTTGTATTGCAATTGTACGAATGTTTGCATATTATTATATTATAATAGTTATAAAAGGTTTTTTTTTATTTAACAACAATAAAGTATGTAATAATAATTATCATAAATTATATACGAATACGCAAACTATTCGAAAGCGTACGTGCAATATGAGCAGCACGTGCCCAAACTAGTTTTACAAACAGCAAACAAAGACAGAAAAATACAAAAACAAAGCCAATATACATATTTCACATGAATAAATGGGCGCATTTTAAACGACATCCACCAAAACTTATACATATGTATATAGGTACATAACTACATACATACGTAAACATTCATATAAAAAAAATTAAATTAAAATAATTCCCAAGTCAATATGCAAATAAATTAAATAAACGGATACTTGCATTTCTTAAGAAAGTAATACATATACATGCACATACTTGCCTATGGATTAGTGATGGGCAAAATATATCGTTATTTAGAAGAAAGAAAAGCCGATATTTATATATCGCCGATATTTTAAAAACTTGTATACCGATGCATCGATACTTATTTACGAGTATCGTTTTCGATATTTTGAAGAGCTCTACAAATTTTAGCCGTTTTTTATTTATAACAAACAGTCAATACGGAGAGACTTTGATTTGATAGCAGTTAGTTTATGTAAGGAACGACCCAAACAGTACGGGTATAAAAAAACACCGAAACTTGTTCAATTTGGTCTGGGCATGATAAAACCCTGTCGTCAACAACTATGCCCGAGGTTGCAATCTCTGACTGTGTGCTCAATGAGATTAAACAGTAAATATATCAGGGTCTACTTGATAGAACTCTGATCCCTTAAAGTGGATAAATTGTTGGATAAATTGTCAGCATATCTCGCCAGTTCAGTCGCCCGAAATAATTAATTTGACAGCCGTCTTCGGTGTCTTCCCAAAGAGTTTTTTCAACAGTAAATCTGACAGTACCTGATAATGAAAGTCGTTTGACAGGCGATCACATCAAACTCAGGTTGCTCCTCATGTTAATATATTTTTTTTAAGGCAATACAAACTCTACGAAGCTCTTACAGCTTGACTGTATAAACACCCAGGGTCTAAGGGGGAATCGAACCCGCACCTCCATATTGATAAGACTACTGCTCATGCACTAGACTATGGAGGCACGGACGAATACTACTAAACTTATGCGTAAGAAATGTAGCATGTGCGTGACCATGTAAAAAGTTAAAAAAACTATTATTTTCAGATAGCATAACTATTTATATAATCTACAAAGGCTTCTAATAGCTGCAAAACAAATATTTAAATTCTATCTGAAGTAAATTCGCTGAAATTTTATATAGGAACTAACAGCTAATTTCGAAAGGGTAAATTTGGTAGCGCGTGCGTACGATGCATTTTGCTTCATGTCGCCGAAATTAAAAATCCGATTAATAGAAGTTTCACTCATTTTGAAAAGAGTATAAAATTTGATAATAAAAATCTGCTTTAACAAAAAGTTTGGCCCCAAAATCGGTTACAATTTACGCACGCTATAAAAGTGCGTTACATGGATTATTATATTTTTAAGTAATATTTTTTTTCTTTATAGTTCGACGCCGATCGATATTTTTTTCATTTAATTTTGTAGCGCAATTTTGCTGTTTCGGCCGCAGTATAAACTTTCCAAAATTATATTCGAATCATCAATGATTTCGAACAAAATAAACGTCCACCAACAGAAAGGTTTTCATAATTTGAGCATTAAAAAATGTTATTCTACTGCATAATAAAGATTGAAATTTAGTCGATATTTGGATCTTTGAAATTTTTGCACACATTGTTCGATTTCCAATTTCCACATTTCCATAATTCTATAGCATTTTCTTGTAAAACATGTCTTCTACAGGTTGTGAATGTGATTGACACTAACGAGATTAGTCAATATTGGTGGAACATGCACAGAAAAAAAATATACCAAAATTTTTTTCAAAGGGGTGTGTTGTTGAATATGGCACAAAAAGTCAACAACAGTTAGTATTTCATTCTAAATTATGTAAAAAATCTGTTTCGTAATTCTCGTTAAAGCTTTCTATCTATTCTTAAAACTCTATCTATTCCTAAAACTCGGGTGAGAGGAAATGCCAAAAAAAGAAACTTAAACAACAGCAGTCACCATACAACATAGAGTTCCGATAAAGAAATAATTTATTTTATAGAAAATGTATCTTTTTATATGGATGTACAATTAAATGTGGTATTTGGCCAGTGTTATAGAAAAAAGAATGAATGTCAATGAAGTTATGTTTTTCAGTGAAAATTGATTTCAATTTAATTGTATAGAATATATAAAAATAAATAAAATTATTTAATCTGAAAAACAAATATGAGAGACTTTCAAAAAACACTTGCTGCTGACGTAC
This sequence comes from Dexiosoma caninum, assembly GCA_963924685.1. Taxonomy (NCBI): domain Eukaryota; kingdom Metazoa; phylum Arthropoda; class Insecta; order Diptera; family Tachinidae; genus Dexiosoma; species Dexiosoma caninum. The sequence goes on along the minus strand of OZ004729.1, from coordinate 39,592,577 downwards.
GAGATGATTATCAATAACAGTTTGCCAGTTGTTGCTTTAAAGCCACTCGTGTGGCGCTCTACTATCAGCAGTGGAATATGTACAATAGAATCATGTGAAGTGACCTTTCGGTTAACACAAATGGTATACACACATACACATATGAGAAATGTATATTAAAATAATTAAAATAAAAAAACAAAAGCCGTCTTAAGAGCGGTTTGAGTCGTTAATCGTGCAGCCGTTTTACTTTGTATTTTTTGAAATTCGTGTTTTATGTCGCCATCGATCGCCCTGGAGAAAATAATTTTAGTAAATAATCTAAAATGAAACAAACAACAAGTTGCCACACTTCACAAAAAAACCTATTTACAATTATGCTCATAAAGAAACTTTAAAGTAGGTATTTAAAATAACGACAGTACTGTGTGCTGCGATGCGATGGATGACATCACGGCAAGGTTTCGACGGAATTCTTTGAGCTGAATCTCGCACTAAATCCCACTTCTCATAGCCGATGGACCTTCGCCTGAAGAACTTTTGTATGTCATAGATCTTCAATGGGTCTTAGATTCGAGCACTGAGTTTAATAAGACGTACAATATGGCGCATTGCATCAAATCCACTCTCTGGCCAGTTTTCCAATGTCATAAAATATCAATAGTAATAGTAGTATTTACACACGCACCCGAAACATGGTTTCTTTATACACCAACTCCACGTCTATTGGACCAACCCTTTTTTAATCAATAATAAAACGCTTTTTCTTCACTTCAATCTGCAATCTAATAACATTCAAGAGAAAACTTTTACGAATAAAATAAAATTAGCCAAAATCCCCTGACTCGTAACAGCTTGGTGAAAGAGGGAAAACTTAATAAATGCATAAAAATGGGGCATTGTCAAATAACGGAATATCACATCGCCACATCAATTTTAAGATAGCATAATACAATAAAAATTTACAATCTAAACTGAAAGCTGAGTTTCTACCGGAAATTATGTTGCAGTAAAATATCCGCGAGTGATCAATCATTTAATTTATACTGTTTATCCGTTTCTATGAAAGCTTTCCAGATAAATTCTTCACAGGTATTCCTAAAACACTATTGTAAATACCAATTACTCTTCATTTTCTTGGAAAAATTATTTTTTTCCATTCCATTGAAATAAATTTTTACACAATTTTTTATTCGTAATTTGTAATGTACAATTGAAAGAATTAAATTCACAACAAAAATTTAATAATCTATTATTAAATATATTAAATTAAATAAAGCGCCGAGCTAAGTGATAAGCGTCACATAAATACAATACACCCTTCCCCGTTGCTACACGATAGATTGATATGTTGTTGCAAATTTGAAAATGAAAGTAAGTACGGACTAAAAATTATCTCTTTTAAAAACTATGTGTGTACTTATAATTATGTAACCATATTAAAGAAAAGAAAGCCATTTAGAACTAGGCATGGGTGTGTTTCAGCTCATTCGACCATAGTCGAAGATCGAATTCAACTCATAATAGGGGCCTATGTCTGTTTGACAGTGTTGCCACTTTGTGTATAATGTGTAGCCCATGTGTAATTAGTTCTACGTGTAATCTGTCGTAATTTTACCTTGAGTCCTATTTTTTTTATTAATTTTTAGCAGTACACAGATTTTTTGTCATTTGAGCGTACTCACCAAATTCGGATAACTGATTTTGATCTTTGACCATTCTAAAAAAAATATTTTTAAGAGGATGCGAGGCCTACTACATGCCTGATTAAATTTTCATTTTTCCGACATTTAAATACGATTTATAAAACTTCATTTGCAATTTTTATCTGTAACTTTGTTTTTTGCAAACTTTTTCAACTCTCCTCGCTTTCCTCATTACTTTATTTGGGAGTATTTATTTTAATTTTAAAAGAAATTTATAAATAAAGACATATTTGACTCATTAGCAAGTGAATTTGCGAAACAAAATTAATAAAAAATTAGGTATTGGAGAAAATTACGCAAAAACTGCAAACTACATATAAATATTCATATCAATATTTCCCCGTGTGTTTACACATTCGCCGTTTTCGAAACCATGTGTAGGAGTCATCTCCTGAATGCTGGTCGAAGATAAAAAAAAAAAATTAAAAATTCTAAATCAAGTGTGTAAATTTCCTAAAATCATAAAGAGGGTTAATTTAAAAGTATATAAACAGATTTTTTTTTAATACGAAAAATTTACAAAATTAAAAAATAAAACATTTCGTCAGAATAGAGTTGCTTTATGTCTGATATATATTTTATGCTTAATAGTTATTGAAGTCTAAATAAATAAAAAAATTGTAATTTCTCTTCAAATGTGTAATCTGACCACAGTCATGTGTAATTTCCAAATTGCTCAGTGGCTACACTGCGGTTTGATGTCGTAATCAGCGTTACCATATATTAAAAAAAAAACTTTTTATTTAAAAAAAAACTTAATTTTTCAACATGAATTTTTTTCCATAAAAGTGTCCAAATAATGAAAAAAATCACACAAATATATATGTATTTTGAATTAATTTTTATGCAAAATATGATAAACAAAAAAAGTTAAACAACAACAACAAACTTATTCTTCCCTCGATTTTAATCAGATCCCCTTTTTTTCGCTTTTTGTTGGACCCTATGGTGGTCTTATTACTTCAAGGCGAAAAGGTTGTCCACATCCCATTGATTGTTGAAACTTATTTAAGGGTAATATTTATATAAGCAAATATAAGTAAATAATAATTCTATTCTACTATATTTCCAACCACATAACACAAAAAAAACACCCTCCGATGTGTCTGTAGCGTATTCTAAGCTATTTTCTTCACATGCATTGCTGCTTTAAACTAATAACAGCAAAAACTAAAAATTTTCCATTATCTTACCGTTTCTCTTTAAATATTTATCCATGCTTTTTTGAAATAGAAAACTTTTTAGAAAAAAAAGCAGGCATAAAAAACTATAATATTATTAATACAGCACAGTTGTTTAAAGAGGGAATAGACACATTTACTGAAAAATTATAAAGTCGTTTACATTACTTAGTAACGTCAAATAATATTTTCGTCATATATCCGTAAATTTAAAATTAATTTAAAAAACTTGAAAATTTGAATGAATTTCAAAAAAACTTAATTTTTGAAGCTGAAAACTTAACAACTTTTTGGCATTTCACCTTGAAAAATAAGGAAAAACTTGAGAAATGGTAACGCTGGTCGTAATCTCTATTTCTACCATTCTTGATACGTACCATAATGCTATAATTATGTGGCATTACTACAGCAACAAATACACTATTGCAACAAAAAAATAAATTTTTGTATATCCAAAAACACGGCTGATGTCACAAATTATGGATGCAACCTGCAGATAATGTGACTAGTCCATACATGCATGTATAGTGTAGTCCACCGAGGACTAGGGCTAGTCCCAAGCTAACTCTAAACATGGTCTATTGAACGTTACGATGCCCTAGGAGTGACCTACCTACGGACTAACCCAAAAACTAGTCCATGTAACCACTCTGTAGAGAAGTATTCGTAAATACGAGGAAAAACACGAACACTTGTCGTATAACAATAGGCTGTTGTTTTCACATAGGAGCATGTTTGTAACCAGTCCACGAGGACCACTTAGTCCAATATTATCTACAGGGTAGGCAGGAAATAGCAAACACACAATCGCGTTTTACTTATTAAAATTAATTTATACCCATGTATAACATTTTTACCCGTTTAATATTAGAAGGAACGAATACACTCTTAACAAATCGAGGGAAAAGTGTAACTGTATTTTGAATATTTCCATCTGAAGAAGGGCATCACTTTACAATCATCGTGCGTCACGTAGGCCCAACATTTGTATGATATCTAAGACTACGAGTATGATGTGAGTAGCGGGAATACAATTAAGTTTTGTTTTCAATATATTTTCTACAGTTGAACTTTGAATTGTTTAAAGCATTCAGTGCGATTATCAATTATCTGTTTTTTTTTCTTTGCACCAACACATTCAAAATTAAAATGGAACAGCCGATGGTCATTCATACATACACACACACACTCACACAAACAAACAAACATAAGAAAAATGCATTATATTGTCCATTAATTATTTAAATAATTACTGTTAGTATTACGAAGCGCAAATTTAATTTTAGAATTCATTTCAAAAATATTACTGATATTTGATTCCCTTAAGGTATGACAGGGGTCGGCGCTTGAAGTTTAATACAGCAAGTCCGTTATTATTATTCACAAGCCTGATCATTTTATGCTACAAGAAAAAAATATGGAAATAGACCTCAAACGTTATAGTGTTACGACACTGACAAAGAGATAACACAGCCAGCAATGGTTCGAAAGTTGAAGGCCATTATTCGTCGTATTTCAAGTTCAAGAGCTGTTTAATACGAGTATGTATCTACAAAAGTCAGTTCACCTAAGAAGGGCATAGCTGTGTTCCAGAACCTACACGTTTTTGGCGAGCTTGAAGAAACTTTTACTATTCACTGCTACAATCGTGCGTGCAATTTGCGCTGTGAAAATGAGAGGTGATATTTGGGACCGCTATATGTACTGCGAAAAAAATAGTAAAGGATGTCCTACTACTTCATGCACTTTTTGACAAGCAACCCAACGTTCTATACAAATATGAGCACAATATTCTCCAAACGTTAATCCAATGGACGTTGCCATATGCGATGGTCAGTGAGTGTTTTAGTACGATTTCCTTTTCCTTTAATTTGAAATATTTTAATAACATTCTGACGTTTGGAAAGAGAATTGTAAAATATTTTTTTAATTTACAGAATTTTTAGTAGGTAAAACTTCGAACGCCAATCCCCGTTATTTAATAATAAGATATGGTTTCGTCATTTGTAGCTGACGGTGGAATACTAATTTCGTTCTATTTTTGATTTTTAAAATGTTCACGTGTTAAAAACCATGAATTCTTTATCGTTATTATTTCGGTTGTATTGAAAATGTAACTCTCAAAGTCAAATGGGGAAGCATATGTATGTACTTATATGCAGTTTATTAAAGGCTTTATAAATCTTCTGCATAAACAGTCACTGTACAGCGAAATATCACTGGCTTATTAACTTAGGGTGATTTCTTTTCTATCACAAACATTACGTCTTGATAAAAGGTGCAGATGTAAAATGGCTTGCTCCCTGGAAATAATGCTACTTGTTATAGGATGAGAAAGAAACACAACTTATGAAAAAGTGGGGAGCAATGTTTTTAACATCTGAAAAATAAGTTTCTTTTTTTTCATAAACATATACTCTCCCTTTTAATAACATTGACAAATTAACATTTACAATATAATATTTTCTTATTTTTATTTAATAAAAGGTCTGTTAGACCTGTTAATAAACAAGAAACCTATTCAGGATATTCCCTTATTCTAATCAAAAAAGCAATTTCTTCACAATATTGTGATAAATTAACTGTGAACTTGAACACGACAGGAAATTTTCGTCAATATGAAAAACATATGTTTTACGAGGCATTATTAGATTTACATGGCGTAAAAAGAGCATTACCTTCCCCCATTTTCTTATGGACGCATTAAATAAAGAATAAAACATACTCATACATACTACCCTTTTTGTGAGCAAAACACTTTTCAGAAGCTGACTGTTACGCATTTTTTGCTAGAAAAGAAAACATCACAAAACGTCAGCGCACATGCAAAACTTCAAGATGTTTGTTTTGTAATGCGGTACGAGCTCCCGCTCCTCAAAATGGTTCATTTTAATCGGCTAAGAATTGAATTCGCCAGGTAAAATCTATCGTGAAGGCCAAACGGTGATCGTCTAAAGAGACCCAAAGAGACCATACACAACAATTGCTCGATATTTGTTAATAAACTAGCGATATTATTGTGAGAAAAAGAGGGTTCACATACAATAGAAAAAAATAGAAAAAATAGAAGAAAAAAATTAGTGTAGAAGAGAAGAAATATATAAAAACAGAAAATGTATGTGTAAAAAAAAGTAAACTCGTGGATTGTTATGTTTTTGTTTATAGATTTTCTAGATTGATTAGTTGTATTTTGAACATAAGAATCTTCGATTTGTAGTCAGAAATTATGAAAAATTCAATGATGAACTAACTAAGCATTAGCGAAATAGTACTATATATGCTTTTCCTCCTCAATTATTGAGTTTATATTTAAGAGTTTCAGAAAAGAATACTTCATGAGAATATCATAAAGTATGTAATAATACGTTTCATATATTTTTCGGGAAAGAGCATGATTTCATAATTAGAATCATATATACATATATTCCCAAAAAATAAATTCATTTAATATATAATTATGAAAATCGGAATTACTTCAACTAAAAAAATGCCAACTACATTATAATAACGCACTTTTTACTTTTTCGCAAAATTTTTGGTACTTTGCTTTACAAAGTAGAGGAAATAAAAATAAAAATTTAATTTGTATTAAGTCGTTTTGGCCACGTGAGAAAATAACGGCCGGAATTGATAATCTTTTTAGTACGTTCCCTTCTATTAGATGCGCTACTACGCAAATGGCGTTGGTATTGAGAAAATAAACTGGAACTATTTTTAAATATTTTAGTGTTACATGACGAAATTTTTTTTTATTTTATTATATATATACATGTGTACTTCTTTTAAATATGAATTATTTACTCTTCTCTAAGAACATTTCGGAAAAGTAACTCTTTGAGAAAACTTCTTGGGAAGGTTTTTTTCTTCGAAAATGGCACGTTTGGCTAAGGAAACTTTGGGTAAAAGTATGTTTAATTGAATTTTGAGAAAGTGAAAGTTGTTTCGATAAAATATTATGTAGCAAGTACTGTGCATATTTTTAGCCAATACACTGGTGGTATTTCAGCAAATTAGTTTTTGATTACAAAAATTTAAAGAAATAAAATGGCTGATAATAAATCAATTTACCAATTCATAACAAAAGGCAAATTTTTGTATCACCTGCTAAAATAATTGTTGTGAAATTAATATGTAAAGGGCGTTTACGAAATCAAAAAAGAATAAAAAAATCTGAATAAAAGTAAATAAATTCACTTGAAGCAGCAGCATCAAATTAAAATTAATTCACAACTTTGAAAAAAGTCCGGACAGGTTGGTAGAAATAAAAACATATCCCACCAACATTTGGAATTCTACTGATTAAAAAGTAACATTATGGACAATACTTGTTGATAGTTGGCAAAACCGTATTCGGTTTTTTTTTTCTTGGCTTGGTGTTCAGGTAATGTATGGAATGCTTGCACATGAACTAGTTGGAAAGGGATAGTGTAGAGATTAGACATGTGGTGAAGTGATATCAAGGATAAAGAGCACAATTCTGCAGTCACGCATGTTTTACAATTTTTCCGCAGAGATGCTGAGTCGCTGATGTTAAGAGTTTGTTGAAACACAATAGAAAAATGTTTGATCTGACCAGATGTCAAATTATGGCATTGAATATCGATCGAAACTCCTTATATTTAATAGAATAGAAATTTCGATTCACATGGAATATCGTAACTTAAACAGATGATGTTCTGGTTGCAGACTCAGCCCCTTCTGGTAGTGCTCTTGTGCTTTATCTTATTATATGTATGGCCACACTAGCACTTGAGAGCTTCCGTAGGTTTGAAGTAGAACCCACTAGTAAAGACCTTCGTATTTCAATAAGTCATCTATCGCACTAACACACGGCAGCCGGTAGTGCGGACTTCGTACTCAGTCTATGGAGTTAAATATATGCTGCTTGTCACTTGACACGCCCTCTAGAAATTAACTTCATTCTATGCAGAAAAGCCGGTCAATCGGTGACCAGTTATCGACAGTTGGGCACTACACATTTTCACTGTGTTCGCTAGCTCAAGTTACTCAGGGATTTGGGACTATTTGAAGCAGACACAGCCCCAAAGTGTACATCTAAAAATCACCTTTGGATAACGAATAATCGATCGGCTCCACCCTTCAGCAAGAGGTTATTGAAAATTACTGTTAGCTGAATAGTAAGCCTAGTGCCTCTGAAACCAGTCAGACCAAAAATTTTTCTATCAGTGCTTGCAAGCCGGTGTCGGGGGAAACACTGAACTTCGTTTAGACCATCATCTCAAGTATCAATGTTAATCTTTGACTCAGTCTGTCGTAATTCTTGACATAAAAAGTTTACGGGGTTAAGAGATCGATCATATATGTATGTATGGATTCCTATGTTAATGTATGCGTATACATATATTTTATGTATGTATGTACATACATATGCACTAAATATGAAATATTGAAAGCATAATCAATTTGTTCGAGGATCAGGTTTATTACGAATATAATTAGTAGCCAGCACCACCATCCATGATCATGCAACTGAAACTGCAACAATAAAATTTTAATTTATGTTGTGGAACATTTTGTATGGTAATTTTTTAATTTTTTAATTTTTTGACCAATCACAGCAATCTCCTCTGATATTATTTTGACTGACAGCAATCAGTTTTTACAACATTCAAAAAGAAATATTAAAACTCAATCATAGAGCCCGGCATGGATGTAATCGTGCTTATGTATGTTGGATGTACATCTAAGTGTATGTTTGTATATGTGTATGTGGGTAAGTGAAGGTCTTACGATATGATCGTTATACACGGAAAACACCTAAAATTTGCTTTTATTTATTTATTTATGTAATTTTTTATTGATTTAACTACCATTTTTAAATAAACAGACACACGAGCATGTTCGAACAATGAAAATTATACACATTTCAGAACTCACACGTTGCCTTAATTTTCATTTATTTATTTTTTTTTCTCTCATTTTACACGCGTCCTTCCTTCTCATATTCATTGAGATCATTATTGACTTGGACATGAACATCTTAATCATTTCCATGCACGATTTATTGAAGGTAAGAACTTAAATATTCCTACACAAACAGGAAAAGGCAACTGAGAAATTTTCGTTGAGGTTAGGAGCAGTATTTTAAGCAAATAAACTGTTCAAATTAACAAATATTACTTAATTGCAAACTCATAGTTGTACACAGTGGAGCAGAATGATTTGAATTTTTTTAATTGCTCCATTACTCAATGTTATTTTACTTGGATTTTGTATATGCAATGCCAGCAAAACTTACAGCAACTAACCTTCTATTTTTTTTACTTTATAGCGTCAATAACTACATACAGCACATACGAAGGCGGGTCAATAAGTGTGTGACTTTTAGAATTTCCCGCCTCTTAACTGAAGGGGCAACACTGATCCTATCAACAGTCATCTATCAGCTGTCTGCTATCAAATTGAACAATTGAGAAGAAAATGGGAAAATGTGAAGTGAAAAAGTGAATGAAAGTGATAAACCATGAATCAAACCAAGGCGGGACTTTGCACCATCAATTTCAATGGTAGAAAAGTGGCTGACTTTAGCACGGAAGATGGCAAACATTCTGATGCCCCGTTGAGGTATTTTGAATGATGAGAAAGTTTTCCGAAAGATTGGTCCCGCTTTTGTTCCCAACCGCAAACAAACGCAATCGTGTGAGTGTTTGGCATTGTTCAAGCGCAATATTGCTAGTTTTTGCGCCATTTCGTTACAGCACATAAAAAATATTGCTTTTTCATTTTTAATTAACACGATTATTTAATTTTTTTAATTATATTTATTTTTTTGAGCGATGGTTTTTTTTTATAAAAAGTTTTTTAATTATTTATTTTCACTACCAAATTGGTATCATCGTCAGGAAATAATAATTTTTATAGTGAAATATTGAAAATAAATAATTAAAAAACTTTTTATAAAAAAGACCATCGTCAAAAAAAAAGAAATATAATTAAGAAATTTAATTAACACCTTTAATTAGAATAATATAGTTTTTCGATTTTATTTTTAATTAATATTTAAATTATTATTATTCAATTAAGTCAGAATATTAGATAAATAGATTATATTAATTTCTTTACAGGTGGAAATCTAATTAATTTTTTAATTGATATTACAAAAATTTTTAATTTAATTTTTGTTTTAATTTTATCTGTGCATGAACGAAACGTAGCTCCATCACAACAGAGACAAAACAACAGTCAAAACAGTGAGTTTCTATGTGAATCGGCGACAAAGAAGGCTAAGAGGATTTGTCAGCCATTAAAATTATGGCAATACACGCGGTACAATCCACATTGACTATAATGCTCGTGCACTTTCGTACCTTTAGCAGATCTTGAAGCCGCTTAAAACTTAAGAAGCCTTGAAGAAGCTCCGATATGAATGAATGGAATATCTGCTCAGTGAAAAGATAATATTGTCTTGAAGTTTTGACAATTTTAATTTTTTAGTCGAGGCTATAGAAAAGCAATGACACATCGTTTTTAGTTTTAATAATATTAATGTTAAATAATTTTAATTATAAAAAGTTTTTAGAATATTCACCAATAATCATTCGGATAACTTCAATCAAAATTGAACTTAATGATACAAAATTTTATTCGAATATTCGAATAATTTTTGTTCGAATGGTAAATCTAGTACATAATATCTTATAGCACTAGTTCGTAACAGTAAAATAATATCGTTTCAGATAAGATTTTATATTTTACCTGCACACAAAATTTTATACTGACAACAAAAGAAATTAGGTACGGAATATCACTGAAGTTTAAATTTGGAGGAAAATTCCGTTCTCTATTAATAACGTTGTTTATTTAGTGAGTAACTTTCTGGATATTAGAGCGACATGCGTTAATTAATTTAAAGAATTAAAAACATTATTTACTTTTATTACTTTTGTAATTTATTAATGAAATTGTAATGAAATAATATTTAAGCACATAATTTGTTTGAAATCTTTTCGATTGTAAGCATTTTTCTGGAATGCTGTTTCCATCGGCACAAGATATCTAAAATTTAATGCAATAGTTTAAACGACCCGAATTGACTGATTTCAACGTTAATCAAAGCTGGGCTAATCTAGCTATCACTAATCGGTTAAATACTTACCAATTAATAGATTGAATGCCCTACTAGAAATTTATAACTGTAACACAAAAAGCACTTAGTAACAGCAGACAATCAAATTAGAATAGTGAGCTTAATTTATCTTTAAAATTTAAATACGACTAAATACCCACACATTTCGGTCTTAAAATTAATTTTTAATTGTGGAATTTTTTTTGTGCACAATTGCGACAATCACACATTCGTTGTAGATGTTTCCATGTACATTTAATGAGTTAAATACATAAACTTGTTTGCAAACATCTAATCAGACCATCCCTCAAATAGCCAAAGTCACACAAACAGATAATTAAATAAATAACAAGTACTTTCTAAATATATTTTCAAATATTGAAATGCGTCAAGTGATAACAATTGGTTATTTTCCATTTTACAGACTGAGGCTCACTTGTTCTTATCAATACAAAACGAAAACACGTCGTCGGTATTGTTACGATTATTATTAAAACTACAAAAGAAAGCGGCATACACATATACAGCCCCTGCCTGGAAACTGAGTTAATTTGCAACGAATTGTAGTTAGACCATAAAAAGTATAAGCAAATTTTATTTGTAGTTGACTACCAATTTGCCGACAGGGGCAGTACACATGTTCCAACACGAATACAGCACAGCGGTTACCAACACGCAACATGAAAAGTTCTACAACAAACATATTTACACTTTCGAAATTCCCTACGTACGCTGATGTTTTCGCAAAACCTCTGTATCAAAAAGAAAATATCAATTTACTAAAATAACCCTGCCGTACAAAACTTATATTCACACTGGTTCGTAGGTCCTGCAAGTCATCAAAAAGGTTTTATGCTTGATCTATGTTCTATGGTGAAATTATACGTGTCTTAAGCTTCCACTGCCAGCTGTGCTATTATATTTTTTAGAGTTTAGAATACTTAAATGCACGAATGGTGGCAATATCCCAGCTGGCTTTAATTTTAAAACACCCTAAAAAATACAAAAAAAAATGTATTCAATTCATCTTTTTGTCATCAGTTATTCGTTGTATTCTGCAAATTTTAATACTAAATAAACATCAAAGGAGAAGATGACTATTCTCCGCTCTGTAGAACAACATTATTCAATTGAAATACTAACTTTCTGATTGGCCTCAATGACACAGTCTCAATCTATAAATCCACTAAAAAGAGATATTTTCTTATTGGACCAGTCCTCAAACTATGTCCAGTACGTATGCAATAATTGCATCGGAAAGGGAGTTGTGGTGCAGTGATATGAATAGGAATAGGAAGCAACACCCTCAGGTTCTTATACAACTCCCTTTTTTATATCATATTCTTAGCGAAGTTATAATTATGCCAATAAGTTATTCCAAACCATACATATACAGCATGTACATCGACGATACATTTGAGTGAAAATTGTTATCACAAATTGGAAAAAACAAAATAAATTAAGAAATAAAATAACGCAATAAAAATGAAAACGAACAGCTGCGAAGTGTACTCGTAGTCGTTATCATCCTCAGCCTAAAACAACACCAAACTTTAATAGAAGCACATTTTTCTCTAAATGTACGAAAATTTACTAGGGTGTTCAATCGATTAACTGTTAATTACACCGAATTAAATTGTTTGAATTGTGTTGATCAAAAGATGAAATTAAATTAATCCCTTTTTCCAGTACACATTTAATAGCAGCGGCTTCGCTCGCGTTATTACAACCACATATCATTAAGAATGAGAATCTATGTTTAAAATGCCACTAAAATTTGGTACTAACCTGTGTGGGCAGATCTATATGTTTTAAGTTTTCTGAAAACCGGTTGGATAATTTTGGAGTGGCATATACGTCTCCTGATTCTATTTTTTATTTTTGACCTAAATGTCTTTTTAGACTCAGGTATACTCGTTTATATGTATTTTTTCAACTTCATAAAACTCGATTTGATTTTTTTTTTATTTTTGGCCAACATTCAGGAGATGCCCCCTGCACATGCGATGCTTTGTGCTGGAACTAGAGGAAAGGGATAGTAGGAGAAATGATAGGAATTGAAGCTTCACTATGTTACAACATTGCTTTCAGCAAATTATTTGTTTCTGTAGCACTGTTGTACCGTCTCTGATGTCAGGGAGACGTATTAAATTTTGAAGCTTCGTTTCTAGCTGCCATTATTAATTATTTTACTTCGCCGGTGCTATACAATACCGACGAAGGAGGGCGTTCTGATGTGCCTGGGGATTGGATACAGCTGAAGCCGTTACTGTTCAGTGACCAGTGACTATTCCTACGCCACTGAAACTTTACGACAACAACAGACACAAAGGCACACAAAGGCACACAAAAGCACACCAGAAAAAATGCGAGATGTTTTTATGAGTCTGAAACTGGGGTTGAAGCCAAGAAAATTTTTCGTTTTGTTGATAGTTTACAGATGGATATATTAACCGGTACGACTCCTCAGAAGAGGAAATAATCGAAATGCTGGGCTTAGTAGTGAACATCATTTCACTGATTAACTGATGCTTTAACATGGGGAAAATATCAATTGCAATTACTCAATTTTTTGCCTTTTCTCAGAAATTTTCTGAATTTTTTTCCATACATGGACATGAAAATGTGAAACTTAAGAAAAAAAAACTTCTGGCAAATCGATCAAGTAATGAAAACACAATTGACTTGCAAAACAAGCTCATGTCAGATGCTTTGTCAGTTCAAAATAGAACACGCTCTAATTGAAAACATTTACACTGTCAATCCAGGCTAACTTTTACAGAAGAAACTTTTTTTTTTGAATTTACTCACCATGTATGCATTTTCAGTTGAAAATTTGACATTCGCACTTTAAAATAGAAAGATTCTAAAAGCAGCTTAAGGGGAATAAATAAAATATTTCGTGTTACCAATATTTAATAACTCTACGGATGTATACAATATCCGGACAAAAAAATACCTTCTTTGAAGTTCTCTTGGCCTGCTGTTTCACAAAAAACGTGCAATTTTTCTTGTTCAATAATCATGGTCAGTCACCAAACAATTTTGATATATTTTTTAAAACACTGGAACTCATCAACCACTGTAGGAATTTGAGTAATTTTTTCACTATTGAATAGACCTGGATATCGAAAACAAGTTGGTCAGCTTTTGGCCGAACTTCTTTTAGTCTTACTAAGTTGAAAAGTATTTTGTGCCTGCAAACCTTCTGTCTTAACAATTAATAAAAAATATTGTTGTGAGCCACTGACTCTAAGGGATCCATAGGTGGACCCATCGTATAGCCAACTTCACAATCTATCCCACAGTGAAACAATCATGAAAATTCGGGAAAGGAAGGTAAGATCCAAAGAATCCTCTCCGCAACTATACAGCTATGTATATAAAAATGAAACGAAACCAACTAACCCAGTTTAATGAAAGTTAAAACATAAACAGTCCAGCGTGTAGGAAACATATCCTATATATTTTTGCAAAAATAAGACCACGGAGGTAGCCAATTTCCACATCTCCGAAACTAACTAACTGATGTTAATGAAATTTAAAACATATCGAGCCTTTGGTGCAATACCGTAGTAATTCAAAATTTTAATTTTTTGAGCCGGGTATGCAGAAATGATCTTTGGGGAAATATATATCTAAAGGAAAAAAGATTATGGTTCTATCTCTAACAGTTCAGATTTTACAGCTACAAATGGGTTTATTGCCTCCAGCTATTTCCAACAATATTTATTTGCAATAATGAAATACATATTTACATTAATTTTACAAAACTTACCTCTTTATTTAAAAACTTGCAAAAAATAACTTTCGTAAACGAAAATACTATCAAAAAGATGGCTCAAAACTTCAAACGCAGTTTTCTCAGTTCACGATTTTTGAATTACTACGGTATTACACCAAAAGCTCGATATGTAGATAGCCCTGAGTCTAGAAGGACACATAGCCTATATATTTTTCTTTTTTTTAAATGGAATTATGAGGGGATGTAGGAGGTAATATGTGGCTCTCTGAAACCATCTAACCGATGGCGATACTAATGTGAACGAAGCGGCGGGTAAAAGCGAAAAATGTTTATCTTACGAGTATAGTATTACAATATAAACATATATGTGGGATACCGATGTGGCAACACTAGAGAGACAGACTAGACAGGGGATATACGCTACATTCGCAACACTGAACAGAAAGTATAGGAACAAACAACAAACTTACGACTAGAGAAGACTAGTCAGCAGAATAAGGAGACGCAACATCAACTTATCTAGTTTATTAATTAAGTTAAGTACATTAATTATAATATCTATTAAATAAAACTAAGTAAATCAACACAGTGGTTTTATTTGTAGTGGCCTGCGGGAGACAGCATCCACATATACATACATATGTACGAGTATATTGTGAGTTCAAGTTGTTTTGTGTTATTTTGCACAGCGAATCGTGCAGGGCTCCGCTGTGTAAAATGTAAAAACAAATATCTATTCAAATTTTTTTTTTCACATCGACTACCAGTGATTTTCAGAACTGTTTTGTTTTTTATTGTTCACACGTGAACACGTGTTTATCAAAGGAATAATGTTCATAAAACCCATTAAGAATGAAAATTAAAAGAAAACATAAAACGATGAAATAAAAAATTAATCGAAGCAAATTAAAAAGGCGATTAATTGAAAACTCTACGAATTGAATACTTAGTCGAATATCTATAACAACAATACGAATATAAATTTATGAAAAGCACGCGACCTTCACCAGACAAAGTATTTGGTGTTCACGTGAAACAAACGAGATATTTGCTGTCTGCATGTGTGCGCTTGTATGTGTATATTTAGTTGCCCACTTGTTTTTCTTCGATGGAGCTTTAAGTGTTCGCATGAACTAATCAGTATCAGGCGGTGGGGACGAGATGGTGATTGTTAAGAAATAAATAAAAGTCAACAATAATTAATAATTACAAATGTGTCGGGTATATATACTACTGTGCGTGTGTGACTGTGTGCATGGATGTAGATTTTTCCAGCCAAATTTATAAGTTGACACTTTTGTTTTATGAAAGTAAACAGTAAACAACACGTTTAGGGAAAAAGTGTTGGCGGTTACTAAGCAAACAATGCTGCGGCAAAGTACCACCAAAAGCAACAACACTGCTGCAGCGCGGTAGTATGTTGTGTTTATTATTTAGGGAAATGTTGTTTTTCCTTTTTCTACAGATACACGTATATATACTTTAAAACCCAGTGTTCGATGTCTCGGTCTGTGCTTGTAGTTGTTGATATAGAAATTGAAATATTTGAAAAATTATTGTATGTCCATATTTAATTTTTTAAATAATGCTGTTGTTTTCGTAGACTGAAAAGTCCATTGGCTCCAGTTTAGAGATAATTTTACTTGATTAATAATTGACGATTATTTTGCATAATATAACATTTTTCCAGGTGCCAAAATGTTCCGATACAACATACATATAAATGTGTAAAATCGTACAAAGATGGTGACCACTTACAGTCGAACTTCTCTATAACGATGTAGTTGAGGACCGACAAAGTTCTACGCTAAAGAGAAGATATCATCTTTAAATATGTACATAGTATTCCATGTCAACATTTGATTTTTATTTGCATACATCCAAACATATTTAAATGCATACATAAAATTATGCATTTAAGACACATTGTTTGTTTTAGAGTTTTAAATTTAACTTCATCGACGAAGTCTTCTCAGCTCGGGAGGAATTTGTTATAGGCAGATTAGTTAGCATATCAAACGGACGTTGTGTGACATGAAATGGTTCTTTACAGAGCAAAATACACAATAGAGAAATTAGTTATAGGGAAATAAAAATGTGAAAAAAACATTAAAAAAATTTAGTGTTCCCAAAATAATTTGTTATAATGAAGTTCATTATAGGCAAGTTGGACTGTAATACGATCTTTTTGCAAATACAAAATTTTGTATTTCTTTTGCCTATAAATTCGCGAATGAAAAATGTTTTACCCACCACTCCTTAAAGAGACAATTAAAAAAAATTTTGTGAAAATTAAAATGGAACTAAAAATATAGCTGCAAATATAATTAATTAAGCTTCACCTCCTGTCGTTTCTCCTACTTTCCCTAGTTCCAACACAATGCTTCGCATGTGTAGGAGTCCGCTCCTGAGTGCTGGTCCCAGATAAAAAAAAAAAAAAAAAAAAAAACTATAGAGCAGCTAAAGCACAACATTGAAGCTGAGATCAGGGCAATAGAGCCAGAAACTGTACGTGAAGTTATGCAAAACGCCTGTTTAAGAGCCCAATTGTGCATCGATGAAAATGGTGGTCATCTGTCTGATATTATTTTTCATACAAAGCTAATAATATATTAAAAAAAAAAATAAAAAATAATAATAAACTAAAAAGGTTTTAAATTTTTACACGCAGGGGTGACTTTTGGCCCACCGTGTACATAAAATAATTCCAAAAAAAAAATGATTGAAAATAAACAAGTGTAATTTTATTATTAAAATTAAAAAGGACCCTAAATCAAAAGTTTGTACGGCATTTTTATCTTGGACCGGCACTCCATGACCCTGACTAGAGTAAAGGGATAGTGAGAAATAAAAAAGACGGTGAAGGGGAAAACTTCGCAATCTTACAATACGTTATACGAAATAAAACAGTTTCAAAAGACACCACAAAATTTTGCCAACTCTTAAATAAAGAGGTAGTGAGTGACCTGCTTAATTTCTGTTAAAAAGACATAATCCCCCAAAAACAAACTGCAGTAAATATTTGCTCTAATTCCTGATAATTCTTATAATTTCTCAAGTAATTCATTTAAAATCATTTTTATGTCCGAATTGTATAATTATGTCTTAATCGCTGCCTTTTAACTTTCTCAGTTATTTCTTTGTTAACTTTAAATTTGTGATCATTTCGTTTGCTGTGTTTACGTTTATTGCCCACTTATTTGAGTATTGGTTGTGGTCTTCCTTTTTCTTTTTTTGGTGAACAATCTCCAGCTGCTTCTGTTGGAGTCGCCATAAAGAATTAGTTTGCTTTACGCAGACACAATGTGTGGTCGCCATTGATTTTGAAAAACTAACAATTGGAGCCTCGTGATTGTTGATTTTAACTTTGCTAATGTGCGTATGTTATTGTAAGAGGCGACCGCCAACAGTCTGTTGCCGCTAGCTGAAATCAAAAACAGCAACAACGAAAAGAATCCAATCATCACTACAAATGGGGCACCGCCACACAAACTCTTTTCATCTGCTTCTCTTCTTCCTTAAGACAACTACATACATTCAATTACAGTAATTTGCCCGCTTCAGTCAGGGCTACTGATTGAATTTCAAATTGCTCAATTTCAGTGGAACATACATATAAAAACACAAATTTATGCATCCTCCGACTCTTCTTACGGAACAGCCAGCCCACCAAATAAGCAGCCATTCATCTAACCCAGCCATCCATCCCTACGAACTTATGAATAATATTTTAGCGATATTTTTGTGATAACGACACACATAGCCAGTATTGTGGCCGTTGTTTATGCTTCGGGTGGCATTGCGAATATTTTGGTTGCCACAGACCACCAGTCTTGACAACTTTACAACCCTCTTTGCTCTTGCCCTTGCTGTTGCTCGTGCTCGTGCTACGAGTATGTCAAGTAATTAAGACACACAAAATGGTTGGCCAAAAAAAAAAAACAAACTAACAAATATGCGAAGATAAAGAAGAGCAACGAAAAATCAAGCAAATTTAAATGTCATCTCCCAAACGCACTGATGCTGGCTGTAAAGGATGATGCTGATGTTTAAAAGGTGAAGATCAGATTTATGGCGCCGCTTACTAGTCTTGTCTTTTCTCTTTGCACGCGAAAAACTAGGTGAAGACTTCATTCGCTTATCGTTTTTGTTTTTCAAACTAATGCTTATCATCTGCGTTATCAGGAATTTCTTATTTAGGTTGGATGATAATGAAAGTTTGACCACTTAACTCGTACTACTCAGTTTGCAACACAACACAACACTTTCAGTTGCAGTTGCTTTTATTTTCGTTTTTGTTTTCCTTTTATTTGGTATTTTAATTTAATTTTTTCTCTTCTTCAATTCTTTTTCGTTCAAAAAGACTTACACTTGTTTTTGTTTGGTTTCTACATTCATTCTTTCGTGGCTAAATTATAGACTTCTAAGAGGTAATCTTTAAGATAGACAGATATAAAACGTCCTTCACACTTGGGTACACTCACATATCGTACATATGAAATGGCAGGAAAACTACAACCAGAACTCTGATCAGTTGATCTTTGCAAGCAAAGCACGTCTGGCATACAACTACACTGATAGCTGATAAGCTGTATGTTGCAAATTATATTTATTGGTGGGGAAAGGTTTATTATTTTTTTTCTTTTAAGGAAATTGAAATTGGGTATTTGACAATAATATTTGGCAGCCTGTATTGAAATCTATCCGAGTACCAGCTTTAAATTAAAGTATCAAAACTTTAAGCTCCGCAAAAGTTTGGTCTGCACAGCGTTGCCACATACGATTATATTTTTTCCCCCAAAAATCATGAAAATTAAAAGAGAAATTTTACTGATTATCTAGAAATTTTTTTTAAATGAAAAAACAAATCTGTTGGAGCGGTACTCAGAAGAGCACTCTTCGTATGCAATGCACGAAGGTGATGAAGTGATAAGTAGAATAGAGAGCTTCGTCGTAATGGCTTAATTTTTGGGGCGTGCACTTCTCCCAATTTTAAACATTGGTCCACAAATGACAAAGTAATTTGATAATCCATTTTTTTGGCGGGCTCATTTTGCCCCCCAACGCCTTAAAAAAACAATTTAGTGGACCTCACTCATATGCATTTTGAAAATTGGTCCACAAATGATGGAGTTATTAGATAATAAATTATTGGGGTGAACAATTTGCGAAGTTGTGATCGTTTATATTATAAAATCTTTTTAAAGAGTAACATCATTAAAAAGTGGGCGTAAAATTGGGCGTGGTTAAAAAAGTAGCCTATAATTCATTCAAGAGTCCCAGTTAAATGTTGTAAAAATTTCAGGAACCTCGGTATATCGGTCTCGTTGCTTATAAGGTACAAACAAACACATATTCCGTTTTATATACATATGTATGTACATATATACAATATGTATAAACATAGATGATATTTGAAAGTTAAAAAACAACAAATTTTTATAATGAGAACATGATATTTTTTATATATTTCTTTTTTCAAGGGGAGTATCACTACAAATCAAATCGTTACGGAAATTTATAAAAAAAGAAATCGTGCAAAAAGAGGCACAGCTAAAATAATTTTTTTAAGAAATGCTATTTAATGAAAATAACAAATTGCTATTATTATTTTTAGAAAAAACGAATGCCTAATCTTTGCGATGAGGTGAAAAAATGGGAAAATGGCAACATTGATTGTGTGGATTTTGTTTTCAATAAACTCTAGAATCCTTGATGTTTCTTTTTATGGATTTGGTTGTTAAATCAGTAAAAAAATACAAAAAAAAAATTTAAAAAAACAAGAAATAAAACAATGTTCGTATGTTGAAGTGGCGCACGCGCAACCATCATACCATCACAATAAGATGCTTGAATGCGTTCAATGTTTCGTTCTACTGGCTGTTTTTGGGAGCAGTTTCGATTTAGTGATTTTTTCTTTTATTATTACTTTTTTTAAATTCGCAAATGTTATGATCAGTAAGCATAGCAGCGGAACCAGTGATGCAATCTGACTTTGTTGCTTCGCTTATACAACGAAACGTGAATTGTTATGCATGGATATTCAAATGACCATAAAAAGGAATTAGGGTCCAGAGAGTGTTTGTGCATTGCTGGCTGGCTGCTAAACGAAAAATAATTAATGCAAAGAAAAAACATTAAAAATTAAAAATGAAAATGCGTTAAAAGGGCTCTGCAGCTCAAAAGTTCGCAATGCATCCATCAACTTGAGTTTCTTTTTTTAATAATTCTTTTTTCGTTTTTGTATTATTATTTATTTCAGTTGCTAAATTATTCTCTTGTGTGAATAAACGGCAAACTTCAATCAACTGTTATAACACTCCATCTCTATAAATCCAATACAATATGGGCATATCGATGTATTTTCATACATGCAAGTAAGTACGTCCATGACTCGTCGT
Source organism: Dexiosoma caninum (assembly GCA_963924685.1). Lineage (NCBI taxonomy): Eukaryota > Metazoa > Arthropoda > Insecta > Diptera > Tachinidae > Dexiosoma > Dexiosoma caninum. The sequence goes on along the minus strand of OZ004729.1, from coordinate 39,571,479 downwards.
TTCGATTGTTCAAACCACACAAACTCGTACAATGCTTTAATTACCTGAGATATTTCACAAGATATCTTCACTAAATGTTAAGAAGACTACTGCGGCTTAGCTTTACACATAATCTTTCAGATACGACGATGTACTTGCCGAGATAATAAGTGTGCATGTGTGTGCATTTATTTACCAGTCTCGCCACATGACGGTTCGTTTACTTCATACTTCATCATTGTCTCTGTAGTAAGAAATAAGCATTGTTCACAGATCACTTACAAAAAAGAACTAATAAAATAAAAGCGAAATAAAATTATAAAAAAAAAAGTTAAATAAACAACAGTGCGAAGTCGTCATTTTGATGTTGAAGTGATGTCGCACGTTTCATTTCAAAAGTTCTCAATACCGTATGCACTTAGAAGAATGAATTGCTACAATTAAAAAGTGGGATTTTTAAAACTGAATAGGCCATATATATTTTGATAAAAAAAAACCTACTTGCGTATTCAGAAACATTTTTTGGATACACAAAAGGTATAATAATGAAGATATCCATACCTTTTATGAATATCATCAATATTTAGCATGACAAGTTGAAGAAAGGAATACGAGAAGTCTCAAATATTAAACACATACTTTATTGGCAAGAGCTCAAAGCTTTGTTTTTCTGTTTAGTATAGACGAGATCCCACATATTCACGAAGCTCAAAGCTTTGTTTAGCACATGTGCGAACGAAATTGAATTTAAAAATTTATTTGTACGTGTTCAAATTTATGGATTTATCACCCGTCCACCGGAGGGCCTTGAAAAACACTTGGATATTTTCCCGATAGTTATTTTCTCCTTCATTGAAAGGTTAACCATCGTTTTCGCCGTACACATACATTTTTAATCTTTAGAATTGGTGATTTGATTTCAACTACAATTATCAATCTCATAGTTAATTTATCACAATTATGTGACAATTACTTTTGATTATTAGAAAAAAGGAAAGGACAATTAACATCAGACAACAGTTGAGTAGAACACGCCACTACACACATCGTCTTCGGTACTCTTTGTGTCGCAACTCGAAAAAAATTAGGCCCGTTGCAATTACCGAAAAGTTGCAATGATCGTCTTATATTTATTATACGTGATGGAACCTTATTTTTTTATAAACAAAAAACTTCTTCGCGTTGTAACAGTGGCGTAGCAAGCAACTTCTTTAAATATTTATTTAATAATTAAATTATTCAATTATTTTATGCGTGTATGGATTGCAAGTACCTGCCAATCGTTTTTGCGACAGCGCTAACGATTAAGAAATGTTGTTGAAATTGGATTCTTTGGCTAAATATGATCACTTTGATAACACTACGTTTCTGAACAAGAACAAGAACACAAAGAATGTTAATGAATAAAAAAAATATGTTGCGCTTATTGAGAGACCTTTTTGAAAATAGTTGCAGTTATAAAAACTGTAATGTAAAAATTTTGCCTGTTGTGGAAATCGCGGTGTTGAGATAACGGGAGTTGCAAAAATCGAGTTCGCATTGTATTGTGATAAATTAACTATGAACTATACAAAACTAAATATTCATTATTTGTTAAAAGATTACTTTACGCCAGTTAATACTTTTTAGCATTCTACAAATATATTCTCATTTTGTATGGTGACACGCAACGTGTTAAATAAAAAATTATTTAGAGTGTAAAAAACATTTGATAAATATCTCACAACAATGCGGCACGCCAGAATTACCTGTCTTAAGAAGCAGCGCCAAATGTCAAAAACTCACCACATTTTACTAACCATTCAGATGGATGATGATAATGATGATGATGATGATCATTGTTTGCTACATATTAACTCGTACCGCATCGTACGTACGACCACAACCCTATACTTGGGTGGCATTCGAATTTTATTTCTTACTTTGGATTTATTTCTTTCTTTAATCATTTCGATTCTATCAATGGACGATGACTTAACTGAAAGTCCAACTCGTAAATAAGGTATTGCACAGACCAGCACATACAGTCGTCATTACTGAGCTAAGCTAAAATTGAGAGTGTTGATACAACATTTGTCTACACAAGAAGCTACAAAATAAAAAACACATGCAACAAGCATTGAAATGAAATATGTATGAATGGCTGTATGTAAGCATGGTTTGTTCGTGTAGCCAAACGGACGGGCCGGACAGACAGCAGAAATAAAACATCTTAAATCTTGTACCACGACACAAGTACGTTGTTTTTGGCTGTATTTTATATTTGATTATTCATTATTTTTACCGGTACGTAGATGTACCTCACACGTTGACACTACAGAAATTAATCACTTAAGTGGCTTCAACACGAACTGTCAAATAAAATCATAGATTTATCTTCAAACGAAAATTTAGGTTTGCTCAATAGTCAGTAACCTAATTTTTAAAAGGCAATAATTACTTGAGAATTGCACATCAACAGTATGAGTTCATATTTGATGAGAATCATTCGAAAGCGAATAAAAAACATAAACAGAAATTCTGTGAATCTTAGAGAAATGTCTTCTTGTTGGCACAAAATCCTTTCAAGTATGTACAGTGCTGGCAAACATAATAGCAACATTAATTCGTTTCAAACAAAATATTTACTGTATTTTTCTAATTCGTTTGCATTGCTCTGTGTTGTAAATTAGGATGTGTGTCCTCTACCAAATATGTTGAGCTGTAATTTTCATAGGTTACATTAAAATGGATGCTGATGGCTGAGCAATTATTGTCTTGACTCTGCAACCAGAAGAATCCGGTTTTAATTTGTTCTGATTTTTCTATGCTACTGCAGCCTCTTTTGGCGGTATTTGGTTGCGCTGTCAACAGGCTAACTACTCACCCAATAGAACTCTAGATTAAAAAAAAAACATTCCCCTGTACAATTTAGTTTTTGGCGTTTACATCTTTTCGTCAGTTCTCGTTATTGACACACGTCAATATTATTAGACGTTCATTTTATAATTTTTTTTTGTTAATTACAAAAAGTTTCTGTTGAGAAAATTTTTTGAATTGTTTAAATTAAACTGCCCGAATAATTTTTTTTATTTGTATTGTTTTTATTTATATTGTCACAAATTCCATACAAAATTTCATTTTCAATGAACAATAGTTTTTTTTAAATAAAGCAAAAAAGTTTTGCATAATAAAAGGTCTTTAAAAATTAATGAAACGGTGCGTTTGGTTGTAGTAAACAGGTAGTACGAAGGCCAGGTTTCGAACATTCTGGCAGTCATAAAAAATTGTTTTTCTTGTCTAATCCACAGTGCTCTTTCTACATCGTAATTGAGCAATGAAACGTCGCAAAGTAGTATGTTTGATAAAATACCATAAAAATTAATAATAATGCTCAACACCAGAGGACCTGTAGCACTATTTTATAAAATTTTATTGCTTCGTATCTTTTCTAAATATTGCATCACTTGCCAAAGAGAAAATAACACACATTTTGTCTGCATATACTGTTGTTGGGCATGGTAAAGTAAAACTTCAGTAAATATTTTTATTGCATTAATCGAAAATTTATTTGAATTTGAATTGAATTGTTTGACAGCGTAACGCCAGTTCATGCACAGATTTCCAAAGTAAAAAAAAGCTTAAAGTTCTGGAGCGTTTTCATTTCTCTTATAAAACCAAAAACAAATTTAACACTTGTTTAGTTAAATTTGTTTTTCTACGAGATGTATTAACGCTTTAAATTGATTATTTCAAAAAAAATTAATTTTTAATATGTTTTTTTTTTCAATTCCAATGAATTGTACTTAAATGTAAAACAGCAATTACAACCCTCGACTGATTTTTGGATTTTGCACGACAATCATGCATGAATAATTTTATTCATTATAAATATTTTATTTTTCTCGCGCATGCCATTAATTTTTTTCTTTTTTGCGCTTCGACTTGAAGACCACTCATTTGCGTTAAATTGTTTTGTTTTTCATACAGTACAAACCAATTTTTGTTTTCTTTATTATTATTATTACTATTTTTTCTTTTTTCTTTTTGTTTGTTGCTATTTCAGTTTTGACCAAATTATTGTTTTATACACAAATTTTCATTCATATGGAAACACACACGTTCTCGTTCAAAAAATACACACCTTGATTTCAGCGTTTTGTTTTAAAAATATAATTTTTCGCTTTTTTTTTTATTCAAGTGCGATTGAATGCTTGTTTTTTTTTACTGTGTATACAATACACGTTTACGAGTTTTAGCCTAAAACCTATTAAGCGCAATGATTTCGGTCGGTTGCATTCGGATACATACGGTTGCTTAACGCCGCACACGACTGACCGTGCATGGATAATAATAAACGATATAATAACGTCTGTATGTAACTAGATGGATGAGTACATAAATATTTAGTATGTCTGTCTGTCTGTCTGTCTGCCTGTCTATTTGGCTGGTGGAACATCAAGCATATCAGTTAAATACTCTCATCACAATAAACAAACTAACTATTTTACTACAAAAAAAACGTTTTTTTAATTTCTTTAATTTTTTCTAAATCTAAAATAATAAATATGCATCAGGTCTCACAGTCACATTAGGTCTCGTACAAGAAAATAAACTGCATTCGTCACTGGTAAGGATATCTATTGTTAAAGCCTTCTTCAACTAACAACGTACGAGTACATTATTAATTAATTTTATTTTTTATTTTTGTCAATTTAATGTTGCAAATATGTCCAATTAAAATTGTGCTGTAACTATTTACAAACTTCATTCGCTTTAGGGAAACAAACCAGAGGCCGACTCTGCTGGGAATCGAAAACTAGAACTCCCACACTGATAGACTGCCGCGCCACACATAATTAATTAATGTCCTCCGAACTATAACAGAAATGATAAAACAAAAAAAAGAATTTTCCCATTATTAATTCCGTAGCTGAAATTGAATAAGAAAGCAAAAACATCAGGAATTCTGGCGAACTATGTATATGGCATGAGCAGAAACTCGACTTTGTTTAGGATGTCACCGACTGAAGTGCTCTAAGCAGCAATAAAAGTTCCCTTAAGAATATTCTTTCCCCCCTTAAACTTGCCCAGTAAAAATAAATCATGTCTGCACAGTAACGGCTTCAACTGTATTCAATCCACATGCACATCAGAACGCTCTCCTGCGTCGGTTTTGTGTAGCACAGGCGAAGTAAAATAATTACTAACAAAAGCTTTCAAAAGGAAGCTTCAAAAATTTAATACGTCTTCTTGACATCAGAGACGCTATAAAAACAAAGAACGTACAAAGACAGTGTTGTAAGATAGTGAAGCTTCACTACAAAGTAAATTTTTTATTTTTGACTTGCTTTATTTAATTGCAATTGTCGAATCAAATAAATTCATTCGCACATTATCACCACACATATTGGATCATGGACTTGCAGCCGATTTTGGACAAAGAAAACAACTGTAAGAAGAGATTGACATTTAAAAGTTTAAGAATACAACAAAAAATAGAAAAAACGATGAGTCTTAAAGAACTGACAATGACAGAATTAGCACGAACTACAAAATGTTAATAAAATATTCTAAAATACGAGTTACATGTTGTGCTATAATTTTTCTTTTTGTAATATTGTTTTTTAAGTTAAATAAGTTGGCAAAAAAATTGAAAGAAGGCTAAAAAAAACTCTTTTTGAAAACCAAAAAGATATATATGTATAACAACACTGAAAGTGTATATTAATAAAATGTTTTTAAAATAAATAGATTTCCACCCATTGATAAAGTCAACAAATATTGATGAAACTTCAAGAAAAAATTAAATATTATTTAATATTAATTTATGAGACATGTTATGTTAGAAAAATTTTTATATAAACTTCAAAAAGAAAAATATTTTAAAAATAAAAATGTCCTGAAGATGTTAACCGAAGGTTAACGAAATATCGAGATTATATAAAAATAATAAATAAAAAAACCTTTAAGCTTAATAAAATAGATTGTTCAAATTATTTAATAATTATTGGCATTAAAAATATTCTGGACTTATTAGCTCATTTTCATCATATAATAAGACATCAAATGGGTGGTACAACATAATAAGATAAATTCAAATCTGAATGCTCAAATGATTCGTTGCAATTTTTATATTATTTAAAAGGGCGATGTGCATAAAAGTTCATAAAGTCATATCCATCTAACAAACATCCTGATCGTTTTAATTGTGAATGACAACTGATCAGTGAGTATATTTAACACCATATGGTTTCGATACTAAAGAAATTGTTTGGAAATGGAACGCTTGCAGTCCTACGATGAACTCTTCTCAAAAAATAATGAAATTATTTGTTCATCTTGATTGGTTCCATGACAGGATTTAAAATCGTGTATTAGCACGTGCTATATTAAAAAAAAACGACACAATTTATTTGTTTTTTTTTTATACTATATTGAAAATCATCATGATCATATGTTGGACCATATGCCCTTGTCTGACATGCGTAAGCCAAGCGAAAACTGATGTTATTTTTGCATTTCAAAGCGTAATGAAAAACTTTCAAAATTCAATACAGTAGCAGTTTAATTGCAATACGCCTGAATGATTCTTTTCAAAATGTTAAATTTAGAGCAATAATGATGACAATAAAACGCTGCCATGTACACACGCACTCACACACACGCACACACACACACACACACAGTATAAAATATAGACACCCATATTCGACATACGAAGTCCGTAATTTCGTAAAAAATAAAAAAAAAAGTTATACTGCGGAACATTAATTTAAATCTGAGAGGGACACACACACACACTCAATTTAAATGGAGCCATATCGAATTTCAGCACATTCTACTTTGAACATTTTTTTTTCATAAATTTTTAAATGAAATAAAAAGAAGAAACACACGTTAAATTAAATATAAGAAAGGATAAGAAAGAGTATGATGCACAGCAGCATGATGGGCTTAAGACGTGAAATTGGGCTTAAAAAGAAAATAAAAGTAAAAATATTTAACATGCTTCACTGCGTCGAATTACGAAACAAAAAATAACAGTTGTTTTTCACCCGTATGGAAGAGATGATCAGGAAAAAAAAGGATCAAATTAATTTTGAAATAAGACACAAAAGGTCAAAAAATAATACACATTTAGTCGGAAATCATTATTGAGCTTTGATTTACCGTTAATTTATGCTAATTTAGTCAATTTCATTTGAAAAAGAAAACAGAAAAATCAAAAGCTACATTCAAAATATCTATACGGAGGCGAAAAAATATTTAACGTTGCCAAGAAAAGATAATTACGCGCCACTAAATGCGACCGAAAGTTTAACAGTATTTTGAATCCGTTCAATTTTCTCTTAGTGATGTAACAAATATTTGTATATCTTTAAATTCTAAAAAATTACACACACGATTAAATGCTAATCAAAAACACAACAAGACGCATCTTTTCAGCATCACGACCTGTAGTTGACTATCAACAAAGCTTCAGCAAATACGCTCATTCCATCCCATATTGCAACTTCCCTGAGAAACAATCGAATATTACCTATACTGACTTTCATTCTGCTCCTCTAGAGCTTTCACTTGATGTAGAACAACATCACTCATCTTTTCTGTATCACTTTTTAACAAATATTTACGTTCCCCTTGCATTCTACAGCCATAAAAACTTCTTTCAGAAACAATCGAACGTATGCTATATAATGTTGAAATCTTCTCCTTTAGGGCTTTCCAGCGGTATATAATAACCCTATGCAGGTCTCTCCGAAATGGTCCCTTTAATGAAATTACCATAATTTTTTTATATCTTTTTTCGTTACCATGTAGCAGCACTTATCACCCGACAAAAATACTGCTACTAACCGTATTAAAGTGTGTGCTTAGTAACTCATATATCACTCCAAATATTGGGTTGCATGAAATAAGCTTGCAATTAAAGTGCTGTAGCATCTTCCCTGAGAAACAATTGAATATGAAGAAAAGACAGTTCTTGGAGTATCAGCTTTCAGCAAATATACCACAATACCAGGTACGTGCTCTGGAAGTAGGGCAGGTAGCTCCCTGAAAATGGCTATATTGAGAGAGTTACTACATTTAGTTTATAACGATATGAAAGTAAAATTTAAAGAAAAAAACAAAAATGTAGTGTTTTCTTAAAATTTTTATAAAAAAAAATTAATAATTTTCCTTTTTTATTTAAAAAAAAAGAATGATTTTAAATCAACTTTTTTTTAACAGTGCTGCGGAACATAGCTAACAGCGGTCTGGAATGTCTTTCACTAACGAATTTATCTTCACAAAAAATTAATTAAGTGCCATAAGGGCGTTGAGGAAGGTTGGGTCCGGTAAGGTCGGCAGGTTGCTAAATGTACATTTAAAGAAACAACCCTGCCCACTCGGATTCAGTTTATTATGCTTCCATTATGATACCAATTGTGAAAAAACGTTCACGTATTGTAGTGATACAGATCAGATTCTCTGCTAGGAATCGAAAATAGAACCCCCAATTGATAATCTGGTACACTACTGACTAGACTACCGGGGCATTCGGAAGCTTTCTATTCCTATTACGGACTATGGTATGAGATATTCCTATACATACGTATTTGGGAATACATTTTGAAACAATTCAAGCCAAACGGATCAAACAGGATTTTAGCACAAATATTTGTTTTACTCAAGAGAGGTTTTACTGTGAACAATTATTTATTCTGCGTTAAGTTGTCATAAATGTGGAATTTCTTATCAGAATGTTAATTATTGTTAAAACAGAAAATGTGATTGAATAAATATAATTTTTCATGCTGCTCGACATTTTTAAATTATGAAATATTATTGTCATTTAGAAAACACACAGTCGCATATCATTCCTTTTTATATTCTTATTTGTCGATCAACCTAGTTTCGTTGCATTATATTCATAAACACGAGTATATCTTTATAAACACACGGCTGCAGGTTGCTGTTTTAAAGCATTTCACTTCTTTTTCAAAATTGAAACCTATAATCATAATTTATAATGTGTTTGCATTGATGTTAACTACACCATTTACATTCGTAAATCTAAAAACATTTACCACATTGAATATTGCGTTTAGTCTTGCTTTATGTTAAATATAAAATGATAGTTTCTTGTCAATCTGGACGATAATAGAGATCAATAGGGTTTATTAAGTCCTATTTTTTTAATTATTAAAGAAGTCCTGACTACGTCGAAATGGTAAATGCATTTCTGGAATCTTTTGCTGAAATGAGATGTCGAATGTCTCTAAGAATTCATTATTGTCTGCACATTTAGATTTTTTTCCATAAACTTTAGTCAAATCAGTGACGAGCCGGATTTCACCAAGAAATTTGACAAATGAAAAAGCGTTTCACATAAGAATGCTGGCAAATTATTGCCGGTCTCTCAAACGAGAAACAACTTTTGCAAATATAAACCGATTTTAACAAGTAAAGTTTAATTTTTTTCTTAATACAATTGTCTTTCCAGCACTGTGCAGATAAAAATTACTTTTCATAGAACAAAAATTAATTAATTTGTTCAGTCAGATACTATTTGTTAATTAATTTAAAAACTTGCTTGCGATCAGCAAATACGCTGCATATGATGAATGACAATATCTACATTCCGTCACATAGGCTCATTTAGAAAGGCTCTAACTCACATAATTGTAACTTTATAGGAAAAGGAAAAAACATAATAGAAACTGCTGTTATTATCAAATGCAATTATCAAAATGTAAATAATTGTAAAAGCGTTAAATTGTTCGTGATTAGCTGTATTTGTAGGAATCACTATAAAAATTCAATTTCGAAAAAATTCCAGTTAGGGCCTTTCTACATTATACGTATACATTTGTGTTTTAAACAATACTGGAATATAATAATAATGTTAATTTTTTATTTAATCCGAATCAAAATGAATTACGATTATTTTTTTATGCTGCATTATATTGACTTTGGAATGCATCTGTAGACAAAATAGGAATAATGGTAACTACAGCGCCCCCTCCGTTTTCCACAATTAACATCTAAAAAGTATATCGAGACCTTTATTACCTGCTTACTGGAGAGTTTTAGCGGTAAGCTATTTATCTAAATAATACCCATCAATGATTTCCAAAATACTGCAGGATATGGTGTATTTCGAAATTATAGCCAACTTTCAATTTGGCCGCTCACATAGCCTTTTATACACACAAATCATGCTTGCGAATGGTAGTGAGTAATAGCAGAAGGTGATATTTTAAGTTTTGTGGATTTTTGTAACGACATAAATGTTTTATAAAATGAAATTTATTTTAACACATCGTTACAAAACTAGCTACAAGGTATAAATCTTGAAGTTGTTACACCATAATTATCACGTCATGATCGAGGCGACGAAAGCATTTTTAAAAAACCCCGCGGTCATAATACATAATTGGCCATCATTTAGCACCTTGTCGCTGCGGCACCTTGTTAAAACAAAATGAACTGAAGAGCACGCTGTTGTCGTTAAAGAGTTTCTTTTATTGGTTGTGTCGCTGCGACTGACCGACCATCTTCATCAGAATCAGCATCACCAGCGATTTTACTCGTACACTGTTCGCCACATAAATGGGACATTAAATTTATAAATATTATTTCAAACAGAAGAGATATGGTATAAATTGCATTGTAAAAAAAAGGAACCATTGTGAATGACATATTTCCAATTATTTGCAAATTACAGAGAGAAATCATTTTTCGGCCGAACAGCGCGTATGTGGAATAAACTACCCGCACAGGTCTTCCTGTCACTTATAACGTGGGAAATTCAAATCTCTACTTTATCTACCCCTCCTCCCATAACACAATGCATCGCATGTGTAGGTGTCATCTCCTGAGTGCCGGCCCAAGAAAAAAATTAAATAAATAAATGAGAAGATCTGCAATGCATGCTCTATATATTTTAAACTTAACATTAGAGTCCTATTCAAGTGTCCGGGTGTGTATAACTAAACTAAACAACTTTAACTGTTAACAATGCAACTGCTAACGACGTTAATAATGATGGCTCCCTTGGCCCAGTCTGCAAGAAGGTGTAACTTCTCACTTTTATGTTTCGGGTGTAAATGTGAAGGAAACTAAGTTTAAATGATTTCTTTGTACTATTTAGCTTTCGCCAATACTTCCATCATTGCATCGATAAATACATGAACATTTTTTTGTTTGTTCACAAGTTCTTTTTTTTGTACAAGATGTTGCTCGCTTCATGTGTAGGAAAAAAAATTTTGTGTGTAAGTATTGAAATATAAACGCGATTCCTTTAAAATTAAACCTGGTTTTGTAGAAATTCCGAACAAAAAATAATATATTGACTGTGATCATTTTCAAATTGTACACATTTTACCAATGTGTGAGATGCAAATTGCATCCCCCTTCTGACAGGTTTTCAATCCAATACACTTTGCGCTTTTTGCATTATTGTATGCTGATGTGATTTTTTTTAGCACGCGCAAATTGCATACATGAATACTTCTTCACGCAATTTTTTTTTTTTTGTCTTTCAATTGTCCTCAATATTTTAACGTTAATAAAAGAATATGTACTTTGTTTTGAAGATTTTAGCTATTTCAGAGTTTCTTTTTTTAATTTTAAGAAATTTTTATTTTTCTATTCACGTTCATCATTAATTCATATTTCTGGTGAAATTAAAACATTCAAAAAGGAGCAGTCGGTTAACTGAATGATTAAAAAATCAAATTGTATACTGCAGTGCTTTACACTAAAATGGTAACACAGTGCAAAAGTGTCTTTGATAAACCAAATTTTTAATTTGAATTTTAAAGTGTCTTTGCTAAAATTCATGAACTTATTTGGGAGGTTAAAATTTCTTTTCAAGAAGTAGAAGAAGCTGGTGGCACCACAAATATTTTAATTATTTGCCTACTAGCAACCTATTTTTGAAATTGCTTTTAAATTTTTAGAACAAAAATAACAATCACCGGCTTCGCTGAGTAATTCAATTTTTAGCTTTACTGATTAATTTTTATTAATTTGTATGTGTTGTTTGCATTAGAATTAGAAATAAATAATTTTAAAAAATTATGTTTTTATTTTTACTAAAAATTATTTTCATTTTGCAAACTCATCACCGCTAGTTAATACGTGCATAGCAGGTATGGAATGTAGGCTAAAATGCCAGTATTGAGAATAAATACACAACTGCAGACCACACATCAGGTTAATAAGATATATAATGAGTTCCTGTATGGAGGTCATGAAAAAGGTGGAGAAGTGTCTTTTCAAGGATTTTTGTAAATATCGAATGGTCTGGCCGCATACTAATTCATAATTTTACAAGTTTAAAATGATTATGGTCTTACTAACTTTCTAACATAAAAAATTTCATAAAATATTTTTCCAAATTAGATTTCTGTAAGTTTGCATTTAAATATGGATATTTCGGAATAAATGAATATTGTAATCATTATCGAGTTAATATTAATAAAAGTTAGACTTACTATTTGAATTCTGTTCCCTGCGCTGTTGAAATATATACTTCCAAATTTTTTTATCAGATGTGTTATAAAATAGATGAATATATGAGTGTACTTCTGCCCGAATTTACAACTTTAAACACTATTTAATTCTACCATTTGAAATAATTTCAATACGAAACTTTTTTTCACATATGGCAATGCTCTCGTTAAACTTATATTTCTTACAATTTCAATTAAATACTTTTCTTTGAACACTTCACATTCTTCCACAACTCTTCTTAAATTTCAACAGATTATGCTCCCTATATTCTTGACATCCAAATACTTTTTTTTACATGTTTTACAGCGTATTATCGAATAGAACAAGAATAAATTACTTGTATGAAAGCACTTCTACCCGACTTCACAATTTTAAACACAATTTAATTCTACCATTAGAAAAATTTCGATACCAAATTTTTCTTTCACTAATGACCATGAGGCCGTGACACTTGTTTTTCTTACATTTTAGTTATTTACTGCTCTTTGCACACTTCTATCTTCCACAAATATTGTATTTTTTTACTTAAAACTAAAAATAATATGATATTTTGTATCAAAACGATTATTTAGCAGAACTAACTCAAGCAATTTTATTTGAAAATATATTAGGTGGTGTTGACTCTACAACAAATAATCCATTACAAAAACAACTGAAGTGTATGTCTCTACTAAACATACACAAATTTTTGCTTTTGGCTGCAAATATGTAAAAATATAACTAACTCAGCTGTGCTTTCAACGACGCCTTGCAACATACAAGAAAAACGTGCAAATAACTGAGATGCCATACCAATGCAATTCAAAAGGGTACCAATAAACAATTTTTAAATGTTTTACACGTTAAAAGATTCTAGTTCCAAAATTTTTGTAACCATTTTATCGTACGAGTAATCCAAGAAAAAAAAAACAGCCGAGTATTGTTGGTCACACAATGTGTGTAATATGTTCCAATTATGGATGCTGATTTTAATATGCATATGGTATATGTATTCAATTGAATATTTTTTAGTTTAGGTCAGGTTAGGTTCAGAATGGTGGTGCCTCAGTAATATCCAGGACACCTCCAACCGGAGACTCATAAGGTCCATTGTGAATCCCTTCAGGGAAAGACGAAAGAAATAAATAAATAATATAAAATAGAATACAGCAGAAAGGTAGAAGAAGAGAAAGCCAGTTTCCGCTTCCATACAACATGACAGCCTACAAATAAGCCCCAGATATCCTCTATACCGCGATATATCCTAGCTCCACCAAGAATATGCTGCCCAGCCACCTCAGCCTGCTCTGCGGCACCCCAGAACAGTGACAGTTAATGTGTTTCATGGTGTCCTCATGATTTTTGCATAACCTGCAAAGATCGGGGGTTCCCTTTTCCAACTTGCTGACAATAGCGCCAATCAAAGCTCCCATCACGACCCTTAGGTTCCTCTACCCATTCCGACCCCATAGTAGTAACTTAAAACACCCCACAGCTCAAATGAAACTTCTAGTTTCTTTTCCTAGCAGAGGGTCTAGTTTGTATCACTACAACACGTTGACTCGCGTTGAATAAATATAAAAAAACTTTAAATATTATATTTCTTTCAATTTTCTTATAATTTTATATAAACTTACAAAAATGGTCGGTTCTTATTTTCTCTTGGCAAACAATTTCTTTTTTTTCTAGCAGCGGCTTTTGACAATTTGGAAATAATAACAATATTTTTACACATACATACTTATTTGCAATAACGAAGATTGTTATAATTAAGAAAATTTCTTTTATAAATAAAATATTCAGCATTATTAATAAAAAACCATTCCTTGTAATCCATTGATTTAAGTTGCAACTAAAACAAGGATGCGGCAACACTTTTTTATTTTTTTTTTTTAATTTTTCTCACTTAAGTTTAAAAAAATTTTTATTCGCAAAAAAGACGGAACATTTTTATTAACCCGTGTATTCGTGTATTCTTTCTTGTTCAAACTGTGTTGAAAATTGAAAATTTTGATATTTAAATATTACCTTTCTTCGTAGATACATATTTCCAAACTGTCAAAAGCGGTTGTTGCAGAAATAAAAATTGGTAAGAAATATTTTGAAAAAAGAAACAATTTTTACATATTCAAATATTTAAAAATGACCCATTGGCAACCTTTTGAATTTCGTTAGTATGGCATCTCAGTTTCCTTGATCTTTTACTCATGTATCGCAAGCGCAATCAAGTTGCAATCAAAGCGAATTCATAACAGTAGACTAGCAGGCCGACTATTTATCACTGTTTAATGTCCAAAGCAAAGCCAGAAACTTCCGTTGTTTTTGTAATTTAACAATTGTTGTAGAATCAACACCACCTAATATGTTTGCAAGTGAAATTATTTGAGTTAATTGTGCAAAATAATCATTCTGATAAAAAATTCATTATTTTTAATTTTAAGTAAAAAATCAATTGAAAAAAATCAATATTTGTGAAAAATAAGAAGTGTTTAAAGAAAAGCAATTAATTAAAATGTAAGAAAAATAAGTTTAACGGGATCGTGGCCATTTTTAAAAAAAAGTTCTCGGAATTACATCGTGTTTAAAATTGTGAAGTCGGGTAGAAATCCTTTCATACAAGTAATTTAATCTTGTTATCTATTTAATAATACGTTGTAAAATACAGAGAGCAGAGTCTATTGAAAATTAAAAAGAGTTGTGAAAGATAAGAAGTGTCCAAAGAAAATTATTTGATTAAAATTGTAAAAAAAAATTACTGTAACAGCCGCATGGCATTTGCAAAAAAAAAAGTTTCGTGTGTAAATCACTTTAAATGGTAGAATTAAATAGTGTTTAAAATTTAAAATCAAACAAAGTATTTCCATAGGAGTAAATTATTTTAATCATCTATTTGGAAGTATTTCAACAATACAGAGTGCAGAAAAACAATGGTAAGTCTAACTTTCATGAATATTAACTCGATAATGTTTACAAATATCCACTTAAATGGGACAGGCCCGAAATATCGATTTTTAAATGCAAACTTACAGAAATCTAATTTGGAGTTATATTTTATGAACTATGTTATTAACGTAAGAAAGTTAGGAAGACCATAATCGGTTTGAACTTGTAAAATAATGAATTAGTATCTAAATGACCAGACCGAGACCGTTCTCCAAATAAAATGGAATTTTTCATGGCCGCCATAATAAAAAAATAGTCGTCCGCCATTTTGGGGCGTCCTCATTGTTATGTTTACAAGATTTCATTTTTTTTTAAACCCATATAAAGGGGGTGTCTAAAAGTTTTAAAAAATGTACATCAGAAGCACTAATTTAATGGGATAAAAGTACAAAGCATACATATTTTCAAATATCGAAAAAGAAAGAAAACACACTCGAGATTTTTCATAGAAGAAAAGATTAGTTCTATGTGCAATATTTTTTATGTTTTACGCACTAAAAGTACATATAGGGAAAGAGTACCAAACACATGTGCGCTTATTTTTCAGCAGCATTTATACGCTGTCTTAGTTTCTGAGGTATAAGGTTATCGTTTTACCATTTTTTACACGGTTAACATTAGAATAATCTTTGAATTCTTTTTGAACTCAAAGATGGGGAGGGGTTTACATACCGAAATTCAACCGATGAAGATGGGTGGGCTGGCACTTTGCCTTTCCTGACGGAGGGTCTGCACTTATAGCTTAATTCCAACTCTTTTACCTTTATCGCACACTTGCACTCGGGTTAGTTACGTCCTACGACTAGCTTTTGTACATAAGATAGGCATGATTTAATAATTTATAAATAATTACCTGAGTATTACTTCTTTCAAAAACTAAAGTGGCTGACTTTTACATAAATGTGTACAAGCCTTCTCTTTGAATAAACTACATACATATTTACTTATGTATGTACGTACTGGACATCGGTAACATTTTGATTAAGAAGTTTTAAATAAATTTCGCATATTGCAGCAATATATTTCCAAAATCTTTCAAATGATAGCAATACTGGCCAAATACGTTAAGAAATGTAGTGGAGAACCGAATTTTTTTTTTGCAAAATTTCAGAGGTGCACAACTCGAAAACTATACGTTTTCGATACTATTCGCTTTACATTTTCTTCCTAATTTTCTATCACACTATATAATTTTTTTTATTTGTAAAGCATAAGTGAAGTACACTGATAAAATTTATTCTTATAATTATATGAAAAGAGACCTGCTGCATTTTGCAACATATAATTAAAATCGGTAACAATGCCTTAAGTTTAATCAATCTATTATTTTTGTATAAAAAACATATAAAGAGCGTTTCACACAAATTGCACTTGGCATTCCAATATTTCTTTGATATGCTTATGCAAGCTGATTTTTCAGCACAACTTTTTTATACATGCATATTTTTCTACATATCATTTTTTATACATGCATATACAACAAACACAGTCTTGCAATTTTTGCAATTAAAAACTTCATTTAATAAACTTTTTATTTTAAAATTAATTTCATTGCACTCGACTTGATCAACTGTTGAAGTAAAACTAAAAGAATTAATGAACAGCTGCTCTAAGATTATTCACCTTTATAAAACAGCTGTTTCGATCTTCCCTAAGTTATGCTGTAACATACATTTATCAAATTGAGTGTTGCCACTACGAAACGTTTCTTTATGAAGACGATTCATCTGCAAATATGAATGCTTAAGAAAATATGTTGCAGAAAAATACGCTTGTCTAATGAAATATTGAAATTAATTTCAAAGAAAACAAAGTGTCGTCCGTATTCATAAAAATGTTTTGTATTTGTAGAAGATATATTAAATATTCTGTCATTTATTCAACGTTAAGTCAAAATTAATTACGATTATTTATCTAATTAAAAAAAGGTTTACAAAAAGTAAATAGCTTATTGTTTCAGTGAAACATAATATTAATGTGTTGTGTTTAAAATTTATTTTTATCAAATTTTTGTAGTAATGAGTAAATTTTACTACTTTATGTCAACCAGCATAGGATTTGTCTCCTGGAAAATAGGTGAGTAAAAAACTCTCCTCTAGCATGCAGGTCACAAAGAAAGATGGCAGAAATTGCAAGTGCAGTGTTATAACTGCAGCAGTTAATTGACAGAACTTTTATTGCAGAGAATCTTTCATGTATACAATGTTTTCAATAAAACGGAAAGTTGTTTGCTGTTTAATCGTTCTTCAGATACCTCTTAGCAATTGTCGTTCAAAAATATTAACCAAAATACATGAAAATTGTTTTGTTGGTTCTTCAACAAAAATTTAAAAAAGCAAACATTCTATGCTTTTATCTACATACCTTACTACTTTACTTTACCTACCTACTTTACCTGTTCATCTTATGTATCTGAAAATCATAATCGTACATTTTTTTTATGAAATCTTTCATATTAGTTCGCTTCAAGCAAATATAACTCTCATTATATAATATAAAAATAATTATTTTTATCTGAACCACTTTTGTAGTACAATAAACTATAGTTAACATTTTTTTTAATTTACATATAAATAGAAAAAGTCTTAAACTTTATTTTTAAACTAAAAAAGGTTTACTGCACAAATGTTAAACAACTAATATTAATCCAAACAAAAAAAACGCTTTTGATTCAATGAAACTAAATTATGAAATTACTATGACAATTGTAATAGTTTACCTAGTGTTTAAGTAAATATTGTTGCTTAGAAAAAGAAATTCATCTTGTTAATTTGATGGTTTGTGATGAAACCTACAACATCCTATCTATCCAATCAGTGAGATTACTAACTTCGCCAGCTTTAGCAGAACATTCGTAGAATTGAATGTTTTGTGGTAAATGTGACCACTCAAAGTCTTTGCCCTGTTTGCCCAAATATATTATTTTATTTCCATCGTCATCACCCATTGACTGCAACTTACGGCTGCGTGTATCACGAATAACATTCCTGCACATAGTAAATATATTGAAAATAGCAACACAGTATTTTTAAATAACGGAGACTTACAGTTCTTTTTCCAATGATGTTTTAATAACTTGCACACCTTTGGCGGTGGTTAGATCTTGCTTATTGCACAATACCAAAAAGGAGCAGGGCAACGTGGCTGGATCCGTCAGGATCGTATAAAATGCGCTAAAAAGAAGAATTATTTCATATAATATTACCTACAGTTAGTATACTGTAGTTGTAAAACTTACTCTGCCACATCTCGTATATCTTTTTGTATGGTAACAGAGTCCAAAACAAATACAATTCCCTTAGCCGTTCTTTTATATTGGTCAAAACATTTATCTCTTACTCTATAGTGGCCGGGTATATCTACCATACGTCCAGTCAGGCCACCAATTTTATAGTCACCCACATTCTCCTTTATGGAAGTGAAAGTTTCAGGAAATTTATTGTACAAAACACGCGTAAATATCGCACTCTTGCCAGCTTCGATAAGGCCTATCAAAAGAAAATCTCTTCGGGCCGAAGATCTCTTCCGCAAAATTACAAATAAAGCTGAAAAGCACGAAGGTTTAAAATAATATTCAGGTTTTTGTAAATTATCAACGAACTTACCGACGGCAACAAAGCCAATAATAAGAGCAACAAATATTGGTGTCATGTTTAATTCTCCCAATTTTATGGGTACTCCACTTCTTGCTTTATTCTCCGTTTGATCCGTTTGGTTTTTATATTTTATTATCGCTTTATCAAATTTAGTTTATAACGTTGGGAATGATAATTTTGTATCCCAGTCATAGATAGAAAGTGAATATGCTGCGTCCAAGTCGTCAATCAGCCACGAAGAAACAATTCAAAATGTCAAAATTCAGGAATGTAGTGTTGCCAGTAATTTATAACAAGTACAAAAAAATTGTTGCGAGAAGCTAGAAGTAGTGCCAAGTCTGCATACTTATTAAAACCGTTAGAAATTTTTTTGAAATTGAAAAATTAATTAATTTACTATTTCTTATCATTTTTTAATTATTATTAAATTAGTTTTGTAGACGCTTTCCCAGTACTACTACGCTTTTGATGAAAAAATCCCTTAAACGAATTATATGAAATTTTGAATACAAAATACCAGTACTGTTTTCAGTTAATATCATTTATTTGAATTAATACATGAGTACATCTTTCAGATTAATATATTGCCTAATAATAGCACAGATCGATGTAGCGTATATTATAGCTCTTACAAAAATGTGGAAAAACACGTTTTAAGGAATAAATTTCTTATCTTGTAATTTTTCTTTTGTTTAAAACATCAAAGCTAGAGGAAAACATTTTATTTGTACGACTACGACATTAAAATGTTAAGTGATAACTACTTTTTAGCAGTTGAATGCTTTTTGTAAAAATTTATATATTTTAATTTTAAAAACTTATCTAGGCGTGTTGTTGCATTGCATGTCTGTAGCGTGTGGTTTTCTTACTAATGAATGCATATTTTCTGGGTATTAATTGAAAACTGTTTCTTGGTTTTTTTTTCAAGAGCATAAATTAAATATGTATAGGCATATATATTTTTGGATTTTTTGGATTAAGATTATAAGATAAATATAAAATACATAAAAGCATAATTTAATTTTGGAAAAGAGTTCGTGTAAACTCGATATAATCTAAAGCATCTTTGATGGGTTGTCCAGAGCGGGGTTCCACATAAGGTTTCATACGCTGCACACAGTAATCGGCCATGTCCTTGGTAAGATTCTGCAAAAAAAAATTATTAAAGAATAGCAGTTGCAAGCAATTTGCAAATGTAAATCAAACAAAATACTTACACAATACAGTTCTTCCTTAGTAACATAGGGACGATCGGAGGCAGTGATAGCGCGGAAAGCATTCTCGATTTCTTCGTATGATTGCACATTCTCGGTTTCTTTGGAAATCATGAAGGCAATATATTCTTGCAGGGAAACGTAGCCATCGCGATTGGGGTCAACTACATCCAAAATAGCTTCAAATTCTGGATCGGGTTGGCCTTCCTCCACCATGGGTAGATCGTAGCCGAGAGCACGTAAGCAGGACTTGAATTCTTGATGATTGAGTTTGCCACTCTTATCCTTATCGAAATGCTTGAACATCATAGAGAATTCTTTCAGCGAATCTTCGGATACGCCAGAGTGGTTGCGTGCCTGTATCTGTTGCTCCAGATTGTGTTGCATTCTCATCGAGAGTTGGTCCAATTGATCCCATTGTTGTGCCAAACCCACTGTAGAATGTTCCGTATAACGATTATCCAATATCAAATGTTCCTCTAATAAGGCGCCGAGTTCTTCAATTTTCTTCAGATCAACACGACGTGCTCGTACTTCTGTGGCTTTGACGCGAAGTGCTTCCAGTTGCTGTTCCAAAGAACCGGAACCTTCCATCATAGATGTTCTTTACAAAAATTAAAAAAAACAAAGGTTTTGTAAATTAATTTCATTTAAACAAAGACACTTTCATATCTATTGAAAAGCATTTTAAACTGGTTAATTGTGCCGGATAAATAGTATAAATAGGTAGTTGAGCTTTTCTATATTTTTGTAAATTAAAGTCTTAAAACACCATTTCCGGCATATGCAGTATGTACGTGAATTTACAATAAAGAATTAAACAAATTTTTGCCGAAAATGGTGTTGATTATGTTTGAAGTTGTTAGGAATTTATGTATGAGTGTCTATGTACGTGCACTAGTTTAATAATATCAAATTCATTTAATGTACATATACCCAGCGAAATGGGTATTTTAATGGGTTCCGATAGACGCAAAAATAAATGAAAAGGAAGTAATGGAATCATCTAACTGTTATGAATTCTAAGCACTAATTTTTAAAACTAGTTTAGATATTTTGTTTGCAAAGCGCAAAAAAGCTTTTCCAAAGGCCATGATTCACTATCGGATTTAGTCGTTAGATCTGTCAAAAATTTCATGTGTATTCAGAGATGTGTAATAAGGATGCATATGAATGACAGATATAGTGAATTGATTCTTAAAAAAAAAATTTCAAGTTTTTTAATTCCTTTAGATATTTTATGTCTTTTTTTATAGGGGCAATAATAGGGGTGCGAAATCTTAAAGTATAATTTTATAAATCACAGTTGTTCTTTCGTTCGGCCAACTTTTGATTCATGTGTATTCACTGGAAGTGATTCATAAATTACGCTGCCTTGCGATTCCATTCGCAATCTTTTTGAGGTGTCATTTAAGAAATTTTTCATTTTTAATCATCCTGGCTTTAACTCTCTCGTGTGCTTGAGTGGTTTTTAAATTTTTGTTTGTTTTTATGATTAAAATTTTTTAATGTTTTTTTTAATATTCACTTAAGAAATTGAAGATAATTTCCTTTTCAGAGAGAGAGTAGTTTTTTTTTTTAATTTTATGAAAAATAAAAACATGTCAAATAGCCACTAAAGATTCTTTTAATGAAACTTACAATTTTTAATTTTAAATACTTACCGTTAATTATTACACTTAATTAAGAAAAATTCTAGCTAGTTAATGATGAGGAAAAAAAAAAACTAACCATTATAATGCTAAATGCTGTATATATTTTATGTAAGAAAAAATTTTAATTTACTAATTACACTAAAAACTGTACTCCCAGATTGACTTTGACTTTATTCACATACATTTACAACAGATTTATAACTGGTTAAGAGGAAATAATCGTAAAAACAACATTTGTAATCGTGTATGCCTAAAATAATCACCCTTATTATAGTTGTCAACGTCGACACCTAATCTTAGCCACACTTACGTCGAGATGCTGCAGCTTTTAATACAATTTGAATAGGTATTTGAAATATTCCACATTTCTAGTAAATGTCAATTAAGCTTTGAACTAAAAGCTATTGAATGTCGCATTGAAAGAGGCTAAGTTTTGGTGTCCACGTCGACTAGTCTATGCCAATCATTTAACTATGAAAACAAAATGTTTATAATAAATTCTAAACAAGATATAAATTAAAAAATCTTAGTGGGGTACATACAATCCAAACAGTTAGTGTTTCATTATCACATATGTACTGCATTATATAAATATACAGCTTTTACAGAGTAGAGCCTCTGCTGGGAATCGAACCAAGAAACCCCGGGTGCCCTTATATATCACCAGTCAATTTTTAAACAATTTTGAGATAATGCAAATTTTTTTCGTAATCAATAAAAATTTATTGAAAATAAATGTGGTGGAATTCATAGGCATTTCATTGCAGCATCAACTCTGAATTGGTTTCTGAATAGGGTATTGCCAGTACTAAAATATAAAACACTAGAATTATGAAACCGCTAAACGCGTATCAATACAATATATTATTATACGCTCTGACTGTCGTATTCATTAAACTATTTTTTGAGTTTATACTTTAAATTGGAAAAAAGTGTTTTTTATGAATTATACTTATGCATCTACATACCCGATATTTAAGCATTATTGGAAATATTATCGGCCTGTTCACCGATGTCGAACGATACCGTTCGACTATTGTTCCACATAGGTGAACAAGCCGTATATCTTTTGAAGACACACTTTGCGAGCAGAAAATATAACGCTTCATTTCATCGAATAAAACGAAATATTTTAACATTTGACACATGAAGTACAGTCGGTTCCTCTGTTTTGGTTTCGCAAAGCTTTTATTATTTTTTTTTTATGTCGTAAATGTAATTGCATGCATAAAATAAAATATAATTACACACAAGTATAAAGCATTTTTTTATAATACAGCTTAGCAAATAAATTGCATGTAGTAGGATTAGAATGCCAAGTGATCAGTTTTTATTATCTCGAATCGTAGCTGTTGCATCCTTCCCAAAAATTAGAAACAAAAAGCATTTGCTACTTGTTGATGGTGAAATCAAGTTGTAAATATCGAATGTTATTTCGAAAATATATACAAATAGATATTCGAATTTCACCATACAACACAGTAAATTGGCAGTTTAAATTGCTTTGTTAACTTGTGTTAAAACGTGAGACAGAGACAACACAAATTTTAAAAATATTTGTCAATTGCTTTAAATGTACATATCAAGACGAAGATAAAGAAAGAAAATTAAATTATTTATTACCCTTGACCATTATAACCCAGCATATAAAACCTAGAAAAATTAAAAAGTTGTGTAAAATAAATTAAAGAAAGAGTGCCAATGTGCAACAAAGGTAGAAGTGAAATAATAGTTTTGCCGAAGTTCCATTTAGTCGAAATGTGTGAATATTTTCTTACGTTTTTTGAAATAAATGTATCAACACTTACCTAGTCTCGGTTAGCCACTGATGGAATAGATTGGCGTGTTTAGCAAATTCTTTGCGCAATTTGTCATTCTCTTCTTGACGTTTGGCTTCCTTGGCCAATTCGCCATCTCGTTCCTCTATGATCTTTTGCAAATTACGCCAAGTTTCTTCAAGAGCTTCCATGGTGAACCACGTGTAAGGGTTGGGTCCAACATTGAAGCTCTTAATTTTCTGGTCAAGGGCGGACAAGGCTTTAAAGTCATCTTCAGCTGATGATAATGAAGCTTGGAATTGGGCATGGGCATCGCGAAGAGCACGTATTTCTTCGATCGAATTGCAACGAACAGGATCGGTAAGATCTTCTTCGGCATTTTCGAACCAAGAATTAAAAGCTGAAGCCTTCTTGGCAAATGTCAAATAGAGTTCCTCGATTTGACGGAATTGATCCTGCATGGCCAATAAACGTTGTTTGCGCGTCTCGGAAGCATCACGCAATTTCTGCCAGCGAGAAATGACATCCTCGTGACGTTTAAGTATAGCTGGCGATTGGGCATGCTTTGCATTAATAAGTTGATCTTTCAAAGTGGTAATGTTGTGGATGCCTTCTTGTTCGAAAGCATTAAGACCTAAAACACACATACAAATGGAATCCAAATACAATGAAACTTGACGATATTCAAACTAAATTTACCAGCGTCAAATGTCTCTTGTTTGGTCAATAAAGTTTGCACAGTCGAAAGATCACGACCATATTCATCCGAACGTACATAGTTCTCTTTGTCAGCTATCCACGATTCAACAACATCGGCCTTCCACATGAACTGCAAATAGGCAGAATTGTCTAACAAAGATCCCTTCCGTCTAGCAGCCAAAGCATTCAAATTGTCTAATTTATTGCGCAATTGCTGGCATCTCTGACTAATAGAATCTCCATGATGATTCTTGGCCTCTACCAATTCTGTACCTTGTTCACAGATTAACGCGCAACGATCTTTGTGGGCGGCGAAATCAGTTTCAAAGGCATCGTGTTTCTTCAATAGACCTTGAACAGCTGCCATGGAGTCCCCATAATCATCGACTGATAATAGTTGTTGCTTTTCAGTAATCCAGGCTTCCTCTTCCTCTACTTGAGCCAAGAATTGTTGGTAAGTCAGGGATTCATCCAATTTCTGACCGCGAGTAGCAGCCAAGTTCTTCAATTCTGCCCAAGCTTGATTTAGAGCTTTCAAACGTTGCTCAATCTCTGGCACACCCAAATTGGAAACATCCATTAGTTTTTCACCGGCTTCTTGTACAGCTTGGATAGCTGGTTCGTGCGAAGCCAATTCAGCTTCGAGGCGCTTGTGTTTCTTCTTCAGATTTTGAACACCTGTTAGATCACGGCCATAATCATCAGAGCCTACCAATAATTTCTTTTCCTTGATCCAACTCTCTTCATCAGCGATGTCACGGAAGAATTGATGCAAAGTCAATGCTTCGTTCAGCCTAGCTTGTCGATGAGCAGCCAAATTACAAATGCGTTCATAACGTTCATTGATGCTTTGGCGTTTCTCTTGGATGCCAGCACTATCGAATTGGCCACTTTCAACCAACGAATCGGCCTGCTTGTTCATATCCTTAATGCGATCTTCATGGGCAACAATGTCAGCTTCAACCAATTGATGTTTCTTCATGAGATTTTGCACCGAAGCCAAATCTTTGCCGGAGTCCTCGGTGGTGAGTAGCGACTCAACTTCACCCAACCAAAAGTCCAAATCTTTGACGGCAGCAATGTACGTGCGCTGCTTGTTGGCCTCTTTCAATTTAAGCGATTTCTCAGTTGTCTTGTGGGTAAGATATTCCCACTGATCAGCTATTTGTGTAAGACGTTTCTGAACAGCATCTTCGGAGCCAGAACATTGCTTTTTATCAATAAGATTTTCACCCATGGCCAAAACGCTTTGAATCCGATCGGCATTGGCAGCCAATTCGGCTTCGAATGCCTGATGTTTCTGATGTTTAGATTGGATATTGGCTGGGTCCTTGTAGCTTTCCTCGGTAGCCAATTGCAATTTCTCCGCAATCCAGTTTTCAATCTCATCAGCATCGCGAGAGAATTGTTGTAGAGTTTGTTCATCACCTAAACGTGACCGTTTTTCAATCAGTCCATCCTTCAAATGACGCCAGCGTTCCAAGACTTGTTTACGCTTGTCGTCAATCAAATCAGATGCATAATGATTTTGATTAATCAATGTATCAGCGAGAACTTGCAAAGCGGCAATTTTTTCCTCATGGCCATTAATGGCCTTATCGAAATCTTCATGTTTCTTAATCAAAGCTTCTACATTGTCACCCTTATCATCGACATCATCGGCATTAAGGAAGGCTTCACGAGCTGACATCCAAGCTTCGGCCAATTCACAATCACGCATGTACAATTGTAAATCGAGATTTTGCTCCAATTGTAAACGACGTTCGGTCCAGGCTTTTTCCAATTCTTCACGTGTCTTGGCCAAATCTTCGATCTTCTCCTTAATTTCGGGTGATGCATAATGATTGGCTTGCAACAATTCGTTGCCAAATTGTTCAAACGCACCAAAAGTACCAGCACGAGCATCAATTTCAGTACGATGTTCCTACATGACCATGACGGTGGGAACAAGGAATATTTACAATTTCAATTATTATTCAAGTACAAACAATTTTAATTAAAATTTTTATTTAACTTTCTTTTCTCTGTTACAACCCAAAATGTTAGAAAACATATAATAAACGGATACAAACATAGCGTTGGTTATAGACAATATTCAGATTAAAAAAAAAAAGAGAAAAAAATCACAATCGATTTTCTATAGTCCACTTGTGGCGTTATGTTATTTAGATTAAAAATAAATTCAACGACTCCCAGTTAGAATATGCAAAATGTAACTCGAAGCGCTAAAGAGAACTCAACAGAAAGAAATAAGTTAATTTAAGCCTGTATAAGTCGTTTATGATACAAGAATTCACTTAAAGCTTAAAATATAAAAAGCGAATTTTAAAAGATAATTTTTATGCTCACAAAAAAAAAAAAGAGCAAAAGTTCTTTAGATGCTTCGAGGAAATTTAACTGCGTTTTAAAGTTAGACGATTTATTTCATTATGATGACTATGATAATAATGATAATAAATGTAGTCATTATTTGGTGAAAAATATTTAAAAAATGTCCTTTATTCACTTGTGTTATACCTGACGTTTTAATTTCCGAAATGCGATATTAATTGGAATTGATTATCGATTCTTTAACCACTGATTCGAAAAATCATAATTAAATTGTTACCACTACCTTCGAAGAAATATTTTTATGTTTACCTTTTATATTTGCATTTATTCAGATGGCATGATTGTCGGGGATGAGTTTACTGTGAAATTCAAGGTAAAGTTTATTTGCTTTTCTTAAAATTGATATCTAAACCAGCTGGGGAGTGGACTACTCTAAAGTTAATGTACACAAAAGGAGACTCCAAATACACAAGGCATATAAAAAGTATGAGCGGGAGTTTTACTATCGAGATTAAGCTCACTTTCAAACTATGTACAATTAGCTAAGCTACAAATAAATTTAATTCAGTATTAAACGTATTTACAGTTTTTAGGGCGGGTGGCGATGGCACGATGGATGGTAGTCTGCACGTTGACTACAAAACCAAAAACATACCTGGGTTCAACTTTCTTGGCATCAAAACGGCACTATGCGCCCCATCAAGTGGCGTACCACTAAAACCAACAATAAAAACTCAAAACCAACATTAAACTTAACTAAATCTTCAATCTCCATGTTAAAAACCCACTCTAAGGCATCTAAAATCGGTAAATTAATTAACTAATTTCCCACAAATTGGATTGGACAATTTGTATACGAGTAAATAATTGAAAAAATGTCAAATAAAGGGATTTTTCTTGTTTTCTACATATGTACATACATACATATATACACATAAAGTGTGTTTTTTTAGAGGCATAAATGTGAAACTAGCTGTCATACAAATGAAGTGTGTTTGACTCTATTTCGCAATATATATTGGAAAATCATTTTGGAAAGACTTGCACCAGGAACAACGTTTACAAATTGTGGAAATTTATTTCCAAAGTTTACGGTGCGCATAATCGTCCATTAGAGGAACTAATACTCAATACTATGTATCGAGTCACTTACTCTTTTGGATAATATTCATCAAAACTTTTAGTAAGTGATAAAATTCCTGCAGCACTCTCTAACCAAACAATTACAAATGCAATTTTAAATAGAATGTCAACAAAGAGTACTCCCTCTATCCTCTCTTTCACAGCATATTTTTCACATTCTTGGGCAAGGCCTTCTTGCATGCGTTTTTGTTCTAAGAAAATTATGGTGGTATTTTTTAACGTTCAAATTAGATCTCTAATTTGTGAATTATGAAAATAATGTTTACGTTACTAGACAGAAGTAAACTAATATCTATGCAATTTTTTTTTACCACAGCTGTAAATTAAATTAAATTGATTAGTCTGTGTTCATACGATTCATGTCTTATTGACAAGATACTTTCTTTTTCTTCATTGAACTTTCATTGGTGTTCACACAATTCATGTCTTGTTGACCACATGTACAAATAGTTTTTGTGTACTGATGACAGTACATGAACATGAGTACTCGTTACTCTCGCCTATAAAATAGCAATCATGTCAATAAAACACGAATCGTATCAACACAGACTTATTAGGTTTTATAGGCGAAATTGGAAAGCTTTAATTAATTATTCTACAATCTTCTTCTAAGCCCAATTATCTTTATTATTCGATTTCAAATATATTGGTACTTGGATATTTATAAGTGGTTATGTAATGTGTTCTTGTTCTGCGATGGAATCTGGCTGGATATGACAGGATTGTATATACAATACGAAATTAGATATGAAGTGTGAAATACATTTTGCTGATGTGAATATATGAATGCTTCTTTGTATGTATGGATGATGTATGATGTGATTAAATTAGATTAACAATTTCATTAGGAGAGTAAGAATCAATGAAATAAAACTATAATACAAATATCCACTTAATTAGAGACTTCATTAGACAATTTACTTTGCAAATGGTAGTAGTGGTAGTGCGTGACAAACATTTTAGGAATTAATTTTTTCATCGATTACGAACAAAGAAAAAAAATAATAAACAACATTGAAATTTTTACAACAAAAAATGAAAAAAAAAAAAGGAATTAATAAAATTAGAGACTTTTATTATGGATGGCGAGAACTACCTCTTTTGGTGTTGGATGGAAGAAACTTTTGGCGCTAGTATTTCCATACATATATTCGATTTCATAACGATGAGCCTATAAAACACACACCGACGCATAAATTGAAAAACAATAAAATAAAAAGTGAAAATATATTAAATGCATGAGAATTTACTCCAAATAATGGAAAGATCATGATGGTATGACAGAAGTTGAACGTTTGTGTGTGTGTGTGTGTGTGTGCGCGCGGGTGTTGTGGTCGTTATAGACGAAAACAAGTTGTAGATTTTTCCGGAGAATAGTAAATCATATTGCACACGTCACCCACGTTGAGTCAAATTACGACGAACAAAATGAAAAAAAAGATTTGTTAAATCATTGATTGAAAGAGCAGAGACTTAAAAAAAGTTTATCCTAAACAAACACATCCTTAGAAGTGTATGCATTTCGTTATAAAGCTGCTGTTGCAAAAGTTAACAGTTAAGTGATATATTCGATGCCGTAACATACCTGGTGTCTCTCGATAAGAGCCTCGGCACCTGTGACATCATTGGCCAATTCATCCGAGGTAACCAAACTCATCATAGAGTTAATCCAAGCCAAAAGATCGCGATAGTCGCTAAGGAAACGTTGCAAGTCATAAGAGTCTAAAAGCTTTTCCTTGCGTGCTGTGGACTTAGTAATAATTAGATCCCACATTTCATTGATTTCCTTTTGCTTAGCATACGTCTGCTCGGCGGTGTCAGGGTGGGATTGCATCAAACGGTTGGCTGTCTCATCCAATTGACGAATCTTGTCGCGCAAAGCGGCTAAATCTCGCTCAACACCCTCGTGTTTACGTTGTAAAGTTTGTACGCTGCGCAAATCTTTACCTAAATCATCATTATTGAGAGCGTTCTCCTTTTCCGCAATCCAGTCTTTCGTTTCATCGATGTCACGGTGAAAACGTTGCACTTCATGAGCCGATCCCAGTTGACTGGCTTTCTCTGCAGTCAAAGTTTGCAAATTGTTCCACTTTTCATTTAAGTCTTGCATTTGCGTCTGAATCTTCATGGCAGCCTCAGTCTGGCCCAAAGATGTTAATTGAATGGCAATTTCATTCATATTGGCCAAACGTACTTCGTTAGCTTTTAAGTCATCACTGAAGTCATCGAATTTCTTTTGCAACACTTCGACTTCTTCCAAATCTTCACCAACAACATCAGCAATTTGGGCATGATTCTCTTTATCTTTGATCCAGTTAGTCAGATCGGCAGCTTCACGTACCAACACATAAGCCTTGACGGTTTCATTTAATTTGTTTTGGCGTTCACGAGCCAAAGTAAGTAAATTGTCATATTGTGAATTTATTTGAGCCTGGCGTTTAGCAATTGAATGATTGTCGACCAAATTCTGTTGACTAGCGCTGAGGCCGGCTTCGATTTTTTTAATATAGGCAGCTGGCACGAAACCTTGACGATCGTTCACTTCAACCTTCCACCAGTCTTTGTTATTCGAATTCAAAAGAGTCAAAACATCACCCTTTTTCATGGAAACTTCGCGAGGGCTCTTCTCGGTGTAGTCATATAAGGCAACGACACACTCTTTACCGGTTATGTCCACAACGGGAGTCTCTTGCTGACGGCAATTCTTAGCTTGTTCTTGTAAACCTTGAATGGTATTTCCGAAAGCTTCCAAGTCGGAAACCAAAGCTTCGTGTTTCTTCAAAAGTGCTTCAGAGGAGTCTTCATCTTTTCCATAGTCATTTCCAGTTGCAATAGGTTCCTTTTCACGCATCCAAGACTCTGCCTCATTGGCATCGGCAAAATATTGATGAGCTTGAAGGGAATCTTCCAAATCTTGCTTACGTTGGATAGACTTTTCTCTCAAGTTATTCCATTGATCTTGCAAAGCATCCAAACGTTGCCGTATGTCTTCACTGGCAAAAGGCTGGTCTTTGAACATGTTTTCACCTGAACTGATAACATTCAATAGCCGAGCTTCGTGGTTGTTGATTTCAGCCATTACGGCTTGATGTTTCTTAATCAAGTTTTGCACACCAATTAAATCTCTACCACGATTAGTGGAAGCAGCAATTGGTTCTTTTTCACGTATCCATGCTGCTTCATCTTCCAAATCGCGGAACAGCTGTTGTACTTGCAAAGAATCCATTAGATGTTGTTTTCGTTCAGACATTGGAGCGGCTAAAGCTGCATAACGGGAAGATAAATTAGCCTCTTTTTGACGAATGTTGGCGGCATCGAAGTGACCGGATTCAATAAATTTATTCGCTGCCACTTTAATGCTTTCAATGCGATCCTGATGGGCCATAACGTCGGCCTCTAACAGCGCATGCTTCTTTTGCAAGTTCTGTACCGAAGTTAGGTCTTTGCCATGGTCTTCCGATAAAAGTTGACCTTCAATTTCGCTCAACCACAATTCAATATCTTCGATTGTGCGATTGAATTGTTGTTGTTGGCAAGCTTCGTGTAGCTTGCAGCCCTTCTTATCAGAAGCTTGCACTAACGTTTCCCAAAGAACAACAATTTCTTGCATGCGTGTGTTAATTTGGTCGGCAGCGTAGTGATCTTTTTCAATGAGTTCGGTTCCTACAGCAGTTATGTCTTCGATGCGCGATTTGTTGGCATTCAGTTCATGCTCAAAATTTTGATGCTTTTGCATTTTTCCATTTAAATTTGTAGGATCCAAGTAGCTGTCATCGGTGGCAAACTTTAATTTTTCACTAACCCAGCCCTTCGTCTCATCGCAGTCGCGTTCGAATTGTTGATAACGATTTGAGTCTTCCAATAATTGACGGCGACGATTGGATTTTTCTAATAAAGCAGCACGGCGTGCCAAAAGCATTTGACGACGTTGGGCTACATCATCAGCAGCATAATGCTGGCCATCAATTAGCTTAGTGGCGAATATATCGAGGGCCTTGATTTTTTCCTCTTGTGCAGCCAAGCTCTTCTCGAAATCTTCATGTTTTTTGATGAGAGCTTCTACAGAATCCAGTGAATCACCCAAATCTTCATTAGCCAAGAAAGCTTCTTGTTTAGCCATCCAAGTATCTGCTTGTTCAGTATCGCGGTAAAATAGTTGCAAATCCATGCATTGCTCATACAAGATACGTCTCTCTTCCCACAAGGAGAGTAAGGAGCTCTTGTCGTTTTCTAAAGCGGACAATTTTTCTTGAATTTCGGCTGCTGCATAATGTTCACGTTCTAATAATTTTTGACCAGATTCTGTGGTCAATTTAAAACTGTCTTCACGTGCATCGATTTCACCTTTATGTTCTTGGTGGCGTTCTAAAAGAGCTTCTGCTCCGGCTACATCTTTGGCTAATTCATCGGCTGAAATGATGGCCTTCATGCCATTAATCCAAGAAACTAAGTCACGGAAATCCGCCAAGAAGCGATGCAAGAAGTAAGATTCGTCCAATTTTTGTTTACGTTCGCCTGCTTTTGCCTTCAAACTTTGCCAGTAATTGGCAATTTCGGCTTGTTTATCACGAATTTGATCACTGTGTTCAGCATGTATAGAGCATAAACGTTGAGCCTCAGCCCCCAAAGTGGAAACTTTGTCTTCCAAAGCTGCCAAATCACGTTCAACGCCCTCGTGCTTACGTTGTAACGTTTGTACACTCGCCAAATCACGACCATAATCATCAGAGGACAGTACAACATCCTTCTCCGCAATCCAGGCAACCGTTTCGTCAGCATCACGATTGAAACGCTGAATTTCGTGAGCACCAAAAAGTTTTTCTTGGCGCACAATAGCCAGTTGCTTCAAACGTTGCCAAGCTTCATTTAAATCGTCTTTGCGTTTTGTTATGGTATCACGATCCGGGTGGGCATCTTGTATTAACTTATCCGCCAAGTGGTTGACTTCAGTAACACGATATTCTTGTGAAGCCATATCTTTTTGAAATTCATCGAATTTCCGTTGTAATACTTCGACATGCTCTAAATCCTGACCGAACTCGTCGGCCGTAACGAAAGCCTCCTTATCCTTAATCCAAAACATTACCTCTTCACATTGACGTAAGAATTGGACGAGGACCAAGGCTTGTTGCAGTTTTTGTCCCTTCTCAGCCAAACGGCTCAACAATAATTCCCACAAACGATGCAACTCATCCAGACGGCGGCGAATGGTCTCCGACGCAAAATGATTTTGATTGATCATTTCTTGACCAGTATTATCAAGCGAAACGATAGCGTTGCTGTGGGCAGACACCTCAGCTTCAAAAGCCTGATGTTTTTGTATTTTGGCCTGCAGATTTGTGGGATCGCGATAAGACTCTTCGCTAGCTGCCTGCAATTTTTCATTTATCCACGATTCCAATTCATCAGCATCTCGTTTGAAATATTGGAAACGACGTGAATCTTCGAGTTTCTCACGTTTTTGACGCGTTTCGATTTTAAATTCATTATAACGTGATAAAACTTGCTCACGCCTTTCCTGTATGTCTTCAACAGTTTCGAGGATTTTCACTTCTTTAGGAGTAAAATTCTCCATTTTCGTTCGTTATATCTTCGATTAAATGCAAATTAATCACAAATCGATTTATCTACAACAAAAATTAAATACATACATGTAGACAATGCAGCAAAAGAATAATATTTTTTTTTCTTAATTTACCAGCAATTGCTCCCGTTTATAATACTATTCTTTCTTTCGGTTATATTTTCGTTTTTTGGTTCAAACCTAAAATATAATAAGAAGTAAAAATTAATTAAACAGAACGGCAATCAAATTCAATTTGTGGAAGCGATGACTGTGGCAACGCTGCCAATATTTACGAGTTCACATGTATGCAGACGTAAATAGGATTGTGTGAGAGCGAGGTAATAACATGGTAATGGAGTTCATTGAAAGAAATCATCCAATATTAATGAGAAGGGGTGTGGAAGCAGTGTGGAGGGGAGGTCTGAAGTATAAGACAGGTAATAGAACTAATAAAATCTTAAAACGAGTTGTGCTACGATTCTCTTGCTAGTTATTCCTACAATATAATTGCTAGATATTTCAACAACAATGCTGCTAAATCCCAACAAATTAATTGATAAAAAATAATAAAAAAGATCATGAAAACGTTAAATTTGTATACATCATGATGTGCTAGCTGTAATAGCAATTTAGAGCATTCGATATATAATACAACAAGTGTCAATTAGCGAGTGGATTGATAGTAAAATACCTCCTTAATATTTTCACATTTGTGATTTGTAACATAACTGCAAATAATGTCCCTTCAGATACATTGGAAACTAATACAACTCTGTACTGGAAAAATTTTTAAATTTTAATATTTGTTGATACTTTTCAGCTCATTCAAATAGAATCTCTTCAAGTTCTGATCATTCCTGCATTTTAATTTCGCTTCTAATATAATTTCATATCACTACCAGTTTGATGTACATATAATGGAACCGAAACTACTGTGTCCTATCACTGTACACTATTCCACTTTGCATACCGTTTTCCTTCTGGGTATTATTTTTTTTTTTTTGGTCAGACTCCATATTGTTGCTCATGCTAGCAATGTTTTTTCTAATCGTTATAATTTTGACCAATCCTAATTACAATTCAATGTAAAATGAAACAATATATATGTATGTACATACGGATGTAGTAAATATGCTTAATCGTAATAATAAATGTTTATTGAAGGCAACATAATTTAGCAACAAATGTAAAATTTAACATTAAAAGATATCCACATCTCTTGATATATCGGCTAACATGTCCATAAATAAGTTCGATTTTCCATCATCGTTGTCATCATCATCATGACCAGCATGGTTTTCACTTTCACCTTCACTATTACAAAGACGTTTCTGTGGCATGTCGGATGTCTCTTTTGCTATTGTCTTTAACATTAGTGAAATTTCAATCAAAACAAGTGGATGCCATTCGTGCTTAAAGAGAGATACGAAAAGTTCGTTGACGTAGTTCATAGTTATAATTTCTTTCTTAATCATAGCAATAATTAAGGAGGCCAAACGATTAAAGGATTCTGTTTTATTACCCAGTGATTCTATAAATGTTTTAGTTATAAATGCATCGTAAATGCATATATTATTTTTGGACAGACTGCTGAGCGCTTTTATCATGTTGCGATGCAGCAATACCTCGTACACAACTTCTAATAGTTCATTGGACAGACTTGTGCAACAATTTGCTATGATGTTTCGTAAGAGTTGTATGATGCCAGCGCCAAGTAAATGATATAAAAAAGGTGGCAATCCGTTCTCAAAGGAGATGATGAAATTTTTGAATAGGTTCACCAAGGGTGGTTGTGGGTCCTCAAATCTATCCAACCTTACTGAAGTGCAATGCAGCCAATATTGCAATTCATCTATTAAATCGGATACTGTCGGCGTTTGCTTGATCAGGAATAATTGATTTGCATCCAACGGTACCTTCTGCATATTAGCACAACTTATCTTGTGAGCCATTTCTTCTAGGTTTTGACAGAAATAGTTATCAAATATAATATTGGTATAGAACCATTGAGATATTTTAATGGCAGCTTCCTTCTCAATGATCATAAAGTATGTTCGTTTTAAAATTGATGAAGTTTCCTCCGGCAGTAGGCTTTCTAGGGCATTGTTAATGCGTTTATGCAAAACGCGAGGTATAAACTCTTTCCATTCCTCTTTAACTCTGGCCTGCGTATCGGCGTAAATAGTTTTTATGCTCTCGTATACAAAACGCAATTTATTTGCGGTTATTTGATTGACCATGTTGTCAGCATTCGATTTGGCTGGCAGGAGAATTTTTATCTGACCATCTTTTACGGTGCTTTTGTAACATCTTTCGGTGCAAAACTTTATGACTTGACGGGTTGATGAATTCTGAGAATGCAAAAACGCCTGTATTAAAGAATTCTGTACTTGATTAGGTTGCCGCTTATGTAAGTTAGTAGAACTTTTATCTATTATTGCGGCAGAGTTGTTCAGTTGAGCTATTCTCGTTGTTATATGCCGGTAACTTCCCGTTCTTGAAGCATTTTTTATTTGAGCACATTTTGCTGGCATTATGGATACTCGAAATTCAGATAAAAACGGACAAGCAATAGGCATTAACGTTTCCAAATATGGGTTGAGAGTAATACCCTCAGAATCTTTGCAGCGTAGAATATTGCATTTCAATTTGCTTTTCACAAAATCGAACTCGATTTTCGAATCTTGAGAGTTTTTCT
The DNA here is from genome assembly GCA_963924685.1 of Dexiosoma caninum. NCBI lineage: Eukaryota > Metazoa > Arthropoda > Insecta > Diptera > Tachinidae > Dexiosoma > Dexiosoma caninum. The sequence continues at coordinate 39,535,412 of OZ004729.1, read as the reverse complement.
CTTTCAGCATGGCTCTGTAATTATAATATGCTTCGGCTATAAATTGCTTAGATTCGAACAACCAGCCCAAGGACAGTTTTATTATAAAAACCGAGGTTGGGCAAAACGTACTGAGATTTTCCGATCCCAATTGGTAGTATACGGCGAATAGGAGTTTTAACGTTTTCATGTAGTTTTCTAATTGCAATGTAATATCATCTAACATGGCAAAGTATTGTATCAACCAGGGAACAGCTATCAACAGTTTACTCTGCATAAGGGCCTGTTCAAGTAAAGCACACACATCGAAGGTTGGCTGCATTAACAAACGCAATTTCATTTGATTCTTTCCAATTTCTGCTGGAATTGTATTACAATTATTAATGTTGTAAGGCAGAGATATTGTGAAGCCAAGAAATTTGGCCAAAATAAGCATGGAGTTTAAGATGTCGGTTTTCACAATAAAACTTTGAGAGCCGTCAACTGAGGATGGTTTTTCTTCGCCTACATCGTTTTCATCTTTACTCATGTTTATGTGGTCTAGCGAAGAGTCATTTTGTGTAATCAGCTGATTATAGAGTTCCATCTTTAACTGCTCGGCGAAGGCGAGGGAACGAGCTTTTAGTATAAAATCGCGAAAAAAGCCTTCTGTACGAGGAAACTGGTAATCAACGCTAAATTGGCTGGGAGTTATTAAACGTTGTGTGAGTTTGGAAAATTTCAGGACATCAACATCTAAACCAATTTCTGCAGGCGAAGTAGCATTCGAGGCAGAAAGAAGCAATTGCGACACAAAAAGTTTTGCTAAGTGAGCCATATTTATACAGTTTTCAGAAATAGTAAATATTTCTTTAATTTGAGGTGTAATTTCTACGGAAAATTTCCATGCTGGATTTAAATGATTTGTCTCCCATATCTTCAAGCAATCATAGAATAAATCCCTTTGGGCTCGAAAATAGGTGAATTCTTGCTGCGAAGTGAAATTTTCCCTGGAATCCTGTTCGTGTTGAAAGTGTACGTTATTGCAAGCTTTTGGATCGAAATATAGAGAAGATGGATCAGAAAATGGTTTTGCCGTCGCTAGTTGCAGTTTAAGTTGATAGATTTGAAATAAGTACATCCTGACATTATCGCTTAAACAGGAAAAACGTTCGCTAATCACAACTACGCCTAAAGACTTTGCATCCAACGAAGCCAGAGAGCGTTTTTCATGCTCCAAACAAAGTACCGCAAAATAAACTGCTTTCGAAAAATCTTCAAGCATCGTGAGGCTTTTTTCTTGCGACCCTATATCATCATGCAAGTGCAATTGTTCTATATCGTTGCATGTGGCTTTTAAAAGCTTATTAGTATTAGGGGCATTCAAAAGATTCAATAGGAACGACAATTCGTTTAAAATATTTGTGGTCAAATTTAAGTCAATAATTAAAGTATAAATATGAGCTAATCTTTTAAGCGATAAGTTGTTTTCCAACTTTTTTAAGTCCAAGGAAATGTCCATAGTATCCATTTGTTTAACTGCAGCAGGTGCAGCAGAAATTCGTAGTATAGAAACATTTCTAATTTCCTCCGTTATTTCGCTGGTGTTCTTTGCTAAAGATTTACGAGCTGCCAATATGGCGCATTGACCTTTATCTTCCAACTCAGTGTTAGTTATTTTCAATATATTATTTTCGTTACTAAATGAGCTCTCTCCAGCAAATATAGATGGTTTACTGTTATATATATTCTTTTTTACTTTTTTGCTAATACTAATTGGCTGTACACGTTTTTTTGGTTTATCCGGTTGGGATTTCTGAGATGCCTGTTGGTTTGATGTTGGAGTGGTTTTCTTTTTGTTTGAACGACTAACCGTTGGTGTATTATCAACCAGAAAGTCGCCCAGACTCAGACTAGATGTAGCGCTTTTATTTGCAGAACCAGGTGTGGGCAAAAGCTTCCGTGAATTCTTTAATATATTTCGTCGAATGGGTGTTGACGTCATTTCATTATGTGAGAAATTCAAACGGTTAGCTGCAGGACTAGTGCCTGATGGTGATGCTGATTCAAACTCGATATTAGAATTGTCTTTTGAATTATCATTTTTAGTATATGGATATGGACTGTCGAAAGGATTACAATTTTCCTGTTGTTTTGTGGGTGTACATACTTTCTCCACATTGATATTCACACCTGTTTGAGGTTTTGGTCCCTCGGTATTCCACGTTCTTATGTGAACATCTGTAATTTCTTTAAGGGTATTTACAAAATATACAGCAAACTCCTCCAGCGAACAGTAACTTTCATCATTGGCTTCGAACAGTTTTAAGAACCATTTACGAAATTCAAAATTGTCCTCTTTTATTTCGTAATTAATTAGGCGTTTGAGCTTCTCTTTTAGCGGGTTAGTCATGTTTATTGTTATATTTAATGTGTATTTCTCCTTTTCAACTACCGTTAAACTTGAACGTCATCTGAAACAGAAGATGACAAAAGAGAATGGTTGGTTTGGCAAATTGTGACTTCACGTCTACAGATTTAAATTTCGTTTATTATATCTTTTATATTTGCACATTGCGTCCTTAGTTTCGTAACTTACTTTTTAAATATAGGAAATACATTCAATTATTATTAATGGGTACTATTAAATTATTTATTAATTTATTCATATTTAATTTATATTCCAACAATTTTGTAAATAATAGACAGAGTTAAATGTACTTCATTAGGTAGTTAATAGAAAAAGACAAATACATATGTAGATGTAAACATTTGGCAAAAAATTCTTGCAGTAAAATTTAAAATATTACAGTACACAATTGATCTAAAAATACCAGGGACCGTAACAATTATGACATTTATTATAAAAATCATAATATAACTTTTATTTATTGATTTTAATTTTTTTTTGTCATAAATAGTTGTTATTTTCTCGTTTTTATATTTTTTGGCAGAAAGAATTGTCATTTTTGGTTTTTTATTTTTAATGGCAGAAATAATTGTTATTTTTTTTGGCACAAATAAAATTTCTTACTAATGTTTAAGATAAATTCAAATGTGTTTTGCTATTAGCTGTGTTACTTTATGGTCCATTATTTAGTTATATAAGCACATTCGGCATATATGCCTTCAATGTACGGCTGGAAATGCAAAAGTTTATCGAAATAATTATATTTATAACCAATTGCAATTTGGCGTTTTTTTTATATTTCTTGGGTAATTTTATTTTATTAGGAAAAAAATGCAAACATGAGAATTATTTCTGCCTTAAAACTTAAAAATAACGATTTTTTTGGCAAAAAAAAAAAATAAAATCAAGAATTTAAAAAGCAACTGATTTGCTGATCTTGAATATCTGATATATTCCAGTGATTAATTTTTTCCTTTGCTAATTCAAAAATAATTATTATTTTCGGTCCCTGAAAAATTCATTCATTCAATTCTGAAGATTTCGAAATTAAACTAATTATAAAGCATTTTTTTAACTACGTCAGCAAAGCTCACTATTTTAGCATAAATAATGATTTTGACAAACATTAAATTGCACATTATTCGGTCGCGTGTCATTCGAAATGAAATTTGCATGTTTAAATAGCAAAAATTGCAAGTGTGCTGCAAGAAAATGCATGCATAAAAAAATGTGCACAAAAATTCGAATATCATATGAAATATTGGAATGTCTGTATTTCATCTGAAGGGTTATCTGTGTCAAAATAAAATTTTTCCTTTTTTATACGAAAATATTAGATTGTTTAATTTTATATATGTATGTACATACATATTTGTGTATTATTATTTTTGCAAACTCTCTTGATAGGTAAATAATCAGGTAAATAATTTCGAAATATGTTTTGCATATGTATGTTTATATGGATTAGTACATGCATACAAAATCTTTCAAATTATACTAATTATTTGCGAAATACAGTTAGAAATTCAATGGAAATTGTTATACGAAAACTTTATAGATCAATAACCCAAAAACTGCGTTGTGAGATTTTTTGAGGAATTTATATATTTATGCTGTTTTCATAACTAGAATAGATTATGGTCTATTAAGAAAAGAATTGAGTTCCCAAAACACGTTTAAAAATTTATTTAAACTAAATTTAAAACTGCGTTGTTGGTCATATGAATTAATCGGCATTACATGACATCAAAAGTGATAATCCCTTTAACATTTAAGATGTCGTTAAAAATTAATTCAGATTCAGAAGTGCTTAAGAAATCATGAGAATACCAATTTACAGTGAACAAACCACTTTTTTTGCTGAGTACTTATCAAAATAACAAAATGACGTAATTCTTAAAAATATGGAAAAGGTTGTACATACATATGTATATACACTACCGACTAAAATATAAAGCACGCATAAAAGCACCAGCAATTAATATACTTGAAAACAGTTGAAAAATTTTGCTTAAAAAACTAAATAAAAAGAGGAAGTAAAATAACCGGAGAAATTATTAAAAAAAACAAAATTCAGTTCCCCACACCGCTGCTATATATTTTTATACATTTATAAATTCATCGTTCAATTCTGACAAAAATAGAAAACTAAATTATAAACAAATGTTTTACAGCTATTTACTCAGATACATAGTACATACAAGTATATAGTTATATTTCTAGCAATTACAAATAAAAACCTACATAAAAGTATAGAAAAGCATTAAAACGAATTTTTTCGTAATTGACTTTTTGAAGGAATATTTAGTACTATAGTGTCAAAAATAGTATTCAAACTTTGATAATTGCATTGTAATATCAACAGTTTCTATTACTTTTTCTTCTATAAAGTTCCAATTATGTTAGTTAGGGCCGTTCTACATGAAAACGACAGCATGCACTATATGTGCAAAGAAAACAACAGAAGTATTCAAAAAGTAAGGATTAGAAAAAAAATTAAAAAAGGAAATAATAGTAGAAGAAAAGATATATATTAAAAAAATACAACTTTTAAAGCTCTAAATCGATATGCACCACCAATGGATGACGTCGTTTTTTTAATTCACACTTGCATACATACATACATATGTATATTAAAACTTTCTTCTGTATATTTGGAGATATTCTCCCAATCCATATAATATGCACACAAAGTTATAATAAAATATAAACCTTTTCACAGTGATTGTTTGGAAGTTTTCATTTAAAATTTATTTAAGCAAAATAGTTACAACTTTTAATTAATATTGGGGTGTGGTATTACATACCACATACATATGTACATACATAGGTACTATGTATAACTTATTGATTTTTACCAGGCAATTTAATGGAATAGACTTTTAAGTCTTGTATTCGAATTAACTTATTTTAACACTTTAATACACTTACACCTTCAATATTTCTAATTCTTTAAATCAGTTTATTTTATTATTATTCTTAAACGAATTTTTAACCCAAATTTATTTTTCACGTCCGACGGTAACAAGAGCAAACTAGAAAATGGTGACTTATATTAAGGGTGATGCCAGATAATTTATAATACACTTAGAAAAATTTTGCTTACTCTTCATTTACAGATTAGCAAGGCGAATTCACACCAGGTGGCTGCATTAACTAAAATTCCCATCAGCTGATTTCTGTTCAGTTGTCAAAGTGGAGTTCAACGCAAAGCATGTTAATACGTAAACTTTTTTGACAACTTCAATAAAATTGTTGTATTTTGTAAACAAAAAATTCTGTTGTAGGGACGAGATCATCTGGTATGAATTCGCCTTGATTGGTAACCTTCACAAATGAAATAATTTTTTATACTGCAGCACGTTTGCATATATCCTTAGGCCATTTTAATTCGTATTACATGTTATTATATTATGTGCATATTAGTATTTAACAATTATAACAATACACCAGACATCTTAGCGACTCCTACATCACCAATTAAAAAATGAATATAATAAAAATAAAAAGTACAATATGCTATCAATACACATGAATATTGAGAAGATGTATTGTATGTGTAAAACGTTGAACGTGTGTGGCATGCAAATTTTGCTGACAGTTTGAAAAATTTGTATTTCTTAGTAAAAAGTTGTGAATGGGTTGAGTTTTTGGAAATGTTAGTGGGTTATATAAACGCAAAGTTACACACTATACGAAGCGAATCCCTTTCTTTATAAATTTTCACATTGGCAATTAAGTCAATTTTTTTGTCTTTCCTGGAAACCCTTTGTCAATAGTCTGGCAATATTGTATTTCTTTGTCTTCCTTTTGTAAGTGCTTTCATATTGTAGCTGAAAAACAAAGCCGAAGGAGATAAAATCAGAAAAATATGGATAAATTGGCTAATCAGATTGGGTATTTGATTTTAAAAGATGATGGAGCAGTTATAGAATCAGGAGGTGAACTACAAAATGATGAAAGGAGTGCCAATATTTTTTTAGATTTTATAAATCTTACAGAAAGGTTTGTAACACACATATGTATGATTCCAAAACCCATGCATACATATAAGCAAGTATTTGCTAATTTGCTTTTCTTTATTGTTTAGTGTCGATGAAAATTTTATGCCAAATAGCGGCTGTGAACGCATTTCCATAGTATATGAAGATCACACCTATAACATTTGTATGTCCAATAGGAAAATTTATATTGTAAAGCTCCGCAATGGCTCATCAGCAGCTAAAGCTTTTGGTGGCGGAAACCTTATGACTGGAAATGGATTGTCAAATAATGGAGTTTTCGCAGATTCAGATGAAATATTGGGTTCAACGGCAGCGTTAACTTGAGAATCCTCAAGCGCTGTCTGTTGCGCTTTCTGCGCCCATAGCTTTAGACAGCGCAGTCCCACGGACAGTGCTTGGAACCTCTCTAAAAATCGTACCAAACGTTTTAATTGGAAAACACCATTTATTTATTTAATTATATTGTTTATTTGTCAGCGAATACACCATCTTTAATTTCTTGTTCAAAAATGCGGTCTGCCTCTTTTGTAACATCTAATAGTGTAGCCTTTTGACTAAATATTACAACAAAACGTTGGCGCCAGTTGAAACGTCTTTTTACGATCCAAAAATCATCCGTAGATTTGACCATAATTTCTTCGTAGCTGGTTTTATCAGAATCTCTTTCTGTTTTCTCTACTTCATTGTCGGAAGAGTTAAATAAGTCGGCTATAAGATTAGTAACATTCTGTGGTAAGGGATTTCTACGTTGAGAGTCGTCATCATGCAAGTTGCTGCTCAGTTTGAGACTTTGATCATTTAGAAATATATACTTTGGAGACATGCACTCTGCATTATTTAAACAATCTATTGATGATGAAGTCATAGCAGATATATTGATATTATTTGCTTGTTTAGTCAAGTAGTCGTCAATATCTTTCGCCAAAACTTGCAGTTGCGATTGAATACCATAGCCCAATTCGTCCATTACCTGTGGTGTAAATGTAACACATTGTTCAAAGAACAAGCATAATAAGGCATTTGTCGCTGGAAACACAATCATTTTATATGATAATACTTGGTTGTTAGTTTTTAGATAAATATTTCGTGAATTTAATGGCGAGGTTATCGATCCATCTTGTGTTAGTGTTATCCCTTGATAAATATACTGATGTAACGTAAATAAGCATGAAGAGTTTAGTTTTCCTCCCCTGGAAATAAGCGAGAATTATTAATTAAAATTTTTGATTTCGTTTTGTAACTTACACAACCACAAACTTCCTATAGAGGAAAACAGCATCAGTTATAATAGAGAATGTAGCTTTTAAAGAATCTATAAAATTATGTACTCGCAGAAATAGATATTTATCCAGAGGTAAATATTGTAAAGAATTCATGAACTCGATAATATCCTGAAGTGGTAGTTGTAGTGCATTAATATACTAAAAATTATATACAAACATATTAGAAATATAAATGTAAATGCACTGTATGATGAGTGAGTTCAATTACCTTGTCAAAAAAAGTTTCCAATTCCTTGTTTAAATAATCACGAGCATTTTCTTCGCTCGCTGAAGAGTTATCCAAGATCATTTGGAATGTACCATTTTCTAAGCAAAAGCGGTTATAACTTTGTATTAGCTGGCGTCTATAAACTGCATCATGTAGTTCACATTTTCGATATTCCACATACTCAACATCATCTTTCGTATGTACTTCCTTGGGGACATTTAAAACTAGAACAAGCCAAAAGTTTGGCTCCGCTTGGTATAACAATTGTATGGTTTTCTCGGTGTGTATAACTTCACACTCCCCAGGTTTTTCCGTAAACGAGCTAAATATAGTTTAACATCGCAGTTTTGTATATATTGTATATGTATGTTTGTGAGCATGGTGAATTTTATATCAGACTTACTCTGTGAATGCTGTAAAGGCCTGACTTAAGCCCACATCTCGTATTTTGGCATTAATGTCAATTTCTTGGGGAAAATAATACAAAATTTTATCCTTTTCCTTTAAATAAAACAATTTATTTCGATAATTCTTAGGTGGAGTAGTAGTTACAAAAATTTACCTGTCCCTCTTTCTGGCCATAAGTTGCATTAAATATGTAGAAGCTTCTTATCGATACTCGGATTTTTCGAGGTAAATGCTGCATTTTGTTATTAGAAGCTGCTACAGCAGAAGACACAAGACGAATTATTCTTATTTAGGGGTGTTTGCGGATATATAAAAAAAAAAATATTTAATTATTTTTTGAAAGAGTTTTTGCCACAGATTCTTATTAGCCTATGGTTTTTGCAATTATTGCAAATAAGCAAAAAGAAAACAATGACCCAGCTGATAATTAAAAGCATTCCCAGATAGTTAAAAAAAGGAGAAATAAAATGCTGCCAGACGCGATATGAATAATATTACTGTTAACTTTTGAATCTGAAACCTGTTAAGTACGGATCTCGTACTTTTCACGAGGAAGAATAAGATACCGTCCTTTGCGCTTCCCAGGTAGAATGGGACGGTACTTGAGCTGCCTGACAGCGCCAGGTATCTGGGCATTCACCTTGACTCGAAACTGTCCTGGCACGTGACTGCCCGGGACAGGGCGAGGAGGACGGCTATTGCATTATTTACGTGCATTTATCTGCGGCATAGGCCTAAGGAGTGCTGCCTGGATCTTCGACACGGTAATTGGGCATATACTGATGTATGGCGCGCTGGTTTGGTGGCCCACGTTGACAAAGGGCACTAACCGAGGGGTGGTGGAGAGGATAGTGCGTACTTCTGCCTTGATGGTTAAGGGTGCATCTGGTGCTACCATATCCAAGGCTCTCTTCCTGATGCTGCACTAACTGCCGGCGGCTGGTGGCGTCCTCGCCCATTAGGCTGAAGGCGATTGGTGTATGGAGGGAGGCGTTAACTGGCCATGCGACGATGATGCGCGGGTAGGGGAACCTCCCGTGGAATGTGAATTACTGCTCATCCAGACCTCTGCCTGATAGGAAATTCGATATGTCTGGGGCACGAGTGATGATGGAGAATCGCCCAAGTGTGGTTGAGGTATTCACGGATGGATCTAAATCGGATGGATAAGTGGAGGTGGGTGTTCATTAACCACTGTGGGCGGAGGCTGAGTTTCAGGCTGGACGATCGTTGCAGCGTGGTGCAGGCTGAGATATCAGCCAAATGGAGAGCGGCGAACTGGATGAGGTACTGCGCGATATATGCGGAGTATATTCATAGGGACGCGAGAAGATCGCTGTCGCGAGTTTATACGACATCGATTTTGGTTCGTGAATGGCGGGACATTCGAACCTTGAGCTGGGCACCCAGACACAGTGGTGTGCTTGGGAACGCCGTGGCGGATGAGCTGGTTAAATTTTTTTTAGTCGGTGAAATTTTGTCTCAATCATTTTAATTATAATTATTCTTTTCTAATCGTTGCAAATTTTTTAACGTTTTAGCGCCACCTTAGTTTAAAAAAGAATGTTCCAAGGTGGAATGTATTTCCTTTATCCGGCCGGGGGACACGGTAAGCATGAGCTATCCAACGAAAAAAGAATCTTCAAAATCGGTCCACCCAATAAAAAGTTCTGTCTAGGGGGATCTGTATTCCCCCGATGTGTCCGCCATTACAAGAGGAATCATCGAAATCGGTCCATCCAGTAAAAAGATCCGAGGTAACACACTTAAAAATATATAGAATAGAGAACCTCCTTCTTTTTTGAAGTCGGTTAACAGGGAATAGATATACTTCTGTATGTATGTATTTGTGCATGTAAGTAAAATATAAATAAATAAAATATGATATTCGTTCTTGCCTAGCAACGGTGTAAGAGGATAATTAAGATGCAAGAACTTGTGAAGACTCCGTTAATATGTTAAGCAGGTTGTACACATGGCTCTGCTATATGCCTGCATATTCATATACATACATACATGTATCTCAGTGTGTGTTGTAGCATGCCATGCCCATAAAAAGCACATGAAAACTCTAATGTTTTTCTTAATTTTATTTTTCGTTGCACAATTTTTGTTCGTTTATCAGAATGGTTAGTGAAAGTACGAGAAAATTTCCAAATATTGTACTCGAAGTAACAATGATAGCAAGTACATCAACTGCATAGTGGACCCACTTGCAATAGTTCCGAAATATGTTCTTTTCTCAAAGTGAAAAAACGATTTTGGCGAAAATGAACTCTGATTTTTTTTCTTCAACCGTAAACGCTAAATAATCATTTCTGCATTGCAATAAACTAATTTGGTGAAAAGAAAATGTGAAATGTCTAAACAATATTTTGATCATATTACACTTATTGTGAATATCGCCAGTAATTTCTAGGAAATGTGTTTCTTTTTATCAGCGACCTCACTGTGCAATTTGGCATTAAGTTTAGTCTTGGTTGGTTTTTGTTAGTTGTAATAAAAGAGATTGCTGTTATTTTAACTCAAGTTAAAGAGGCTCAAGTTGTAAACAAATTAAACTGCCGAAATTCTATTAAAACTAACAAGAATTGCACAATGGGTTGCTGGTGATTTCTTACAAGTCGAGTGTGATATCAATACAAAGTAAATTAAAAATAAAGAAACTTAAAACAAAATGTTTTATTTAAATGCGCTAAAAATAATAAAATAACTTTTCCTTGAAAACTTTCACTATCAACTTATAACGTCACTATAGCTTCACTACCTCCCACCACCTTGTCGCCCATTTTTTTTAAACTGTAGCAATGCATTAAAAATCACTAGCCCGTCTCTTGGGTGTTAGAATGACGTCACACAGCTAACCATGCATTGCCATCCAAATAAAATAATTGCAAACTTGCTTTCTAAAAACTAAAAAAAAAAAGAAATTAAATTTTCAAATTGATGAATTTTTATAAAAATAACTCATTTTCGACGACGAACGGTTAATTCCCCTAAATGTGGAACATTTCGCACAACCTACACTAAAATAATAATGAACATCCAATTATTAATTACACTGAGCACAGGTCAATATTGTCGGTAGGGATGTTTATTGCCTGAGTCTTACTGCTGTTAAAAAAAAAAAATACAAACATTTTTGCTCTTACTTTCTCAGCAAATGCAAATGCTTCGTAGCCTCAGCCAACTAGCCAAAATCAAATTTTCTTATTGTTAATAAATAAATCCAGTTGTACTGTGAGCAAAAAAATTGTTCACCTTGAAAAAAATTTAATCAGTGTGTGGACCACTGTGCAGCATTGTATAAAGTTGATTATTTATTGTTAGTTGCCAAAGAGATTGTTGTTATTTTAACTCAATTTTCAAAGTCTCCAGTTGTAAACAAATTAAAGTAACAAAACTCTATTAAAACTAACGAAAATCGCATGCTGGGTGGTTTGGTGGTTCCTGCGACTTCAATTTATTATTGAGTATGAACAGAAAAACGTTTGCAAATTGAATGAAAATTGTGTGCAAAAAGCAAACAAGTTTGTGTATGTGGTTGCTGTTTCTCTTCGTTCCAGTATTTTTTTTTTGTATTCAGGCGAAACAAAATCGTTAAAACTTTTCTTTAAACCAAATTAACATAAATAAAAATATTTATTTAAACGCATGTAGCCGTACAGCCACCCTCTTCATTATTTTAGTTGCAGATGAAAAAAAAAAATAATCAAGAAATAAATAAATGAAGTTACTGCTTGTTTGCAACAACACCGGAAGCGCAAATCAAATAAACAATAAAAGTTTCGCATTTTTAATTTTACTTTTAAATGTCTCTTTAAATTACAGTTTTATTTTAAGTTATAAAAGTATCACATCTTTACTATAATATATTCTTTATATAAAATAATAAATTTACTTACATACATATATGTGTATGTATGTTTATTGTATCGTTAAGCTAGTCTATATGTAAATTTCGTTGGTGCTTATGCCAACTCAACAGTAGCCCTTCAACCGAATTTCATGAAAAGCTAAAAAATCTCACATGTTTATATAAAAACTACGAAAAAATCTTTGAGAATTACTCAGTACTCAAGCAGAAAAAAACAAGTAAAAACATATACACACATACGTAGGCAAGTTTACTTTTTTTACATGAAGAATATTTCTTCGTATTGATTTTTTTTTTTTATCTCGGACCAGCATTCAGGAGATGACTCCTACACATGCGAAGCATTGTGCTGGAACTATAGGAAAGGGATAGTAGGAGAAACGACAGGAAGTGAAGCTTAATTAATTATTCTACAGCTGTGCTTTCGCACGTTCTTTGTTCATACTCGTAGCAGTGCTGAAGCTTCGGTTTAGTAGCCTTTTTTATTATTATTTTACTTCGCCGGTGCTACACAATACCGACGAAGGAGGGCGTTGTGATGCGAATGTGGATTGCTATCAGCTGAAGCCGGTATTGTTCAGTAACCAGTGACTATGCCTTCGCCACTGAACCCTTCCGACAACATGATGAGATGTTATTATAATTTTAGTCTAAAACTGGAGTTGAACCCAGGTCTATTTTTGGTTTTGTAGTCAACGTGCAGACACCATCCATCGTGCCATCGCCACCCCCAACTACTGTATTTATGCCACTTAATTTTTATTTTTAAAAGATCATAAATTGATGAATATAAAAGATTTGAAAGCAAAAATAACTGCTTTAGCAAACCGGATACATTAAGTAGAAAAAAATCATGCAGCTTACTTATATTTTATAAAAAAATTTATTGAAATTAAAACTCGGTTAGGCTACGAAAATATATTCATTGACATAATGAGCTGTCAAGAATTTATGAAGAGCAGAGATTGCAATATTTCGCGTATCTAATGTAATTGTCATTGTATTAATGAAAACTTTCATTATTATAATAAAGAACATTTAATGAAACCGTTTCATTATATTAATAAAGGATTTCACTCACAGTGGTGATCGGTCCTAAACAAAAGTAGCGTTTTTGAGTAAAAGTTAAGTTTGGCCATATAATTGCATATAAAACTACATACATACATATTGATGTATATACGCAGAGCATTTATTAAACATTTTTAACACCAACAATTTTTGTTTAATATTGTTACGATATTGTAATATGATTCGATTAATGAAAACAAATTTTATACTAAAAATTTTAACACTTTGTTTTATTTATTTATTACTTAGCTGATCTATATATACATTTGATATGGTGGATGCTCAGAAAGCTAAGAATTTTCACATGTTTATACAAGAACTCGCAAAAAGTGTTTGAGAATTACGAAACATACAAACAAAATAAACTGAATAGCTTCTTCAAAAACTTTCCATATACAACAAACATTTTAATATTCGATTTAAGTCTATTTAATTTTTCTAAACTTTTTTATATGTAAAAAATTTTAAAATACACTACAAATTATTTGTAGGCCTCAATAACTTTAAATGTTAATAATAAATAAAAAAAATTGTGCTCCATGGGAGACAATCTGGCATTTTGTGCTTTTATTGCAGATTTCATAAATTTTATGCTGCATTGCTGTTATGCAAATATAATTTATTAATATTTCAAACTAAATCTGTGTGGCATTTTATAAGTAATTTTTAAATTAAATATACGCAAATGAAATGGCACAAACAAATAATCATACACAATAAATGGTGTGATATAATTAAAAATGAATTCAAATTCATAAATGCGAATGTCAAACAAAAATATTGAAAATAGTGCAAAAATTTCAGTACAGCGAACACCATCGCATACTTTTTAAATTAATTTATAATTACAAATTTTATAAATTCAAATAAACATTACAAAAGTAACCACACAGATGGTGCAGCATGTTTGCGAATGCATAAAATATATTTCAAATTACATGCATACATACAAACATACTCGTATGTGTGTATATTCTACAGATAGTCACATAGAAAAGGATTTCAGCTGGCTGGCATGGTGTACGAAGCCGCTGACAAGAAGGTAACAATGTAAATGTATGGGTTGCTAACCGACTTGCTTGTGTCTTCTAACAGCATTCTAAGTAACACATACAGCAGTATTTTACAATGTTTAATTTATAATTTTCCCCTATAGTTACAGATGCGTATAAATAAAACGTAACACGCAGTTGTGTGGCGGCATAAATATCACACGAATTAAATGTGAAACTTAATTATTATTATTCGTTTTTTTTTTCTTCGACCAGTGCTCAATCCCCTACATATGCAATGCATTGCACTGTAACTAGATAGAGATAGAGAGAGAGAGGGACAGTGTAAGATAGGTGGTGAAAGTGGTGTGAAGTTCGAGCTTTATTCTTGCACAACTCTGCAGTTGCGTGTTAATTTTAAACAAAATTGAGGCGTCTTTGATGTTAATTTAGACGCATTATTTTTAGGTTAAGGGGAGCCATTTTATTTATTATTTTACTTCGCCGGCGTTTTATTGCTCAAATACCGACGAAGGAGGGTTCTGTAGCACAGAAAATTCAGAAAAAACCTTTTTTGACTTTGCCGTGCTGGGAATCGAATCAGGGTCCTTCTGCACAGAAAAAATAATACATACATAATTGATGCTGCAATTTTCGTTATAGGTTGAAATTTAATTATTTTTTTAATTGAATCTTGATTTGAATTTTTGTTATTTTCAATTTATGTGCGATTAAATGAGTTGACAAAAATTTAATTTAATTTGATAACAAGATTACTCATTAATACTCGAAATAAATTTAATACAAACACTTTAAAACAATATTTATAGAATTCGATTTGAAATAAATTATTATATTTCGAATTTCTAATTTCCTTCAACAGTACCAATCTACACATACTTTTATGCAAAATAACAAATTAAATTTCCGTATGTAGGTCTCGCCCAATTCATTTTCATAATTTTAAGCCAAATATTTCATAATTTACTTAAAATTTGCCGCATTGCAAAGATGCATGAAATAAAAGTACAATAAAAAGGTACTCACATACAGGTACGTTTTTTATACACGTCTGTGTATGTGTATGTGATATGTGTGCGCCTCTAATATACAACATCCATAGAAAAGCACCATGCAGAAGTCATGTTTATTAGGAAGCCATTACATTATGAATCAGATATGTAGCTGTGCCAGCCAACATATCAAAAGGAACTGAAATGGCAAAAAGGAAAGAAATGAAAATGAACTCTGGAAAGTCAAAAATATTTAATTTAGTTTTAGACTTATTTATTGTAATTGACATATGGCCAAAAGGCCAACGATAAATACCCTATATTTTTGAAATGATTTTGCAACATGAAACGCAAAATTAGATTTTGAACATAAAAAAATAGAAAGCCTTTGGAAAAATAACAATGCCTGTTTTATTGATAACATTGTTACTTTGAAGGCGGGAGCGACGAGCACCAGTAGTCTGTCATGTGCTGTCTCAACACGTTTTACACACAACTATAAATGAAATATGTATCGTCAAAAACAAGACTTGCATTGTGTGAACGCCGAAGATAGTTTAAGATGAAGAATAAGGAAAAATCTTATCAACAAAACTTGCTTGCAGAATGAAATGGCGCTTTTATGAAAAATTTAAATTTTCAACAATTATCATTCAGATGAAGTACTTTTTTTTATTCAGAATATTTAGAATTTAATCGAACTACAGTTATTACAAATTAATGAAAATTTTCTGTCGTGTTCAAGTTCACAATTAATTTATCACAATATTGTGAAGAAATTACATTTTTGATTAGAATAAGGGAAAATGAACTATTAATCTACAACATCAGTTGAGTATAATACGTATTTTCTATTTAACCCGTCAGAGCTTAGGAAAATGCATACGAGAATAATCGTTACTGTCTACATACTATTAACAAAGGTTGCCAGCTTTGTTGTTTTTATGTTGTTTTATGGATAGTTATTTTGTCCTTTCATTGAAAGGTTAACTAACATTTTTCGCTGCACACTTGCTTTTTGTATATTCAGAATATTTAGAATTTTTTTTCCATATTTTATATAAAAGTACTTTTTAGAAATTTAACATTGAGATGAAAATACAAATTCTTAAATTCAATTATTACCATGAGAAAGTTCTTGCTGCTTAATTAATTATAGCTTGAAAAAGCGTCAACGATTTTTCCCCATTCATTGAAAATATTTTCATTTTGTTGTTCAGATATAAAGCCATTTTACTGCACGTTAAAAGAGAACAATAAAGTGCAAGTATTTGTAAGAAATGAAATAAATGAAGTTCAATGCACATTTCGAGAATCGAAATCACTATAAGTTCAAAGAAAATACGACGACCGAAGTAGCATTTGTGTTACAAACAGCAAGACAAACGTAATACACTTAGTTTAGCATATTTTTTCTTGCCAAATACATACATATATACATATGTATGTAGAAGAATATAATATTAGCAAAATGTGTAGTTAAGTATGAAGATACATGTGACCGCGCGCGTGTGTGTGTGGGTTTTGTTATTTATATGTGTGGGTTAATACAATTTTCAAAAGGATACAGAATCATGAAATTGTTTAATATTCATTATGGTACTTTTTGAAATTAAACATTTTAAAATTACGTGCAGTCATGATAAAATGATATGATTTTGATATTTACATTCGAATGTTCTAATGCATCTATGGCCTAACCCAGCAGACAAGTGCATTTATATTTTAAAAATTATGTACATACCCAGCAAAAAAAAGTGAATCGATATTTTCATGAATTTTTAATGTTACCAATAATATCACTTTTGAACTCATGGAAAATGCAATCAAGTCTGCCTATTAATTGATATTAACAAGACAAGTACTACTTGTGTGATAGAAACTGCACCTTATGACTATAAAATTTGTATTAAGTCACGTTAATAAGAAACAGTATAACGTGAAGTTCTATAATGCAGGTAGTAAAGGGTGGTTAAATTTCAAGGGCCGATGTTGATTTTGAATAAAACACAAACTATTTAGGAAATTATTGTAATTTTATTTTATTATGATATATTGGTATTACTCAATTATGTATGGAACAAAATATCGGCCAAATGGGCGCCGCGACCACGGCGGCACACCTCCATCCGATGGTCCAAATTTTCGATGACCCTGAGGCATAATGGAGGTTCTATGCCGTTAATGTGCCGAATTATCTCATCCTTTAGCTCTTGAATTGTTGCTGGCTTATCGACGTACACCTTTTCTTTCAAATAACCCCAAAGAAAAAAGTCCAACGGTGTCAAATCACATGATCTTGGCGGCCAATTGACATCGCCATTACGTGAGATAACACGGCCATTGAATTTGTTGCGCAAAAGAGCCATTGTTTCGTTAGCTGTGTGGCAAGTGGCACCGTCCTGCTGAAACCACATATCGTCCACATCCATATCTTCCAATTCGGGCCATAAAAAGTTCGTTATCATCTCACGATAGCGAACACCATTCACAGTAACTGCCTGACCGGCCTCATTTTGGAAAAAATACGGCCCGATGATGCCGCCAGCCCATAAACCGCACCAAACATTCACTCTTTGTGGGTGCATTGGTTTTTCGACAATCACTCTTGGATTCTCATTCGCCCAAATGCGGCAATTCTGTTTATTGACGAATCCACTGAGGTGAAAATGTGCCTCATCACTGAAGAAGATTTTCTTCGAAAATTGATCATCCACTGTTGCCGTCCAATATTTTGTTCCATACATAATTGAGTAATACCAATATATCATAATAAAATAAAATTACAATAATTTCCTAAATAGTTTGTGTTTTATTCAAAATCAACATCGGCCCTTGAAATTTAACCACCCTTTAGTTTCATAAAAAAAATTTATATGAAAAAAAAAAACTAAAAATTTTAAGAAATTCCCATAAGAAAAGTTTTTTTAGACAAGTCCTATTTGTATTTTAATTTGTTTTATTAAAATAAATATAATAGTATATTTATATTTATATGCTACTAGCAAAAATGTAACCTGCTCCGCGTACATTGCGCACAGCGTGTTTTTAAGCCTTTTGGAATTTTTTTTTTGGCCTCAAATAAGTTATTTCAGAATTCTTCTATATTCATCTTAATTTTAAGTCTTAGATTTTGTGTGCTTTATTACTCAAAATTCATAAAAATTACGAAAACATACTTCAACTCTCACCAGACTTACTTCCATTTTTTGTAGCCTGCACCACAAAAGTTTATAATCGATTATTTCGCATTGTGTATTATTTCGGTATTGTGTAGCATCATCGGCGAAGTAAAATAATTAATAAAATGTCTACCAAATACAACCTCAAAAATGTAATGCGTTTCCTTGATATCAGAGGCGCGCTGCAACACTGCTCTTAAACAAGAAACGTGCAAAAGCAGTATTGTAAAAATAATGAAGCCGTCTTCTATCTATCCCTTCGCCACCTGTAATCCCTATCACTATTCGTTTCCTAGAAGTTAACACCTGGTAGGCAATCATTGCCTGAGTGTTACTTCTCTTAAAAAAAAAAAAAATACTTATTAATAAACTATGTTTTATGCCATTTGTAAGTACACTCGAATCCCCCTAAAAACTTTGTATAAGTTGACGATATCTCTTTTGAAAGATCAACGAATGTTTTTATTTTAGTCCTGCCTCAGCATCAAACAAAAATTCCAAGGTGTCGGAAAAAATTAGAATTAAGAAAAATAACAGCCAATATTGGATATATTGAAAATGTGAATATAAATAATAATCGAAACGCCTTCTAAATAATAGAGGCTACGTTGGGGACACTACGGTTCTCACTGCCGTCCATACCTCCATTACCATTTCTCATTTTGCTAACCTTTAAATATTTTCATGGTCACGATATTATTTTTGCTTAATGCAACAAGTGGTTTTCATTAATAAAATCATATGTATTTCAAACGTTGCTACTTTTGGTTGCTGGGTTATCACATTAACCTATCAGTGTGACTATAGTTGTTTTGCTTTTTATTTATTTAACTTTTTTTTTCCCATCCGAAGCATTTGTATAATGAATTTTATTTATGTTGATATTAATATTTTTAATATTCATCTATTTACGAGTAAAAATAAACAAATATGTAATTTAATACTTAATAATAATTTATGACCTGTAGTTATTAAAACATTTGCAATAATAAAAATAACATCAACACAGATGTCATGAAATATTTCATATTGCAAATGTAAGTATGTGTGTATGTAATTATTGTTATGCAACAAAGTATTAATGTATGTGTGGAAATTGTTGGGATTTCTTTTCAATTCTACAATAAAAAAAGAGTCATTGAAACAATTTACGAAAAACATAAAACTAGTAAATTTTATTCATAATTAAAATGCTGCAAGGAAATTGATATTTTCTTTAATACTCATATTTCATTTAATGCTTATTAAATTGTTGGAGCTAGTTTTAAATTAAAGGATGTGTGCCAATAAAGCAAAAACTGCTTAAAACTTGTTTAATGGCTTGAGAGATGATGGAGTAGGAGGAGAAGTGTGAGGAGGAGAAGCGCAGTCTATTAAGCCAAACGCTATAATTATCCCTTGAGGTGGCGGCTTCACTAAACTATTCCTGAATGAGTAACTTCACTTTTGATGAAATATTATTCGTACGTCCAGGTAGAAGGCGATACGAACACAATGGGAAATAATTTTATAAATGTTCTTGGCAACGCGAAGCGTATAGAATTTGTATATGAAATTTCCCATAGAAGCCAACCTAAATCCTAAATCCTTAAGAGTAGTGCACCCCAGCGACTAGTTGCTGCAATGAGTGAGTGAGTCGTCTTCTTATTGAATCATTTTGATTTATTTTACAAAAGATTAACTCGCATATACAAAAGTTTTAAGAATTGAATTTTGTATGAAAATTTGCTTTTATAAATCAAAAATATTTTTTATGCATATGGCAGTTATTTATTCGTCAATATTTATAAACAAGCATATACATATATATATCCCAGTCATTAAAGCCTAATTCTTCAGCTACTCGTCTTTTATGTGCTCAATTACGGAAAACATTCTATCATTCATAAAGTGGTATTGTTTGTGCTCTAAGGAAATCAGTGTTCATCATCAGAAGCGCACCATTTGTCGTCGATTTAGCAGTGATTTGCTGTACGACTAACTTCCCTGCAAAGGTATTTCCTGTCACTTTTGACGTGGGAATGTTCAAATCAAATGTTCATAACCACTACCTCCTCTATCAATTCTCCCACAACCTAATTTCACAGTTCCAATACTATGCATTGCATGCGTAGGGATCATCCCCTTAGTGCCGGTCTAAGATAAAAAATTAAAAATTTATAGCCAAATTCCGTGCCGAATAGTCACGGTAACTAAATTTGTTTAATTAAAAATGTCGCATGTCCACAAACATTACTCGCTCTATCCTCCTTCTCAAAATGTATGCATACTTGCACATGTTGGTAGAGGCAACCACTCAGCATTACTACAATACAAAAACAAATAGAATTTAAAAATGCAGTGAAGTAATACGAAACACTACAGAGTAGCTGCGTCTTTGATTTCTAGACCCATTTTATTTATTATTTGACTTAAGCGACGAAGGAGGACTCTATTGGTCTGAATATATTCGGTCTGACCGGGCCTTCAGCCGACTATCTTCTGATTGCAGAGCCCCCGCGCTAACTACTCAGTCAACAGCACCCCCCAAAAAAAAGTACCTTTTTGCCTTTTAACAATGACGTTTTTCTAAATGTCAAAACAAAACAGCTATAAATTTGTTTTGCAGCCGATATAACTATTCAATGCGCTGTCAAAATCAAGTATTCCAAATACTGAGAATTAAAAGACTGCCAATCACACACTATTTTTTTTTTAAATTTTAAAAGTTATTTCCAAATTTTCTTATCTAAATTAAAAGTTAAACAATATTTCAAGCTAGGAAATATACATAAAGCACATTTACTTTTTTAAATATAAATAAAAGAAAAAAAACAAAAAATATTGTACAAAAAAATTACATTTTATTGCAGCACTTGACGATATTTAACTGCTGTTCTTGCCATTCTCTGAATCATTGCGGAACTTGATATTAATTTCCTTATTTCTTGTTAATATTTCTTTCAACACAACGTCTTGTAATATACAAGTGTTACACATAACTAAGCATTTCGTTTAATTTAGTTTCAATTGAAGTTGTACTTCAGTGTAACTGTGGTTCTGTTTTAGAGCGTGCATTAGAGTGTGTGTATGTATGTATGTATGTGTGTGTTTTGAAATAAACCGCATCTGCTTATTTCACACATCAATCAAATACATGGAAAATAATTAACAACTGCACTGTGGCTCAAATTCTAAATATATGCTCGTATTTGAAGTAAAACTTTTCTGACAGCATTTAATTTATTACGAGTTTTCGAAAGCATAGATCGGCCGGTATAAAATATTCATAACGCCCCACCAATAATCGAAAATGTTTCTGATGTCTACTCAGTATAAGAGGCGATGCAACCCTGTTTTATAAATAAAAAATCGCAAAACAATAGAATTAATAAGCTCTTCTGCTCTCTTCAGCACTGCACTGCTTCACACTTTACAAGAAAAAGACACAAACATAAACATTCTTACTTTTTATTCGTGAATTTCATATGGGCTGCAACCTGATTTAAATTTTTTAGGTTTTTTTTTTTATCTTGGAACAGTGTTCAGATAGTTTAGAGAATGGACAGATGGTGAAAGTGGTAGGAAGATCGATCTTAATTCTTGCACAAGTCTTCAGTTGCGGCGTCTCTGCTATTATTTTTTTTGAAGCTAAGGTTAGCCATATTTTACTTCGCCGACGTTTTATTGCTCAAATAGCGATGAAGGAGGGTGCTGTGGCACAAAAAATTCATAAAAAACTTTTTTGGATTTGACCGGGCAGTGAATGGAACCTGTCTCCTTGTGGTTGCAGAATCAACACGCTAATTATTCGCCATCAGCCCCCTAAAAATGCGAACATTAGTGCCACCAACGAAGAGATATCAACATGTTTTTTTCATTAGAATCGAATATTGAACGAATCATATTAATATTGTGGAGTATTTAATGCTTGGATTGGCCTGTGCACCATAAATGATGCACAGACGTTGAAATTAATATGATATTTGTCCTACTTTCTTTGACAAAATTTTGTGTGAACTGAGAAGTAAATTGTTAAGAGCTTGGGAGCGCGTAGAAAGTGTTATTTTTTAGCAGTTTTCTGTACTTATTAAAAAAGCTAACTCTAAACCGATTATACATTAAAAAGATTTTCTGAATCGACAGATTAAACGATTAATCGAATACTGTACGGAAGGCGAATTCATACCAGGTAAATTTACTAGTACAACAACCACAAAAAGCTTTGTACATCAAACAGCGATAAAAAGTCGCCAGCTGGGCTAGTAAGTTGGATAGTTGGATGAAGAGTGTTCAGCAAACTTAATTTAACTGAACTTCAAACACAAATTTATCTAAAAGTGTGATAAAAATGATGACTCCGACTCCCCCTGCAACGGACTGAAAAACTGAAATCAAATAATTTCTTCCAGCATAATTTGAATTTGACACCACAGTTGCGTGCAACCAAAATGCACGCATTAATAAAAAGATATACGTTTGGAATGTAAAATATGTGCAACTAACGGCCAAAACAATACACTGCTGAAGGAGTAATAATTAGCCGACAACTGTAGCTGATTAAATTATTCAAAAGCTAAACACGGACATAACATGACAACAGATTCATGTGGGAAATCAAGCTTATTATCTGTGACCATATCAGCAATACATGTTTATGCACAAACACAAGCACTCGTTAATGGTCTAGTTAATTTACAGTCAAGCGTGAATTTATAGAATATTTATTTGTGGTCTCTTTGACAGACTGTAAATTGCAAGCAGAGTCAGCAACAGCAACAGCAACAGCAACAGCAACGATATGATCGTAAGATTGCAGATAAATCATATTATGGTTGCCTTGTTTTTACTGTAACCCCTAACCCAATCATACTATTGTCCGCAAAAATCACGAAAACTAATTTTTTAACGTTCAGCTGGTTTTTGAGATTGAAATCGTTATTTTACTTTTCAACTGCAGATAAAACAAGCTTTTTAATTTAATTTAATTAAATTGCAGTGCCCTGTGAAATGCATGTGTGAGTGTCTGGTTTTATTTTAAATTTTACGTTGAAGAAAGAAACTCATTCCTGTAACCAGTGCCAGCAAATAGTCACTAATACCACACCAGACATTTCTATACATCCAACCGCACGCGTTAATATCCAAATACGAGTACATGCATACAATGCTTAAAAACTGCCCATACAAGAAGATTTGCAAATGTTTTAACATTTTTTGTCGGAGAAATTAAATTCCACTTCACCACACGTAGAAAGAAGGTTCAGCTACAGTATTTTAGTCTTGCAGAAATCCCTACTCAACTGTTAAATTTATAGAAATTAAATTTAAATATATAAGTTAAATTCAATACTAATCAAATGGGAATTGTGCATAGGAATTGTTATTATTAGCCGGACTGTGTGCTTAGCGCTCAAGCAACATTCGATACTAAAAAAAAATTTTATACAATTCGTTTAAATTTTCTAGTGAAAAATTTTTTCTGTTTATTTTAATAAGATTTTTATAGCAGAGAATCCTCCGAACATTAGCGGACGAGTGCTGTATATGAAACGCAATGTGGCAGAAACCATCATCGTAATAGATTTTCCCTTCCCACGAATAAACACAATTTTCAAGACGATGTCCTCTATCCATCCATCTGATTTAATTGCCAAGTTAATTGCATAATTTGTGCAGTAGTTGTAGTAGTATGTAGTTGCTTGATTGCAAACAACCGATAGATACATGGTAGGATATTGCAATACATTTATATTATTTCGTTTGTATATTCGGAGAAGCGCATAGTAGTCAATAATTAATTTATTTATTATTATTTTATTTTATTTATTTATTTATTTATTAAGTATATTTAGTGTCTTTGGCCACACCATTTAGGATCTTTGAGGCTTTTCTTTCGGCATTGTGCATGATATACACACAAACATACCAACACATACTCGTATCTGTCAAATTCAAGTGATATGCAAATTATAACTTCTCGTTAGCACTCAAGAAAAAAAAAATCCAAATATTAAAATAATAAATGAAAAGATTTTTTAAATTGAATTTTCTGAATAAATAATTAATTGAATGAAATGGAAATGGAAAATGCTAAAGATAAAATAATTCCTTTTTTGTAGAGAACAGGGCAAACTTTTTCATTTTTAATTCAACGAATTTGATGTGAAATATTCTATTAAAACTTTTGCTTCGCAACACACCAAATGCAAAATCTGGAATATTTTTTTTTTTATTTTTTGTTAATATCCTATCTCTACTTAATTCAAAGCAATTTTATTTATTCTCTATAAATATTCCTAACAAATTGAAACATTTGTATTTACTTGTTAGAGCAATTTTCTTTTAGCTGCAATTTTTTGCATTTTTCTTTACCTCTTAATATCAGCAATTTTATTGTTTTTAATTTAAACTGTTCACATTCAATGGGAAACAGGAAACTGGAAAAAATGGCGAATAAAAAACGGAGGTGAATAAAACGATTACATTTGAAAGTTTACTGCCATTCTTGAGTGTACATACATAGAATGTACATACATACATACATGTATGGCAATGCATACTGACGGGAATATGAATAAAACATTTTTATAAAATTTTATTTCTCTTGAATCAGGGCTCAGGATATGTGCCCTACGTATGCACTGCATTACACGTGAACTGGCTAGAGAGTGATAGTGCAGAGAACAGACATGTGGTTATGTGGTGGAAGGATGAGGAGTTTAAATCATGCACAACTCTGCAGTAGCACGTTTTTTAAAGCAGAGTTGCTGCGTCTCGGGTGTTACGTTGAGGCGTTAATTTTTTATTTTTTCTTGGACAGTTCCAGTAGACTAACGATGGAGGATCCCCTTAACAGAACTTTGGAAAAATTAAAAAATAAGTTCTCAATGCAGATATTGTTGATTCATAAAAGCAGCTATACCGGCCAAAACAAAAAATTCTTCTTTTTTTTTAACAACACAAACTCTGCGAAGCTCTTGTAGCTTGTCTGTAGAAACACTCAGGGTCTAGGCGGGAATTGAAACCGCACCTCCATATTGATAACACGAATGCTCACGAATCAGAATTCGGAGGCATGAAATTCAAAATGTCCAAAGTTGGATGGAAAATATTGAAGAAGAAAAAACACTTCCAAGGTGCTGGATTAAGGACATTTCAACTTTTAACATGTTGAATGCTCGCAGTGATTCGTGTAATATTGGGTTACAATTTTGCTTCCATGGCAGTTATTAATTTTATTGAAGGCCAACATTTTTACTTGTTGCTTATCTAAATATTTGGAACATTGAAAATTTCTAGTCTGTGGCAGCAAAGATGAATTACTATTTTTTATCCCTTTCCTGAGACAATGTGCTCCTGAGTACCAGTTAAAGATAATGGTAGCAAAGCATCTACTGGCTTTTCAGCAGAATTTCAAATGCGTAAGTCAGAACTCCATTTGAAGCCCAATGTACTGTATGTCTGTCTCAACTATCATTCTGGCATTCAACCTATGAAATCCTTTAAAGTATTTTTAAATATAAAATTTCTTTAATTCACCTTTCTTTCTCATATGCAATACATTTGATTTGTATCTTCCCACGTCAAGAGTGACTGGAAACACCTCTGGAGGTAATTTATTCTACATACGTGCTGTTCGGCCGAAAAATGAATTCTCTCTGTAAAATGCGTAGTGCGATTCGCTGCCAAATCACCCACAACTGGATGCGCTCTGAATGGTGAACTCGTTGTGCTCACGAATGAACGGGTTTCAGGGAACAAGTTCAATCATTTCATTACATCACATCCCATTATAGTGACGAAGTAACGATAGCACAACGAATCACATTTATTTATTAGCGGCTTTTTCGCTTAGGCTATTCAATGTTGTAGCAACCCTGCTCCAATTTTCTCTAATGTACATTTTTGTGTAAATATATGAAGTTGTATGTGGCGGAAGGGACTACAGCAAACGATGTCTTATCTTCAATTTCAGTTTTGTGTTAAAAATTAAAAAAGGCAAATAATAATAAAAACTGCACCAAAAAGAAAAAGAGAACGAAATATATGAACAGCAGAAGGGAAGAAAAGAAAGGACAAAAGTATCCATGTGCATGAGTGCATGTCTATATATGCTGTGCATGTGTGCGTCTGAGTCTTTAAAACAAATAGTCCAACACGGATGCAACGAACCAAATGTAAGCGCCAGCCATTGTATTCGTATCTGTGAGTGTGCAACGCTCAAGATTGCAATTTTTCATAGAAATTAATTTTCACACCCGCATGTATGAAAAAATTAGAAAAAGTATGAACAAACGAGAAAAAAGAAATAGAAATGCTCTGAAATATGAAATGTGATATTTTCTTTTCTCCTTTAAAGATTGTGTGAATATGCGGGCGTAGCTGTACACACCCAACAAACACAAGTTCAAACGTTTAAAATGTTTTTTTTTATTTTTTTTACAAATTTTAAATATTTGTCAAATTGCTCATTTTTGTACGTTTCAATTTGATATCAAGTGCTAGACTTCTACAAGGAGGCCCAAAAGGAGCGAACGTGTTTGAATTCCTTATAACTTTTTTGTCATAATTCTTTTTTTTCCGTATTTTGTAACGAAAATTTGGGGAATTTAAAATGGAATAGTGCAAAATTTAACAACGTGCCAAAATCATTGAGATTTATTTCAGAGAAAATCATGTTTTATTCAGAAGTTAATTATGAGCGGAGAAGCCCATTTCCAAATGAATGGGATCGTTAAGAGGGCTAAGGAAAATACAAGAGTATTTCTACAGCAAGAATTACACCCACTTAAGTGTACCGTTTTGTGCGGTGTTTCGTCGGAAAGGATAATTGGCCCATATTTTATTGAAAAAGAACACGGTTGTCGCCTTTTCCATCTCTGGTGTTAGATATCGGAAAACTTTTTAAGGCCAGCCATGGAAAGCCATTCGAAGTTACGGTTCCAATAAAATGGATCCACAGCGCACACTCCGAGAGACACAAGGGCTCTTTGAACTCAAACCCTTCGGTCTTTTTGGGCCTCCCTCTACATGAAGGCTGGCCATAATATACATATATGTATTATGTGCGTTACATATGCATATTCGTCTTCTGGAAAACAAAACACTTAAATCGTTCTGTCACGAAGAATTTGAATTCTTCCAATATTCATGGTTGTTATGGAAATCAAGTCGGAATTGTCATTTTTCAGAATTGAAAATCGATTCTGATTTGAATTGGTGTTATGAAACCGTTTTGGAATTACCTTCATGCGATTATAAATAAATTAGCTGTTTGCCTTTGTTTGACTTTGACATTTTATTCACAAGTGAAATATTTTAAGAAGCGCAAAAAGATTAAAAAGAAGGAAATAAAATGGTTGAGGCTGTGGTACCGTATTTATTACCTCTGCCAATTCCTGCCAAAGAGAATCCACAAAAACCTTATCGCGTTTTGAAAACCCTTCATGATGTCTGGATTCGTTTCCATGAGTTCCATAAACAATCGATTTTGTTTCCCCTTATTTGCGGGATCATTCTTTTTATATCACTTTAGCTTTATCATTTGAATTTGTTTTCACATGTATATAAATATGTTTAATTTTACTTATATTTCAACACCTTAAAGCAAAACATAAAAATAAAACTAGGCAAAAATGTAATTCTGTCGGTTGCCATCTCATCGGTATAGTTCAGACAAAAAAAAAACGATGATATTGGATTCTATAATAATTCTGATTCGAACACGAAATCGATATTATCGATTTCTACAACGCCAACGTTATGTTATTGTTGGTTTCCATTCCGATTCTGATAGCAATCTGATTGACTGCACATCCTTCCGTCCTTTAATATCAAACCGGTGCATTTGTTGGGTTAAATATGTGTACAACGTATCGCGGAGGTGTGTTCATGTATGCGTAAGTAAAATAGAAATAAACATCATAAAAATGTTTTCTATTTTTTAAATTGAAAACATAAAATTAAAAAAGAAATGTGCGTTGAAAATAATATTTTATGGAAGGAAACTATTAAAAATTTGTTTAATAGAAATACTCCTTTCAGTGTTGCCATTCGACATTAATTAACTTGTTTTTTTTTTCAAAATTTTTCAAGTTTCCAATGAGTGAAAGATTACTGTGCACTTCTTTAAGAAAAAATGATTTAGCACCAGTCTCAAGCAAAATATATCAGGGTAGCCAGCTCTGGAGCCTCCAATGCCCTTTAATTGCAGTTGCCTCAGTATATCAGCGTTATTTCAATGATATCAACAATTTGTTTCCACATTCCCTTCCTTTTACGTATCACATATTTTTAATTAAGAGTCCGTCTGCATACGTAAAGTGTACTTGGACAAATTTTTTGTTCTTTTGTTGGATCGTTTGTCATTTCGATCGACGAACGAATAAGAAAGTCTGTAATCACTCCCATTCTTCTCTCCTCACTTTTTGTTTATAGCAGTGTTGCAGCCCCTCTTATGCCAAAGAAAGGTACTACATTTTGAAGTTTCGTTTTAGTAGGCATTTTTAGTAATTATTTTACTACACATTGTGCTACACAACACCAGCAAAGGAGGGCGCTCTGATGTGCTTGTGGGTTGGTTACAGCTGAAGCCGTTACTGCTCAGTGACCAGTGACTATGACTTCGCCACTGAAACCGTCCGACAACAACTGACAAAAAGACACACACACACAAATGCACATCAGAAAAAATGTGAAATATTTTCATGACTTAGTCTGAAAGTGGACTCGAATCCAGGACTTTTTGGTTTTGCAGTCAACGTGCTATAAAAAAATTTAAAAAATAAATTTTTTTCACCATTTAGTTTTCTTCGTTTCTTCGGAATTTGAGAAAAAAATTTGGGATGAAAATTTCTATATTCATTCGTATATCGTTACCTGAATTGCAAAACCACGTAGCTAACAAAAAATTGAAATAGATTTTTTTATTGATTGTGATGCATATCGGAAATTTTTGTAATAAAAATTAGCTTATTTATAAGCAAAAATGGAAACGATGTAACTGTAAAGAAGCGTATTATATTGAAAAATTTTTTCTAATTCCTGTAAAAAAGTAAAAATGTTAGTTACGTGGTTTTGCATTTAACCTAACGATAAATTGATTCATATATATTTTGTTAGAGAACTTGTGACGTCCTATTTTAATTACTTGGTCATTGGCATTTGAGTTTCTTTGAACAACGTCCATCTGTATAAAAGCCGACAGGCGGTTATGGCAGGCGTTATAAAGGAAATAACAGACGTTACCATTTGGTCCTTCTTAGAATCATATTTTTATTATTTTTTTTTCAAATTCTCAAACATCAAACTGTAATTTATTTTTAACTATTCCATTTACTTAAACACCACATTATATGCGCTTTTTCTCCTTTCCGTATGCTTATTCTCTTTAAAAGCTCTTAGAAATATATTTTTAAAACGAAAAAAAAAACTCTCACAAGCCATTTAAATTTTTAAAGCCGTAAAAAATTTAAGGAACTGAATTCTGTTTTTTCTTTGCATAAGTTTTACGCTGATAAATGTTGGCATTTTTGGCAAAGAAGCTCTGCAAATATTAGAAATTTATAGATTTGAACTGAAAATTTCATTTTGCCAAAAATCTTCAGTTGGCAGAAAAGAAAATAATTGTAAATAAAAAAATAAAACAAAAAAAGAAAACATATACAGAAGAAATAATAAACTCAACTTGTAGAGCATTAACATTCTAATGCAGAAAAAGTCTACAACTCGAACAAACACACAAACACGTATAAAATGTTTTTAAAAGAATCCAGTTAATACCGAATAAAAATGTGTGTTTGTATGCAACTCAAATAATTTATAATATACCCTCCATTATGGATATGACCTTTAAACTGCAAATGAAACGTGCACAGTGCAGCATTTTTATTTTTATTTGACATTCAAAAAATAAATAAAATAAAAAATATTTAAGAAATATATATAAATATATATATATAAATAAATAAATAATAAATATTTATTAACACATTATTTATCTATGTTTGTTATAGGGTTTAGCTGGTCTAAACGTACTCGTATGCGGCATTTCATTTGGTGCTAATACCAAAATCTTCTGTAGACCAACCAACCAAATTCTTGAAAAAATCTACGAAATTTCACATGTTTATACAAAAAGCTAAACCTTATAACAAAAATAGATAAATAATCGTAATGAATATTGACTAACGTTGAATAATTTTTGTTTTTTTTTTATCTGGGACCAGCACTCGGAACTATAGGAAAGGGATAGTTAGAGAAACGACTGGAAGTGAAGCATAATTAATTATTCTACAGCTCTGCTTTTGCACTTTCTTTGTTTATAGCAGTGCTGAAGCTTATTCAAATATTGACTCCAACATGCGGAAAAAAAGAAACCGTTTCTGATTTTGCATTTATGACTAATTGCCTTTCTCGTGTTTCGAATTCCACTGTGGGCGAAAGATTCTTTACATAGTTATGGCATTTTTAACGAATTTTTTCCATTCATGCATACAGCAAAATTTTATCAAACAAGTGCATCATCTTAGAAAACGTTATGCCATAAAATCCCAGCTTGATACTTATAGAAACTTTTGTTCTTTAGCACATTGACCCACTGTAAAGAGTTTGCAAGAGTAACGAACAATGTCAACAACAATTTTTGTTTTACAAGTATGTTCAGTTAGAGAAACATGTTTGCTGTTTGTTTGTTTGTTTAGTTAGAACATCACCAATAAGAAATACTCTCACACACACACACACACACACACACATAAAACGTTCACTCATGAAGTAAAAGTATGGAAAAGTCTGTCAAAAACACAAGACTAATAAATGATTTATTGGTAAAAATTTCAAAAACCAACTCGACCTTTCCTTCTATCCTTCTGTTCTTCAGAAATATTCTCGCCTCCTATTCGCCCTTCTTTTTGCTTTCAAAAACGTTTGATAGTCTACAAAGTTCAAATGTTTTATTTTGTTTTGTTTTATTTCATGTCGTTCATGAAAAAGCGAAAATGTTGTAATTTATGGCAATTTATTGTGCATCGCCACTGAATCTGTGGATGCACAGCGAACTTTTCGTAAAAAAAAAACAGCAGTTGCAGTTCGATTTCATTTTGAACATTTTCACTGAAATTTTAATGTTGTATTTTAAATTAATTATTAATTACGTTATTTCAACAATTTTGTTTAAATGTTTTTGTTTTTTCCTCCGTACTTCCACACACCACAATCCGCTGTTGAAATGCAGTACGACGTATGATGAATAAATTTGCAGCACATTTAATATAAATCATACGTTTCGTGTGAATTGAAGTTAAATGATTGGGATGGCGTGCAACTGTGGGTATAACAAATTTATTTGAAAATATTATTGTTTAAATCATTAAAAAACAGAACAATTTATAAACTAAATTATATTAATTAATTATTTTCTACGATTTGAAAATATGTGCATGAAAGATTAAATTTTTTAGGACTTTTTCTTTACCTTGAAGATTTTGATTACATTCATTTTTTGTAATTAGTTAATGACTAATTGAATAATTGCAAAAGGTATCGTGGGGTTTAACAATTTAAAAATAACTGGCTGATGGGTTACAATTTCTGCAACACTTGTTACACTTGTGTTCAGGGAATCGCTCTCAAAAAAATTGACTTAAAATTGCCATTGTGTCTCGGGCAGTGGCTGAAACCACATCTTAGGTATATTTTCAATAATAAGACGTAAAAAATGTTTTATGATATACCGATACCGTCGTCCATTTACGGTTACACCACTTCCAAATTAATTTTCCAATATTCAATATTTCTTTTCAATTTTCCGTTCAATATTTTCCGTAGTACGAATTAAGCGTGGTCTACTGGCTCGAGGGAAATCTTTTACGGTGCCATGTTGGCGGTGATGAAGAGCTAAGCAACGAATCATTGCTGCAGAGAGCGAAATTCTGACGCTCAATTGGCGACGTTATGATCTTTGCGTTAAAACAGTTGTTCGCTGGCTTGAAAAATTCGCATGTAGGGATATTCCTCGACTTTTGGCAACACTGCTCTCTGGTTTATTTGACTTTTTCTTAAACATTTATAAAACACAATCCGGCAACCCTAGACGTATGAGTATTATTATTATTATTATTAAGACCACGGTGAAGTGAACAATTCATATCAATCATACGCCTTAGTGAGAAATAAAGTTTTTCTTTCCTGTCACAATAATCAACATAACAAAAGTAATTTTTCAAGATTTTTCCACTTCCATTTTACAACAGCATGACAACAAAAAAAAAAAAACGAAATAAAAACACCACTGCAGGTGTATTTGCATACACATTCGCATCCAATTTTACATTTGGAATTTACATTAGACTTTAAGATTGTTCTTCATTGCTTGTGTGTTATTTTCTGTAAACGTTCCTTCCATGTACATACATACGTATGGAAGCATATGTACAGAAGTGAATGTTTGTATGGGTATGGTAGCATCGTCATCATAATGTTGACAATAAATTATGTGAGTTTATGTTATAAAAATTTAGAATTTATGTCAACAAAAATCGTTAAGAAATTGTAACTTTTCTTGTCTCTTTATGCCAGTATATATTTTTTTTGCTACTTTAAAATATAAGAGAGCTTAAAAATGTTTGAGAAAATGAATTAAAAATAAAAGAAACTTTAAGACTTATTCAAAGGCAGTTCGAAGTAAAAACAGCTTTAATGTTTCAGAGGTTGTAAAATGTTTTTATGTCAGTATTATTAAGATAACAAGCAAATATAAATGGATTATTATGAAAAAAAGTTTGAAAAATTTGCTTTACTAGGCGGCGGTGAAATGTTTCAAGTAAAATTGTAATTAATTCAACACAAATTGGTAAATTTTAACTTTACAAATGACGTTGGCAACACTTGCGTATATTGGAATCAATAACTCCCGTATTCATTTTCGTCAATAAATTTGTATATGTAGTTTCAAATTTACTTACGACTTAAGCCAACTGGCAAGTTGTGAAATTTATAAAAATACACTGACGGAAGCTTGGCGACTTCCGAAAACGCGTGATCAGAAATGATATGAACTCACAGTAAAAAGTTATAGTTTAATATATAATAATAAATAGAAATAACACTGGAGTTAAATGAATTCATTTTTGGATTAGTTATGTTTAACACTGGATTGGTGCTAAAATTTATTAAAAGTAATTCCAAAGTTTTTACTGTGCAGGTCGATGGCAATAGAAACACCTGTAGTCTTGCAAATACCACGTTTAACAATAATAGTTACGAAGCGTGAAAAAGTTTCAAATATTTACATTAAAAATAATCACAATTCTGTCATCATCCTCAAATCGAGATTATTTTATTAAAATTTATTATTTTTTTTTCACAAGTTTCACAGTTTCAATTATACAAATATTTTGTTTGTAATCAGTGCACCGTGCAATGTTTTTATTTTTATTGTTGTTGAAAATTTAAAATTGAAAAGGCAACCAATTAAATCTAGTTTTTTTATTTTCTTGTTTTCTTGGTTTTAAAAGTTGAAACAACAAACGTTCGCAACAAATGGCGCTGGGAAAACAACCAAAGTTGCAGCTGTTTTTTTAAAATAAAAATCACAATAATATTTAAAATGCAAAAACTAATGAAGTGTTTGAAAGTTTATAAAGGATTTAAGAAGAAGTGGATTTTGTGGAAAAACTGCTTAATAATTTTACTTTTTTGTATTTTTGTTTTTTTTTTTTGTTTGTAATAAACTGGGAAAATTTTTGTTTTGAATATTTTTATTGTAAAACATGTTTTATTCATTATTTTAAAGATTAATATTTTTTTTTGGTGCATTTTCCACTATAACCTCCACTCGACTCTCAATGAGTTATGGCTGCTGTCACACACAGGCGCGCATACATGACCATTTCGTTTTTGGTTTCAAATCATAATGTTGCCAACTGAATCAAATACATAAGTGGTCGCTTCTGAGAAATATTGGAGTATATTAAAATAAATGGTAAAATCAGAAAAAGTTTCAATTAAAAACAAATGCGCAGCTACTGAGTGTAAAAGAAGCTTGAAAAAGTTCCAATTTCTGCTTTTTATTTTCAAGGGTTTTTGATATATTCGAGATGTTTAGTATCCTGTCAATCATTATAAAATATCCTGATAGCTTTTCATACACATCGAGCATTCTCCACAATGCACTCAACAGCCTGGCCATTAATAACGAAGTAACCCTGGTTTCGGTACCAGGACGTGAACGATACAAAGCAAATGAAAAGGAGGGCTTTCGAGTCAGTAAGGGGCCTTCAATAAAACAAGTAATACGGACACGAACTGCGTCGCACATAGTGAAGTACTGGAAAGACATCGGTTGTCTCAATCATTTCAAAAAGTTCCTTAACTTCAACGCCAACAACTTTTTGTGAAGTAACTTAAGAAAAATCTCTGGTACAATCACGGGATATTTCTCCAGAAATAAGGATAGATACGAGGGCTGTTTGATAGCTCTGTGACTATTTGAATAAAAAAAATAATTTTTCGGTAAACAAGCGCTTTATTTTCCAACATAATCTCATTTTAGATCAATACATTTAGTTCAGCGTTTATCCAATTTTTTTATTCTTTCCAAATAATGGGTTCTCTCGTCATTCGATACAAATCTCAGGTTTGGAAAAAAGAAATAGTCGCAGGGGGTTAAACTTTGAGAATATGCGTGTCCAGTCGTGCATTCTCGTGATGGAACAGCAAAATATTGAATATGTATAAAAGCTCTGCATAATATTGGCTGGTGATCGTTCTACCCTTCTCTAGGAAATCTATGTGACTGATAGCGCGTGCATACCAAAAAAAGTGACTATAACTTTGTCGACTGACAGACCCATCTTGACCTTTTTTTGATGCACATTCACTCGGTGAAACGCACTGTTTTGATTGCTTCTTGGTCCGTGGGTCATTGTAAAAACTCGTCCAGATTACGGTGGAACATCACACACGAAATACACTTTTTTTTTAAACTTTTTTGTTCAAATTTTCCAGGTTGTCTGCTTTTAATGGCTGTCAAACAGAAAGTAAATGAAGTGGCCTGCAGGTTGATGACATCAGAGTTGCATTTAAAGTTACTGCGAGGGAAATTCAAAAAGTCACGGAGTTATCAGACAGCCCTCGTATATATAACGACAGCAGCTGTAGATTTTGCCATGAATTAGCATTTGCATTAGTGTTACTTGCATCATTGCCATTACTAATGGCAACACTTTTAGAATATCGGAAACATCTTAAACAATAAATCCATCTGGCAGCTTTATTTTGATGCAGATTTTAGAGAAACAAAAGCAATCCCATAAATACACACTAATTTGAATTTCAACGGTTACTAAATCTTAACTGAAGTTCAAATAACATTTGCATGTGAGTGCAACGCAAAAAGTTACAATTTCATCGTTCTCATATGTTACTTATTTTAATATTAGAAAAAAAAAACCAACAAAAATTATGTATTTTTGCTTTCCCTTTAACAAAGGAAAAGAAAAAAGTTCAATTGTTACAAATTGCCTTCGTAGGTTGACATCCAAGCAGCAGCACAGCCACTACCAACACCAGCATTAAAAAAATAAATCAGCATATGTGTGCATGTGTGTGGCTGTGTGCTTCCATGTGTTAATACAACAATACTTTAGTGGAGTTGTGAGCCGCTTGTATTTGAAAAAAGAAGAAGCAAAAAGAGAAATTACTTTGTTGGTTGCCATCTCTTCCATATTGTGTGTTGGCGTGTTCTTTTTTTTTTTTGTTTTCAAAAATTCAGTTTTTTCTATTTTAGTTTTTTTTTTTTTTTTGTTGGTTGTGTGTTTTGACATTAATGCATTCCCTTTTCCTTTGCCATTTTTTTTCTTGTTTTTTACAGAAGTGGCCCTTGAGTTTAGCAATGCTGCTCGCTGGCCCTTTTACGCCGCTGTATCTTCCTTAAACTTGCAATGCTCATTTTATTTTTATAAATTTTTTCCTTTCACAAAATTTTCTTGTTTTTCTTTTCGTGGATTTTTGCATTTTCTGTATTAGATTTGTTACTCTATTTTGTTAAAATGTCGCTGAATTTGTTATGTAATAATGTTCATGAATATTCATGTTGTCATTTGAATTGAAACAATGATAAATTTCATTTTTATGTTCATTTCAGCTTTTTTTTTCTCGTTTACATTTTTATATTTAAAATGCACAGATTTATTTTTTGTTGTTGCTGTTGTGGTTCTTTTGCGGAAACCAATGACAGTTGAAGATTTCCATTTACAAAGAAAGCTGCAAGAAATCTACATACGAACCACCAGCTGCACTCTTTGGAAGGACTATTTTTATTTCTGGGAAGCAGCTTCATGCAATTGCACTCATGCATTTTTATTTTTATTGCTGGTGTCCGATTATGTTAGCTATCACTGTATGCATTTACATTTGGTCGAGGGTATTGTTTTGTATATAAAAATAAAGTAAAAGATGCTTGCAACACTCTAGTGGATGATAAAGACCATAACGAGTTTCGCTTTTATTTATTCATGTGCATTTTTTCTCTGTGCTCGAAAGACAGTGATATTTCTCTATGCTGCTGTATAAATAATGCTAAGCAAGAAGAAGAAGAAGAAAAAAAAAATCAAAAGAAAATTAATTATTTCTAAAGTGCCTCCTGGTATTGACTGAGTGGAGTTATGGTTTCAAACTAAACCGATTTTGTGCAACATGCGTAATTGCAATGCGTGGCGTAGGGTTTAATAGAAGCACTATTATTTGGGATGGTGAGAACAGTAGGCAACTTTATACTAAAAGTGAAAACAAATTAGAAGTAGTAAACTTTAAACCTTATGGAGGAAATCGTAGAAAAACATAGAAAATCCAACTCATAATATTGTGATTTTGTTATGGAAAATTTTTACAATTGTAAAAATTTCCCACCAATTGTGAGCAACTTTTTTGATTGCTTTTACAGCACATGTGCAAAACATTGACTTTTGCTGAGAAACTTTATATGATTTGTCTTACCTCTACATCCGGCGCTTCTTCAAGAATAGAATTTTTGTTTTTCCTCCTCGGTTCATATTTTGGTGTGCTTTTCTCTTTTTATACGTTTTTTTTTAATTTTTAAACTTTTTTTTTTGATTTTCTATATATATTTTTCTCGTTGTTGTTTCTGCTGTCACTTTACATATAAGTGTTGCAAATGTATAGTAAAGAAAAACTATGATTTTCATTGCGGTTTCTTTACAACCGTGTACCAAATGCATATCTCTTGATTTTGTTAGTGTAGAGTAAAAATTTACTGTACAACTTTGGAAATGCAATGATGCAAGACCACTTGCACCAGATTATGAGTTGGGCTATTGTATATTTTCCCCTTTCTAAGTGAACATTAAAAAGTATTTTGCAATTAACAATGAGATTTATTAAAGGCTTCTGGTATGATAGCAAATTTTATTGTGAATAAAGCAGTGTAAATAAATTATTTGCTAAAACAAAAAAAATAAAACCTACGCTTAAAAAAACGTCAATTAGATGTTTAATTATTGCAATTAAAGTTTAATTAAATTCAAATATTAATTAGTATTATTGCAGATTGTAAGAAAACTAATTCACATAATCTCGCGATATGTAAATCCACTAAAGAAGAACCTATAAAAACTTGTACGTTAAGGGGATAAAAAGCAGTAAAAAAGAGCAATCTAATAACTGGGTACCTAATATAGATAGATCTAAAATTCGAAATGTATATTAATCTATAAAAAAAATAAGGTGTCTGGTACTTTTTTTGGGGGAAAAATGTGTAAAAAGTGAATTTTAGTGCCATAATGTACCCCATCTATCTTCTTCTAGAGTAATAAATATAGAAATACAATGAACATTACATTCTACTCCCAATAAAAAAAAATCTTAACTGTATTTTGGTACTGTTTGGAAATTCGAACATATAAGGGGTAAAATTGGTTCCTTTTTTTGGTGCTTTGAAATATGCATAAACGATTGATGTTTGACATAAATCTTATATTATCAGCACCTATTTTGATGGATTAGAGAAGGGGACATGTTAACTCCAATTCAAATTTCTGTATATCTGGTGAAAAGAAATAGTAAAAGTATAGAATGTGGTGCAGATGGCATGTGTCAAAATGTCGTATGGATTAGAGAAGTGGGCGTGGAAACTCCCATATTAGTAGAATGATCGCAGTATAAAATTTCAAATGTTGGTCATCAATGCACAACATGTGTCAAAAAGCGAAAAGTGTAGCGAAGCCCACCGCGTTAGCAAGTTAACTTATACAACTTTTGAATTGGTACTATTAGTTGCTTGTAGCTTAAAGTGCCAATTAAGTTTTCAACTGATATAACAAAAGTTTTACTCTAAACTTTCTAATATGAATAAATTTAATAATTTGAAGCATGTTGATTTGTATTTTTTTTTAAATAACTTTTCTAATTAAATCCCAAATATATGCGACATTATCATGTGATTATTTTCTCTGCATAATAGTTTTTGTTTGCCGCTGCTTAAGATATCCTCGAATTTCAATTTACATTTTAATCTGATTTCGTGTTTTTTCCTTGTATTATATTTCATTGCCAAAAAGATGCAACTGAATAAATAAAAGAAGTAAAACTAGAACAGGAAATGAAAAGTAAAAATTTCATTAATTTCTGCTTTTACATTTTTAAGCTGCTAACAGATGTCAGGATTCAAATGAAATTCCTAGCCAGTGCTTAAGTACTGCACTGACAGGATAAATAGCTTAACTTCTTTTTCATGCACAAGATTCGCTCTCTTGTTCTATTTGCAAAAAAATTTCATTTCAAGACTGTATTTATTTGCTAACAAATTCATTAGCATAATGCCAAGAAAATTTCATTTAAAAAAAGTGGCAAAATAAAAGAAAGTAATTTAAATTTCCGATACACAGAATTTTTCTAATTACAGAATTGTAGAGCAACTAAATTAAAATTTTGAAAACTTCAATAGGCGCCATACAAAAATAGGATTGTGCAGCTACATTTTGTGTACAGAAATCTATACTGCAGGTATAAAAAACGTTTAAAAACGGCTTGGATGGCAACAGTTATTGATAGAAAGGTCATTTGCTGATATGTGATGCGGCAATCAAGACATTCTCTCAGAACGATGGACAGATAAATGAACGGATAGATTATATTTTTGTTATATATCAGCACCTGCCATTGCGGCCTAAATGTCACACCACCACCCTCATGACCCAAGAATGATGCACACACAGCTGTATTATGAGTTGCAAATCATTCATAATTTCATGAATTCCCCTTGCTGAGGCGTAAATAAACGGATAGACGGCAACTGCTCGATCGCGTACAGTGGCGAACAAAAAGACTAATCACAGTAGCGTTTCTAACTGCATTGACCCACTTCAGCATGGCCGTACTGTATGGTATGCCTGCTTGTTCCAACGCTACTTCAACGTCATATGTTTAAATGACATCAGGGAAGCTGTTCCCGAAACTCGAGAACGCATCCATTTTTAGTCGACTTACCAGCGAATAGTACTGCGCATTACACAGGACATTTGCTTCTGCAACGAACCGTTCATATGTGGAATAATGTCGCCGCAGGAGTTGTGCGATGTTGGAAAATTCCAGCTCAATGTACACAAACACTATTCCCTCTATCCTGCTCACCAAAAGCAAATTTCTTAGTTGCAAGAAGAAAAAAGGGGACATAATTTTATTTTGCGTTGTGTGCGTTGACCAGATAACATAATGATATTTTATAATTATGCTGAAGATTATTTTGTTTTTCGAAATGTTTTCACTCCGTGTGTGTGTTTACTAAACAAGTTATCAAAAAAGAACCAATTCAGCCACCTCGCCATTCTAGGCTGCCCTTCGAACTTCACTGAACAAAAAGATCTTCTGCACTGGCGGCATATTGAAATTTTTCTAGTAGTACTCAACATATTTCCTAATGATGGCTTTCATGGCCCGATTCTGATTGTACTTAAATTTACTACCAACAGAAAGTTCTGACCTAAAAATTGTTAAGTTTAATTTAAATAATGACTTAAAAGGATGATAAGTTTCTATTAAAAACATAAAGAACTGTACTCCAACCAAGAAGCAGTTGCCTTAAAGTGTTGCCTACATCAGCAAAGCGAACTGCAAATAAAGTTACACACTTGCAATAAATACTGATTTATCTGAGGCATACATATGTACATGCACATACCCATACACGTGCACAAGAAACCGACTACTACCACATATGTATGGCCTTTTAACCCAACCCCCCGCTGGTAATTGCAATGTGTGCTAATGTGTGTTCAAACCTGTGCATGTGCACAAAATTAGTATATTTAACTCTACGCTTATCCACAGCAAATAAGACTGTAAACTTGCCAACTGCAACGGAAACTGTACGCAAGTGCATGTTTAAATGTTTCACAAAGTGTGCATGTGTTTGTTTGTTTGTTTGGTTGAGTATGTTGTTGTTGTTGTTGTTGTACCAAATAGAAATTTAAAACAATGTGACCAGAAACACAAAGATACATCTCATGGTTTTGCTTAAATACCACAATTCTGTTAAACCGGGGCCGTATTTATTTACTGCTCGGCAGCCTGCAACTTGTGTAGTTATCGTTGCCTTTGCCACAGAGTATGGCATCTTTAATTGTTGTTCCTAGGGAACGAATTATAAAAACCGAAAAGAAAAAAACTTCTACACCATGTTCATAGTTAGTAAAAAACAACAACAACAACAACAACTATTGTTACACTGCAATACGAGCACAACAAGGTGGATGGCAGAACGAAAGACACCCAGACAGACAAAATGTTTCTTCTTTTTATGGTTTCAAATAATTATTTATTTTTTTCTCTCCGATTTTTGTATTTTCCTGCAATTTGTATAATTGCAAAAGAAAGTACGCTAAATGCTTTTTGTGGAAGCTCATTATGAATTGCTGACATTAAGCTTAAGCAAGATTAATTTACTTTTAAATAATTTGCTATAAAAACTTTTACACGAAAACAATAATTAAAGTGAAAGTTCGCAATCCAGTATGCACTCACAAAGTGGCCACACAACACTTTTTTCCTCTAATTTGAGAAATAAATAAAAGTAGAAAATTCCTGGTTGAGTTGTAAGTCATAATTAAGAAAAAAAAAACTAATTAGCACCTGCACCTGCAGCCACTAAGAGAGAGAGAAACTATGGCGGGAATTTAGTTTGAATTTTATTTGGTAAGCAGGTGTGAGCATGAAATAAAATATTTTACTATTATCCCCAAATAGCTGCCTTTTTCATAAGAAATGAAGGTGATATTATATTTAGACTTATTTCACTCCACAATTGTCTTTAAGGATAATTAATATCAAAACTGCTGGAAACTGAGGATGCAGTTATTTGACGCTGCAAAGGTCAAAATGTCGTGCGTTAAAAACCAACTGCACTCATGACACATTTTGTTTGTTGTGCATATCGTCAATGCAATCACACCATCATCGTTCGTCGTTATTGGAACTAAGAAAAAATATTGTATTTGACGGCACTGCTGTATACTGATTTCAATCGGAGGAGCCGAAAGAAAGGAAACAGGTTATATATATACAGAGAAGTATATATGTACATGTATACTAGGGTGGACCAAGTTTTCTTGGTAAAAATCGTATAGCAAAAACGTCATACCCGCGAAATTCTAAGAAAAATTTCCCAAGCAACCATGGATTTGTGATCAAATACTATCCTGCGAAAATCGACCTCCCATTATTCTATGAACTGTATAGCTGTATTAAAAAACATTATCACATCATAGATAAAATACAACATTCCTAAAAAAGTGATTTTCTGAGTAAAATGAGACTACAAATCGGTTGAAAGTAGACAAAGTTATGGTAGTTTTTATACATATACAGATCGGATTTGTTGTTTCTAATGCAAATTAATTCATCAGTGTCGATTAAAATCTTTATGTGGAATGGCGCAGAATAGGATTTCATTTTAGACCCATGGTTTCTTCTGAAAACTTTCTTAGACTTTTCCGTAGATCTATACGACTTTTCAGTTTTTTTTTTCCCATCCATACAAATAAACCCCCCTAATATGTATTCTTCTAGTTTTTTTCGCCTCTTTTTATATTAATTACACTAATTATTTAAGCTGCAGGTCCTTTTTATATATGTACTATTTATTTTTATTCGATATTTCGCTACTATTTTGTGTAGCTTCTTCAGGAAAATTGGTTTTTTTATAAAGAAAAAACATTTTTTTTTAAATTCACAATAAAGCAAATGAACGTCTTCTTTATAGCAGTACCTTTTACCAAAAGTACCATTTGAAAAAAAATGCTTCCGGAAAAGTGCATTTGCGGAACACAATCAATTCAGTTTCTTTTTTAACATGGCTGTTTTCGAAAATAAACATTCTTTTCATGCCATTAATAAGGAGTAGTTTTTCAAAAAAAAGTCGGATGCATGGGGTGCTACGTCGGCGTGTTTGTGATATTTTAATTTCCTTCAGCTACTTCTTGAAAACAAAAACAATTAAATAGCAGACTCCATTCATCCTACTGATGTATTTGTTATCGTTTTTTTCAAAGAAACGAGGCAATATACTGGCGACTTAAAAAAAAAGCACTTCGTGTCAAAAAAGTAGAATTTTCTTTTGTGAAAGCCCCATTTTTCAAGTTTTTACAGTCACTTGGTAGAAAAATTTATTGCTGTCACATTTCCCTTCACATCGAATTAAAAATTTTAATTAAATTTATTTAAATTATAACAGAATTGGTAAAAATAAAAAAAAAAAACGTTTGCACAAGGAAAGTTCCTTCATTTAAAATACTTTTTCATTTTAATTATTCAAGAATTACTTTCCATATAAATACGAATTGCCAGCACAGCATAATCCATTGACTTCCATAAATTATTAAATTAGAGAAACATATTCTTAAAAATGTGTACTTCCTTTTTATTTTTTTCATTAATTTCCTGTAAAATGTTCATTTAATTTCTATTTCATTGATTCAAGAGGTCATCGAAAATATTTTATTTCACAAAATAAAAATTAATTGAAGGCAGCAGCAATATCAGCGTATAAGTTTCAAGGAAATTGTGTAACTTAAATTTAATTTACTGTGCACTCGTATTTTTAAAAGAAAAATGGCAAAAAAATGTGCAAAATTTTTTTCCTTGAAATCTTTTTTATATACGGGCAGAATAGTTATAAGCAGATATGTATGTACAAATAGTTATGAGCGCGTTATAAATGGTACAAAGGGCACGGCTGGTTAAAAAAAATATATTAAATATATACTCGTGTTTTTTTCTTCTGTAATTTTTGCTTTCAAACAAACTTTCATTTACCTACAGTGAACATATTAAAAAAACTAATGAAATAAATTTGCGATTTTTGAACAAAAATTTTATGTTTATTCAAGTGTGTATGTTGCCAAAAAGTGGAGCACTTAAATACATTTATTTTTACCATTTTCGATATATCAATGTGTTTTCAAAGGCCAAGAGAGTGAAACCTAAAAAATATTTAAAACAAAATTGACAAAAAAAAAAAAAAACAAATTAAATTTCACGGTACATGAATCAGCTGAAAAAAAGTAGATTTGCTAAAGCCTTGAGAAATTTAATGTTTAAAATTGGTATGTACAACTATTGAAATAAATTGTTAACCACTGAAAATAACTATAATTTACATAAATATATTAATTCTATTTTATTTATTAAATGTCACACATGTAATTAGATTTGTAATTCACGGTAATAATAATGCTGATGGCTGTATTCGTCGGTATTTGAGTAGTAAAACGTCGGCGAAGTAAAAGAATAATAGAATGGCTTTCCTTAGCTTATAAATAATGTCACAATTAACATCAGCGACGTTACAACTTTCCTTTATCTATTGTCAAGCAACTGCAGAGTTGCAAAGAGGAAAAATGTGTTGGGAAACTTTAATGGACCGTTCCCCGCAAAGGTTTCTACGCTGTTGTTTGCGAATTTTGAAATGGTCTAGGAGCCAATTTTAAAAAAAATGTTCTAGTGAATGCTTTAAATATTTAAATTTACTTTCGTCATAACAATATTCCGAAAAGCAGAGAGCA
Organism: Dexiosoma caninum; assembly: GCA_963924685.1. NCBI lineage: Eukaryota > Metazoa > Arthropoda > Insecta > Diptera > Tachinidae > Dexiosoma > Dexiosoma caninum. Next base: position 39,490,949 of record OZ004729.1, on the reverse strand, counting down.
ATATCAAATTTTTAAAAGAAACTCATGATTAAAAAAAAGATATTCTTGTTCTAATAACGTTAAAAAATGTTTGGTATGAAATTTAAAACTTTTGAATATTTTGAAGGAAAAAGGAGATGATGCTTCCGTAAATAAACATTATTTCTGAATTTCATTTCTTTTTATAAGAAACATTGTATTTTTTTTATATTTATAATTGAGTACATGGCGTGTGTTTGCGGGAACCACAAAAAAGTGACACTAATGTCGTTCTTAATTTTTTGTGCACTTTACGGTTTCGCTATATTTTTTTTTTTTTTTTGATATTTTGGAAAATTGTCAATGACCATGTAAATAAATAAAAAAGAATATTTATTAAATCAAATGTAGAACACTTAGCAATTGACGCGGTTTCATAAACAATTTCAACGTTTTAATTTTATTTTCATACAAGAAATGTTAAAAACTCTTATACTCAAATTCTATTTTTATGGCTTTCGATCTGTGGCAAAGTCTCATGTTTCTTGTAGAATTACGACTTACGGAAATATTAAATGCAACAAATACTTCAATAACCACATACGAGGGCTATAAGTTTTCGAAAACATATACCAGGCATTTGGAAAAGAGCGCATTCGTAATGTGTTACAGAGTCTCTTGTCGCATACATGGAAAATGCTCGAGTGTTTGTAATCTTATTTATGTGCAATTCTGCACACAAACACACACATACACACACACATACACACACACACACACGCACGTTAGTGTTTGTATGAAAAGTAAGCTTTGTCAGCTTAAACAGCAGAAGTTTTTAGTTTTATTGCGTTTTTTTCGTTTTCGTATTCTTTTTGCTTCGTTTTTTTTATAAATTTCATTTTTGGTAAAAAGATACCTTGGCATGTTTTATTAGGCTTTCAGTCAGTTGAGTTCAGTTCATTCTTTTAAGGTTTATTTTCCAGCTTTTTGTTTTTCGATTTCCATGTTGTCGCAAATAATTTTGCAACTCTATGCTTGAACTTCCACTTCAAATAAATTTGCTTTAGATTATGTCGATGTCATATTATTGCTTTTGAAATTTACTTTTGGTTTAAGTTACCTTTGTAACTTTAATCACATAAATTACAGCACAAGTGGAGGGAAGATAAATAGAAAAAGAAGAAGTCCACGAAAATAAATTGATGTTAAATTCCTGCAAAAATTTTCACTTCGGCACTGGTTGTAAGAATTTTTTTTTTTTATTATTTGAGAGCCCGCCAATACGTTTAAATTATTGTTTCGTGTTCGTTTGACCTTTAATTTTTGCAAATATTTTTTATTTGAAATGTGATTTTTTTGAGTTCTGCTGTTGGCTGAGTTGTTAACACGTTGACTCTGCAACCGGAAGATGTGCGTTTAAAATCCCCGATCAGATCAAAAATTTTTCACTTGTTGCACCTCCCTTTCTCGGTATTTGAGCAATAAAACAATGGCGAAATAAAATACAAAATAGAAAGGATCGCTCCTTCTGCTAAAAAATTAATGCGACAATATCTCTCATAAAACCTGAGATGCAGCAACTCAGCTTTACAAATTCTCAGAAATACGCACGTGACGATGGCTGAAGTTGGCTGACTACAAAACCAAATATTTCCTGGGTTCGATCCATGTTTCAGACTAAATCAAGACAACATCTCGCATTTTTTTCTGATGTGCATTTGTGTGTGGCTTTGTGTCAGCTGTTGTCGGAAAGTTTCAGTGGCGAAGGCATACTCACTGGTCACTGAACAGTAGCCGCTTCAGCTGATCAAATAATTACTACTAAAAAAGGAAACTTCAAAATTGAATAAAAGAAGAACGTGCAAAAAGCATAGTTGTAAGATAGTGAAGCTCTTCCCCTGCTGTGAAGTTTCCCTTTCCTCTAGTTCTAGCACAATGCATTGCATGTGTAGGGGTTATCTCCTTAGTGCTGGTCCAAGATTAAAAAAAAAACTTCATACCTGTGCTAGAACTAAGCTCTCTATCCTTCTGTTCCTTCTCTACACTATCGTTTTCCGACTAGTTCCGTCGCATGCTTTGCAAACATAGGAAAAAAATCTCAGATATTATATTTAGAGAAATATTGCTGCTTATATGATATGCGAAGAGATAAATACTGGTCAGCAAAGGGTCCGTGCTGAGAGTTAATTTATTCCGAGCAAGGATTGTGCATTCTATACCACATATTTTGCCAAATGCGCTATGTCCTTCCAGAATACAAGTATAGTTTTGTCCTTCCCAGTATTTTAGAGGTTTATTTATGAAGTTAAAAATATTATTTAATACCTGGTGATTACAGGAAATTTAGTCCCTGATTTGCCACCGTACTGAGGCTGCCGTTAAAAACCCCATTTAGAAATATTGTACCAACATACTTTAAAATTTTCCTGCACAAAAAGTGATTTTAAAGGCAGTCACACATACTTATGATTTGCAAATATAATAACTTCTGTTGTTCGTAAGACGCCTATAAATGATCTGATGTGTAATTCGTTTGTGTGGGAGCGTGTGTGCATATTTATGCCTGCATTATTAATACTTTTCATTTCCTTGATTTTAAATACACATTGGCAAATTTTCACAATAAACAATACAAAATACCATTTAAATAATGATGTACTGCTTTTAATGGAAACAATGTATTAATTTATATATGAACTTTGCGGTCGGAAAGGGGAATGTTGATGAATGATTTATTGTTTGTATTTTATACGTTTGTGGGGAGCAAAAACTATTGTTTAAAATCTTGTTAACATAATCATCCATGAAGTTGTTGATGATTTTCAAATGAAGCCATAATGTGATTTTCAAAACGAGGTGCTTCCCTTTAAGAACGGAAATAGAAGATGTGAAAATATCAAAAGTCACCATGGGAGTCAAAAATTAAATAACTTTCTCGTTTATAAATCTTTGTTTTGCCGATTATATAAATAACAACTGGAGAATAAATGATTCATTGTTTAGTTGTTTGTGACCGCCAACAATGCACCGTAAGAGATTTCCCACGAACTGGTAGACCACGGTTAATTCCCACTGCTGAATATACTGAACGTGTAGAGCAAAATCTTCGAAAAGGAAGATGAAAGTGCAGTAAACGTAAATGGAGAGCGGTATCAGTTTATGATGGAACAGAACTGAGATGTGGTTTCAGCAGAATGAGACCACTTTCCGCTTTGCCCGAGACACAATGGCACTTTTAAATCAAATTTTTGAAGAGCGAATAATTTCAAAAATTCGGAATTTAATTGAGCAGCGTGTTCGCCAGATTTCTCAGCACCCGACTATTTTCTTTCGGGTTATTTGAAGAAGCGAGTATATGTGAACAAGCTCGAGACAATTCTTGGACTCAAGGTCAACATTGTTGTAGAAATTCGAGCGCTATAGCCGGAAATGGAAAATACCTTGATTGCGAAGCTGAAAATGGGGGCCATTAAAAAACATTTATATAGAAACAAAAAAGTTATTAATATTTATGTGAAGTATTTTTGAAAGTGATTTTTTATATTCGACAATGGTGCTGCTGAAATAAATTAAACAGGTTGTATCCTTTTTTTTTTTTTTTTTTTTTTTTATCTAGGACCAGCACTCAGGAGATGACTCCTACACATGCGAAGCATTGTGCTGGGAACTATAGGAAAGGGATAGTAGGAGAAACGACAGGAGGTGAAGCTTAATTAATTAATTTGCAGCTCTGCTTTCGCACGTTCTTTTGTTTTTATACTCGTAGCAGTGCTGAAGCTTCGGTTTAGTAGCTATTTTTATTATTATTTTACTTCGCCGGTGCTACACAATACCGACGAAGGAGGGCGTTCTGATGTGATTGTGGATTGCTATCAGCTGAAGCCGGTATTGTTCAGTGACCAGTGACTATGCCTTCGCCACTGAAACCTTTCGACAACAACTAACACACAAAGACACACTAATGCACATCAGAAAAATGCGAGATGTTTATTTTTATTTAAAAATTTTTTTTTGTCTGAAACGGGTTGAACCCAGGTCTGTTTTTTGGTTGTGTAGTCAACGTGCAGACTACCATCCATCGTGCCATCGCCACGATGCGGTGGTCTTAACAGCGAATGAATTTTGTAACGTTCACTACCGCCCTGATGCCACCAAGAAAACACCGTGTACCCGACGCGTCTTCACAGGCCGCAATCTTCTCCACAGTTCTCTAATATCGTTACTTATGAGCGCTTATTCACCCAGTTGTCCGCGAGTTCAAATTTAAATACACCGGGTATCTATCGGTTTTAACGGTAGACACTTCGTATCCAACCTCAAACCTCAAAGTGGGCCAGATACCCATTTTACTAAGGATCTGCATGCTGTGACTTCTGTTTCATTAGCAGTAAAGCCAGTGGTGGAAATTCGAGGCGAGAATAGTTTCCCTACTACTATTTTTTTTGAATTCAGGGCTTTCTAGCCTATGCTACCTAGACACATGATAACGTTGCATTATAAAGTTCCTAGTGGTAATTGGTACACAAACGACGTAGTTATTTGATATTGACTTTTTAAAGTCGGGCACTTAGCCCCCACCTTCACAAATTTCGAAAGAAATGAAATTGGAATTTTGAAAATTGTTCAACAATTGGAAACAATATTTGATAATCAATTTTTGGGGCGTCCACTTTGCCTTCCCCCACTATTGCAAAAAAATTAATTAGTAGACCTTTTCCTTATGCCAAATAAATTTCCAAAATTTCTCCACAAGTGGCGAATATTATGAAATGTGCTAAAAAACTATGTGGATGGAGTAACATAATTTAAAAAAGTGGGCGTGGTTAAACAAGTGTAGACTATAATTCATTCCAGAGTCCCAGTTAAATGTTGTGAAAATTCCAGGAGATCGGTTCAGAGGTCTGGTCTTTTATAAGGTACAAACAATCAAACAAACAAACAAACAAAAACACATTCCGTTTTATTTACATATACACATATATACCGGTTGGGCCAAAAGTCACAATTATTATTATTTTTTAAATATAATAATAGCTTTGTACGATCTAAATTTTAATTATGAAAAATAATATCAAAGAGATGACCACCATTTTCATCGATGCACAATTGGGCTTTTAAACAGCCGTTTTGCATAACTGCACCCAAATTTTAAGGCTCTATTGCCCTGATCTCAGATTCAATGTTGTGCTTTAGCTGCTCTATAGTTTGGGGCTTGTTAATATACACTCGTTCTTAGAGATAACCCCATAGAAAATAATCAGGGGCAGTTAAGTCTGGACGTGCTGGCCAATTGGATTCTGAATTTCTTGAGATAATTGTGTGCCCAAATTCGTCTTTGATGGAAGTCAAATGGAAAAAGTTGTTTGGCCAATTGGACCTTGTATGGCTGCATGTGATAATATGCGTCGAAGTGATGTTCTAAAGATGCCCAGTTGTCCAGAACGTCTTCGCGTTGAAGTTTCTGTATATTCTTCAAAACTGTCCCGTACACGATCACTTGGTTCACTTGGTTCTGTACTATTCTCGGTATTCCTGATCGTGGCAAGTCTGACACTACACCTTGTTGTCGGAACCGTGCATTTAAACTATTAATTGCGGGGTTGGTTAGATGCATTTCTGGTGTTGAAATAATTTCAATATGCTCGTTGCGTCAGTGAAATTGAATGCCCATTGGAAAAGTAAAATTCTACCACTTTGGTTCGTTGTTCGGACTTTAAATTTTGCATGGTTCGAATATAAAAAAAAATAGAAAATAATAATAAACAAAAAAGTTATTAAATTTTTACGAGCAGGCGTGACTTTTGGCCCACCCGATATATTGCCACAAAGTCAATCGAACAGTTGACTGGTACATATGAGATAGAGGCTCTTGGGCACATATAGACTTGTCCAAGAGGATCCACAGACACTTCCACTGAAGGAGCTGGCTGATCTATTCCGACGCGTACTCGATAGGAGTATAATAGTACAGAAGCCCCATTTATTTAACACATTTATTGGGATTGCCATTTCCATGAGTTATAGAAATACACGACTACATTTTTGCCACGTTAATCTAATTTTTAGAAACCCTAATTTTCCCTGAATTTCGGTTTGAATCTCGCATAAAAGTCACTTCAATGCATTCTGTGCAGCTTCTTTATTTTATTTTTAAGTGAAATTTAAATAAATCTGCATACATCGCATACATGTAGGGCACCACTATAAACACACTTGCAAATACAATCAAGATGATACGAGTACGTACGTTATTCAATGATGCTCGTAAATAAATTTAAATGAACATCAGCAGGACGAGAGGAAAAGTGATTGCACTCGCATGAACATGAATAGGAGAACTGAACGTTTTGCAGGAGGGCGTCTACTGCTTCATTGGCTTTGTTTCGTATTCTGATTACTGCTGACTCTTCCGTATTGTTGCCTGTGTTTGTGCTTTTGTCTGTCTTAAGTAACTCTTAGTGAAATAAATTGACTTTTGTATCATTTTAAAATACTTACGACTGTGTAGCATAATTCTAATTATAAATGATTTAAACAAATACTTGTATTAGGGTCTGCTGTTGTGGTAATTGTACTTGAGCTTGAGAACAGAAAGATGCTGCGTGCGTGTGTTTACGATTGTTTTACATGCTGCACAGGGGAGCAGTTGAAAGCAATAAATAAAAATAACAACTTAAAATATTTAAAGCAAATGGCATATTTTATTTTTATTTAAATTTTATTGCATTCTTAATGGCTGCTTATGTCTGTGCTAAACACCAGACGTGAGATAAAATTTCTTTCTTCGTTACCAAGCTTTTTCTGTTTTACTTCTTTTTTTCCACCAACTAAGACTTTTTTCAAGACAATTCGATAGCTTCCTAAATGTTGTTAACCCGTTGATATTATGTGAACAATGAACTTTTGCCTATAACGATTATTGGCGAATAAGAGGGCTGCTGAATATAATTTTGCCCCCCTTGTGCATTGCAGTGTTTATAGTTCTAATGCGATTATAATGCCTTTGAAATATACGTTTTTAAAGAAAAATTAAGAAATTTTTTTAAGCAGGCAAGTTTGTTTTTCTAAGATGTTCTAGGTAACCGAAAGAAAAATGATATTAAAATGCTATTTTACTTTAAGTCATTTACTCGTTGGTACACAAAAAACGTGAATTACTTTACGTAGAAATGAAAAAAAAAAAAATAAAACTTGTTAAAGAACAGTTCATAAATCAAAGAATCAGGGGTAAATCTTCATGGCTGTTAACCATAAACAAATAAACTGCACATTATCATAAACATAAATAGTTCTTTATAAATTTAGTATTTTTTTTTACGTGTGAGTATATGTGCATGTGTGTGTGCATGTTTGTGTGCGAATTTATATAAATCGTGCTTAAAAATGTCTTTTTTCCAAAGCTAAAATTTACACACGTATTTTTTTTGTTAATGGAGGGGTGTGTATTTAAATACTTAAAGGTTACGATTATGGTTTCGTAAATGTGTGCGTGTCAATATTTGCTTTGCATGGTGGTGTGTGTTTATGTGTGTTAGGGCATTCAAACGATTAACTCTTAATCGATAAACCGATTAATTTTTAAATTTTAAAAACTACCATTTTCGAATAACTTGTACAGAGTAAACGACTAGTTACTCAAAAAAATCGCATTCGTGGAGATCAGTTGGCAAAAATTCACAACAAATAGATTTTTACTTAGCAAAACGCACAAAGAAACATAAATTAAATTATTTTTTTTTTGAATAAAAACCATTGAAGGAATTAAATTGATTTCTTTTCACTTTTTTAAATTTATAAAATTGTTTAAAATTCGCACAGCTGACAGCATTGTTGGCAGCGATACGTTTTTAATAACCAAAATCCAAAGTTGAATGATACTGAAACGTCTAACGTTGGACGACACGTTTTTATTAACTGGATCTCAAGTGGTTAAAAGAAATTGGGCAGAAGTTTTAAGTATTGAAAGAAATTGTTATACTTTATGAATCAGCTAATGACTTGTCAATAGAAGCGACAGCAGAAATGAATAAAAATGGGTTTTTTTTTTTAGCAAAATTAAATTGTTTTCAAACTTTATTTCTTGCAGCTGAAATACGAGCCCAAATCGTACATTTAAAAATTATTTATTTTAACCCAACAAAAATAGGGCCAAAAATAAAAAACTGGCTCATATTTGTGCGTTTTAATTTTGTAGCCAGTTTTGTTGCCAGTTATATTTAAAGATTATATATTAAAATTAAAAAAAAAACCTTTAAACATGAAATTTAAAAGTACTAAACGATTATTTCACCATCAGCGAGTGTATGTTTTGCTTTTGCTTGAATTTACATTTTCTAATCTCTTTTCCACATCACATGCTGAAATCACTTTCAGTTTACAAGCAAATAATTCTTTATTCATTAAACATGTATGTATTCAGGTCCTACGGTATTCTATATCGAATGAAATTCGTTCACTTTTTTTAAGAGTAGTAAGTAACACTCAAGCAATGATTGCCAATTACTAACGTGGCGATGACTGTAGGGGTCATCGCCTGAGTGCTGGCCCAACATGAAAAAAAAAAAACTACTTCACAACGAACACGAGGAGTATTGAGGAGTGCGAGTGTTCGGCTACTGCTAAATACAGTTAATACGACTGTAAGATGTCATCGGCAGCTCTTACAATCGACAAATTATAAAGTACAGCTGGCCGTGTCAGATACAACTTTGTCGCTTTACGTACCTTGTTTTTAACTTTGATAGAAAAGTGTAAAGCAAAAGGTGTATGGCACAATGAAAACTTTGATAATTTTACTATTTATTTTTTTATTTTAAAAATTAAAGCTAATTATTTTATTTGCTGATATATTTTACAATGTTCTTCTGTTTTAAAAGGAAAAGAATAGAAAGGAAGACATGAGTAAAGAAAATTATTCAAGCTGATTGTCAAAGCACGCAAAAAGATGAGAGTTGCCGAATTTTTCGCTTCACACTACGTTAAAAGTGCTTTATGTGGCATGTTTCGTATAAGTATGTATGTACATATCATCTTAGATGTCAAAGCGAATCTGTAACGCAACACGAAAGAAAAATTTTATCTGCCAGATTCTTAATATTCTACCTACAGGCACAAGAATCACTAAATCACCTTGGCGAAATCGGTATTTGTGTACTTTTTTGTATGCAAAACTTGCTTACGTATTCAATATATAACATGAAGTTAATGAGAATTATGATTGGTTGTAACTGCTAATTATTTTTATGTGTATGCTGTTTATACATTATTGGTTAAGTGCATTAGCATTGTTTAAGTTGTCATACTCTATTTGAATAGGAATATTAGGTAGGGGCACTTGTAACCGCACGTTACAAATTTTGTAGCACATTTACGGCATCACCCTGTATTTGACATTCATTCTCCTTATACAACATTGATATGTTAATGAAGCCATACGCAACACTTTCCCTCAACTAACTGTAGAAGAGTAGAAAAAGGTTTTATATGAACTTTTATTGCAACACCATTGTAAATATAAAATAGAATAAAACGCAAATAATAAATAAGCATTAGCAATTCCTGTTGTGCTCCCAGCATTTAGACTCCACCGATGAAAGCTTAACAGCATAAAAGCTTTGTTTGGTTATATGCCACAATCGAATAGCAGAACAGCATTACTTGCACACAAACACACAGTCGCACACACGGTCGTAAGTAGCAAAGTAACCAAAGAAACAAATACACGGTAACACCATTAACAGCAGCCACGAAACTAAAGATTTCTAAATCTCTATTCTTATGCTTATTTATAGTTTTTTTTTTCTTCTTTATCTTCTTACCTCCAATACAGCAACAGAAAACTACACGCACACACACACCGTACTCACATACACGGCCAAATACTTACATTTCTATATGCATTTGAATTCCAGACAAAAGTACATAATGCTGCCTTTTGTATACGAAGGATATAAATTAAGTTGTGTGTGATTCTTTTTATTGTATTCGCACGAAGAAGGTTTAAAGTTTCGGGGAAGAAAAAAAGTTTGAATAGAGTAGAAACGTCTCACATCTTTGATTTCCGGTGATTTTTTTTTATGTCTGTTTAATGGCTTTTCTTGTGTCTTTTTTAACACTAATGCACACAAATGAAATCAACTCACACACACACATACACACGGCCAATATTGTATTTATATTCTCGTCTGGATTTGTGGGTATGTTTATGATATGATGATTTCTCAATAGTCTTGATTGCTTGTGAATATTAAAGATGACGATGTCACGTCGTCATTGTGATTGTTTTCATCTTTTTTATACCTCTTTGTGCTGTTTAGGTTTTGTTTTGTTATTTTTTGTAGTTTTTTCTTTCTCGTTACATGGAATGAAACTTATCTGGAAATATTTTACAATAAAGGCATTAAGTTGCTACTCGTGTGGTGTTCATAAACTCGTTAAAGTCATTGCAGAAGGAAAATTTACTTTACATGGATCTACAACAGAATTAAAGTATTCAGACTCTTTACATGTTTTTTTTTTAATGGAGCATTTTATGTGGCAGTTGTAATTTTTCCCAGCTTAATTTCTTTGGGCTGACAGTACTCTGTCTTCGACTATCCATATGACAGCTGACAGTTACTTTGTGGCTTGTTTGGTAGGCCATTTGGTAACTGTTTCACGCCACAAGAAGATTAGAAAATTGTCAAAAATGTTTTGTAACAAAGGAAATCGATAACCATGGGAATTATGGTCATCATAATTGTCCACCAGCGTAGTGAATTTAAATTTGCTTCCCCATGCAGTACGACAATTTTAAATATCCCTTAAGAGGTGGAGCAGCACTAACAGAACGACCGGATGAATTTAATCAATTTATTTGAAGGTGTTCTTAGAACCTGAATATGCGAAAACTCTGTGAAAACTTATCCATCCAACATATTAACGACATATAATGGACCTATTACGAAGGCAGCTCCTGCAGAAAGGGCCTCTCAAGTGAGGAGTCTTGATCGCGCTGCATCAGTAACCATTCCTGTTCGCTTAGCCGTCTGAACAGTTCAAGTTTATCCACCACTGCTGCGGTATAGGTGACCCCTTCAGACAATATCTCGTCCTTGTCAGGATCATTATAGCTCCTGCAATTCTCCTAGCAACTCCGACTCAGCCCCAAAGCTTGAGTTCTCATAGCACAGTGCGCTCCTTAGCACCTCTACTAGTAATCGAATCCGAACTTAACTGACGGCCAGTTCTCCGTTCATCATAGCGGCAATAACAATCAGTAATGTGTTCTCTTCTTTTCTTTTATTTTAATTTAATGCCGCGAATCCTTTAAAATAACGATCTCTAAAGGTAAAAATTTAAAGCGGGCGTTTTTTTTTGACTTGACTCTGAAAGACTACACGGATTTTTATACAGGATGGTTTTTATTTGCGAAATCCACTTTAAAAGAAATTAAGTGTAACTTTAAAACGGCCGTAAAATGAGTTCCAAATGTAGAATTTTGAAACGCCGATACACGTATATGCTTTTTTAGACCCTCTACTAGAATCAGTTGGCAGAACCTTGTCATTTGGAAGCAAATTTCATTTTGTAGTGCTGTGTAATTAATGTGTCTACTCAACACCAGTGATGCTGTAACTCGTCTTTAAAAACTAACAAAACACTTCACAGCTGAGTGGTATAAAAATTAAGCTCTGATTGGTGCACATGGCTGCTTGCACAGAGAATCGCAAAATAGCATTTTAATAAGAATTAAATTCTACTACAACACTTCTCCTAGTGTCTCTTCTACCCATAATTGATTTCCACATAGAAGGGATCACGCGTTTGCGGGGATACTTAATAGGGCGTGGAGCAGGCGCTTTACAACCAGAAGATCGTGGCTTCAATCAGAGGCATGACCTTATTGCTACTTCACCTAAGAATTCTGGAATTTAGAAAATGTTAAATACATTCTTGTGTGTTTTCCTTTTTGTAGAAGGAATCAATTTATAAACCTCCTCCAGTGTAATTGCTCCGCAAACCTCTCGTCACAATGAATTTATAAAATTGTACGTTTTCTGTTGTGTGACTGTCGTGCGCACATAATTTATGCAAAGTATCTGCCCGACTTCTTTTTACTCAAATTAAATGTTTATTGCATTTAAATTATACTTGATTTATGCAATTAAATTGTCATTATCATTCCATGGCTTTATATTTATTACACAATTTTTCCCAAATTGTTCTCCATGGTAAATCACTTTTGCCCTGCCACCTTGTTTTTTTCCCCCTCTTTTCCAGAACGTTAAACTAGAGAATTTATTAAGAAATTTTCTTTATGCAACCATAAACTGGTATATTTATATCTTTCCAATTTTATAAGTTCGTGTGTGTGGGGTCTTGTATTTAAAAATGTTTCGTATTGAGAACTGAACTTTCTTCCTTCGCATGCAAAGGAAAAGTTAAGATGCTGCAAAGGCAACCTCATGTAAATCCAAATGAATTTTGTTTTGCAGTGGTTCTATTTATACATTTTATTGTTATTTTCCCCATACATACACATACACACGTATGTATTGCTGGTTTGCATTTTGATATAAACAGTCTATTACTTATTTAGAGTAACTAGTTGTTCGAACGAATGGATTAGTATGGAATCTCTTTTCTTTTGCGTATTTGCCATCATTTCTGTCATTGAGTTTGGCCAAAAGTACTTCCTGCAAGACCAAATGCCACAAAACCCATTTCTTTGTATAATTTACTGCATTGTTGCACAATATTTTCTATTTTATTTCATTTGATATTTATATCGGATGAAATTCCAAATCATACCCTTCTGGTTTGTGCACGCCTGCCTGCGAATGCATTTCATTTGTTTATTTTTCTTTATTTATTTTCTGTTTAATTGGAAAACTTTTCTAACTAACAATAAGAAATATGTTTGTTATATCTACTCTATTATATTTTTTTTTATTTTTATATTTTATTTAAATGTATATCTAATATGAAATATAAAATACACAGTGGAAGTAGTATGAATGAAGTACAGGGAAAGGAAATGGAAAATACTTTGGCGCCATTGGCTACAATTGAATCTTTTGTTTCGGAAAGAAATCCAAGTTTCAATTTTATAATTGAGCAGCATTTGTAAACAAATAAATAAACTTTTACAAGCTGCAGTAGAAAGAGGTGCAGTGAAAGAAGCCATGTTTTTTAGGACCGATAAAACTTGAAATTTAAAAAAAGATTTTTTTTACTCGAAAGGAATAGTGAAAGAGGTGACAGGCGATAGAGGCAGATATGGAGGGAAGTTTCATTATTTTTACGACTCATGGCATTCGAAACCGAGTGCTTTGTCATCGAAATGTAATTACCGTGGATCACAACTGTTGTTATCGAAACGTATCTACTCGAAGTTGCACTCGATTGGTAATCTACTATCGAAAACAAATAAACACTAGCTTTGCTAGTTTTGCTGCGAAACAAAACAACTGAAGAAAGAAGAAAAAGAAAGAAGTGATTAAGACTGTAACTATTTTCCAGATATTTTTGCAAAATTAACTTTAAAAATATAATTTTAATTATTTTTAGGGAGAATGAATATCACGACAAAGATTGTCCAATAACTAGTGCAGAAAATAAGGACAAAAAATAAACAATGAAAAAATCGCTTCCAGAACAAATACAAATAAAGTATAAAAATAAAAATCATTCACTTCAAAAGATACAACTTACTCAACCTCAGGTAATGAATGAATTCCGAAGACGAGGAATACAAACAAAATATTTGGATCCATTTTAATTCAAGTTTTCTAAATTGTTTTACACTTTTTCACTAATTTGGTTCAAGAGTTAAGATTTCCAATTATGGGGAATTTATTGCGACATTTCCAGAAGTCCTCCCGATAAATTCTTTTTTCATTATATTTTTGCTTTTTAATATATTTGTTTTTTAATTTTAAAGTAAAAATCAATGTTTTAAATATTTAATATTGCCTTGTTAACGTATTAACAGAGCTTTGTTAAACTTCCAATTATGGGGAATTTATTGCGACATTTCCAGAAGTCCTCCCGATAAATTCTTTTTTCATTATATTTTTGCTTTTTAATATATTTGTTTTTTAATTTTAAAGTAAAAATCAATGTTTTAAATATTTAATATTGCCTTGTTAACGTATTAACAGAGCTTTGTTAAACTCGTTGGTTTATGTCTAGATACAATTTTGTTATATCATACTTATAGATCCGACTGCAAATGTGGCCCCTCTTTTACCATTTACCAGCTTGGACCCATCAGTATCTCATACCTGAGTTCCCTGCTCAAAATTTATATAGTTGGTCCTCTAGTTCACACGGTGGTTGATATCCTACCCGGTAGTTCCTAAGGAGAAAGAAAGCTGATATAAATGCATATACAGGGTGGCCCAAAATGACCGAAGGGGTTTCAAAGAGCCATTGTGTTTTTTGCAGTGTGCGCTGTGTGGTTTTCGAATGCTGAACTTAAAAAATTTTCCAACATTGTCCAATATCTAACACCAGTAATGGAAAAGGCGACACAGTGCTCATTTTCTAAAAAAACATGGGGCAATTACCCTTTCCGACGAAACTCCGTACCAAACGGTACACTTAAGTGGGTGTAATTCTCGCTGTTGAAATAGTCTCGGATTTTCCGTAGCCCTTTTTGCCTATTAATGCACCTCTTCAATTGGAAATGGGCTTCTCCGCTCATAATTAAATTCTGGATAAAATCATGATTTTCTTTTGAAATAAAGTTCAACGATTTTGGAACGTTGTTCATTTGTGTACTGTTCCATTTTAAATTCCCCAAGATTTCTTTACAAAATACGGAAAATAAAAAAAAAAAAAATTATAAAAAAAAGTTATAAGGAATTCAAACACCTTCGCTCCTTTTGGTCCATCTTGTAAAAACCATCGATAATGATATCAGTTTAAGAAATATGGTAACAGTTTTTGTAAGAATAAACCATACCTTCAAAATAGTTCACTGTCATGTGCCGCTTGAAACATCGCTTTCAAAGTGCCATAATTTCGAATTAATTTAAATTAAATTCTCAATATAAAACGCAGTAATTTTTAATCATTCAATTAAAATTAGTAATTTTGTAATTATGTTCGCATAAAGTGCGCGTATGTACAGAAACCTGTGTACACATTTGCAAAATGTATAATAATTTATTTAATTTATGGAGAGAAAAAAGCTACTCCGCATGTGAGTGTGTGTGTGTGTGTGTGTGTGTGTGTATGTATGTATGAGTGTGTGAATATACTGCATGTATAAATTTTCGCATACATTTCGGACTGTGTAACATATTGTTACCTTTAAACACTTTAAATGAATGTTTTAATATATTTTTTTGTTATTTTGGTCTTTACAAAATCTCTAGTACTAACTCATTCACGCATACTTTGGTTTATAAACATGTTGCTGTGTGTGTACAAATATATATATATATATGTACATATATACGCACCAAGCAGTGCCTGAAGTTGCAATTGCTGTTGCAGTGTATTACAAATATTTACTGATAATATTATCATATAAACTTTGATATGAACAACATTCAGTCCAAAAATATAAATGGATGCTTATGCACGAGGAATTTAATAGATGCACGCTTTTCGTCAACTAGAAAGGCCGTAGGATTAAACAAATTTTATTTATAGCTTGGAAGTTGACCGTAAAATAATATCGGCTTTAAAACTTATAGCGAAGGGGAATTCACTTCACAGGCGGTATTGATAGCCTAGTTTCTGTATTGTTTGTGCTTTCATGGAGGCCAAAATGTCAGTGGTTTTTGTAATTTTGCAATTCTTGTAGAACTAATGACCTGTTGAGTGAATTCGCCCTAAAACTTAATACATTTTTAAACTTCTTTATGAATTTTAATTGCCTGTTCGTAGAAGCCGAATGAAAATAATTGTTTCCCATTTATATTAAAAACAATAATAAAATAACTCAACTTGTTTTTGTTTTCAATGTAAATTGCGAACGATTATTTTCAGTCGTCCTCCACGAACAGGCAGTTAATCTAAAATGCTGAGCAGAGTGGTATATGAAGTGTGAGTTATTTTTACTTTTAATTATTAACTAGAATTGCAAAATATTAGTTCTTTTTACGATTGGAAGCCACATCCACTATGCCGTGCATTATTTTACGCACATGACAATCGAACCCTCGACATCGGGCTACCAGTCACTAAAATTTTCCTACGCTTACGTAGACTACAGCGTGCTCCTTTAATGGCATTTGAAAATTATTTGCTAAACAGATTGCAGCATCTCGGGTAGACGCATTAATTTCTTAACTAAAATGCCCTGAAGACGATCAAATAAACAGTTAAACAGTGCGTGTGTGTTAGTGTCAGCCACTTAGCAGTAACTAAATGGGCATACACAAGCTGTTTGACGCGTTTAATTGACTGTATCCAAGGCCCCTAAAATACACCCACCGATTAGGGAGAGCGTTGCCGGTATTGAACGCACGATCTTCTGGTTATGTAGCCAACATGCTAACTACTCAGCCAACAGGATTATCTTTTTTTTGTTGTTGTAATTATGCTATAAGAGAACAAAGTACTGTATAAAAAATTAAATTTTCAAAAACTGTGAAAAAATTGTCAATACTTTAAAATTCGGGAATTCGTTCTAGCGAACTTTAATTCCAAACCAGCTCATTTAGCTGCTGGGTAAATCGTAACATCTTTTCATTATTTTTATAATTTTTTTCCTTGTAACTGTAGAATGCGTTTTAGTGTGTGAATGTGAATATGAAACGTACATACATTCGGATGTGTATGTGTGAGTTTATGTGCGCCAGCGTTTCCGTAAAATTGCAATGTTGCTTGTTTTTGTTTTTTTTTCAAGTTTATTCTATTGTGTTGTATTTTCAATGATGCCATTTCATTTTATATAAAACTATATGCACCATGTGCACTTTGGTTGAGTGTCTATGTATGCAAGTGTGTGCATGTGTTTGCATGTGTATGCATTTTCCAACTTTTTAGTTGCGTGTACAACGCCTGCTGCTATTTGCTGTTGCATGCCACAGTATTTTTTAATTGTTGTTGTTGTTGTTGTCTTCTTTGTATTGCATGCGAATTGGTGAGTACATCATAAATTTGTTAACAAAACATACATTGCGTTAAAAAGGGAAACATTTTACACCGCAGAAAAAAAGCTAATATATGTATACATGAAAATGAATGTATTGTTGCTGCAACAATTACATTAACAGCAACTGCTGTTGACTTTTTAAAATCAAAAGAGAATTTTTTTTTGAGCACAATATCCGGCTAAACACACACACACACACACACACACACACACAAACACTCACACCAACCAACCAGCCAAACGTTGTGTGTTGGCCGTTATTTTTATTATGCAACCAACCAAACGGCAACAATAAAAGACAGATACAATTACAAAAATTATTCGACAAAAATAACCTCTGGAAAAATACTTAAATTATTTGGGAAAACGAGTTTTTTCTCTCTTCTTTATTTCTTTGTATGGAATATGGATGTGATTTATTACATTCGAGAGAGCAACTCTTTTATTATGAATTATTTAACTTTTTGGGAAATTTTCTGATATCTACAGAATTTGTAGCAAATAATAATTTAAATTGAAGAATTAATTGGTTTTCATTAAAGAAGACATTGAATTACAATTTCATGGCGAATTTTAAATTATTTTATTTTCCAAATTGTATTACTTCTTCTTAAATTTTTAAATGAAATAGTATTTTCATGATCATATGTTGACACTTTGTAACACATTTTATTTTTGAGATGAAAAAAACTCATAATTCGGTGCAAATTGAGATAAAGTTTAAAGAAAAACTTTAAACTAAATAACGAAATTTATATAATTTGCAATAATGAAAATAAATTATAGATTTAATGAAGCTCTGGGTTATCGCGAAAATGGTCTTGTATATCTTGTAAATCTTAGAATTTTTAAGCTGTCAACTTAAGTGGTTGTTGGAATAGTTGGGGCCTGCTTCTCTAAACTGCAAGTCATAAATTCACAAGCAAAAGGTATTCAGAAATACAATGACGTTTGTAAAATTGTTGCTGGTTAAAATGTTTTTACTAGTACTTTCGAGAAAAAGAGAACTGCTCGTGAATTGTTGTTATAAAAAGGAAATAATAATTCAGTTCTGATTGGTAGCATCGTCTTGTTCCATCCAATTTATAAAACCTTACATCAATGTCAGCTACACATTCAAGTAAATTTTTCTTTCCGGTTCCACTGTCATATTTTGTACACAAATCGAACTAAACTAATTTTACTTCATAAGGAATTTTTCGATCTGCTCTTGTGATTTTCGCGAGTAAAATTTTTTGAAAAAAATTTAAGCGCTACAACTTTGTTGGCGGAAGAGTAGAATTTTTTTGAATTTAATTTTTAGGTTGCGAGGTGTCGGTGTCTCGCAATACTCAAATCTAACAGAAATTACATTTTAATTACGCTTTTTTCTCACTTTTTTTCTTTTTAAAACTTAAAAATCCGCATATAAAATTTATTTTCAACAAAACAAAATGAAACAATTAAGAAAAAGTAAAGACAAGAACCGTCGAATTTCAGCTGTCAAAAGTTTCTTTACTCACAAAGTGTAGACGCTTTCTCGACAATGTCATTAATTTCTGTAACAAAAGTGGTGACAACGACACACTTGATCGCAAGCTATGTTTGTATCACAAACATACACAATTGCAACATATACATACGTATGTACGTATATGTGAGCATTTGACAAAAAGAACACGACACTAGATTGCGTCCATTCATGAAGTGCATTCACTATTATTTGTTACTGGAAAACGCGTTGCTGTTCTTAATTTATTTATTTCTCGTATTTGTTACTTTGAACACAATTTCAGCTACTCATGGCTCCATTGTGAAGGCATTTTACAATACTTTTTTGCTTATAAATTTAAACTTCCGCAATGCATTACAGGCGCAGCTCTCATTTTTTCCTTAATAAGGTGAAAGTTTGTTTAAAAAAAAAAACTTTGGGTTTTTTAAAGTTTTTAAATAAACAATTTAAGATGTGTTTCATAGCACAAGCCAAAAAAAATTAAATCCCTGATTTCGCATTAATTCTAAAGGAGTTTTGAAATATATAAAACAATTTCAATGGAATGGAATACAATTTTCCATTTTAATGAATGAAATAAATGAAATTAACGTTTTCTCCAATAAAATTCCTTCTACTTGTTGTATCAATTAAATTCCCCATAAATTTCTTAACAACTTAATTCTTTTCTCTTTTCCTGTTTAATAACTCATTATAAAATAATAATATTGTGAACTTTTCATTTCTTTTAGCAATTTATTAAATAATTAATTTGTCATTATAAAAAATGGAAAGTGATTGATAACAAGAGAAACTGCAACAATTAAATAAATAAAGAAAAACGTTTCCATTCATTTCATTTTTCTTTTCGAAACAGTACAACAAAGAACAAGTCAACAAAAACTAAAAATAATTAATACAATTTTACAATTTAATTGATATTGAAATAAAAAAGAATGCCCTTCAGCGATTTAATTGCCATTGAAAAGAGAATGAAACAAACAACGATTATAATTTCAAACTTCAAACTCCTTGTAGTTTTGTTGACAAAGCAAGAGATTTTGAAGGCATCCTGCTGCCAACGGAAGTTGGAGTTGCAGAAGTAAATAACACGGGTCCAAATCGCCTTCAGACACATACATATGTCAACAATCACTTATATTTGTGCATCAATATTTGGTGATGATATAGCTTTCTAAATACGACGAAAAGTCTCTGAAAAGTAATAGTTATGGGATCGTATCCTTATTCTCGAAAAGTAGTTAAAATAGTGGAGAATAAAGGAGGACCCTTTAAAAAATTCACCGCACGCAAGGGCATCATGTTCCGCTGGCAAAATTTATTATCATCGGGCCAAGAAGCATCACGACCAAGAAGATCTATTATGCAACCTGCTGGCAAAATACCTCGATATTTAAGTTAATCAGTAGCTAATTTGAATAAGTCTGATCTCAGACAAACGAACATTTCGAAGAAAAACATTTGGGATTCTCATTTGTTTTTTTTTTCTCGTTCACACAGGCGAAAATGTTGCCGGCGACACTCCATTATTATTGTTATTACTTGTTTTTTTTGTAAGGAAAGATAATGTGAACAAAGCGTATCGTGGAGTACCACAACAAAAACGATGCTCTCTTCAACACCCGTTATATGTTGCCAAACCCTTCCAAATGTTCGCCCGTCTAAACTCTGACTAAATGTAACGCCCGAATTAATTTCATTTCCTCATTTTTTTGCAAGTGAATACGAATGAATAACATTTTCATACTCTCATTGAATTATGTTTAATGTGACCTGGAAGTCGATTCTCGTCCTGTGATAATGTGAAAAGAAAAAATCCACTTACATTCCATTCCAATAAGAACATTTCTAAATTACACAGATTACGATTCCCGCTGTAGTAATGAAGAAATGGTTACTTGAGGTTTTGTTTTTGGAAAGCTGCGTGAACAGAGTCATGAATTTGGGTGTTGCGATTATCGAGGGTTACGTTAACCGAGGTTATACTGTATTTCAAAACCATATTTATAAAATTCAATCTTATAATCAGAACACACTTTTGTATGAAAATTACCAGCAACAAAAATACAATAATTTATAATGATGCATGTGAATTGTTCTGATAAAAAAATCGTGCTGTACTAATGTTATTTTTTCGAACTAAATTTAAATATATATTTGTTTTTTGAAAAAATTAAAACATAATAATGCCAGAACACCTTAATTTATTAACACCAAAGTTTACAATACAAATAAACATGTCCATTGTTATAAGATCTCATGCATAAGCAAATTTTATTTGCCAAACTTTCCCATTGACTTTTACTTTAGTTTTGCTCACAAACTAATTAACAAATTTTTCCAAAGTGTGTGTTTATACGGTGATTTTTATCTAGTATTTATGACTGCATTCATTTGCAGAAAAACAACTCCTAAGAGAAACAAGATTTTGAAATTATCCGCGAAAAGTGATCTGCTCTAGTGATTATTAACGTTCCAAGTTGTATTCTTAATGTTGTATTTATTATGACTGCAATTTTACGAACAATGTCTAAGTTTAAAAGCATGTGTGGTTTTATATGGGAATTTGCTTAATGTTGAATTTGTTAATTTTTTTTCCAACGATTTTACAAGCACACGTTACATAAACATACACATACACACACACACACACACACATATATATATTAATATATATATATAGTTAAGTGTCAGTGATATTCCAGAGAACACTTGGACAAAAACTCTAGAAAGTGGCATTCAAATATGATAGTGGGTTCGAAAATTTAATGAAAATTAGACGAGGGACTTGCAGGAAAATTTATTTTTTCGCTTAATGCAATCACCGCCATTAACGAAATATTTTGTCGTTGATATCCAACGAGAGATCTCATAATTTAATTAAATTTTATTAAGCCATAAAGTGGTTTCAGGGGCCAGTTTAAAGAAAACCATGTCTGCGTTCACACTTTTTCAAGTTCTGGTGCAGCAATTCTTGAGGTTCTTGGCGAGGCAGATATACGGTATATTGGTATTGTAGGTGAAAAAATGTAAAACTTGCAAAACTGGTATTGCATAATGTGGACACTAATGCAACTTCAAAGCAACAAAAATTGCAAGTGTGGACGGGGACTTACTCTGCCCACTTTTTCGCCGTTACATATATTTAGCACATTTATTTCTTTTAGTGAAATAAATAGTTTTTCTTCTTTACGAACCCAAAAGTGAAAAGAAATCGTAAATTTTTAGAAATGCACACATTTCATACATTTAATTCCTACAGAATTAGAAAGAAATATTGTGTTTAAAATATGTTCTTATAAAAATTAAAGTGATATGAAAATTTAAAAATTTGTAGCAGCGAGTGTGTTAAGAAGATATTTAGTAGAAAATTAAAAAAAAAGACACCTATTCCGCATTAAGTGTTAAATATATACGATGATAATAAGTGTTCACTGGGATTTCACTTGTAAAGTTTTACATTTAAAAACATGCATGTTGTTGTTGTGCACATTAGAATTTTCCCCGCTGCACTCGGCTGATACTTTTGGCCCCTTCTGTTCATTTCTCTCTTTTCTTTTTTGTTTTTTGTTCTCAAGCTAATTATGTTAAAATGCAATTTGCTAAATTACTACATGAAAACGTGCCTTTAACAAATCTCTTCTCATACTTTCGATGTAGTTGTAACACTTTTGTTTCCCGTATGTCATAAAACACACACATACACATGCTGTTCTATGCGTAGAATAGCTGAAAACAGAACCAGATAATCTACTTAAGCAAAAAGTTAAGTTTATGTAAAATATACATGTTAATAAAAACATACACATTTGTAAATGCAAATAAAGCAGCTGCATGCAGCCAGCTCAATGCAGAAACTTTGCAAATGAAATATTTTTAAAGTGTTTTTTTTCCCAATGGAAAAAAAACAAAATAAAAAATTCACATACCGGAGATACATTGATCAGGTAGCGCGATTAAAATACATTTTCCCTGTACATGTGTGAAATTTCAATAAATACTCGTCACACCGTCAGACTGCGTTGTACAGATGGCGAAGGGGTATGAGTGATTTTTAATTTGAGATTGCAACTCTCTGGAGCAATCAAGTCAAAAGATTTACGAATAAGAATTGTTTTCCTAAATGAATTTACATTTGTGAGCAGCCATAATCAAGTAATTATACTCGTACAGACACACAACTATTATGAAGTATTTATGAACTTGCCGCGATTTAAGTTTGGGGAGTAGGGGTGGTTTCCAATTTAAAGACTATTAAATTGTAAAATGGGGAGTTTTCTATTCGCCTGAACATGTGAACAAGTCATATCAGCTTCAGAATTTATGAAATATATTTTAAATTTCATTCGTATGAACTTTTCAATCCAGCATATGAAATATTCGCCCTAAAGCTGTTACATAAATACAGTTACATTTACATATTGGCATAAATGTGTGTGCGTATGAATGTTTTTTTAATGTTGATTTAAAATAAAAAATTTTACATTTTACCAGTCTGATATTTGGTTGGTACTGCAATGCAAATGTATACACATGCAAGAAAAGCATGTGTAAAGTGTGGGAAATAGTTGCAAATTGAACAATTTGTTAGCCAATTTCTGTTGCTGCACGTAACAAAAATTAAAAAAAAAAAAAAAAAAACTATTTTATGATTTCTGTGTGGCACTATTTTTATGTGAATAAATTTTTTATTCTTATTCGTGTTGTTGTTTTATTATTTTACTCAATTTATGAAATGTGTGAATCTTGGTGTATTGATTCTCAGTAATGGCCAGCAAAGCCACAGCAATTTGAAGAAATTTAAATAAATCCATCCATGATCGACTGCACCAGGGTACACATACAAGTACAACAGAACACAAACGAAGGAACCTAAAATAGATGGTCATCAGATGGCTGATATAAACGATAAAGTTAAGCCTGCTATAATTAGAAGAAAACTAAAAATATGAAGAAAATTATTTAAAGTAAATTCTTGAATTTATAAAATTATTTTTGTTTCGCCAAAGTTTTATAAATAAAATTTTTTATTTCAAACTTTTTCTTTCTAATACGGCAGATAAAAGTTTAATTACTTGTTAACTCGTATTCTTCAGAGTATACTTTGTCAGTATTGACCATTTAGGAATATTAATAGAAATTCCACAATGATTTCACTTTATTAATCCACATTTCGTTCTTCTATTTCCACATTTTTTTTTCTTTTCAAGTACCTGAAATTCATGCCACAGTTAAATGAGCAGTCTCTTAAAATATTTATGTAAATACTTGACAACATTTATGCTTTTTGGATGATAAATTTACCAGCAACTTGTGTTCAGAAATTTCAGGTAAAAAAAACTCAATATGTTGACTTACATAAATAATTTATTTTGAAACGGGCCAACGATTCAGTGCCTTATTTTTTTTTTTAAATACACAAAAAGAGCAACAAAGTCTACGTAACTGAAGTGCTGAAATTCTTTTTGTTTCTGTTCTTCTAAGGAAAATGCTGAATGAAATGAAAAGATTTCGATGATGGGTATAAGTAGGATGATTAATGTTAATGCTGGCGATTATAATAAGGAGAAATAAATTTTCGGGATTTCATAAAAGATTTTGAAATAAGATTCTGATGACAACTGAACAAAGAAAAATTGTTAAATAAATAATCACTGCGACTGGGGTTCGCAAGTATACATTCAGTTGTATAAATTAAAAATTCAACACGTCGATCATGTTCATAATAAAAATCTCTTCAAATATTGGATGGCGGCTAAAATGTCTGAAACTTTAACTCCTGATTAAGACTAACGACGTTTTCCTTTCTGACCAAAGTGTAACATTAATGCTACATTTCGTTACTATTTGTGTTCCTTTCCAAAAAGCTATCACGATATACTGATCAGTTTTAAACTTTTTTTGATTGTCTTTGCTAAAGCGGGAGATTTCTTTCTTCATAGTGGGGCTATAAGATCCCGACCGTAAAAGAAGCTTCCTCTTTCTCTCAGCTCAGGAATTGTCCCATTCTGAGTCATCCAATGCCACACCCTGCCTCGACACAACGTCCACTACACGGTTACATCTCAGCATGAGACCCCGGGGTATTTGGTCACAATTTGCGTTGTGGTGGTCAAATATATCCCACCCACAGTAGCGATGGCCGTCTTGCTGTCGAAAACAAAATTTCCTAACCACAATTTCCAGCACATCATTGAACAGTCTCCAATTCACTCGTACTTCGCCATTATTATTTTAAAGCTCGTACAAGTACTAACAAGTTTTTAATTCGTTTCCTTTAGCATTTAAACATTCATTTATAAGATTCTTATTTTTAATTTTTATTATCTCATTTTTATCTGCATCTAAAAGTTGTTCGTTTGTGTTTGATTTTTGGCATTCAAACTTTGGTAATTTCTAATTTATGACCATTTAAATGGTTGCCAAATACTATAAAAATTTAGAAGAAAAAAAAAAGAAATGACAATAACTAAAAAAAAAAACTAAAATTGAAGTGAAGCTTTTATTTCAACACAAGTACACTATTCATAATTGTTGTTGTTGTTGCTGTTGTCTAACTACTCACTAACACTGTTACATTGAATGTGAAGCACAACGGAATCCAGTAGACTTCAAACTGAAAAACGTATTGAGTGAAAACAAATTGCATAAGAAAAAGACTTTCCTTCAATAAAAATGTTTAATTTATTTTTATGTGTTAAAAACTCAATTATAATTTAAAAATTACGAGTATTTGTGTTCCCATTACGAATCAAAAATAAACGAGATGGAGAAAATCTATGAACAGTAACAGCAAAATATTAAAAACAAAAAAAAAAGAAATGAAGATGGTTATGGGAAAGTTTCCTTATGCTCGTAATGAACAAGTTAAAAACAAAAAAATAGAGAAAATATTGCTATTCAAAGGAAAAACTTTCATTAGTGATTATTGACAACTAACAAGAAAATATTTATGAAGTGCATAATTGTCTTAAGAATGAAAGAAAAATGAGAAAAATCTTTTAAGACTATAAAAATTTTATACCGAACTATTCACTGATGAAGTGTGATTTGGAATTAAAAATAAAAAAGTTTGCTAAACATTCCACTTGATGATGCTAAAACTCTTATCAAACCGGTAATAAGTGGGGATTTGTGAATTGGTCGCATGCATCACTGGGTGAAAATTAATTTGAGCTGTACGAATTACAGCTGTAAAACGCATAATAAATTTATTTCAATTGGTATAGAAAATGCATCTACATTCTTTGATTTGCAAGGAACACACACACACACACACATACACACACAATCTTATTGTATGTTGGTGTTGGTTGTAATTTTTTGAGATGGAAATGTGTTATTGTTTTTGGTTTATCGATTAAATTCCATAAATATTGGAAAATAATGAAAGAACTTTGAAATTTAAAAAAAAAAATAAATATTAAAAGGGTGATGTTGTTTAACCGTTTGGGTTTTGAATATTGAAAAAAAAAGCAAAAACACAAAAATATGCAAAAGTGAATGAAATATTTATTTGGGACGATAAATGAATGGCTGCTATTTACTGTTCAAAAATGCTCGCGGCTACGCTACCTTTTCCAACATTTCGGCCGGTATCTTACCAATGGCAGCTGTAATGTTGCTTTCAAGGACTGTAATCGCTCCTGTACTCGGGAGACATCACGTATCCACCAACAAAATATCAGCAAATGGGGCGACCGATTTTTTAGTTTTTAGTTGACTTGTAGTTTCAATAAGACGATGCCATTTGCCACACTGCATGCGATGCCATAAACGTATTGAGGCTTGAGTTTGGAGAGCAATTAATCTCATCTTTTGACGCAGTTCATTGTCCGCCAAGATCATTTTATTTGACTCCACATTTCTCAATTTCACATGGCACAAATTTTTATAATGAAATTCAATAACTTGAAAGTGCTGTTCGTCTATTCATGGTAAACTGACAAACCTACTGATCCTTTTTGGCTTTGCCATATGTCACGAATTTTCTTTACACTGAAAAACCAAATAGCGATACATATAAAACAAAAAAATTTAAAAAAAATAACGAATAATAAAATTAAAAAAATACACCTTCTAAAGCCTCCGATTTGATTAGTTTATCCCTTTCAGTACCATTGGGGTCATGTTGGTATTTTTTTTTTTTAATTTTTTTATTGGACCATTGCTCATGTTTGCCCCATGCATGCATGCAATGCATTGCACATAAAGAAAAAATAGAGGAAATAGGTGAAGTGACAGAAGAATAGAAAGCTTAGTTGTAAATCAGAGCTGTTTCGTCTCAGCTGTTGTGTTGGCGCATAAATTTTTTATTTCGCCAACGTTTTATTGCTCAAATACCGACGAAGTATGGCGCTGTTAGAATCACAATAGAAATATTAGCCTGACTGGGTATTGAACGCATGCACTACTCAGTCCACGGGGATGCTATTGTGTGGGTCACATTCCGGCACAACTGTCACGAATAACATAGAGAACTGACAGTTTTTCACCTGCTACAAAATATTTTTAGACGCCTATCGGCGGTACCACATGTGAGTAACCTAATGCGATATCTGAGCACAACGATGTAGATCGCTGGATCCAGTGAATCTGGCTTTAACTTTCGGACTTGTAACAAAAATACGAAATATCTCCTTGAATATGCGTTTCCAAAAGCATTTTTATTTGCCTTCCTTTTTCATTGGTTGAGAAACAAATCAAATTTAAACTTCAATTTCCAACTTTCCGTAGTTGATAATAAAATCTTCAAGGGAACAAGTTCTTCCTTTTTTGAATAAAATAATGGCCGGCATTAAAATAAATAGTTGTTGCGAAACACTAGTAAATTGGCCATGCATCATGCTGCCCTTTTAGAGGTTCTTCTCGTCATCCCCTTCATAAGCAATTTATCCCACTGCTGGAGCAATTTCCCATAGATGTAATTTTTAGTTTGTCAGAACGTTTCATCTGTCATACCTTTATGTCTTTGAAGCTATTTTTCTAATTTCAATATCCTTTTCAGTCATCAGCAACGGCACATGATTTCATAATCCTTTTTCTCTGTTGCTGTCTGTCTGTCTGTCTCTTTGCCTTCGTTTTTTAAAGCTACATTTTCCTTTTGTTATTTTTTAAACATTCAAACTCATATTTTTCGCTGACTTTTATTTCCGTTGGTAAATTACTAAAAGTAGTTTCAATGTCTTTTCTTTTATTTATTCTTTTCAGCAGTCTTTATTTCAAATTGCCAAGCATGATAATGATAATAATGATGATGACGATGACGATGCTGCTGTTATTGTAGTTGAATTTTGTAAAGGAAATGTGCGTATGTATGACTGAGTGCCTTCTTGTGTGTGTGTGGCTGTGTGTATGTTTTTTTTTGCCAGAGTAAAAATTTTTCTTAATCATGCATTGTTTAAAATACGAGGCACGTTTTAGCCTAATGATGAACTGATGCAAGTAAACTAAGCACAAAAAGGAAGAGCCAAAAGGATATTTGATGTCATGTTAAAAAATGAGAAATGTTGTTTAAGATTGCGTATGTGTGTGTACATACGTATGAATGTATGTCTGTATGCAGAAGTGAATGAGGCGTTCTTGTATTTATTGTATGAGAGCATATACACACATACATAGACGTGTGTCTAACTAAAATTTTTCAATTTCGGTTTTTATTTTTATTTATATGATTATTTATTTTTTTTGTTTGAAACGAATTATATAAATGAACGCACACAAACACATAGCCACATACAGGCTTTAAAATGAATTACTGCTTGAAAAGGTTGCTGTTTTATGACAATATTTTCGTGTAGTTTCTCTTTAAGTATTCAATACAGAAGTTTCAACTTCAAATAAATAAAGTTGCGGAAATTGCGTAGAGTGGATGTAATTTGGAAGGAGTTGTAATGTATCCACATATTTTAAACTATTGAAAGATTTATGGTGCAAGTAAATACATATTTTTTTATTATCAACGAAAAGAAACTTTCCTCCGAAAGCAACTAATAATACTGCATAAAAGTGCAAGTGCACCCAGGAGTTCATTCTGAGATAAATATTTGTACGTTCAATACTCCTTTGCATTTTTGCATCAACTAATCGAATGTAAATGCAGTCGTACATTGGAGTATAAAAATAGTTCTTTAAAATTTATATGCTTATGTGTGCCATTTTATTGCAGTGCATAAATGTGCATAAAAATGTAACTAAAGTGAAACAAAAAATGCAAAAATATTAATTTTATTCATGGCCTTTAACACATTTGAACTGTGATACAGTTGAATACCGATTATCCGTAATGGTCGTTCATTTTTTACTAACTACAAAGTGCAGGGTTTTTTCTTTTAATGTATTCAAACGTTGCGTTTTCTATTTATTTAGTGGAACAAAAGAAAATAAAAATGTTTTTTCTTCGCCCGCCTCTCAGGGGTTGATATCAAGATATGCAATACATTGCGCTGAAACTTGAAAATGAGGTTATCTATTTAAATTTGAATCAGGCGTCAAATGTGACAGGAAAATAAATTTATCAGCACAATTTTTACACATTTCATTGTTCCGCATTTGTTTTTAAACGATTGCGGAGTATTAATTAATTTTTTATATAAAATTTTTTTTTCGCAGATTTACGGCTGTTAATGAGAAGCTAAAAATGTAATATTTTCGTATTGTAGGTGCCATGCCCACTTTTCTGATATCGCCAGGCATTGATGGCATGATGTGCATTATTCACTCTTCTGCATAGACTAAATTTGGATAATTCAATATATGTATATCTTTTGCTTGTGAGTGTGTCATCGCCCACATCCAACAATTACCGTACATCAGTTAAACACTATGTGACTTAATGAACCTGGGCTTTAAAAATAGTTAAAAAAATTGGCATTTTTCCGCATTTGATTTTTTTGGTACTTTTATGTACTGTGAAGAAACAAAAACCATTCTCAAAACATTTGCTAACGAGTAGCAGGGGCCCATAACAATATATCAATGGCCATACAAATATTTAGAAAGCAAACGGTTCCAAAAAGCGGACAAATTCTTCCCCTTATATGTTAGAATTTTCAAAAAGTGCCAATACATATTTCAAAATTATATGTTTATTACTTTGGTAGATAGATGGTCTGCAAAGAAGTAGCAAAATTCATTATTTATTTGTTTATCCCCTAAAAGGCACAAATATCAAAAAAGTACCAGTCACCTGTCCGATTATTTTTTGTGTAAATTAATATTTATTTAGAATTTTTTGTCATATATATATCAGTTGTGGAGTTACTAGTTTTAAGTTTTACCCGTTATTACAATTTTTTTATATGCCAATAACTCAGCGGAATATCACCAAATTTTCTAGACATGTCTAGACATGTTTTGTAGTTCTTTTAAAGTCCTTACCCGTTTTTCAAATGTTTCTATGGCAGATTTATTAATCATAAATTTGGTAATCTGTCCTTCTTCTCTACATCCTCTTTTACATAAGTTAACATTTATTAATATTAATTTAAAATATTGTAAGATATGTATTTAAAATACTTTAGATTGAATTTATTTAATTTGATTTTAATGTTAAGCATTATAAAATTACGAATATGCTTTGTCTAAAATGTTGGAAAAGTAAAATAAAATTTTCTGCCACATTGGTTTTAGAACACGTGTCACACTTATGTACATTAACTTGTATTTATATAGATAACCAAAATTTTTTAGTTTAATCATTTTGCCAGCTCTCGGATTTCTGCGACATTCGCTATAACCGGTTTATAACCAGTTTATTGTGATAATACTGTACTCCTGTTTTTGTTACATTCACTTTTGTATTTCCTTCCACAACTTGTTGTAGCATTGGTAATAAAATTTGCAAAATCTTCAGTCGGTTTATGCCACAAAAATTATACACACGAGTAACTGTGCTTGTAAGCATGCACGGACAGGCTTTAAGGCAGACATTAGTAGCTTAAATATGCTCAATAACATAATATTTCTTATAATAACAACAATTTTATTATTTATTTACGTCCTATTTAACCAATTCTATTTAAATAACAATTCATATTTAAATGTCGTTTTTAATTTTCATCAACAATACTTGGCAATCTCCATTTAAATATAGATTTTGAAAAACAACTTTTTTAAAATTTTTTTAACTGGTGCCATCTTTGTTTTTTTTTTTTTGTAATACGAAATTGCAAAGCGTTACCATACTTTCTTGTGTTTCATTATTTAAGTTCGTATAATTGGAAATTTTTTATAAGAATTTAAATAAAGATCTCAATTATATTAAAGTGTGCTTAAATATCAACACCCCTTAGACCGAAATGATCGTAAGCGACAAAAAACTAATTTTACAGTAGAAGTTTGTCTTTTTTTATTTTCTTATGTGTGTTCACATTAAACATGATCAAATGGAATACCTCATCTATTTAAACTTATCAACAATTTTGACATTTTGTAAATTTTAAACTGTGGGTCCGTCCATAAAATTTTAATGTTCATCATAATTCCTTTTTTTAAATGTCGCTCACCACTATTTGGCGCTATAAAATCGGTATGTTTGGTGAAACAGACCCTTAATTTTGGCTTTCTTAATATAAATAATTGCACAACTGACAAATACTAGTGGGATAATAATTTCTCCATGGAATGCACTATTTTTACTTTTAATTGTATTTTTAACAATAAATTTATTTCGTCATCAATTTAGAAACGCCAGATTTTTATTGCTGCCCTATTTAAATTATTTATTTGTATTTAAATTTATTTATTAACTTGACGTTTATTTCATGTATAATAAAGTTGCAATTTGCTTTGAAGTCTGCTCTTAATAAATTTATTATTCTGTTACATTTATTTCATCAAATGACATTTAATAGAATAAATTGCTGATGTTCAAAACAATAAAAAAATTTTTATTTTCTAAATCATGAGCATTTTAAAAATTATCTAAATTGTTTTAATCGTTTTCCATGTGAACGTTCATACATATTTATTAATACCGGAAAAGGAAGCACATTGTTTTGTATTAGTTTTTTTTTTTTCTCTTCTAATACTTAGCGGTTGCTCGTTTATTCATCACAGGCTTTTGTTAATGTTGCAGTTTTGTTGTTGTCGTTTTTGCTGTCAGTTTCTCTCTACATCATTTTAACGGATGTTTTAACATTTACAGCTGTAATGGGTTTTTTCTTTTCGTTTTATAATTTTATACATTTTATAAATGCAATGGATCGCATTTGTACAGCATCCATTCGTTCACCTATTCATGTGGTTTTGAATGCGCTGTGTAATAATTTCAAGTATTTTCCTGGCTCGTTGTAATTAATAAAGAGATATTTTAAATAATTGCACATGTTCTTGCAACAACTGCATGCATTAAATAACACACCCACGCCGCTCCCTCACTCCCTACCCCTCACCGTCCCGACGACGAACGTGGCAATGATATTTTAAGTATCATTGCACATGACTTTATTTGCCCCATTCAGTTCAGGTATGCAATGATTCAGTCATTCAGTCATTCAGTCTGTTACTCAGTTGAGCTAACAACGAGCACTTGACTACAAGTGCATTCCATTATCTGAAGATGCTGTAAATAATTAAAAGCAAGTAATTGAATTAAATTTTTAGATATTTTAGATTTAAAAGAAGGTACAAATCGCACAAACACTTTTCTAGTCAAGAAGGCGAGACGGAAATATAATTTAATTAAATTGAAAGTCTTTTCAATCACTAGAATGGATCTTATTAAAAAAATTTAGTTCGTTTAAATGTCATTCTTTTGAAAACACGTTAAAAAAGTAAAGTGAACGTATCGCTTATAAAAAGTGTTGTAAACAAAAAGCAGATAAAAGCCAATTGCTTATGGGTGCATTTTTGTTGCATCTTTTAAATAATTTAAATAGTGGCTACATGCCGTAAAACTTTAATCGTACACGAAGTGAGTGTCACAGGGAGTGCAAGGATTTAGATTGTAGCCAATGTAGCTTCAGGATGACATAATAATTCCTTCAGACATGTCATGGCATTCACATTTGGCTTTTTTACATGCCGTATACTGCAGACTTTAGTTGCATTGCTGGAAAATGATCTACAATTTCCCGGTGAGTGAAAGTTATGGTTTCAAATACTAGAACCATTGGGCTTTATTATGAGTGTCGCTGTCGTAGTTGCATTTACGATAATCCAATTTAAAATATATGGCAGGTGTTGTCACATTTTACTGATTTCCTCACAATAATGAGGGGCCTATTATTTAAAATTTCTCTCTCGTATCTAATATAATGTAAATCCTTGTACTTTCCTTTGTCGTTATTTGAGCAATGTAAATGTCGGCGAAATGAACTTATAAACAAGCTGGCTCTCCTTTAGCTTAAAAATTGCAAGTTTTAATTCTACTTTGCAAACAGCATAGTTGTCAACATTTCTTTTCTATTCACTATCCCTTTCCCAAAAGAAGGTAGCACAAGACCTACTGGTAGTCATCATAATTTTCCGAGTGCTGCTTCCTATAAAAAAAGGGGAGGAAAATAAAGTCAACATAGTTCTTCATACGCTTCAAGTTACAACTACAGAATTTGAAAAAATATGTGTTTTTATTTTAAAACAGTACATCTGGCAACTCTGTGTTTATGAAAGTCCTACTTTCATTTCGGTAAGCAACTGAGGATTTAAAATGTTTTTTTTTACTTTTAAAAGTTGAAAATTTTACCTTTCTTTTGAAGACAGTAAATTTTTTTCAACTTTAACAGACCACTAGAAATCAGCGAGTCAACCGTTCCGTTGCTTAGTCCTTACTTTTAGCGCAACAATAACCTATTTAAATAAAAACAACAACGTTCTGTTATGAATTGTCAGCTCAAATTATCTTGCTCAATAAATCGCTTCAAATGGAAAAAAATGAAAAAAACGCTCTCTAAATATCAACAAAAAAAAAAAAAACAAAAGACAGCTTATTGCAGCCAACTTCAGTGCCTAGTGAACGTTGCAAATAAATCAGATTTTGCTGTTGCAAAGCATTGACAGCCGCTATTTGGATTTGTGTCAGGCTATTTAAAATTTTGAAATACACACAATAATTTAAGCAGTCAGCAGTCAAAAATAAATAAATATCTTCACGATGTTCATATTTCAGTTCTTCCATTTTACGGTCAATACATAAGCAGCTTAGTGAGCAAGGACTTAGTCCAGTTATTGATCCTTTTTGCTTTAATTTTAAACTTCTCGATTAAAAAAAAAACAACAAGACAAATAATCGATTTCTTATAATATCAATTTGGTGACAACTTTATTTAGAAAAGTGATTTTCTTCACTGGTCCGCTCGTTCGTGCGATTTCTCCGCCTCGGGCACAGGAAGCCAATATTCAAGACACCAGTGACGCCATATCGGCAGATTTATTAGAAAAAGTAGTACAAAATTGTACTGATCGAATGAACCATGGTAATTGTTTACCAGTTTATAATTAAAATTTTTCCCAACAATATTGCTGTCTTGTATTATCATTTTAAGGCCTCATGCAGCTAAAAAAAAAACCTGATACGTGTGTAGTGCACAAATTTATCGTAAAGTCAACTACACAAAATTTCAGATCAGTCGATGAAATTATTAAAAAAAAAAATTTGCAACAAAATTTTTTAAAGTGCGAAACTCAAAAGCTTGAATGCGTTTACAATAAAATCTTTTGACGTATAATATTTTACACACACACAGACATGTCAGATAAATTTGTTCATTCAAGTATAGTTTTCCATTTTTCAGTCTCAAGGGAACGCGTTAATGTATGTAAGCGTGAGTTTTTTTTGCTACACTTATTTAAATAAAATAAAAAAATAATTTATTTTTGTAAAATGTAACTACAAAAATCCGTATATCCGAATTGATATGTTCTTTCCTCAATTTTTCTATGGCAAATAATACTCTTAAGGCAAGCGTAGAATTAAAAAAAAAAACAACTTTCGAACAATGTGAAATATTTTTGTAAATGCAAATATTATTGTCGTTCAATATTTTTTTATTTGCTCTTGTTAATTTTTCTTTTGCTGCAGTGCCAACAAATCGAACTCTGTTCCATTTGTATTCGCTTGAAATAATACGGAAAATATCTCCATGTATTCCCAAAACAATAACTGTGAAATAAATTTTCTTTGATTGTATAAACAACAACAGGTTACAATTTATGCGAATATCCCATTTGCGGGCCACATAAAGTATTACAAAATGAAAAACTAAGAAAAAATATTATAACAATCTGGGGATGCGCGAAAAAAAATTCGTTCACTTTGTAAAATACAGTTCAAGGACTTTAATCAATAAAAACTAAGAAAAAATATTAATTTGAGTTTTTAAAAAAAAATGGGTTTATAAACTTTTTGAAATGTTTCTTTTCAATAAAAGAAATTAAATTAATTTTTTCCCCTTTTTTAAATGGACTGTGATCGATAACATACAGCCAGTCAAAATTGGAAGTGATAATTGCTAAGAAACTAACTAAAGCTAAAAGAAAAGTTGTAAGTCTCACTGACAAACAATAGCAGAACGAAACAACGAAGTTGTAAACACTTCATCTTCAGCATTTGTCGTGTTTTGTCCATCGTGTGTGGTTATCAGTAGATGTAAATTTATAGCTTTATATACTATTATTTTATTTTATTAATAGGATTGAACATGTAACATTTTTTCAGAAAAGAACTTCACGAAATCTAAAAGGCAGAATAAATGCAGAACATTCCTTAGAAAACAAAACATCCTTAGTTTCTATCACAAGCTAAGCAAATAAACAATGCAAAGCAAAAAAAAATTCATTTTCATGAATTGCATTTAACCAACGTTTATGGGACACTTACATTGGAATAATATTTAACAAAATAAGGCGATATTTTCTGTTTATCTCCGACATATGAAATGCATTGCACTGGACAGTGTAGAGAATAGACAGATGACGAAAGTGGTAGGCAATTCGAGCTTAATTTTTGCACAACTTTGCAGTTGCGTGTTAATTATAAAACAAA
Organism: Dexiosoma caninum; assembly: GCA_963924685.1. Lineage (NCBI taxonomy): Eukaryota > Metazoa > Arthropoda > Insecta > Diptera > Tachinidae > Dexiosoma > Dexiosoma caninum. Next base: position 39,455,420 of record OZ004729.1, on the reverse strand, counting down.
GTTGCAGCTTTTCTGATGTTAATTTTGAGCCAAGGTGAGCCATTTTATTTATTATTTTCCTTCGCCGACCTTTATTGCTCAAATACCAAGGAAAGAGAATGCTGTGCACAGAAATTTCAGAAAGAACATTTTTGACTTGACCGCACTGGGATTCGAACCCGGTTATTTCTGGTTGCAGAGCCAAAACTCTAACTGCTCGCCATTAGATATCATGTCGATAAAGCAGTGTTGTCGATAAGTTTCATTCAATCTATATAAAATGAAATCAACTGAAGTATTGAAATATTGGCGGCATATTGTCTCTCGCTTTTTCAACTGCTTACATTTTTCATAGTGTTAACTTCCAGGCGTATATTTGCCTAATATGACCCTGCCTTATAAACAAAATGTAGATTGCAGATTGCTTTTTGAAATGTCTTAAATTTTTATTTAAAATTATTTAAAAGCCAAAGTTATTATTTCATATTAAGTGGATTTATTTTGGGAATATTTTCTTATATACGCGCTCTCCTCCCCTTTCTATATGATTCTAATTTTAAAATTGTGCTTTTTCCCGAACAAAATGAAATGTATTATTACATACATACTTTGTGATATTCACATAAAGTATTTTTTGTAAAAGCAAACTCCCAATACATTAGCATGCTGGCCGATGGGAAGCTTAGTGTAGATGAGAAGAACAATCGAAAAATAGAAATATAATGTGTAATGAAATAAGTAAAGTCATGGATTATTGTGTGTTTGTTTATAGATTTTTGGTTTTGTATTCGGTATTCAACTTCAATTTTCGATTGATTAGTTAAATTTTGAACAGAAGAATCTTGAATTTGTTGTCAGAAATTAGGAAAAATCCATTGATGAGTTAAGTAAGCATAAGCGAAATAGTACTATATGGATATGCTGCTTTCCTTCTCAATTATTGAGTTTGCTTTTATTAAAAGTACTTTATGAGAATATCATAGAGTATGTAATAATACATTTTATATATTTTTTTCACAATTTTAAAATTGGTTATTATTTCATCTTCAACATTCTGCTTTTTCATTGTGCAACGTTTTCAGAGTTTAATAAACACGAATTTTTGTTAAGCAATTTGTACAAATGTGAAAACATTCATTCATATTGACTATTTTTCTCAAAAGTCTCTTTGAATCATACAATCATGAATGCTAATGATGAACTGGTAATTAAAAAATAACATGTGCACAAATAACTTATTTGGTCAATAGCATTTTATTTATTGCAGTCAATACATTTAAATAGTTACGTAAGCATGTCAACTTAAGCACACAAATAAAAACAAAAACCAAAATAAAGGAGAAATATTATGTTTCTCTCTCTATTTTTTTATTGAGCCATGTTGAGATTTGTACTAAAAAAGCTTTCGTTTTAGTTGCGTAAGAAATAGAGAGTTAGAGAGAGAGAGAGAGAGAGGCACTATATTTAACACTACATTAACCCAGTAGTTCAAAAATATTCCAATTTTCATTCAATAAATACTTTAATTAATTTTTACGAGTAAAAGAAAAGCTGTTGTTGCCCGCAGGCATGACATTATAAATTTTTTTACACTTTTTGAGAAGAACTTAACTTTGCCAATTTATATTGTAGAATTCATTTCGATTTTATTCAAATTGCTCATATAATTAACAAAAACAATATTTTATTTATATTTAACAACGATAATTAACAGAGTGTTTTAGTAAAATGTAAAGACGAACAAGAATTTCTCTCAATTTCAATTAAAAATTAGAAAAATGTGTATATTCACGGAAAAAAAAATTCTTACACGAAAATGTTTGGCATTTTAATTTGCAATATTTTTATTTAATCAAGCTTTCGTGTTTGTCGTTTTAGTTAATAAACTATCCCAGTAATATTGCAATCAATATGCGAGTACTTTAACGGAATAGAGGAACATTTTTCAATATTTATGAATATTAATATTCTGTTTTGCATTTTATTGGAATTAAATTTAACAGAATTTTTATGAATTTAACACTAATTAATGAAAGAAGCTTCTGTTATGCTCCCATGAATTACTGTCAAAGTAGATGGTTGTTTTTCTGTAAACTAAATTATTTTACCAAGGACGGTTCAATATTGGCGCAAGCTTGGTTAATGCTACCATTTATATAGATTTTGGTGATTCTAAACTATGAATGAGATGGGGATAAATTTCATTCAAACAGTGCTGGAACCCCAGTTAGTCAGTTTTAAGTTCAAAGCAAAAGCAGAACATTTAGAGGGTGACGACTTTTAATCAAATTCTAAGGCGATCCTTATAAAAGCGTTAGTATCTGCACTAAATGTATGTGAACTGTGAATTATCGGCAAAGTGAACTAAATACAAAAATGACTATTGAAGGCTTAAAGCTCTTATTCTCAACACCAATGAAGCAGTAATTTTATGAATATGAATTAAGGCCTTCTAAATACTTTCTAACTTCTGCACTAAAAAGCCAGCATGATAAGACAGGTTGGTTTTTTAAAAATGTAAAATCAATGTAGGAAGTTATGCAAACTACGTATATACATATTTTGTTAAATTGTAAAATATTATTTAAAATATGTGCCATAAATCAAAGGGAAATTTTCCCAGTTTATTCGAAATATGCATACTATGTTATATTCTTTGGCAAATACTTTCCGTTCAGAGCTTTTCCTTAGATCTTTTATTTGACTTATTAAATTTTTTATTTTCAAAAATTTTCAACGTTATTGTAGTTCTTTGTGAAATGATCAGTGAAGCGCAAGTGTTTCTTAACAAGTATACGCCTCAGTAACCAACTACTATTTACTATTGATGCATAAAAGTATGCTACAGTTTCGATACGTATGCGAGTTTTAATAAAATCTTCAAATATTTTACACATAAAAGTCAAATTTTTGTTCTTCTTCAATGAAAATTTATTTATTATTCGCTGGCGGCTGTGGCGTTTCAAGGAGTGTAAATTACTCCACCATATTTTATATATAAATGGAATTTCTATCACAAGATTCTTTGAAATTTATTTGTAAACTTGAAAAGGAGAAACGAGCTTTTTGGAAATGTTAATAAAATTTATTTGAAATGCCAATGGCATGCTGCATAAAATTGAGTGTCAATATAGAAGACTAAACTATAAACAACTTGCGATTATCCGCATTGCTAAAAGGCATAAAACAAATTTTTTCTATCAATACTTGAAATATTTATAATATTTATAATATTTATAAAAAGAAAATAAATGAATAAAAAATAAGTGGCGTAAAAATGCGAAAGAAAAATCATTTAAAAAAAAAAAAAATGTTTCATTGTGCTATTTTTTCATATTTGATAATTTTTTCTTTTGGTTTTTCTCTTCTTATATTCACACAACCATTGCAACGTAACGATTCACCAGTTTTCAGTTAAATCACCTTAGGGTTTGAATACAATTTATGTATGTTTTTATTAAATTTATAGAGTCTTTGTTACACATACGTGCTATTTTGTTGAAAGGAGAAACCTCTTTTTCTATATATATGTATATGTATATGTGTATGTGTATGCTTATATATTTTTGAAATTAAATTGTGTTGTTAGCATTAAAAATATAAGATAGCAAAACAATATTTTATTTTTATACATTTTTATACTCAAATTATACACAAGACATTCGCCATCGTGAAAGTATATGTTTATATTGCAATATTTAATTTCATATCAATTTATTACTTATTATACTCGTTATTAATAGTCAAAGTAAGCAAGCAATTTAAAAATTGTTTTTTTGCCATACAAATATATACGTGATCTGTTCTTACATGAGTTTGGGTTGGGTGTAAGTAATAATTGGAGGAAATCTCAACAAATAAATATCGAATTATTGCAAGTAATAGAGCCATATTCACCCTGCACCTGCAACAACTAAAGCAAATAAATTATTTTTATTTTACCAAATTCAATCTATATTATTATATTATATTTTCCTTTATTTTTTTAATAAATTTATTTCGATATTACGCTGCAATTTTGTGTAGGAGAACGTCCCAATTAGGCCAGAACTTGGGCCCATTGTGATACCACAAGTAGAAACACCCAGGGTTTATGAAAAGTTAAGAAAAAATATAATAGACTTAAAGCTTGTAAAATAAAAATAATTATAAAAAAGGAAAGGCCTAATAATTTATATTACTAAATAAATCACACAGAATTTATAAAAATAAAAATATTTAAATAAATCCCTTTATACAGTCATGTTTACATTTGCAGGAAAGCAGCAAAAATTCTCATACTCGTATTTTTTTTAAAAGAACTCTTCCAGTATGTGGGTATTTCCACAGAAAGGTCTTGCGGGATGAAAAATTAATATGTAAAGTGTATTAAAATTTTTACATTATTTCAGTCTGTCGTGTTTGTTATTTAAAGAAAGTTGGTTTGGAAACTGAAATTTAATTTTTTTCGGTTAGAAGGGAGTGGCAGCTTCGTGCAATCGAAGCACACAGTGCTAATACCAAAATCGGCCTTAGACTTTTTAACCAAATTCTTGAAAGGGTCTAAAGAATTCTATACGTTTTTATACAAGAACTCCCAAAAAATGTTTCAATTATACAAACAAAATAAACTAAATGAATTCTACAAAAATTTTCATTATAAAATAAACATTTTATTACGCCATTTAAAAACGATTAATTTTTCTAATCCTTTTTACAATTATTAAATTTTAAAATAAAGTGAATATACGAAACAATAATTCCATAATTAATTAATTTTTATTAAAATAAAATTAATTTTTTCTTACCGTTATATACATTTTAATGGCCATTGTACTACCCCAAAAATAGATCTCAATCGAATGAAATAACGTGTGTTGTATAATGTGTCGTAATAATTTGATGTAACTCCCAAAACTTTTAAAATGATAAATATCCGATGGTTTTTTTTCTGCAACTTTCTTTGCGCAAATTTCAGGAGCACTCCGCCTGGTTTGTTTTCTATATCTGTTGCCTTATTCGACCAAATTGAAATTTAATTAAGCAGTGTTCTTAAGTACATTATTAAAGGTAGCAATGCGCACACAAAAACAGCACATCCGATAACATTTATTATGTTCCATTAACAATTATTTCCCATGTAATTTTTCTTCTAGAAGAAAAAAATGTTTGTTTTATTTAAAATTTATCAAGGATGTGTTTGCTTCTCTCATGCGTGCCTACATGTACAATATATCAATGTTGGTATGCGGGGATGTGTGTCCGTTCGCCTATAAGTATGCTTTTTCATCTTTTGTTTAAATACACAATTTTTGTACACAATTTATCAGAGTGTTACGAAGTACAGAGTTGTTAAGACCAGTCTACGAGTGAAACTGTTGGGGGCATTATTAGTTTGTTTTGTTAATTTAACAAAATGACTATCATTTTTCATTTCTCACTACGAGTATCAAACATTGTGTCAAGTTTATTTTGGACAAGAATGTTAAAGAAATACACCCAGACGCACACATATTTAATGTTGGATTTATTTCTCTGGGAAGTAACTGAAATGCTTTTTTATTTTGTTTTACACTTTTCCAAGCGTTTCTCTTTAAAGTATTTTGTAACGAAAAACTATTGCAAGTAAGCAACATACTCGGTGTGTCCTTTTTAAACATTCTGTCACATACATTTCAGCTGTCAGGGCGTTTAGAAAGTACCACTCTTCGTTGAAGATGACTCTCGTTTTCGTTTTCAAAATATTTGCCACTTGTTAAATAAATTTCAGCAAATAAACAGAGAAATGTTTCATTTAAAAGTTGTTTTACAACTTTGAACTTCACAATAAGAAAAGTGACGAATGTTGACGGGAGCCAAAAAATTCTTTGAGATTCAGTATATATTTTCCAATTTAGTTGTGCACTGTGCAATAATGGCCTGATGATCTGCATGGCGCAAAATACCATAATCCCACATTCTTTGCCAAGGAGACTGTTGGCTAAAGACCTTCTATTTTTATTTTTTAAATTCATTATAATTTTATGAGGTGACCGAAACTTTTAAATAATAAAAAGTGTAATATCAACAGGTTTTCTAAATGGTCCAAATAATTATTTTCATATAAAGCTGCTTATTTTAATTTTGACAGATTTTAATCGGAAGCCTGCTGTGGTCCACGCTAATGTTCTAATGGTTTATTCAGTAATGCTTGTCCACTACCTGGCGGGCTTCAAATTTATCATCGTAAAGAGAAAAAATCGTCGATCATAAACGATGAAACGATATTAAATGATTCAATAATTAGGGGACCTTTAAGTTCTAAAAATAAATGCAATTTTCCCATTCATTTATGCGCTGAGCAAAATAATTCAGCCACCGTAGACAGCGATTGTTTTAATTGGAAAGAAAAGGAAGTTGCACTAAAAATTAAATAAAATCCACCATGATTTATTTATAAATTGTTCTTTAAAGTTTTTAAAATACTTCTCTTAGCGGAAGTTGGTGTGCGTATTTCCTTGCTAATGGCATTTTAATTGACATTGTGTTATTTTTCTTAAAATCTGGCAAAATAATTCTTGCAATTTAATGTATTCATTTCTATTTGTATTTCTTCCAAATTACTTAAAAGCCATTAAAAATCCATAGAAAGCTGAAAATTTATGGTTCTTTTATGTGGCCTCATATAAAATTTAATACCAGTGGGGCCTGGCTGAAGTCGGAAAAAGAGAAAAAAAAAATTTGTGGACAAAAGAAAGTTAAAGTTTTTTTTTTTTGAAAACTAAAATTTTAAGCTTTGCTGACGCATTTGGTTCCGCATTCAAACATTGGGAATGCGTTTTTTGGACCGTTGCTTAATTTTATAGCACATTTACACTGGACTGAATATTAGTAGATTTAAGCAGAAATCTATCTCGAAATCTAGTTCATATTTTTTTGACATTTAACTAGATTCTATTTTATGCAAGAAATTTTTCAGTATCGAATAAACCACATGTATCAGCTGATCGCTGATAATATACCCCAACTGGTTGTAGTTTTTGGTATAATTTGTAAAAAACCAAAGCAGCATTTCAAAGTGCGAAGTTTTGTATGAGAAGATTTCCTCCAAATCTAGTGAGAAAGTAGATTTCGTTTTCTATCGAAAATCTCCTCAAAATCAACTAGATTTGCACGAAATCTCGTGAGTACTAGATTGAGTGTGTACAGGTGTAAATGTAGTATTAGGCAACAATAACAGGTTGATTACCATGCTGCTGTATCGGTGAGCAAGACGTCGAATTTTCGTCGCTATGTGAATATAGTTTAGAATGTAGTCGCATATCAACACAAGGAGGAAGTTTGTTGTGATCATATTTTGCTGAAGTAGTTATCATTTTGACTGAACAGTCCATAGTCAGGGGTTCAAACCAAATGACAAATGTTATGTACACCTCACTGAGCAATGATTTGTTGGTATTATCGAAACATTAGCAAAATCGTCAGTAGACCTTTAAAAAAATTTTTAACAAAAGTCATTAGAAGCAACATGTTTATACAAGAACTCTCATAAATCTTTGAAAATTACGAAATATACAAACATTTTATTATACGATTTAAATCTATTTAATTTTTATAAATTTGTTACAATTAGTGAACCTTTAGTTGACAATGAATTTTTCTTAATTTTTGAAATGTACTCGTATATAAAAACCAGCTAATCGAGTGTCTCGAGTGTCTTTAAAAAAATATTTAATACGCTGCTTTTCGTAAAATAACTGAAAATTTTCAAGACCTTGTTGCCTTGTGAGTCAACTGTTCAATAATGCGAATTAAAAAAAAAAAACCTCCAATACATTAACAATTGTTTTTTCGTTGGTTTTTTTTTATTGCTTTCTCTTAATGCTTAAATAAAATGCCCAAAATGTTTTTATAAGTGTCCTTCAAATTCACAGAAAATTTAAAGCAACTGAATAACGGCCATGATTAATTTAATCTTCATCCAACTCGAAATTTTTACATTTAAAACTCTCCAATAGCAAATGCGGATAATTTTAAGAGGACTAAGTGAAAAAAAAAATAAAATATATTTATCCATTAAAATTATACGAAGTGAATAAAACTTTTCTCTTGCATCTCTCATTCATTTATTACTTTACAAAAGTCGGTACTAAAAAAAAGAAGATTTCAGCTTTAAATAAAATCGATATGCGAAAATCGTTGCAGAATTTATTACATTTATTTTTATTTTTATTTTTATTCCTTTTCTTTTTATTAAAAATATTAATACACGAAAATCAGATTTGTGAGGGAAAGGAAAACCGCTTTGCTTTAATTCGGGCATTATTTTTGTACGTGCATGCCAGGGAATATTTCACAGTTTCTTTCTTCTCTCTCCTTCAGATTTAATGCGAAGGTTGTGAATAAACAAATATTGAAGTTGTGTGATTTACAATGTTTCTCAAATGAATACAAATAATTTCAATGAAAATATTTTAATGGTAAAATGCAAAATTGATTTGTGAAGGCAAACAAGACTGGTATTCAAGTAGTCGCTACTCAAGAGGCCACTCTGAAGTGGGCAATTTGTGGGCAATGAAATACGAAAATTAAAAATATTATCCCAATAATTTGATGATATTGACGGATCGTGTAACGTTACGTTGCAATTTATTTAATCTAATATTTGAGTGTAATTTCCTTATATCGTCACAAGAAATGCTAGAAGCCCTGTTTAAAAAAATTTACCTTTTTATTATTTCTTTCTTTCTTTCTGTTCAAATTAAAAGCCTGTTTAAAATTTTTTCTGTTCATATTATTATTATTTTTATTATTATTATTATTATTATTGTTATTGTTATTATTGGGCCCGAAGCACTGCGACCAAAAAGATTTATTGGGCAAATCCCTTCATATTAGACCCCGTCATACTGCTTCTAAAGAATCCCATCAGTTGCTTCATCAATATTGTGTCCTTTACCCAGGATGTATTTAAGTCGCCTTTTAGCGGCCGTATTGAGTCGAACCTTCTCGTCCTCACTTTCAGCTCCATAAACAGGTGAGGTGAGGAGTTATTCCCCTCTCTTCTGCGGTAATATGGAAGGCTTCATCGGCCTCTAGGTCCACAAAAATTTCTATTTCCGCTGGTTCGCAGGCCACGAAGATGTTGTGTTTTGTGCAGCACTGCTGACTCTTTTATTTTTCTTACTTCGTTTTCCTTTCCATAATGGGAGTAAGGAGACGGGGTTGGTCGCGCCGCTACAGAACCCCGGTGTCACCGTAAGGCTGATTACAACCAGAGGACACCGTTAGAAGGCACTAACGAATATCACATAGGATTGTGGGTCTATGGAGTTACATGGAGGCACTACGATACTTCACCCTATTTTCTGTATTTCAACAAGTCTTTTACTTCTTTTGTAAAATTCGTAAAATGTCAGGTATGGTTTCTGGTATTTTCTGCGACGATATACTCACTTCCATGAACGCACATATAAAACAACAATAACAGATTTTAATATTTAAAAAAATATTAAAATATTTGAATTGCGACCTGCACTGTATTTATTCTCATTCTCATTGTAAGAAGAAGAAGATAAAGTATGCTTTTTATTGCAAAAGCTGTTGGCAAATTTCTATAAAATATTTTCAGTATTTAATCCATGGACATGTGGACATGTGCATATCGGTTGAGGTTATCAATCACTTGCAACGTTGGTCATCTTAAATATTTATCTTCGTTTTGGTGTTCTTGTGTTCTTTTTTTCCATCTTCTGCTTTGAATTTCCTTTTTTATTAAAGAAATTTTCTTCGGTTTTCGTATTTGTGGCTTTTATTTTAAAATACAGGATAATTGAAGAGAAAGAAATAGTTTTTGATTTTTATTTATCCTGTCGATTTTGCTTTGTATTCCTTAAAGCTCTGCTGCTTGTTAAAATCTTAGTGCAGTAATTGGAATGTTTAGTAAACGTCATCAGTTGTAAAAATTTAAAAATCTCTGATATTCACCCCGATAATTCAGGGAGCCTCGCAACAGACTCAGGACTCTGACTGTATTTTTACTCACAGGAAAAGGAATCTAAAGTGCATTTTTTTCTTAATTCAACCAAGAATTTTTTAATTTCCCATTTCTTCCCCCTAAAATGTGTTGGTATTGCCCCACTGTGCGGTCTAAAAAACTGCCATTGTTTCTAAATTTGTATTTCTATGTTTTTTTAATTCAGCAGTGTAACGACTAACTCTGGGAAACTGTTTATCCTCTATCCTGCTCCTAACAGCGGTAGACCCAGTCTACCAGCATGTCTAGCTGCAGCGATGCGTCAATACCACATCCAGCCTTGAGCTACTCTTAACGTTTTTATTAATTATTTGTTGTGAGCATTTATCGTAGAAGCGTGGTCAAAGTGCTCAGCCTATTACACATGCCTTTTACGTTCTGTAGGTAGTGTTGGTAAATGCGCCCATAGTCGTGGCAAGTTTATCCGTCCGCTCTTTGTCTCATGGATGCTGCGTATGTATAATGACTTCTGTCGCAGCTGCCAAGATGTGACAGACGAGGAGGAGGTGGAAGACTTCTAATGTCACTGCCTGACAGGGCTGGCAAACATGTATTTTCTTGAGATTGTGGCTTGCAGTTGCTATGACATTGGCGACTACGTTTAGGCCGACTGCTACACTCGCATAACCTAATCTAATCCTTCTACTTGTTTGCTGCTCAAACAGTTTTAAAGTTATGAGAAACTCATTTTCTTAATGAACTTGTTCAATGATATTGAAACTAAAAATTATTCATGACTTTTAAATAGCAGCTGAGAAATGATTATCTACCGCAGTGTGATGTTATTGGCAATTAAATCTTATATAACACACACACAGACACGTATGTGTACACAAACAAGGATGCTTGTTCAATTTAATTTTGTATTCATGATGTAGCAAATGTCTGGCCACCTGTAAGTATTTATTGAAATTTGCTGCGAAACATATTCTTTATGATAATTGAAATGTCTATTCATTTAAACCACAAAATTAATGTTTCCAAAAACCATTCTAATGCTTTAATACACATTTAACGACACAAAGACTTAAGGAAATCCTGTTCGGTATATGGAAAATGTTACACAATAAGTTGTTACTGATAATACACAAAATAATAAAGGAAATAAAATTGAATAGAAAAAAATTAAATGAAATGAAATGAAACAAATCGTAATCTAAATTGCAGGCATTAAATTTAAATAAATTTTATATTTCTGTAGCTTCATTAACTAAAGTTCAAATACAGTGTTATATCACCATACAACATACAACATACAAGTGTACAGATACAACACACAAGTCAGTGCTGCTGGGATAAGGAAAATTGATAACACTGGGCTACAAAATCGTTATTGTAGTTGAGATGTTTGTTAAGACAGTTACGTTAAATTTCCAATTGAATTGAATTCCTGAAATGTTTTTTATGTCGAAAATTACAATCAGCTGTAAATTGACATACGCTTTTATTTATCTTTATTACTGGACTTTGTTGCTTTTCTTAATTAAAAATTATTAGTGGCGTTCATGAAGGTTTTTTTTATTTGTTTCTGTTCTATTTTTATGTTGCTTTAAGTATCTATAATATTGTTGAACTATTCCTTTTCTTTCTATTCCGCTTTTAATATTTCATTATAAATATTGTCAGGGTTTCAGCAGTTGTCCTGTATTAAGTTCACCCTGTTCTGGTGTAGCTGTACAGTATGAAAGGCAAACGTTATGATTCTTAATGGCAGTAACTGGATATTGTTTCTCTCTTTCAACTTAAAACATTTATTTTGTGTTAAAGCTTGTACAGTTGCCTGTCTATGCATGCATGAGGGTAGATCAGTTACTCATATGCACTGACGAATGTGTGGAGAGGAGAAATGCTTTCCAAAGATAACACATTTGTGTGGGTTATCATCATAGAGAAACTGACAACCTTCCTGATGGTACGACGGTACGAGTCTGCTATGGTGGCAGTTGAATTTTGAAAGCCCGCAATAATCTTCGATAAAATATATGTATGCCCCGCCGGTGTTCCGTCCTATGCACTACAGAAGCAGATACTCTTTCAAGGACAGTAAGGCATTACAAATGTGGATATTACATCGCTGCTCCGCAAAGATTTGTTGCATAGCCGGTCTTTAATCGGGCTTAGAAATTCTTTCCTCCATGGAATTTCTCATAACGGCGGTATCTTGAAAATATTTTTTTTTTACACGTACATACATGGTCCAGGGTACGGATTTAAGAGTGAGTATGCAGTACTTGCGCGAAAACTGTATATATGGCATTACATGCACACGTGTGCGCCCATCCATTCCCTGCCGTGGCCATTATGTGCCTGAACGTTACGGCATGCACACATAAAAGTTGAGCGAAAACCATTCACGGTTGCCAAAATTTATTGATACATATAATGAGAGCAGAGCGCAACTAATTATCTGAATTATGTTTTATAAAAAAAAAATTAAATTTTTCTTCTTCCAATTTAAAAATTTCGCGTTTTTATGTGTGAAAAAAAATCTCGTCCAGGAGGTTTAACAGATTCCTGTCTCTCAGTAAAATTTTATAAATTGGAACTGAATGTCAATTTCAATCCTCCTCGTTATTTACAGAATCACAAGCAGTCTTATGTTTTCCAAACAATATAACAATCATTAACTGTGAGCTTTATACTGCCTTTTATGAAGAAGCTCAATTTCATTTCAAGAAACTTTAAAGACCAGCAGTCAGTTGCATTCTCACTTAGCAGACACACACACACACATCCACAAGAGCATATAATTTTTCCCTTGAACTCTCGTGGAAATGTGCTCTAATAAAAATTAAAAAGTATAAAAAACATTTTTAAATAAGTGGTTACACACTCGCACACACACACACACATAAATGCAAAAGTAATGGAAAGAAAAAATTACAAAAAATGTTCTTGTAATACGTATGTAACATAAGAGAACTAAGAAAATGTGTACTGAGCAAACAAATGTTGATAAGCTTTTAAACTTTTTAATTGGCTTCTTGAGAACATGTCGCACAATGGCCCAAAAACTAATTTTTGCTCGACCAACATTTAAAACAATCAATCCTAAAATTACAATTTGTGTTCATAAAGCGTCATATTAAATGCAGGGTATTTATAACATGTAACCGACTACAATCTGTCGAAATTTAAAAACACAGACTTATGTATATGAAAATTATTATTTTGACGACAACACAGCCATATGACTACACGATTGCTGCTGTAGCTATCGCGGCAGTGATTCTTGCCAATATAAGAAGAATATATATTAAATAAATGATAGCTTGAAAAGATATTCGGCGTTATTATGAGTGTCGTTGACGTAAAATGTGGCAACACGAAAAATGTGCATCATTGACACTCATAATAATGGGTGCCATTGAAGAGAAAAGAACACATAAAACGTGAAAGACTGTAAATGTATTAACAATCAAGCAGTTTTGAACATGTAAATTAATTTCTTTCTGTATTTTTATGTCATATTACTTTTACAAATATAAAATATTTTTATATGTGTATTTCTACAAAAACAGAAATAAGTTTCAGCTGGCTAGTGTGTAGCTGTCGTTTTCAAAATAAGTAAGCAACCGACTACAAGGCAACAACTGCAGCCAATAACATTTACAGTCGTGTAGTCAAGAAGCTTGCTGTGGTATATGTGATCAATGATTAAATCAATTTGTGTGTCAATTGCTCACTAAGCGTTAAAAAAAGTAGTTTAAACAGGATTTCAACTGCTGGAGTAGAAATAGCGAATATGAAATTTATATTTTCCTCATACACAGAGAGAAAAAAAGCATTCTAAAATTGTCAACGGCTGGTATCAAACTGAGAACGAATCTTGAGTTTCTTTCTACAACATGGATTTTTTGATTTTTATATTTTTTGTGAAAAAATGGAACAGCATATTTGAACTGGTTCTACGTTTTGTGGGACACGGTGTTCTTATGTTTAAAACCACATCCCTTTTCGTGCTTCGCATATCATTTCAATTTTCCGGAACTCAGGATACCTGTACTGAAAATATAGATTCAAGTGGTTTTGATCATTTAAGTGGGAGTAAAGAAAGTTATGTACTCGTATTTATTTGCGTGGATATCATGTCATAATCAATTCCATTCCTTTGGTAATTTTCTAGTTTTTATTTTAAAATATTGTAAACATTCGATTCTTTATTTGTAAAAAATATAATTTCTTCAGATCATAAATTTCGAATCTTTGCAAGCTCCTTTCTAACTGGGAAAAATATTCACACAAAGCAGAGACACGTTGAAATTTGGATCATCCAAAAAAAAATTTATAGAAACTCAACTAAACAGACTCCCTCTTTTGAATTTCTGCTTTTAACGAATGTGATTGTTAAATATTTTCTGATGATATTTTCCTGTGCAGCAGCTTATAAGTTCACTTAATTTTTTTGTGCAGCATTTATTCGAAAAAGCAAAATAAAATAAGCTGGAGCTTAAAATTTATTATCCATAACAATTTTACAGTCCAAAAACATGAACTTAAAACTTGAACCAAAGCAAAACAACAAAAACAAAATGTGCAACATAACACAGACTGTGTAACTAAAATGTTCTTTAAATATTTAACAGTAACAGAAAAAAAATATATTAAAACAAAATACATAAATAAATAAAACACACACTCGTACAATGAAGGAATTTGAACTGGTTGGCTGAATTTGTTTGTCTTTTGCTGCCACGTCCTCAACAAGCGAATTCTCAAGTGAGTTGCGAATTTACCACAACGACATGAATTATATGCAGCGAAGTCCGGCGACCAAGTGCTTGCCGTCCGGTTCCAATGCACTGTGGAAAATTGTCAACAGCAAGAACACAGAAGGAAAATACGGGAAACATATACGGACGCACATTTATTCAATTTAAAACGTTTAAAAAAATACACTTTTCCTCATGTCTTTGAAATACTTTTGCATACAGGGCGGGCTGTTAAACGTGTGAAATTTTAACTGGTTTTACATGAGACACGATTGGGGCTCTTAAATTATAGTACAGTGGCTGCAGTCAGTACACTGAAAAAAACTCGACATTCATACAATGAATTTTGACATTAATCCAAAGAAATTTGCCATTTAATATGGGGAATATTTCATTGTATTGATGAACTACTTTCATTGAATTTATGACACTTTAATTTAATTTTTAAAACATCACAAAATTACACATATGAAACATTTTTAAGCGAAATAACTGTTAATTTAATTACTTTTAGAAAATCGCATACATTAAGTGGAAAAAAATTATGATAAACTTGATTAAAAATAAGACTTCATTAATATAATGAACCTTGAAAAATGTATGAAGAGCAGATATTGCAAGATTTCATGTATCTGATGTCATTGTTCATTGTATTAATTAAAAGTTTCATTGTTACAATGAAGAACATTTAACAAAACCGTTTCATTATATTAATGAGGAAATGACACCCAAGCCTGACTGTGAAATGAAAAAAGTTTTCAAATATATTTTCGATTGTATACAATTGTATGTTGGGTGGTGTCTACAAAAATTTTATTCTTGAGAGTTTCAATTGCTGCAGGATGATTGCCGTAACATTTTTTTTTAATGGCTCCTTACAAACACCAACCGAACCGTGTCAAACCGCCAATGCACGGCTGCCAAGGCACATCACCAAATTCGTTTCTTAAATTTTCGAAAGTTATTCATCGATCCATTTCGTAAACCGCTGATGTTCACCAAAATATCTGTCAAGGTTTTAGTTTCTAGTTTCACACATTCTATCGCGCCACCCTTTATTTATTTACATGGCAACATAGTCCTCTGACTGTTGCAAAGTTATTTGAAAAAAGTTGCTGTACGAAGGCAAAAGAACTTGCAACACAATTTCGGATTACAGATGTAGTTGGCAATTTGTAGCCGAAACAAAATAAAACGAAAAAGAACATTTTCATATTTTGACAACTTCTATTTAGTGGCACTTTTGCTCAAACACACGTTAAGACAAAGAAGGTTTTAAAATTCTATGAAATTAATTTGGCAGTAATTTTATGCAGCACACTGATTTAACAAATACCTGATAGTTTTTCTTGTTGGGCGACTGCATAAAATACACGTTTTAATTTCATGGCATTAATTTTTTTGTTTAACTAATTGTTTTTAATGATTTTTTAAAGCAGAGCTTGTAAATCAGTAGGCTGAATTGGGCTGTCCAATATGCCATTTCCAATCCGTGGACAGCTCAGTTACCAGAGAAGGGCTCAAAGGAATTTTCATTCAACTATAAATAAATGCACATATCAAAAAATAAAAGGTGACCCCAAAATTCCAAACAGGTAACTGCTGTTAAGAAATTTAATTTTGTCAATACTACGAGTTAATAAGTCTGTGACTTTTTGAATGAAACAAACGTTGTTGGGTAAAAAACTATTTATTTTTCAACGTGGTGTCCTTGGAAGTCTATACACTTTGCTCAACGCTTCTCGAATTTTTTTATCCCTTCCAAAAAATAGGATTTGTCGAGATCAGCAAAATAGATCTTGGTTTGTGAGATGATTCTATCGTTGCAGTCAAATATCGTTCGCAAAGGCATTACATCGGGTTTGAAGGAAGAAATGTTCAATCGGTATCAAATACGGAGAATAGGACAGATGAGGTAGTAAGTCGGAGCTGAATTCATGGACTTTTGCCATGGAAACTGCATTTGTTCTTGAACTGTCCTCATGGAAAATAATTCTCTTTTTGGGTCAATGCGTTCGTTTTTTTATTTGAAACCCTCATTAAACCGACCCTATAAGTTGGAGAACTTCTTGCCTTTGGTCGTTTTAACACTTTGAACGTCAATGTCAATGTCAATTATAACGGGTTCATTCGAAAAAAACCAATTGCCATGACTTTAATGGCTAACAAAACCCACTTTGCTTTTCTTTGTCGTTGATTCATTTCGAGAAACAAAATGTTTTGACTGCTGTTCAGTCTTTGGTTTGTTGTGGTGGATCCACGTTTCGTCCACGAGAATACTCATCCATATTGCGGTTGAACAACCATTAACAATACTGCTAAGTTGTCACAAGAATGCGTTTGTGTAAGATATGCACGCAGCACCCTTATTACAGAGAGCTTTCTCACACAAATATATTTGGTCATTCAAAACTTAATCACTGAGCCACATGAGATGGCTATAGCTTCTATAACAAATATCAATTTTCCTTTGCGATCGGTGAACACCAGATACTGAATTATTAAATTTTTTTTGGCCTGGACACCCGAACTTTCGGCATCTTCTGAAATTCAGTAGACCACTTTTTTGCCATTGAAATTGATGGTGCAGGGTTTTGTTTGTTTGAGCGATGTTTTTTTTCGCAAAAAAATAATGCACACGAAATTTACTTTCTTCATTTTCTCCACAAATCAAGCGTCTGGTGGTGATGTGCTATCAATGACTGTCAAACACATACTAAATGACGGAGCCTGTTCAAAGTTCGACAGGAATGAACTGGCAAGTGTCTGTTCGGAACTTCAAAAACTCATGGACTTTTGCACCCGACATCGTATTAGAATTTTAGAAAAAAAAGTCGTAGCTAAAATTTAAATTTTTTAAAGAGAAAGCAGGTAAACTGTGTTTTCCAAATGAAATTTATTGAGAAGTTTAATTAAAAGCAATTTTTTAATTAACGATTGTTAATTGAATAAAATTTTATTTGTGTCGATATTTACCCGTGAATTCTTTTTCTGTATAAATAAATGATAATTAATGATGCAATTGATGCCATCAATATTAAATAGAAAACACTTAAACGAAAATTAAAGAAAAAGAAATCGAAAGCGGAAAAAGGGAAATCTGATATGTGCGCCCAAGCGCAAGTACGTCACAATATTAAATTTTATTAAACGCCTGAAGAACTGTGAAACGAATTTCAGTATATTTTTCCTATTTATTTCAATACCACGATTTTCAAATTCAAATTACAATCAACAGACATTTAAAGAAGAATATTTTTCCCTCTATTCAAACTCTTGCAAAGTGTCATAGGCGGGAATATGTATGTATATGCACATACATACATACATACGCACATTTATGTGTTTGTATATATGTATATATGTTTCATATATATATTAAATCCTCTTTGAAATTATGAAATTATGCACACTCTCTTAGAAGACGTGACAAAATTTGCATAAATAACTATAAAAAACAAATCTAAAATATTTTTTTTATTGCAAAGTGATGTCCTGCAGACACGCACACGTAAACATATGCTCACGCAAGTTGAAGTTATTCCAGAAAAAAAGGAATCATTTAGAAAAGGGCATAGCGAGTAAAACAAAAAAATTGCTTTGTTGTATTTAAATGCAAATGTTGTATTTAAAGTGAATTTTATTTTACGACGCAAAATTACAACGTATTCACAAATATTTTTGACAGCATGTTTAACAGCGTATTAAGACAATGCATATCTTTAAGCAACCATCTATTGACTGTATCAATAGATTGTGCTTAACTAATGCCATCCAATCGCCCGCAGCAAAATAGTTTTTTTTATTGCTACTACGCGCATTTTAAAAGTGCATACATTTTTATAATAAAATCAATGAAAAAAGTGGCAGCCAGTCGCACTCAAGGAACGCAACACAAAAGTCAATAAAATGCAATACACGTTATTGAGTGCATCAAACATTGACATTTACCAATACCAACATATACTGGATACCGATTCAAATGGGCAAATTGACACACATAAATGGCTGTCATAGATACACACATGGAAAAGCAAAACAAAGCGTGAAAAAGAAAACATGAAAATATCAGACCAAAATTATGCAAACCAAAGTTTCTTTGGAAAGTATGTGAAACTTATAACAAACAACTGTTTACAAACACTGATACATTTGCAGAAACAAAAAAAAAAGGAATTAAGACGTTAAATCGTGTTGAAGTTTTAAATAATTAAATTAAATGGGACTTATTAATCGTTTCTTTAATTTCCGTGATATGAAGCAAAATGCAAATTATATGTCAGTTTCTATCAAAAATTTCAGCGAATTTCCTTCAGATAGAATTTTTATACTTTTTTTTTTTGCAACTATTAGTTTTGTTATCTGAAAACATATACATATATAATAATACTTTTTTTTACATTTAGCATTATCACGCACATGTTACATTTGTTACGCACAAATATATTTTTAATACATACTAGTTAGTTTCGAGCATGCTAAATAATAAAATGCAATACGAAATGATTAAACTTTTCTGATTTTAGTATATTTTTGTATTATTGAATCCAAATTAGGCTAAAGTTCTTAGCGTTTTTAGTAGGAAAGAATTAGGCGGAGACAGCATTCATTCCATGGGAACAAAGGAAAAGTCAAAGTCAATTCATACCAACCCACACAGGCTGAACATATTTCTTATTTTAAATTTTATTTTTCTTACCGGAAACGAAAAACAAAAATTAACACAAGAAACTTTAAAACTTCTATTATCGTCAAAATTTGCCGATACCGCATGAAATTTGCAAGGGGAGTAGCAAAGTAGGAAATGAAATCTTCTTTATAAAATTTTACTGCTACTCGGAAAACAACCGTTATTTTTACAAATTCGCTTTAAAAAGTATTATTGCAAATCGACAGATTATATTTTACATAATTTCTCTTCTTCATAATATTTAACTTTTTAACCATACGGATATCTCTTCTGTGGAATTCGTGATGTGCAGCGAAACATGATGCAGATGATGGTATTTGCTGGGGCTTAAGGGCTCTGCTTTAACAGAAAGAAAGTATACGCAAAGGTTTTATAGTTTCGAAATTTAAGAAAGAGTTTGTAATTTACAACGTTGTACACAAAACCATACAATGGAAGAGCTTTAATAACTTCAAGTGTTTATTTCCAAGCTGAGCTCTCTTTGTCTTCTGAAGTTGATTTTATACTGCGTATTGTATTTTAATCATTGCCTGCCATATATTTTTTTGCATACGTACGTTTCACAATTATTGACAATTGTGTTTAAATGCCTGCTGGCCGGTTGTGCTGTAAAATTTTAATTGGCAGTTTGCAAATGTGGTTATTAAAGAAATCCCGCTTGTACATGTTTTATTCTTGCTATGATTTTTTTACAGTTTGTATAATTTTCCTACTTAAATTTGGTTGAACAGTCGATTACCGTGCTGGAAATACAAAGAAAATACACACAGACACACTCAGTATATCCTTCATTGTCTGCCTGTCCGTCCAAGTGGCTGGTTGCTTGACAGTCTACTATAACGTTGTTTAATGTGCTGTTCGCATTTAACCGCAACTGGTGAAAACGCAATTGTACATTCGAATGGGAAACCTTTTTTCAGGTTTACGATATGCAGCAGCACAATGTATCAAAGTTGGCCAAATGATAAACTTTTACTCACTTAATATAAAAATTAAAATAAATTAATATATTTAAGTTTGTAAATTGCCGTCTTCCTGTCCAAACGCAGAAATGACAAAGTTTCATAATATTAATTTTTTTTGAATTCTTCTAGTTCAGTACATGAATTAATTAAATCTGGTGCAGTATTAAGGAAATTTTATTAAAACGAATACATTTCGACATCCGATTTAATTGCTGTAGAAAATTTCGTATTTTTTAATTTTCACCGCTCATCACATGGCGGCAAGACACTGTGCACAATAGTTATCTTCATTTAACCTCTGCAAGTGTGTATGTATGTGCATGTAAATACAATATTTTACAATATGACAGATTTTGATTGTGTAAAGTAAATTTATTTTACAACAGGACTGTATGTATAAGTAGAATATATTGCATTGATTTTAAATACCAATTGACGTAAAAACATGCAACAGTAGCATTTTTAACTTTACAATAGCAACAACAATGACAACAAATATGGTTGAATGGGTCAACAGCATGCACGGCAATAATGACAATGACACAAATAAATGAGGTTTGAACATATTTTCTCGTAAATGCCATTCATTTCCTCCAATTCTTCATTCGCTGTTTTTTTTTAGTTGTGCTGGCCACAGTTGAGTTTTCATTTTGTTTAAATTACTCGTATCTTTGTCCTTTATTGTTTTGTGCTTTAAAAATTCATTACCAATAAAAGAAATTTCCTTACCGCACACACAATGACCGAACAATTTAAGGCCTAAAAATTTTCCAAACGAAAAAAATCATGAGAGCGACTGTAAATTCGCCACATTGAGTTAAAGAAACAAGCGATCAAAATAAACAGCTATATCCTTAAAAATTGTCATGAAAAGTTGAAAGACAATTAAATTACAGTCACAGATGCACAGGAGATTCATAATTCTTGATATTAAATTTCCAATCAGTAACGCATTCCAAACCAATGCTGAAGTAAAGCAAGCTGTTCACCAGCGGCTCAGTGATATAATGAGTTAAAGCTGTTCAAAGAGCAGCGACATAATATCACACTCAGCCTCTCACAACAACTCGATGATTTTAGAGTTGTTAAAATAATGAAGGATAGAAAGAGCTATCTTTTCCACTCTCTAGCACTATCCCTATTCCAATAAAAGGTAACACCTTGTACTAGGCAATCATTGCATGAGTGTTACTTCTCTTAAAAAAAATGGACTTGATAAATATCAAGAAGACCAAATTCAAGGCACATTCAACTAGGTAGTAGCGTTTGGTGTTGTTGTACTACAATACAACAAACAAACGCATTTTTGTGATACGAGCAAAAAGGAGTCACCTGGAGTAACGATGCCACCTAGTTGAAGATATCTTGACCACAGCCATGGAAATCATCAATACTAACAGCAAAAATATCAAGCTACAAAGTTACCCAATCGAGTATGTGTGAAGATAGCTTTTGCTATCGACGAAGTATAATGGCTATAAAGGGCGGCACCGAAACAAATGTGAACAACAGGTTCTATAGGGTGACAGTGGCATCGGAGGACTGCAGTCAGTACGGAGAAGCTCGCACGTATCCAGATGGACCGAGCTCAGAATATTAAATGCATGCGTGAAGTCAATTCTTTTGTACGTTAGTGAAACGTGATTCAAATTGAACATCATCACGAAAAAACAACAGATATTCTTCATCAAATTCCTCAGAACACGAGGAACTCATACTGAAGCAGAGAAGGAAAAGACAATGGATGTTGATCGGGCATACCGTCAGAAAAAATTTCGATAATACCACCAGAATGGAACTTGAGTGGAATCCTCAAGGCTTTAGAAACCGTGGTCGATCAATAAATATCTGGAGATGGACACTATTGCAGGAACTAATCCTGAATAATGTTACATGGGCGTAGCAAAAATAACGTGTAAAATGGAGATGTTATGTGGAGAAGTATGTAGTAAAAAAAAAAATAAAGTAACACATTAATTGTTATTTTTTAGAGGCAATAATATTACGAGGAAGCATAAAGCGATAAATATTGTTTAATTTTGTTAGAGAACAAAAATTAGGGACGCCTTCCTAATCCAAAAATTTTTCACTCTTGCCCTCTATTGGATTCGTACCCTGCCGTTGTAAATTTAAATATAAAATATTGACATGCCAATATGAGTCTCTGCTGTCAATTTCCTGCGGCTTTGTAACTCCTTTTTCAGTCACTTTTAATTTAAAGTTTATTTTGGAAAATTTATAAGAAGAATTTTATTCGTTGCAAAAAAAAAACTATTTTCTTTTTCATCACTAATTTGTGGTGCAAAATCCCATCAGCAAACTTCGTTGATGTGCAAGAAAAAAAAAAAGAATAAAATTCTAACCGAATGGAAAACAAGAGGAAAATTTTATATTCAACCACAATTCAAAGCTTAATGATCTTTTCAATTATGTACGTCTGTCTCTTATATTGTGGTGTTCTCATTGCGACCGACCTTTTTGCACTCTTTGGGTGTTTGGTCAGCCGACATTTAGACACATTGTCCTTAATGTCATTGCAAGACTAAACTATTTTAAAATGATGCATTAAAAATCATTACAAATAGTCATGCTGGAGTTTGGAATAATCCAAAAGGCCTTTGCATGACAGACCTTCTGGTGACTTCTGGTCGTATTATTATTCAAATACCGACGAAGGTGGTCTCTATTGGCATGCAAAATTACTCAGTCTTTCAAAGAACAGAGAGTGATAGTGTTGAAAATACACAGGCGTTGAAAGTGGTAGAAAGACGTAGCTTAATTCTCGCAGAACTTTGCAGTTGCGTGTTAATTATAAACGAAGCGGTGTCTCTGATGTCATTTTTTATGCAATATTTTTTGGTTCAGGGGAAACATTTTATTTACTGTTTTACTTCGTCCACGTTTTATTGCTCAAATACCGACGAAGCAGGGCGCTGTAATACAGAAAACGCAGAAGAAATATTGTTTTATTTGACCGGCTGGTATTCGAACCCGTGTCTTTCTGGTTTCAGAGCCAACACGCTAAGTACTCAGCTATCAGCACCCCCAACGAAAATTATTACTTTTATTTAAACGAGGGGAAAAGACCAGAGTCATATGTTGTGGTTTTAGTGAGATTTGTATTGCTGTCTTGTGTTGCACAACACGTTATAACTTGTTTATCGTGATAAACTACTTTCAGAAACTTGTTTATCCATACAATTCATAAATGCGTTTGTAACTTGTTTATACTATAAGCGGGTTACAGAAAACAGCATTTGAAAATGCATCTCTGTTTTTAAAACAATAGTTAGTAAAGAAAGAAATTGTTATAAAGTTAACGAACTGAACATTTCGATTTGATTTAATTTTAAAGACAGTGGCTTTATGAATTGTCACGGATGAACTTCTTAGCTGTCAAAAATGCCAGTGGAAAAATCATAGTTTATGGAGTTTGTTTGTGATTTCAAACTACTTTAAGAATTGATGAAACTGCACTATTAACGACAATGAATGTATAAAAACATCAGATGTGATATGTGGAGCTGTTCTCTGAAATATAATTCATGAGTTTTAAAATTATTTTTTTTTAATGCAGTCTGAGCCTGGCTTTCTTAAGGGCCTTATAAGTCGTTTATATTGCCGCCTGTAAGTTATACACTTGCACAAATGCATACATACTCACATACAATATACATGTATGTTTTTGTGTGCAATATGCCATCACAAAGACTCAGTTTTGTACTTAAAACCAAAAGCTTTTTCCCAATACAAAAACTTTTCTATTTCCGCAAACGTTTCGTAAAAAGTTCCTCTTGATGGTTGGAATTTTTTTTTTAAATGGATGGCATTACAACATCTTTTGTAATGAGCAGACTTATTAAAAACAAAGTAAAACATTGAAGTTGTTCATATTTTTTGTAGTTCTATTGTATATGTGACGGCTTAATGCAGCTCCTTTTTCTGCCACATTTGATATCAATGGCTACAAACTTCAGTTTATAAAGAATAAAAAAATTACTTTTTAAATTGGCTGTGGATTAAATGCACTTATCCCCAGATTTGCGTGTTAATTATCTACACATTTTTGAAGGAATCCAGAGGTCTTTGAAAAATAATTCTTTAATACTTTTTTTTTTATCTTGGATCAGCACTCGGAAAATTATCCCTATACATGCAATGCATTGTGCTGGAAATAGAGGAAGGTTATAGTTAGAGAAATGACTGGCGGTGAAGATTCACTATCTTACAACTCTGCTTTTGCTCGTTCTTTGTTTTTGCCGACACTGCTTACTTAAAGGCATTTAATGGGTTTTCGATAGGCAAATATGGTCCAAAATGAATATTATGTCTGAATCCCGTAAATGGTTTTAATGTGTTCAGTATTTTCACTCCATTCAAAAATGCGAAATGCACTGAAATAATGCTTGACGTTGCTAAGCAATAATCGAGAGGAAGTCTCACATGTGTTCATGGGATGGATGGACAATAGTTACTGAACTGAAAGGATACGTTGTTTCCTTAATGATGCGCTTATAAGATTATTTTATGTGATTTAACCTGATTCAATGAAGTTTTTTTGATCGCACGAATTTATATCGTCAAAGTTAAGGGACGGGTGTACGCAATATCAATTATTATTGTGTTAGTATGCAATAGCAGCATATTTCATGCAACATTTGTTTAATATCAATGCGTTCATGTTCAGAAGTGTAAAAATTTTACAGTATTTGTATGAAAAGGTGTGCCAAAATGTATGTGAAATTTAAATTTTTGGAAGGTTTTGATTTAATGAAAATAATAATAATCAATTAATTCTGATCGTGTTAAGTGTTCTTTTAAATTTTGAGTACATAAAAGCTACCTAAACTATAATTATTAACATAATCTATTTAATTTAACATTTTTTTAAATTTATTTTATTATTTAATTATTAAGCTCGAGGTCGATTGTCGTTTATAATTGTATTTTTCCTATTTATTTTCGACATTTCGTTAATAGTTTGTTGACATCATCAGCTAATAAAATCTAATTATTAACCGTAAAAAAATCTTACACGTGGTTTAATTTCGACAAAAAAAAACATATTTGGCAGCCAAGCTAAGTATGGTTAGCTTTACAGGCGGCAAATTCTACGAGAATAAACCCGTAGCTTTTAGATTCTGTTATACAGAGTGAACGGATCGGAAAAAGAAAATATGAGATCTTTCCATCATCGTCCAGATTGATCGGTTGTAAACCATCCTGATTTTTGGATAATTAAACCTATTTCCTTCACATCGCATTCTAATATTTCAGCAAGGTCCGGCAGAAAAGTGAAGCATATGAAAGACGGTTTTTAAAGCCAAGAGCAGTGACAGCAGGTAAGAAAGCCAATTGTCGCAGCCGTTATTCCTTATAAAAATTTCCTTCTATTTACTTTTTGTGAAAAAACAAAACTTCAGGCAATCGACAAAATGTGGCGATGCTCTAACTAGTCTGCACGTTGACTACAAAACGACAAATTTTTCTTTGGGTTCAACCCCAGTTTCAGACTCATAAAAATATCTCGCATTTTTCTGTTGTGCATTTGTGTGTCTTTGTGTCTGTGTTGTCGGAAGGTTTCAGTGGCGAAGGCATAGTCACTGGTCACTGAATAGTAACGGCTTCAGCTATATCCAATCCACATGCACATCAGAACACTCCTCCTTGACATCAGAGACTTCACTCCTATCATTTCTCCTACAATCCCTTTCCTATAGTTCCAGCACAATGTACCGCATGTGTAGGGGTCATCTCCTGAGTGCTGGTCTAAGATAAAAAAAAAATTATCAGTTTCTTTTCTCCTTTCAGTTTTAATGCATCGTAAATTTTAGAACACCTTTTAATTCACTTTGTTTTATTTTTTTTGTGGCTTTTCTTATTTATGGTTCCATATTGTTTCATTTCGAAAACTAAATATTGAAAAAGTTTTTGTTACAATTTTTTTATTACCAACTAAAAAGTAAAATGCGGGCAAATGTTCATTCCAATAGAAGGCTTCTTGAGCCTTTACTCTGCTAAAAATGTAACACCGTCATATTCCATGTTACTGGCAAAGAAAACAACAACAAAAACAAAATCAAAAACAAAAACAAAAGAAAAACAAACGCTTTAAATAAAAATTGGAAAACAAAAAGTTTTCTATACGATTTTCTGCATTATTTTTATTTAATTTTTTATGTTCCTACTCATTTGAATAACTTTATAAATGTTGAAAATTGCTTAAAGAATTGTTAACTTCCAAATGTTAAGCAAACGAGCAAGCGAACGAATCATGGAATAATAAAATTGGCCTTTGCCAAAATTTTCATCACTCTGTGTGCCCTTTTGCAAACACGGCGAAAGCAAAAACAAAAATGAATTTTTCTTCTAAAAAATAATAAAATGTAACACAAATGCCTGAACAAGCTTTCGCTGTTGCAGCAAACGCTTTGCAAAAACTTAGTTTGCACACAAGTATATTCAAATGCGAAAAGCATTGGAAAGTAAAAGACCTAAAAACATATAACTTTTTTAATAAAATTTTATATTTGTTATAAATTTTTTAAAATCTCACCTCCTTTGCATTAACATAAACACAAACACACTCACATAAATACCGGCAGTCACTCTAATACGCCAACAAAATTACAATATTTTTTTTTTGTTTAAGAAAATATTTAACTCGTGTTACTCTAAAAGAACAAATAAAAAGTTATTTTATTATTGTTCTTTCTTTTGCACAAATTCTTGGGTAAAATTAAAAAAATAAAAAAAAAAATAATATAATAAAATAAACTTTACCTTCTTCAATGTGCCTTACACTTGCAACAGCGCCAGAAAATTATTACGAAAAAGGAGGAAAGACGAAAAAAAATTTGAATAAATAAATTTAAAACAGGTAAAATATTGAATGTCTGATAGAAAAATATCTTCTGTTCTCCAAAGGGAAGCTTAATTTCAGAAAAGTCCACAAATTAAATATAATTTGTAGGTAATGATTTTCGTTCGCAATCTTGTCATTGCAGACGCGTTTTTTTTAGAATGTTGGACCTGCAAAATTTTCACACCAGCCATTTTAATTTCAACTTTCTGTAATCCTGTAATCCTGCTGAAGCCTTTTAAAATGTCCAGCAATTTAATTTGTTCAAAAAAAAAATTGTGTGAATAAATTTGCAATAAATTTATGTCCCAATTCATGTTAAAATTAAAAAAAAAATTTGACAGGAACTTTTCCTATATTGTGAATTTTTAAAAAAATTTTTTTATTATAAACAAAAACCAATTTTCCTGAAAAAGCTACACGAAGGAGTAGCGAAATATTGAAATAAATATAAAATATATAAAAAGACCTTAGGCTTAAAATAATTAGTGTTATTAATATAAAAAAAAGGTCAAAAAACTAGAAAAATTATTAAAAACGACAACAACGAAAAATTCAAATCACTTCTAAAAACAAAACTAATTTTCAATTTGTTGTGATGAATTATCTATGAACTTAAGGACAACCAAACTTTCATTCAATTAAAATAATATTAAAGTTTCTTACTCTTAATTCTTCGTTCAACACTCATCATTTATTGCAATTTAAAATCTCATGTTTTTGGAAAAAATTTCCATATTCTTTCTAATACGCTGTTCAGACATGGACTTTTATTGAAATTCTTGAAATAAATGACATAATTATAATGTAAATAAAGTTATTAAGCAAAAAGTACGAAATTGTTATAAATGGCAAGCAAAAATTTCAAAACAGAAAATAAAAAAAACAAAAAGGCAAAAGGGATGATCAGCGAAATTTACTTCTAAACGTTGCTTTTCTTTCAGCTGTAAATTGCTAATTGAGTAAATTTACTCATAAAATGGACTGAATTAAATATGTGTAAAGACGAAATTAAATTGCTTAAATTAACTCAATTAGGAATGCATGTCTGAACATAATATAATGCGATTTTAAAATGTAAATAATATTTTTCTTATCTTGTAAATCCTCTGATATTGATGTTGCTCTTTCTTATTATCTTTTTGTGTTTATCATAAGTTTAAGCTAAACAATTCACTATTTTAAATGCTCTCTGGCATTGAGATCCCACTACTAAACATACACATGCACAGACACTGATGTGTTTGAAGAATAAAATGCATGCACGTATGCAAATATAATCATATCGTTGGTCTCATGTAGAAAGGCCCTAACTGACATAATTGTATCTGTCCAAGAGATCGAATAAACATAATAGGAACTGTTATTATTATTATACAATTATCAAAATGTTAAACCTTTAAGTTTGAAGTTATTTTTAAATTTTCGTGATGAGGTGTATTTGTGTGAAATGAAAGGGAATCACTAAGGAAGTCAATTTCGAAAAAATGTCAATTATGTACTTTCTGCATGGCCAACAAACATTTGGAATTAATTTGAAAAGAAAAACATTTTCAATTGGAGAAGAGCTTTTAGGTTTTCTTTACAATAAATAATTAGCAGAAAATGGTCATATATAGGAATATATAGGGTGTCCCAAAACGAAGCGCAGATTGTGCATTTACAAATTGAGGCCGTCAGACTTAAATTTTTTTTCTTTGAGACAGTGCTCCGGTAATGTCGTGCAGGTATGCTCCAGTTTTTGACACAGTTACTACAGGCTTATTATAGAGAAGGAGCGGGTGGTGAGTTTAACTGATTTTTGCTAAACCCAAATTAAATGTATCTTAAGGTTACAGTACTACCGCATGGTAAAATGAAATTTTGTGTTAAAATGGTCAAATAATAAATTTCTGCACAGAAAAATACTACTTTTTTGTTTTTAATTAACACCTTTAATTAGAGTAGTATATTTTTCAATTAAAAATTGAATCACTTCAATTAAATTTTTAATAAAATAAGTAGTTTTCGTCCTACGAAATACAGTCGCAATTTAGGGCTTATGTTTATTTAAATGCTTATGTTTATTTAAATGCTTATGTGATTGTTTTATTTCATATATCCAACAGTGTTTATGCAAATAGAAATTAATATTCAATAAAATTTGAACTGAATCTAAATATATTTTTTTTCTGCTAAAAATTAGTTTGACATTTTCGAAATATTTAATTACATTTTTAGTTATTTCTATTAAAAATTTAATAGAAAATTAATTCAATTAATTCAACAATAACAATTTAATTGATACTACTAATTTTTTTACAGGTGAAAATCTAATTAATTTTTTAATTGATGTTGCACAATTTTTAACTAAAATATAGAGGCATATATTTCTGTGTATTCTATATCAACAAATAAAATCCTAAAATGCGTTGTGTGTTCGCCAAATGCGTATTATCCTCCATTTCTGTGACTCGATAAATTATATGCTTAACTGCAAAACATAGTACACTAGAGCCCCGATTTGTATGGATACTATTTGCGACGCTTTTTAAAAATATTAGTCAATCCGCTTTGCATGCTTTTTTTTCCGATTTTAAATACGCTTAAAGTTTTTAACTGAAGTCATAACTACAAGTGAAGAAGTTGTTAATTTGTGTGTAAAAATTGGGAGTATCCATTATTTTAATTATCAGAAGCAGAGTTGTGTGTCAGGAAGTAGGAATTTAGTTCTAAAGAAAAAAGAAGTCCTGCGATTGAGTCAATAAACAGCTTAAGAAAATAAAAAAAATTTGGAAATAATACAAAATGCATACAGTTTTCCTTCTTTGTTTTTATTTTTTCTTATATCTTTATTAACTTCAGAAATATTTACTCTCACTCTCGCCCGAATTTATTTGAAATAAACAATGGAAGTCCCATGGTTTGATGGTGGTGAGTTATTCGTACCACACAATTGAACCGATTCTTTTAATTATACAGGTGTGTCACAGAAAATTTCTGAAAGTATAAATGTACAAATTTTGCAAGTATGTTTTGAACGCCTAAGCCAAATTGATGTTAAATGTGGTTTTAGAAATAATTGCAGGTATTTTGAAAATAAATTAAAAATCTTACTTGAAATTCCATTTTAATCTGAAAAAATTGCCAACCATTAATAATTTGTGGTTCACTAGTTGCAGTCATAACTAGTTGAGTCATAACACAAAATTAGAAAAAGTTGCAATACTTTTTTTTCTTCTTATTTACATATTTTTTCTTGTTGATTTTGAAAACTTTAAAAAATATATAAAATTCTCTATTAAATTTTGCATATTTTTTAAGACAGAAGGCAAAAACGTTTTGATTTTCACTTTCGTACGATAATAGAATATCATATCATAGAATGACTGTTACAGACAATCGAGGCGTAACTTTTCTTCAGTTTGGCATTTCGAATTCAAACTTATCTTTAGCAATTCAATTTTAAATAAATACTCAATCCGATTCCATTTCAGAAAATATTCCAATTTTCATTTTCAACAAAGAACAAGACCGTTTTTAACAGAATGAAAACCTTTATATTGCTGATTTTATCCATTTAGGGAAACATATATTCCGCCGTAGTGCTCAATTCATTGCAAGAAATAACTTCTATATTTCAGCAAACGAAAATGTGTCTTTTGCTTCTGCTCTTGATCTTGACAGAAAATATATGAATATATATTTCTTTTAAATAAAGTTTTATGCGTTTTTACATCTCCATAAACTACACTCATATGCTTTTATTTGCTTATGTTGTTAAAGTTAAAGTATTATTCTTGCTTCTTGTATGTACAACGAAAGCACTTGACTGTTAAATGTTTGTTAAACATTCTTATAAAATGCAAACACATTTGCCAGCTTAAACACTTATTAAATGCATTTAGTTTATGAACACAATGGCAAGGAATATGCAAACACAGAATTTATAACAAATTATAAATTTTATAGAGAGTCAAGGTTAAATTTAAATTCTTGCAACAATATTCAATTATTAAAATAGGGAAATTGTCATTTGTGCTTGTGTTAAAAATGGACTTTTCCAAAAATTGCGTAACTTGACAAAAATAAATTTTAATTCAAATCGTTAAGAAATGCAGTGGTGAAAGTTTACACAAAAATTAGTACTGGCCAATAGATATAGTAGTTGTGATAGAAAAATATATTTGATAGTATTCAATCTCTTCCCGTAAATAATTATTGGGTGATATAAAACAATAGAATTTAGTTAACAGCTTCAAAAATTTTTGGAATAAAACGAATCATCATTAAAATAATAAATTGCGGCGGAAAAAACATTCAATTCTCTACTCGTATTAAATAAATATATTTTATTCTGCGCCAATAAATTCTAATCCACTTAAGGAAATCCTTTATACACAATTGCACAAACATAATTGTACAATACATACATACAAATACATTGTTATCTTGGTGTTTTTTTATTGTTGTTCTTTTTAAAATAATCATGATTATTTTGCTTTCCTCACCATATTATCACACTTTTCCTGCAACATATTTTATTATGTTCACTCCCGTTTTTCGTACTTTCCTTTTAGTTCACTTTCAGTGTCTTGAGGAGCCAGGGCGGGAGACTGACAGAGTGGGAGAGATGAGGAAAAAAGTACTTGTTACAAGCGCAATAGCCAACAAAATCTTGCAGTATTTTCACGACTTTATTTTGTTTAGTATCATCAACAATATCATCAAAACCAGCAGCAGAAACACTTCGTGGCGCCAGCAGTCATCATTAACACAATATATCTGGCCACCATCAAGAGCAACAACAACAACAACAACAACAACAACAACAACAACAACAACAACAACTGTAAGCTGCCAGCAAGTGCACTCAAATTGCAACAGTTTTTAGCCATTAGCAAACTCTTCAAAGTAATAAATATATACCGGATATAAAGCAGCAACACAAACACGTACACATACACGGGCACAGGCACAAACGCTCTCTTAAATACCCACTCCTTAAGAACACAAAAAGAAAACAAATCAAAATAATTTTTTAAGCACTTCTGCTGTTACAGTTTGCTTTTAACTGTTGCTGCTGCCAATAATGACTGCTTTTGTGTTTATTATTCGAAAGATATTTTTATTATACTTATTTTAGCAATTCTTCTGCTGTTTTTTTTCTTTCTTTGCAATTATGACTTTAATATTTTGGTTGACAATGTTGTTGCAGACATAAAATGACAATGAAAGTTATAATCGGAAATAAAAGCGGAAGATATACATAATACTGAAGAGAGTTTAGAGATGCAATAAAACAAAATTTTAAAATAAGACAAATAATAAATAAATAATTACAAAAATCTAAATTAAGGCTTCTACTTTTTTTAACCCAATAAATAAGTTATTTAAGAAAAAGGTATCTCGTGGCCTTTTAGAAAAATTGGTGCTGATGTTTAAATAATATTTTGATTTCTTTTTTTATCTAGGAGCAGTGCTAAGGACAAATTTCATAATTATGCAATGCATTGCACTGGAACTAAATAAAGAGAAGCATAGTTTAGAAGAATATACAGGTCGTGAAAGTGGTAGAAAGATAGATCTTCATTCTTACACAATTCTGCTCTTGCGTGTTATTTAAGAAGCAAAGTTGCGCCTTCTTTGATGTTAATTTTGACGCATTATTTTTTTTTAGCTAAGACGAGCCATTTTATTTATTATTTTACTTCATCAACATTTTATTGCTCAATAAGCGACGAAACACGATGCTGTAGCACAGAAAATTTGGAATAAAAGTTTTGTTTTTGATTTGAGGGGCTGGAAATCGAACCAGGGTTCTTTAGGTTGCAGAGCCAACACGGTAACTACTCGCCATTGGCACCCCCTTCAGATTACTTTAGAGATCCAATAATGGAAATTCAGAAAATGAGTACAAAATTGTTAAATCCAAAAGAAACTCATAAATTAAGTGCGGAATTCTATTCTGTATTTTTTATTCTCAAAGATTTTTTGGGAGTTTTTGTATAAAAACATGTGATATTTTTTAGGTTTTTCAAATAATGATTTGGTATAAACAACAAATGAAATGTACATATCGATTAGCTTAACCATACAACAAGTATATATCGGCACCTGAAATGCAAAAGGGCGTAACATACAAAAAACTCTAAATTGAGTTTTTAATGGATAATGGTACAACCCATCAAGGCACACGTCTTTACAAATTTTTAGCTTCTCTTTTTAAAAATACCACCTTTATTAAAGAAATTCAAAAGGACGTAACAACAAGTCATTGCTTTTCACAATTCAAAAATGTGCAAAAAATGTGCCAAAAATGTGACAAAAATGTTAAATATGGAGTACTTTTCTAAAATACTTCCCTTAATTTTTTGTGTAAAAAAATAAACTTCTCATGTTATTTGGATGATATTGCGAAAAAATTGTAATCATAACACTTTTCATTTTATTAAGTTCTTTGTCCCTCCTGTAAAATATTTAAAAGTAATGATATGTCCTTTTGCATTTTAGGTGACGATATGTATGTTTAAGAAATTAACTAAAGTCTTTTAAAGCAATACACACGTTAGCAACTCT
Organism: Dexiosoma caninum; assembly: GCA_963924685.1. Classification (NCBI taxonomy): domain Eukaryota; kingdom Metazoa; phylum Arthropoda; class Insecta; order Diptera; family Tachinidae; genus Dexiosoma; species Dexiosoma caninum. The sequence goes on along the minus strand of OZ004729.1, from coordinate 39,421,660 downwards.
TGAATCAAGCACATTTTATACTTGATTCGATCTCAGTTTTTCTTAAATCAATTTCATTTTCGGCTTATTTCAATTGAGTATTCGGTATTTCGTAAATGGCGGAAAGTAAGTACATACGAGTATTTAGCATTTGAAGAATCCGTACTTGAATTAAGTATTATGTACATGATTTGAGAGAATTTCTACTTACCGAACTTTTCGCGCGCTTGGTATTGAATTAAGCACACATGGATCGATTTTTATTTTAAGTGCGTGATTTTTCATGTTGCAGTCCCGATATTCATAAATCAGCACAAAAATTTAAAAAATTCCATCACAGTACGGGCAGCAGTTTAATGTATTTAAAGTATTTGATACCATGTTGTCATGGAGATTCTTATATTTTTCTTTGTTTTTTAATTTTATTATTTTAATTTGTTAATTAATTTCCTGACTAAAATTAGCAAATTAAATTACTCAGTACATATTTTGATGGAAAAATTTATTTCCCTTTAAGACAGTTCAAATGAATCTTTGAATGTTTTGTCAATTACCAAAGGTCTGCATACTTGTACGTTCATACGTGCCATATACATTTCAAATTACAAATAAATCGCTCATGCATCAAATTCTGCACCACATGAAGACATCTAACAAGTGACGATCCCACAATACGAATTAATTAGGCAGCGACATAATTGAAATGAGAGGCCGCCCGTTTCCTTAAATGAAATAAAAGAATTTGAATTTCGTGTTAATTATTTTTAAAACTGATTTTTATTTCATTGCGATTTTATTTATCTGCGTGTGAAGTGCGAACGGGGATTTTTTTCGGTGATTTTTTCTAGAGGTCACGGAATGCAGTACATTGCGTCGGAACTAATTCGAAAGGCATTTTGTAGAGATGTATTTATATTATAATACAATTTTTAACTAACAGAGAATCATTGTATTTTTTATTTTATTTTGCCAAGTTTCATTTCTGATAGACCGACGAAGGAGGGCGCAATCTAAAATTCTTAGTCTGACTGGGCATTGAAACATGAATCTTCTCATTGCAGAGTCAATGTGCTAACTGCGCATTTTTTATCTCATGCAATGTTATTCGGGTAGTTGCAGGAATGTTCTGTTTTCTACTTTAAGATAAATGTACTTTTCCTTTCCAGAAAAAAAATTTTTTTTTTAATTAAACCTTTAATTAAGGTAATATTATTTGACAATTAAACCTTTAATCGACTTGATTGTTGTTGAAGAAAATGGATGATAGAAATGCCTATTTTATCCTATATGCCTATATAGGTGAGACCGAAATTAGCATTTTATAACTTTTAACTATCAATTCCAGTTATTGGTTTATGGAGGGTTACATTGGATGTCATTGAAAAACCACTTGATAGTTATTTTCTCCTTCAACTCTGTTGGGTAGAATAGATGATATTAATAACTTTACAACGACCTGCCTGTTGATAAAAAGAATACTGATGACGTGTGTATAGGCATCGAAACTATGTATGTAAAGGGTGGTTAAATTTCAAGGGCCGATGTTGATTTTGAATAAAACACAAACTATTTAGGAAATTATTGTAATTTTATTTTATTATGATATATTGGTATTACTCAATTATGTATGGAACAAAATATCGGCCAAATGGGCGCCGCGACCACGGCGGCACACCTCCATCCGATGGTCCAAATTTTCGATGACCCTGATGCATAATGGAGGTTCTATGCCGTTAATGTGCCGAATTATCTCATCCTTTAGCTCTTGAATTGTTGCTGGCTTATCGACGTACACCTTTTCTTTCAAATAACCCCAAAGAAAAAAGTCCAACGGTGTCAAATCACATGATCTTGGCGGCCAATTGACATCGCCATTACGTGAGATAACACGGCCATTGAATTTGTTGCGCAAAAGAGCCATTGTTTCGTTAGCTGTGTGGCAAGTGGCACCGTCCTGCTGAAACCACATATCGTCCACATCCATATCTTCCAATTCGGGCCATAAAAAGTTCGTTATCATCTCACGATAGCGAACACCATTCACAGTAACTGCCTGACCGGCCTCATTTTGGAAAAAATACGGCCCGATGATGCCGCCAGCCCATAAACCGCACCAAACAGTCACTCTTTGTGGGTGCATTGGTTTTTCGACAATCACTCTTGGATTCTCATTCGCCCAAATGCGGCAATTCTGTTTATTGACGAATCCACTGAGGTGAAAATGTGCCTCATCACTGAAGATGATTGTCTTCGAAAATTGATCATCCACTGTTGCCGTGGTCGCGGCGCCCATTTGGCCGATATTTTGTTCCATACATAATTGAGTAATACCAATATATCATAATAAAATAAAATTACAATAATTTCCTAAATAGTTTGTGTTTTATTCAAAATCAACATCGGCCCTTGAAATTTAACCACCCTTTATGTACGTATTCTACTCAACTGGTGTTGGAGATTAATTGTTCTTTTTTCATTAATTCTAAAATCTAAAGTAATTTTCTTATTATTGTGATAAAATAAATATGAACTTTAACGCAACCGAATTTTCATTCGTTTTTAATTGTAATTAAAAATTTAATTGAAAATTAATTCCATTAAATCGACAATAGTAATTTAATTGATGCTTGTAATTTGTTTCCAGAAGAAAATCTATTTAATTTTTTAAGTGATACTACATAATTTTTAATTACAATTTTCATATATTTTCTTTCTGTGGACGCTACTAAATGTTACTCTTACACTATTTCCTTACTAAGTTCTCGATGGTGTACGCTAAACTTCAGTCGGTGTATGACCCATATGTTCGTTTCGGTTTTAACCTTTGACACACTCTCTACAGAGCTTTCTATATTTATTGCTTATAAAATTATGATTCGCTACACCCCACTACAGCCATATAAATTATTTACAAACAACATAAAGAGTGGCGGGACGAAGAGTATTTTTTTTTTTTTTGGTGAACTTATTATTGCCAAAGGAAGCGTAAATTATTTAAATTAATTTATTTCCACATTAATGACTGCCACGTTATTATAATAATAATATAAAGTTTTGCTCTCAAACTCGAAATTAATATTGTGTATTAGTGTCAACTAAATTCGAAAAGGGCCTAAATATAATTAAAATGAATTTCTCTTGTCACAAAATATTTAGTTTAAAAAAAATGCGAGTTTAAAATGTCCTTTTTTGCAATAATATTATATATATAGCGATGGAGGAAAACATAAACAGAAAATAAGTTTTTTACACCATTTTTATTTGAAAAAATACTGCGTCATTGGTCTGGGTCTCATATTTTTACGACGATAAGAAAGGTAACTTACAATACAATTGCCTTCTGTGCTTTAAGGCTACCAAAAAATAGTATTTTGTATGCATATCTGACTTACGCCATTCTTTCGTCATCAAAGCTTTCAAACAGAGATTTACGTCTTTTTTTGCTGGACTTATTTCATAACATGATATTTAAAAGGTAAATTATATTTTAACAGATCTTACTAGGATTTTATGAATGAAGACGATATCGCAGATCGTTTTTTTTTTACTAAATAAAGCACACGCGTCCAAAGAATGAAAGAAATATTCAGTTGCCATAGAAAATTTCTTATGGTTACAGCATTTTACAGGTCTGTGGAGAAAAACTCGTTTACCGTGAAAGAAGAAAAATACGTTTTTATAGTTTTTGAACAAAGAATTTTTTTCTAATTTCAGAAAAGTTCTTTGGGTTTTGTGAACATTTCATGTTCTGGGGCTTACAGCATTTACGTTTTCCTCTATCTATTTCTATATCAATTCGTATTTTTTAATTTGAACCAGAGCAATTTTCTGATTGCAAATCTGACGTCAACTTTATGCAGGCAGAAACTCGAAATGCCCACGTAGCAGAGAGTAATTTTTTTTTGGGGTAACTGCACGAATTAACACACATAAAATCACAAACGAAGTGACTTTAAAAACGTATAATTTTTAATAGGTTTTTAATTTTTCAAACATTAAAAAAGAAGGGAAGAAAAGTATACTAGACCACTGTAGGTTTAGCTCAAGCATGATTAAATATGAATTTCATTTATAATTTTATCCAATGTTAATTGTTGGTAGAATTCAAATTCTACTTTTCTGTAACCCTTTGCTTGACCTAAGTCTTTCCGCTGAATAAAATTAAATTAAAATTTTCTGAAAATAAAATTCCTGTAATTTAACATACACAAATTTTGCCACAGAGCAATTAAAATTCAAATCAAAAGTTACATTAATTTCTTGCATGAGTAATGAAAGCTTGGATTTTGGCGGTCAACTGAGAACAAATGCAAACGTAATTCGAAAAATAAGTTGGAAAAATCTTTACAGACAAATAAATTTGCTGAATTTAAAATTTTATTTCATTTTATTTTAACAAAATTATTTTTTTTTAGTGCCGTTATGTGTTTGCGTTGCGCGGCAATAAACAGGCTTTTGCAGGAAAGTGTTCTTGAAGAATATTCAAAGTGGCAATAATTTTTATGAAGGTTTTTTTAATCGACGGCAATAATTTTAAATTTTTTCTTTTCTCGTATCAAAAATATAGAAAAATAGTTCCATTTTTGATTTTTTTTTGTAGAATGTGAAGAAAATAGTGTTACGAATTTTGCTTTTTGAAATTTCTCACACCATTGATTTCGCCACCCTCTTATTTTGCTTTAAATTTAAATATTTTTGACAATTTATTACGAAATTGAGTGCGTTCTTGCATCAATTTGTATTTCAAATATTTTGGAAGGGAAACAGAGAATTAAAGCTAAACATGGCCCGCATTACCCAACACTTTATTTATTTTCATTGTCTAAATGCCGCTGAAACAAAAAGAAAAAAGAAAACGGAAAAAAGTGCTAGAAATAATGGAAAATTACCATTAAACTCTGGACAGATACATTTTCTCTTTTCTGTGGAAAAACTTGCTTTTCGGTAAATGATCATTATAAAAGCATTTGCAGAAACAATTGTCAATAGGAGTTGCAATCGTAAAACAACCGAAAGTCAAGCAAAAGCAACCAATAAAAAGTAATTTTTTTCCGGCACTACATGAAATATCATACATTTTGATCAATATTCTCTTCTCATATTAGAAGAAAAAAAATTAATTATGAAACAAATTTCATGATAAATTCAAACGTAGAAATCATTACGTTTTTCTTTCGAATGATTTCCACTCGCAAAATAGGTTGATTCTTTTTTGACTTCATTGAAGTTTGGGTAGTTCTTTTAAATTTTCTTTTATCTGGGGATTACTTTACAATCAGAATTATAATCAAAAGTGTGTGCTATTCAACAGAAATGGTAAAATGGCAAAACATCAAACCAGTGGGTGTTACAATGAAATTTCTTTAAAAAAGAACATAGGAAAAGGAAGCAAAGCAATTGTAATTTGAAGGTAATAACAGCAAAAAGAAATTATGCAAAAGTTCTTTTTGTTCACATTTATTGCTACACTACGTTGAGCAGTTGGCTGAGGAAGACAAAAAAAAAAGAAGAAAATAAAAACAATTTGTAGTCACAGACATGAAAATACAAAATTAAATTTTTTCCTTTTTTCTGAATTAGAAAAAAAACAGAAAATTTTTTGTGCAAATGAATTTTATTTTGGTCTCCCTTTTTTTTACGAATTTTTTTACTCTTTCTTAATGGCTTTGGCAGCAATGTTGCTGGTAGTGCATGGAAAGAAAGTGCTTTTATGGTCTGCAATGATGGTTTGTTGTTAGTAAAGCAAATTGAAAATAAATTCATATTTTTTTATACACTTTTTTAATCTTCGCATGAATCCTTTTTGTGTTTATTTTGCTTTCTTTGAACAGCATTTCGCTTGCACAACTTTTGTAATCACATTTAACTTGAAATAAAATTGGAAGCTAAACGCTTGACATTTACCATAACAAAAGGTGTTGAAATTTAGAAGATCTATAAAAAAGTTTTAAAATTTTCAAATTAAAATTTCCGTTTGCTTGGGAATAAGAAGACTCTACAGACGTTTAAATGAGAATGGCAGGGGATTTATTTGAGTTTTGAAATGCTTTTCGTTGTGGAAATGATTAGAATACCTTTTGCAGAGTTACAATTGATATAAACCAGACGCGATTACAAATTAGTTTGAGTACATTTTTACCTTAGTGGCGCGTGCATTCAAGGGCGTGACTGCATAGAAGTTGGCTTCGAAGACATTACTTACAAATATCTTGTGATTTAAGAGACGATGATTTTAATAATGATTTTATTTATACTGTAGTTAATTTTACAGTAAATAATATTTGTTTCTCTTCAGGTTCAATAAAATTTTATAACTTTCTTTTAATTCTTTTATTTTAATGCATTTGAAATTTTTAACTTCCTTTGCGAAAATGAGTGTGTGCTTGTGTAACTCTGCGTTTGTTAAACGCACATGCATATTTAATATTCAAAAAGTATTAATTTCAATTAAATTTTTAAACTACGAACAGCAGAACAACAATAAAAAAATTGAGTATATTCAGGCCCAAGTTTTGGCCTGCTGACAAAAAAAAAGTTATTATTTTTGCACAATTGAATAAAACAAATAATGAATTTTCAAAGAGTAGTAAAAAAGCTAAAATAAATACATAAATTTATTTATGTGAATTTTTAAGCCTCCGTGCGAATCATCCACACAAATCCACATACACACACACACATACACATATTAAATTGAGTAATATTCGTTTGCAATAACAAACACTTTTATAGGCACACAATAACTGCTCGGTATATATTTGGCAATTAAATTGGAATTTTTTGCTTGAATAAATATACATATAAAAATTATAAAACAAATACAAAAAACAACAGCAACAACAAAAGCAAAGTATACGTATATACAACAAGAGAACATTGTAATAAAAATTGAGAAATAAAAAGCACTACAATTGCATGGCTAAAAACTATGACTTCAATGTGTGTGTTTGAATTTGTGAATTTTAATGTATGTGTGTGTGTTTTTTTCATACTTAAATAGAATTACAAAAGGTTTATGGTTTTTGTTTTTGTAAAATTGCTCACTTGTAGACACTCATATGGCCTCTTTTGCTTAGTTGCTCTTGTACGAGTATAAAAAAATATGAAAGTATGAAGAGCATTGAATAGTATTTCGCATTGAGTGTTGAAATCGTAAAATGGTTACAGACCATAAAATTGACAGATGGTAAAATTTAATGGCATATGAAGTGTCAATTGTCGGTGTAACCATATTTTTTTTCCTTTTTTTGTTGTTGATATTTAATATTTTTGTAAAAGAGAAAGTTGATTCGCCATGCTTCCAAACAAAATGCACTTTTCTGCAGCCTGCTGTTTAACATGTAAATAAATATATATGTTTAATTAAGGTATGTATTAGTGAGAATTGTGTGCGCGGGAATGCAATAAGTTTCTGAGTGTTGCCAAGGAAAATTTTGTGTGGTCACAATCCTCTTTCCAAGAATTTGCAAATAGAAGGAGAATGTCTTTTAATTTATTTTGAAATTACTGCTGAGCATTCATAAAACCTTTTTGGATTTTTAGAAGAACGTATATTGGTGGATTTTTATATGTAACTATTAAACCATTTATAAATATAAACAAAATTTGATAAATGCGGCAGTTAAATTTCAAAGCCTAAAACCGATACGCGTCAGATAAAAATTGAGTTTTAACATTTATTTGTATTTACCGACTTGAAGGAAGTATTTGTGACTATCCCTGTGATACGTTCAGGTACTTCAAAATATTCTTCAATTTTTTGCACCATAGAACGTCGAAAGACGTTACGGTTCTCATGGTCAGGCAAGAATTCGCTGCGCTGAAGTGCTAGTAAAAATACAATATATATTTTTTCTCTTCAAGATCTGATCATTATTTTATATATAAAGTAATAATATTTTTAAATTCTGACTTGTAAGTAAGTAACAGGGGACATTTATGAACCCATTTAAAACATAAACTTAACAATAGAAGCGTTTCGTCAATTTCATTCCACTTGGAAATGATTTTAAAGCCGAAATGGGAAATATTTCCGCAAAATTCTTCGATATTTGATTCCTAAAGAAAATGTATTTCTTAAAAAAAAATTAAATAAAATATGCAAAGAAGCAAACATTAATTAATTTTGTAGAATAACATCACTTTCATACTAATTTTCTGAATGTTGTTCTGAATAAATTCCTGAAAAGTCGAAAATATACAGTTATTGTTATTTCAGAAGTAGTTTCTAAGGAATGACTTCCAAAATTTTTCACTGGGTATCGTCAACTGTTGCCGATACTACACGTAAGATTTGTAAGGTGATTGGCAGGAAATGAAATTTTTATTATAACATTTTACTACTACTACAAATTCTCTTTGAAAAATGTTGCTGTAAATCGACAGATTATATTTTACATATTTTCGGTTTTTACGAAAATTTGATTTTCTGTGGAATTCGTGATATACAATAACTCATCCATTGATATTGAATATGAAGATATAGTGTCTATGCCAATTTGCATCACAGCAATCCTCCTCTGTCGGTATTTGAGTAATGAAAACGTCGCCTAAGTAAAATAATAAACAAAATGGACATCTTTATAATAATAAGTCCTTTAGACACTCAAAATATGTTTTAAAAATAAATAAAACCCCCAAATGATTGTAGAAAGAGAGGAACGACGACAATACAAAATTTGAAACAATTTTTATGTTGGAGGAAAATTATTGTTCTTTGAAATTCAGCAATACTTCCTGCTGACACTTTTATTTACTTTATGATTGTTCCTACTCATTTTAATAATTCTTAAACAGTACAGCTTTATTTTGAAAAAATAGTTTTACTTGAAGTCATTGTTGTAAAACTTTCTTTTATATTTACGAGTACAATTTTATTCACTTCGTTACGCTGGATTCTAAAGTTTTGGAATTCTTATTGTTGGCATTGTCACCCTTGCAACAATACAAGGAATTTGCCAGCAGGAGAAAAAGGTCTTTCAAGCTGAAATCTTAAAGTTTCTTGTGGCCACTTGGAAATATTTTTATGAACACATAAAAGTTCAAACGCAAATGATTATAAAAGAATTTATACCTTCACAAGCGAAAAGTAGGAAATAAAATATGTTGAGTTGAGTGTTCAATTTTAATTTATAGAGTCCTTTAATGTGATTGAAAATTTTAGTGCAGAAATTTGTTAAACGAAAACGAAATTAAATATATCGATCAATTTGAAAAAAAGCCACAAGAAATGAACTCAACAATGTTTGAGGTGTTGTTGATTGGTTCTCTGCTGTACCAATGGTTTCTAAAGGTTAACATTCAAGTTCATTCCGACATTAATTTCCGACATTAATTGCAACAGCGAAATGGCGCTGACCTTAAAATCAACTTGAAGTAATTTGTTTGTGACCGCATATGAGTGCCACAGCAAGATTTTAATTTTTAATTAATAATATGACCTGCAATCTGTATGTAGCATTTCTTTGTTTTGTTTTTTCTTTGCTGCCACTGAAACAATTGCCATATATTTTTCCTTTCAGGTTTTCAGTTTTCCCTTCACTTTTGCCTTCTCCTTGTTTTTATTTTTTTTTTGGTCTGACTTTTTGCCAAAGTTTTTTGGGTTCTGTTGCAATTTTTATATCAGGTCATTTACAATTTTCCTTATCTGTTTGTTTGTGTGTTTGTTCTTCTTGTTGAAATGTGATTTATTTTGTTGTTTTTGCTGTTGCTGTTGTTCTTAATAGCAATTCCATTGTGTAACTTTGTTTACATGTATGAGGCCATTAAAAATTCATTAACAAATTTTGTTGATATTCATACACTAACATACACACACTCACGCACACATATGTACATTAGATTATTTTTTTGTTAATGAAAAATCTGTAATGAAATAAAAATTGAGCAGGTGAGTCTGACATTGTACGGCAGCATGTTTTCCAAAGCGTACTCGCACGCTTCCTTCGAGTATTAACACGACTAAATTAAAAGTTTTAATTATTAAATTTGAACTTCACAATTTAAACATTTATAATTTTAATAATTAAGTAAAAGATTTCTTTTTATAACGATACCATTGTTCAAGTGGTGTTTTTCATACGTAGTCTCTTTAAATGAACAGGTAGTGAACTGAATTTTCAAACTGCAAGCATGAAGTCTAATGCATTCAATTAGAAATATATTCGAATACAATGGCTTTGGTTGCCACCAGTTTATATTGTGCTTGCAATATTTAACAATTGAGTATTTGCCTTCGTTGGTTTATATTCACCTGTTTAAATTTATATCGTAAAATGTTAAATTTAAAGTGAAAATATTCACACATATTCAATTCGAATTGTAGCTTCGACAATAAGTTCTTCCACTGAAAGTCTGTTACCGTGGTCAAGCCGTGCTAAATGAGAAGAATTTAACATCGCGATGTGCAGCGTGCAGCGCAACGTTTTTGTTGTACGCTCGGTTAAGCTCACAATTGTCAGGTTCAATAATAAAATTCCGTTCTGTGAGAAAACGCCTCAACTGCTTGTCACAGCGAAACAAGTTGTGATTGGCCAGTGGAAGCTACATTCACACCAGTGTTGTCATTTTGTAGTAAATTTTATTATTTATGTACTTCGATTTGTCATTTTGGTGTAGTTACGGGACGAGACAGGTAGGAATATGGAACGTAATTCAGCCCTCAGCATCCATCCCAACTTAAATATAATAATTTTGTTCCAAACATTTATATTAACGGGTTAAAAATAATTCAAAATATAATTTAATATATAAAAAATAATTCGCAAAAATATATAATTATTTTCCATTCCCAATGGAAAAGTGATTTGAATTAAAAAATTATTTTATTTAAAAAAATATTTCAATTCAAAATTAATCGCACATACTTTACTTTAGTTTCAAGCGTTATTATACCACAAATGCATGAGTAAAATTGTTTACCAGCAGCTGCATTGTATTGTTTAATTGTGTGCTAGAACAGGAATTTAATTTATTTTTTTTTTTATGAGTAAATAATATAAATGTAATATCATGCATAAGCATTTCAAATTGCGCACAAACTCATTCTCACAGCTTAAAAGTTTTAAATTCTGGATGTATTGTTGCATAATGGCAGGTTGGCTGCTGCAACAAATAATGTTGCAGGTGTAAAACTTTTACCAGTTACAACATGATAATCGCTAAAAAGTTACTTTTGTTTTGAAATATTCATACAAAAGATATCAGTTTTATTTTAAAACTTTACTTTGTGTGCTTAAAATGCGAACGAACAAACAAACAAATAAACAAACGAACAAACCAAACAACAATAAACTATCTTCTATCTATTAACTTTTGAATGTTTCTGGTAGTTGCAACACACATGCAAACAAACTTGCATGTATAAATGTATTTGATATGTATTTAAATATTTGAAATTATGATATTTATTTAAACGCAATTTTATTTGCGCATTAGTGAAAAATACAGAAAACATTATCACAAAATATTTTTCTACAAACATATTTACACAATTAAATATTTAATTTTATCTGTTATTTCCTAATCACACAAACACAAAGTTTTCCATTTCCCTTCAGAAGCAAAATGCAATTGGGATGTATCCCGCTAAAAATGTTTGTAATATTCTGTGGCCTTTTAATCCTGAATTGCAATTATAATATTTTGTAGATTCCATTATTTGTGCCATATTTCAAGCCTATGCAAAATCAATCCTTTTCGTATTTAAATATGAAATGTAAAATATACGTTCACACACACACACACACACACACACCCAAACACACACACACACACACACACACACACACACACACACACACACGTTTTATTGAATAAAAATGCTTTAATATTTTATTTACAATTGGTTTTTAGTTGAAAATTAAAAACTTGAAGTTATTATTCATTTATTTGCTGAAATTGGCAAACTAAGTTTAAAATTATTTAGCAAATAAACAGCCCTTTAGCTGTAGGAGAAATGGCAGGAGGTGAAGCTTCACTATCTTGTTTTTTTTTTAATGTAAAATTTTTTTTTACATGGACTATTCTAAATTACCCACAAAGTTTGAAAGCTCTATAATTTGAACAATCAAAATCAATACACTTAAGCGAAAAAATATCTAAAATATTATAATTTTGTATTCATTAGTTCCGGGAATCCCATTTTTAGGCATTTTTTTCATAATTATATACTCTAAAAAATAGATAAACTTAGAAATAAAGCTACCTAATTTGAAGAATAATAACCAATATGTATTTGTGACTATCACTTTCAGTTAGTGTTTTAGTACAACATTTTGGCAGAGAAAAAGCAACAGAAAAGAATAACTGCTTTTAACATGTACCTCTATGTTTGTCAATATATATATGTCAATAATTGCTAATTATTATATAATTTTGTGTGATTTAATGTATAAATAAAAATTTAATAAGAGGCAAATTCATAAATATGGATTCTTATTAAAAATACAATACAATTTTCTCCTTCTATTTTTAGTATTCGGAAAGTTGAACAATTCGCAAAAGTGAACAATGCTGGTTTTAATTAGTTCCCGTTAACGCAGTGCACTGTATGGCGATAATTGTAAAATACACCACGTTCGTGGGTGGTGAGTAACTAATGCAAAAAATGTTGCATTCTTTTTCTTAGTATTTGCTGATGAATAATTCAATGGTGCGTATGAGCAATGAAAATAATTGGCTTCACGTCAACTTTTATACACAGGTAAGTTTTTTTTTGTAAAATTAATTCTAAAAAATCCTTTTAATATAGAAAATTGTTAAATTAAATATTTTTCGTATGTTAAAATTATAGTTCTCATCAGTTGCAGAAATTTGGTAGCGTGTACCACTCCTTTTTAAATAGATGTTTTTTTACTATTAATAAAGCTGGTTATTATTATTGCACGTTGCTGGGTCTGTATTCTATTTAATTATTGTTTGTTAACAAATTAGCATCATTTTAACAAATAATTGGATTTATTATTTTGCACAATTTATATTTGATTAACGCAATTGAATTTAAGTGCATACCAGTGTTCATATGCAACATTTGTAAATACAATGTTACAAAATAGGCAAAACAATAGAATTAACTCAAATCCATGCGTGATTTTGTTTGCATATGTTTACTGATTTATAGTGTTTTAATATGATTTAATGCCACACAATGATGTTAAATGTTTATTTTTACATTTGCTTTGGTCAGTTATTTAATATCTCTAAATTATAAGATTGGCACATGAAATCAAAAATTGACACTTGTTTTTGGTGTTGGTTATAAATTTATGAAATAAGGAAATATGTGTGAAAATATGTATGAAGTCAGAGTAGAGTAGAGTAGAATAGAACAATATTTTATCTCTTTTTACTTTCTACTACTTTCGCGGAATAAAAAAGGTGCGCAGAGTGCGAATGGTTGACTTTGCAACCGGAAAGACCCAGGTTCAATTCGCGGCCCGTTTTTCTGTGCTAAAGCTCCCTTCTACTTCGGTTTTTGAGCAATAAATCGTTGGCAAAGTAATATAATAAATAAAATGGCTCCATTTAGCTTAACAATAATGCATGAAAATTAACATCACGGAACACGAAACTTTGATTTATAATTAACACGCAACTGCAGAGTTGTGCAAGAATTAAGCTCGAATTGCCTACCATTTTCACTATCCCGCTCTCTATCTAGGTCAATGCATTGCATATGTAGGGAATTTTCAATAAGCACTGGTCCAGCAAAAAAAAATTATAAAAGAGTATATGATTGCATTAGTTGTTGAGGAAAACTGTAAAGAATGTTGGATACGAATAGGGCCAAGATGATTTTAAATAATTATGTCAGTGTTCTTTTCATCTCGAAAGAATTATCTGATAACAAAACTTAAACCAATTTCTGTCTGTCCCTCTTGCCTGATAATGTACAGTCAATATGTGGCCATAAACCGAAAGTGTGCTAGGACCATTAAAATTGATGCAGATGTCGCTGTTGATAAAGTAAGAATTCTCACACACTTTGACAATAGCACTGTCCACCTACAATTTTTTGTAACTCACTCCTCCCCACTAATTTTTATTTTTTTTCAAAATGTTTAAATTTATTCTTTCATGGAACTTTCCCCACGTTTTATTTAGGGCTCTACTATTAGGAGTTTTTGGAATCGCAATTTTGAATGTCTTTGGAATTCTCACTTTCGAAGCTCCAATGATTCTAGAATAAAGAAATTATTTGCGGCGACAAAAAATTTCTGTATGACATGAAGAAAAACACGAAATTTGACACACAATACCAACATTTAGTAAAATATTTTCATATTTTTTTCAATACACATCTCCAGTATTGCAATCCAGTAATGGTAACATTTTAATTGTAATTAATTTTTTGGAAAAAAAAACATACTTTTTCCTAAGTGGATTTTTTTTACTATTCCAAAAGTGTGAAAACTTAGTTTAAAAAATGTAAACACTCACAGCTCGTTGAAATTTTCATTATTTATGTCTTGTGTTAGGAATTGAATCGTGGATTCTTTTTTTTTTTTTTTCTCAAAAAGTGAAAATTTAAAATTTTTCCCGCTAAAATAGAAATTGGACACATAGTGCAGTGGTTATTTTATGCTGTGCTTTCAAAATAAATTTCTATATTTATATATTTGCATAAGGTAGAAAAAGCAAATAAGATGTAAGAAAAGAAAATTCACAAAAAAATCACAAATAGAAAAGTTCGTGTAGCAACAATAGCCGTCAAAAATAATTGCTTTGCTTGTCACTCACTCATGTGTCAATAACAAAATGTTTCATTATTTTTTTTTTGGCATATTATAATGTTGAAGTACATTTTTATTCATTGTAGTAGAGTTTGCTATTCATAGTTGAAAAACAAATTTTAACCAGGACTTTAAAAGAAAGATTCAGATTAATCATTATAAATTGTGATTTTCCTACTACTACTTGCTCAGTGAAATAAATTACAAATTAAAAGTTCATCAATTAAGAGTTTTGAAGCGCATTTACTTTATGAAATCAATTTTTTATTTGCATTTAATTTGTCAATAAATTTTCGTGATTTGTAACACTTTCGTTTGCACTGACTAGTATTCACTCCTTTAATTCGTGCAACTGGTTTTGGTGAATTGGCATCAGTGTTTGTTTTATAAACAGCATATTGTCTGGAAAGATACCGGCAAATCAGTATTATTAACTCAGAATGTGACTGTTATGTCGTGTAGCCATTAATTTTAAATCCTTTCATTATATAATCCTGAATTTTGCAACTACCTCGCCCAAGAAAAATAAAAATATTACCAAGCAGTGGATAATTCATGAAGAATATCATTATCAATAAGAGCTCTTCAAAATAAAGAAAATTTAGTCTACAATTAGTTAAAGTAAAGCGATCTCTTTGAAGCATTTTTTGCTCATCGAATCGCAGGCAGACAGATGCACAAACTTAAGGACGACAATTTTAGCAACACAACTGTTGCATATACATAGTTTTAACTCATTTCAATGTTTCTTTTCTAATTTGTCTTCAATACGTTACGCTTTATGTCTAAATAAATGTCATTATTAAACCTCTGTGGAAAGGAATATGAGGATCGACTTTGTGGAGGAACAGTGTCTTAGTGGGGTATGGAAATGATTTCAATACAAAATAATATTAAACAAGTGAAACAGCATAAAGTATCCTCTTGCTTTTATTTCTATTTGTTTATATACGTGCTTTTGTGTTTAGTACATTTATTTCATCACAACAAGTACTGCTACTTGAACATAATTTTAATTTGTTTCGTAGAAACGAAAAAGATTTTTAAACAACTTCTATCTGCTTGTGAAGGATATGTAACTATAAAGAAATTTGCTGTGGCTAAACTCGTCTAGACTCCACTGTTAGTTGGAAAAATTTTACTTTAATTTAAAAAGAATTCAGAATTGTTTGAACTATTCACAGAATAAAAAAAAATATTTAAAGCAGGGAGTTGAATTCATTTCAGTTGTGCACTTAATTTAATTAATAAATTGAAATACTTAAGAAAATTGTTGAAATAAGTATTCCAAGCTAAAATAAAGGGGAGCAAAGAATTTTTTATAAAATATTAAATATTATACCGCAATATCTGTTAGAATTTGGAAAGATTTCCCAACACCCAATGCGAATATTTTTGAGGAGCTTAAGAACTCATTCCACATATATTTTACTTTACAAATTCCAACAATAATAATAAATAAAATATTGTCCAACTCACCGCTTAACCGCTGAATCCACAAACTGTAGTTAAATATTTATTTTGCTACTTTAAGCGTATTTATTTCCACAGTTAATATTCGCAAAAATATCTTTTTCAACCAGAAAAAGGTATTGTTGATTCAGTTGCAAAAATTCATTAGGCAAATTAAACAGCTCTTTGCATGGTTTTCAGTATGAAAAAAAAAGGGAAAAACGTTCTTAACACGAGGGTTCATGGTGTTTATAAATATTTACTGTTGGGGTAAAGTTTGCCAGATTTTTCCATAACAATACAAAATTCATTGAATCCATATCGTCGGTTGCTTGTAAAATCGATTTTTCTTTAAACAAAAAGGGGTCACACGATTTAAAATTTTTTTGATTTTATTTGCTTAACCCGATGGAGGGGAAAATTGGCAAATAAGTTTAAACGAATATTAACTGTCAATTAGTGTTGCAAAAAAAGATTTGTTTTATAAAAACATAACGTATGGGGACGTATGATTCCTTTTTAATGAATATTAATTATACGTTGCTATGGCGAACCCCACAATGATGTTGAAAACACGTATGTATGCTGAACTCCTTACGGCAATTTATTTGCAAACAATGTTTAGCCAAATTGATGTTAAATGTGGTTTTGCAAAAATATTTTTTTTCTTTTTCACTGCCATTTGCATAAAAATATTTTTACGAAAGTTAAAATTTACAGATTTTTGAAATCGTACAGTTTTTCTTTTGATTCTTGAGGTTTCATATGTTTTCTTAAATACAAAAAAAAAATTAAAACATGGTTTTTTATTACTAAATATGACATCTCTTTTAAGTAGCTACTTTGTAAATAACTGAAAAGTAAACAAAATGGATAAAAATATAGAAATAATTGCGGGCATTTTGAAAATAAATCGAAAATCTTACTTGAAGCTGAAAAAATTGTCAAACAAAAATACTTTGTGGTTCGATATTTGCAGTTGTGATAAAAAATAGGAAAAAGTTGCAATGCTTTTTTTTCTTTTTATTTACACATTTTTTCTTGTCGATTTTGAAAACTTTAAAAAATATATAAAATACGCTATTAAAGATTTGAAATATTTCTTCAATATTTCTTTTCTGTAAGTGCTCTCAAATTAAAAACTCCTCTTCACTATATTGAAACGAATTTCAAACGAAAAATGTTTACGTTTTACGTTTTCTGGAGACGGCAAAAATGTTTTAATTTTTACTTTCGCACGAGTTTGGTTTCTGTGGTCCAACTATATGTGTCTATTTTTTAATTTATTCAACGTGAGTCAAAATCAATTTTTTGCGTTTAATTTGAAAATAGCTAAATTAATGGGGAATAGCTTTCGTGAGTTAAGAAATCGCTTAAAATAAATATACGGCAATATTTTACGTTCTTATTTGCAAATAAGGCATGCGTATAAATCTAGTATATGATTGTTATGTGGCCTAAGATTTTATGCAACTTTTTATATGACCATATAGAATTTATAGCTTTTTTTCAGGAATTTCGTTAAAGGTCTATTGAGGATTTAGCTACCAAATGAAATGTACCTCTAGACCAGCTAACCCTTATTACAAACATAGATAAAAAATAGTAATTAATCTTTTAAATTGTTTAGAAAATAGATTTTTTTGTTTATTTTAATATTGTTTCTTGCTGACTCGCTTAAATCTAAAATTCTAAGAAATAAATTAAAATTAATTAAGGAGGCGATTGCCTTTGCTCTACTTTCAGAAAAAATTTCAATATTTTACTGAATGGATTTAAGATTGCAATAAAGAAAACAAACAATTAAAAACTATTAACAACATAAATAGTTCTCTGCACGCTTTGATGTTGATGAGACAAATATTTCAATGACACACACATTTTAGGGAGTGCGTTTCGAATACGAAACATTGTGATTTCTCAAGTATGAATTATCACGTGATGCTCCTGAAAAAAACAAAATATTGTATAGAAATAAGTAAAACGAGTTAGACCATACTACTTTTGCAACTGTCAGACAAGATGGCAGCCTAATAAACGCCGGATTTATTCATGATTTTCACAGCTGAAGCATTCGCCGTCCTCACTGCAGTACAATATGCGACAAAGCAGACTTCGAGGTATGTAATCTGTTGCGATAGTTTCTCATCTATGCTTGTCATCAACAACTCACATTGCGAATCGCTAATAATTAATCAAATTAGACATATCTGTAATGAAAGTTATATGTATTTAATGTTGGCATTATAGGTAACGAATACACATCCTCAGCTGCTGAAGAAGCGAAGCGATGACCCTTGAAAAATATTTGACATGGGAAGCTATTGATATTCTTAATCTCATTGATATCTCCCTCACGATTACCGGCTGGCTCTATTAAAATCTGATTGCTACCGCTTTAGATATTTAAGAACCTTCCATTAATACCGTCCGTCCCATTATCTCATCTCATAATTTTAAAGCATAAGACATGTCCAACTATTGTGAAGCGCGGCAATTCAGAGAATTTTTTAAAAGTCTTGAAAAACTGTTCCTGATTTATATAATTGCCTTTATTTTTGTTAAAAAAATTAATGATTAGCTCTGAAATATACTCCTACCTTAAAGAAATATATCACTTCTATTGTCGTTATTGAATTATGAAAATTTTCGTCTACAGACGCGTTTGAAATTTTAACAGGTTTTTACTTTTGGAACACGTTTTATAAATTTGTGTCCAATAAATTTTTATTCGTTATTTCTGTTATTGCTGTTGTAAAAAAGAAATTATGAACGTGACTGTATTCGAAATATTCTCATCTCAATACGTGCAATGCTTAAGGTTGACGGACTGGCTTTTGGTGCGAGTTATTTTTTTTTAAAAAGAAAAATAAAAAGCAAATGCCTTTAACGTTATTTATGGTGGCATTGAATACCTGGCAATATTTCAATACAATTGTGTTCTGTTCATGAGCTTTAAATAAATTTATAACCCTTTTTGCGTAATAAATGTTTGTTTTCTGCAGCTCTTTTGATTAGCTTTCTCATATATTTTATATTTTTTATTATTGACATCTTGTTATGCATTTTTAATGATCAACCATTATGATAAACGTTTGGAGTACATAGAGAAATGCGTTGATAAAAATATACACAACAGAAACCCTTAAAAGAGGGCATGAAATTCCTTTGAGCAGATTTTTACGCGCGTGTATGCTTTTTGTTTTTATTTTTATTTTCAAAAGCTAAAAATGGTGTAAAAAATGCAAGTTTATGCTATCGTAAAAATAAGAAAAGATATTAAAAATGTTCCTCTAAGTGCCGTAATAAAGAATACTTTGGTTCTTCCAAATAAGTTGTAAAATATTTACAAGAGTTTAATAATTCGCTTATTAAAGCATTGCTGCAAAGCAAGCGTACAATTAGAAAAAACGAAACTCAAGTGTTTAACAGATTAGAGCACAATTTGGTTTATTTATGTACTTGAAACAAGCCAAGTCAAAGAAAGTTTTAATTTGTGGAAATCATAGCTCTGTTTGATAGTTATTTCAGTTTGTCAGTGGCATGTCTTGTTTTTGTGTGGAGTTACATACTGCATGCACGACTAAATAGACACCATTTCCAGTATGGATTTTTCACTTCATTTCTTGCTGGTAGAAAAGGAAATATTTAGAAGAGATGAAGCAGTGAAGGTAAAGTTAAAAAATGTTATGCATAAAATTAAGACTCACATCTTGCAGCGTATGGGGGATGAGCAATTACAACTGGAACCGTCATACGCCACTAAGCAGCTTTTTGAGTGCAATTGCTGCTTGGGAAAGTTTCGTACAAGTTTATTACGTTAAACTATATAAGTATATGTATGTACGTACGTTTTTAGATTAATTGCAGGATAGTGCAACGATTCTGCAAACTAAATGGAACCCTGACATCTAAGTTATCCACATAGAAATGACCCGCCGCTATTATTCTTGTCTAGCTCCCATTGAATTAATGGAAGAAAACTATTCCGAGAGTATCATTTCTCACCTGCCTTTACTGTCCATCGTTTTGCGGTTGTAAGTAATTATTTCTTTCAGCGAAATCATTGGCACCTAGAAAATGTTCGTGGTAATTTTTAAAAATTTTTGTTGAATAAACATTTTGAATCAATTAAATATTGAATTTTCATTCATTGGCATTATGCGGTATTCAGTTAATAGTTTCTGTATTAGGTGATGTTCAAAGAAACAAATTTTTTGCCATTTTCTTACTCGGAATTTCATAAAAAAATATTTGCAACTTTGGACGTGGCCTTTCAAAATGGCATCGAATAAGAGTTTAAAGAAAATCCTCTTGAATACATACTATACCACGGCCTTGAACATTTTGCCTCTAATTTTGTTAATATTTTCTTTCTTAAAGACATTTAAAAAAATTAAATGTTTAAGAAGAAATTAAAGAGAGACTTGAAAATCGCTACGAAATTTAACAGAAAGAAGGTCAACAAAATAATAATCTTTCATTAAATAAAAAGGAATGCGACATAGAAAAAACCAAGCAAAGAAATTAAAAATAAATTTGCATTGTATTTTTTTGGGTGTTTTTCCTAAAAATCTTATGACACTAAATCCAGTGAAAATGAAAATAAAAATATTTCACAGTTTTCATCGTCTCTTTCTTCTTGCTCTTCGTTCCAATACGATGTAGAAGGTTTTGCATGAGACCAATGACCTTCAACTGACTATAACAAGCTAATTGTTAAAAACGGCAAAAAAATGGTCACCAAATTCTTTTATTTATTTTTTTTTAACATTTATTAAAAGAAGAAATAAAAGAGAGATTTAGTATCCTTAAAAAAACAAAGTTTTTCGACAAATGAAATGGCTGTTGACTTAAATTTTTTCTGTTAAAGTCCATAAAGAGCAAGACACATTAACACGTTTTATTTATGGGCTAAAAAAGGTTTTTTTTTCTTATGGAAATCATAAAAATCTTCTACACATATTTTGTTAACTGTAGGACAAATAGCAATTCCAGTCACAGTGCGACTTAAATAAGAAAATTTGAAAAGAGGATTTGCTGCGTGACCCATTTTTATGGAAATAATAATATCTTGGCCGTTTTAAGTAATATTTTTTGAAAAAGAGAGTCATACGAAAACAGCGTGAAATTTGTACAGTTGTGAATGCAAAGAAATTCAATATTTTTATATTGTATTCTTCTCGTGCATTTCGATTTAAAAACAAAAATCCTTCCATTTTCTTTTACAATTTACAAATTTACTTTGCCACGCTGCAATCTATTTGATACACAAAAATATTAATTTAACTATTTTTTCCGTCAAGCAACTTGCATTTGTATAGATTTTGTTGGCGATGTAGAATAAATGAATCAGGTTTTTTAAATTCATTTCTCTTTTATCCCGCAGCCATTATTTCTGTTCGCTCTGGCAACTGAGGCGAAGTGAAAAGTATTTGGAAAGTGAAGCTTAGAAGAAATTAATTAGTTCAATAAAGGAAACTAATTGTGGTGTAACTGTGAAATCTCCAATTTATTTGTCTTCTACACAATGGCAGTAACAGTGGCTGCCATAGTGCAGCATAAATATTATGCGCTCCTAACACGCTAAACATACTCGTACTCAGTGGCAATCAAAGTTGTGCCATGGAAACTGTTGTTGGAATGAATGAAACTAATGGACACCCACTAAATGAGTGGTAGTGGTAGTGTGCCTGTGTATGTGAGCGAGTTTGTATAAGTGGTTTATTAGCATTTTCTATTAAGCTTGAAGCTTTCTATTTACCAACTGTTCTAGTGTTTGCACGTGGATGACTAGTTTTTGTGGCCCTTTGAAAAAAACCTGTTCAACAACAACACAACATATTCTTATCACTTCGACCGGGTAGTGTGGTTAATCCTGACTGCTCTTGATTTTTATGGCCTTATCAAATGGGCTAGAAGCTCAATTCGGTGCTTCGTTGTCTGATTATAAATTTTTCTTGTTTAATAAAGAAACATTAGGAAAATCACTTGTATTTATAGTGGGAGTATATGCAGTTGATGCAAATGCATTCATGTTGTTCATATACTTTTAAATAACGTTTGTCAAAATAAGAATATTGAGATTTAGTTTTTCTAATCGCAGTAATGGCCTTCGTAACTTACACCCGCAAAGCCAATAAAAGACCATGGCCTTTAATTTATTACATTTTAGACTTTTTTGGTTTAAAAACTTTAAACCGAATTTTATAATTTTTTTTTTTGAGTACTTCTTTTAGATGGATGCACGAAAAGACGACCAACAAACTATTTAATACAAGTAGTTGAATAAAAAAATTTTTAATTTTGAATTCTTCTGTACTGCGTTGTAGCAAAAAGTTGTATTAAATAAAACCGCGGAAAATTTTTGCACTTCAATAAATATACAGTTCTAATGGATCTTCGAATGACAGGTTTAATTTTATAAACAAAGAGACAAGAGTATTTGTCGAATATTTATTTAAGTGTAAAGAGTGATTTTATGCCAGTATTAATACGAAATAATATCAACCAACTGGTGGGCACGACTACGTTTGCAGCACGATATTCTCCTCATGAAATTTTCAATCACCATCCCCGAGTTTTGTGGGTGCATTTGCTTTACTAATGAATTTCAAGTTTGAGTTCTTCAAACAATTACGCGCCATTACGTTACGTTACGTTTCATGTAGCCTCAAAGAAAAAAAAGTCTAAACGTGTTAAATCGGCGTCCAATTGTGATCGCTTTTTCGATAAATCATTTGCCCTGACCACTGGTCCAATACAAAAAATAAAGGACATTCACATCAATTTCTTCCAATTCCGGCGATACGAAATCATTAATCATCGTTCAATAGTTCAATCCAAAAACTGTATGCTGTTTCTCCAGCATTATTCTCCGTTGCTCTTGAGTGACGTGCACGAGTTCGTTTTTTCACACCACTAACTTGGCACAACAGCTAAAATTTTTCCACCAGTTTCACAATTAGTAGTGAAAAAGGTGCTTCACGACGATTAAAATTTGCACTATTTTTGTAGTGAATTTTAATAATTTCAGTTCGTGGTTGCAGTGCATATCGTTTTACTAGTCACCTGTCAAGGAGTTATAAGTTCTATCGTGACAATTGCTAAAATGGTGGGCTACTGAAAATGATACGTCTCATTTGAATGCCCCGTTTCAAAAATCATGAAATCATTTTCTTTTAATTCATACAGTTTTCAAAATTTATTAATAATACACACAAAATATTGTGATACTTTCTTTTTCTTCTTGCAATAAAATTAAATATTCTAATTTAAATCTCGATTAAAATAGACATTTCTTTATATGACGGAATTTGTTTTTTTTCCAACAGAACGAATTGTGCAGTTTTGAAATTTTATGTTTTTTGCAAAAAATCAAAACTGTTTTATGGCCGAAAAGTGCTTTTAGTCTGGATGCGGCATGAAGAACGAAGTCAATATAAAGGGTGGCGATGGCGAAGTAGTCAGAACGTTGACTAAAAAACCTAAAATTTCCTGGGTCCAACCCCAGTTTCAGATGGGATTTGTGTCTTTGTGTCAGTTGTTGTCGGAAGATTTCAGTGGCGAAAGCTTAGTCATTGGCCACTGAACAGTAAAGGCTTCAGCTGTAACCAATCCACAACACATCAGAGCGCCCTCTTTCGTCGGTATTCTGTAGCACCAGCGAAGTAAAATAATTACTAAAAATT
Organism: Dexiosoma caninum; assembly: GCA_963924685.1. NCBI lineage: Eukaryota > Metazoa > Arthropoda > Insecta > Diptera > Tachinidae > Dexiosoma > Dexiosoma caninum. The sequence continues at coordinate 39,397,806 of OZ004729.1, read as the reverse complement.
GCTACAAAAACCAGATTCAAAATTTAATACGTCTCCTTGACATCAGAGGGCCTGCAGCACTGCTATAAACAAAGCACGTATAAAAGCAGAAATCTTCACCTCCTGTCATTTCTCCAACTATGCCTTTCCTGTAGTTCCATCACAATGCATCACATATCATATCACTCAGGTGCTGGTCTAAGATAAAAAATAAAAGTTGAATGTGTTGAATGTATCGTTTTCATGAAGAAATATGTACAACACGAAAATTCATAAAATAATTATAAATAATTGGAAGAGAAGAACAGGTAGCCCAATTACGAAAACAATAGGAAGCAGGGGCCTTGTGCTGATAGTAGACTAATTAGTGGTCAAACATTGTGGCACAAGCGGTCTTTTGGTTTCTACTTTTAACGGCTTAAAATCTGTGCTCACAATCTCACAATTAAGCCACAATTTAATTTGTATCCGCTTATTTCGTTTATTACAATTTAAATAAACTCGAACAAATTCTGTCAAATTTGTTATTCCTCTTTGATTACAAAAATAATATTTCAGTTGTGATCTTTTGTGGAAAGTCCACAATATGTATTTATGAGTTTAGTAATTGAATAAGAAATTAAATTTTTTCTCTGAACTCTTAAAAAATCTTTACATTATTGTTCATTTTCTCATTAAGCGATTTAAGTATGTGATTTAAATTATAAAAGAACTTTCTGTAATGGGTCAGTTGCAATTTCCTTTTCATGCTCAACGAACTGACAGTGTCGACTACTAACACGGGGATATTCAGACGCGTTTCAATGTGAAGTATTTTTTTTTTTTACTAAAAGTGTGAGAGAGAGTCCTTTAGAAGTCCAAAGCATGCGCAGTTAAATAAAGAAATAAAAATTACCATTTTCTTTGTACTAAAAATACTTAATGAACTTTGGTTTGGCGGAATGTGTTTTCTAAAAAGCATTAATTAAATAATAAATTGTAGCATTTTATTATGCGTGTTAATTGCACTTATTGTCAAAGCAAATGGCGGAATGTCTTTTTAAAATTTCATTTGAAATTGTGAAAATATTAAATATTCTTTAACATTCTCGTAACCTCATGCAAGCAAAGTTTTGTTGGTTTTTTTTTGTATTAAAGTTTATTGTTGACTTTTATTTTTAAATTTGAAAAGATACTCAATGGCTTTCTTAACTCATGTATTTGTGATGTGAGGTCCCAGGCAATGAGGCCCCAAGGTGTGAAATGAAAAAAAGTTGGTGGAAAAAAATTATTAAATTAAATTACCCCAATATCTTTCAAGAAATATCGCCCGAAAATAATGAGAAATTTCCTCAAAATATTAAATGAAATATGAACCCAAATGTGGACTAATATTTCTTTATGAAAAATTACCCAGATTGAATAAGTGAAAATGTCATAAAAAAACTATTTCTTCAAAAGAAAAGAAGAAAATATTCGGAAAATCTTAGTTGGCAGCGCCGTTACATCTATAAATTGTTGGGACAGTTTTTCAATTATTTGATTTTACTTAATATCTGCAGAATTGTAGTGCGACTCAGTAACTATTAACGATTCGACAATTTTTGGATTTGTCGACGTTTGCAGTTGCTTGCAACGATAGTAGACAAACATTGAATTCCAGTGGCATTCGAGGAACATGTAAAAAACCAAAGCGAATTGATACCAGGTAAACTCAGTAGCACAACAACTACCAAAACTCATTGTGTACTGACGAAATAATTCTTACAATTTGACATTAAACAGTGATAAATAGTCGGCCAGCTGGGCTAGTGACTTCACCTGTTATGAATTCCCCTTGTAAAAAACCAACAAATGCTTTGTATTTAAAACGAAAATAAAACACTTGTTATACTTTTATTTTATTTATTAATTATCCTCATGAAAACGCTGAAAATTGCCATTTGCGCAATTGTGCATACATGAAGCCTCATGGCATAATGTTGCCAGAGAAGCACTAAAATTTACTGGAATTTAGGAAACTGGAGATAATTCAGGGTCGTTCCTTCATTACCACTTTCAGTGAACGTTAATATAAAAATAAATTAAATGCAATAAAAAAATTTATAATTTTAGTTTAAAAATTGTAATTTCCTTTTGCTCAGATTATTTTCAGAAGCTACTCTTTGTGATAAATTAACAGTAGAATTTTTTTTGGAAAAAAAGTGACGACATGTTGTTTTAGTAAATCCACAATTGAACAGCGCAAGTTAACGAGTCAAAATTATTGGCGCCGTTTACAAAGTTTGTGCAAATGAATTTCCATACAATTTTTGACAGTTCAATTGCGAGAGTGTAGAAATGCACATTTTGCACAGTTCGCCAGGCTTTCTTTTCATGGAGATCCTTCTCATGTTATAAGTTCATTATGTATAAAAAATGTAATTTAAATAATTTATTATCAACACTAACATGTACTTCATGGTATGTATGTGTGTGTGTTCACATCCAAAGATTGTAACAACAACATTTTAAACTCCACATACATTTTGTCGACCAAATAAGTAGCGCACTTAACGATAACAGCTGACTTGAAGCGATCGCACTGTTGTTGTACGAAAAAACCGTCTTTTCCCTTTTTTTGCATTTATATTTCATTTTAGAAAATTTAAAATACGGTTTAAAAATTAAAAAAATTTTACAAAAACGCCCCAAAAATTTCTTTCATCTTATTTCATTTCAAACGATTAGGCCTAATTTCCAGGGGCCTTGTTTCGCAGCGCAATATCCATTTTTTCTTTAATTAAACTCAATAGAACGTGCACAATTTGGCTGGGAATTAATTTTCATCTAGAAGAACAAAAAAAGCGATTTTTTTTTAAATTAAACAGGCAATTCTCTTCGCTATTGCCTGCTTTTATGTGAATATTTTTACAACATGATTGTTCTTTTTTTATGGGCGGCAGTGTAGTGAATACATACATACGTTTATATACCGTTATGCGATAACTACATACAAATGTATATATGTAATTAAATTAAATTTACAAAAAGCACATTGCAGTCTTGTGTTCGTAGATGAAATTGACTTCTTTTCTTTTTTCAGCTCATAACCCAGCAAGTATTTGATATGCGGTTGCTGATATACTTAATTCATTTAATCGCGTAAATTAGCAACCCAACAACAACTTTAGGTTGACAGGAGGGCTTGTATTCAATTTATTATTTGAAATATTTTAATTACTACCATTGACTTCTTCGCTGTAGAGGCACCGTCATAACTACTTTAACCGGCAGTAGTTTGTTAAATATGAAACTATTTTACAGCTTATTTAAGACTCGCTATATAAAAAATAATTAATTAAAATACAATTAATTAAAATAAAAATCATTCTGGACATACCTACATACATACATATCGCCTATTGATGCAGTTTCTCGTGGCATAACACATTATCTTAGGCAGCAATTTGGGGAGAAGTGCTAAATTTTAGACTAGAGTTGTGAAGATTGTAATGCCTTCTGGTACTTTGAAATAAGACACAGTGTAAATCTGCGGCAGTCAATCAAATGAAATAAAATAGTACCACTTTGGTGAAAGTAGTAGTAAATTCATTAGCTGTTTTTCTTAATCCCTACAAAGGCAGCTAATGTCTTCAGATTATCACTCTTGACTAAGTAGCCAGGGTGGACTCTGCTACCGGAATATCGTCGAACCAAGACCCGATCAGTTCAAAAATTTTTCCTTTGTCTGCGCTAAAACCACCCAGGTTCGTTGGTGTTTAAGCAATAAAGTGTCAGAGAAGTAAAATAATAAATAAAATGGTTCTCATTTAGTGTCACCCTGATATCAGATGCGCAGCAACTCACAAATTAAAAAAAAAAAGTCGCATCTGCAAAGTTGTGCAAAAATTAAGCTCTCTATTCTTCTATAACTTCACAACTTGTCTCTTCTCTACTCTAACCTTTTCAAACTATTTTGGGTGTAATGCATTCAATAATTAGGGCTTAGAGGGCTTCCCCTGAGCACTGGTAAAAAATTTTAGGTATTTATGTTGTTCTGTTGTTGGCTGCAAAGCGATACGAGAAAGTAACAGCGGCGTTCCACAACCACAGACAGATCTTGCTTGATGTGATGTAACTCTGAGCTAATCCAACCAACTTATACAAGGCGAGGCAAATGTAATCAACCGATGTTCTTTAGCTGTATTTTTTTTATGAAAAACTTTGGCCATGTGGGCGCCGCCAGAGTTGATGAGCATACAAGAAGAGGCTACGTTTACCATTAAAAAAAATTACTTTTGCCCACGTTGTAGATCAGGAACTAAATATTTTTCCAATTTAAAATCACTTGAAAAATTCTGCATTCCAACAGAATGTACATAGGAAAATCTACAAAAGTATAAATGCAAAAGAGGTGGCCTACAATGGTTGTGAAAAGCCCATCATATTGAACCCCACATCCTGAGTCACCTAAAGAATCTAAGCATTATTTGCGGTATGTAGGTACCACATAGCCACCCAGATGGAGAAACCGCTCTGTGAATGTGTTCAGAACTTTCAGTGTCACTTTCACAAAATCGACACAGCTCGGAGATATCAGTTTTGTGCTGGTGGTATATTCAGCGAAAGCAGCGTATTTGAGACTGCACTATGCAGGATCAGGAAGCGTGGATGTTAATTAAGTTGTCACGCCATTTAAATTAATGCTTATAAAAAATAAAATTTCATGCAAAAACGTTTTTTCAGACCCATAACATTTAGAAGCGAAAACATTTTTACAAATCTTTAAAACTTTTTGAAAGTTTTTTTTTTTTTATCTCAATATTTCTTGGTCTGAGCTCCGATAATTTTACCCATATAAAGTGCCTTATTTCATTCCACGCTTTCATTCTTCTCTTTCTTTTGTTTTGTTAACAAAAATTTAATTCCCTTATAATTCCTGTAGAAACAATTTCCTGCACATGAACGTGTATTAAGCAAAATATATTTTTTTCATTTTCAAGAGTATCATTTTGTTTCTCATTGAGCAGAGGAAAATCGTTAAATTGTTACATATTGTCGCTGTCATTGTTGTTGATATCTGGTGTCATTATCTCAAGAATGCTCCTGTTGAGCTTTTGTTGCTCCACCTGCTGCCATGAAGCCATACCAAATTAATTCTTCGCTAATTTACGGATTTTTTATGTTTGATTTTTTCGCTTTTTTTCCGTTGTGCTTATTTTTGTATTACGAAGCTTGTAAAGTTTAATTCAGTCTTTGTTCTATTAAGGAAAATTGCTTCTTTAGTTAGTTAAAGTGATTTCTTATTGCGTTACATTTCAGTGTTGTCAGTTGAGAATTTCTCATCGGTTGTCGTGTTTATCTTCATTGGCGTTCTTTGCTGTTTGGGTTAAAAAAGAAAATGAGTCTTCTTTAAACTGAAAATGGCTAGCAAAAATTAACGCTTACCTGGAAGCATTTTTGTAAAGGAGACAACGTAATCACTTGCAATTTCGCTTTTTTATTGAATGAGTTTTGTTCACGATGAGCCGTTTTCATTGAAATCAGTTAGATAGTTTGGGATATGCGCAAATTGCTCTATAGCTCACTTCCTGGTCGTTGAAGTTGAACGCAATATGTTCCGTAAGGCTCTCTAGACACCAAGAATTACTACTGAGTAGGAACCGATTGGTTGCTTCACCGATAGTTCCTCCTGTCTCAGTACCTCATCCAACATTGGAGCTAATCTTACCGACTCACCAAGCCTATCTGATTGAACATAAAAGTCACCTTCACTAGGCATTACCAATTAGAGTGGTTATCGTACCTAAATTCGATTATATTTAAAAAAAAATTCATAAAATCTGAATATATATTTTTTGTTTTTATACCTCCTGGATTTATAAGAAATTTCAAGTAATTATTATGGCCTTAAAGCACTTCATATTTTTTGCGTAACACATTGTTGCAAATATAAAAGTGAATTTTTAACTCAGTATGAGTTAAAGTAGTATGAACAAAGGCAGATGGTCAGCCTCTGCCTAATTTCCAGATCTATCCAATGGTGACAAAATCACTAAAATTGTTTAAGGGTTGACAAAACTCCAAAAGCACATCTTAGAATATCACCAAACCATATTCACTTAAATATTACGGGCTTTTTTAATAGCATCGATGGGTAAAATATTAATTTTTCTTAGCAAAGATAATTAGAAAACAATAATAAACATAAATTTTCCCCGCTCTTAGTCGTTATTGGCCCAATAATCATGTACGTACATGGGGTAAGTCGATTTAGTTTTGGCTCACTCTAAATTAATTAAAAAATATAAAATTTTAGGCCAGAACACACAAACTGAGTTTATTATTATGTTCGTTTGCATAATTCCTGTTTGAAATTTGAATGTTTTTTTTCTGTTCTCACTCACGCCATTTTATTCAATGTCATTTATCATATTTTGATGGGACTGTGATTAAATGCAAAATTAAAATCTACTCTGAGCTCTTCAAAATAGTATGGCCCTATTTTGCAAACAGCAGAAAGCTGACAACAAGAGCAAAAAGAACAAAATTAAACAAAAAAAAATTAAAATAAAAAAAAAAAAAAATTTAAAAGAGTGAATATTGTAATGAAATGAATTTCATGCTGTGAATTGCTTCAGGCATTCCTTTCTTCTCAACCCAACTCAATATGTCGTTCTTATTTTCTTCTTTTTTTTCATCACTAGAACATGCAAAAAAAAAGCAGAAAACTGTTAAACAAAATGTGCCAAGAACAATTGTCACCCTTTAAATACAACAGAAACAAAAGGAAAAGTTTTTGAAAAATAATGAAACAACAGTGTGAAAAAGCAACGCAAATCGTCGTCGAATTGTCAACAGAAACGTAACAGCGGTAATATTCGTATCAGGAACAGCCGTGGATGCAACAGCAGTAATCGCTGTATGGCTTACAGTCGCACGAATATTCCTTGTTTGTTATTGTAGGCAAAAAAAAAATAAAATAAAAAATCAGAAATAAAGTGGAACGAAAACAAAGGATTGCACTAATTAAAATTTAAATCAGTAAAGCAACGACGCCAACAACATGAAACAATGAAAAAAGCAAATGCAGGTAAACAGAAGCACTACACACACATACACCAACATACAAACAGCAAACAAAACCACTGTTGATCCTTTAAAGGAATACGTTTCATATTTTTTTAATAGTAAAAGAATTACGCAAATAAAACAATATAAAATCTGGAAACAGCGGTCAATAAATTATTATTTCCATCACAAATTCTCAATACTAATTTATTTTATTTTAGTTCTTCTATTAGAAGTGATTTTTATAACAATAAAAATTTTAAAAATATGTGACCATGCAAATTATAAAAAAATATAGAATGTCTAAATATTGGCGGATGTCTCTATGAGCAATTTGCTGTAACAGAATCAGTTGAAAAGTAATAGTATAAAAAGTGATATAGACAAGACAAATTGTGGCAAATTGATAGAAAGAAACTTTGCAGTTGCGCGTTTTGAGAATTTTTAGAGCAGAGTCACTGCATTTCTAATTTTTAAGTTAAAGGGACCCTATTTTCTTATTATTTTACTTCGCCGATGGTTTATTTCTCAAATACCGGCACAGAAGGCACATTTGAAAAAAAAATTTTTCGTCGGACTGTCTATCGAACAGACGATCTTCGCTCTATGTGCCCATCCACCAGCAAAAAATGCTATTCATTCGCAGTTTTCATACATCGGAACCTAAATGAAGTTCTTCCAACTCGTTGGATTGGTTTGTCAACACTAAAAACTTTCAACAGAAAAGACTTTTTACTTTTTTTTGTAAAAAAAAACAAATCATTGGCGGTATTCAGTGCTTAGTGCATTTTGGACTGCAACTGTTTTGTTACTAATAGTGACTGCTATTTTGAATGTGTTGGATTGCAAAAAACAGCTACAATATTTTTCATTTGCACTTCTGCAAGATCGTTTGCATCAAACAGTGAATACCACCGTAATAACTATATAAATAAGAGTAGTGAAATTAATATTAAAATATATCCTTTAATATATGAAATAAGTATAAACTCAAAAGCTGTATTTCTCCGCGGATTTTATGACTACACACACACACACACTCAAACACATACACACACGCACACAGAAGACTAACAAAACTCAGAAGAAATGAAACGAAACGAAAAAGAACAAACATTACTTTAAATTACTATGGGTTGGCAACGGAGATAACGAGAATGTAATTTATGAACAATGGATATTTAATGGAAACCAAACGATAGAGAAAAGAAGTTATAAAATTTATAATGAAACCTCAAGTGAAAACGTAAGTAAACAGCAAATGAAACAATACGAAATGAATGAGTTGAAGTTGAAAAGAAAGAAAAATAAAAGAGTTCGAAAAAGTGAATGAATGTAAATGAATGCAGTTTGATTCATAGAAAAGTTCATTGTAAATTTGCAATAGTAATTCGGTTTAACGAACTTTACTCTTTACGAGCAGCAACTTCTGAAGTCCTTTTTACTGCTACAGAAAGTAATAATTTAAACTGTCTTCAACGAATGATGTGAATGTTATTCACTGTTCTTCAATAAAATTATTATCTACATTTCAGTGAAAACTTTTCTTTAATATTTAGTTTAATATTCATAGTAATGTATCGGATATAAAAAGCTTATCTTGAAGTACCGCCAATCTTGCATTCTTCGTCGTATTCTTCGCGCAACAGCTTTTCATATGGTACACAGTATCATAGAGCTGGATAAGAAAATGTTATTAGCCAAATGTTGTAGCCTTCGGCATCTTGCATTCATAGGAACATAGGTTGGAATCTTGTATTCATATGCACGGGGTGCATAGAAAATGGTTCGCCATATTTAATTATTTTGATTTTCGTATTTTTCTCAGAAAAGCCTTCAATATTGTTCGCATAGTCCACCACATTCCGGCATCCATCATATTGAGTACAAAAGTACCCCACTTAGGTAATCATGTATTCTTAAGCAAATCCTATATATGTGTGTGAACATGTCTGCCGTAGTTTATAATATTTCAGACATAAGAGATTTTTTTGGGGCTCCTTAAACATTCTTCCTTTGAGAGGACTGTAAATTAAAAGCAATAAAAAATGCAGCAAGTTATGCCACTAAAAAATAGTGAAAGTTTATAACGGCGTATCTATTGCTTTATTAATATTAATCATACGCCTTGTGTATAGAAGTATTTCTATCGCTCATCCACTTCATCGGTTTAATGTGTTGATCTTGTGCTCGAAGCACATCTCTACCAACATGCGAAATGTCAATTTATATTGTTCCTGTTAAAGGTCTCGCTTAATATTTGAATTGATTTTAAAGTCGAGTCATGCGTGTAATGAAGAACTTGGGTGTTTTTTCTTTAATTTTGTCAGCTTTTGGGTGGGCGCGTGATATGCGTGCATGTTATATTAGTTGTGGTACTGAAGTGCCAATAAGAAATATGTCTACTAAAAATTTAAAATGGTACTGTTCAATACAAAGGCAATATAAAATTTCGTATATGTGATAGGAGTAAAAGTATCCAAATTTGCTACACTTGGTTTAGTTATCAATACACAATAGACGTCATAAAGTGTGCGAGATTTTAAAATTGAGTGTGAGGAGTAAAGCAAATTACCATTCAATAAAATTAAATAACAGAGACTACTACTGCAAATTATACGAAGTCTGTTCAAAAGAAAGGGGAGAAATTAAATTTTTTTTGAAAAGTATTTATTTATTGTTCAAGATCCATTTTGTCCCCTTCAAAGTAATCCCCCTCAATCCTCGAAGCACTTCTGAAATGCGCTTTCCCGTATGACCACCAGCTCGTTCTTTGATTTTGACCTTATCTCTTTAATTGTGGCAAAATGCTTTGGAAATAGGAAAAAGTCACAGAGAGCCCAATCTGGTGAATGAGGTGGTTGAGGCATGATTAGGGTGTTGTTTTTGGCCAAAAAATCAGGAACAAGCATTGATGTATGAGCTGGTGCATTATCGTGATGCAGAATCCATGATTTTTTTTTCCACAATTCCGATCGTTTGAGCCGTATTGCTTCAAGCAAACGTTGCATAACTTCCTTGTCGTATTCCTTATTAACCGTACGACCTGTTAGCAAGAACTCATGATGCACCACGTCATTGTAAGCGAAGAACATTTTTCTTAAATTTCCGTAAATTTTACATTTATAATGTTTGTGTATTATTTTCAAAAATTTATTTAAACGATATAAATTTTCTAAAAATTATGAAATTATGCAAAATTTAGGTTTCCTCGGTAGTCTAGTGAATAGTGTGCTAGTTTATCAGTTGCGCCTTCTACTTTCCATTGCTAGTAGACAATCTGTATCACTACAACACGTGAAAGTTTTTTCTGGTATCACAATGGGACCACAATAAATTTGACCCAATTTGACCCTTCTTTAAGTTTGCATCCAGCAACCTTCCGAACGAAAAGGTTAAAATAAAAATAGCATTTATTTGGCGTTCCCTTTTATGTATTTTTGCTTTTAGAAAATTATTTAACATACATCTCTTCTGTATTTCGAGTTACTGAATTCCATTTTATTTTTTCACAAGTTCACATGCACAATGTGTACAACTGTGATTAAATTACTGATCCACGGCAACATCATTTATTATTTTAACTACAATATTTTAACTAATTTTTTAATTTTTTTCATTCCTGGCTCTTCAAAGAAATTTTTTTTAAAGGAAATTAAGAACAAGTTACTTTAGTGAAGCGCAAGTTAAAAATATATTAAACTTTTATTTTAATGTTGATGTAAGTAATTTAACTGCCCAATCATAATAATAACAGTGCACAACAATATTGTTTACGATACAAACAACATATAACGTGCAGATGCTTTTGTTGCCAGTATTATTCTTACTTAAGTTAACGAAAAATATGAAAAACTGTTCGGAGATATAAGCGTTTTGGCAATAGTTGTGCTTTAAATTTTTCTATTTCAAAAGATGATCATATAAGTTCTGATGAGATTTAATAGAGGTGACACTTTAAACTGTTAACAGCGTTATAATTCCAAACTATTAAGCTTCTTTCCCACTGCACGATATTAAATACTTATTTGAAGCTTTAATTCGAAGACAAAAACCATCTCAGTAGAAGATAAACAAATAAATGACATTAAATTAAATTGAAAATGATGTTGAACGTTTTATAACGCCCATGGGTGTAACTTAAGCAATTAATACGTTGTATGTTCAACATTCCTGAATGAGAGGTAAAATTAAATACAAAATTAAATTTTGACATGACAAGATTGACGGGTTACTACAACTATGAAAATGAAATGAGCACAGAAGAAGTACCCTTTTAATTAGGAAAATCATATTGTTGACGTCATTATGTTTTCTACATGGAAAAGTTTTAGTTTTAAACAAAAAATTTCTTAATAAAAATGAACGTTGAGAGGCATGTACTGGTCCTACTCACTTCAAAGGAATTCTAAAATTATTTACCTTTTGCGTTTTCATTCATATCATTGATGTGTTTGAACAGCGATTATTTACTGCATAGTTCGAAATGAATTTCAATTCACTAAGCACAACTTAACAACATCGAAATTGTTGTTTTGAATGCCTTAACAAATGAAAGGCGCTTGGCAGCGGGTGTGTGTCAGCTGCCCAAAAATGTATAAGCGAAACCGATGCACTAGCAATTAATTTTTTCAACCTTATGTTCGATTTTTTGTGTAGAATGAGTATTTAAAAATTGTTTTAAAATACGAGAATTTGTCAATCAATGTCACAAATGATGTATGAGATTCATCAAAAAAAATTCAATTTATTTTTTTTATTAAAATAATTCGAGATGTTGTGGAAAGTTTTCTAAAGCAGAAATTTTAATTCCAGCGAGTTGTTGTTAGTTCAATTTCATTAAAATTAAATTTTTATTTTATAATTTTTAAATTGCTTGACGAAATATTTTTTCTCTTGGACTCGTGGTCATGTCCCCCCTACGTATGTAATGCATTGCAATGGAACAAGTTGGAAAGGTATAGTGGCAGGATAGAGAGCTTAATTCATTCACAACTCCTTAGCTGCTCGTTGTTAAGAATATACAAAGCGTAGTTGCTGCGGCTTTAATGTCATCTTGAAGCATTTACTTTTAAGTTAAGAGAGAAACATTTTATTTATTACTTCACTTCACCGATGTTTTATTGCTTAAATACCGAATAAATAGTGCGCTTCTACAATAGAGATATCAGGAAAATGTTTGGCATGTAATGGTATTGAAACCACGATCTTCTGTTTGCATAGTCAACGCTCTAACCAGTCGTCCAAAAGCACTTGACGCTATAAAAATACAATAAAATAATTTGTAATTTCGATACGAAAAGCCTAATGCCTCGATTATGGATGGCAACCGAACTCTTCTTCAGATGGCACTTGGTAAAAATTGTTATGCAGGTAACGCAGAGCCACCCTGCATTATCATCACCCGGCAAAAAATTTTAAAAAAGGTAATCGAGTTAGGAATTAAGCATTTTTGTTAGAATCACTTCCCAAATGGATTACCAACTTAGTGATTTTAACAAGGCGTTAGACTAATATAATCGATTCTTGAGAAGTTATTACTCTTTTATTGTATGAAATGATTATTTTTTTACGCAAGTGTTTCTTATAACTAAATTTCCTTTTTTCTTCTTTGAGTTGAAAAAGTTCTGCTATTTCAGTATTCTGAACGAAATTCGAATTGCAGTCAAAATATTTAAACTTTTATGTGTATAAATAAAACAAAAATGAAATATTTATATTGTTTTAAATACCAGCAAATATGTTATGGTATTCACAGTATTAATTTTCAATTTCAATAAATATGATTTAAAATTAAAACTTTCCATAGTTCTTCAATTATTTACCGCGAGGAATAATATCTTTAACTTGAATTAAATTAAAATAAAATAAAAAGGATTTTTTATGTGGCAAGTACTTTTTATGGTAATATCGAATTTTTTGCTGAACATTCATAATCTAGCCGTAATCCAGCATTAATTTCCGATAGTCACAATTTTTGAAAATATTTTGTGTTGAATTAGTAAATTATGTACAGCTTTGAAATTTGTTTTTTAAATATTATTTCTTTAGTTAAAAATAAATTTATTGTGTTTATGCGAGGGAGTTGTTACAGATAGTTTTCGATTAAATAATTTTTATCCAGTCGGCAGAGAAAATTCCGAATTGCTCGTTTTAGACAGTTGTTTCCTGGCTAGTGGAAAACTGCATGAATATATTTGCTTCTTAAAAATGATTTTTATGGCAAAGCCACGAGAAAACTTGGCTAAATTTATAATTTTTATAATTAATTTTTTTGATTATGACCCGTAATTTATCATTAAATTTATTTATTATTTTCTGTATTTATTTTTCTAATTGATCGAGTCGTGAGTCGTGTAGTAAAAGACACATATTTTTTTGTTGACCAGTGGATCTCACATATTGGTCAGCCGATCAAATGAAAACGGACAAAAATAATGGGAAAATGCACCACATAACCTGTTGAAGTTGTGACTTTGGTTGAATAAAAAGAAGATGAATCCCAGCGAAATATTAATGATACTGCAAATGGCGCAAATTACTCTACCAACTTACCAATTATGAGGTCTTCCAGTATAACGTGATATTTTGTATGCCTGGGCTTTTCCCACGAGTACATTTTTAACTCACAATTTTTACCGCACATATGTTTGTGTTCTTAGACTATCCAGATCTATGGGCGTAAACTGTTGCTAAGGCATTCAGTCCATTTAAAACTCTTTGTTGTTTATCATTAAGTATCTTTCTGGTGCCATGCACCAGCACATCGGCGAAGGATTTTCTGTATGGAAAGCAGGGAAACTTTCGGTTGCAGCCACATACGCTTGTGTATACCCCAAGGAGACATCATTAATGGTCGGCCACAATATTAATCAGCCAAGGAAAGCTGGACGTTCGATAGTTTTATACAAAAAACCTTTACAACGTCTAGCGTTTGCGACTTACCAAACAACTCGCTTAATGAAATATCAAGTCAAGTGAATTAACTCCGCAGTCGCGTAATAAATTAAGAATTATTTCCAAGGTAATCACTTTTTTGTTTTCCATACTTCACTCATGCAATTAATTTTCTTATGTTGTCTTTATTTCCAATTTATTTTTCTTTGTAAATGAACATCAGTGTAAATTTAAGCTCACGGTGTTTAAAAATTTATTTAATTATAATTTGTTTTCGCTCTAGTCTCAAACAAACCTAATCGATTGTTGCTGCAATTAATTTAAAATTAAACATTATTTTTTTCTATTAGATTTATTACACAAACTAAACCACATACATATTTTCAACTGATCTATAGTTTTTCTATGTTAATAAAACTTTTTTTGTGAGAGATAGATAATTGATTCATTATTTCAATTATACAAATATTTATTCAATGGTTTTTGTTAGCTGAATTAATTTGTGTTTTGTGCCGTGGAATTATTTAATTATTTTATGACACTAATTGATAGAAATATAAAATTATTAGCAGCATATGAACATAATTTAATTTTGATGTTGAAAGGTGATGTCTAAGCACAATCATGTCTATTTCAGCAATTTTTAGCGATGAAACATTTGTAAACATTTTAAGTGTAACTGAAGAGAATGAGAAATTTATTGAAATTTCCCATTATTGATATTTTTTCCAGCTCCTATTAATACATTTACCATATAAAAATTAATTATAATGCTTAAAATTAAAAAAAAAAACCCAACAAGGAATATGAAGAAAATACTACTCCCTCTGTCCTTATAGCCTCAACTAATTTTTTCAATTCCGGAAGAATACATTACATACATAGGGCATCTCCTGGGCGATGGTCAAAGAAAAAAGAAATGCTGGTACAAGTCATTAATATGCGGTATTAATTTATGTACTGCAAGTAACCTGTTACACATATTGTATGCACATGATTGGTGCGTGTGTAGGTATGAGTGCTACCCGACGATTTAAGGTCAATTAGTATATCGTACTACACAAACTTATGAAACTAAAAAAATAAAAAAAGACACAGCAATTGACGTCGACTGTGGTAGACAGTACCAACTCCAATTGCGCGGTTATATTGAGCCCACTGCATTAAAGAACTGTATGATTCTAGTGCGGATTGTCTCCATAATACTGAAGGAGTGTGCAAAGTCGACAGTCCCTAAGCTCCTAATTTTGCCTCTGCACAAGGCCGAGCATCTGCACCAGAGATGGAAAACCGATTCTTCACTATTGGTCCTCACCACATATTCTGCATAGTGTGCCCACTGCCACAAAGGGGGAATTGTTGTTTCTTGACTGTCCAAGTCAGCCTCGAAATGCAGCAGGCATTCTTATCCTTCCACCTGCTTATATTCATGATATGAGTAATAATTTGCTATACAGACAAAATACTTGCTGGGATATTATTTAACAAGTAATAAATTGACTTAATTAAAATTATTTGGATGCATAGTTTTTGAAATTGTATATGATGATGATATGCCGTAAAATTTAAGTAATTTTAAACTGATTCCCAATTTAATTTTACAAAAGAGTGTTGAAATATAGACCGGTATTCCTATGGTTACAAATATTTCATTTTATATTATTTTTTCCTTTAAAATCATATTTTAACTACGCTTCATAAACACAGAAACAAAGAAATTTAATTGTTATTGTGAAATCGAGCAGAATTGCCTCTTGTTTGTTGGCAGAAACCACAACTGAAAAACTTATTAAGGCAATGCATTATGTCTCCAATTTAAATTTTAGCGGCAAAAATTTAAATTAAATTAAAAATAATTTCCTATTATTCCTGATGATGTTAACAAGCTGTTAACGAAATATCGAATAATAAAAAAACGAAATAAGATAAAAAAAAAAAAGACCTCAGGCTTAATAAATATATATCAAAAAATATAATAAAAAAGGTCAATTAATAATATAATTAAAAATTAATTATAATTAAAATTTTACCAAAGGAGGTGTATACTTGAAAAATTATGAAAATATTTTGCAGAATATTGGTATTATGTGTGAAATTTCGTGTTTTTATTAGTTCATATAAAGTTGCGAAAAAGTTTTTTTTTTCTGCTGTGGTATAGAAATTACGTTGTTTGCATTTGTTTAATATTTTATATAAGATGTATATGTATGCATGTATGCATGTATGTATCTGTTGGCAGCCCAGGTTTCATGTCATACTGAAATTTTTTGCAGCCGCTTGCAGCTGAGCCAATAACTTTCTTTTTTCTAGAAACATTGAATCTTAGAAATTGCGAATTCCCCACACATAGAAAATTGCGATTCCAAAACATTCTTATATTGTAGCTCCAAAGAAAATATGGGGAGTGATCTATCTCTCATTTGCAGAAATGGTATTTGTGGAAAAGCCATGAAAATGAAAACTTCAAACTTGGAAAATATTTCTGGAGTGAAGGGTAGGGGGTGTACGAAAAAATGGAAAGTAGACAGCGTTATTGTCAATGCTTTTTAAAATGCTTAGTTTAGCAAGACAGATATCTGCACCAAGTTTTATGATCCCAGGACACTTGGAAATAATTTTGTCAGCAATTTCGGCGTTTGGGGACACAGTGCAATAATTGTGGTATTCACATTTATTTTAAATATTATTTGAAATTATAATGTACATTTCACAGGAATTCTATTCTATTTGAAAATAGTATTGAACTTTAACAAGAAACAACTTCTTCATCATATGCTTTGACCATCAATTATACACTGGAGTTCGCTTATAATGAACTCCGCAGGACCAGGCAATTTTTTGTTCATTATAGGCGAATATCGTTATCACCCGAGCAAATAATTTTTGGTTTGTAGTCTTTACAATGTTTTTTCCAATGTTTTTTCTTTTTTAAAATTATTGACACTTCACAGACTTTGGAAATTCATATATTTCAGTTATTTTCTTAAGTTACTTTTAAACTTTTTTTAAATATGTTATTTATTTTTCAACAAAGAGAACAACTGACAGTGTTTCCAAATTGTGATAAATAATTTAAAGTTTCAAAATATGCCAGATAAAAATTTGCGATTTCGTTTTTGTTCGTTATAACCGTATAAATTGCCATGCATTTTTGTTCATGGGACTTGAGAAAGAGTTCGTTATGAGCGAAAATTCACTACAACCGGAGTTTGCTATAACCGTACAAATTTGTATGAAATATTAATGAAAAACTGTTGTTCGCTGTAAGTGAAAATTCTTTATAACCGAACTCCACTGTATTTAAAAATTATTTATTAATATATAATTTTCGCTATAATTTACAGTTTTCTTGGAAAGAAACTTTTGAATATGTGTTAAATTTTTATTTATAAGTGAATTCACACAGGCAAGCGAACCAGCACTGGCTGATCAACAATTTCTTGTAAATTTTAAAAAAGTTCAACACAGAGATTGAATTTCCATTTATTTTTTATTGTTATTTTTTATTCTTTTTAGTAGTTTCCTCAATAAATGAAAATATTCTTCAGTAACTTAAACCTGAAAACTTTAAAAAATTATTTCATATACATATATTTCTGTTTTAACATAAAATTTAAAAAAAAAATTCGATTCGAAATTAAATATTTAGCTATTTTTCATATACTAAACAAACATGTTTTTTTATTGGCAAGTTTTTGTTAACCTGTTGGATTATTTAGTTAAACAAATATTTATAATTCCATGGATTTGTGTAGTTTTACACCTGTTACTTAACCAACAACAGCAACACAATAACCATGTATTTGGCAATCTAACAGAGGGAAATAATTGAAATTTCTCAATTCTTTTTTATTTATTTCTATTTTTTTTTTTCTGTTTTAAGGGCAACAACAATGACGTTGGACATGTTCTACGGTTGTGACAAAACATTTATTTTGAAAAATGAAACTAAAAAGCCGCAATAATAAACCATAGTAACTACCACATAGTAACTATTGTAAATTGAAAAAAGAAAATAATAAAATTATAATAGTAATAAAAATATATATCGTCAGTTGAAATGCTGAAGCACGTAAGTAACAAATATTTTGAAATTGACTTTTTCTTTGATTATATCATATGCATATCAGAAAACTGCATATCCTCATAAATTCTCAGACTTCTATAATAAAAATAATCTGTTTTATAAATAAAAATCAAAAGAATGTAAGTGTAGAGTGTGTGTATAAAATAAAAAGTTTGTTCTTCCTCCAGTAAATGTTAGTTATGTGGTTTTGCATTTCTCCTAATGATATATATGTATATATCCATAGACAGATGCACACATCAATATGTATATAAATTTTAAAGTTTAAAAAATTGTTTTACTACATTTTAATTTTTGTAAAAGGCACTATTTTCTAAGCAATTGAAATTGGAAAGCTTCAAAAGTGTAAATTTTATTTCAACATAAAGTACTAAAACATTTTATTGGCTCACATAAAACGTTTCCATATAAATAAGAACGACATGTGATTTACGATTAGAACTTTATAGTAATCTTGGAGCAGTGATCAGGGAAAATTTCTATATAAGCAATGCATTGCACGGGAACTAGATAGAGAAGAGGTTGTTAGTCTTGAGAATAGACAGGCGGTGAAAGTGAACGGTTGAATTTTAAAAAATTTTGTGTTTGTGGATCACCCATCGAATGAAAAAATTGCCTATGTATGCAATGCATGTACCAGAACTGGGTGGAAACGTTCTGTGTGTAGAAGAGATAAAAGAGCTTAATTATTGCGAAACTCTGAAGTAACACGCTTTTTTTCTTGTGAATTTGTTAAGCAGAATTGCTACGTCTCTGAGTTTACATTGATGCGTTCATTTCTTAAGCTAAAATACAGCCATTGCATTTTACTTCTGCGACGTTTTTTTGTTCAAATACCGACGAAGAAGCACGCTTTTAGCGCAGACACAATTGAAAAATGTGCGCAGTCAACAGTTAATAGCACCGCAGTTATCTTAATGGATGTTCTAATTCACAATCCAGTGTGTAATATATCAAAACTTAAACGTCCCTTAGCTCTAAAATACTTCATATTTAATGATGACCGCGAATGGCCTTCTTAATAAAACTTTGATTTATGTTTGATTTATGAATTGCGATTCAACATTAAAATTTCCATAATAAATTCATTTCGAATAGTTTTAAAAATAAAAATTTTTTCAGGAGAATAAATAAATAAATAAGAAAAGCTTCAATGTTTTAAAATTTTCGCAGAAATCTAGACGTATTTTAGGTGAAATTAATTCTCAGAAAAATACTCTTTATCGCTCATACGGCACCGCAATTGCTGTTGAAACATACGAGTCGTGTCGTGTTATTGATTCCACTGTTGTTTGAGTATAAATTAAATATATTAATCAAATATAAAAGATTAATTTTAATTTATTTATTTATTATTTATATGGAATGTTTAATATATTTAAAATGAATTAAACGTTTTCCGTATGGAGCTCAAGTATGAATAATTAAAAATAAAACGATATTATTTTTAATGGTCTTTTTAGTTTTTATTGTTATGTTTAAGGAACAGTATTTATTTGTGAAAATACTTCATAAATGTTCAATTTCATAGCCAGTGAATAAGATTTTATGAGAATTGTAACTGTTAACAAATTCATATACGCTCACCTCCTGGGAGAGGAATATTATTTTTTTCTTCAATGAATTGTGTGCGCATTAAAAAATCGTTTTTTGCCAATTTCAACTACATATTTTGAGTTATGTGCGATATGTAGACGAGCATGTGCCTACGTATGTACGTAGGAAACATATATTTCAAACATACAAATACCACAGATAAGTTAAACTGAGCCAAGTTGAGTGCATAACAATGAACTATTGATAAAATTGACTTGAGACTGAATTATTTTTCTGTTATTCCTTCCTTTAGTCATCCTCATCATATCATATCAATATTATACAGTTTTTTCTTTGACAAACCATAGCATGAAGTGGGAATAGAAAAAAGAAAACTGGTCGTAAATTTTAAAAGTTACAACTGCAGTTCTGTTTTACTTTTTTTCTTCTATTTTTTTCACCAGTTAATAGCTGCAGTGTAGGAATAATACATGAAAACATGAGTTTAAGACTTCATACTTCTTCCCAGCTTCTCTTTTAGTCATCTCTTAGCTTTTTGTCTTATGAAAACATTAAATCACAAAGAAATTTATGCAAATGCATGTTTTATTGGGAATGTAGTACGAGTACTTTTCAAAAGGGATACGTTGCAGTATAGTATTGAGAAACAAATCATAATGATAAACAATGCAATAAGAAATTTGTAAAATGCACATGCATAAACACACAGACAGTAATAGAAAGAAAATGAAGAAAGTGGAATCATAAATTTTAAAATCAGTTGATTTAAAAGTGTTGCGGTGGGACCTGTTTTTAAGATTTACTTTAAAAAACCTAAACAATTCCCATTCATAAACTGACATGGATGAAAATATATTTCAAAGGACATATATGAATTTTTAGAGATGACAGCGCCCACTTTCAGTCGTGTTTGACTAGCCCAATAAAAATGAAGTTAAATAATAAATAAAATGGCTTCTTATTCCTTCTTATCATTTTATCCTTCATACCCCCTCTCCACTTCTTTCTTCCAACTAGTTTCTGTATAATGCATTGCTTATATACCCAGTGAAAAATATTGGAAGTCATTCCTTAGGAACTTCTTCTGAACTACTTCTATATATTTTTTAATTTTCAGTTATTAAGAACAACGTCCACGTGATTAATACGAAAGTGATTTCATTCTACATAATTCTTTTATGTATTTGTACATATGTATGTGTGTATAAAGCAAGTAATTTTATTATTTATTTAACCATAAAACAATTGATGTAATAAAAAAATACAGTTCAATTTGCATTTGGATACGGTGAAAGGTAGCGATCGATGCAGCTCTTAGCACGTTGATCCCAGCATCCGACTGTCATAAAAATATTTTAGCATTTTGTGATGTGCATTATTGTGCTTTGTTTTAGTTGTTGGCGAAGGCTAAGTCACTGTTCATATGTATGAATTTTCGATCGGCACCTGCTCGTAGAGCCTAATCCCATCGTATTCCAAGAAAACGGGTGTGTAAAGAAAACGTCACATTAACGCCCCCATGATCCAAGAATGATAGCACACAGAATTATATCAAAAGTTGTTATTAAATTCACAATTTCTTGGCACCATGAACCGCTCCTTGCTGAGGTGGTTGGGCCTGTCTTCAAACCATATATTGACGTTCTATAATTTTATTTCAATATATTATTTATTAACTTTTGCTTTTATTTATTGGCAAATTTGTTCTGTTGAATGGCAACAGCACATAGATCTAAATTGATTTACTTTATCAATTCATAGCCTATACGATCTTTGCATAAAAGAAAGGTTTCTAAAATAAATCAAATCAGTTCTCCCAGCGATGGTCGAGTATCAGTATCGCCATATAGTCCTTGATGAGACTTCAAAAGCAATCAAGTTAAGCCAAAGAGAAACAAGACAGCTTCCTACAATGGGAAAATCCTAAGGAATTGCATCAATGCAATCGCTAATGAATTAAGTTGAAACCCGTGACAAGCAAATATTTGTAGTTGCCAGAAGAGCACTAATTCTCAGTTGGCAGTCGTTGTCCGTAATAACACATTCTAACAACTGGCAAGTGAAGCTCGTCTACCATCCATTCTTATATTTCAGAAAAATATGAATAGTGTTTTTAATATTCATATTGCAAAATTGTTCAAAAGCTTAATCTAAAATTGAAAACTAACAAATTTTAAGCAGTAGAATTTAGACATCAAACACTTGATACCCTATAAAATTTTACCAATTAATATTCGCCCACAATTTTCCCACAAATATTTAGCAAACATTTCATGAAATCATATTTCAAATATTTATCTACTGAAATCAATATTATTACAATAGTAATAATTACATGCCAATATTGCTATATAGAAATTAGCCATGAGCTCTAAAATTTTGATCTCCACTTGAACATTTACATGAACCACCATGAAGCACTCAACCCAACTTGCAACTGAGCATTGAAATAATAAATTTGCCATCTATTCGGCACAGCATGCCACAAACGTGTACAATAGGTTGCTGAGTTGGCTTCAAAATGTTGCAATTAAGGAGATTGTTTGTTATTTGTTCTTGTGTTTGTATACACATCATTAAAATACTGTGTGTTTATTATTTGATATGTAATTAAAATGAAATTGTTTTTTTTTTGTTCTTTTTTTGAAATATGAACTTTCGAAAGGATTTCCTATTTGGTAGGAAGATATGTAAAGCCAAACAGGAAGTAACTTTGCAAGAAGATATTGAAACAGAGTCGGTTTTAGATATTTTCAAAGCAAGACTGTAATTAAATATTAAATGTGTACAATAGCTGTTACGTTACAGCAAAATCATGTTAACAAAAAGTCGGCATGATAAAAGTCAATTACAAGTAAAAGAAAAGTTTTAAGGAATCTTCAGAAAACAGGATATGGACAATTTAGTGGAAGATAAATTTTATTTCAGCAAATTGGAAATGTGCCCTGACTATGAAAGGGCCTTCATACCAATATTTTTTATGTTTTAAATTCGCCAAATTCCCTAGAGGTTCCGATGGGTATTAGTGGTAAATAAGTCGACGAGCTGGTGTACTCAGAGGAAAAATTTCTCACATCTATTAATCGCTAACTTTTCACTTAGACCGCTAGAAACTACCAATTCCGAGGAATATGTATTCTTAGCAAATGAATTAGTACACTCCTTCACAGCATTGCTCTTCAAATATTATAACGTTGCGTTGCAAGTACCCTCAACTTTTATTAACACACAAACAATCATAAATTACAGATCGAATGGCAACATAAATATTATTAAAGTAATTAGTAAGAAAAGACCATACACACACGAGCACTAAAAACATAACAACTAGAACAGGCAATGAAGCGATTCTTAAATTGACTGAAGGCTTTCTCAGAAACGGCGTATTTATTTGTAATTATGCTCTGCAGCAGTTGCCGTAAAATCCTTCAAGCCACATTGTATTTGTATTGGCCGATCGGATCATATTTTTACGAGTACATTATTTGCATAGCACTTTCATCAGACTGCTGTCCAAAGAATTCATCTAGTCAGCCTGTATTTGGAGTTTTCTCCATTCTATAACTAACCGACTGGTATTGGAAGCAGTAATTCCAACGACTGCACATTGGTTGTAGTCCTACTCGACCCATTTCCGACGATACTAAGTAAGGTGCATACACCCATCAATATCCTAGAGGGCAATGGTGCCAATACCTTTCAAGGAGCAGCCCTTAACCGAACACGGGCGCATGTAGTTACCTGCAATCTGTAGCTCTTTGATGAAAAGTAAAACACCAGCAATTGAACGTTTCATTAATTTGTAAAGCAGATAGCACCATCCGGTGGGTAGAGTGAACTCACTAACCGACTATTTCGTTCCTTTCATACCGACGATGGACGACATGGCAATGTATACAGTGATAGAAAAAACATTCATTCAGGCAATGAATCGCACTCACTAAATGTGCTTTCACACTTTTCTGAAATTCTTAATTTTCATTGTATTTTTAAAAAAATCCCTACATTATTTAAATGAATCTCATGGCAAACATGTGAAAATTAATCTGGCGCTGATTTGATGAATACTTTCATTCTATTTATGGCATCGGTCAGCAAAAAAAAAAACTTCATAGTGAAACATTTTCCATTGATACAATGAAGAGCTTCGTTATAATGACAAATTTCATTGATACATTGAATGAATTAATTTCTCAGAATGAAACATTTTATATCAGTGTATTCGGATAGAAAGCAATGCACATCAGAAAATTCTCCTTCCCTTTTTACAAATTTAGGAAAACGTGCTTTTTTATGCTTTTTTTTTGTTCTGAAAATCTACTTGAGTTTATTTCTTTTATTAGTAATTTTATAATTACGGAACCAGAAAAAGTAAATAAAATAACAACCCAAGCAAATTGGAAAACAAAAATAAAGAAAAGCTAAAGAAAATAAAATTTAGAAATTACTGACCAGAAGTAAAAAATAAATAACAATAAATGAGAACCAAAAAAGAAAAAAGAAACGAATGCAAAATTATGGCAACAAAATGTATAAAATGAGTAAATTCAACATTAACACAGTGACAATAATTTGTTGGGCTACCTCCGTTCGTTTCTTACAATTGGCCAAGTTCTTCATTTCTGTTTAATTTTTTTTTGCAGAATTTTTTTGTTTCTTTTTGTGTTTGTTTCGAAATTATGATTAACCACAGTAGAGATGTAAGAGACCATAAATTTTGCCATGCTGGTTGGTTGTTTGCTTGGCTGCAACACTTGGTTCGTTGGCTAGCCGAACTAGATTAATGAGAGAACAAAAGCCACAGCTACGGCTACGGCTGCCACATTTTACCCCAGAATTCATATGGTTGCATTGCAGAAAAACAATATTTGTTTTGTAACCAAATTCTTGAATCAATCTTCAAATTAAGACAAGTACAAATACTTTTATTAAACATACATGATTTTACTTTATATTATACCTTGTTTCTTCTAATGTTTATATATTTTGTCTCGTATCAGATTTTTAAATAAATAAGTTAGATTTTGTGGAATTTTTACGAATATTTTTTATGAATTACGAGTATTAAGAGATATTTGAACAATGGTTGCACGGCCCCAACATTTGAAATATCTGTTACCAGGACTGCAATGATTGGAGTGTACTCGTTGGACATGTTTTAAAGTGACACAGACATGGGGCCGTGACCTCGCGAACTGCCTGGGAATTCCAGCCACGATTTATATAGGCTTTGCTCAAAGAAAGTGGGACTCTATAGCCAGCATAGAGAACCCCTTCATCATATGCCTTCAGAAATTGTTTAAGATGGCATGTTTTTTTATCCTTTCATTAAAAAAATTCTAATGTGAATTTGAGTTGTAATAAATATTCATGCAGTCAATTTAAGGATCTACTGAAAGAAGCACATTTCTTTCTATATAATGGTGCTCAGGTGCTCACAATTTCATTTCTTATCTTAAAAGAAAATCTCGTACTTCTGCAATACACTGCACCGCAACTATGTAGAGGGATGGATAGTGTACGGAATAGACAGGTGGTGAAAGTGGTGGGAAAATAGAGCTTAATTCTTGCACAACTCTAAAGTTGCTGCATCTCTGATGTTATTTTGACTCATAAATTTTATTATTTTTTATTTTATTTAGTATTTAATACCGCCGACGGACTATGCAGTAGAACAGAAAAGCCCTTTTTAAACTTCACCGGGCTGTTAACCGAAGCCGCCTCCTTTTGCTTGTAGAATGAACACACTGACTACTCAGCCATCAGCACCCGCAATCCAATTACTATTCCGCTGCCGTTCAAAGTGATCTTTTAGTGACCAGAAATGTTTCCCATTATAAGTGTTTAATTACCAGAAGAAATTATTTATTTTAAACCTATTTCTAAATTTGCAGTCCATTTTTACTTGCCTTACAAGCCTTCTTTGCTACCACAAAATTTATTTCCTAAAAGAATTTCCATTTCGAAAAGAAGACCTAATTCAATTAATGCAACGAGAAATTGTTCCTCCTCAGATATTCAAAGATGATAAAAAAAGAGAAAAAGAAAATTGCAATGACTTGGTATGAAAACAAAGCGATCCATTAGATGATTTAATATATATTTTTTGCTGATTTTATTAGTTTGCTTTCAGCAGAAAGTCTTCTTGGTATTTTAATTTGACCAGCACATGTAGAGATTTAAAAAGGGTGTCCCTATAATGTAAATTTAACAAACAAATCTTATGGTCTTTTGCCATGTTTTTTGTTTTGTTTTCAGTTTATAACACAATATATTTAGCATGACCATAAATTACTACGAAAAATAAATATGATATTATCTATGGCCTTCAGTGGTTACCCTACTAATGCCATCAGAGATCATACAATGCTTTGGCTCTTTCTTTGTTTTGCGTTCAATTATATTTCTAGTTAAAATTTTTGCTATTTGGAAAATCAAGTCTATTTACTTTTGATATTAAGAAACTTTATTCTTCATTTTCTCAGAAAACAAAGTCAGGACATACTTGAAAAGCAAAGGGAAGAAAAATAAAGTCAACTTCATCATAAGCATGTGGGGTTACATGTGCATTTTCGCAAGAGAAAAAAAAATCCAGTACAATTTAAGATGTCACATGAGTTTTTCGAAAAGCATTGATAGTTTTTTATGTGATTTCTATAAAGAAGTTACTAAAGTTGCTCAAAGCAAAGGAGAAAGAAAATAATATGAAAGTTTTTATTTCAAAGTCTTAATAAAATCAATGTTCCTTAACACAGATGTCTATTAAGTTAATGGAATTGTTAAAGATTTTTTTTTCATTTCATTCTCGTATACTTTAAGCAAAATTTTAAATGCTTTTATTGGCAGATAGAGAAAATGTCATTCGTAACTGGAAAATAATATTTACAGTATTCTTATGGTATGGAATGATTGAACAGACAGGTGTAGCTTAGTCACATTCGCATCAGAAGTATTGCCAAATTAAAGACAGGAAAGTCGATATATCTTGACTTATCCACTTTTTTAATTACGAATGCAACCATGTCACTTTCTATTTCGGAAAACAGGCAAAAAATATTTGAGATGATGACGATCAATATCAATAGATTTTTCCAAGTCTGAGATATGGTCAATTGGGTTAATAAATATGTCTGCTTTTACAAATGCAAAAAAAAGAACAGAAACATTTACCAAACATTTCATATTTCAGGCAGCATTAAAACGCTTGAGGAAATAAAAAAAATAGTGATTAAATTGCTAGAGCACTGACGCAAGTTGTACCTTTCAAGTTGTTTCTTTTTCATACTCGTCTATACTGGGGCCAAACAAATTCTGAGACTACAGAAATACTGTATAAAAGGCGCTAAAAGGTTTAAAATAATTGCACTTTTAACTATTTTTAATAGTCCAAATTGTTTAACAATTTATTTTGTTGTCAAACCTTCAATGTGAAACTATTTGCATGTACCGATAATTTTTATTCAAAATGCTTTTTTTTTAAAAAAATATATGTTAATATTGCCTTTTTATAAAATTAAAATTACTTGTTCAAAGATATAAATATAAATTTATTTAAATATATCTCATTATGCATTTATTTAAAATAGATATTTTAAGTTTGAGGCGTTTTCTTTTATTCAATAAAATAAAATGGTTTTTAAACTGTCATTTCTTATTCTAATGGCGACACTGGATCTAATCATAGTTACTTACAACAACATTTGGCAAAAGCGACAATCGTGATCGAGGATCAATGATTTTGTCAAAAGAAACGTCTTCACACAAACGTCTGTATTTTAGTTTCGATAGGCTGCATCCTGCAGAAACTGTCGCGTATGTGTTCAGTGCATAAGCAATTATTGAGGACGTATTTCTTTAAAAGTCATATTGCGTTTGTGTATGCGTTGTTTTTTTTTGTTGATTTTCTATAGACTGAAACGATTTTCCTAATATTTTCATAATATTTCCCTAATAATAATTTTTTTGCTTTAAATCATGTTATATTATTTTCGAATTTGTTATATCGCAAATGACATTGTAATAAAAAATGTGTTACTTTTAATTAAAAAAAAAAATAAACTAACAGTCACAATATAAATTTAAATTCAATCTTATGAATTACTTTGCGGATGTCTTTAAAATAAGTGAAAATATAAATGCATCCTTATAAATGAATATTAACTTTTGTAGCTGTAGTAACAAATACACACACACACACACACACACACTTTCAGATATTGCAGAACCATAAATCAAATAAATGCTCCAGGAGCGTATTAAACTGGTTCCGGTAAAATGAAAGACAATTTGAGAAAATTTCAAAGACGCATTCAGTTCAGGTTTCCAATATGTAAAATTACTGAGATTTTATTTCGTTAAGTTTAAATCAGTTTGCTTTTTGTAAACTTTCCTGAATTGCAATTTATTGGGAGGCCTATATGTGAGTTTTTTCCATGTGATATGTAACCCACCTACTGCAATTTAATGTGTTTTTGCCTTCACCTTGCTGAGAAATGTCGGAATAATTTATATTTATTACAATGTTCACACATCTAATGTACATTTGTTATACGTTACTAAAGAGATAAAACTTCGGGCTGCATTTGTGAGAGCAAGTGTTGCACAAAGGAAAGGAAGTACTGAAACTGAATATTCATTTAATACTCGTACATTAAGATTTTAATTGTTTTGTGTCTTGACACACGAGTATCATGACATAATTTATGAAATTTAATAATAGTTGATATACTAAAATACATTTAATATGTTGTGCACTTGAAAATGAATGGAAATTTGTTTGGCTCAATGTGTAGCAAAATCGATTGACAGGAAACCACTCATTTATTTTCTTTGAAGACAATTTTTTATTTATAAATTTACGAAATTAATTATGTGAATAGCTTTTTGCAAATATTCTACTTTTACGTCAGTAAATGAATTTATTTTTTTATTCTTCGAGGGGGGCTATTAATGGTCAGTCCTAAAAGTAAATAAAATGAATTCGTTTTTATTTTTAATTTTACCCAACGTTTCGTTTGTTTACTTCTAATTCAAAAAAATTTCAAATCCAGAATATATTTTTTTGAAGACGGATGTTAATATTTTTATTTTGAAATTGTAGAATATCTTGGAATTTTTATTGACAAAAACTTTTTCTTTATTGTGAATTTTATAAAATATTTTTTTCATTATAAACAAAAACCAATTTTATTGAAGAAGTTACACAAAGAAGTAGCGAAATAACGAAATAACAATAAATAATATATATATAAAAAGGACCTCAAATAATTATTGTAATTATTATTTCTAACTTCTTTATATTTTTTGTTTGTTTTAGACTTAAAAATTTTATGACACAGCATTTATATATTAAAATTAAATAAATGAAAATTTAGCCCAGCTAACAATCTTGTGCATTTGAAATGGCAAATTTTTCCAAATTGTACAAATTTTAATCACTTGTGAAAGGATTGTTTGTTTTCCATTGCAACGCTTTTGCAAACGCTTTGACAAACGATTTCTAAAAATGAAGGTTTTTTTTTTATCTTTAATAAATAGGAGCAATATTTGCTATGAAATTGGTATGATTTGTATTACCTCTACATCCAGGCAGTCGGGTGAGACGAAATGTGCGGTCTCTAGAATGATCTGGCCGATGAAAAATTCCAGACAGCCCGTTTCTACATGGCCCTCCTGTATTATCGGTATGCGGTGTGAGGGCGAGTAGTTTGTTTCTCCGTGATTTTGTGTGATTCTTTTCACAAATTAGATTGGGACGGCGATCGATGCATCGGGCTGATTGACTCGAATTAGCGACCTGCTAACCTAATCTAACCTACCTCTACATCCGGAGCTGCTTAGAGATATTCTAGTAATTTCATTGTGTCCTCCACGCCCGGTTTTATTTGTTTATTTTTTGATTTTATATATTTTACTTCTTTTTTGTCATTGTTTGCTGTCACATTGCAAATAGGTGTTGCAAACGTATAGAAAATAACAACTGTCATTTTCATTGTAGTTTATTTACACCAGTGTAGCAATTGCATATCTGTTTAGTGTAGAGTAAAAAGTTACTACACAATTTTGCATATTTGCACAAGATTCCGAGTTGAGCTAATGCAACAGAAATTTTATTTGTCAAACTTATTGAATTAACTTTTTTCTTAATTTTCAAGATCGCAATTATTAACAACTTAACAACGTTACTGCAGGAACTTCTGGCGCCACCCTCAGTCTCAATATGGGCGTCCTTATTCGATTGTTTGAAACAACTAAATAATTAAAGAAATAAAATCATATTAAGATTTTAATAATTTTTTTTTGAGCATAGTTATTGCGTGTTTTTCCCTGAAACAAATCTACGCCCAAATATTTTTATTACTTCGGAGATGTTCCATACGTGAGCGGCAATAAATTAAAATTTAACAAAATGCAAAATCAAAATTACTTCAGTGTGTCTAGTTGATTTGATTATGAATGTGTGACCGCAAACAATCCACTGGGAAATCAATCAAATTCTATTATAATGCCATGCAGCAATTAAATTATGACATTCTGCACAAAATTTTGCAACAATCACCTAAATGTTTTGAAAGTTTATGTGACAATTGAAATGTTGGTAAGCAAGCGCTGGGGATGTGCCAAAATCAATCACAGCAATGCTTTTCACAAATAAATTTATTATTATTATTAAACAAGAAGAATTTTTAACTTTTTTTTTTAAGCATTTACAACGATTTATACAGATTTATACGTGGTTTGCAGAAACCAGATCTTCAAGGACATTGTGTAGAAAAAGAAAATTATTAGAAAATTTTCTAAATAATCCGACTGGCAGGATTGTGAAAATCCTTCTACGTAATTTCTCAGTACAACAGCTCAGCTGTATAATTTTTGGCCCAGCTTAACTGATTTCTTAGGTCTCCATGAATAATGATGATTTTATTTTGGAAGTATTATGGAGAGGTATACTTTACCTGATTTAATTTTTTTTAATTCTCTTTTGAGGTATTTATTTAATACATTTACTATACGCAAAACGAATAAGGTTCTGGGGACTAGCGAATATTTAAAGGTACGGCAAGACTATGTATGTAAAAATTAAGAGAAAAAACCGTCTCAGCTTATGGTGGTTATGAATCGATATATTCTCCAAATCTATTGAAATACAGGATAAAATTACGATGGATTTGATTAATAAGTTTATGAGTATGAGAAGTAATTGTATTTAGTCTTTAGAAACACATCAGTATTTATGCTTTTTACAATTGTTTGTCTTTTATACTTCGATACATCTGGCGCTCCATTACCAGCTCTTCGCAGTAATCGGTGGGTCTCTCGCTTGTGCAGTACATAATACTAATGAGATCTGAATAATTTTACAAAAGTTTTGGTTGTTTAGAAAACTCCCCTACCTGGTAAAAATGCAACATTGAACAGCACGTATGTATGAATGTGTAGGCGTCATCCTCAGAATGCCAAGATTAAAAAATAACTCCACTTTTGTGATTTTATATAATTTCTCAGCTTTATATCTTTTCCTCTTTTTCATATTTTACTGACACCTTATCAAACCATACTGAAGTCTAATACAAATTCTTCTCCGAAGCTTTTTCTAAATAGTGACATTTTAATGGCAACTGCAAAACATGAAAATGGGGCATTGAACTCTCTCACAGTTACAAAACCAGAAGCAGTTTTGTCTTATTCTTCAAATGTACATGAATTTTTCTTTTAATCTACAGCGTGTAACAAAACTGCACAGGCAGAAAACACATTGAACAGATTGAAAATTTTTATCACATTTTACGTTCTTTCTCCACTATAAGGGAATTAAAATTCCGAAGGATAACTTTGTTTGAATACAAAATTTGTTTTTGTTCGCATTTCGTAAGATGGAGCTGCAAACTAATGAAAAAAACTTCCGTCGTAAGGTGTGTACACTTTTGTTATGTGGTGTAATAGCAGTACAAAATATAAATAAATATAAACGATTTAGAAGAGTTTTTTGTTCTAATTTTCTACTCCAGCCAAGTAAAACAATAATGAATTTCAATATTGATATTGCCTTTATGTAAATTTTACAGTGGAAACTGTTTATTGCTGTGGGTTGCATGGCGTTAAAAGCCGCATGTTAAGAAGTTTTTAAAATTTGTTTTGTGGTTTTCTTGTCAACTAAATTCACAACAGAAAACAAACGAAGAAATCGAAAAGGAGAAAATGAAAAAATAATGAAACAGTTTACAACTACAAGACACTGAAAACAGCACAAAATAACTTTTTCTAACGTACGATTATTATATAAGAATGTATGTGCGTCTCCAAAGGCGTTTTTCTAATCTACTGCCACTATTATTTATATTCTGCCTCATTACAATGACAAACACAAACACAAACACAAACACAAACACAAACACAAATAATATTTTTTCTTGTGGCTTGCATGTTTGTTAGCTGAAATGTTATTTGTCACTGTGTTTCAAATTTGCTAAAGGGTTTGTGTGAGTTTCTAAAGTAAAAGTGCATACACTTCTACACTCTGAAGCCTTAGGACTTGCAAAAAGTTCAGAATATTTAATTTAGCATGGAGTGAAATAAAGTTGGATAGACACGACACTTAATTGCCAACAAATACAATGTTACAGGGAATTATTTTCTTTATTTTCAACATTAAATATAGATAATGAACAAACAGAAAAGCGCCATAAAGCCGTAAAAAACATAGCAATCAACCCTCGTTAATATTTGTCAGCTTTTAAGATAAAGTCCTCTTTGGATGTTTACAAGCTGGGCACATTTCTATGTTCAGAATTCCCCTAATTCAGAGAATTTTTGGAAAAACTTTTATGGCAAAATAATTATTTTTTCCATCTGCTATTTATTGAATATATTAGTCTTTATGACAAGTATTTTATTTGTTGTGAATGGCATATTGTTTAGAATTGTATTCAACTAACGAAAAAATAAGAAACTGTTTGGCAATCATTGTTAATTTAGCTGGCGATGAAACTTAATAACTATGGAAAATATTCTTCAGTGCGACAGATGACAAAATTAAATCCTGTCAAGAAAATAAACACTCGTACGAAATTAAGTTAAAAGATCACTTAAATAGAAAAACAAATCTGTACTTTTGTAGTGAAATAATTAAAAACTAAGAAATATTAACTGAATTGATGTGCTTTAAACAATTTAAAAATAAATAAATAAAAAGATGAAAATTCTAATATATATTATGGAAAAACAAACAAATACGTAAATATTGTCAGGTGCTTGACAACAAAATGAAAAATGTCTTTGGAGAGTTTTATTTTTCAAGTGGCTCATGCAATATTTTTAATTTATTTTTTTCCTACAATAGCAAAGTGTATTCTCATGTATACAATTTACAAAATAGAATTTTAAATATTATTTCTGTTGAACTTAGCATAAAGTCATTAAATATATTGCATTTCAAACATTAAAAAAAATATTATTATATTTATTTCCCGAAGAAGCAATACAAAATACATAAATTTTTATGAATAATGAAAGAAAATAAAGAGCGCTTGAATTTATTAAAATAAAAATAGTTATAAAAAATAAAAGGTTCGAATAATTTATATTAATAAAATAAAAATGATTAACATATTTTTCCAATGCTTTCAGCTGTTTTATGCCAGCAGGGGTTCTTTTACTATGCTTGATTTTTTAATTGTTGTTAAGCAAAGGAGAACTCTTTCGATTTCGTAGCATTTGTTTCGAACATGTCTATCAAGTAGGCAAATGAAATCATAATATTTGATAATATTACTCAACCGATGAGCACATAAACCCTTAAAATTCTAAATTTGTAATTGGTTCTTTATTGTGCTCATACATATATAAGCACCCCTCGAAATATTTCTCCTTTCCCAAAATTTGCAAACGTATAAAAATTCGCCGTGAATTTATGTTAAAATAAAATTCCCCTTATCATGAAAGATTTCTTCCCGGTAGGTTTTTCACTTTCGCCTTTTTACTTGATTTTTTCCATACAAAATGATTGTAATTTTTTTTTTGATATTTTGATAAATATAATTTTTTTAATATCAAGATCATTTATTATAGTGGAAAGATACATTGTATAATAAATAAAATGCAAACCAACAGACCAACTTAAACTGCTCGTATATCACTGTTCCATCTTCTAAGCATTTTATTAAAAATTTTGTAGTCCTCTATTTTCTTTTATTTATTTTTAAAATACCCTAATTTTCACAGTTGTTAATAATTGCACAATAGTTCAATGCATTGCATTTTATGTGGTTAACGAATTAATTGGCCTCGGAATATTTAAAAATAAAACTTAGCACTTTTTAGCACATTGTGAACCCACGAATTTTTATTTCAGTATTAAATTTAAATTGGTTTGCTTTTCAGTTCGTTTTTATGTTTTTCAAATTTATCACATTCACTGAAATTGATAACGGAAAAAAATTCTACGTGAATTTAATGATACCAATTTTCCCTTCGAGGGGAATAAAAACTTCACGTGAACAAAAATTTCACTTCTTAAGGTATGTACACAAACGATTGTCCTATAGTACAATATTGACAGGAAAATTGCAATAAAATGTTCAACAAACGTGTGAATTCACAATTTTGCTGACAGATAAATTTATTGTGTGACAATCAAATTGTACAGTTTTACACTTCGGTGACAATTCTTCATTGTGAATGCATTGCCACCATATTGTCATATGCTACAATATTGTAAAATCTGACAATCGTGTGCACATAGCATTATTCGCGATAAGAGTGAGTAAAAAATAAATATCTTCATATTCTCTTAAATTTTTTTCCATGTAGCGTATAATGAATTTTATGTTTGAATGATGACAGTTCCCACTTTAAATTACCAGTAAATTATTGCATACCTCTGTGCTCAAGTTAAAATATTATGTGCCTTGAAGTTGGGTACGTATGAGTATGAGTTTCCTGGCCACGATTTCAGACGATATCGATTGGCCGCTTAATTGCCTTCAAAACAACAAAAACATTTTAAATGTGATTTTCAATGTAATTAAGTGACCGATCGATATCGTGTGATTTCGTGGGCAAGGCAATAATTTTCTTAAAAAAAAACAGGAGGGCATTACCTTCAAATTGATCAACAGGAGTGTATTAACTGCAAATTTTAAAATTTTCAGTAGCTGAAAGAGTAAAGTAAATAGTTGAAATTTTTAAAGCAGATAGATGGAGAATGTCCTTAGTTGACAGAGTTGCGGTATATCTGATGATAATTTTGAACCATTATTTTTAAACTAAGGGAGTCATTTTATTTATTTTTATACTTCGCCTACGCCGACGAAAAGAAAACGCTTTCCTCTGACTTGACGGTCTGGGAATTGAACCCGGGTCCTTCTGGTTACAGAGCCAACACGCGAATTCCTCAGCAGCAGTACCCCAAAAAGGTTTTTGGCAATCAAAAATAAACGACAAATGTATATATGTTGCGAAATTTATTAGTTAAAAATATACATTTGAAAACATAGGAAAAATCATTTATTTTTCTTGGAGTGTTAAAGTGTGTGGGCTTCAATAGCATCACAACATTTTCATGTATCAACACAATTATACAAATTTTTTAAATGCTTTTTCCTATTCTCGTTTTCTTCATATTTTAAACGTTTTTTTACTTTTATTTCCATTTTTACAGCAACCTTTTAGTCTACCGACATGCCAAACCTGATAAACTGCTAAACTTTTAAATGCTTTTTTAACTTCCATTTAAAAATTTGTGTTTACAAACCAAGACAAATTAAGGTGTTTTTAATGTTATTAGTTGCAATTTTTTATGTCTAACATTAAAGCAAATATTTGGCTTTAAATAAAACTTAAAACACAATTATCTTGGTTTTTGTAACCAAACACACATAGAGCGTGCCAATGTTACGTGGATTCAACATTACATTTAATGTGTATCAAATCTTGGTTTTATGAGAAATAAAGGGAGAAACAAATTGTGTCATTTACAGCAAAACTAGCAGCCATAATTTGCAAAGTTAGAAACTAACAAAATACTTTTATTGGGACCTTGTTGTCACCATAATTTATTGTACCAAAAGCGAAAGTAATTAATAATTGCTTCATATAATAAGACGGCTTTTATAATAATTTGACAGCCTCTTAAGTACCTCCTTCGCCAAACATAATCTTACAAATTGAATCAACGATTATTAAAAAATGAAATGTGTTTGCGTTTTTTTTTTTTTTTATGTATAAAATCCCTACTTGGAGCACAATTTAATTTTAACAACCATTTGTATAATTTCCAGGCAATAAAATTCATAAAATCTGTTACCACGTGCTTAAAATAAAAATCAAAGAAAAAAAATTTAATGCGAGCACATTTACAAGCAGCCTTTTAAAAGTTTCACTGTAAAACATTTGAAATTGAACACAAACATATACAAATGCAATTGTATAACTTTTATATAGGGATTTCAATTGTGATTTGATTTCAATGTAACCAGCTTGGAAAAATAATTTGCAAAAATAATTTTAATTGGCATAAATAACAAAACCGCCGACGAAATGGTAGATTGTGGTGTTGAAAACAACGCACAGCGAAAGGGAAGGAACAACTCACAAACACTTACACGCAAAAAAGTTTATAATGAAGTGAATTTTTCGAATTCATTGGAAATTTATTCAGTTGACGATGACACGTTTGATTTGTCCTCCGGTGAGTGTAGCCGTTCGCTACTTTCAATTTTATTTCACTTCGGGTTTGTTTGGCCAGCTACACCAAAGTATGATCAAATTTATTACAAAGACTAATTTTTCCTTTTTTTTCAATATGACTTTGCTCGTCTTTTTCATATTTTTAATAAAACTTTTGTCCATTGAAAATTTTAAAAGAATTTTCGTTTGGTTTAATTTTTTATTTTTAAATTAAAATTATTGCCTCTTAAAGCTTGATGATGCTGAATCTGATTTAATGAGATTTATATGTGCAGATTAACGCAGAGGATAAGCAACAGATTTTTGCCTTTCCTCTCATTCTTCTTAATTTAACCATTCGTTATTTTATATAAATTCCATAAATAAAAACAAAAGACTTTTTTATATCGTTTCACTTACACAAGAGTACATAAACTTTTTTTATAAATATATGTACATAAATGGAGACATACAACTACACTTAGACACTGGGGTAGACTCACGTACGTACATGTAGACATTCTTGCGAGATGTTTAATGAAGAAATTTCATTTAGTCTGGCGTATTTTAAAAGTTTTGCTCAACTCAAAGCCATAAAGCATAAAGAATGAAATATTAATACACTCATTCGTTGCTGAGGACAAACAAAGAAAAAAGTTCTTCACGCAACTGTAAAGTTATTGTTAAGGAGGCTCATGAAAACTATTAAAACACCACCCATCCCTTTAAAATATACAGCTATAGAGTATCACTAGAGAGGCTGTTGAAAATTGGTTCACAATACACTCGCACAAAACTCGTACGCTTTTTCAACAGTTTAGTTTTGGAAACTTGCACAACTTTTTTGTGTTTTAATGAAAATGCGGAGTTTTGTTTAAACTAAAATATTTAGAAACCTTCTTGTCGCGTGCTCCAAATATTTCTACACGTTGGATATTCATTTGAAAATGCCCAAATCATTTCTACATTAAGCGATTTGGGAGTATAGGGGCAGAGTAGAATTAGCGAACTGCGAGTAGATATAAAAAAGATAACTTGACGATTAAATAATTTTATACTCTCAGAAAGGCGTTCTGGTGACGATGTTCTATTGTTTGTAAGGAAAACAGGACAACAGGAGGAAATAATTTAATATGGACAACCTGTTGCGCGTGGGTGGTCAGTTTGCCATACGGGTTAAATAATAGAAACATGAACGAGCAGATTTTAATAAATTGTGATTCCAATTGGCTGTATTTTTGGCGGCCATTTAGTTTAGAAAAAATAGAGCCCATGCGTTCGTTGGTCATCGCTGATCGCCTTGAAAGAGTCATCTACTAGAATGGCGTAGGGAAGCTGTGAAAATAATTAAGTTTAGCAAAGATAATGAGAATTTGGATCTATGTTTAAAGATCCTTATCTTGTTGAAATGCGATTTCTTTTCCAGAATAAACGATGAAACTTGTTCTGGTTGCTCTTTTAGGTGCTTTATGCAGACGACTTATTGTGTTTTATGACATGAAAAGTTTTTAGTAAAAAATTTAAGATTTTTGTTTTAACACACGCCCAATCTGCCAAACTTCCAACTTGTCAGCAGATAACATCCAGTATCTAGGCAGGAATCGAACCTTCAATCTCCATGTTTATAGCCTAATGGTGATATACTACGCTACGCAGGCATCTTTAGGGTTTCCTTAAACTCATTTTTTTTTGTTCATGCCCTGACTGAAATGTCCTTCGGTTTTTTTTGTTTGGTTTTTTTGATTCACTTACACTTGTAATAAGAAAATCCTACGAAATAAAATATGATTTTGTTTTTCATGTTTCCTTTTTGTTATTAATATATTTCAAAAGATTTGGATGTAGAAAAAAAAGGGTTTAATTTCGAAAACATATTCATTTCTGTTCGATAAGAAAACTAAAGTCAAGAGAATAATTAAAAAATGCACTCGAGTAGAAATTTATGTTTCAGCAAAATCTTAACAATCTTATGAGTTTTTCATTTCTTACAATTCGATGTGAATTACAAATATTTAACATTTTGCAAGAACTAGTCGTATGATGAAAATTGTGAAGACATTCCAATTTGTATGCAAATTCCGACGTTGAAAGTCAAGAGTGGGAAAGACAAATAAAAGTGTGAAATTTTAATCTTTTCTCTTTTACTTTCTAAATAATTTTTTTAATGAGAAAAATTTAATTGAACTACAGGAAAAAGGGCTTTTAAAATGTAATAAAAAAATAGTATGAAATAATTGTTGTCTCTACCAGATGACACTGCTTGCGGAACACATTTATCGAACAAGTAAGACTTTGAACATTTCGAGATATCCACAGCTCGAAGAATATAAGATTATTCTTTCAATTATTTATTATTTATATAATTATTCTTTCAATGATATTTACCATATTTTGGTACATTTTTTAACTAAAATTTTCTTTGTTGAAAAAGAAAAATTAAAATTTCAATCATTCTGAGCTGTAGTCCATATTTCCATCATTTTACTAATTCACTTAGCCCAGTGATTTGCAAAAATATGAGAAGCCAATGACAGAACTGCAAAAAATTTAAAAATTTAATTTTTAAAAAGAAAACAATAAGTTGTCTACGTTTGTTCTATTACGACCGCATACAGAAGTTGTTGTTTAACTTTAAAACTCTTCTTTCTTTTAAAAATACACACAAAAGCACTTAAAACTCTACAAATACACAGGCATTCGCACTCACACATACACTTATGTATTCACTTTTGAAATTTTATTAGGGAAAACTTATGTATGACAAACTTTGGTAACGTGAATTGACTAATTCAATTCGATGTCATTGCGTTGGAATGCGAATAAAACAGTGTGTGTTAGGCTGAATAAAATTTGAATGATTTATTTGCCAAAAGGATTAACTCCAATGGATAATCTTTTCGCAATCTTAAGTTTTTCAATCGCGTTTCGACATCATTATTATTTAAAGCGAAGTTTCTGCCAAAGCGTAAGGCCCTTTGAAACTACAATATTTTGCACGTGATATCATAACTTGGTTCAATAATTTCACTCTTTTCACCTATTTTGAAGTTAATCTATTTGGCAACTGAAGCATACATTTGTAACTCCTCATACCCAGCAAAAGAAAAAGTTTTCGACTTGTAACATTTTCTTTGGAGAAAAAATTAATTAATGATAATTGAATTATTTGATTTGGGATTCAGGTTAGAAAAGGAACAGTAATTTACTTTGAGTTTTACTAATGTTTTCGATATTTAAATAACTAAAGAATGAAACACAGGAGAAGCGAAAGTTATTCCATCCACAAAATTGAATTCATTCACCATTGGAAAGCAACGCAGCAAACTTACACACTTCTCCAGTGCAGTAGCATGGCAAGAAAATACACTAAAACTTTATATGGGTACAAAAGACTTGCAACGGTTAATATAATGGACTGCCCCATTAATGTATTTATCTATCAGTTTGAGGCCAATGCAGCCTGTGCTTTTCTTCACTACATTTAGTCTCCAGTTACTTACTGTGCTCATTAATCGCAGCTGCAGTACCATTTTAATTGTGCCATTCAATGAAATGAAATATAAATGCAAATGTAAACAACAGTAATTTCTACAAGTGGTGACAAATTTTTGTGCCGTGTTGTGTTCTACCCATATAAATTGTTTGCTGGGCATACGACACACAAAAAACACTTAAGCGACTAACACGCCTCACAAAAATTGGAACTCATAACTTTACAGTCTGTTGTGTGAAAAAGCTTTTACTGCAGATGTGTTCCAACTTGCCAGATTAAATGTTTTTTCTTTGTTTTGTTTTTTTTTTCTCTCGAAGAACCACAAATAATAAAAAAAGGGATTAAACATATTTTTATGTTTTCTATCAGATTTAGTGTAGTGTTAAGACCTGATTGAAAGGCTTATTGAGGCAGGTGCAAAATTATACAACATCACAAGTCACTCTAAAAAATTCATTTCGTAATAATAAAAAATAAAAGAGGAGAAGTGTTTTTGTAGGATATCGACTGCAGTTCCTGCATCGACAAACAAATGAAATTGCAATAAATAACAGTTTTAAGTTGCAAATAAAAGAAACAAACACACATTTTAATTTTTGTTATGAAAACAAATCAGCCAAAAACAAACGAGACTTTGTACTTAAACCAATGCCATTCTAAAGAGATTCAATGGTGTTATTTGAAGTCAATACAGTCAACGAAATTATCATTCAGAATTATTTTTTCTTTCACTGCCAATATATTTGTGTTTTACTTTTCACTTGAAAATTTATATTAAAAGATTTTCAATAATTGATTCCTTAATGGCGCCCGATTTTGAAGTTCCAATATCTCATTAAAAAAGGAGCACGAATATTCTGTTACGAATAGTAAAAACAACAACAACAACAACACTGTTCAATAAAACCTTCGAAATTGATATAAAACATTAAAATAACATCATAAGATTGCGCTGTAGGCAGGAAAAATTCCGGTAGCAGCAGAGATATTATTTATTTATTTATTAATTTTTTTTAGAATACAAGCAAAATTTTCCATCCACAACTTTTTTTTATTAAACAACACTAACACTATGAAGCTCTTCGCTTCTCGGCGGAGCACCCAGGGTCCAGGCTGGAATCGATCCCACACTGATAGACAAATGCTCATGCACTATACTACTGAGGCAGATAGAATATCGCACCACACGCTGAACACTTTTATTTTCGAACCACAACATCAATTTTCTTGAAATATTAGAAGATATGATTTCGTTATTGTAGATCCGAATAATGAATGACAAACATTATTATGCAAATTATCGACATCGATATCTCTCGCACTCATTCTGCAGATTTTGGTAAAGTTTACATCATTCGATATATTTGAAAGCTGATGAAAATCAACGAATACCTGAAAACGATTAGATCGTTAGAACCGAGCTCCGCCGTAATAACAGTTTCTGTTATGTTTCTACCTTCTCCTGAAAACTTACAACTATTTGAGTTAGGGCCTTTCTACTTGAGACCAACGATATGTATTTTATACATATACATATGTATGTATATATTTATATAATGGTTAGGGTTTGTTAAAAAGATACTTTTGATATGCCGGCAGATTACAGTGGATGAAAAAAGTCTATGTACGTCCCCTATTTTAGCGACTTGAGCAAATGCCACTGTTTAGTTTGGTTGCTACAGCAAAGCAAGGTAGCAGATCGACTGCCAACCCTCGTAGCGATTATTCTTATTATTTTTAGATTTTAATTAAAATTATACCTTCCCCGCCATGCTACTAACGATTGTGGTACGAGTATTGCCATTGAATAAGAAACGTTAAGCCAATCGCGACTTTTGCTTCAGTATTTTAAAAAATTTCAATAGTCATTGTCAACACAATCAGGTTGCTTGCTTTGATTTGTAATTATTATGACAGAAAACCATTAATTAAAAGTTATTTCAATGTTTTTTTATGGCTCTTGAATAAGTGCTGAAATGTTTTTTCCAAGTAATTAATTATAAATTTGGAAACTTTTTTTGTTTCTTTCGCTGGCATTTTAGTTTGGCTGTCGTTCGTTAATTATGTTATTTTTATAAGTT
This sequence comes from Dexiosoma caninum, assembly GCA_963924685.1. Classification (NCBI taxonomy): domain Eukaryota; kingdom Metazoa; phylum Arthropoda; class Insecta; order Diptera; family Tachinidae; genus Dexiosoma; species Dexiosoma caninum. The sequence continues at coordinate 39,356,015 of OZ004729.1, read as the reverse complement.
TTTATAATTCAAGGGAACGTACGTAATAAATTGAAGTTGTTACAAAAGGAGTTGTGCAAATGTTAAGTTTCGGAAAAATGATTTATGAAGTCCGTTGGGATGTCTTTAATTTATTTCACAACACATTCAGTTTCTCTTTTGAACACAGCAGTATTAGTTTTCCATTAGCAGAACAATCCAGCAGTTTATTAAAAATAAGAAGCTGAACCAGAACACAGTGGCAGTTCTTTTTTAAATACGAGGGCTGTTTGATAACTTTGTGACTTTTTGAATTTCCCTCGCAGTAACTTTAAACGCAATACTGCAACGCCATATTTTAATAGACTACTGTACAATTTTGAAAAAGCTTCGTCATTTAGTTTGTCTTTGACAGCCACGACATCAAGCATTTCAACAAAAATGAAAAAAAGTGAATTTCGTGTGGTGTCCATAAATTGGGCTACGAACTGCTACCCCATTCAGCATATTTCCCTGATTTAACACCGTGCAGCTATTTGCTTTTTATATACCTGAAGAAATGGTAGGCTGGTAAGTTATTTGGGTCGAATGATGAGGTTATAACCGAAACAAAGGACTACTGTGAGCACCTTGATAAAACCTATCATTTGGAAGGAATAAAAAAATTGGAAAAACGCTGGACTAAATGCATTGATCTGAACAGCAGATTATGTTAAAATGTAAAACGCTTGTTTGCGAAGGAAAAAAAATTATCTAATAGTCTGGAGTTCTTAAACAGCCCTCGTATTCACAATTAATAAGAAATTAACCTGAAGTCGGCACCCCAGATTAAACAATTATCCTCTTGCTTGAGTATGAATTTTTTTTTCGTAATTTTAGCTGATAATAATTTATCTAAGTATTATTTTTGTAAATAATTATAAATAAAATAGGAACTAGCTAACACTCCTAAATCAATTTCACTGTATTTTCTTTTAGTAAATATATTTTTGAATAAGTTAAATATTTTGGAAAAGATTGTGCGTAAAATTATTATAAATTTTTGTTATTCTAAAGGACGTATGAAATGTATGGCGTCGCATTTTGGAAAGCGATAGTGGAGAGTCAACTCTAGTACTCTGTTTTGCAGCGTGCCACTAGCCCTCGAAAAGTGTTTCTCATTAGAGAGTTTTATAGTACGAATACATTCACAACTTATTTATAGAGGAGCGGGGTGACGTACAGAGAATTTGGAAGTGACAAGTAATTGGACGACTATATTAAAAACAATGAGAAAAACTGACGATGTGAGTCAGGGGAATTGCTGTATTTATTTCAAGGATATTTAATATAACTCTACACATACACATTAAAAACTACAACTTTATTGAATTTGTTCTATTGTTATTTTTTCTTTTAATTTTAAATTAAACCCCATAATTCATTCTTTTCTTCGTGTATTTTGATTTAAGTCATGGTTATATTTAATTACTCCGCCAGGTTTTTGTAACACTTCTCAACTTTTTTAATTTTGTTTATGCTCGTTTGCGTTGGCAGTTACGAGTTCCTAAATAAAACCACTTTTGTTTTACTACGACTACAATTTGAATTATATTACAAGTATTTCAATAAATTATGAACATCTGCCCTTTTTAGCATTTTATTTTTTATTGCAATTTGCTTTCCTCGTTTTTTATCTTATTATCTCTTATTATCATTCCCTACCTGTGCTGGCCGTGTTTCAGCCTAAAAAACAAAAAGCAAGAAAAAAATTTAACGCAATAAAAGCGAAAAGTGTAAAAATAATTAACAAAATTTATATTCGAAAACAAAACAATACTGAAACTCAAAGTTAATAAAATTGTAGAAATTTATCAGCCGTTCAGCTGCTGAGTTTTTTTCTTCCCTTTTTCTTATGTCGGGTATGAAATGCAAAAATATCTGGTTTGGATATTTGCAGAAATACGAAGGCAGGAGTCATGTGTTTTTATAAATGCCGACGCAATTTAAACAAAATAAAATTTATGATATTCATTTGCGTAAATCATGTTCCAGCGGAACTTTTAATAAAATGTTATGCCATGAAATAAATTAACAAACAGTTGTTGGTATCTGGTATATTTCTGGAATATGAAATTGAAAAATATTATGCCTTGAAATATTTATTTTTTTCAAAGTCTATTTACAATAGATACAACAATGCCATCATATTAGGAAAAATAAAAACAATGAAATTTTCCACCAAAAACCTGGCAGCAAAATCACGAAAAATTGCATGAAAAGTCGAGTAGGAAGTCAACATATTCCATGGCCATGTGCAGTTCCATTAGCAAAACTTTTACCATGAAATATGAAAATTAATGTAGCAAAATGAAAGCTGTTCAAACGCTTGCACCTTTGTACAGAGCTGTAAAAGTTCAGTTTTTTGTAGTGAAAGAAATTAAAAAAACCAAATTTATCGAACTTTTGTCATGTGTGAAAGGAAAGATACAGGAGTATATCTATCCCCTATTTAAAAATCTATGAATCTCATTAGATGGAGCTGATTTATTGAAATAAAAATGTTTGTTCCTCAGCAACTATCACATATAATTTTGACTGACTATATGTTATCGATCATTATTTTTTATATTTTTTATTATTTTAAATTGAAGGATTACAACATGCAAAAATAGAGGTTGAAAAAATTACGAAATTTAATTTTATGTGTAGGGTTGTTAATCGCCGTAGTGCCGCTACAAGAAGATGAAAATTTTACTGACAACAAGAAAGTTACAACATATCATCAGCTTTTTGTGTTTAGTCCACTGTGTGTGATTATTAGTCGGTGTAAATCTTTAGCTTTATATACTCATTTTTACAATATAAATATAATACGAGAACTATATTGCTTGTACCGTGTAACAATTGTTTCCTTTTTTGTGTAACAAAGCTGAAATTTACCATTTCTAATTTACAATTGTCTTGCTATTCTTGGCCTTTTAATTGATAACATTGCGAACGCCGACTCCTGTTTATACAGTGTTTAGTATACAGGGATCAGCGCTTGCAGTGTTATAAAAAAAATGATCTACGTTATCCTTTGTTTATTTCAATATTCAGCTCATAATTTTGGTAGGGGTTTCTAAGCGAAAAAATATAAATTTGACTTTTGCTTAACAAACAATAGTAAAAATGGAAAAGTGTATTTGTTTAATCTCAGAGATGGCTGGAGAGAAGAGGCAAGTGCTCGTTTTCTGAATTTGTAAAGCAGAGCTGCTGTGTCTTTGGTGTTCAATAGACGCATCATTTTATAAAATTTAACATATTCTGAATTATCTAGCAAAACCGCCCTTATAAATTGTTCAGTAGATATAGAAACAATTTTAGTCTCTCCAGCTTCTAAAGTGTTTAATTTGTCTAACAAAAAAGAAAAAGAAAACAACATCATCAAAAATATTTTTAAACGTTCTCACATTTAATGTGTTAATGCTAAATTTAATGTTTTCGCCTATTATTTTCTTTTAAGTTTTACAAATTGACACACCATTAAACTATAAAAATAAATAAAAACTCAAATACAGTTTTTAACCTGAAGAATTATAAAAGGAGCTTCCGTTTGTGTTTGGAAGTGTATGCGTGTGCAAAGTGTTTATCTTAAAACGAGAAAATGTTTACTTACGTTTTTTCTACCCCCAAAGGACAACTTGACTTAATTGAGTTGTAAAGTACGAAACAATTTCATTTATCGAGATGCATGTGAAGATAAGAATATGAAAATTCTTAAAATAAAATTTATTAAGACAATTATCGATTTTCGTAGGGCATTTAAGACATGAAAAATTGTTGTGGCCTAAAAGAATTTTATATTTTGTACGAAGATAATATCTGTACAGTTCATTTGACTTATTAAAGCTTGCTTAATCTCCATTTTGTACATGTCCATAGAAAATAAATCACATTTATTAAAAGAAGAAGAAAAAAAATGTGTCTGACATACGCACACCTTGTGTGCATTCGTTTCGTTTCAGCTTCTTCCAGAGCACAGTGTGGAAAACAAAAACAAAATTTAATTGAATTTTAAACATGAGATTTTCTTAAAGGAAATTGGCTCCGTGTACCCCGAATAAAAATTTATTTACGTATTTCTTTTTAAACATATATTTTTGCTATAACGGTTTTTCCAGTCAAAGTTTTATCGGTAATTATTCACAGCAATAACTGTAATTTGTGTAGGAAAAAATACCGAAAAAAGGAAACAGGTAAAAACAGACGAAAGATAAGAAGTGTAAATGTTTCTTTGCTTAATTTGTTGTTGTCATTATTGTTAATTTTGTTGCTGTTGTAACAAACCGTACGAGAGTTGAAAATACAACTTTCAGCAAGAGCAGTGACATGGGTTTTGGAGTTTAAATGGAAAATATTTAAAGGCGAAGCGTGTATGTACTTTAATAAAGGGCACCCTAAGGAGTTTTAAGATTACCTTTTGGAAAACACAAACTTGTATCTGCAAATGAAAGTGGACTAAAGTGAATTTGGGCTGCTGAAAAAAGTATCATTTAAGCTTGTGGAGGGCCTTATTTCTTCTGCAGCGCACTATTAAATATTGGTTGTAAGGAAACACGTGGAATCATTTAGTCTGCGTTCTATAGCTATTGACAGTTTACTACCGGATGACTTGGGAATAAACTAAAAGTGAATATTGCAATACTGGAAGCAGTACATATCCTGCAGGAGAAAGACTACAGCAGAAGTTAGGGCAAAGAATACTCTCGGACCGTCAGTCTATTCTGAAGTCTTTGATCAGCTATACTTATAACTCAATACTCCTCTTGGAGTATAACAGTTCTCTCAATAATCTGACATCCAGGAATAGTGTAAAACTGATGTGAAGGCCGCAACATGAGGGTTATGATGGTAATCAAAAAGCGCACTTGCTTGGGAAGAGGGGAGTAGACCCAGCCCCGTGTTTGAGTTCAACAATAATGATCTGAAACGGAAGATGAAAGACTGGACTAAGATCGAGATAGATCGATATTGGCACAACATGGTGGGAGGTTTCTGGATTATGATGCAAATAGAGAATAAATGGCTCTCAGACAAAGAGCATCCCGTGTACTCACGCGAGCTCTTACGAATATCTTTACAGACTAGGCATCACTAACACGAGCATCTGCAGGTTCTGCTGTGAGGATGATGAATATATGGAACATTTTATGAACAACTGTCCGGGAATAATGAACAGAAGTTGGTTCGATTCACGAGCGTACTCGACGGTAGACAGATACTGTGGACTCCACAAGAGATCAGGAATGGTCGAGGTGCTGGAGGCCTCCGCCTCAACGTCGTTACCATTACATTACATATGAGAGGAATTTTCCTTCCCCTAACAATTTTTTTATTTGCCAGACAGCAATCGAATGAAATTAAGAAATTTGCTAGCTAACCGTCTTATTCATAAAAATATTTCTTTTTATATGGAAATTCTTTTTATAACCATAATAAATCAAAACAGCACAAATCTCTGGCACAATGTCCAGTCCTGCAGTTTACCTGGATGAGTCACATGAAGACATGACATTATAAAAGAAATTTAATTTAAATGCTTTTCCCTCTTAGTATGTGTTTTTGAATGCCCCCTGTACATAAATTGAAAACTTTTCATATACTAGTTTTAACTAGACTGTAGCAAAAGTGATGTATTTATACAAGTTCAAAATGGACAAAAATAGTATTTCAACTAAAGTATTTCAACTATACATGTACATATAAACCAGTTGATCGGGATCCTATGAGACAACCAAGTGTTAATATCGGACAGATAGGCAGGCCACTAGTCTGAAGTAAAAAGTAATTAGCAATTATCTGGTTATTTTGACTGAATTAGTCTTTGTTTTATTTATTTTTTAATAAGTAAAAACATTCAAAGTCAAAATTTATGCAAATTATTTATTTAAAATTTTTTATTCATAAATTTATTAAATATTCCTAAAGATTTATATATACATATATCGTACTTCTCCTCGCACTACTTGTAATTGAACCTAGAATCTTCACAGTGAGCAAAATTAAATAATATTTATATGGCCGTTAATTAAATCGTTTAAATAAAAATACGTTTATTTGAATACGGTAGGTCGTTTTGTTTGCATGCAAGACTTCATAATTGTCTCAATCAAATTTTTATTGGCACCAAAAATTTTTTTAATGCTGCAATATTTTTTACTTTTAATAAGGGAAGCAATGGTATCATAAGGAAGAGAAAAAAGTTTATCACCTTCAATTTTCTTTATTTGTGTCATTTATTCTGTTTGCAATTGGTTGATATGCTACTGAGAATTTATTTGGTCACTTGACTGTTGCCTTGAATTTTTGTATTTTTATAGGGCCATAAAAGCGAATTTTATTTGTATCGAAATTATGCATCCTGATAGCCTGTTTGCATGTGTATGTGACATTTTCATTAAAATGTCCACAAAAGCAAAATTAAGATGAATTATTTGGAGAGCAAACCAGTTTATCGACTACGGTTATAAAACGTTTATCATGGATTTGGAACACGTTTTGTAAAAGAAATAAACATAAGAAATCAAAAAGATGTTTAAATGTCAAATTCCATAAAATTGTTAGAATATATCCGTGTTTGCTTATTTATTCTTTCTTCAATAAACTTTGGAATAAATTAGATGAAAGATATTGTTACTTTGATTTCTTTCCTTCTTTCTTAAGTGGAAAGTCATTTTTAACGACAAAAACAATCATTTTCTGGTATTTGTACTTTTCATATCTTCTTAAATATTTCTGGGATAAAAATTAATTTAAATTAATATATTTAGCACAAATCAAATAAACGAATTTATAAGCTCTACTTCTATTGAACTAAAAAAACTTTTCTAATGTCTTCACCTGAATGCAATTTTCCATTTTGGTGTAGCTGATTTGTTAACAAAGTGCGAAACAGTGTTTGCTAGTGTTTGTCAGTGTGGCTTACAATGTTTGTCTTTGTTTGTTTCTTTTTTTTTTATCTGGGACCAGCACTCAGGAGATGACTTCCTACACATGCGAATTATTGTGCTGGAACTATTGGAAAGGGATAGTAGGAGAAACGACAGGAGGTGAAGCTTAATTAATTATTTTACAGATCTGCTTTCGCACGTTCAATGTTTATACTCGTACCAGTGCTGAAGCTTCGCTTTAGTAGCCATTTTTTATTATTATTTTACTTCGCCGGTGCTACACAATACCGACGAAGGAGGGCATTCTGATGTGATTGTAGATTGCTATCAGCTGAAGCCGGTATTGTTCAGTGACCAGTGACTATGCCTTCGCCACTGAAACCTTCCGACAACAACTGACACACAAAGACACACTAATGCACATCAGAAAAATGCGAGATGTTTTTATTTGTATAATTTTAGTCTGAAACTGGAGTTGAACCCAGGTCTGTTTTTGGTTTTGTATTCAACGTGCAGATTACCATCCATCGTGCCACCGCCACCCTCTTAGTATTATCACATGTAATTTTTGACTGCCTGTATGTTTTCTATCATTAGCCCATTTTAATTAATTACATATGTAAAAATGGCGTTCGAATTGATGCAATATCTAATAATAAATAAATGCATATTTAAGAATTTTTCCATTTTATAACACGACACCTTTAAATGGAAAGCATCACACCGATGTATCATGAAATTTAATTGAAGAAATTTCAATAGGAAATTTTTTAATCATCGACACAAAAGTGTATGAACTACCTCAGACATTGAGACATTTATTAGTATATGAACTGATACAACAAACAGTTTTTCAACAGTTTCATTCAACATTTATTAGCAGCATCATTTAAGAAATTTTTTTCAATCTCACACCCACACACCCACACACACACACACTCATACACATATGCACATGCAATTGTATTCAACTCTGTTGGAGTGTGTTTTTTTTGTGTGTAAAACGGGTAAAACGGAAAAGCACGAATCATTGCCATTCAAATTGCAGACAACAAGAGTGAAGAAATCAAAAAATACACTCAAAATATTTTGTAAAGGGTGGTTAAATTTCAAGGGCCGATGTTGATTTTGAATAAAACACAAACTATTTAGGAAATTATTGTAATTTTATTTTATTATGATATATTGGTATTACTCAATTATGTATGGAACAAAATATCGGCCAAATGGGCGCCGCGACCACGGCGGCACACCTCCATCCGATGGTCCAAATTTTCGATGACCCTGATGCATAATGGAGGTTCTATGCCGTTAATGTGCCGAATTATCTCATCCTTTAGCTCTTGAATTGTTGCTGGCTTATCGACGTACACCTTTTCTTTCAAATAACCCCAAAGAAAAAAGTCCAACGGTGTCAAATCACATGATCTTGGCGGCCAATTGACATCGCCATTACGTGAGATAACACGGCCATTGAATTTGTTGCGCAAAAGAGCCATTGTTTCGTTAGCTGTGTGGCAAGTGGCACCGTCCTGCTGAAACCACATATCGTCCACATCCATATCTTCCAATTCGGGCCATAAAAAGTTCGTTATCATCTCACGATAGCGAACACCATTCACAGTAACTGCCTGACCGGCCTCATTTTGGAAAAAATACGGCCCGATGATGCCGCCAGCCCATAAACCGCACCAAACAGTCACTCTTTGTGGGTGCATTGGTTTTTCGACAATCACTCTTGGATTCTCATTCGCCCAAATGCGGCAATTCTGTTTATTGACGAATCCACTGAGGTGAAAATGTGCCTCATCACTGAAGATGATTGTCTTCGAAAATTGATCATCCACTGTTGCCGTGGTCGCGGCGCCCATTTGGCCGATATTTTGTTCCATACATAATTGAGTAATACCAATATATCATAATAAAATAAAATTACAATAATTTCCTAAATAGTTTGTGTTTTATTCAAAATCAACATCGGCCCTTGAAATTTAACCACCCTTTACATAAAATGAAATGAATTTAAAAATTTTTTTATAAAGATTGAATCAATCTATATTTGTTTTGCTGAATCTATTTATTTAATTTTCTAATTTAGTTTTGCTCTTGTGATTAACTTTAAATAAAAAACACACATTTGGAGTTTTACTCCATCTATATACGTATTTCAAATCTATATACGAAGTTCATCATCAGCATCCACAAAAATTACAATTATGTTTTTATTTTATAATTTATAAATTTTAAAATTGAAAATATTTTAAAAATTATTACCTGTTTTTATTATTACTTATTTATTATTATATGTATTACAATAAAAATAAAATTTTTGCAATAATAAATAAATTAAACGTAAATAGTAGTAGTGAGTGAAGCAAAACAAAACAAAACTAAAAAATTAATATAAAATTTTATAAAATAAAATAAGAAGAAGAACTGTTCACCCTACAATCGGCGATGTTCGGTTTGAGTATAATAAGTGAGTAGGATAATTTTTAGGCCTAGGTCTTTTCCCTCACTTTTGAAAGTTTAAATCAAATGTGCATAAATACTACTCCCTCTATCCCCCTCCTATAATCGCATGTTTAGGGTTCATTCGCTCACTGCTGGTCCAAGATAAAAACAACATTTTGCAGAAAACTTTATTCTACTGAGTTACGGAAAATTTATTCCGTCAATTAGACATATATTCGTAGTTCAATGAAAGAGTAATTTAATTCTAACAGAAATTTAAAAAAAGGCAAATTATATTTCTATTTGAACAAATGATTAGCTAGTTAATACTAAACTGAATAACTCTTTGGTGGGTCACAAATAAATTTCTTAATAACTAACAATAGAATATTAAACTAAAACATTTCCTTAACAATTGTAGTGAGAATCAATACAAATAAGATTCTACGTATAACGTAGGAAATGTAAATCAAATGGAAGCTGCCTGACTGCAAACCTTGTAGACCGTAATGATTAGACTTCAAAGCCGTTATTAGGTCAGTAACACTGATATTACTACATTAAAATAAATACACACACACACACACACACACACACACACACACACACACACACACATATGAAAACAACACAAAGAGTAGATATTGTGTGTTTGCATTTAAAAATATCTAGAAAGGAGCACAGCCAGCAGCAAGTACCGGATATACGAAGCACTTTATACTCATATATCTGACGAGAGTTTTGAAAACCTGGAGAGATGTTATTAAAAGACTATAAAAATTCTAACAGAGTATGTAGATAACAGAGAAATTTTAAAATATTATGAGAGCTAAAGTGAGAAATGAGCACAAAAGCATGTACGAGTATGTTAAGTAAAAATAAATTCTTAAAGTGACTGCACAGCTCTTGTGTATTCAATGCAGGGTGACCGCATTAACTAAAATTAAACAAAAAAAATAACGCATTTTTTGATCAACATCAATGAAACATTTAATAAAACACGGGCTGGTTAACTAGTGAAGAAAATATTCCCGGTTAATATTTTTTTTTTTTTATCTAGGACCATAAATCAGGAGATGACCCCTACACATGCGATGCATTGTGCTGGGACTAGATGAAAGGGATACTAGGACAAATGGCAGTAGGTGAAACTGCAATATCTTACAACTCTGCTTTAGCATATTCTTTGTTTTATGTAAGTGTTGTAGTGCCTCTGATGTCAAGGACACGTAATAAATTTTGAAGCTTCGTTTTTAGTAGCCATTTTTAGTAACTATTTTACTTAGCCGGTGCTACACAATACCGACGAAGGAGACCGGTCTGAAGTGCTTGTGGATTGGATTCAGCTGAAGCCGTTATATTGCACAAAAAAATAGAACATAAATATAGAAATCAAATATAACAAAAGTTACGCTTGAAATAAAGTTTGCACCATTAATACTCAGAAATTTAATTTGTCTTTATTGAAAATTAAATTTATTGACAGCCGTATTTTATCTGTGTAATGTAATATAAAAATGCAAACATATTACTTCGCTGGTTTACTTAAATCATGCTCGCCCAAAGAAACCTTTTACTAGTAACGAAGCCAAGTGAAAATTATCGTGTGGCCATTTATATAGAAAACAAAAACAATTTCAGTTGTTTTTTTATTGTATTGCATTGTTGTTTTCATTTGTCTTCGTAAACCAATATTAAAAAAGAAATGATGAAATGGTCACCCTAAAGCAGTACTAAAACTTACCCAAATATCTACATAACTTGAGTAGATTTTGAGAGACCGGTTATAAATAAATAACATATTTATTACTTCTGTAAAATTGCTGCAACGTTTTGTTATTGTGCGGTTGACGTCGCCGCAGCAGATGTTATCTTTGTAGAGAACCAAAACAAACAAAAGAGAGACAGTTTCAGTTAAAAGGCCATTAAGTTGTTGCGAGCATAATTCGCATTTTGGGATTAAAAAGTAGTAATTTTTTGTTTTTGGCTTGAGCATCAATGGGCAGGTGTGCGTATTAATGTGAGTTATACGAATTTGTGGGAATTAAAGTAACAAAAACATCAGTTGGCTAAGAGTGTTAACAATGTTATAATTTTAAACTTGTTTTAGTACTCGTTAAAACCTGTAGCATAGAGGGCGTTTTAATGTCCTATAAAACTGCTTATTTATATATATTGGAATCCTCTGAGGTTAATTTTAAAAGGTGTTATTGGATTTTTTTCTCCTGGTATATAACATGGGCCAATCTTGAGAATCTACTACTTTTTTATAGAAAAAAAATTTTTTTTCAATTGCTGCGGAGGGGAATAGTGAAATAAATTATTGCTTTTGTGTTGCTTTTTGTGTTGTAATATTTTTAATTTGTGTATTTTTTATAGCGTTAGCTGAAATGTGTAATCACGTAACTGGCAAAAGTAACGAAATTGAATTTTTGATTGATAATGATGCATATCAGAAAAATGCATGGCCTTATGAAGTTTTAGATTTTTGAAATAAAAAAAAATTTAACAACAAATACGTGTATTTTTTCATCCTCCATTAAAAAAACAAAAAATTTTAGTCAACTGGTTTTGCATTTCACTGAACGATATATTTCTTTAATATTTTTTTTTTTATTTATACATCTTAAATTGTTTGTTTTTTCTATCTTATTCTGCATAAAATCAAGTTATTGTTTGAATTAATATTTAATAATATTTCAATATTTTAAAAAGCATAGTACACCAATTTTTGAAAGCGAGGATTTATGTACCTGTTATAAATAATGTTTTATAAAGTTATGCCGGACATGTCCCTGTTGGCGGCGCTTTCCCAGATAAAAAAAAGAAAAAAAAGAGGACTGAGGAGAACGAAATCTATTAAAAAAGGAAAAAAACTATTGCAGAATAAATTTAGTTGTAATTTACAAAAAAATATAAGAAAATAAAAAGTACTACGACTTTCGATAGTGGAAAAACGTAATTTAAATTCACATGGTAATTCTAAGCAGCCAATTCATTCACATACAAGAGAATCTCTATATGCAATAATTAAAATTTAATTTTTTTTGCATTAAATAAATTGACTATTTATTGCAAAAAGAAAATAATAATAAACTTATTATAGTATTAACGGCCAGCTTTTTTTAGGGGATTTAAACAATTATTAGCAAAATTCAACTGGACATTGATGAGCATGAGCGAACAAATTTCTCCGAACATTTAGATGAATGAGTCTAAGCCCGGTATAACAAACAGGCGCTTGAACGAAAATCTGATATAACAAATGAGCATGGTTTTCCATTAGCCACCTCATATTAAGAACGGGTACATTATTTTACGCCTTGTTGAATGAATGGGACAGGAAGAAACAAACACAAATACCGTTATTTTTTAAAAAATCTTCTAAATGATTATAAATCGTAAATGACTACAAAGCTATAACAATATTCATATTATGAAAGAAGCACTAAAAGGGCAATTCTCTTTTTCGATCTAATTTATTGCCTGTTAAACGGGTTTTCACACAACACGTGAGTTTTTTGGATTATGACGTTGTAAGAGGGTTGCTTGTACTGAGATGAAAAATGGACCTAAATGTAATGCTGAATATCTCTAAATCTAAAACTATTTTGTTTGGTATAAACAATTTCCCAAGTTAGTTATACCATTCGTTATTCCGGGCATCGACTGTAAAAATTTTAAAAATTTATTACTACATTAGTTACTCTTACGCAATAATGCTTCTTTCAAATGCGTAAAGTACTCAAGGGCGTATACTTAACATTTGTTTAAGCAAAAAGGAGGTTTATTAACTTCAAACAATTATCATTTCTTTCTCAAATTGAGGAATGCTTTTACTTTCAAAAGCATTTAGCAATACCAAAAACAACAATTGCGCACAATCATCGTGAGATTGTTAAATTTAACTGACCACAATACGAAGGAAAATATTTATTATTTAAATTGAAAAACTTTCTAAAGAAATTGAAAGCAGCTGAGAAAAAAAAATTAAAATAAAAATATACAAATAAAAGAAATGGCGCGCAAAAATGTATCCAACTATTGACAATCTCACGATGGAAACACAACACAGCAAAAAATAATCATTTGAAGATTTGCATAGAATAAGAAAAAAAATCTCCACTGTTGTTCGTGTTATATTTTGCTTAAATGAAAAATATTTTTTACTTAATGGGAATCGGAAAGAAATTACGAAAATTGTTTTTGTTTTTTTCTTTAATTAGTGCTTTTAATTCGATAATTGAATTCAAATTATCCATAAATTTGATAGCATTTTAAAAATTACATTTAATGGACACTACAATACAAAGATATCATTTGTAATTTTGAAATGCGTATATAAATTTATATCTAAATTGCAAACTTCCATTTACATTAAAGAGTTGTGTTCTCTTATCTTTGAGTTCTGTTATGCGTTTGAAAATAATTCTAATAGCAATGCTATTTATTGCCATAATTCTGATAGTGAACTCATAAATGAAATTTAAAAAACAAATATTTTGTAAATGATTAAAAAAAATTTGCTGCGTAGTTAGTGCGCTGACTGTTCAACCAATCTTCAATCGTAGGTTCAATCAACATCAGATAAAAATGTACTTTCTGGCAGGTATGTGAGCAGTAAAACATCGGCTAAGTAAAACAATAAACAAAATGATTCTAATTTATCTTCGTAAATGCGTCAACATACATCAAGGACGCATCATCTGTTTATAAATTCTCGAAAAACCTTGCAACCGCAGAGTTGTACATGCATTAAACTTCTTATCGCTACACCACCTCTTCTCTATACTTTCCATTTCCAACTATTTCTGGTGCAACGCATTGCATACGTAGGAAACATTCTATGAGCGCATTAATTATGTTTTTTGGTAAGAAAAACTTTTTCTTGTTATTTTTGTGCTTTTATGTAGACTGCATGACCATTTGAAAATCCAATTATGTGTTACACTAAGTTAAGTTGTGGAGATGTTCTGGTGGGAATAAAATCGCTGCTTGCTAATATGGTTGCTTCTCCTAGCCTCACTTGTTACAGAATGCAGCTGACAAAATAATAAAATGAGTTATTTAATGGCTCCTAAGCTTCTTTTGCTGCGGCAATGACTTTGGTATATCGGGCCATCATCAAAAGTGTCAATTTCACGTACATTTCAATTTAATTATTCTTAAAACTAGATATGCTTTAATGCCAACGAGTTTAAGTATGCCTCAAACTAAGAGTGCGTAGGTGAAACTGCCAACTTATACTTTTTTTTGGGTGAGTGTTGGAGGAGGTGTGCGTGCATATGAAAATCTCTGCACACCATACCCACATATATTTATTGTTCTCATTAGTGTTGCTGAGATCTTTGCTCTTTTTTCTTTCCATTTTTTGTGAGAAAGTAGCCTCTTGTTTAAATTCAGTGCATTGCTGAGACACATGTACCTCAAAGGATATTCCCCCCAAAATTTATTTTTGTGCATAGAAGAATTGAAAATTTCATTGCATGAATGTTTTATAATACATCTCATGTTTTCTTTACGTATTATTTAAGGGAAATTAAAAAAAGAATATTTGATATAACCTCATCTGAAATAACATGACACCTGTGAAATGAAAACTTTGCTCACGATTGAGATTATTAACCACACGCACTCACACATCACTACAGATGTTTTCTCTTTACTATATTCTCCAAGGAGAGGTACAGTGGAATCCTCCACGATAGAGCACCAAAGAGAATGCAGACATGTGTACATAGAAGGTACATCCCCCTTGGCACGTTGCCAAGCAACAGTGTCCGACCATAGGGAGCTTCGCTTTAAGGAGTTGCTAATTATCGAAGATTCTACTACATTTCTCACTATTATCATATACACAAAAATAAGCTTTACATATTCTATCACATTTGCTTAGATGCTGAGAAATAATTTGAAATTTTCCATGGCGTATTCGATACGTTGAACACATTATTTGAATTTGTATATATATTTTTAAATCTCCTTTTATGAAATAAAACTTTTATATTGTTCTACGTACATGTTTCATTAAATACATGTGTGTTCGTTTACTTGCATAACGATGTGAGTTGGTATTTGTTTGTGAGGCAGTTAAAAATCCAAAAAGCCTTGATGTATGACAGTTTTAACATTCCACAACAATTGTTTTCAAACATGTGGCAATTTGTCGGGTTAAAACTTTGATTTAAAATTGATGACGGTTTGTTAAAGTGAATTTAATTAAGAACAGTTTTTCGAATTCGTATTGTGATTGTTGAGGCCACATCAAGTATAATTTTTTAGGAAGTAGAAAAAAATTAATTTAGAATCTTGTTTGGTTTAAATTACTGATGGATAATTTTTATTCCTCGCTTTTATATTTTTAAAAGCAAAAAAGTTTATTTATTTATTGCACGAATGAAAGTTGCTTGCTTTCAAGATATTCACGTGAATATCTGCAGATATTTAACGCGTAACCTTTTTAAAGTTTTTTCGCTACTTTTTCAGTTGCATACGATCGTCTAAAAAGCAGATTTTTCCGTACAGATTTGGTATTGCCGCTTTGTAAAAGGAAACGTAGAAAATATGTACTTCAATCGGCAACATGAGTCTTTCCCAGTCTTCCAAAAGTACAATGGAAGTGCGGCTTATTATTCGGAAATATATTTAGATTAGATTTTCTAATATATTCCTGTATAAAAATAAGCAGTAACGAAATAGGAAGAATGCATTATGAAATTCATCAGCAAATATTGTACAATTATCTGTGCTGCATTTACAATAAAACAATTTTTACCATATTGTAAAACATAAATTTGTACATAAAATAATTTTGAGTTCTATGAAGATACTTTAGAAAATCTTTTGTGTTGCATATAAAATTCGAAACAGTTAGAGAATGGTAACTAACATTTTAAGAACTTGAAATAATAAATCGCCTCAAAGATATAAACAATGATTGCCGTATTTGTGTTCAGCCCATCAAAACTTTTGAAAACATGTGTATCTTTTTTCCCCATGATTATGCGGCCTTATATTTATGTACAAGTTCAGAATGTGTTTATGTGTAGTATATGTTTGCATGTATGTAGTGGCAGCTAAGGCGATTATGATTTATTTTGTACTCGAAAGCTTAGCTGATCAAATGACTCTACTGTTCCCAAGGTTAAAACGCTGTGGCAATCATCGGAAATCATTTCTGTTTTTAATAAATTAGATTGTATTAATTTTTCTATAAATTTTTAAACATTTTCTTAAATTTTATGATATTTTTTTTAGGAAATAACATTTCCAAGCGAATATTTCTAACTTTAAAATTCTTTTTTTTAATATAATAAATCTCTTATACCATTTAAAGATTATTTTAAAACATAAAATTACTGCTTAATTTGTAATTTTGGCAAAAGAATGTGTATAAAATTCACAGATTTGAAAACATTTCCTTCTGCCAAGAATTGGTGGAAGGAAAAAGAAAGCATTCGAAAAAGTTTAACCCAGTTTGCCGAGCATTAAAATTTTTAATAATAACAACAACAAAAAAAGGAAATCCCCTTTAAAATACTTTAAATGCAAAACGATTTTTTCAGTTGTGAAAAGAAGGCAATGATTGCCATTTGTTACTTGATTTGAAAACAATATCATTAACAAGCCCATACACAAACAAACAATTGAGAAAATTTGTCACAAAAAGAAACTTAAACTTATGAAATGATTTATATGCATATACGAGTAGTTCATTTGAACTCGACCTGTTTTTTGATTTTGTGAAATTTTTTTTTGTCAGTCATTTTATTACAAGAACTGTCGCATAAACTTTTCCACTCTGCATGTTTATTGTTGTGTTTGTTGTAGTAGGGAAAGAAGGAAACCGAAAACAATACCAACAACAATAGTTTGATTTATGGCTAAATTGTTTTTGTTTTTGTTTCGATATCAAATCAATATGAACAGAATGTTATCGTAACAGTTGCAAAATTTATTTAATTCTTTTATTTTTTATTTATTTTTTTTTGTTACTCTGTAACATTTTGCTTGAAATCATGTTGTTGCATTTTAAAATTAATTATTTCATTACTCTTTTGAGTTTGTGCGATTTTTCACTTTTATTTTTCTGTTTATAAATATGCAGTGCTGTTACAACGCAAACAACATCTGACGTATGATGAATATGCTTTGAACGGAATTCACATCACACATACGTCCATTTCTAAAACTAGAAAAACAAGTACTAGTTATTGGAATAAGAGAAATGTACGAGTACGTGTAAATCAATTAATTTTGTTTTAGATTTGAATCATCTTAAATGGTTAAATCTAATTTATGACATGAGTGAATTTACTGTGCACAGAAAAATATGTCAGAAAATTATTGAACGAGAAATAGAAAATGAACTCAATTTAAAAAGAATTAATTCTATTCAGAATTCGTTTTTCTAAAGCTTTAAAAGAGTTATATTTGAACATAAAAATAATATTGTCATGGCAGCCATTGATCCCTTATTTATTGTCAGACTATACTCTTTAGTAATATAGGAAGCAGTGCCGAAAGTTATTGCGGTGAACCCCATACCTACGAGATGATATGAAATCAACATGGATACAAAAAGTTCAACTTGTTTTTTTTCTTCATAACTCTTGAAGCGAACTTCTCTACAAAGAACTGACTTAAGCCTGTGCGATTCGGAGCAGCCCCACATCCACTTATACAGTTCAGCCCACTTTTTGTAGGCTTTTAATGTTGTAATTTTCCAGATTTACAAAAATTATTATTGCCTTTGCATGCGCGGTATCGCGCTCACTTTGAAATTGGCAACTATTTACAGTCCATATTAAGCGGCGGGCAGTTAGTAAAATAGTTTGAAATTTTGTGGAAAATCGTAGAACAATTGAGAACAAACAAACACAGATACAATGGCATTCTCACTTACACTTTGTATATTATTGAATTGAATAACTATTTTGTAGTTAATTTTATATGGTAAATCCATTCAGAAGAAGTACATAAAGCACGAATAAATCTGCATGACTTTTTACCAAGTTCGACCATAAATTTTCACCATTTATTTTAATGTAAAAATTTGAATTTCAGCTGCTTGTGTGAAAAGCTCACAAAACAAACATTCACACTTCCGTTGCTGTGTACATGTATGTGCGTATGTGTTGGCAATTTTACATACTCAACATTTGTTTTGTTTTTACAATAAAGTTGGTAACACTTTATGTGTTATATGATTCATATACCTGGCGTGAGAATTTTTTATTAAAATTCAGCTACAGGTAACATTCAGGTTTGGAAAGTTTCATTCGAAATATTTTCCTGGCCATGAGCTGATCATATTTTTGAAACTTTATCTGTTTGATTTCGAAATCGTTCTGCTATGTTGCCTGATAGCGAACACCGTTTATGGGTTCATGGAAGCATTACGATTCTCTCCGAATCTCTTAATAAGTTCTACATCAGTCTAAGTACAAAGATAACCACTTTTCCCATATACAAGGATTGTGATGGTTTCTAAGTAGACGTTCGCTGTATATTTCTGCCTTAATTTCTAAATTGTTATTCTTTTTTAATAGCAGTTCCTGCAATATTCATAAACCAATCCCACCACTGTGCCAGCATTTTCTTTGATTTTTATATATAACAAAAATATAGAAAAGCACTTTGCATTGTATTCGAATCTCGATGGCGTTTACAAAATAAAATAAAACGGAAAAAGAAGCATTTGAACACTTCTTCCTGTTGTAGATGAACACTTCCACTTACTGAACTGTATAAAAGCTTAACATAAACACAGTCAAATCTATAAAGCAAAATCAAGTAAAAGAACAACTACAACAACAATAGCTAGTCATACATCTACACAACAATAACCATTTTACACATATTCACACCACTACCGCAATCATTGTCACTGCCACCAATAAAATCAAATAATAACATCACGGCAAAAGCATTATCGAAGAAACGCAAAAAAGAAAGAAAACTAAAGATTTGTAAAGCTCCATTCTTATGCTTATTTGTGTCGTTTTTTTCCTTTTATTTCTAACCTCAAATGTACATATTCTAATATAAAATCAAATGCAGAGATACAATCACACGAACAGCTACATATGTATGTATGTATCTATGTATGTATGCGTGCGTGTGTGTGCGTGTGTATACACTTGTAGAAATATTTAATATAAACATACCGATTTTGCATGCAAGAAATGGAAATAATTTTTGTGCTGTGCATTTATTATTCTTAAAGGGTTTTTTCAATAGAGCATGCTGTTCGAATCTTAAACGCATTACCAACCAGTTGAATTAGCAAGAAGTGCAATTTTAGAACACATCTTCATTATACATTTGATTAAAGAAAAAACAAACAAACAACAATAACAGTTTTTCTTTTAACATGTTTTAGGGAATTCTTCATATCTCTGCTTGTAAAACGTATGATATTTGCATTTAAAATAGACAAGTACTATGTGGCGATATTTTCTCAATATATTCTGTCAAATTATTAAGTTTTTACAATTAAATTAAATTTCTTAATTTTAAATAGGCTAAAGTTCGAGAACTTACATGCGGTAACTACTGAAGAACAAAGTAAATCAAAGACCACTGACAAATATTAGAAGAAACGAACAAACGAATGTAAGTTCTCGGACAAACCAATGCACAACACATAACATATTAATTGTTTTATTATGTAAAATCTGATTGAACAGTATATTCCGTACACATTGCATTAGCAGACGACAAATAACATCAAATTGTTGGCGATAGTCAGCATATGACTTCATTACGCTTTAAGTATCATGATGTGACAACAATGACATCAGTCAAAATATCACACTTGAAATGGCCAGAAAGTCATGACGTCAAAATTACTCTTTTTGAGCTTAAAAACTTTACAAATGCTTAGCGAATTAACAAAACATGCAACAGTAGAGCTGTTTATCAGCTGTCTCTTCACCACACTAAATATTTTTAAAGTACTTGAAGTAGAAAATATTTGCAATTGTATTTAATTATTAAATGGCGACTAGGTTGTGACTTGCGCATTATCGTATGTTGTAGATCAAATGATGTGAAAATATTCAAAGCAATGAAGAGAAGTGCCATCCGTTTAATTACATCAGCAGTTTTTTTAACCGATAACACTAAAATCAACTGATTAAGTAAAGAACTGAAATAATTAATTAATACTGGTCTAAATTCTCTTTCATTCTCTCGTAATAATTTTCTGATAAAATTTGAATTTCAAACAATTTTTTAACAGAAAATTAATTTAACATGACGAAACAAAAACTTCGTATAAACTTATCGTACAACATGCTTTCATTGTTAAGCAGACATTGCAAATATAATGAACGAATGCCGGCCACAACTAAAAAATTTAAAATATTTCGTTAATTTTTGGGAAATCTATTGACTAAAAAAAATATTAGTAAACTTTCATCCCTATTGGAAAACCTTTTTCACGCACAGAACAGGATTTAACATATTGAAATTTGCAAATGAACAGCGAAATCATTTTACATCTTTGATTTCCGCTATTATTGTTATGTCAATTTAATGGGGATTCTTGCCGTTTAACACGGAACACATGCAAACACACACGCACACACTCACTTACAATTAAGCGGTCACATGCCATGCCAACATTCCAAATACTGTTTTAAGTTTTAGTTAAAAGTAACTAATTTGCCACTCCCTTATCAAAGTTAGTAAATTTCAAGAAGAATAAAACATTCGTTTTGAATTTTCTTTTCCTTCTCAGCGGAAATACAGTGCCTCTTATTCGACCCTCCACTATTTTGAGGAAAGTAACGAGCTTTATATGGGGTATCTTCCCCAGCGGCTAGTTCTCAATTTGATATCTTCACAGCGTCCTTCCTTTAATGCCAGCCAGAGACGGTGCAGCATGGTTTCATAGTGCTCCAAGAGCAGTACTGCCGTTGATCATATTTTTTGTGAAGGTGGGACTTACATTTTCAAAAGGATTATTTGTAGGAAGGAAAGAAGGAAGATGCTAGTGTTTCTCGTAACTGTTCCGTAAATAAATAATAATAAAACATTTTTTGATATGTTGAATAAGACATTACTAGACAACGCGCAAGCCAAATTCTGTTACTCGCGAACACAGTGGGCAATTCGATGCTGCTTTCTAGGTGCTCATAATGCCACGTATCCACGTATACATATCTATGTTTAAGATATGTCAATTTCGAAAGCAAATGTTTGCCAGGTGCTTGCACGCTTTCATTTGTATTCTTCTTTGTATTCATGAATGTGCTCACAATATGATGATTCCTCAATAGTCCTGATTGCTTGTGAGTATTAATTCGTACGATATCACGTCGATTTTTTGTTCGTTTCATTTTTTATTCTATTTCGCATAGTTTTTCCTACTCCATGATAGAATGAAACTTAACAAGAACATTAAAAATAGTCGTAAGCAAAGAAAGACGACAACATAATGGGTTGGGGGGAAAACACTTTGGGAAAAGTCTCTGCGTGAAATTTATGAATATTAAGACTGGCGTTTTTTGTATTGACAGGAAGCTGGGAATAAAGGCCGACTACTAAACGAAACAAAAATCTAAATAAGAAGGCGTTAAATGGTCTTTGTGTCTTTTACGTGCAGAGATTAAATAAGAAGGGTTAACAAAAGCATTAATAGATGCAGCGATTATGGTGGAAATAAAAAAGAAATTCTTTTATTAAAATGAATATCAAAAAAGTTGAAAAGATTAACTAAAAGGATTTCCAGTTTCCTCAGGAATAACGTAGAAAAAAAAACAACTTATAAAACCACTTTGAACATGTGGGCATTAATTCAGTATATTTTCGAGCGATTATTAATACACTTCAGGCATGTGCAGGCTATTTTTGTAAAGGTCGTTTTCATATGGTTCAGTATAATTTAAGTTGATTGTGCAAATATTCCAGTGCTCAACTTCGGATCTTTTACTTCATGGAAAAAAATGTTTTCATAGAAATTTGGTTATAAAATCTTTTTTTAAGTACAGATGATTTTATAATAAAAATGCCACTTAAAAATAAATTTTCATAATCAATTTATGTTGTCTTCGAGAGCACAACCGTTTGTGTGTGTTTTCAGTGCGTTAAATTACGCTCTTTAGTCAAGTAGTTTGTATATGGAATAACCACCCTGCAGAAGTCTCATCAATCTTTCGCGATACTCAAATTTTTTTATGCTGTTACCCAAAAGCCCACTTCCACTCCAACTCTTTGAATACGTACAGTATAGCCACTCGCCACTGGTCCAAAAAACAGTTAATTTTTTAAAATGAATAACAAGGAGCATCAGTCAACCATTTCACAACCAAGCGTCGAGGAAAGCGGCGGCGTAGAGACAGATCTGACAAGCATTCAGACGACTGCAGTCAGCATGATGAAACTCAGTATACTCAATGCATTCTTTAAATACAGTCGAACTTCTCTACAACGTAGCATTTGGGGACCGTCAAATTTATACGTTATAGAGAAAATTCGTTATAGAGAAACTGCAGAAAATTTTTACTACATTTTTTTATGTAGAAAATATATTTATTAAGACAAAAAAAATTGTTTTTACATGATGCAAAAAAATCGATTGCTAAAAATTTCGCAATAGAGAGATTATTTAGTATAAAAAATTCTATTTAGGTCTTAAAAAATTGTACGTTCCAGAGAGAACTTCGCTATAGGGAAGTTCGTTATAGGGATATTAAAATGTAGGAAAATTCTCACAAAAATGTTGTGTTCACGAATTTTATTTGTTATAGAGAAGATTTCGTTATAGAGAAGTTCGCTATAGAGAAGTTCGACTGTATATGTATTGTTGATCCGTGTTGAAACCTGACTTGCATCGAATATTATCACACAAAAAGTAAGAGGTATTCATCAACAAGTGGCTCGGAATAACTTGTAAAATGTTCTAGCTTAACGCACAGAACTGTGAAATAGAGTCAATGAGGACCCCATAATGAAGCAGATAAGAAATAGGAAACGCACCATGATATCAGCTTTCCCTTTTAGGCGTTCAACAATTTCTCTCGTTCTTCTCAATAGCGATGCGTGCTGTCTTTGACGTTACACCCGGCCTTTAAATTTATGGATTTGTTTTTTATTTTCCTACAAATAATTTTCTCATGTTTTCATACGATGATGTCGAAACACTGTCATTCTACCAGACAAATCGCTTATAAGTTGTTCATAATTTATGCAAAGAATTTGCTGAAGGCTCTTAAAAAAAGAAATAAAATTAATTTAAAGTGGTTGAAGTGCACTAAGATGCGATGAGATTAGATGAGAACATTTTATATTCATTGATGTTAGAATTAGCAAATGTTTTTATTTGTAGTTCTAAGCAGAAAATATTAAAGAAACACATGCTTGAAGATCCAAGTTGTAGTTAAATAAAAGAAAAATATTTCATGCCTCCACAATTCTATTCATTTAGTTTTGAAGTGGTTGAGGAGAAGCCAGGTAGGGAACATGAACAAAGAAAAATTTTTTTTTAATTTTTATTTATTTTCATTGAAAGACAAAATGATGATTTTGGTGATGAGATCTTTTAAGCTTTGAGATTTTTTATGATGTGAATAAGGAAGTTTTTAAGCAAGTTTTTTTTTTAATTAACAAATTTTCCCCAACACGTGGTCAGCGGTTGTTCAGTACATACGGGAAGCCCTGCACCGGAACAATTTAGAAGAGAAAGCGTAGCGAAGAGAAACGTGTTCTGAAGTGGTAGGGGGAATTGAGTTTTATTCTTGCACAACTCTGCAGTTGGACGTTGTTTTTTTTAATTTGTAGAGTTGCTGCACTGTGATGTTATGTTGACGTTTGATCTATATGAATAGAATAGATTTTTCAATATTCTAATTCTAAAAAGAGGGTAAAAAAAAGTAAAAACGTGTAAAATCGATAACCTGATATCTAAGAAACTAAGCGGACACGTGTTTGGTACTTTTTCCATATATGTGCTTTTAGTGGATAGAAAGGGCAAAACTGAATTTTGGTACCTCTCTTTCCAACCATATATCTCGAAAAGTATTGCGCATAGAAGAAAGTTTTTCCATAATCTTTTCTTCTTTCATAAATCTCGAATGCGTTTTCTTACTTTTTCGAAACTCGAACATATGGGTTAAAATTGTACCTTGCACCTTTCAGAATATTTGAAAGTAAATTTTTACTATTTTTATCGACCTGCGTGATATCAAATTTAAGGCAGAAGGAAGCATAAAACATAATGAAAGCTACTGTTATTTTTATCGACGTTAATGAGATTTTTGAGAAGATTGAGTACTTTTCAGAAAAAGATTTTTTTTATACACATATAGCTTTTTGGAAATGTACTTTTTAGAAATGTACTTTTTGGATATGGTTTTTTTTTAAACGTTATCTTTGGAAAACATCACTTTTTGGAGAGGGTACTTTGTAGACAAACTACTATTTGAAAAAGGTACTTATTGAAAAAAGTACTTTTTTTTTTTGGTAAAAATCAATATTTTTAAAAAAATGGGCGATAAGTTGGTTGGTAAGAGTCAACGTGGCAACTACTAAAATAAACAAATCTAACAACATTCCGGTTATTTTTCTGTCTCATTTATTACTCTAAATTATGTACAGGTGGTACTGAATTAATTCTAATAATTTTTATAGAATGAAATATGCATGCCCATGTTCGTAGTTCTTATTAAACCATTGGCTCGATTATTGACGGCAAGCGAGTTGCCTGTTGCCAGATGGATGGATGGACGGAAGGCAACTGACAACTGAAAATTTAAAATTTTAGTTAAATTTTAGTTAAATTTTCGTACTTTTATGGCAACCACAAATATGTGTTGCCCGGCTAATGTTCGTTTCCTATCCATAATCAAACCATGACAGTGGTTTAACTAACGATCATCAGTATCATTAAGAAAAAAAAACGCGCGGTTGTGGAAGATCTAAGACCCACTCTACCAGTTCACCACCATCACTTTTCAAAGAAGGTAACACAGAATGCGACAATTATTGGTGGGCATGTTAGTTGTCAGAGGGTTACTTCTGCTCACAGAAAACATGTTCAGTTTTGAAGCATTTTGTAAAGTTTTAAGAGTACAGTTTCATAATAAAAAAGAGAGCTCTCAAACAAAATTCATGCCATTTCCAGATCACTGAACTGTTGCTAATAATTTATTAGTTTTCAGACTACTTGAAGCTTCTTCATCTAATTTACATGCAAGGAAAAAACAAGTTACCATAAGTAACGTGTTCAAAAATTCTGATAGGTTTGTGTAAAAGAATTTTTGTCAGTTCATTTGCTCGAACGTTTGCAGAGTTTGTAGAGCTTGCAAGAGCACCCTTAAAAGCATGAAATTTTGCCATATGTGTTGCTTAAATTTAATTCGTTTCTTATGAATTTTAAGCTCATTTCAGATCATTAACCGATAAATAAAACCAGGCAAGTTCACGGAATTGAATGGGATTATTTTCTAAATCGATTAGAGAACTTGTGAAACTGTTTCATTATTTTCCACTGATAGCAGTCATAAAGGGGTATCGCACAATTTAGGATAAATACTGTAGACGTGTAATTAATATTGTTGCTCCCTGTTATTTAAATTATTTGCAATTATTTGCAGCTGCCTTCCTCGTGTTCAACTAATTTTAATTATAATAAACATCTGAAGCATTTACGTTTATATTTTCTCCGTGGGAGAATTTTACATTAAGGATTCGTGCTGTTTAAATTATGATGTGGTTACGCATTAGCAAAATACAATGGATTTATAGAAGGAACCTCTGTGGAATATTTACATCTTCAGTTGCTATTTTGGACAATAATTTTCATGTGTTCATGTTCATGTTCATGTAATTTGGAAATATATTTTTAGTTTTCCTTTTTTTTATTCTTGTCGCCAATTAGTATGCCAAACACATATTTTGCAAGGAGAAGTTAACTTCTGTAAAGTCTGTCATAAAGAAAGATTATTGTGTAGGAAATTAGAATTTATTTTATTTTAGAAATTTCATAGCTTTTGCAATACGTCTAAAAAATAACTTGGAACGTAAAGCCAGAGCAATTGTTGAAATTTTTTGCCTATAAATTACAAATAAATTTTGCGCCACAATAAAGGGAGGAAGAAAATATGATTGAAATTCCAATGTTGAACTGACATGACTAACGCAAATAGACAAGAAATAAAATAAGATAAGAAGAATTAAAAAATACTTTGATGTTTAATTTTTAAAGGTAGTGAGTATCAAGGAAAATTACAGTAACCCTGACACAACGCGAAAAAGCGACAAGGTTTTTGTATTTGTGAAAATATTTTTCAGATGTCCAAAGAAGAAGTTGGCTGAAATGTGAATTAACAAAAAATTATTCTGAATGGTTAAATGGTCGAGCTTGGTCCAGTAAGCCTTCATCATTTATTATAAAATTTAGTTTACTTGGGATTTATTTCGTTCAACAGCTCTCGCATCTTCGTAATTATTTTTTAAATGCGATCAGCCTGTTGTTTATTATTTCTGGTGAATTTTCGTTATTAATTACGTTCTACTTCTCATGCCAATTAATTTTTTTTATTAAAATTTTTGTGTATAACAGAATTGTATGTGAATCAATAAAAAAAAGTTAGATCTCGTGGAAATTAACCAGAAATATTTAAAGTTTTGAAATCAAACGGCTGACATTTAATTTCCTATGCACATCCATAATTATGACGAAATATAATCGATGAAGATGTGAGCAAACAAAGTGAAGCAAATGTCCCCCTCCAATACTCCAGTTTCAATATTAATAAAAATAATACACTTCCAATCCAAATATGTGTTTAGTTTTCACATCAAATATAAATTTGCTGTATTAAGACCAGGTATGTTATTGCTCTCATTATGTGACTACAGACATTTAAATCACGCTCGTTACTCGGCCCTATATTTACTCTCAGTGTATATTTAAGGCTGTCAAGTAATAACGTTTCCAAGATTAAATATATTATAATATATTAAAAAAATACTCGTGCAGTAGTAAATTAAGGTGCCATATCATGATGGCCCAGCAACATCAATTCATTAGTGAGTGTCCTCCACTTCACACTCCCTGGTATTGATTTCCCATTTCTTTTCAATTTAAGCATAATTCACACTTTTACAACAATCTTTTTTTAACAACCAATTTTGTAAAACAAGTTCATCTTGTAGCCAACATCAATTTACAACAACCTTTTCATTCCCCATAGTTAAACATGTCCCAATATAATCAGCTACGTAATGCCTGCGGCCAATGATTATAATATTTTGTATTTTGTGGCAAATGGTGGGTGGCTTCAATTGACAGACCAACGAGAAAGGCCACGCGGTCTATTTGCTTTTGACGTTTTTCATTTTTTATTTTCTGCTTCTTTTCATTTCTTCAGTTAGAAAAATTAGAAACCTGGTGAAGCGTTCTTAAAAAAATAAAGAGACTGTAAAAATGAATAATGCCACTGGATGGAAAGCAAATAAATGTTTGCTGCCTTGATGTTGTTGTTGATATCAAATTAACAACACCGAAGCAATCGTTATGGATTCAGGCTTCATTGCACTTCAATTAAAAAATTTTCATAAGTAAAAAGGGAACTTTATTTTATAAAAATTTTTATTACTTTTTCCAAGAAGAGTGGTTAAAAAAAATTGCAAAAATTACAAGTATGAACCATAGTTCGTTACATGAAATATAGAGCAGCTTTAAAGAAAAGTGTGAAGGGGGTAGGGAACTTAAACAGAATAAGACCAGGACGAGCAGTAATTCCTGAGGTTAATGCAACAAATGCAACTTCTGTTGCTGTCTGCTTTAAAAATTCGCTGTGGATTTGCATTTGCACAGCGCTTAAAAAAAATCTAATAATAATTTAGTATCAAAATGAATCACAATTTTTAAGGATTGGGGAGAAACATTTCGCGAAATAAAAAATTTACCAATATTGACTTTTTTGCGAGGGAAAAGCGAAATTTTTATACTTTTTTCAGAAATCTGTCCTCGAGAAGAAATGTAAAATATGCAGAATTTTATTGATTACAACTGCTTCTCAAAAATTATTTTACCGTGGTTTGTGCTTCAAAATGTGTTTCATTTTTAATTGCAAAAGCGTTGAGGTCTGCTACCTTTTAAAGATTTTGCTTTTTCCCTTCACAGCCAAAGCTGTTATATTTGACGTCTTCGACCACTTGATATACATATTTTTTTTTTGATTATTTATATTTTCTTTACACTTTCTCATCAAAGGTTTTCATAAAGATTGTTGTTCAATTCACTGTGTATTGTATGTCAAGCACAAATGACACCAAATCAGTTTTAATAACTTTCCCTGAAATCTAAAGGTAAATAGAAATACAATTTAGTTAAATATAAAAACTTGTTCAGATTTCTTTTAACTAAAGAAATAGGAATGTTATAATCCCCAAACAATCTAAATAAAAGAAAACGTTTCAAGTTAATAACATTTCATTTCACCAACAATGAACAGGTAACGATATTTATTTCGCATTATAATAGTTTCTAAAACTTTAACTCAGGACAATCATCAGCAGGTGATATAACAACAAAGTATAGCTATAGCAAACAGAGAACTCATGAAGGAGAAAAGAAGCTAAGGAATTCACTAACACACTAACTACCTCTTACTCATTCACTTGCCAATATACCACTTTACGGTTTGGCGAAGATGGCCGCAACATCTCACACATTTATCGAACCATTTATTTTAGCTAGAAAGTCATGTGTGTTTACTCAATATTAGAAACACTATTATTTCTTGAGTTAATAATGTGAGGGATTAATTTCATGTAAAGGTGAACTGCATTTAACGGCTACGAATTAAAAGTCAAAGTATGGTTCGAAGTCCTCTAATGTTAGTCATATTGATGTTGGTAATAAAAGCGAAACTTTGCAAAACTTTGGAAGTTCTAGGTGTTGACTCTCGTCTACATGATTTATTTCTTTATAAAGTCTACGGATACGTAATATTTGCGGACCATAAAAAAAGCAAGGGATAATACATAACATTTATATTATTAACTCTTGAAAAACAAAAAAATTTTACATTTCCCTACATCAACATTTGGAGTAAAATCGTTGTATTGATAAAATTTATTATAGTCAGCAAGAATTCCAGTTAAAGAAAATTTGCATAATTCAGCGGACAAAAATTTCGAGTAGGGCGTGATGGCATATTAAAAGATTACACTGATAAGAAAAATCGTAAATCATAGGAATTTTTACATTAATGGCGCTCAATTTGTCATTAAAAGTCACCCAAATAGGTACGTCATAGGATCAACTAAAAATATTTCATTACATTTACGAACGTTATTTAGGTGCGTGCTTCATAAATGTAATGAAACTATTTCTTCAGTTTAATGAAACATTTTCACACATAAAATGTAAATTTACACAGACAGTAATGAAACTAAATTTCAATTAAAAATTTTTTAATATCAATTAAAAATGTAATTAGTTTTTCACTAGCATCACTGGTTTTTCAATAATACCAATTAAATTATTATTACCGACTTCCTTAAATTAATTTGTTATTAAATTTTTACAACTAATACATAATTAAAAATTGAATTAAACATTTAGCAAATTTAAAAAAAAAACAAATTGAAATTCCATTCGAATGGCTGCTCGGTATTAATTTCTATTTGTGTAAAGACTTCGGCATATATGAAATAAAACAATCAGATATGCATTTGAAGAAAAAGAAGCCGTCAATTTGTGTATTTCATAGCAAGCAAAATATTTTTTATTTATTTAAATTTTATGAAACTTGTAAATAAAAAAGAAAATATTGTTAAAAATGTTAATTGAAACTAAAACAGTAATATTTTTTACTGTGTAGTGGAGAGTTACATTTTTATATAAAAACTTCAGATGTTTATAATTCGAAGATTATGCGTTGTCAGGACTTTATTCTTTTTATATTTGTTTTTAATTTCAAATTTTATATCTGCTCACATAATATTTTTTTGGATTTAAGTTTTATAAAAAACTAATTATAAGTTCACAAGTTAAGTTCTATTTAAGAAACAATTAGATATCATGTGGGTGATTCTGGTATAAGTATAGTGTTTATTTTCATCAAATATAAAGCCCACTCACATTAATGTACAGCTGATGTACGAGGAAAATGGCAACCATTTACACAATACGGATAAATCATTTCATACTCGTCATAATCACACGTATCTTTTTAGTTTTTAATAATACAATATAAAGAGTGTAATAAATACCTTGTAATGAAACCGCATGATGTTTTCGGCATACCCTCTAGCTTTTGTTTGTGTATTCTTTTTCATCCACATCTTCCGCAAATAATACTGGTAAACATTTTGGTTACTCTTTTTAAATAACTTCCTGCAGATAAATAAAAATATGAAATTACATCCGCTTGGTTGTATATTTCCCATTCATGTTACGGCTGCATATTGAACATCTGTGTGTGTGTGTGTGTGTGTTTTCCAAAGTTTGCGGCAAGTGTAACGGTTTCATCAACCGCACGTTGCTTATGGCAATAAAAATGAGTCGGTAGAATTTTTGATGACAATTTTTGAAACTATGGAAGCAGAAGTCTGAATAAGATTGAAAAAGAAAAAACGCTGGTATTGTGAAACGAAAGCATAATGGCGCAGCAATTGCAAATCCTTTAATGGGTTTTTTGTTTTCTATTGAACACGGAAGAATAATGAAAAGGCAACTAAAGAAACAAAAACAACACGGCAAATTGTATTTAATAACATACGTATTATATACTGGTATATAATTTTTAAGTTAATAGATTTATTTCTCTATTTCTTCTTAAATTCCAATATTAGATCTTGAACGATATTTGCAGGATACTCGTATAATCAGTTCACTGTTAAACATTTATTAAATAGAGGTAAATGTTATAACAACATTAAACTTTTTATAAAACATTTTAACATTTTGCGAGGAAAGGAAAATCAAAAGACTCTATTCAAGTGGCTGGGAGTGTGCGATTTTCTTTTTTCTAAATCACTTAAATATGAAGTAATTTTTAAATCAAACTTAATGAAGTTTTCTTCTTTGCTTTGACTTTATTTAATTTATTTTTTTTCATGCAGTATTTTCATTTCTTGCTTATTCAACTTCCAAGTGACACAAATATAAAATGGACTTAACACAGAAAATATGGTTGCATTTATGTTGTTAGTACGTTCCCTCTCATATGCTAAGGAAGACGACAGTTATAGAAAAAAGATTTATTTCGATAAAAAATAATGTCTTGTTCATTTATATGCAGAAGAATACAGTAAGACGCTTGAAGAGCTGAAAGTTTGCTGTTTCCTTCACCAGATAGAACTGTTGCCTACTGACGTCCACGTATTAAAGCTTCTACTTTTGTTTTTCTCTCAAAAGACTTATTCATATTAGAATAATGTGTATGAAAATGCATATACAATGGTAAATCAACTATACAGGGTACGTCGTCGTCTTTTATGTGAGAGAGAACGATTTGAATAATATGCCCAAGACCATTTCACAATTTTGACAAAATAATGGCCAATGGAAATAATCGATATATTGCCGCAAATATTGTTGCAAAGTAGCACAAGCTGACAACAGCAGTATCTTTTTTTTTTGTTGATTGTCGAGAACCCAAATAAGCCGTATCGATTCGGCATCAGCAGAATAACATCATTTTTGCATAAATTGCAATTGAAAAAAAAATGACAGAAATCAAAAAATAACTGATCTTTAGCAATTTGCTATTAAATCGCATTGACCCAGTTAGACCAAAAACTTTCTAATGACTCTATGCCGACAATTGTTTATGTTTCTTCGTATTCTCTCAGTAGAACATTTTAATACTCTTCATTATTATAATTGAATAAAATTCTCAAGTACAAATGCATTAATTAATGGAAAAGTAAAATGTCTATTTCATTTTTAACTTTAATATTTTTTTTTTATTATTATTTGTTACTTCTTAAAAAACACCAAATTGTTATGTAAAATGCAATAAATAATTTCAATGTAAAATCTTCCGTTTTCTGGGATTTTTAGGGAAAATTTCCTGAGAAATTCCCTCTCGAAAATTGCCTCACAGCCCAATTTTAAGCATCTATTTCATTATGAAAAGTGTTCCAAATAGGTGGAATTTCAACCCAAAATTAATAAAATTTTTTTCAAAATTAAAGAAAATATATTACAATTGAAGAGTTTAGTGCAGGAACCAAGTAGGCCGTACCATCTAATATGAGATTTAATAACTTTCCAAGACCGGTTGGGCGGAACATCTTCTAAAAGCGAAATCGCTTTTCGGTATATCATTTCTGTAACATGCGAGAGATTTTCCCATCGAGGAAAAATAAAAAAAATATAATGACAATCTTTTGTTTTACAGGGCAGTTCATATAAAATCCAAAATAAATTGGCCTAAAATAAGAAAACTTAATTTTTTCGATTCGAAATTTTCTCACATAAGTTACAGAAACTAAGCACTGGACGATTCAATTTTTAAGCCCGGCAGAAGCCCGCCTATGCCTATACCTCAGCGAAACGGTATTTTTATGAATGTATGCCTTTTTTCATTTATTTTAATTATCGTAATATAAACAGAGTTGTGGAATGAAAAAAGTCCCATAACAAAACCGCAGTATTCATTTTTCAATTCTTTTTTTCACAATATTTCACTTCGTAAGATTGTAAATATTCCCAATAACAAAACTAAAACAAGTTCCTTTTGGGCTTTATTTAATTGGCCAAAAAAGTATTTCATGTTATTTTGTGTTTTAACTTTTTCACAGCAGCTAAAAATTCAGCAAAAATAGCACATTTGTCCTCAGAAAGTAATCCAGAGTGATACAGTTTAAAAAACACACCTAGAGAAATCGATTCTTTTTCTTCAACATATTAATTATGCACCCTGTATAGTTTCCAAGTGTGTGTTTATTTTTACTCGTTGTATTTTCATTGTTATAAAATTTAAAATGCAAATGTTTTTAAATTTATTTGTAGACACACACACACACACTTTTAAAGAAGCTTTCTTTCAATTGTGCTATAATTTCAGATTTAACTACTTGTTTACTTGTTTACCTGTTGAAATGTGTTTTGTTTTCTGGCTCCATATACAACACATGTAGACTTTAATACACACACACACACACACACATATACATACACTCGCATATGCAGTTGTGTAAGACGATCTCTTTTTTGTTCTTCTATGTAGATTCCTCATGTGTGACCGTAAAATATATTTTAATATTTAATTTTCTTTTGAATATAAAAATAAACTGATGATGAATGAGAATATTTCTTGTGTTTTATAACGTTTATTGTTACAAGATAGGAAATTCGTATTGCGCTTTCACTGTTGTAACAAAAGAACAATATGTATTGTATTTTATTCGACATGTTAATGACATTTTGGGAAAGTTTTACTGGGAGTGTGGAACAGATTAATTGGAGGGAGGCAATAAATACTTGGCTACCGAATATGCATGTATGGAACGAAGACTTAAAATCAGGATGATTTGCCAGAGTATACTGACATAAATGTCAGAAAGTGAGATTGTGCGTTTGATATTTAACCCTTTCGTAAGTTCAGTAGGGCGTAAAAATTAATTTTTCGCACAGCAATAGATTTTCGTTGCCTTTCTCCCTGTCTAATCTCAATCTTCAATTGTCAGCCTCTTTATATGAACTTCGACCGAATAGTTGCTCAAAAGTCAAGTTTGTTGCCGTAACTAAATAATTTAAAATTAAAGAGTGGTAATTCCCCACGTTGTTGCAAATAGCATGGCATAACGTAAGGCAAACAGATTTGTCATATTTTATTTATATTTTAAGATTTTAAATTTTATAGCAAAAAAAAAAATTAGAACAAACACTAAAAACTTATAGAGCTTTCAGGAAAACGGAAAATGGTATTTAAGAGAATTTCCACATTTTCTATGTTGCGCTGTCCACTAATAAAACAAGATGGCACTTACTAAGATCCTGAGCATGATACCTGCATAAAGAAAACAGCATAATAATCCCAGAATATCCTCAACTCTTACTGGCGTACAAATAAAACTATCTGCACAAGAGCTTAAAATGTGGAAAAGTTCTTTTCCCTCTTGAACTAAAATTTGCTGACTACTTTCAGCCGAAATAATATTTTGTGTCCAGCAAGCGCATTAAATATGATACGGTTCCAACAAACCAAATACACACACAGATGCGAAAATATTTGTTAATATTCAATTACAAGTGCATGCAGTTCTGTGGAGAACTATAACTGTGAAATAGCTTGTGTACTTTTTGCCATGATTTACGTTTATTTTTTTCTTTCGTATTGTTGTTGAGGCACTTGGTCGCTGGTCCCAACTGTACATTCATATAGTTCATGCTGTTGAGTTAAATTTAAAACTCACTTGATAATTTTAAACTGTGAATGTAAACAAATAAAATGGGATTAAAGTGAGTTTTTTCTACATTTGCAATTAAATTAGAGAAGTGTTACTGTCGTTTTGTCCAGCGTTAAAATAGTTGGGACTCTTAAATTTACTTACGCAGGTTGTTAGAATAACTGACGTTTTTTTATTTAAAAGATTTTTTTTTAATTTCCTTGTAAATGTATGAAGTTATTATTATACTTGAAAATAAAGCAACATTTTTTATTGTATGGAGACTTACACCCATTAAAAAGTTCCTCAACAAACAAATATATTTATGGATCGGTGTAGAAGACCACACAGGCTCTGGGTTAGTTTTAGATGGGGAGAAAAATTATGACAGAACAAAAAAAAAACCAACAATAATACATCTCCACAAATAGAGGAACAGTTTAGGTAATCTGCTTTGTACAGTTAAAGCATATTTGCAACAGTTACTAAAAATAATAAATGGATTTAAAAGATGATAACTCTCAAGGGTGGCGATGGCCGAAGTAGTCTGCACGTTGACTACAAAACCAAAAAGTGCTGTGTTCATGCCCTTTTCCATACTGTGAGTTACAAAAACATTTCGAAATTTTGCTGATGTGCATTAGTATGTCTTTGTGTCAGTTGCTATGGGAAGGTTTCAGTGGCGAAGACATAGTCACTGGTCACTGAACAGTACCGGCTTCAGTTAAAAAGCAAAAAGAGAATACGTATCCTTGAAAGAAAACGTGCAAGAGCAAGGTGGCAAGCTGGTAAAGTTTTATCTCCAGTCATCTTTCGCATTATACTTTTCCTCTAGTTTCAGCACAATGCATCGCATGCGTAGCGGTCATTTCTGAGTGCTGGTCCAAAATAACAAAAGGACGAATCCAATAAAAAACAAATTTCCTCCGCGCAGATTTCACTTGCCCAGTCAAATATTGTCATCTCTACTTGAGATACGATAGATCAACTGGAAAAATTGATCAATGACATCCGGTGGTTTCCTAACAAATTCAGTATTCTTCTCATGGGTGGATAAGAAAATGTTGTCCGTCAGCGTAATTTTGGTTTTCGTAAACGTCTTTTTCTTCCTTTCACTAGTTATTCATATTAGATATGGGTCTACTATATTGATTGTATTGATCAAGTCAAACATATAATAAACACTTCAAATTATTCGGTTGAAAATACAGTTGCAGATAAAAAAATGAAGGGGGGATATTATTTACATAATAAGGGAAAACGCAAAACAAATGGAAATCGTTATTTTGCCTCAGCATATGAATGCTTCGAAAGGAAAGCCCTCAGTTTTGTGAATTTTATCTACACGGCTCTACTATGTCTGGACTTAGAAATGCTTTACAGAAATTTATTTATTTACTACAAAAAAAATTCAGAACAAATTTTTTATTTCAAATCTTAATTGCATCAAAATTTCATATATTTTAAATAATTTAAAAAAAATAAAT
The DNA here is from genome assembly GCA_963924685.1 of Dexiosoma caninum. Lineage (NCBI taxonomy): Eukaryota > Metazoa > Arthropoda > Insecta > Diptera > Tachinidae > Dexiosoma > Dexiosoma caninum. Next base: position 39,319,840 of record OZ004729.1, on the reverse strand, counting down.
AAATTTTTTGGTCTTTCATATATTCGGCAAGTTTGAGCAAAGTTTTAAAAGAGCCAGGCGATAGACAAGTACAAAAATATGTTTATAAGCTCTCGATTTGTTTTGGTTTTTTCCCTGGTTTGCATTTTTGAAACATGTTATAAAATTATGTCACGTAAAAAAACTTATACACCGGCACGTGTCTGTTGATGACTTTTATAGCGAAACTATGTGATTGTCATTACGAATATTGCATACGTTTATGTGAATGGATAAAGACAGATGGATGGGTGTATTTGTGTGGTTTAGTTTGTCTCAGAGTGTGAGGGTGTTTGTGTTTGATTGCATAAAATTCCCACGTTAAGTAACATTTTTTGAAAACTGTTTATCTTTAAATGCGTTTAAAATAAACTCCACGAAACTACTACGAGAATAAAAAAGGCAATACATAAATAGCTATGTATGCATATGAGGACATACATACATATATTTATATACTCGTATGACTGGTGCTTTCCACAAATATTGGAAACATAAATAACACACCTGCCATAGCAGTTTCTCTTGAATTGAGTTACACATACAAACAGTAATTTGGCTTTTGGCTATTAGACATTATTTTATTTTTAATTTTATTATGCAAACATGATTACAAAAATTCTCTTTAGTTTATTAAAAAGAAATATATATTTTAAAGCTAACTTTTAAAAGCATTTGTATACGTACGTTTTCTGTGTCCAGCTGACAATGACGATGCATGCTTTACTATCTGCTGCAGTGGAATTTATTTTATGCGAATTTGTTTGTCAACCAATCAAATCAATATTTCCTACTGACGTTGACATTTTAAAGGGAAAACTATTTAAATTAAACTGTAATTCGTATTCTAGTTAAAATTTTGAAGTGCAGAAAAGATAACTCTTAATAAAAAATCTTACTTTTGCAATAATATTTGCCCTGCTTTTTTCTTTTTTCCCCCAATACCTGCCAAATTTTCTTAATGTCTAAATACTTATATACGGCATGGTCATACCAACAATGTCATATTTTGTATCTGGCGTAGGCAAATTCCTTCTGCATTGAAGCCAGTGGCGAAGCTTTTGAAGTTCTTCTTGTTGGTCGTAAATTTATTCATTTCAAGGACTTCCAAAAAGAAAAGTGAAGTCTTTAAAAATGTATGTTTTCCAGGGGAAGTATATTTTTTATGAGATTTTATAATGATATTTTACTTTACTACGTCATGGGAGCCCTGTAACGGATTTGTTTACTCTTGCCGTGCACATGAGGGTTAATACAACTAAAAGATTAAAAACGGCATGATGTGATTTGTTAGGTTTTAAAGTAGATTTTGTTGATTTTATTTTTGGTTTTATTAAGTCCTCCAGTAGAAAAAACAACAACAGCAAATAATGGAACATCTGTGGTAGAGAGCACTAACAAACAGTTTCGTTTTTTGGCCATCATCTGCATAATATTCTCATTCCAAGCCATCTTTATCAAATAATTTTCACCACCCACCATTGTGACACAATATTCCGCTATTGGTGGGATTGTTTTTATTACCATTAAACGACTTTAGACAGAATTAAAAAAAAAATAACTCTTGTCCACAAAATATATTTAGAATCGAAGAAGAAACATTAAAATGTTTTTAAAATGTTGTAACCCCACTTTAAGCCTCTTATCGCTATAAAACACGGTTTAGTTATTAAAATTGTCATGCTTCACATAAGGCAGGATTGTAATAACACAATAATATTTGTAGAATTGATGGTGGTTTTGGTTAAAAAAAAAGTTTTTTACTTTTCTTATGCAAAAATTTTTAAAATTTAAGAAGTATTTAACTTTTTCTTGCATCTGGTTTTTTTTTATTTTTCAGTGATTGGCATATTGATAGTGAATAAGTAACAGACAACAACAAGATAACAACCGGTTCTTTTTGATATGGTGGAGAAGAGAGAGTTGTTCAACTTCCTCGTATAGAAGGAGTTACTAAAGGCACGACGAGTTTTTAGACTCAGATGTTAGGAGAACCTATTCTGGATACTTTAAGAATGGTGATCGATGTGTCTTTCAATTTATTGGTGGTTGTGAAAGTGTGCGTTCGCGTACATTCGTGTATGTAAACTTCGCATAATTTAAGTATGACTCCATCCAAAATTTGTGGCATCCTACAGCATCGGTTTTCTAAACTAAAATTTTCAAAAGCCGGAACCGAATACAAAATCTAATCAATTGTACAATAAATAAACAAAATTCCCAGTGCCAGTCTTTTCTCAACAGTATTCCTTTGCAAAGCAGAGGTAGCATACAATGTCACCAATTTCGGTGACCGACAGACTCCTTTAGATAGTGGCAATATTTAAGCTAAATATTGTTTTCATCTTCACTGAATTTTTAAAAATTTATGAACTGAATGCACAACTTAATAGTGTCCCTGGAGACTGACAAGACTCGAACATAAGCTCGTTTATTCTTTGATGAATTTATATACAATAAATTTAAGAACTTAATAACTGAATACAATTTTAATTTCTTTCCATTCAAAATCATTGTAAAACCATTCTTGCTTTTAAGTGTTAAAAGGCTGATATGTAACATTTGAAACGTATTTGTACGCTGTTTTGCCTTATTTAAGCATTAATTTTCGCAAATTTTGCTTAATGAAGCATAAAGATAACATAATGACAAGAAAGAATTCTTAAAATATTACGGAAGCACATCATGGCACAACGCCCCCCCCCCTTCCAAAATACCAGCAGTAGAAATTATAAATATTGAAATTTAACATAAGAAGAATGTTTTATTGCCTCTGAATTATGTTTAATAGAAATACGGTCTTATAATATTTGGTGAAGTTTTATAAATTTAATATTTTTAAAATTAAATTACTGTGACTGGCAAAAACTCTCTGTCATTTGTCCCTGGTACAAATAGCAACTGCTAAAGATGCCACAGAAACTCAGCATAACTGAAAAACCATCTTAAATAATCAAAATTTAATTACCAAAAATTTAAATTAAAAATAATGTAACTGCCATATTCAAAAAAAAATATTTTGTATTTATAAAATAACAAATTTCCATACACAGAAACAAATTTTATAATATCAATTAAAAAATTAATTAGATTATCACCAGTATCAATAAAATTATTATTGGAGACATCATTTATTTATATTTAATTTTAATATTTAGTAATAATAATTAAAAATTTAAATAAATATTTTGAAAATTTCTAACAAATTTTTAATAGCAAAAAAAAATTTTCTTAGCAAAAAATTAAATAATTTATTAAAAATTTAATTAAAGCTTTAATTCAGTTGATTAAACTTATAATAGCATAAAGATATTATTCTAATTAAAGGTGTGAATTAAAATTAAAAGAAGTGCACAAAATTCTATTGTTATACCTTCAATAAATCCACAATTTTGTTTATGAATATCCACCTAAATAAAATACATAATTATTCAATAAACCAAGAAATATTTTATATTAATTTTCTTATTTGTTTTTTGTACCATTTTCAACTTGAAATATTTTCCTTTCTTGCCCGCAATTTCAACACGATTTTCTGAAAATGTAATGTTTATAATGACCACGTATTTAATTCAAACTTTATAATATGGTGTTTTTTTTGAATAAAAATTATGGAAAAATAAAATAAACCAACGATTATTACGGATGGTTTGTTGAGCAACCGACAAGTGTCATCGTATCTTTAATACGTCTGACAATAACAATTGCTTTAATTGAGCAGAGTACATTTTTAAAATATCATGGCGAAAATTTATTTAATAAACCGAAAAGGAAAATTTAATTTATGGTTTCTTCTATGAATAAAAATTAACTGTCTGATGGTATTTGAAAATTTCAAAATGATGAAGGAATAGTAAGTGATCAACCAACCAAATACGTGGAACATCTTAAAGCAGAAACAATTTTAGTGTTTTATTTTTATATGAAAAAATGCTAATTATAGATTTGTAACGAACAGTATAAAATACTTTGGCTTTGAAGTAAAAATGTGAAATAACATCTCACTTGCCTAAGAAGTGTGAATAAACATGAATCAGTTTAAAATGGGGATACTCTTTTTCATTTCTTAATCCTAAGCACAAGCATTAAACACATAGACCAGTTCACCGAATGCAATCTAGCAAAATAAAAAAACACACCGTCAAGTTAATAAAATTCGCAATAACAGCAGAATAAAAATCAAGAAGTTTAAATAAGTGAATTTGCTGTAGAGTTCGGTTCGTTATAGGCGAAGTTCGTTATAACCGGAGTAAATAATTTTTTATTGGTGGTCTTTATTTTTTAAAATTATTGACAATGCGGACTTTAGAAATTTAAGTATTTCACTTTTTTCTCAAAAACATATGTAAAAAAAATCTTTTATATTTATGTGTCTTTGGCATTTTTAGTTGCTGTGAGTTTAAATTTTGGATTTTAAATCTGAGAGTGTTATCAAATTGTGATAAATGATATAGAGTTTTAAAATGCGTAAGAGAAATAATAATAATAATAATAATAATAATAATAATAATAATAATAATAATAATAATAATAATAATAATAATAATAAATTTCTGTGTGTTTTTGTTTGTGCGACTTTAGAAACAGTTCGTTATTAATGAAAATTCAGTTATAACCGCAGTATGCTACAACAGTGCTAATTTATTGGAAATATCAATGAAAAACTGTTGGGACCGGAGAAGTTGTTCGTTGTTACCGAAAATTGGTTATATCCGTTGTTTGTTGTAACTGAACTACACTGTATTATTGTTATTTTTCTTTTTTTATAAAAGTTGAATACGAGGCAATAGCGAAATATTTCTACAACAAACAGCTTTCAGGTTTCGGCTTCAAAATATTTTCAACTACTGCTGGGGGCGATACATGCAGCCAAAGAGATTTGTAGTCGTGTAGCTGAGTCGTGGCAGGTGTGGTCGGTCTACTGTCTGTTTAATGCTACAATATCTTTAATAATTTCGTTTTATTTTTCTCTATACCTTGAAAAAATATCATATATAAAAATTTTTCTTTTCTAAAATATCATTCTTTCAAAATTTTTGTTGATGTGCGGAAAAAAAACTTTTCATTTTAATTTCCTTCCGCACGCCAGCCGCTTATATTTCCGCTTAAGCTTATTTCTTGCTCATTTTTTTATATAAAAAAAAGAAGAATATAAACGGTACCAGAGGAATTTGGTAGCGGCAGCACAAATACAACTAGTAGTTGTATTAGTTATAAAAAACAACGTTAGAAAAAGAATCCTATTGTGCTGGTGTTTGCATATAAATTGTGAAATTTTATAAGTTCTCATTTGTGTAAATTTACGTTGCATATTTTTTGGTTTCTTTTTTTTTTACTTTGCCCCATTATTATTATATACACATATATATATATTCTTTTTTTGTGTGGAAACTTTTCACCATCATCTCCTTGAATGGCTGTCAGAAAATTCATTGCAACTTGAGCTTATAAAAGTTGTAATTACCCCCCGAGGCAAAATAAGTAAAAAGCGAACTAGTAGTATGTATAATAAACTATAAATGTCTTTATTACGCTCGTTTTTTTAATATTTTTTTCTTTTGTTTGCTGCTTCTTGCTATTCTAACAAAACTTTTCACACTCCTCATTTGGTTTAATTTTGGCATTTTATTCCTTTTGACGGATAAATAAGGTAAATACTTGCGCGTTATTTAATATATTCGCTTTATAACTTTTTGGAGGTTGTTCAGACAGTTTGAGGGAACGAAATGATATGCTACACGCACACATACATAATTTTATCATTATTTTTTATATAGAAAATTTTGCATTTTTATGGCAATATGGCCGATTAACTTTTAACTTGAATGCAATTCAATCGATTGTCAAAAGTGTACGTTTATTAAAATTGTTTGAGAAATTGTGATTTTGATAAATTTAATTGCATCATTCTGAAAGCAATTACTTTTCTACTTTTTTCTTGTCTTTATTTCCAGAATTTCTACGGATACAGCATTTAATTCGAATACTTTCGGGACTGGCTCTTCTAGGTAAGTAGCAAAATTTTCAATAACTATTTTGTTATAACATTCTAAATTTTATGAAGACACAAAACTACTCGTATTAACCTTCTGTGTACGTGTTCTGTTCTTTGTTATTGTTATGGTAACCGCAGGGATTTTAAAACTCTTTATTTTTAATTTATAAATGAGTTGTATACTATAATTTTTTAAAATGACTGGAGACAAGGACCTCCATATTTATTTATGTCAACTTTTGAAGATTAACTCCACTCAGGAATCTGTTTCTAATTGTTAATTTTCAAACACCATTTCAATGCCGTTATTATTTAAAAAAAATTCTTTGGCAATGAAGGAGAAAAAGACACTTTGTTTGATTCTGTATCACAATAAGTTCACTTTTTCTAAAAGTATTACACAATTAATTTTCATTGCAAAAATCAGCTGCGTTGTACTTTATCACATACACTGAAGCACAGCAGATAAATTTGTGAAGAATGTCATTAGTTGTGACATTCAGACTATAGAGAACACGGTCACCAGCTGAGTGTTATTTTTAAAAGATGTATTTTAGATGAAGTTCATTTTCAATTAAAGACCAAAAGTTAATTTTTTTCTCTTAAAATATTTGTTTCTTAAAATGTGTGTATTATTGCTTCTTCTGCACCTTCCCATTGAATGTATTTATTTCGGTAATTATTCCCAAAGTGTCTTTTATCGATACATAAATTGTTATTACTAGATCCAGGAATCTCAAATTTTCTATTCTATTCACTCCTTATAATATTAATCGTTTCTTCTAGTCTATTAAAGTATACAAAATTATCTCTGCTTCTTTTATGTTGTTGCCATTTAAATAAGAAATCTAAGCAACTGTCGTATAATAAATTTATCTATACTCCTCTTAATGGTTTTATTAATTCTACTTTCCCATAAACAAGTTAACACATTAACCTACAAACTTACTACTACCCACACATAAGCACATAGGCAGGGACACAGACACAGACACAGGCACTCACTCTCTTCACAGACAATTATTTCAAATTCTAATATTTTTCTTCTTTTGCTTGCTTGGTAAATATTGGAGGCCATAATTTAATGTTAAATGCTGTTTTTATACCATTTAATGGTCACTTTAAATTTATGAAGAAAATCAAATCTCAGCCGTTAAGAGCAATTGCGTTTTTGTTTGTTATTTCTTGCTTCTCCAATTGTCCTTATTCTATTGTGACTTAATTTTAATAAAATTTTTACTTTTATTTCTATGTTTCTATGCCTGAGGAATTTCCAAACGAATTTCTAAACTAAAAATATTTTATTTTCAGGCGCGTTCTGCAATTTTTTTTATTTATTTTTTTTTTACTCTTGGACCAGGAATCACGGAATGACCCCTACTCATGCGTAGCATTTTGCTGTAACTTAGAGCAAAGAGACAATTGGTGTTCTAGATTTACGTCAGCACCTGCCCATAGGGCTTAATCTGACGGTGGTCTTAACACCAAGTAAATTTTTGTAACGATTCACTAGCGCCCCCAGAGCACTGATAAGCAAATGAGCCCGTAGGCCACCTACTTCCAGAGTTGGGTAGCAAATCATATATAGTTATCCCTGAATTCTATAATGCACCTTGTTGAGGTGTTCGAGCGGTCTAAACTCTTGTCACATCAGAATGTTTTTATGTCAAGACCCATTTAACAGTAATACTGTTGGTTCGAAACACATTCCGGTGACTACTGTCGAATGGCAACAGCACCTAGTAGAGTAAAAGTCATATCATTAATATGCGTCACTCCACACATATTTCCGATTAGACCAAAAACTCCACTCCCCGCGTAACTTTGGGTTACAACCACAGCCACTACGAGTCCTTACCCATACCAGCACACACTATCCAACTTTCGGGGTAGACACGAAATACTCGCAAGGAGTATATCAGTCCTTAAACCCGTACTTATTGTTGGAAGTGTGGGGCCAAGCTGGTCCCGTAGTGCTAGATTCGAATCAAACTGGCGTTAACCAGTCCTTCATCAATCTCTAGTGAGATTTCGAAGAGTCGCCTCTTCTGTCATTTTCGAACCTCAGGGAGGAACAAGGTAATGCTGCACCTTGAGCTAGGCACCGCGGGGTCGCTCAGACACCCGTAGGTTCCAGAATACTTGATTCACAAGTTTCCAGAACCCCCCTGCGGGTAGAGCAAAGAGACAGTGAGAGAGATAACAGCTGGTAAAGGGATAGACAGAGGAAAGCTTCACCAACTTACAACTCTGTTTTTGCACTTTTTTTTTATAGCGGTGGTGCGGCTCCGCTGATGCCAAGAAGACGTATTAAATTTTTAAGCTGTGTTTTAGTCGTCATTTTTATTTATTCTTTTACTTCGCCGGTGCTACACAATACCGACGAAGGAGGGTGCTCTGCTGTGCCTGCGGATAGAATTTTTAACCCCATCAAATAAGTCAGCAGACAATGATAGATTTTGCTATCCCAGCAGTCTGTGATTGCGCAAAAAATTATCTCCTTAAATCACTCCAAGTTGGGTTTGATTTTCACTTCACGTTTATTTTTGTCTTATCTTTGCCAATTTATTTAAAATGAGATTCTAATGAGAGTGTACACCAGCAGCAGAGAACATTTAAATTTCCCATAATTTACATGTTGTGAAAAGAATTTTCAATTAAGTTTATTGCAAACGGTTGCTGATATCAACAGGGAAAAAGCCAACAATTGCAGCAACGTTCTAAAATTTTTTAATTTAAATACTTTTTCTTGTTTATTTTTTTACTTTGGTCGTTTGTCTTGATTTGCAATAAATTTAGCGAAGACAAAAGTAAAATTAAATATCATTTTGCTTAAAGTCAAAGTTCAATGTTTGTTTAACAACAAGAATAATATATTTTAAAATTAATTGCATTTCTGTCACTCATCTGCCAATAGGAAATTTTTTTTTTTTAAATTTTTTCTATTTTCGATAGAAAAACAATTTATTGCCAGCAGAAATAAGAACAGAAATAAATAGTGCAACAAAACATGACGGAAAATTTAAATGATTTTGTCTGTGAAATTAATAAAAAAAATTAAAATAAAAATCATTTTTGAACATTAATTAACAAGAGATTCAGAGTTGCAATTTTTGTCACTGTTCTCACCATTAGTGCCGATGGTGCCATCAAAGACAAAGCATTCATGTTGTTACAACATGTTCCAAATTAGTCAATATAACTATCACCATATCCAAGACTAGTATAGCGGATATTCTACAGGAACATTAATGCGACCCATCACACTGTACTCAATCTTTCAATTGATTGATATCCTCCGTTCACGTATTTTCCATATTATGTTTTAAAAAGTTGAAGTATGGCCTTTTTTATTGCAAATACATTTCAGAAGGTTTGAAACATTTGTGTTAGCCGCTCTTGGGCATTCGCCTTATGAGTCCATTGTTGTCGTACGCCTTTTAGTTGTACTACATTTTTTAACATGAGAGGCATTAGAACTGTACTTTTTTATGGATTCATCTAATTTTTGTCTTTATTTCTCCGATTATGTGCACTTCTTTGTTACTGACGGACTAATAAAGGCCCCACACGTTCTGTATTTCTTGCTTTAATTTTTTTGTTAACGTTTTTTAATGTTATTTTTTTATTTCATGAACAAACACTAAATAAAGTAGTCTTACTCATGCCAGGTATTCACTGGCAGTGGGAAATTGTGTTACGGGAAAGCGGAAAGTGGTGCTAGTTTGGGGATCGCAAACTTTGCATGTATAAAGACAGTCTATCTGTTAATGAAAACCACGCGTATTGTAGATTTATAAATCCCACACATGAATGTTATAATTTTCAATTCAAGAGCAACAGAAGCGTAGCCACTTGGAAGCCGTGCCCTTGTTTGTTGAGAGTTCTTATACAAACACACAGGCAACATTGTTATTAGTCAGTGACCACATTGCAGTTTTAACTGGATGTGAGCTTTCAATTACTTAAAATTATGAACAACTACTACAGACAAGTCTTAGTTATATACATTGTAGATTCTCTACATACACAAGTACTCGTATTCGAGTCTATAAATGTATGGCAACAGAAGTTTGTTACTCAAATAAAATTGTATAAGTGCCATTAGTAAAAATTGTGTGCTTTTAATTTGGTTTGTGCTTATGAAGCAGTGCTTAATTAAAAATTAATTATAATGATTGACAATTTATGAAAAACAGTGGTATGGAAAAAAATACAATTTTTAAAATGCAACTGCTTTTAGAAATTTCATTTAAATTTTGAAATTTATTATTACATAATTCTTACCGGGGTAATTAAACAGAAACAACTGTATGAATTTTTATATTTTCAATATATTCGGATGTAATAAAAAAAAAAATAAAAATTTAAGAAAACCGCTTTCCAATTCTTTAAAAAATTAAAAAACTGACTGCATTTTTTCAATACATTCGTAAGCTCAATTTGCCAATAGTGAAAACTTATTTTATAAATTTAAAATTTTTCCTGCTAAATGTTTTATATCTCCTACAGAATCGCACGTTCCTTTGACAGGGGAGTGCTAGTGAAGTCTGGCGGACTTTAAAGAATTGCTTGAAAATGGCATTGTAAGTGCCACACTATCATACAAATAATTAAATACATAATAATATATATAATTAGAAATTACTTTTTATTAACTGTGTCAAATTTTTAAATAATTTCTTTTAGTGCCAACAAAATTCTGAGCTAGAATCGCATGAAAATAGCAATTTATGATATTTGCCAAAAAAAAAAACTGTCACACAGATGCATTTTCAATCCACAGTACCATACTTTTCTTTAAAAATACAAATCATATTTGGCAGATTGTGCGATTGTGTAGGATGATAAGTCAAGACCTTAAACGGCATAATTTTTATATTAAAAATTTTACTGCTGTTTTCTGTTCAGTATTTTTTCGAATCTTGTCATGCATTTTTAACGACAAATCATTAAGAAAATTTAAAAGTAAATATCTGAAATTGTTCGTATTTTTTTAAGTATATTTTCAACCAAGTAAAAACAAGGGACACAGTTTGTGTGTGCGTAAAAAGCCTCATAAAGCTGCGATTTTATGCTGCCATAAAAATAAGTGCCAATGGCAAACAAATATTTTCTAATACATAAAACAAGCAATTTTTGTAAACAGTAGTATGGCATATATGTAAATATTTCTATGGCAATAAGGAAGAGTGGCTTAAGTCTGACTTGTAGAATTGTCAGCTGTTCAATTTCTAATTTAAAAAAATTGATTTTTAAGAATTCAATTCGTTTATTGTTAGCTTAGACTGCCAATTAATAGAAGAATGTATTATTTTTGATAAATGTGTTATTAAAATATGAAGTCTTATTCATATAAGTTAAGTGGTTAAGTTGACTTAAGCTGCTTTCCATATTGCCACAGATTTAATCACTTGGAACAATTACCTTCAAGTTTAAGTTTAGCAATTCTGCTGACAGCGAATAATAATAAATCCTTAATTATTACCGAACTTTTTTGTTATTGAATGAAGATTTTTGCTTGTTATTTCAGCATATGCTCGAGTCATCTCTGCTTCCAGCGGACACTGAAATTAATTCTTATTTTCTTCGGTTCATTCATTTATTTCTGTTACTTTAACTTAAACTTACAAAAAATTGCCCAGGAGCTTCAATGAAATACGACTTGCAACTGCGCTCAAACAAACAAAGAATAAATAGAGTGAAATGAATTTGTAAGGCTTTTGCTTAATGTAGAAATACCCCAACTATTGTTTTTCTTCAGGAGAAGGACAAAAGTTCGTAAGAAATTGAGTGTTGCTGTTCTATGAAATTCTCTACGGTCCTGTCCAGACTGTGAATCTTTTGCAGCTGAAACATTCTTACAATGCCTTGACGATTCTTAAACTACTTTAAAATCATATGGCAGTTTCATAAAGTATGATGTTTACAGTGGTATTTTTGACAGTTGAGAAGTTTATTAGTGACGGTTCAGAAAGCGAGTGTCTTTAAAATTAAAAAAAAAAAAACAATTCAATTATTCCAATTGTTAAATTTCTAATAAATTTATAATAATTTTATTGCTTATTAAGAATTGTTTCTTCTTCAATTTTTCCCAATTTTTGTTCTAACAAGTTGCTAAACAAACAAAGTTGCCAGTTGTTTGTAACCTGTTTTTATCATAAACAATTTACAAAAGTGTTCATGAATTTTTTTTGATGAACAATTTAGTGAAACTCGTTTATCACGATAAGCAATTTATACTGTGGTCACGGCGAAGATGTAAATGCACTATAACATTCTCTTTGAAACTACATTCGTGTCGTTTTATGCTTTCTTCTTCTTCCCATTTTCCTGATGTTCATGTTTGTGAAACATTGTAACCTCAAAAGTTATGTGTTGCGAAACTTTCCATAGTCTGAACCTGCAAATAGTGTTTCATAAATATGTTGACATTATTGAATAATAAAAAAAAAAGTTTTTTCACTCGGATCACAATGGATAAAAAGCACAATATTTTTATTTTTGGAATAGTTATTATTAACGGATTATATGTTGAAATATGGAAAAAATTTTTAAATGATTTTAATTTGGAGAACTTAATAAAATAGCAAAATGAAAAAAGTTAGAAATGAATGGAAGTGTGTAAAATATATTTCAATAAACAAATTTAAAAAGCCGCATTATAAATCTTTATATACAACAGTGGAAAACTTTGAATGTGTTTACCTCAATTTTTTGAAAATACTTTTACCTAGAAAGTTAAATCAGGCAATTTAACTATTTAAGTAATCGAAACTTAACATTTCCAAAATTTCTATGCCATTCACATACGATTTTGTTTCTTATTCAGACAATTTATTTTTCTATTGGAATTTTCAAGTCCAAAAATAAAATCAATTCGTATTGGTTGATTGCTGATACAATTCAGCATGATATATATTTTCCAATAATTTTATTTTTCTTTATACTTGTTCTTAGGGCATGTTCATATGTATGTAAGTGTGTTGGTAGTTATAACTCAGCAATTAAAGTTTAAATTGCATATGCAATGAAGACAGACCCCACCGTCCTAGAGGATCATAATCACTACTGATGTGAGAAGTAAAACAGATGTAAAATTACTAGATAAATCCCGCCGTTGTTATTTTCATACCTTGTCACATTGAAAATAGAAATTTTATTATATTTCTTTCACTTTGTCTTCATTGTGTTTGAAATTTAATTAAGGAAATTTAATCTTAGAATATTTAGAGTGAATATTACGCGTTTTATGCCTTTCCAGGTGTAGTTATGCATGTGGGAGTATGAGTGGATACATAAAGGTTACGTTTTCTTGTACGTGTGCCACATGTGTGGGTACGCATTTACATACATACATATGCTACACATGTATGCTTTAATACATTTGCACTCCGCGTTTTAAGAATATTTATTTTTTACAAAAGATGCATTCTCCGTTAATCATAAGCAGCTGCAATTTTTTTAAACAACCACAGGGCATCTGCAGTTAAAAGCAAATTAAGGAAAAATAATTGAAAATTATAAATTATTTTCCAAGATAATTCAATTACGTTGAACGATAAAAAAAACCAATTGGTTTACAATGTTATAAACAGGCAACCATCTTTATAGGTATTTCATTTCAATATTCCTTTACGTTTGTCAAGTTACTAACGCATGTCTGCGGAGAGTTTTTTCTGAAACGCATAACATTTTAAATTAAAATAAAAATAAATTACAAATTTAGAAACTAAAGGTTTTTACGATTTAAATCAGTTTTTAAAGGATTAAGTTTACTAATGCATGGTATTGAACCGAAACTAGAAATTGGATTATGAGAGCGATTATTTAATATTAAACATCTCAACATAGACGCAGTAACATGGAAAATCAGAGTTGTGTAATTCTGCATATTCCTGCACCAGCTGTCTCTGCTCTGCAATGTCACTATCCATTGTAAGAGAAAACTTTTTATTAGCTTTGAATACATACATATATCGCAGTTATTCCTCTAAAGGTGATCATTTCAAAATTTTGCAATTTTCAAATTATATACGATGGTTGTCATATCAACGGGCTGTAAAACTGTCACGTTATTTTCTCTCCTCTTGCGCCAAAAAAATACGAATTTTTTTGGCTCTAATGAAAGAAGAGCAATTGAATATGGCGTACATTGTCTGAAAAGCCCAAATGTATATTTGGAGACTTGAAAAATATGATTATTTTATAGAACGTCATGTTGACTTTTATTGCCAAGAACATTGAGAGCTACTATAATATTCTGGAACACCCATAGCTACAAATAAAGCACCATGTTCTTTTACAATTTCTTGCAGAGCCATACAACCATCTAACAGCATTCTAACAGCGTTAAAAGTAGTTGTAGTCACAGCATCATAGTGGTTTATTGAAACACTCATGTGCGGCTTCTTAAAAAATAAGTACAAATGGCAAATTTTTCATAATCCGCAGAAGACTTTAATTGCTTCTAGAAAAGATAAGCTTCTCAAAATGTTGCAATTTTAGGAATTTTGTTCCCCCCACTTTCCTCAATACAAATTATTTTTGGGCTGGCATAGAAAAATTATGATGGAAATTTTTTTTGAAATTGGAAGGATTGAAGTTAAAGAGTTCATATAAAAATCTCTAACATAGCAAATACTCACAGCTATAAATGCCATACTTGGATTTCTGATACATTCGATCATATACAGATTTCCAAATAATTTTTAAGCACATAAAGTGAAAAAATAAAGACATTTTAAAAAAAACCAAGAGAAAAGTGAAGAAAAGGAAAATATGTTACTCAGACACATTCTCAATTTTTACCTCTTGTTATTCAACATATTAAGAAAATTAAATGTCTAAAACTTTCGTTTTTTTTCTTTTTGCACATCTGCCTATTTTTTATTTTTTTGTCTTCTCAGAAACATACGAATGAGCCGCCTTCAATTTTTTTTACATATAAAATGTGGTTTTAGTTTCTCCCATTGCCAACTGCCATTATTCTTGCAATTAGTTTCCACTCCATTAAATGGAAATGTTACATTTATTGAGTCATTTTTAAATTTTTTTCTTCATCATAAGCGTTCCCTTTTCCTGCTTCACGTGTCTATGTGAAAGGCTTGTGCGTGTGTGCATGTGTAGTTTATTTTTTTTTGTAAAATTTTCCTAAGTACTCGTAAATTTTTTAAGCAGAAGTTGATAAGAAAGCAAATGTTTTTTCTCTTCTCTGCATGACACTTTCAGAGTTAAATTGATAGAAAAAATTAATAGATAAATAAACAATGGAATAAAAAGGGCAGAAATGAAAGTCTTTATGACTAACATACACATATTTTCTTTACACTTCATTATCCACTACATTTTGTTATGCTGTTGACATTGTTAAGAGCTTCATCAATATACACATACAAGTGCAGGGTGGGCCATAAGTCGCCGAACATTTTATTATTGATATAATATTTTTTATTTTTATTTGAAACTCAATATTTGCTCATTCCTAAATCGTAACATGTCTACTCAATCTTCCAAACGTTGTTTCTAATACGAAATAAAAACGGAAAAATTATACAAAATAGAAAAAGTATATCAAAAATTCAATGTCCAGTGACTTAAGACACATCCTGTACAAAAAGGGGTGTTGAAATTTAGCTGAAGGCCGGTTTTTTTAACCTGCACCTCATTGGTATTACGAAATATAGTTTTTATGTGAAAAATTGCTGGAACACATTGACATGTCCATTAACGGTTACTTGTAGAACATTAATAATCTGAATGAATGAGCTAACTTGGGTCTTCTTAGCACCCGTTGTGCTGCCTGCATGGAATAGAGAAATAATATATGTATCACATCACATACGCACGTCTTTCTCCACATTCCAACACTTTCTATGGAAATCGTTGTACGGACCATGAAATAGAACCACTGTCATCCTGAACTGATTCCGGACCATCTGGGAATCATACCGTAGCGAAGTGAATTCGGATATAGAGCAATTGACTTCGTTCGACCGTTGGGTATGCGCAATCCCGAATAGCCTTTGCTCTGTTCACGTCCTGCAATACATCAATCGTTTGAATATCTCGCCATCTCATTCAGAGATACCCGGCATTCATCAACAATAACAGCAACTAAAATTCATATTACAATAACAAGCAAATTTTAAATGAAATAAATAAATTTTATGGAATATATTTCGTCATGTTGTTAAACGTTTTATGACACCTCTGGGTATAACTAATCCCTCTTACCCAATTATTTTACAAAGTTACTAAAAATCTCAACAATTTATGGGTCATTTGCGTTATTAGAATATATGCAGGATACAAAACTTTGGAAACATACACACAGCAACACAGACATCAATAACAGGATATGAATTGTAGTCATAAGGCTAATCAAATCACCTCGAATTGGGTTTTAGTTTTTAATATGGTATTTTATAGATGACAGACAACAATTGTACAAAATAATAATTAAAATTGGACGTAATACCATGACGAATGTATGGAAAGGGAAAAAGTGAAACACTATTTGTCATCACATTTGAATTTTTCTTTTTGAGGAAAAATAATTCAGAGAATGTCTGTTTAGATGAAAAACAGCTTAAGTGCAATTTGTGACAACAAATTTTTATTGGCTTTAAATGGATATTTGAACCGAATACTGTAAAATAATCCAATTTAGTGTCATGTTTAAAAAAAATTTTTGCTTTCTAAATATTTTTTGAAACGATTTCAGATTCCGAAAAGACTATTAAATAAATTAACAAACCTGCGTAGAGAATGACAAACAATTCCAAGTGTATCAGTGTATAAAGTTGAATTTTAAAACTATAATTTTAAGGAGTATTGCAATTTTCGCAATTTGTATAAAAAAAGTATCTCTCAGTTGTCTATAAAAGGCTTTAGGAAGCAGTGAAAAAATTTAACCCTTGCTCGGTGTGCGTAATTTTGTCCCCTGGAACAGCTGTTGCCGTTTCACATGGACAGATTAATAACAGCTGGTCCATCAAATAATAAAATATTGGATTATATTTTGACGTTTAATAAAATATGTACTTCATACCGAAATTAATCTTACAGCAGGACTAGTACATTTGTAAAATTTTAAAGTTTTTATTACAATTTTAACATGAAATTTCTTTTTAATTCCAATAAACAACTTTCCATGCCAAATTCAATTTGTAAATATTTTGCAAATCCAAGATATTTTTCTGAATACGACAGAAAAAATTTAATAAATCGCACATATTAGTCTTATTTCTTTTTAATAACTTTATAAAAAAACATAACTATGGAAAATTGCAGATTTTTTTATTAAATTTTCGCTGGATATTTTTCTTTTTATTTTTCATTATTTATTTTCTTTTTATTTATTTTGTAACTAAATTTGTGAATTATTTTTAATAAGAAAGACGTAATTACGTTGAGGCCTTTTTCAAGAACTGATTTCAAAATTTGTCAATCATGTGATTTTAAATGCCCACCCACATGTTTTCATACATACACAACCGAACATACATTTGAAGAGCCATTATTTAAATATTAGCAAAAGAATTTTGTAGGAATTATTCAATCAACCATACAGAACATTAAACACACACAAAAATAACAAGGAATCATTTCTGTTGCACATACATACAAGCATACATATTTAGTTGTTCACAGATGTGCTTCTGTGAGGCGGTGCCTGTTGACAAATTGAAATGGGAGAGCAACAATTCAATTTTTTTTTTATTAAATTTTAATAAAAATAAAACTAAATGATGCTGTTGTAAAACACCATTTCAATTCACTTCAAAAGGCAAATCCTAAAGGTCATCAATAAGAAAAAAATATTTTTATGAATATGCCACATTGCAGGACAAAATACATTTAGTGTTTTTTTTGAATGAGCCTATATTAGCGCTAAATAGGCTCAGCTGATAGTTGCAATTGTAATGCAAAAGTCTTCTCAAACGCGTTGAATGACAAAAACGAAATGCTCATCATACACTGCGATATGTCCCAATTAAATGTCAATCAAATAGTTAGAAGAACAGTCAAATTTTAATTTTTCATATTCAAAGAACTTCTTCTGAAGGTTGTAAACTTTGGCGATTAAATTTTCTTTCAATATTTAATTTTCATATTTTAATTTTAAAATAAAGAAGTATCCCAGAAATAAGTAATTCTTAGTTTGATTTTTTATTACCCTGTTGTGATCCTTTCGTTAACATGAATGAACTGCCGTACTTTTTGTTTACTTTCAATTCTACTACAACCATAAGCTGCTTAAGGTTTAACATTTTTTCTTTGTGTGCTGACAGCATACATTTTTAACAATTCGAACTCCCATAACATTTGAAATTTCTAAGGAATGTCAGATGCATTTTGTTTTTATTGGTTGTATGATACTAATTTTCCAATCTACAACAGCTACAATTTAAGTTTTTGTCTATATATCGGATAGTTGCATAGTATTTGTTTAAAGATCAATTGAGGATAATATTTATAACCATCACAAGTCGGAGACATTTTTCCAAGTTGACAAATATTATGAATTTACATGCCAAGTAGGTAGTGGCCAGTCGGACTACTAGTAGTATTTTTTATTTTACTAGAAATTAAAAACATATATTTTTCTAAGCAAATACTAGTTGTTCGAATTCTGTCTGGTAAAAAGCTGAATGTCATACAAAACAAGCAAGATATGAAATAATGAATAAAAGGGTTTAAATTATGTGCGCAAAATAGTTCGAATAAAAATAATATTTTAAAAATGTTCATCAATCACTAGAACTGACTTTGGTAGCAGCGAGTGGTAGCTGCTCTACTACTCTTCTAGTGAATTAATGTAAATCTTTAAATGCCTCAATCATATGCAAATCAGTTACTTAAGAAACTTTCACTTTCACTGAATCCATTCCCCTTGGTTTTTTAGCTTTTAACACATTTTACTTTGTCACAAAGTTTTCTTGTTTCAGTTGCTTGCTTTTGCAAATTATATGTAACAATTATTCCACAGTTTGAAGAAATGAAAAAGAGAAGATAAAAAAAGGAAAATAGTAAATCATAAAGAAAGTTAGTTGAGCTGCAACTTCTTTGAAAATATTCTTGTTAATAGTGAGTGAAGAGGAAAAAGCAGATGATATAAATGACATTAAACAGTCATGCTTTCTCAACAGTTCTTAATTGCTGCTGTCCAAATGTTGACAAAAAGTTCAACTGAACGTAGGCTGCAGTTGGCACTGCATAATAAAAATTTTAATATTCTTTAATAGGGATTGTTATAGATAATTATTTGCAATTTTATTAGACATTGTGTGTGGGATGGGTTTTAAATAACATCCGTATGAGCAATATTTAATGCAATTTATTGAAATATCACTCATACTTCAATAAAATAAAATTTCTGATGGTCTATATGCCCATCTTTCGGTGAAAGAAAATCTGGGAAAAAGTAGAACGGATGTTTGGAGGAAGCCGATAAATCATTACACCATTCGGTAAGTTATACCGTACAAATATGTACCAACCGTCCGGTAAAAAAAGTTAAAAGAAATAATTAATAGACAGGGTAATGTACTGTAAATATAACATAATCATATACGAGAATACAGATATAAAAACTGATCTTGGAATTAGTTTCTAAAAACATCAACACCCATGGCGCGGTATATGCTGTAGTGCAGGATTATTGGAGTTTGTTTTAGGTGCGAAATCCTCGTCAGAAGTATTCTAAATTACATAGCGATTCGATGCAGTAGGTGGGAAGTCATTGCTATCTGGTTTATTACAGACAAGTACTTCCACGTCGGCTTCGCTCACCTCATTCACTATGTTAACTGCTGAGTCGTTATCGCTAAAAAAGGTGCAAGTCATTAACAGCATCTGCTTCATATTCTAGAAAATATAGAAAATTTTCAGGATAAATTTTCTAGGGAAACTAGTTTTTTTCTGAACGGGTAATTGCATTATTTACCCTTCATCCAACAGCTGATACACATTAGTACCACAATATCTGACGAATGATACAACTATTCATATACTAACATAGTAT
This sequence comes from Dexiosoma caninum, assembly GCA_963924685.1. Lineage (NCBI taxonomy): Eukaryota > Metazoa > Arthropoda > Insecta > Diptera > Tachinidae > Dexiosoma > Dexiosoma caninum. The sequence goes on along the minus strand of OZ004729.1, from coordinate 39,299,798 downwards.
ACAAACCATGTATAGACAGGCAATGTTATAAAGCATTTAAATATTTGATATACTTTGGAAAAAATGTATATACTTCTTCAATGATCTTAGAATTTGTTTGTCTTATTGACTTTATTGCTAAAACTAGTAACAAACTAACAACTGCTACTAGCAGACCAAGTACAAACAGCTAAAGATATATCGACAAAACCAACGCAATCTATTTACTATTTTTTCATCGCTTTTTCTTTTGGCCACAAAAGAATTTTCCACAGTGAGAAATATATGTGTAGGGACTGGGTTATTGCGTGCAGTAGAAAATGAAAAAGAAAAGAAAAAACTACTTCCGCTGTAGCAAAAACTGGTTTTTTTTTTGCTAAAGTACTCGTACTTGTTGTTTATTTTTTGAGGTTGCGAATGAAAATTCTTTTCTTTCTGACATCTATCGAACAGGTTTTCTTTTGAGGTAGTGAAAAGCTAGTTACAAAATGTAATCCTTCCATTTAGAAAATTTTGTTTTACAAACATAATTTTGGGTAAAGGAAAATTTGTGTATTTGAAACGAAATAGTTCAAAAGTTTATTTATTATTTACCGCACAGTTGAGCCGATTGAGTAAAATATTATTAATGAATGGCTGAGCATCAAGAAAACCAAATGGAATTTTTAAGAGTGACGAGCTGTAATATTTTGTTTAAAATAAAATGTTGTGTGATAAGAAATAAGATGAAATTAATAGTTTTATTAAAATTTATTTCATTTAGCAATATTTCAATGGATTGGAAGTATTTAATTTTGCAAATTACACGCTCAGTTGAAAGGAAAGTTCTGTGGTGCTATTTAATAGTTCAGTATACAACTAATCATATTTATTTTATTTAAAAATAGTGTTCAAGGAAAACTTTGTAGAATAATAGTGAAGCATATAATTAATGGCCCATGTGACTACTTGTGTATCTTGTCAATTGATGTGAATAGAAATTCTTGAAAAGAATATAAACTTAAAATTAATCAATTTACCTTAATTGGAATAATAAATGTTAAATATTAATAATAATATGATCATTATATTTTTTATTTTTAATTTAATTTTCCAAACGCCGGTGGGCCTTTGTACAAAATGTTTCCAAATTATTCCTTTCATTGTCTTCTCAAAAAGTAATTTTAAGGGGCTGACAATTCGAAAAACAAAAAATACAGACAGCTTTACTTCAATTATTATCTCGCAGATTAAATGCCACATGTTGTGATGCATATCGCTGCATAATTAATTAATTAAAATAGCATTTTTGAAACGAAAATACTATTTAACTATTTAGCAATATATATTTTAATTAAGTGTCCATAAATTATTATTTCTCCATCGCTGAAAACTACACCCATTCTAAATAACTTTGTTCAACATACTCTAAACTATCACGTGAATGTGTTAGTGTTTTTTTCTGGAACAACAACGTACAACATACAAGACATGAAAAAGAAAAATCTGAACTTCAACGGTTATCGAAAGTATTTTGCGTGCTTAGTTCCTAACATTTTCTGTGGTTAAAGTACAATCGAAGGCTCTTCATGCATGCTTCACATGCACTCTCAAATAAACGCGCATTTACTCTCACGCACACATGCACGTAGACGACCAGCGTTGACGTTTTGTTTTACAAATATATTTTGAAAATGTGTAAAAAAAACGGGACAACTGCAATTAAGTCTCATTAATTGTGAATGGAATGGCACAACAAAGATTTTTTATGCATCGGCCATGATACGAAAAGCAAAATTACATTCCTATTCATGAAGGCGGATAAGTATGGAAAGATAGTGAACTAAATTTTTTTACCCACCCACGTGAATGAGAATTTTTTTCTAAGTAGAATAGGAAAAGCAAAAAAAGAAAAATTTTTTTTACTTTTTTTTTTTTTTAACAAAAATGTAACATTTCAAAAGCATATCAAAAAACAAAATTATTTTGATTTTATAATTCTTATATCAAAATTGTGCTTTTTCCTGAAAAAAAAATATGAAATGTATTCTTATGAAATTCTCATAAAGTATTTTTAAAAAATAAACTCAATAAAATTGATTATTGGGAGGAATGCATATAGTACAAGGTGGCGCGAAATTAATCTGTTTGTTTTTGAAAAACTTTTCTACTAAAAAAAAAAAATAATTTTCAGTGCTGGAAATCTTTATTTGGAACTATACAATTTTTTATGTGAATTGGAAAATATGATATCAGACAAGTGGTTGCCGCCAGTTTTGATACACATTTGTGCCTGTTTTATCGCATTTTCCATAACTTTCTTCAATATTTCTGGTGATAACTCTTCGCATTCCTGTCGAATAATCACTTTAAGGGCTGCGATTGTCTGTGGCTTGTTGGCGAAAACCCTCCCCAAAGCAAGAAGTCTTGAATGGTTAAATCGGGCTATCTTGCTGGCCATGCCAAATCGTCAAAATGAGAGATTGTGCGACCAAGATATGCTGCCTTCATAATATCCATTGTGGCTCCTGCTGCACTGTCTCGGTCTTTTTGAAACCGCATGTTCAGCAAGCCCAATTCAATTCCGACAGCAAGAAGTCGCCATGAAATCGGCGATGAAATTCACGCTGAGCTAATACCACAGACCGATTATTGGTTAAAAAAATCGACACAGTTTACTTCACAAATGTCAAATATGATTGACGCAATTCGCTATTTGCAAAACCGCCACACAGTACTATTGCTACTACTAATGCTTCGTGAGCTCATCAGTCGATATTTTCCAAATTTCTGACTACAAACATAAGATTCCTATGTTCATTAATCAACTAATCAATCGAGAATTATAAGATGTATACCAAAAAAAAAACCCAAAAATTTCACGCAAAACCCGTAACAATCCACTTTCATCGATACATATTTCTATTTGTATATATATTTCTTCGGCAAAAAAAACAATTTTGAAATAATATTTGAGTTTCATATATTTTCACATATTTCCAAACTAAATTCGTTTATATATTTTTTTGGTTTTTTTTTCGTGGCAACACTGTATAGAAACGTTCATTACAAACTTCTCTAGGTGATGGTTATTTTGTCAATACACATGGCAAAGTGTCGACAACAAAATTCGTCACACTTCATGAACTTTTTAGCCAGATTTCACTTTGACGTGTGTATGCTACAAGTAATACTTCGTGAGTTTATCACAAATTCAAAAGCTACAGCTTAGAATGTCCAAAACTACAAAAGACGTTCATAATCATGCTGATAACGATGAACAGTATAGAAGGAATGAACATAAAATATTGAGGGAACTTTATTGTCTATTTGTCAATGAAATTGTATTTAAGTGAATGAAGAATCTTTTCAGTGAATTTCTTCGAGCATTGATAATGAGTATTAAGCCAACACTGACGAATTCTTTATCACACTCATTGTTAATTTTTTTTCTTAATTTTTTTAAATTAGAAGATTAACTATTTTTGTAGCCAATTATGCAAAGCATCGCGCAGAAAATGTTCTGAAGGAGATAATAATCGGAATCTTCAGAATTTATAAAAACAGCATAAAAATATCTCCTCCGAACTGTTAAAACTGTCCAAATAATACGTTTGTGAGAGCTTTCGCTGTTTATGAATGAACAGAAGGACGTGCCTTTAAGTTGTTGCATATTTGGACCAAAATTCTATTTGTGTCCATCGAGTGGGGCAAAATCATCTCAATGTCAAGAAAATTCAAGCAAAATCATTATTAACAATTAAATAATTTAAAATTTCTGACTGAGTTGAAGTTGAGAGTGGCGATAGCTGAGATAGTTCGCACGTTGAATACTAAACCAAAAAGTCCTCAGTTCGACCCCAGTATCGGACTAAGTCATAAAAACAATTCGAATTTTGTTGTTAATTAGGGCGCCTTGTTGCCGGAAGGTTTTATTAGCGAAGTCATAGTCAGTGGTTAATGAACAGTACCGCCTTCAGCTGATACTAATATCAGAGGCCCCTCCTTCGTCAGTTTTGTGAAGTAAAATAATTAGTAAAATGGCTACCAAATACAGCTCCATAAATTAAATCCGTCTTCTTGACACCAGAGACGCTGCAACACTGCTATAAAACAAGAAACTCGCAAAAAGCGGAGCTGTAAAAATAATAAAGCTTTCCTCTTTGCGTAAGCCTTCACTACCTGTAATCTGCTGATGGCGAGTAGTCAGCGTATTGGCACTGCAACCAGAAAGACCCAGGTTCGAACCCCAGCCAGGTCAAATCAGAAAAAAGTTTTTTCTGAGTTTTCTGTGCTACAGCACTCTCCTTCGTCGGTATTTGAGCAATAAAACGTCGGCGAAGTAAAATAATAAATAAAATGGCTCAATTAGCTTAAAAATAATGCGTCAAAAAACATCAGAGACGCCGCAACTTTGCTTTATAATTTACACGCAACTGCAAAGTTGTGCAAGAATTAAGCTCTATCTTTCTACCACTTTCACCACCTGTCTATTTCTTCCCTATCCTTCTCTCTAGTTCCAGTGCAATGCATTGCATATGTAGGGGATAGCCCCCGAACACTGGTCCAAGATAAAAAAAAAAAAAAAAAAAAAAAAAAAAAAAAAAATTATCCATTTCCTCTAGTACCAGCATAACGCACAGCATGTGTAGGGGTAATCCTCTGAGTCTAAGATAAAGAAATCACTATGACGCACTTCCAAATTTACGCATGAAAGTAATCCGAATTGTGAAGGCTATCTGCTTGATTACAGACCTCAAATTAATGTATTTTGTTTTAATTACAATCCCAGCATTTTGGTAATTTCAAACATATTTCAGAAATTTACAACGGCTTGGTTTAGTACATTTGCGTTGGCAAGCACGCAATCGTAATTTGCAGACGATAGAAGCTCTCCAAATGCCCAACGTACAATATAAAAAATATAATGTCTTGTATTTTTTTGCACACTAAAAGAAATGCCGGGGAATCATGTTTCACTGTACTAAGATAATAACAACTTCATAAAGATTTCACTGTCATTGCACATATCACTGTCTATCTTTGTCGATCCCATATTAAGTTTTTTCCACAATTTTAACACAAAAATATCGGAATGAGGTCACGTGAACAGGGTCGATTTCTGACGTAAGAATATTTATAACGAAAGTGCTAAACACTACTCCCCATCTCAAAGTCTCATTTCTTAATTCTAGCAAAATGCATTGCATGTGTAGGGGTATTCCGGTCCAAGAAAAAAATATTAATTAATAAATTTAAACAAATATCTACGTCTTAATGAAATTTATTTCAAATTAATGGTACTCCACTATTAATAAATATAAATATTTAACTGAATTGCATTCAAATGCAACTTTTAATGCAAATATTTGCTTTTAAATTTTTGGTATATTAAAAACTTTCTTAAATTAAGAGTTACACTTCCTGTTTCCTGGAATCCTGCCAGCCATATAAACAAATTTTCTTAACACTTAAAATATTCGCCATAATTTAATTAGAAGAGTATATGTCTGTTGAGTCAATGGGATATCAATCAAAATAGGAAATGTCATGACATGACAAACATCAGCTTAAATTGTGTTCTGTACAAATTAACGTATATTTCCCAAATATATTTGATTATTCATGAGAAACACAAAGTGTCTTTCAAAGCACTCCAGAGATGTGAGATAATTTAAATGAAATGCTACATAAACAAGCTTATAAATTTGATCAAAAAGCTTTTTTGTTGCCGAGCAGCTTTATGTGTGAATACCAGAGCAATGGATTTAAAATGTTTAGAATTTTAAATCTGGATTAAACCTGCATGACTTTTTTTAATTTGGCAAACAATTATTCCAACAAATTTTGAAAATATTTCAGAGAAACACAAATAATTATTTTTATAAATTTTAAAATTTTTTTTTCAATACCCAGTGAACGTTCATATAGGAATCAATAATTTATCAAACAAAAACCCTTTAAAACCATTTTAAGATTAAAAAACGAATGTCTATTTTTTTTAGAGACCTTATTTTTGTAATTCATTTCCTTTTATTACAAACGAAAGGAGTCGCTTGCAGGAAGTTGACATTAGTATGTACGATAAGTAATGGCAAGGCGTATGTGTAAAATACCCAGTAAGTTAACTTCACACCAAAGTAATTGAATAGCACGACTTTCGTTTCCAGTTGCAAACAGAAATATGGGTGTGCATGTGCAAGTTTGTAGAAAATTGTAGCAGCAAAAAAAATATTGCGATACAAAAAAAAATTTCAGAAAAAATAGAAAATTAAAACAAAACCTACAAGAAAATCCACAGCTTGCGCTTGTCATTGTAGTGACGCCAAAATATAAATAATAATGCCTGTAGTTTTTAAAAACGCCTTTAGAGATGCACTCTCCTTCAGCAGAGTTAATGCGTCTTTTTGTATTGTTTGGTTTTACTTCTTCCTTGCAAGATTCTCTTTATTGGGGTTAAGTGCTCATCTAAGTTGATAAGATAGCAAGACTTTTATCGTACACTTGACATACTACATTTTAAGCCAACAGCCACAATATCCATTGTACTATGATATTTTACTCCCACTTACACATTAACAGCAACTATTTACTCCCGGAATATCATCAAAGAAACTCATTCACACTTAATACGGAGGAAAAGAAGTACGCAAAAGCCTGGAAGCTGTCAAATACTGCCGCATGGAGGTACTATTGAAGCAGTTATTGAAACTTATGTTATTGTTACCAAAATTAATTAAAAATTAAACTAAATACGAGAAGCATTTTCTTGATTTTAAAAGAAAACAATACAGTGCTTTGTAAAACTAACAAACAAATTTGAACTACAAAAAAAAAAGGAATTTATTTTCGCACGATTTTTCTATTTGCCCAAGTATGTACGTGGCTAGTGATAATGTGCGTGATGGCAAAATACTGATAATTTTCATCTTTAATATAATTAATGTTTTCTCATCATCCTTCAAATTAGCCAATTAATTTATTATAAATAAAATATACAATTTTCATTACCAACAGAGATTTAAACCACAGATTTCAATTAAAATTATTTAATTAAAACAATTAGACTGCAATAGTAATTAAGTATAATTAAAAAAAAGCACATGACTCATAGTTTTCACATTGTGTTATGAATTGTTCTGAAAAAAGAAATACTGTGTTCAGTTTTCCTTTGTGTGCACACGATTTTAGAATTAAGGCAATAAAATTCCAGCCGATGTCAAATACTACAATCCGCGCGATACTTAATTTACTTTCAATTGGTGAATTCCTCAAATATTATGGATTGGTGGAGATCCAATATGAGAGACTTCTTCTAACACCACTTCATTGCTTACATCAACTTTTAGTGTCTCTAGTTTATTTATTTTTAAATTAACATTTCAATGTTTCACAATTAATTAAATGTTCACTATCAGTATGTTTAACGAGCGTGAGAGGGAAACACTTTCAATCATTGCAGTGAAACACAATGGGTATCTGCTTGGAGGTGAACGTAGAATCCGGGTTCCTTATACTAGAGTACAGCATCACCATATAATTTTTGAAGCCTCCATGTAGTTTTCTTAGTAGGAGTATATGTTGTTGTCAATAGCTCGTAGTAAAACAATAAATAGCAAAACAATAAATGTCCATATGAGAACAAAACTTTGTGACTTTATTACAGCGGGTTCGCAATTAATGACAACAATCCCTTAAGTTAAAAATTTAAATTATATTTAAGAATATTTAAGAAAGAATATTTGTGCAGGTGAATTAGTGCGCTGGGCTTTTATTATTATGGAACATCAAAAATCAAAAGTCTCGTTGTAACTTATTCATCATTCTTGGTTTTGCTTGGCCACAACGTTAAGTCTTGCTTTTCTGCTTATTAACTCCGTTATGCATCTGCGTATGTCTGTGCGTGTGTATAGTTGACTGTGTGACTTTTGCTGCTGTCATTATTTAAGTTTTTCCTTTCTCCTCTGTTTTTTTACTTCTTGTTTAAACACGTAAAGAAAAAGCAAAGTAATTTGAGTTGAGTAGAAAATACTGCCATGGAAAATCAGTATAATTTTTCTGCTTCCATTAAGTGCCACGTAGTTGCATTTGCCACTGGTGCTGTTGCCAATGTTGATTCTTATTTTTCTCTTGCCAGAGGGAGTTTTCTTTTATGGTTGTCTAGTTGAAAATAGACTCGTAGTGAAACACTTAGAAAAATGATGCAAATGAGCAAAAGATATATGATCCTGTAAAAGAAATAAAAGGATATTTTTACTCCATTGGTAAAAGTCGAATTCTGTTGCGGCTTTATAAACTTGCAGGCAACTAGAAAGTAAAATTGTGACATAAATTGGAAAGGAAGATACTGGTCTTGCAGTAACATCTTCAGCATATATTCTTAAGACAAAATAAAAGACATAATTTCTGACTGCCGCATACACTGAAGTAATTTCGTTCATTTAAGAGGGTTATAAAAATATTATTTAACAAAAATAAATATATTTTGTGATCAAGTAGCTGATACAATCATGCATATTTATTTCATTCAGTGGGGTGAATCACTACTTTCAGAAGTGCATTTTTATTAAAAATAGACTCGCATGTACTTGATTTCATCACAACAAACGCTAAATCTTCATCACTGGTCATGCTCCTGAAGTCTCCACAAAATTATTCAGTAAAAACAGCCTCCGGATGTGTCCTCTTTGTTCACGCAGATGTTAATCTTCGTTTATCCTCAACAACCGCTGTAGCGTGCACCAAATTGAAAGTAATGAAGAAATTCACTAACGCTGCTCCTGAACTGATGAAGATATGTAAGTATACATTTTCATACATGCATTAATTTTTTACCCATAATAGTTGCAGTCTGTTAATAGTCTCAGGTGTTTTCGTTTATGTTCTTTAAATTTTTCATCGTTGAAAGAATATCTTAAGAGGATTGTATTTAAAAAGATGCATATTTCCATTTTATACATTCAGATGTGCAGTGTGTTTGTGCCTTTTGCACATCTTAAATATATTCTGACGCACTTATTGTGAAGATAACACTAGTTTTAGTGCAAAAAAATGAAATACTTCTTTTTTTTATTTTATTAATTTAAAGCAATCAAGGAATGGAAATATGTATAATAAAAAATGAGACAGACTACATTAAGAATACAATATTTGAACAATAGGCAATAAGAAAATGGAATATGGAAAATAATATTATAATGTGAATGTGCAACACCAACATTCACTACAAATTGAAGCATAAATAATTCGTTATATAGTATTTTAGCATTGTGTATTATTAGACAAACACTTAGCGGGAAAAAGAAGGAGGACGGCTGTTTGCTAGAAGACCTCTAGATGTACAGGACTTCCTCGCTCCATTCCCTATTCATATCCTATTTACACAGTTGTATTTCAGTAGGATACAGAATTCCTGTTAACAGACAGAGGAGAAATACGCACCTAAAGAAGTTTGACTTACTGTTTCTATTTGACTAATTCCATGTTTATGAAAAAACTTTTTGCACATGCCTTTTTCTTTAGATTAGACGAGTCATTTGTTTTTCTGAATATTAAGATACGAAATGAAAGTATAATATTACAAAAGAATTAATACTTGAATTTCCCCAAATTTGAAAAAAACTTTAAAATTGTCTAAAAAATAATTTGCTTTTTATGTGTTTTTTATGAATTTTGTTTATTTTATCGTTATTGTTTCACGTTCGTGTTAAATAATCCTTTAGGATGCTAAGAACATTTTAAATTTTTATAAATTTTATGGCCGTCTACATTTCATAAATAATAAAGCATTAAATCGATTGCAACTTCATTGATTAATCGATTAAATGCTTTGCGAATAACCGATTTATTCATAGTAAATTAAAATTGTGTTTTTTTCCATTTTGAATTATTGTTGTGATTTTTTTCCACAGAAATATTTCAAGCAATGAATACCCGCTGCTCGTAACCCAATAATTTTTTTTTTATAAAAATAATAACAAAATTTATGTAACTATTTTCCATTTTTCCTTTTAAATACAACCATTGTCAACCAAAGGTTGACACCAGGGTAAAGTCTGACTACAAAAGGCATTTTGAAAAATATGATTTATGAGATACGACTCCTTTGCAATAAAATAGCGATAAATAAATAACACCAAAATTTTCAAAGTTATAAGATCTTAATTTGGCATCGGTATTTAAATACTTAAACACTTTCACAACGAAAATACAAGTTTTTTAATATTTACACGTCTGATGAAAAAGATTAATTTTTAAGTTTGTTCTTTTCCTTCATTCGTTGATGTTTATGCCAAATCATCAGGAAATATTTAAGAAAATAATTTTATAGAAATTTTAATAACTTTTCGGAAAAATTTACTTCATTTTTAATTTTCTTTTCTTCTCCACTCAACTTTTTTAATTACCAATTTAGCTTTTATAACATTTATTAGCAGCATAAGTTTTTATTACACTTTTCATATTGGTCGAAGCTAAATTTCCTAAAGAAAAACAAATAAACGAGAATTTGTTAATTGGCAATTGCTGAATGCAATTACATTTAATTATGCAGCAGTTTTCATTCTTTTCAATCGACTTTTTTTTCTTGAACAAAAAGCGCAAAGAGCTGTTTAGCATATTTTCCATCGCAACCAAAACTGAATTGCATTCACACACGTACGCACTATTAAAAAGGTTAGAGAAATTTAAAGAAATTATTACAATAACTAATTGGAATTTTTTTTTCATCGAGAATTTCTGTAGACATTTTTGTAGGCTCACTCTGAGGCAATTTTTTTATTTTTTGTTTTATTTGTTTTGTGTTGAACTTTTAGTTCGTTCACAACTCATTTAAAAATAAATAGTTTCCACCTAAAAGTAGAAAAATATTTGTCTAATTTGATACCCATTATTATTTTTAAAGTTCATTTATTTATAAAGGATAAACAAATATTTATTTTTAGTTTTCTTTCCTGAAGAAAACAGCCCGAGGTATTCGAATTATCGAACATATAAAGAAGAAAACAAACAAAAGTTTTATTGAAATAAATAAATGACCTGGAGCTTGAAAAGAAATACTTCACATACGTTTTTGTTTTTCGGAATGTATTTTTCTTGTAAATTCGGTACTTGTAGTTTTTGAAAACAGAACCCTGCAAAATTAAAGATTTGGGAACGCTGACACGTTTGTGGCGACATTGAAACTTTTGTCTTTTTTCATGCCAAAATCTTTACGAAATATTTTTATGAAACCACACTGATACTATGAGAAGTGCGAAGAGTGCAAATCAAATGAGCAGCGAATCGCGATGATTTGAACGCTGGAAACTTACCACTCATTTTTATTCGATATTTAAAAGAAAAGTAAAGGTTTTTAAATTGATACAACCTGTTGAGATGTTGGCGCACCCACTCCATTAAATTTGAAGGTTCAGGTTCTGTAGTACATATCTGTGTGTAAAGGTGAATCATTACAGATGACAGAAGGGAATCCTTTGTGGCGCATATTCGAAACTTTGAGAATTAAATTTGGTTCTACGTGAACCGATGGCCCAACACGGCTCCTTCTAGGTATAAGTTTAATTGCTGATATACTACCGCCTGTGAAGACTTCAGCAAAATTGATAAGGACTTAATTAAAGCCCGGATCTAAGTATATATCGAACCCGCCCTAAAAAGTTGGACCCGTGTACCAGTCTATTGTGTAAAGCCCGTTATTTTAGACCGCCATTCTAAGGCTTCTGAGGAATTCATGCATGCAGTCTGATACTCCACAACTTGTATGGAAGCGTGTAATTCCACCCTGGGAAGTACCCCCTTAAAAAACTTAAATTCGATCTATTCAGCAAAAGCAGCATATTTAAGATTTTACCTGGGAAATATTTTTTGGTTCTATACGGAACATATCATCATCTTTAAGACATCTGATCTTTTGTGACTCTATACTATCCTACGCAGGGAGGAAGTTCCCATGATACTCTATCTTTGGATATATTTATTTATGGTCGTCGGAAGCCCTGCATAGAAACAACCGTTTATCCAAAAGCTCTTCAATGTCCATGAGTATAGATAGCTGAAAGAGCTTAGCAAAGTGCTCATGGATGGTCAGTGGTAACTATAAAGCAAATTGCAAACTGTGTTTACTTGATAAATCATTAGGTGGTGACGATACAGAACGTAACAAAATTTACGCTCTCTAAAGACCATCATGCGATTAGGACAATGTAAGCAGGTGCTGGTAGGAAATATATGATGCAATCGCATAAAACCAATGAACACACAGAGACAGTTCTCAATCTTTTAAATTGTTTTCTTGATCGAAAATCTTTCATAAATGCCAGAAAGCGGTTTTATTCCCTTTAGCAAGCAACTTTTAATATCGCAATGTTCATCGTTAAATAGTACCGGAACTTCCAATAAATTGTATTGCTTTTCATGTTTATATTTTAGCAGCCTCTCCGGTGAGCTGAAGCTTTTATTTTTGGTTAAATTTGATCAGTGGAACGGACGGTAATAAAATTACAGACCTCTAAGATAATAATTTATTACTAAAAGAATTTTCCGTTTTTTTCATAGTCCATACTTGGACTTTTTGTGTGTATTTTAATTTAATTGAAAAAATAACTTTTCATATAAAAAAAAAATTTATTTCTACAACTTAAGACTTCTCAAACTTTAAAGGAAAGTGAAACGACTTCTTTTCCTTTATTTTTGTTGTTATTGTTTCTTTTTTTTTGTAATTATTATGGAAACTTTTCGTTTGCGTTGCAGCAGTGGATTCTACATTCTTTGTGTGAAATGGTAAACTATGGAAATTGTTTACGAACTTTTCATTGTAACAACACATACAAACACGAAATGGAAATATCACAATAAGTATGCCAAGACCACAAATAACAGTAGCCAAACTAAAACAAAAAAGATATCCCAAATAACGCTGATCAATTGCTGTATAGAAACGAACATGAAATACTCCATACCAGAAGTTATTAACTTTACAGTAGTGCCGCAATACCAAGAAAAAAAAGAGGAAATTAAATCCAGATCAATAACAAAAACTCCAATGAAAATCATTGTTTTTTATTTTCATTGTTCCACAAGATTTTTTGCAGTTACGTTTCCATTATGTCCAACTTTTATTAGGCTTAACGTAAACATTTTCGTATACCAGAACTTTTCTTGAATAAAATTCTATTACAAAAGTAGTTTCAGGACTTGCAGCCAGTACATAAAAGGATTTATAATCTAATTTGTCCTAGAATATGCACAAGCAAATTGCTTCGTAACTTAAAGATACAAAAAAAAAAAACCAACAAAAGCACAACTCGGCCAAACACTCTTTTAAAATCTTGCAAAATTATTGCGTAAAATAAAATTACAATTCCAGGGCTAAAGTTTCAACGAGTGCAATAAAAATTCATATATTTTTAATAAAATTTTTATTACATTTTCAGCAGCAAATTCGAGGTAAAAACCTGAAGAAGAATATTGCTTAAGGCCAGAAAGTTATAATTAAATCTGTTAAACTTATTTTTTTTCACTGACCTACAGTAAAATAACTAAAGTTGGGAGAAAAAAGGCAAGCAAATATATTGATGCATGCAAAAGGGAATATTTCGAAACGTTTTCTTATTCTGAACGGTCATTAGCCAATGCAATCCATTCTGTGGCATTTTAAGCCTAATTATTCTATACTTCATCGTCTTATGGTGGACTATCTCATGCTGATCTTTTAACTCGACATGTGTTTCTTGTGTGTTTAGTATCATGAAATCTTATTTTGTCCCAAGCAGGGTCTACCAGAAATATGGGTGCCAAAATGAACATGTTAGATTTAAGCGATCATTTTTTTTTTCATAATATATCAGCAATGTTTATCGCTGGAAGATCCTTCTCTGAAGTATCACGGCTAGATATATGCTAACTAAATAAAAGGAAAGGTTTTTAAACTTCACGCTATAGGAAGTTACTGATTTTACCCCAATCTTCGAAAATAGAGTTTTGATATTTCGGGAGTCGATTCTGATTATTTTCGCGCTGATGCGGGCATGGACGTGTGTATGTCAACAGCTCAATTGAGAGGAATGGAGCGGAATCAAATTGTTGTGAGAGGATGAATTGATTCGGTTTCGTAGATTTCAAAAATAAATATTTCGATTTTTTTTTAAATAAATTTTAATCTACTAACGGCCATTTTGACAATGTCTCATTAAAATTTTATAGGAACCTTAGCAGTAGGTTAAGTAAAAATCTATTTCACAGTGAATAATTAACTTTTAACAGTCACATTTAATGAAAAAGTGTCTGTTAAACTTAACCGAACAAAATCTGGCAGTTACAAAACAATCCATACCTATTCCTAGATACGAGTAATTGTAATTGATAAATACAAAAAATATATACATGAAAAAAAATATTTTAAAAAGTGGAAAAACAACTTTTATGTATATTTTTCAATTGTTTATAATTTTAAAACTTTGAAACAGAAAAAAGAAATCTTGCTATAAAATTAGAGGCTCTACAAAAAACTCTTTAACTAAATATTTCTATAGTCTCGCTTTTTTGGAATTTCCAAACTGGAACAATTTGTTGCTAATGAAAATTACGCCATTTCCTTTCAGTATACCTTCTATGTTTTCTCCATAAATTTTAAGATTTTTTTCTATTTGTCTGTCTATATAGTATTTTTTTTTTGCCAATATTGCCATACTTTTTGCCTAATTCTCTTTCTAAGTACCTGAAGGATGGTGTCAAATAAATCATTAACCGTCGATTAAATAGTGCCTGCTAAGCAAACCGCTAGTTAGTTAATTGTCTGCTAAAAGTAAAATAATCAGACAGTGTGAAAGTGCCCTGTAAGCAGATATAATCATCTCTTAAGCTCAAAATCTAATCATTTCTTAATTGCAATAGGAAATGTCCATTTGACAAAAATCAGATGATTTATGCGAATCTCTCGTCGTTGCCGAAAAATTTCGGGAAACGTTTCTTTTTAATAACTCCCTTATCCTCCCTCTATCCTCCTTCCCATAACCTGTTTTCCTAGTTCCAGCACAATGCATCGCATGTGTAGGGGTCATCCCCTGAGTGCTGGTCCAAGATAAAAAAAAAAAAAAAAAAAACTCCAAGGTCCTGGGCAAATCGACTTTATTGACTTAAAAAAGGAGTCGGACAACGCTAATATTACCAAAATTTGTAAAATGGTTCGAGAGAGGTTTTGAAAAAAGTTCTTGATTTTAATGAGTCCGTAATATCTTGTCAAATCGATTTTTAATACGCATTAATTTTTTTCGACATAAAGAAAAAAAGAAAAAACAAATGCTTCAAATTTGCTTCGAATTCGTTAGACAGAGAAATGTGAAAAAAATTTTGAAAACTAATTTTAGCTTTCACTATGTATTTTGAAACCTTGACTAAACTAAAACAGTAACAAGTAACAATATAAATTTTCAATGAATTTTGGTTAAGCTTAGCGGGGAGTTCCGGTATGGCCTGAAAATTCAACCGAATCGCATATTTTCAAATGAAGTTTTAATTTTTTAACAAAAAAATTTTGAATTAATGGAAAAAAAAATTTAGAGAGAATGTTGCATTGCTTGGTGTGCAATAATTCCGGCCATTGAATGTCAATTAATAATTCGTGTGCAAATAGCAAACACTTCAATTCTAAACAAAAGGTTTTAAGTGAATCAATCAACATATGTTGCCACAATTGTATATTTGATATATGTGTATGTGTGTGTGTGTATTTATATTTAAAATAACCGCTTCCTTTAATTTCACATATCCATCATGCAGGCAAAATCCCCCCGTATGCAGTGACAAGGCACACACACATATTCACTGGCTAAATACTGTTTAGTGTGAAATACATTAAGGGAGTAATAATTAGCCAACAACTGAAGCAGATTAAATTATTCAAAAGTAAAACACTGACAGCTGAACATGACAACAGATGCAAGTGGGAAATTAAGTTTATTATCGTTGGACAATATTGCGAGTACATGCTGATATAAATCACACACACACACACATACACACACAAACACAAATCGTTCTTTTTTATGGGCCTTAGTGCCTGTGAATGTGTAACGCAGTGCCCAACATTTTAGTAAAGTTGTACATTTTAATTTGAGATTGGAATTAGAGGCTTGAAAATTTTATTAATGTGTGGTTTTCAAAGAGAAACAAAACTGGTCCAACAATTTTTTTAAAGAAATCACTCAAAAAATTATACTGCGCTCCACATAAATCTTCTTGTGGACATGAAAACATGAAAAATTGTTTCCATATTTGAAATTATTCCTTTTAGTGGACAACTGTATCCACCACTTTTGTATTTCTAACTATCCCATCTTTCTAGTGTGTGTGTTTTTAAATAACAATATAACCAATATACTCGTATTATGAAGTGTAGTGAAGTTCTCAAATTTACAAAGTTTTTAATAAGTAGATTTCTAGTTTTTAAACCTCCGTTTTAATAATAATTATCAATGATTTTTCAAACTTAAGGTCTTTTTGTTTTCTATAGAAATTATTGATGGTTTGTATAGTTGAATGTTGCAAGATAGATATTACCAAATTACTTACTCTTTTTTTCGATAAAAATTTTTCCCATCGACCAGTTCTCCTACGTCTGCAATAGTTGCAAAAGGATATCGTGAAAAAACCAGTTGACGTCACGATAGGGAGCTTAATTCTTGCACACTTCGGTAGTTCCAGGTTTTTATTAATAGATGTTCTGCGCCTCTGATGTTACACTGACGTATTAAATTCTGAAACTAAAGACTAGACAAGTTTATTTATTATTTGACCATTCTATTGCTCAGTCAGCGATGAAAGAGGGCACTATTATTATAGACACAGAAGACTGGACAGAACCAATAGTAAACAAAATCCTTTAGAAATGTATTGACAATTCGTTCGATATCGAATGTTGAGTTTTTCTTTTCTTCTTTCAGCTTAAAACTCAAGATTTAATTGGCATCTAAAAAAGTGTTAAAAAGTTAAAAAAAAATAAATGCAACTCAGTGGATTTTTCATTTGAATTTTCCTTCTTTTCGCCAACAAGAATTATTGAGTTGTTGAAAAAAACAACTTCAAAGTTATTCAGCAGACTAAAAGAATTTTCATACAAAAAAAAACTCAGTTGCAAAGGATCTTCCACTTTCATCCATAATTTTACTGCAAAATCTCAAGACTGCTATGCGACTAATGAGTTCAACAAATGTTTGTTTTATGTGTTTGGAATTTCTAATAATCTGTTTGCAAGAAGACGCATGCACCCACAAACGAAACTTGCACAAACTCATTCACATGCACAAAGTTTTAAAATGTGTGCATATCAAATATTGTGTGAGTTGAGTACCTGGTATTTTAGTAGCATTTCTGTGCACTTCGGAAAACAAACATTCGTTTTTGTTAAAATACATATTTGTATGTCATAAAATCTTTGTTTTCAAATTGAGATGTCGGTGTGTTTTATATTCTTGTTTGAGTGCATTAATCTTTATGGCATTGAGAAGTGCCAAAGAACATTTTTATAGATTGTCATTGCCTACTTCTTTGAAATAGATAAAATTTCTGAGGTTCATTGCTTGCGCATGTATTTGCATATACATAAAGCTTCTAAAATTAACATTAAAATTTAAATTGGTACAGGGCACAGGGTAGTTCATGCAGCAATAACCGCAGCTAAAATTCTCATTTATGCCGTCACTTGCTTTGCAGAGTAATTTTCTGTTTGAAATATACTTTTAATATGAATTAAGCATGCAAAAGTACGTACATAATATTTGTGTTTTATTTACAGAACTGTTCAAACTTTCAAACCAGTGATGATCTACCAAGTGAGATTTCTGTTCATACTAGCGTTTTCTTTTCAATATTCCCTCTATTCTCCGTTTTGGAAAATTTTCGAAGTGTACATCTGGAAAGGATGTTTTTTATCCTCCCAGCAGTAAATTATTCATTCCATACAGACTATCTATTCAAAAGAAGGCGCTCGTATTAAAAAAGGAAGACGAATGCTGTTCAGACTCACCAACTTTGGTAGCATAACAATCAAGTGTACAGTCGAAGGAGTTCTCACTTTTGAAATTGGAACAAAGTTAAATGAAAACGTAGGCTGCATACGTTGCAGATCCCACAAGATTTACCATATGACTAGCATATTTGCCAAATCTAAGTGAGGTTACTCGTTGCCATTGTGCCAATGTGATATGTATCTGTCAAGACCACGAATGTGTGCTTAGTTTTCTTCTAATTTAAAATTGATGTTACATGAAGTTTTCTTCTCTTCTTCTATTTGACGGTTTTATTTATTTATTTATTTTTCACAGTTCATCGAATTGTTGTCTGCTTCCCACTTTACTACCCGTATGATAATATAATTTTCTCTTTTAGTTTCAATAAAAGTGGTGGTAGTGAGTGGTGTCATGATGGCATTTTCAATAATTCATGAAGGTTATTAAAGTTCATTATTATAACATACACTTATTGCTTTGCGTATGTCCATAAATATTGGCTTTTAATTAAATTTACGAACATTAACGGGTTGAACATAAAAAGAAAAAAAGAATTATAATTATTTTGCATTTCCTTCATTCCATCGGCTCTTAATCAATCTGTGCCTCGCAGACAATTCACATTCGCTCTATTTATGATTTTATTTAATTCTTCACTCTTTGGATTATTGAAGCAGCTATCGTTCATCCAGCAGACAAAATTCAGCATCACTACAGTTTATGCTTGTGTTCGTGCATTTACCCTAGAATGCGTGTGTGTGTGTGTGTATATATATATGTGTGTATAACAGTATTAATACTGTTCTGTTTCTATTTTAATCCTTTCATAATTAAGTGGTTAAGAAGTCAATATTAAAATGTATTGTTTTTTTTTTTTATTTAATTAAATGCCAATAATTCTGTATTTGCAGCAGGAAATATTCCAATTAATTCGTAATATTCGTATTTCTTAGTTATTATGAAATGATTTTAATAATAAATACACAAGATTAATGCACAAGTTATTATTTAATTAAATTTTAAAATTTTCTTTCTTTTCATTTATTTATTTATTTTATTTCCAAGATAACTATACTGAGGACAAGTATGTCCCATAACTTTGGAAATTATAAATAATTACCATGGTTTTACATTAACGGACTTAGGACCTAATTTAGTGTAAAAATCATACAAGTCACAAAAGAAATACGGCAAGACTTTTACAATAAATTAAAAATCCAATTACAAGCTTCATTTATTTCTAAAAGATAATTTGTATTTCTACAAAGAGCACGTTTATTCTGATTATTGAACTTTGCAAGACATCGGTGCCCTCACAAATGCTGTAAATACACACTAAATAATATTGCAGGGAAAATATTTTCATAGAAAGAAATTTTGTTTCTATTTAATAGACTCAATGAATTTGTAAAATGTCTATTTGAAAAGTTCATCAAAGATTAACAAGAACATACTGGAGATACAAACGTAGACATTCAATTAGATTTGCTATAATGAAAAAAATATTAAAATTATTTTAAACAAAACATCAATACAGTTTAGTTTTAAATTCAAGAATATTAATATATCTCCATTATGGGCAGCAACCAAACTTTTGTTCAGTTTCCAATTGATAAAAATCATAATGTAGGTAATACAGATCCTAAATTCCGGTACATTTTAATACTTTTCTGGCAACAAAAATTTTGCCAGCAACGCAACTGAAGTTCGGCTGCCATTTATAATCTAGATAAGAGTCTTATAATTTTTTCAGTAATTAAAAAAATATTTTTTTGACAACAATTCAAAATAGATATACGAGATTACTATTTTATGGCTGGATTATGGATTGTAACAGAAGTGTTGTTCAGTTGCCAGTTACTAAAAGTAGCAATGCAAGTAAAGCAGATTGAAACTGCATTATTCCAGTTGCCTAAATTACAGTGCTTTACAGTGTAATTTTTCAATCACAAAACCGCCTGGTAACGCAACTGAAATTCGGCTGCAATCCAAAATCGATCCTATAAAGTATTTTTTTAAGAAAAAAAGTTCCAACAGGATTCTTGAAACTGTTAATTCTTTTTAAGTTTAAGAAAAATTTTATTTAAATTCAAATTCTTTAAATAATTTAACAGATGGAATCAATTTTCGGCAGGAAATTTTAAACAAGAAATTCATTCACTACCTAATTGGCCTGCTTGTTAAAATTAATTTTTTGCTAAATGTCTCGACATGAAGAAAATAACTAAATAATGAATGCGTCACCTACATGTTTGTATGCCTGACTGGTTACTTGTAGTTTATAAACGAATTATAAAAATGGTTAAAAAAACACTCGCTTGTATTTTTTTCTTCCTAATACTTCAAGGACAAATGTCCACATCGTTAACCCTGCTCTCTCTTTATAATCCGTTCATGTACTAGTATAATAATGGTGCACTGTTAACAATTTGCAACTCATATGCTGAATCAATTGAAGAAACTTTTTAAGTTGTCTACAAATAAATTCCTCTTAGTTCGTTTTTATGTTCAGCTGCATGCAAAAATCTAACAAAATTAAAGTTGCCTTCATAAGCAAAAACCATACAAAATATACTTTTTAACAATTTAGTCAAAATAACTATTTTATCTTTTTTCTATATTTTAATACAGTAGTGCTAAAATAAGGTTTACACTCTGTTACATACGAGCAAAAAAGAAAACTTTGTTCTACATTATACAAGTGTAGTATATTTAAACGAGGGTAGTACTTAAAGTGCAAGTGTGTGGAGAAGAGAAGTTGTGTGGCACTTACAAGCCGTACGAATAATACAATTTCGTTTTCACGAAAAACAACTGTAAAATAAAACTGTTCATATTTAAAAAAAGACCTGCCGGTTTTTTAATTAAGTTATCACTCATACGTACACATTCATGCAAAAACTATTGCATACTTTTTTGCTTATATGGCTGCTTTGTTATCGAAAGCAATATCAGTGATCAGCGTTGTCAACTTTTTATAATCAAAACGCGCTACTCATTCTCTTAAAACGCGATAAATCATACCGTTGACAAATATTTATAACTAAAAAGTGCTGTATTCAAACGTGCAAAATGAAATTTGAATAAAAGTCGCTGTATTTATTAGAAAAAAAAAACAATATTTATTGAAACAAAATATATAAAATCTACATAATTGTTTTTAATTTAGTTTAGGTGCAAAAATATTATACTTGCAACTGGTATTATTATATACAAGAACTTTAAAATAAAAAAAAAAAACTTAAAGTAGTAGTTTGATATGTCATTAAAAAGTAAATCTGTCAAATATTAAATCAATAAGAAGAAAATAGTGCTGCAAAATAAATGCAAGAAAATGTTAAATTATATTGTTTTATTTACTTTACAAAAAACAGTACAAGTTAGTGCTTTTTCATTAAACGCGCCGATACGAAAATGAGCGCGGTTAGCATATTTAAAACGTGCTAAATTTAACTCGAAATGCGCTAAATTGGCATCGCTGCCGGTGATGGCAGAAAAATAAAAATTAGAATTTAATGTGGAGTTATTGCTACTGCACATTTTGTAGAATTTTACACAATTATTGCGCCTTTGTGTTATTAAGTTTGGTGCCAACCCGCAACCATTACATAGGAAAGATTTCTAAAGTTAAGTTTTTGGGAAATTTCTTTTAAACAAATTTCTAGATTGACCACTAAGCAATTTCGTGCAAATTGCATTGAACTGCATATTCAGCAATCAGTTGTTTTGCTGCAGTATTCGTTTATATGATCATAAATCTCTTGCATTCCACATACTTGATTAAGTATGTGCTAAGGATTGTATTACAACTGCATACATGCTATATGTAAATATGTTATAGATTAGTGACTGTGACTGCACATATATTTGGGTATCAGAACAAGAACGTGCATGCTTAAAATCTCATATATTTTATTAGTTGTCTCATATATTTTGTAGCCATGGTGTAACTTCAAGTATATTTTGGAAAAGAAATTGAATGAATTAACATGTATTGTGCTCAATAGTTTTATTTAATTGTTTATTTATTTCTTTTAATACTCATTACACTAAAGTATTTCATGTGTTCTGTACCGTCATTTATTATTTTCTTTTTAAGTAACACACAAATCAATCAAATTCCATAAAAACGATAATGTTACCATCGGTTGTACTCACTCAAAACCGATAAAGAATACAAAAGGTAGTTGGTGAACTGATAATGAACGGCTTAATTTTTACACAACTCAGCTGTTGCTTGTTTTTTCAATTTGTAAACCACAGCTACATAGCCTGAGGTATTTTAAGTAAATAGCAGTTTCCAATAGCATAACAGCTACTTCAGTATTAAATTTTTGGCCACGCTATCAATTTATTATGATTTCAAGCAAAGGAAATTGGTTAAAAATCATACATGAAATAAATATATTGCCGGCATAAAACTAAAATTTTTTTTTAAATTTTTGCATAAAAATATTTCAAGTTAACAAAATTTCCTTATCGTCGTAATCCGTCCACCTAAGAAGCTTATTGAGAAAACATTTCTGTAAAATCGTAACATGTTGTCGCTTTCATCATAAGACAACTTCGCACAGGATGGGTGACTGACTGATTTTTTAATTATAAAATCCATTCCAACCCATTCGAATCATGTAAAATAAATAAATACAAATCACAATGATATTTTTCAACTCTTTTGTATCCATATAAAATAGAATTCAATACTTTCATATGTTGGGTCTTGGTATTTGTTTTGCTCACATTTGATTTTATCATTAAAAATTGAGAGCAGAGAAATGAATATTTTAAATTAAAATTGAAAGATAAAATCAAATAAAGTAATTGAAATTTTAAGAATATGAAAATATTAAAACCAATGGAGAAAACACACACCTTCTCAGCAACATATACAAATTACTTGAGAGGCATTTAGGCGTTCACAAATCTCCTATGAATATTATATTCTATAAATATTGGACCACCAGCAATAATTATACTCATAACTAAAAGTATGTATAAACTCGTATGTATGTATCTATTTATTTAGATAAGAAAATACTGGCTAGCATCAGTTAAGAAATACATTTGTATGTACATTGCAATTCTTTATTAAAAATTTTTCTTTCTAACAAATGCAGGCATTAAAAATTTATCGGGAGGCACAAATTTTTGCAAATATGAATTCTTTTCCTGTTAAACATTTTTCAGTCATATTAAAATTATAATAATCTTTTACTCTTTTAAAGGAAACAGTATATCAAGGTTAGTCCATTCGTTGGCGATTACTATTCGAAAGCGATTGCGATCATTAACTGTGGACCGTAACTAAAAAAGCCAATAAAATACCTTCCTCCCCGATCTTGGCAGAGCTAATTTCAGTTTGATAAATTAGGACGCCATGTTCGTACCTAAACGAAAGGAGTAGTTAAACTTTTAAAACGAGTTTGAAACTCTGAAATTAACGCAGAAATTAAAAGATAATTGATCCAAAATAAAAACACGTTCTTTAGGACGTAAATGAAAAAATTATGGCTTTCAAACAGGCAAAATGTATTAAAACTTTTTCAACTGATTAAAAATAAAATCCGTTTAAAGCAACGATTATTAAATTTTTTTTCATATTAAATTTAATACTTTTTCTGGTCTGTACCATCACGGTCTATGCATTGCTTAACAATAACAGTGTTGAGATAAAAAACAAAAAAAATATTGTACAAGATAAATGCATTCTCCCCAATATTTTTATAGTCTTTGGCAAATATTTTAATGGTCATAAATTAAAAATTCCTAAAGTGTGGATGCCAAGAACTGAAAACAAACCTACAGCATCCGTAATTGTATGAAAATAGAAGACTATTTAAATAGAAAAAATATATTTTTAAATTTTGCACTGCAAATTAAAGTTTATAATGCAGCGTTTTATATGTAAATTAATTATTTTAATTTATTCGAGTACGTATGGTGTTGAAATGAATTAACACAAATTAAAAAAATTATGAATATTCGATAGAAAGAAGGACAGAAAAATATTTTTCCATTAATAAATAATATTTTGCAATACATAGTTATCAGATTTAAAAATGGGTTTTCAATTTAAAAATGTGGTCTTCAATACTTGCCGGCACTCGCTTAACATTCAGTACTGATGAAACCATGTACTCGTGTGGGAAAAAATTCTGTATTTAAAAAAAAATTCAAGTGTTGACAGCTTTTTTTACATCAACAAATTGGACAATATCGAAAGGTTGGACTTAAATTCAGAGAACTTAGTGACCAAATAAATGTGAGAACTTTTCTTTTAAAAACGCTGATTTTCTTGATCTTAATTATTAAAAAGCACATATCTGATATTCTTGGTTCTGTATATTGTTTGAAAAGTGCAATTGTTTTCGTCGTATTATTTACTTGTCCAAGCTAATTAAGCATCATTTCTCCTCTATTCATGGTGCATTTATTAATTAATCTTTACTATCCTTCAATATAGGAATTGCAGACTTCCTGTGACAAACACTTCAAACGGCCTTTTCATGAAGATATTTTTTATGTCATATGTAATCTATCGGTAATTTGAATATTGTTATTAAATTTTGAAGTATTCAATTCCCAAAAAATCTTTGATTGCCTTTCATGTTTCTGAAGTTCTTCTAAGGGCAAAAATAAAAGCTCTTTTCAGAGAGTGGAATTCGAATTTTTTCAGAGATTGTTAATTGTTCTGCAAATTAGAGCTTTTAGGATTTTATGAATGGACGGTTGGGGTGCTGTTGTCTAAGCGGTTAGCTAGTTAGGGGACATCCCTTAAGACTGGTAAGAAAAGTTACAACATACCAGCGATTGGCTGCCTGTAGTCATCAGCGGAAATATGTTTTATCGTTTTTGAGATTTCTCTTTACCTGATGCTGAAAAAGTATGCTATACAATTTGTAAATAGAAAACTTTAATACAGTTGTGGTCATGTGAAAAGGGTATCTTATAACCTCCTGTTTTTGAAACGGCAAATAAATACAGTAGTTTTGATTATGTATCGCTTCACACCAAAACATGAGGATGAAATTGCAATGCTGTATAATGAAAACAGCTTTTCAAACGTTACCGATGAATTTCCTTAAGGATGGCACCGAGGGAGATCTTCGCTAAAGAATTTAGTTCTGAGCAGACAAATTGTTCTTCTACACTTTTCACGCTTATTTTTGAATGATAATTTACTGAGCTTTTGCACAAATGAGTCTCTGCTGTGCGACGGGAGAGTCAGGAACTAACCCACACAGCTTTCTCAAATTTCTTTTTCAATTTAATTTTTTTTAGTATATTTTCAGGCATTATTGTTTCCCTTTCAAAACTAATTACAAGGTAATGTGGATTATTTTAAATACAGATGTAAATGTGATTCCTTATCTGCATTATTATTACTGCCATTATTATTGTATTGTGTAGTCTGTTTAATAATTGTGTTTATTTGTTATAATTTTCACTGCAATTTTACTAATTTGTTTAGCAGAACTTCACCTTTCAAAATCACCTATTCGTAGCAATTACGAACTTTTGTTTTGAGCCGTCTCTATCTTTTTTTCACTAATTAAGATCTCAGTTATTTTAAATAAAAGTTTTTTGCACAGTATCACATTTGCAGCAGCATAAGAGTGTTTTTACCCGGGCAAAAAAAACTTCATAACGTGTGCTGTGTTTTTATTCGTTAGTCATTTCATATAAATAAACACACCATCGCACAAACCCATACACACACATTGTCTTTCACAGCAAACGATGATGTTCAGGTTGCTTGTTTCATATTCAGATGAAAAGCTGGATGTGCATGTAACATTTTGTGTTGTTATCTTTCACTTTGTCGCTATAACATGTTCGTGCTCCGCTCTGTTTTCGGCCATAATTATGCTAAAATGCAACTTAAAAAATTGCTACATGTGAACGTGACTTTAGCAGTCCCTTCCTTTTACTTCCGTTTCAGTTGAAAAGTTGTTTTTGTTTTCTTTTGTTTTGTATTTCAAAAATGAAACCAAAAACCATGGAGTTCGTTGTGTATGCAACGAGTAGTTAAATGTGCTCCCAGATAATCTGATTCAGTTAACAAATTAAGTTTATGTTTAATAAGCTTGTTAAATAAATGCAAATGTGTAATACAACTGAACTTCACTGCATACGGAAGGTTGGATAAACTTCATTACGTTGTGAATTTTCGTACATAAAACTAGCACAAAGAAACAATGAATGTTGTGTAGCATAAAATAAAGACTCATTGATTATAGATCGCATAGAAAAGCTATTGTCAATTCTTACTGGGTAAATAATATGTAAATAATCCTCATTGTCAATAAATAACAATTTTATCAGCGATTATGACTCTCAGAAGCGAAAAGTCACTCATTCGCTGTTATGGCTTATTGAAATAATTAATTATTATCTTTGATAATAGATTTACATGTAGTACGAAATATCAAGGAATTGCTTATATTTGCAAGGACTAAAAAAGTTTCTTACGTGTTAATTTAACATTTTTCTGCATCTTAATTTCTAAAATTTTTTGAGACATTTTCAAAAGAACGATTTATTTTTATGTAAACGATTATTTACTGAAATTAAAATATTTTAAATTTTGTGTTTGTGTTGAATCTTCAGAACCTTTTTGGTTGAGGTTAATAATTGATTAATAATTTATTTAAAAAGGTTCTAAGTTTACACACACACACACACACATCCTTAAAGACATCATTGCGAAAATAGGCAGAAATTACTCCCAGGGCCTCAAAGCGTCAACAAATATGATGAAAACTCGATTTTCGAAAATTTGTGGAAAATTTGCAACTTTCTTTATATAGCTGAACGTAAAAAAACCGCTGATAACAAATTTCTAAAACTTATATAAAAATAAGTTAACTTTATTTTACAAAAATTCTATAAGAATGTTTAAATTATAAAAATGTAAATCATTTTATATAATTTAAATTCTAAACTTTTAAAAGTAGCCTTGAAACAAATAATCATGGAACTTCATAGTGCACCACACCTTAATACTTAATTATGTTCAATTATATCTGTAATGCCCCATAAACCTCACCCCAATATTCACATTTTATTTTCGGTCTGCTTTCAAATGTGCGTATGCCGTTTTAAACTAAAACACTTTCTGTGAATACGCACACATTGCAAACCACTTTGTTACACATATTGTGACAAAAAAAAAACAAATATTGAATAGGAAACTAAATTTTGGTGTCACTAATAAAAGTTGTTTGTTTCCGCAATAGTTACGCAAAAGTTTTTGTTAGAACTTTTTCGAAATATTTTTTTTCAGCTTAAAGGCATTATAAATTCATTTCTAATGAGCAGACTTATTAAAAAGTTTTCTTTTGGTACAGCTGTGAACAGTAAAATAATGAAATATTTGTTGTTCTTATAACTTTTAGATGTAAGCCAAGAAAAAAAAATTACTCCGTTTTGCGTAATTAAATGAAAAATGTTTCATGTTGTGTTGACAATTAAAATTTAAGTGTTTGATAAGTGCATGCCAAACGGCCAATGGAAATATAAACACGAGTGTGCAACAAAATGCTGTTAAATTGAAAACAAAATTTTTTTTATCGTTATTATATTAAGTAACTAAGTAATAAATCACGTCTTAAAAAAGTTCTCAGATACTTCTGAGGTTGAGAGTAAAAAAATGGTGTATGCCTACTCTCCAAAATGACTTCATTAATCAGATTACCGTTTATAATCATAATCAAAAGTGAAGAAACTTTTCGGATTAATTGGTCAACTTAATCGAAATACTGCAAATATTAGAAGTCTCCTCATCCTTCGGCGAATTGGCAATTACTGAAATTAATGAAGATATCGAAAATTTGTGTACAGTCACATTCTACATATATATCACTTACGCATATCTTGTCATTGAAAAAATCCAATGCATTTCTTTTTCTTACAATTGAGAAAATATTAATAATTTGCAAATTATTTTTAAAATTTTTCGAAATGCATGATGTATCACAGAAAAATAAAGAAAACTTCTTTGGATGTCTACAAAATAAATCTAAAAAATTGATTATGCGCTGTGACGTCATACTCATGGGCATCATAAAAATCGATATCAGTGTGATTAATGGACATAGAAATTTATTGGATATAATAACGTTTCATTTCAACTCACCATAAATACGACATTAACTTTCATTTCATTACAAGTCAGATGAAATAAGAAATATTAAAAAACATATTAATGAAATTTTAAAACGCATAGAAAATTATAAATTAGAAAAACTAATTATTATTATCATTTTTCTGTTGCGGCGAATACTCTGTTCGTATTTGCGAAATTTATTGGACCAACATTTTTTTTGCAAAGCGCACCCGATTAATTGAGTTTACTAACATGTTTCATCACACTGATGCATATGTAATTATAATTAAATACTGAAAAGTGATAGCTGAAATAAATAATAATACAAGAAAATAATAGCAGAGTTTACGAGATTGACTTGAAAGCATTTCTGTACATACTGCTCAAAAAAAAATTTGAAATTGATATTTCTTTTGTATTAACTTGTATTAACGAGACCACAAAAAACTGAGGAATAACTTAAGGAAGAATTTACCATCACGTCTTAGTAGACTATAAACGTTTAAATGTAGTGCAATTTTTTTATTCAATATAATAACTAAAAACTTATGAAAGGACCTTTAATTTAATTGCAATCGAGATAATATTATTTTATTGTTATATGCCTACCCAGGAGTTCGAAAAATATAACTAAATAATTTACTTTCTTATAGGCTCTAAAGATACACTTATTTCGTTAACTTTTACCAAAAGAAGATAATAAATTTATTCAATAACTGAACTTAGTTCAGGGGGAAATATAGAACATTTATTCGTTCAATTCATTCCCTCTAAATTTTAATTACAATACTTTATAAAGCTCAACCTCAATAATGCCTATAGAGTGCATGACATTAAGATAATATTACGTTTTGCTTAGTGGCCGTCTAAGCAAACATACACAACTGCCTATAAAAATATAATTTATTTTTGTTAATTTTCTTTCATTGTTAAACGTTTTATAGTAAAAACACTAATACTTGCCTTAAGCAATTGCTTGTATCAGGACTGAATTCTTTCTTGGAGATTTTTGTTTATGTGTTTCGAAGTAGGCTTGTGTAAATATCTACAAGTGTATTGGTAAATATCTAATGCTGAGATAATACTACAGAAAGAGAAAGATAATTACGAAACGAGTTAATAAATAGTTCCATTATGCTTATGTTTCTTAATTAAAAATAATAATAAAAGAAGAACAAATTTTATTGCCACGAAATATTTTCACTAACACATACATATTTATTTATTAAATGTTAGACAAACAAATAGGATTGAGCTGTAGCTCTAGTTAATGGACTTACTTCACGAGTTAGTGCAATACCAGTGACAGGACAACAGTCTGTGATTTTTGTAGGGGAGGACGATGCTTTTGGGTGAGACATCAATATTATGGTAATAATCGTTTTCCAAGGCATGTTTCGGGCACTGTGCTTATCTTGTATAGTTTAAGTAACTATTGCATATCTCTTCAGCGGGGATTGTTATAATTGAAAAATTTTCGATACAGAAACAGTAAATGTGACCGATTTGAAGCCACTATTAATGGCAGTAATAAAAATTTCGTGATGTGCATAACTCTATATTATTTTTAGTAGCAATTAATAATACTAAACACACTTAAAATATTTTCTAGCTGCAAAATAAATAATCGTTGCTATATTAAAAATAAATAATTGGATTTTTTATGTACCAAAATTCGTCAAACAGATAGGTCATCTGCCGTAAAAATCTTAGTGCTGTCAGAACAATAGGATGAAATTTTAAAGTGTTAATAATCATAATAAATTAAAATTTTATTGTTCAAAGTTGAGAGATTTTCATTAGCGGCCAAACTACTTTGAGCACAATTGATAACAATTGTTCACATTACATTTCACAAGTTGCAAAAACTTCTTTTAGGATTTTTTTTTAAATTTAATTTTCAGTGTGATTATGTGCATACAAAGTAATTTAATAAAAAACAAATAAAAAATTTTTTGTTTAGAAAATGTTTAATATTTTCAATTTAAATTAAAATGCTCGCGAATCCTACAAAATTATGAATATCCCAGTCTGTGTATAAAAAACTAAAAATTATCTCAAACTGAAACACAAAAATTCAACTAAATATGCTCTTTAAACTACTACTCACGCTTACTTTTACATTTACATGACCTCAGAATCAAACAAAAGATTATTGTAGAAATTTCAATGACAACCCCCTCGGCATTCAGAAATCATTGCCACATATAATTAAATTAATTCCAGAATAGAAGGATTACTTGCCCAATTTATCTTAATGCTATATTCAATCTATTGGAGTATAGAATTGGAATTTTCCATTTGAGGTTACCCCACTTCCTTTCACTCAATTTGTCTTCAATTGCAAATGAAAAATCTCATTATTGCGATTGTTATACAATTCGAATTGAAAAGGAAGTTAATACTGCATAAAATTAATCATTGAATTTAAAGGATTCGCACAATCGGTATGATGTTGCTGCAGAATGAAATAGCTAACGCGTTGATTATTAAACTTATGGATATTTTGGTAAGACCGAGTTACAAACATACGATTGTTAACAAAAATTGCTAGGACCTGCTTATATTAGATGAATAATACTAAAATAAATGACATAACTTAACAAACTAATTTGAAAATATGCCAAAAATTACGGCATTCGATTCGAATAGAAATTTCAAAGAAAATTCTATTAAAATTATAGGAATTTCGCTCCATCTCAAATGGCATTATTTACCGTTAGTAAAGCTGCCAATTTTATTTTAAAAATAAAAATGAAAACTTATAATTACAGTGTTGCATATAAATTAGGCATTTCTAATCTCTAAAAGAATATATTTTTTCATTTTGTCTCCTTTATTGCCTAGTTGTTACTGCCCTTTGAAACAAATTTAAAACTTTTTCTTGCCTAAAGTTCTAGTCCGATGCAGGTGTTCGAACGGTCCGCCTGTCAAAAAAATTTTTTTTTCGAAGTCTATTAGTAGCCAGGATATCTGCTTTATTACAGGTACTTCAGTGATAATAATTTATTAAATGGCCCTAGACTCACCTCATCTCAGCTTAAGAAATTCTCCAAAGTGAAGGTAACAACGATCGTGCTTGAGACGCATTCTAATTTTCTCATGTTATTTGTCTTGAAAAAATCTCTTGTCATAGAACGCAATAATAATTTTCATATATTTCTTAATTTTTTTCATTACACAACCCACTGTGCAAAGTTGCTATGGCTAATTATCAGAAAATCCACAACTGCAGCTGATGTTTCTCTTTGTGTAAAGGATTTCCTACTTTCGCTATAATTTGCCATCATTGTCATTAGAAACATTGTCTCATCTTAATCATTGTACTCATAATTTCCAAGACAAAAAGAATGCCAAAACAAAACAAAACAAAAAAGATGTTGAAATAAAGAAAAACTTAATACCTATTTACACATACACATACATCATTATTTAGATAATTACAATCATCAATGGCAGTAGCAGTAGTTAAAATTAAGAAAAAGAAAATCTTAAGAAAGTAGAACAGGAAAATAAGCATTTTGTTTTAGTTTTATTCTTCGCAGGGTGTCGTGTTGGCTTTGCTTTGTTGCTCTGTTACTGAGTGTGTGTGGGCGTATGTGTGAAATACATATATTGAAAAGAAAAAGAAAGTTAAAAGCTCAAAATAGAAAGTTGTTGTTGCATTGTAAGTACAATTGCTTTCAGTTGATAATATTTGGCGTGGTCAAAATATAAACTGTTGATAATGGCTGCTGCGCCAATACTGTTGGTTTCGATGATCATAAAGACGATTTCAGAAGAGCAAAGAAAAAGTTATACAATTTTTTTGTGGGCTATGACGATTATAATTTTTGGCATTCTTGTTTCAATCAGAAACTAGTTTGACAAAGCCAAAGAAATAACAGCACAAGGTTTGATAAGTGGGTTAATAGACCACAACGAGAGCATTACAATATTTTTGCTAGAAGGGAAATGTTTTGGAACGTATGTGAATAAAAAAGGGTGTGTTGAAGTGGTAACAAAATACCAAACACATTAACGTCAAATGACTTTGTCAACAAAATGACTGGTTCTGTTTTTCTTTCCATTTCTTATTCTTGCAATGAGTGTCTTTCAAAGCATTTCGCAAGGTCGTGGAAATATCCATTGTTTCCAAAGTGAAAAGAAAAATGTTAATAAAGCAAGGAAATCGTTGATGTTGGAAATTCTTTTTATGAACACAGAAAATGGCCGTATTCTTAAATATTTTCAAGTTGCTCAAGTGTTGTACTCAACTGGTGTTGGAGATTAATTGTTCCTTTTGTTTTATTCTGAAATCAAAAGTAATTTTCACATTATTGCGATAAATTAACTAGAGACAAGAAAATTTTCATGCCTTTGGGCATATAAAATTATTATTTGCAGGAAGACTTGATTTAATTTTTTTTTTATTTCTCGTGCAGCTTTGAGTATTTGGTGATCATTAAATTTTCGATCCACAAATTGCCGCATTATCACATTACAGATGGCGACAATCTGACATTATATTCAATAGAAAGGCAACTGTTATAGAAAACTAAAGAATCATGTCCAATATAGATGATAAGCTATGGTGCCCGAAAAGAAAGGGAATAAGCGAG
Organism: Dexiosoma caninum; assembly: GCA_963924685.1. Lineage (NCBI taxonomy): Eukaryota > Metazoa > Arthropoda > Insecta > Diptera > Tachinidae > Dexiosoma > Dexiosoma caninum. The sequence continues at coordinate 39,267,126 of OZ004729.1, read as the reverse complement.
AAGCACATATTTGCATCGTATATGAATGTCAGAATGAATCATCTGAAAGAAAAAGAGCATTATTGAATCGGTAGGGTAATCAGGTATGTGACGCAATGAAGCCCCTTGATCAGAAGAAAATCTCGAAACAGAAATAATATCCGTCTGAATCAGCCTTTATTCTTACAAATGAGGAAATGCTACAGTCGTGCTTAAATATCAGCTCACATAGGCATCCAAAGTATTTCCCATGAAAATTGTGGAACAGTTGCTCTCTCCCCATGCCATACATGATAGTTTACCATTTTCCCCACCTCATCATCCTCAGTACAATCAGTAGTCAGCCTTCACTGTCCGTACAAAATCTGCAGTGTCGTTATGTCAGGCCATTTAATATTAACCTGCGCTAATTACATAACACAGTGTACCTTTTATGATTGCAAACCTAGAATAATTCCAATTTTATCTTTGAGATAAGCGTAGTTCTATTAACATGTCAATATTTCTATACTAAACATTCTGGCCTTATTGCGAGCATTTGGTGGTGTTTGCTCTTGGCAGTTTTGAATATTAAAATTGTATACGTCTAAACAATTTGCACTAATTGCAACTACTTTTTATTAAATATTCCCACATTACTAGTTAATAATAATAAAAATAATGACTTTAATGTTTCAGAAAACGATCTACACATTGACCTCACTTAAGTTTCATTAGAATATCGTCCTCTAATCTAAAAGGTTGCTATCAATAATGCATGCATGAAAGGATACTTACAACTACACACTCATTCGACTATGACATAAAATTCCCCCGGATAAAAAAATTTACATAATAAACGTGCTGTATACATACAAATGGCCTCATAAAAATAAGCACAGTGTGATACTTTTGAAATTTTGTAAATTTTCATTTAAAATAAAGAACCAGACTTACGTGTTTAAAAATTTTGGAAAGTGAAAGAAATTTATTATAAATGACCACATTGAAGATGCAAAAAAAAGAGAAAAGCCTTTTGATAAATGTGCCTGTGACATAAGTATAAAATGAATTGTTCGAGAAATAAATTTTATATTCAGCGAAATAATTCAAAAATATTAAATTGTCTAATTAAGACCAGCACTATATTAATGGGCCTTTCGATTAAATTATTTCAGTTATTAAATTTCAGTGAATTCTATATCAAAAAGTGTTGGTTGGCTGTGTGGATAGAGCTTTGACTCGCCGGTCAGACGATTATACTTTTTTCAAAGGTCAGTCACGCCAAAGTTTTTTATATTCTGTCTATGGTAACAGCGCCCTCTGTGGCCGAACGGCACATATGTAGAATACACTACCCGCAGCGATCTTTGCTATCACTTTTATAGAGTAAAAATTCAAGTTGAATGTTCATAAACACCACTTCATCTACCTCTCCTCACATAACATAATTTCCTAGTTCCAGCACAATGCATCACATGTGTAGGGGTCATCCACTACGTGCCGGTCAAAAACAAAATTCTAAAAATAAAATGGGTTTTCTTCAGCTTCAAAATTAATTCGCCAACATAATACCAGAGGCGCAGCAATTTTAACTTACAATTATTAAAAAAATGGACAACTGTAGTATTGTGCAAAAATTAGGCTCTATGCCTTCCTATAACTTCGCTAGCTGCTATCCGGTGCAATGCATATGAAGTGTGTTTAAAATTCAGCGTACAGTATAGACCCAAAGCCAGTAAATGGAATACACTACTGCACTTTAGTGTTCATCGTTTCGAAGTTATCTTCTTTACGTATCTCCAAAACCAATTTATTTTTCAAAATTGCTTGTTATCTTTCAGTAATTGATATAAAATTAATGCAAAAAGGGTCCAATATTTTTGTGACTGCATACGGTATTAAAATTCGTAGAAAAAACTTTATATACCCAAAAAATGGTTCATACGATATTAGAACATGTAAAATTTTTTAGCAAAGCTACATATACAATAAATTATTTACGAGGTATCTCCAAATCTAGGAAACATAGATACCTGCGCATTGGATAGATACAACAATTTTAGAAATTCACCCCAGAAATGGGCTTCTTCAAATTTTCTAATATTAATAGATACGTGAAGATAACTTCGCGAATGTGTGTTGCACTTATGTATGTTCGCACGTGTTTGCAAATTAAATTATATGTCATAATTTACCCCAGTATCACAAATTATCATATTAACATATAATTAAAAATTAGTTTGTTTTGATCAAAATATCATTTATACGGTTAATGCCATTCACGTCCGTATAACTAGAAGGGAAGCAAGAACACCATATGCTTCTATCATTTTTATTTATTTACGATGATATGTATTTGAGGTAGAAGGGAGATGGAATACAATGTCGACTACAATTGAAATGAAATGTCCTTTCTGTTGCGTGTTTAAAGCAGTGTAAAATTTTTAGTGACAAATGGAATATAAATCAATAAAATTACAATTAAATATACGTGAAATAGAGTTTGCTGGTGTGATTTAAGTACTTTTCGGGAAATATGCAAATAATGTATTCTTTTTTTGTTTTTAGCACATATTTTCTGTGTAAATTTCACAATATAAAATTGCCTGGTTACCAACTGTTAGTTGCATTTTATCTTCATAAATGCATTTGCCATTTACTTTCTATTGTCAGTTCTTTTTTAACCCTGCTGTTGGCAAAAAAAATCATAAGAATCTTAAGTAGAAGACGATTTTGGTAAAACAATCTTTTTTTTATATAATAAATTCACTTCGACCTGATTTTTCCTAAATAACAATTAAATAAATACCAGCAAATACCCAGTTCACACGGACAGCAATATTCGTGGTCCGCTTTCTCATTCACGGCTCGTACCCCAACAATGATTGAAACTACTTGGTTCACCATAAAAAATTTTGGGAGCAAACCATTCTGAACCAAGTACGAACCACGAAGAAATTAATATTATCTCTAATTTTGATAACAAGTTATCGCTAGTTTAATTGAACTAACTGAAAAAAAAACAAAATAGAAATAACGAAAAATGAAAAATAGATGCATAAAATAAAATAAATAAAAGCATTTGCAAAAATAATAAATCCTATATTTATATTTATTGTATAAAATACATATGCATAAAAAAATGTGAAAAAGGAAATAGAGAAAACGAAATGCTGAAATGAACCCAGACCACACGTGTGAACACAATGGTTGCTAGTCGTGGGTTTTTGAATAATTAATTAAAAATCTCTCCAATTGATTTAATTTTCCTTTGCAGGAATAAACTAACACAAGTTACACAGTTCGGAAAAATAAAACATTTTTATCTCCGAAATTATTTATTTTCAAAACTTTCCTTTATAGACCTTCGTATCATTAAAAGAATAAAATGTCCAAATCTAGAATCCGGAAATTTGACGGCAGTTAGTCTATCGTATATGGTATAGAGGATGATACATTCATAAAGCACATATGCCGTTGTCTTGTCCTCTCACAGGAATGTTCCACAAATAATAGTTCAGCCTATAATGAACATATCTAGCCCGTACAGCATTCCTGTCGAATTTCGAGATACCATTTATGGCTTCATAAATAAATTTTTCTATTAGTGACAAAACCGTTGATCATTTTCACGAAAAAAGTGGAGCGGTCCCTTAAAGGAAGTTGAAGCAAAAATAAAAAAAATATTTATCGAAAAGGTCCAAACTGAACAGCAGGGTTAAATGGAAATTTGTTACAAAACTATTTCATCCCCAGGCTTTAAATAAGATTTCAAATGCCACAATACACCCCGAATATAAATAAGTGTACATGTATTTGTACATGTGTGTGAATGTATTTGTAAGCGCATAACTTTATTTAAAAACGACTACATTCGCAACTAAATGTAAACAAACATGATTGCAATCATTTACACCCACAAGGAAAATTGATTATGCAACTTAAAAAACAATGAAAAGCAACAATGACGCTGTTCATTCAATTACACTGAAATTCCCCGCGATTTTTTTTAATTTCTTTCAGCTTTTCAGTGCACTCTATTGATTAGATTTGCGTGTGTAATATGAAAATATAATGAAATAAATTTCTTGCTCATTTTTTTGTTTTGCATTTTCTATGTTAAAATATAAAACAATTGCATATGGCCCATCGGCTTTGCCTCATAAGGGAGTGGGCGGACTTTCAATCAACTTTCAATAATCAACTATTTACAGCAGTTAATTTTCTCCGTTTAATATTACGAGCGAATTTTTAAATATTTTTAAATATATTTTAAGAACTTTGTTAACGCATTTTGAAATATGTAAGCATTTACTGACTGCCTAACATAGAAAATAAACTGTAAAAAATCGTCTTTGTCTCTTGTTGAAAGTAATTAATTAAGCGTCTGAAAGATATCGTGTGACATTGCGGGCCAGGTAGGTTAGGTATAGAATTTCGCCTCTTCTTTTTTATCTGGGACCAGCGTCTTTGATTTTAATTTTAACTCAGAAAAAACTTACGTTGACTGAACCATTACTGGGAATCGAACCAGGGTCCTTCCGGCTACAGAGCCAACACGATAAGAACTCGCCATCAGCACACTTTTAATATTTTTAGCCAATATTTATGTTTTTTGTATGAGTGATTGTATGAGTGTGTCTCGTCAATTGAAAACACAAACAATTTTATAACACTTTGTGATGAAGTTGATGAAATTGTTGGGTCGGTGTCGCAAATTCGGCTGGCGTTCTTGGCATGCAGACTACTGTAAACAGAATTACTGCAAAAACCAATTCATTTAAAAAATAAGTAATTGTATCGTTCTTCTAAATCGGATTTATAACTTTTTTTCTAGGAATTGTTTTTATAACAGATGTAAGTTGTAAGTTTAACTGCTGCAGAGAGTGCGATGAGAAATTAAAAATTTCAATTTGGCATTTCTTTTGTAATATCTAAAATATTTATTTTAATTTCTACTATTTGGAGTTGAGCAAAATAAAAAACTAAACAGAATTATGGGTGAAGTTTTTTTTTTCACTAAGGAGTAAACCCAAGCAAGCAAAGCTAAAATTCAGTCGAAGCTTAAGCAAATGGTCGCACCGTTATTGGGCATAAAATTAAAAGCGAAAATTACATTAAAAGTAATAACACCCTGAGGAAACATTAAAATATTCTCCGTACGAGATTATTTCATATTTTCTATTGCTAAAATCATAACTTTTAATTGAAATGCCTGACTCGCATTTTACCTCAGTTTCTTTAACCTTGTGAAAGTAAACAGATATTCTCTTATAAATTAAAGGAAACGAAACTAATTTAAAAGTAATACGCTGTCAAAAAACCAATTATAAATTAAAGTTTGTAATTTACTTGGTCCACGGACAAGAATAAATGGAAGGAATTATTAGCTTTTTGCCAAGATAATCATTTCGAAGCATGTTTTCCCAAACGTTTATGAAATTTATCTGTCAGATGATCAGTATAGCAAATTACTAGCGGCTCGTTTCTTTGCCACTGAATGCTACGAGCAGTTTCTGTGCACTGATGTATTTTAATACAATTTTGAGCAAAGAAATGTCCAGAAAATTAAAAATGCTAAAGAGCAAAATTGTTGTAACTGCATGGAAAAAGTATATAAATAAAATTCAAGTACTTCACGATGACAGTCTAATGTATAATTAAGTGAAATATTCTATAATTGTAGCCTTTTTAAACATGGTTGGGAGATACATCCATGTTTATATCATTCGGCTGCCACTGTCCTACTTTAGGTTACAATCTTCTTATTCTAGCCTACGTCCAGGCTTCCATCTCCATTCGGTACAGCCATTCTGATTTGCTTTTTTTGTCCGACGTATTATTCAAAATACTTAGCGATAACATACTGTAATTACGGCTACAATGGCCCTTGTTCTACATGAAAGTTCACAGATGCAAAATATGGTATTCCTACAGGAAATGAAGAGCATAACAATTGATTTCAGTTTATAAAGATGACATCAATAAAGATGATGATTATCACATTTGAAACAAACAATATATTTGAAAAAATCAAACAAATCTTTATAACAGCTGTATTAAAAACTCATTTGCGTGATGCGAAAGTTATATATTTTCCTCAAAATGCATACGTTTGTATGAAGAACAAGGAATTAGCAAAACAAAAATCCTGATGACCACAAGGTCACCCACTACAGTCAAATACTGTTGAAAACTGTTATCATTTAAGAATTTTCTGACTTTTAACATTCTATTCCATATAATTCCTCTCCTGTACAGAATGTGAAGTGAGTTTTTCTTTTTTCCTTGGGACTTTTCGTTACTACGTCAAGTGCTGTTTTTTCGTTATATTTTTCCATATGGTTTCTATTTAAAGCACATGTAAAATTTATATAAGAAAAGTGCATTTATGAGATGACAAAGCCGAAAACTGTCTTCTTAACTTATGAGCAAATATTTGGCATAGAAGTCGGGCATTTGTGCAGAAAATTCTTACAAGAATTTTTTAAAGCAAAAGTATGGGGGTATGTGTGTTCTTTTAGTAGAAAGAAATAAGTGGTAGTTTTTGGAGGCCGTTTCATAGATTCATTTGTAACTGAAAAATAAAGAAAAATTCAAGGAAACAGTTTACAAGCGTTTCGTTTTATAATACTGAATAACGACTGAGAATGTGCGGAAATGTGAAAGCCACAACATCCCAGCAGGAAATGTCAATAGTATATTTGATATTGACGTACTATACCACAGACAGTATTTACTACAGCCATATAATATATCTGTCTCATTGAAAAGAAATTAATGACGGTGGTACTATTGTCCAGATTGTTCACGTAAATATTGCAAACAGAGACTTACTTATATATTTTAGTAATAGTATGTACTACAGCTATGCTACTTTTTACTAGATTTAAAGCTAAATAATCTTTCCTCTACCCGTCACCTCTATCACTATCCCTTTCTTTAGTTTCCTTTTATACGTAGGAGGCAGCTCCTGGGCACTGGTCCAGAAAAAAAAGAAAATAGAAATGACGCATCTACTCGCAACCGATCAGACACGCCAACTTCTGACAACTGTGCAGGACTTTTTGGTGTTGTTCAACCACAAAATTCAACTTTTCTATTCTCTGCTCAAATTACGTGGTGTCAGCCCATACAGGCTATAAAACACAAACTAAATGACGACAGAAACCAAGAAGTCACGAACTTATTGGCCTACCCTCATATTTTATTACTGAAATTTAACACCTCATCACTAAAACCAAAATTTAGAGAAACCTTAAAATTTCTTTTTGCTTTTAAGAAATAAAAAAAAATTTGTATACGGTGTGCGGCAACTTGTCTCAAAATTGTTGGCTGCAAAAGCGTTTCAGTATGGATAAAACACATCTCCGATATAATAATATAAATATCTAGTCACTCATACATCTACATTTTATATTCATAGATATTTGCGTCAGTACATTTCAAGTGCTGTCTATTTAAATACATTTGCCTTTCCACAGTTAAATCCGGTCAAGTATTAATTTGTACTCGCACTCATGTACATGAAATATTTACTTAAATTCCATAATTTATTCACAACTTGAAATACATTTCTGGGTTGAAATTGTACACAAGAAATATTATAGTTTGAACATATTTCGTATACTGGACAAATAAATTAATATCTCAACAGAAGTAGTTGTTAGTAAATTTCCTTGCCAGAATAAGTATTTCTTAAATTTATGTGGCCCTTACAGTTTATTTAAGCCTTAATGCTTCCAGGTAAATCATTGATGAATTGAAATATTGACAATGATATGCCAAGTATCCAGATTTTATATACTAAAGGATCTTCCAACAGGGAGTTTTGAATTTTGACAGTTGATAGCGGGCATATTGTTGAAACTATATTTTTCGAATTGCCTGATGCCATGTACGTACAGAAATTAAACGATATGATACTATAATTTGCAACGAAATCAAATCTACATGCGGTTCGTGATTGGCCAAAAAAAGTAACTGTTTGGCTGACGGTGTGATTTGTAAAAATTTCTTTAAGAATGACGTTGGTGAGGACGTCAATGGCGGGCACTGTAGGCCCATGATTAACAACTTTTTTGGCCGGAATTGGAATATATATACAACAGGCACATTTGCTTCCGATAAAATGGCACAAATTGCAAGAAACTGTTACTTTTCAGATGCGAATGCTCTGCGGTCATTTGCATAAAGTTACACTCCAAAATAATAAAGCATATCGATGCCATAAAACAGACACAGACACACATAAACTTTGTGGGATTTAAACTCAAACACACATACAAATCTACTGGTTTAATTTTTTTTTATCTTGGACCAGCACTCAGGAGATGATCCCTACACATGCGATGCATTGTGCTGGAAAGGAATAGTTAGAGAAATGACAGGAAGTGAAGCTTCACTATTTGACTACAATGCTTTTGCACGTTCTTTGTTTTTTATAGCAGTGTTGAAGCGCCTCTGATGTCAAAGAGATGTAGTAAATTTTTTAAAGCTTCGATTTAGTAACCATTTTTAGTAACTTTTTTAATTCGCCGGTGCTACAAAATACCGACGAGGAAGGTAACAGCTGAAGCCGATACTGTTCAGTGACTAGTGACTATGACTTCGCCACTGAAACCTTCAGACAACAACTGAAAACATGAAGGGGCCAAATGCACATCAAAATGCGAGATGTTTTTATGGTTTTGGTCTGCAACTGGAGTCGAACCCAGGCAATTTTTGATATTTGTTGGTAACGTGCAGACTACTTCAACCATTGCCACCTTTAAATAAAATTATTTCAACTTTACAATCCTTAACAAACTCTCAGTTCTCATGTTAATAAAACTGAGTTATAAATTAAAAACGAAATGCGATACTTCTGTAAATGAAATCATTATTTACGAAATAATCTTTTTGGGGCATATTTGCCGTTTTTAATTTATTTTCTTTTTTTTCTTTCTCATTTGGAAAATTTATTTATCAAATAATATAATTTTGTATTCAATTACTTACGGTTTATTAAAGCTTGGTACTTTTGCCCTTCGAAAGAAATGTTGCGAATCCTCTGCCCCTTCTTGAGGCATGTCAATGCATGCGTTGTGCTTTTTTATTTATTTATTATTTTTTCATCACTGAAATACACATTTAAAGGGAATCATTAAATTAAGCCTGCCTTGTGGCAAATCATATATGGCTCATTTATAACACCAATAGAAATAGAAAAGAAAAAATAGAATTGCTACCTTAAAAAAAAGCTGCAAATATAACATCAAATCACTGCCATAAAAAAAGTTATTGCTGCTACTTCAGGTTTTGTAAGAAATATTATTAATATTATTTGTTTCTTTTTGTTTTGTTACATCTTCCAAAATTGTCTAAACATTTTTATAATCCTACTAGAATTGCCCTTAGCACATGCACTGTGTAGACAGGATATATACGAGACACACGTGTTTGTTATGATCCTTTACCTGCTAAATTGTCTTCAGGACTTTCAATGGTACTTCTTTGTACTTGGTAATACATACGAGAAAATATGAATATGAGTAACTTTTGTGCTGTTACAAACGAGTACAAAAGACTACAATTTAGCACCAGAATTATTGAAAATTACTTTTTTTTTATAGTTAAAGTGGGATGAATAGCATTTGGTTGTAGTTATTAAAAGGCATTCAGATAGAAAATAATGGGTGCCTTTTAGAAATTTCTTAAGCTTAGCACCGAAAACACACTGCACTGACCAGGTATGGCTTGTTATCGTCGACAACAAACATTTCTTTTCCTAAACATTTTAGTGTGTTATGGTTAAAGAAAGAAAATAAAAAAAATGATTAAAATTTTTTCATATTAAGAATTTTCTTTATGATGTCATATTTTACTGATCACAAACGCTGGGCAAGAAGATATTTTTAAGCTTGAAGTATGAGCAGAAGGTCCCAGTGTACTGGATTTGAATAATGTCTTTTAACGAGTAACAATTTTGTTCACACAGCAAAATTTGCGTTACCTACACCCAACGTGTTGAAGACAACAGGCCGGTATAAAAAAGTATCCCATGTTCTTAAATTTTTATTACCACAGACAGTCATTTATGTCGCAGTAAACTCAATTAATTTAATAATAAAAAGTCATGCAGACAGACTTACTCGTCCACCCACTCACTCGCTTATTAACGGCGAAAAGAAGAACGTCAATTAACATTTCTTTCCTGTTGGTTGTATAAAATTTTTTCGTTAATTTGTTTGCGAGTAAAATAATGACTTTGAAGCGGTTTAAATTTGTATGCAAATTAGACACTTGATATTTTATTGCTTAAAGTTGTCTACTTTATTTTAGACTTGTGAAGGAATTATGTTCTTTTGCTTTTAATTTATATGCTAATCATTTTAATTTTCTTTTAATTTGTACTTTAGGACACGTTTTGTGAATTTTTCTTCAAGAAGAAATTTGTAGGCGTTCTTTTTTTTGTTGTAACTGATATAAAAATTAAATCTTGAAATTGGGAACGATAGTGATTTACGATACCAGATCGACGGCTATTCATTGGAGGTTCTCTTGGCTTAGTTAACGCATGGACTCTGCATCTCGAGGTCCGGTCAGACGAAAAATTTTAAAATTGTATTTATTCTATTGACTCTTCTTTAGCTTAAAAATTAATGATTCGATTCTACACATTTCTTTCCAAATAGTTGCAAAGTAATGCAATCCATACGCACAGGACATCCCCAGAGGACGGCCAAAGAAAAAAAAGATGTTACATTTTCATATCGGTACTATTATTTTTGTATTTCTGCTCTTGTGTATTTCGACAGTGCCCTATGCGATCATATCGTTTCAAAACTAACATATGAATTATCTTATTGTCCTTCATCAATATTTGCCGCATAAAAATCCATATTTCAATAATTCTAAGCTCGAATGCCTTTCTCATTAATTCTCCTACACAGCAATTTCATTGAAGCTTTGTGGGCTATGGTACCCAAATGAATGCCAAAAGGTGTATCTTGTGTTGTTAATTGCATGATCTGTGTATCAGAGCGATCTGTAATACAAGATGTATTATTTTATAATTACCATCTTCAGCTCCAGGCTGACGTGTGTAAAACTTGAACAGTATTAAACAATATAGTACCTTCTCATTGTTAATTTTTTCTGCCTTCAACAGCAGCTTCAATTTGCCTTTCATGTGCTCTAAAAAATCATGTAAAAAATTTGTTCTATTGCACTGGTTAAAAACAGCTTTAAAAAGTACATATATTCACTTAGCATCGCGAGTAGTACTTCGGAATCAATGAATGGGCAGAGAAAAAAAGAACTTTCTTCAACGACAACCTTATGTAAAAAGAATTATAATTACTTCCGGATCACAAGTTGAGCCAATATTTATATGGTATGGTATTGCAAGACAAAATTATTATTTGCATATTTATTTTAAAGGGTTGCGTAACCCCAATATAACATCATATTGATCTTTTTGTATATATAACTGTTGTTAGGATTTGGTAAAAAAATACTTTTGATTCACTGACTGATAAAGAATAAATATTGTTTGTTCTTTTGTCTATTCTTTCGTCTGGATTTTGTATACTGCCAAGAATTTATCAAGCAAATTATTAAATAATGTTCTTAAGACAAGAATTATTTCCTTTTTTATTATATTAAAATTTTAAATAAAAACTACTACAAATTTACATCTTAAGAATATCCAAATTCGTTAAAAATATATAATAAATTTTGACAACAGTTGGGCACTTTAATTGAATCGCTGTAACAAAAAGTTTCATCACTACGAAAAAAGAACAGCAAAAGCAAAACTTCAGAGAACCAGTTTTTATATAAAAAATATTAAATTTATGGAAAAAAAAAGCTGTAAATTAAAACTTGTTTTATTTATGATTTACAAAGCAAAGAATTTTTGAATTTTAATGTCAAACCGAAGATACGAGTCTTCGGCACATCTTCTGTTAATCGCAGTGCCTCAGGGAATTGTTATTTTCACTTAAATTTGAGTTGCTTAAAAGGGAGCGATAAAGAAAAATTTGAGTGTTTTATTTGACCCTCATAAAAAATTATCTGACAACACAAATTAACAATTCGTCCGCAACAAATAAATAAAATAGAATTTTAAACTTCGTATTCGCTTTCCCTCTGTAATAATCTGCCAAAAAAATTCTATTGAACTGAGCAGATAATAAATAAAGAAGAAAGGGAGGTAGAAGCTTGAGTGTTTCATTTGACCCTCGTAAAAGTTCTTCTGACAGCACGAATTAGCGTTCATTTTACTACAAAGAAAAGTAATGAAAGATTAAATTTCGTATTTGATTTCGCTCTGGAAAAATCTGGCAATGAAAAAACCCACATAGATGTTGAGATAAGAAATAAAGAAGTGAGCTTTGTGTTTGAAGAAAAATATAAAATTACACAGAACTTATATTTATTTGAAAAGGAAATGGAATAAAATATCAGAATATTACCGGATGAAAAATTGATAGCCATCCAGGAATTAATAAAATGATAAAATTAAATTTAAGCCGCATCATGCCGCATCATTTTAAGGAAATAAAAAAATTTTAGAAAAAAATGTCCCTTTGGACGCATAGGTTTTGGTTTCATAGATTTTGCCTAAAATAGAAAATTATGTATTAAATAAATTCACTTTGGTAATATCTGTATATATATCGCATTTGAATAACAGGAGGTTATTAACTCAAAATTTACAAATTTTCAATAGGGTATACCAACTGGTTGTCCTTAAATTTTATGTGGATTAGAAAATCGAAATTCATTATGGTGAAAGAGTAAACTGCATAAAGATAGATATTAATGTTATTAGTTAATTTCTTACAAGAAATGAAAATTCCAAAAAATTATCAAGTGATAAGAATCTTATATTTATATAAAATATGTGTATAATAATATTTTTATCGGTTTTAAATTAAATGTCGCTAAGAATTCTATGGCAATCAGGGAGCGTTGCTAAAGTCGACTTAAGCACTTTGGTTATGTTAATGCGAAAATTATTATTCAAAATATCAAATTCTAACAAAACGTTTATTGAAAGGTATAAGAAGAATTCTTTAACAATCGTTCAAACTGTCTAGTCAAGAGTGTTCCATATTGCTACAGAATTTGTTTTCAAAGTTATCAATGCCCAAAAGTTCGCAGACTGATACTAGGACTCGCGAGACGTTCCTATAACCGTGTGAAATAATTTAAATTTCTATATGGCACGGCACCTCATGAAAGCGAAAAAAACAAACAACTGAAAGTATTCGCTGTCTAAAATTGCTTTCTAAAAGTTCTATCCGAGGGCACCAGGTATAACCGTTAGAGCTGAGAAACATTTGTAACAATTGATATGCTTATAATTATTAGTCGTCGGTTCAAACCCTACTGCAGTCATCTGAAAGTTTTAGCAGATACATAATTCACATGACAACAATGTGCTTTGTGGGTATTTTTGCAAGTAATTATGTAATAAAAGATATTACAAGAAATCAAACTGAAACCAAAAGGACTTGTAAAAATATTAAAAATTGTTCTTTTATAACTACAGTCGAAGTTCCCAGTCAAAGTATGTTTTGTAAATAATTATGTTGCGTTTCGCAAACAATGTACACCTACAAAAACTCCTAAATAAATAAAATGTTACAAATTGTGCCAGACTGCCACCTACTACACATCCACAATTACACAACAAGCCAGGCGCCATTAATTTAGATCATTGTTTCTTGGCGGCAGCTCGTATTGCAAATGTATTTGTACTGCATAATGGAAATATTTTGTGACACACAACAGTAACCAAGTCAAAGAGTCAAACTCCCTCACAGCTGTACTGTTTCTTATGTCTCAACTTGATTGTTCGCATCCACTTAAGGCGATTAGGTAGGTGACAAAGTGACAAATATGAATGGGACCCCACCGCAACAGCACAATTACTCTGTTTTATTATATTTAATTAATTCTTTTTCGTGGCCCAATTTGTGAAACAATAGGAAAAGAATGAGCAACAAGCCTTAATTATGTGGAATAGCGAATTAAAATTGAATTCGTTTATGAAAGTGTACAAAAATTTAAAGCTTTTCAAACATATTCACCAGATTCAAATGGACAAAATAATTTAGTATTTTAATACGATTTCTTTAAGACTAAACTGATGTTTTTGTAATAAAACTTTTTATTTGTTCTTTAGTTTGTATTTTTTATGTGAAAATCTAGAAACGCATTTCTACTGATGTTTTCAGGAGTAAAAAATACGAAATTGAAGCTGCCCTAAAAAATGCGCTGCAAATTTCATTATTCACTCTCTGCCTGGTTACTGTTCGTCGAAGCTCATTTATCATATAACTCTTTTATATTTGTTCATATTTTCCTCTTTTCTGTTTTAAAAATTTGAAAAATAAAAAAAAAAAAGAAAAATAATTTTATTTTTATATTTTATTTTTTTTTTAATTTTTTATTAAAATGCGTAACTAATAGAAATTTTTCGTATATTTTTCTCTTTAAACAACGTACCGTTAGAGTTTGATTTTTAATATTTTGTCGATTCGAGAAGAGAAGAAGAGTTACTAACCTTCCAGGAATAAATTCAAGATTAAAATTCGCTCCATATTAATTTTTCTTAGTAGATTTAATTCAGTCGCACTTCTAGACGGAACTCATCAGTCTAGTAAAACAAACAAAAATTATTAATGGAAAATAAAAGAATGATTTTATTCTCTGAGAAGTATTCATTAAACTTCCTACTAAATTAATGCAGTGCAACTTCTTATTTTTGAAAGAATTGAATAATTTTTACTTGCTCTTTCCTTGCTAGCGACCTTGACACTGCCAATAAATTTTGAATTTCACAGCTTAAATAATTTCATAAGAATTTCTTACGTACACCAGCCACAGGACACACATATACATACAGTTTTTATTGGCATTTTTAAACATTCTGCTTGAAAAACAACTGAAAATAAATAAATGTCGCCGCCAGTAAATAAATAAATAAATTTATATATTTTTAAAGTTGTAGGTTGTACCATCAAAATAAATAATAAACCTCCAGTATAAAGTACAGCCATTATTGGCTGGCAGTTTCCTTAACTGCATTTCCATGAATATTTTATGCAGTGCATAAATTTTACAATAAGAAAAACCATTTTATATTCTAACACACAAAGAAATATTTGATATTCATAAGGAATATACTCGTATGTGCAATAAAAATTTGCATTTTTTAAATCTTGAGAGAAAAGAAAACTTGTAAATTTTTGTAGATATAAAATTTGAAATTAAATTTTTGCATCTTAATTAAATTGATATGAATGAATGGTTTCTAAGATTTTGCAGGTGGTGCCTATAAAAACATTTTTTACATTTCATATTGAATATCACTATTTTGAAAATTATGCACGGCCGCTCATTATATTTCTTTTCCAAATCCAAACGAAACCGTAATTTTTAATGGAATTTTATTATATCGATTGGTTTATAATCTCCAGAGGGTCTCCAGCCTGTGAATGAAAAATGCTAAGTACCCAGTGAGGAGCGAGTGGTGCTGTTTTCAATAACATTTTGTCATATTTGTTGCTTCATCTAAGCAATTTAATGCTGAATATTATCTTTGTTTGAAAAAAAATTATCAAGAGTACAACTTTTTATGAACTTTTTATTAATACAAATCCAAAATTTAATTAAAATAATTTTTGCTGCTCTTGTGAATTCTTGCGAAGAGACTTGGCGCTTTGTTAGTTTTTGGATGCCTCCGTAGTCCAGTGCATGAGCATTAGTCTTATCAATATGGAGGTGCGAGTTCTATTCCCGCTTAGGTGTTTCTACAGACAAGCTGTAAGGGCTTCGTAGAATTTGCATTGTCTTAAAAAAAAAAAACATGACGACACGCATGCTCACAGGTAGAGTAGATGACTAACGAAAGATTTGATTATCGCACATAAAGTGTTGGCGGGAAATCCAGCCCGCTAGCATGAGGCCCGTTAAATCCTCATTTTGCCCCACGATTTTTCTCTCTTCTACTTCAATGTTTGTTCCGTGCCTTTTTTTACCTTCCTACAAGTGTTCAATATACTTAAGACACATACTTATGTTTTAATAAAAAATACATCTACACTTCATTACTCCGTTATGATAAATTTTAATTTGCTTTCGCAGAGTTTCTTCTGCCGACATACATTTCAATTTATTTAATTCACTTGTACGCTTGAATATTACTTTACGACTTTCACTTTCACTTTCTGTTCATTCGAATTGTTACTTGTTTTCTTGCTGCTTAAAAAAGAAAATCGTATGAATTATTAACAATTTTCCTTGCTCATAAAATCGAAGAAGTTTTTTCTTCCACCTTAAAATTAAAGTTTAAGTGAGTTCAAGCATAGAATGACTATCCCACAAATATTCATATTGCGGTAATTTAAATTTATGGTAAATTTTAAATTGAACAAACTTGGTCTCTTATTTCTGGAGGACTGTTACGATTTCCTTTTCGTTTTATTACACATTGTTTTAGTTGCATATTTAAGGAAGCAAAAAAAAAATAAAAGATATGGGTAAGAATTTTAACCGAGCTTTTAGGAAAATAAATGTGTAACATTTGATATTCATATTCATAAAATTCTATAAATTTGAATTTATAGTCTTTTACGAACTCAAAGAAGCCAATAGTAGAAATAAGCCTTTAGGCTCTGGGTATTGGATATGCAAATTTAATTGAAAGTAACAGCATATAGAGGATGGGAATTATGAAATTTAAATAAAATTTAATAGTAGAAGAACAGTTATGTACTATTGGAAATGTGCATTCGATAATGTTTTTTAATCCTTCCTAACAACTAAATCTCACATAATCATTCATACCTGTTAACTTGTTCGGGGATTTAGGCGGAAATAAAACTTGCGACCTTGTGCTAATCTCATGCAATTTATTTTTAATTACAATAGACTACTTATACACAGTTTTAGTGAAACTTTATTTTAAAATTGTTTGTCTGAAAAAATAAGTGTATTTGAAATAGATTTTCTAATTCACAATTTCATATCTGTTCTTCGGTGCAATAATCATGTTGGCCACCTCTCCATTATCGTAATTTTCAAACAATATTGCAATTGTAAACAATTCGTTATGTCCTTGAAACTAATGCACCCAAAGCAATACATAAAGTTCATTAAGATACATTTTTTATTTTCGCAAAATTTTAGGAAGGGAAGATATCTCAACTTGTGCAAAGAAAATGGCCTGTGGTAAAATTTTAATTTGTATGCAAATTATTTATTTCTTCTTCAATGCAACATAGTTCGAATAACTTGTGAATGATTTTTTTATTCAAGTTATGAAAATCACATTGAAAAAGGAAATAAAAACTTTGCAAAAATCGAAAATTTTCAACTAATATTTTCAATCAACTCATCAGTTGAAAATTTAAAAATATTTTGCAATAGAAGTAGGCATTCTTGTATTCGAGTAAATTTAAATAAATTTAATTTTTAAAAGTAAATAGCAGTCAATGCTTGTTATCACTTAACTCGACACTATTCGTTTCCAACTAGTTCCGGTGCAGTGCATTGCATATGCACGCGACATCTCCTGAGCACTAGTGAAACCGCGGAAAAAACACAATTTAGCAGCTGCTAGTTAAAGACTTGAAGCTGAAGCGCTCAGCATTAGAAAAGTGTGTTTTCAATGTAGGAAAATTTTTCCAAAGTTTTGATACAAAACAAAATATGCAACAAACAGTTCGATGTGCAAACAATTATTGCTCAACACAATCAATAGCATTCTGTTGCCAACATTATCACCCTCATCACCCTTCAGTTCTTTGCTGCTTAGAGCGGTTGTAGGCGAATAATGCAAATATTTTGAAGCAATCGTAAGCAGTTTATAGAGATTTTATGTTCCTCATAAATGAAGTTCATAGCCAACCACTTGAAGGTTTATCATTTATTCATCAAAGGGAGAACGTAAAAAATAGTAGTTTCTTTACTTTCGTGTAGCAAACCAACTGCAAAAGTAATTGGGGGATAAATAACTTTTCAACTTAATAACTTTTTAAGAACAATTGTTGTTGTTGCTGCCAGTTTTGCTATTTAGTTTTGTAGTGTAATTCATTTAATACAACAATCTGATGTTGTTTTTACATGTGATTGCCTGCAAAAACAATGGGGAGATTAAATAACACGATGATATGTTTTGTTACCTTCAAAGTATGTCGGTTTCGTAAAACGCATATGCAAATAAATTTCTAACTTTGACTGCTTTAAAAACTTATTTACACATAGTTTTAAGGGATAAAACTAAAATATTATTATAAAAATATTTTCCCTGAAGAGCTTTTCTGTGAAAACGAAATATTGGAAAAAATTTAATTTTATTAAATTTAAACGCACAAAATAATAAAAGATCTCTAGCTCATTTAAATAATCCAGACTTCAATATTAATAAATGTGAAAATGAAAAGCGACCAAACCGCAAATATGAGGAAAACTGTCATGAAATAAGAGTGACAAAACTAGAACACAAGTCATTTTATAAATTTTCCTTTCACACAATTGATCGAATTTAATGTTTTAGTTTTTAAGGAAAATTTATTATTTTGTAGTCCGCTACAGTGGTGGCATAGATGCGACTAGCGAACTATAAATTCTGAAACATCTGTTGGCTGGTTAGGCGGTTGCTGTTGAAGCTGATAACTGAGTTTTATGAGGAGGTTATTTGGTATGCTGTTGGTAACACAAACACACTGAACATCAAAGCACTGCAGTCAAACTCAGTTTAATATTTCCAAACAAGTTATTTAACAACTTATAATTTTCAAATAAAGTGAAGTGACAATGGCAGTTAATAAATATTCAATAAAAAAATTCTCATAAACAATTTGTCTCCCGGACAACATGTCCACTTGAAAAGAAAACAAAATTGAAATTTTACATCTGAATTATCGCTTGAATACTTTCTTAAAATGTAACTGTATTACATCACACAAAATATTGAGAGTGATAAGTTTTTAGAGAAATCATTATTTCAATTACACATTTCGAGTTTGATTCTACGTTTCGAAACCCTTGAACAAAAATCCTAGTCAATCAAATCGTTACCAAGTAACTGTTTAACTTCTTCATCTGGATGGCTTAAAATAGCAGCGAAATTAAACCAAACCCTAAGCAAACAATGAGAACCGAAATAAGTACAATAGAGGAGGGCAAACAATACTTCCTCTCTTTCATTTATTTCACATCTGCCCGCAAAACCTTGTTTTCTAATCAATGGTATGGAAATCAATAGAAGTGTAACAACATGTGGTATACGTTAAATGGAAAGTTCTTCATAGACAGTAGAAAAAAAAGAAACATAAAAACAAGTTTAAATATTTTGTTGAACTGTACGAGTATGCAGCAGGAGCAGAAGGAGCAGCAGTGTTTGCTTATGACAAGATAATGCAACTACGTTCAATATATTCCCATCTATCCGTAACCAAATTCAAGTTGTATTTGCTAACAGAAGCGAAACAATAGCAACGAACGAAAACAATGTTGTACCTGTTTATTTTGTGGTTAAAATAAGCAGCTTTAAGCTACATGTACACTCATGAACAAACATGCACACATTCATCTTAAACATCTAGTACACTTAAACTCGCACAAACTCACACGCACACACATGTGTGCTCACAAACATGTGTAAGCCGTATGCTTGTCAATTGTATTTGCCAAAGATCCATCAAAAGGAAAATTCAGCGCAACTGATGAAGTTTTTCAGTCAAACTAAACTTTTCGTTAACAAGTTTATTCCACACGTAATGCTGCCTAAGTGTTATCCAAAACTAAAAAGATAATGATGACGATGACGATGATGTTGATGTTGATGTTGATAAGCGTGATGATATTTCTGAGATTGATGATGATGAAAAAGTCTAAAAGCAGTCTGTTGCTGCTGTTTTATAAGTTGCTGAACCATAATCTCTGTTGTGTGCGTCGAGATATACATTTTATAAATGTATACGTGTGTGTGTGCATTTACGTATGTCTGCGGAAATATGTATATTGATCTGATCGATTGATAATTACTTCAAGTCTAATTTCCACAATGTATTTTTGGCTCGCATTTAATAGCGGATTAAATTAAGCGATTTATGTTTGCAGAGAGAAGACACAGGCACACCAACAAATTTTTAGATATAGAGCTCTCACAGTTGAGCTGCAACTATCCTCAACAGATCGTCCATATGTCGCTAGCTGATGTGATATAACATTAGATTGATATATGAATATTCCTTTGTTCAACACTTGCACTGGAATAATGCAATTTTTTTAAATTTGAAAGTTTTCTCTAAAGCAAATAATTATGAGAAACTGAAAAACTAAAATTTTAATAAATTTTCTTATTCCTCAATAAGAATTGTCTATCAGTAGAAATATTCTGATAACAGTACAATGAGTAAAGTTACTTGAATCAAGGTGTGAAATATAAAACCAACTTTCTTCCACTTTTAAAGACTTTTTAATCTTAGGGATACATGTACTCCCTCATTAAAAAGACACATTCACAGAAAAAAAAAAAATTAAATCTTCTTCCTTAAAAAATTGTTTGCTTTATAAGAAAAAATATTTATTTGTTATTGGCATCAATAATGTGACCATAAAATCAGTCAAGGGCAATGATTTTGAATTTCATTATACCACTTGGCCTATCCTCCTGGTTTCTACTGCTTAATTTGAAAAAGCAAAGGGATGGAAGTTACAAAAAAAAAATAAGTGAAGTGAGAACAAATAATAATGTTTAGGTGTGACCTGACTTCAGAGCAAAAGTAATAAATAGAAAATAAGTTGGCTGGAACAAATACTCGTAATATTTACGTTGGCTGGCCGTATGTGGACTTTTACCACATACGAATGGTTAAAGAAAAAAAATAAAACAAGATGAAGGAAATTTAAATTGTAGAAAGAAAATCTGGCTAAGACGATTATTTCAGTTTAATCAGATTTAAACAGAAAATTACTATATAAATATACACGTATGCATATGGTGGAAAGAGAAAAAACCTTTTATTGTTCGTTATAATAAAATTTATTTCTAGTTTTTATTGCTGGGATTATTTATCCGAAAAGGATACAAATTCTCCGTCATGAAAAGGAAATTTATGCTTCCAGTTTCGTCTTTAAATGTGTCTATTATTATTTTTATCCTGCATTATCTATTTGTATGTAAAGAATAAGAAATAAAATTAGGTTTGACCCAATTTTCGATATCGTTCTTTATAGAATTTATTTTAAAAAATTGAACAAAAAAAAATCTTCAAAAGACGCCAATTGACAAGTTCTACAAGATAATTATTTCCAAAACATTTAGAAAATAGCAAAAGAAATTTATATAAGTGAATACTCAAAAAAATTATTTTATACTCAGAAAAATTTTAACATTAAAGTGAAACAATTTTTCTTATTTCGGAAATTTTCCGAAAAGTAAAAATTTTAGCAAAATTTTGTTGAACCATTTTTCAGTGAGTTTCCGTAGAGATGCTTAGAAAATAAGAAAAATTACAGAATAATTAAATCTTATGGTTTTTTTGTAATGAAAAAAAATAAAAAAATATATTTTTAATAGAAAAATTATTCGTTAAAGGATATTTTTCTTTTAAAATTACTTGCATAAAAATTTGAGTGTAAAAATAAGACTCCAATTATCATGGTCATTGTCCCATATAACGTTCGACGATTTACTGACCACCAGTCAGAAAATGATCTTCAGTCGACTACAGTCTACCGATCTGATAATAACTGAGTCATCCAGTAACTTATGAGGCAGACCACACCCTATAAGCTGAAATCAGTCGTACTTCAGTCACTTGAGCAAGAAATTGAAATCTTCCTTTCCTGAACAACTAGACAATATAATTGTATCTGTGATAATAAACAAGCCTCTGATCAACTTAGAGAGTAAATATTTTCAGTTAATCAGAAATCAGTGGTTTTCTATTGTATTTTGTCGGGGTATGCTGACAATGCTGCATTTACAGACGCATACTGCTAATACTGCGCAACACTTCACATTCTTCTGATGTGTATTAGAGCGCCTTTGTGTCGGTTGTTGTTGGACAGTTTTAATGGCGAAGGCATAGTCACTGGTCACTTACAAGTAGCGTCTTCAGCTGACACTAATTCACAAGTAACATCAGAGCGCATTCCTTCCTCGGTATTGTAGCATCATCGGCGAAGTAAAATAATTAATAAACACAGGTACAAAATTGCATACGCCTCCTGGATATCAGAGACACAAAGACTGCTATAATCTAAAATAGTGCAAAAGCAAAGTTATGCAGATAATGAAGCTTTTCTCTGTCTATACTTTATCCACCTGTTACCGCCACACTATCCCCCTCCACGGCTGATTGTCCATCAAAATTTTGATTAATTTTTATTTAAAACAAAACTATTTTGTTTTGCTGTTAAATAAAAATGTTGAAAAAATCGACACAATAAGCACCAGCAATGAATGCATGTCATGTATCATTGAAAATTTAAACAACCGCATGTACTAAAATGAATAGCTGCATATCCGGTCTCTAAATAAGTGTGTATGTATGTAAGTATGTGTGTGTGTGTGTGTGTGTGTGTGTGTGCGTTTGAATGCAGAGACTAGGATGTGGGTTTGTGTGCATTAAGTGAGCATGTATTTATAGTCAATGCACGTATTTGGCAAACGACAATCAACCACTGATAACAACAGGGATTTACACCGTACACGAATTTGCAGTGGCATTAGTGGTCAAATTGACAATATTCAAGAATCACACTTCCACAGACACTAAACCATTAAATAAGTGCTCGTGCAAAATTGACTTTTGCAAGACCAACAAAAACAACAGAAAGAAAGTTTTATGAAGGATTGATGAGACAACAACAGCAAAAAGAAAGAAAGGGAATAAAAAAAAACATGTAACAGTTTTTTAAATACCAGCCATTTGTGACCGAAAGGGTACGCAAAGTTATGATAACTTTGGACAAAGTTAACGAATTTCTATTCCTTTATTAAACATGTGAATTATATTTTAAAAATTATGATTTAGTCATCACTACTTGAGCAATGAAAACGTCGCAAAGTGAAATAATAAACAAAAATTAATGCTGCCACTCTGCTTTAAGAATTAGCAAATCGGAAAACAGCACAGTTGTGTAGGCATTAAGCTCCATTCTATTACGTTAAAATTCTTCTGTACACTATTCTTAATTTTTTTAGAAAGGGAGCACACAATGTCACCACTGTTAAATATTGTATTACTTCTCAGAAAATGAACGAACTTGAATTGAAGAATTTTCTCTTGTTCAAAGATATTAAAAATGAAATGTGACATGAATTTGACGAAATATTATTATTATTAACATTTCTTTTGTCAAACATACACTTTAATAGACATTTTTATCTCGATATTCATAAAAAGAAATCTGTAGAATTCGAATTTCACCCACAATTCTGCTACTGAAAACACTACTTCTATATCAAGTCACTGCAATAGTAAATGAAATTTTGTTAACGCTTTCAAGCAATGTTGGTTACATGTCTTCTACGATAATAAAAATTCTCTGCGCAGAATAGGCATAAGAACTTGACAGTTGCTCATGTACAGATATTTCATATTCTTCATTAAATTTACAATTTGAACTTCCAAAGGAGCATTTGTTAAACTATTTCCGAATTTAAAGTTCACGAGATCAAACTTAAATAAAGAAAAATCTTTATTTTTGCATTCACAACTAAAAAACAAATGCAAATGAATTATTACAACAACTTGCACATTTCATATTTCATAACCGAATACGACAAGTACTTTTTTCTTTTTTCGCAAACATTAAATAAAATACAAAATAGGGAATCTATAAAATATTATAATCGTATTTGAGCACATTAAAAGACCACAATATTACAAACATTTTTAGTGGAGTGCATCCCAATTGCGGTTTGGTTTTGAATGTTCTCCAATACAGGGAAATTGAAAAATAAGCAAACGGATTTTAATTGACATAACCAACTGAATCGTGACCAATATGGAAATGGTAAGAGGCACTTTGGTTATATATTGCACGATAAACTGCGACAGATTTTCTTTTTTATTTATAATAATTTAAAAGCATTTAATTTTTTTTCATTACAAATAAATATTTGCACTTCTTCAGCTCCACCCCAATTATTTTAAAGGTATGAGTATTTAAAAAACAAAATTTCGCAAACGTTTATTATAAACCCGCACAAATAGCATTGCTTTATCAATGTAATGAATTATCTTAATTAATTAACAAGCATGATCATGTTTAAACATGTTTTAGCATGTCGAAACTACTTTCGTCGTAATAGATGCTCACAGTGGGAAAAATATGAGGAGGAATTTTATGGAATTTTAAACATGGACAGACCAGCAAAGTAATTATAGTCTACTCTGCTCTTCTCATCATAAACTAACGCTTGCATTCTTTTAGAGGCGACGGTGCTAATGAGGCACTGGGCTACAGCTACGCATACTACTCGTTTGCTTCATCCACACATTATCTATGCTTCCGAGTAAAAAAGTTCATCTAGGACGTTAATTTTTTTAATAGAACTTGGAGGTGAGTAAGTGTCGATTTCCTCCTCGCGGTAATTTTTCTTTCGATTTACACGGAATTTAAAGCATGCATAGTATCGCTATAGCACTAGGCCTAAGTATTTATTAAATCTGGAACCAGAATGATAGTATACGGTGCCAAACTGAAATCCCCTACCGAATCAATATCGCCGCAAGGTGCGGATGGACATGCGAGTGAAAAGTTCGATTTTTACCAGAAAGTTGTCTAGTATATCATTACAATGAGTTACTAAGCTCCTTTAACCATTTTGTGAAATTTGCGATATTAAAAAGACTTATAATGTGCAAGACACGTTTCTAAATCGTGCAGAAAATATTTAACTACTCACATTGATGAGAATGCAAACTTAATTAACAAACGTTGTCCTTTATGTAAATACTTTTCTCCTGTGGTGCACTCTGAAAATTCTATTTTTTTTTATAACAATTTACATGCTGTTTATCACAAAGAAAACTTCAAACCAACAAAACCATTAACTTTGTAATAAATTACCTCTGATGTCATTTACTGCCGTTGCCTCGTAATCTTTCACTATTGACTTAAATGGCTGTTGTTAACATTTTATGAAAGGAGTTACCGAAGTTATACAATTAATTACATTCAGATTGCTTCAACCTTATGGCTGGATACACACAGATCTAATCAGGGTCAGTAGGTATCGTTGCCTTCATTGATTTTAAATTTCGTAGCTGCGAGTACTTTATACATCTACTGCTGTACGAATATAACTATAAGCATAAATAAATACTTATAGATTATTAAGCATGTACAGTGTAGGTCATAAAAAATGCAATGCTCTAATAAGTAATTCAAGTTTGATTTTGCTGATGGAACATTTATACTCCCTTTGTCTACATGTGCGTTACCGTTAACTTTTAAATTCACTTTTAAACTATAAAATATCTTTTGTTCGAGCAATTCTATTGCTGAATTGGAGATCTTTTGCTTGCAACTGTACATAAATATAAAGTCATTCTAACATTTTAGTTGTCCATTGAAAGCAGCTACTTTGGGATCATTAATTTTAACTTTGAACTGATAATTATTACTGGAATAAAAATGATTCATTGCAAAAAGTAACTATCAGAAGCAGAGTGTAGATGCATTGTATTGAAATAAAATATGACATAATTAAATATAATTTTCATGTTATGGAGGGCAACAGTTTTTTTTTTTTGTTTTTTTTTTATCTTGGACCAGTGCTCAGGGGCTATCCCCTACATATGCAATGCATTGCACTGGAACTAGAGAGAAGGATAGGGAAGAAATAGACAGGTGGTGAAAGTGGTAGGAAGAGAGACCTTAATTCTTGCACAACTCTGCAGTTGCGTGTAAATTATAAAGCAAATTTGGGGCGTCTTTGATGTTTTTTGACGCATTATTTTTAAGTTAATGGAGCCATTTTATTTATTATTTTACTTCGCCGACGTTTTATTGCTCAAATACCAACGAAGGAGGGTGCTGTAGCACAGAAAACTCAGAAAAAACTATTTTCTGATTTGACTCGGCTGGGAATCGAACCTGGGTCTTTCTGGTTGCAGAGCCAACACGCTGACTACTCGCCATCACCACCCCATCATCAGTTGTTTTAATATATATAAAAACGTTAATGATGTTGCCGTGGCAAGTTGGTTTGAATCCTGATGTTTCAAAATGACGCAAAGTCATCTTTATCAAAATGTTTCAAATGAGTAAATGTCTCAATGGTTCATATCACATAAAGTTATGGAGTCAGCAACTTATTGCTTGAATTCGATGTTTCCAGACGTATAAACACTTTCATTTGCTGCTGAAGTTTCGTAGAGACTTCTGCAAACATTCAGCAATTACGGCGTCATACCGAACATATATATCAACCACGTATGTAATGCATTGCACCCGAACTAGTTGGAAAACTATAGTGTAGAGAAGAAACAGCTGCGGAAGCTAAAGGACGATTGGATTTTAATTGCATTGCATATGTAGGGGATAGGCCCTGAGCACTGGTCCAAGATAAAAAAAAAAAAAAAAAAAAATTCCTGCACAACTCTGGAGTTGAGTTTTGTTAAGCAGAGTTGCTGTTGTTGAGTAGTAAAGTTGGGTCGTTACGATGCGATTTCAATGCAAAATTAAATTAGCAGTTACAAAAATTCAATATTACTAGTGAATAGTAAATAAAGATGCATATATCAGTGCGCTGATGTTTCACCTATTGCTTAAATAGCGAACAGCACCCCTGTATACATAGACACGTCAAACACTTTATGATTTGACGGTTGATTGTAGCACAGATGGTGCAAGAAAATTAAATTACAAATTAATAATAAGTTTTAATCCGTGCCCAGTTAACGGGTCGTTGTGTTGTGTAGAAAAGTTATTGTCATGGAAATTAATTCGGTAATCGGAGGATCTTATAGGAACTTTTATTGTATAGGAGCTTTTAATGTATTTCAAATGCAATTAAAATTTAAAACAAAAAATGGTGGATCAACTTTGGCATGCAATACTCGCATTTGGCAATAAGGCAAAACAAATGTTTAAATAAAATAAAAATTATAATAAAATAAAAAAGTTAATTTCATAAGAGTGCATCATCATCGCTTGTTAATATTAAAACTAAATGTTCTGAAATTTATTTTGATTCCCTAATAGTTTTAATAAATTGCCAATAACTAAATTTCACTATTTAAAAGTTTAATTTCACACACTCAGCCATACACAAACACACATCCCTAAATACAAATATTAATATGTTGCAATTTTTGACCATGAAACTGCAAATGTGTTGCAAACGAGACTCCATTTGTGGTTCTGCAGTTGTATAAAACTTTTGCTTTGGATCGAAATTTATTAGTTTTTTTGTATAAATGCACTTAATAAACTTTAACAAAATGTCCTAAAATTATACTAGAAATTCTTTCCATTGAAAAAAAAAATAATTGAGCACATAAACAAAGAACAATTAAATTAATAACAAAAAATTTAAAGAAACTTTAATGTTTAACAAATAATTCATTCATTTAAGAATAATTCATCGTATGTAACTAGAGACCTCTTTATGGCGCTATTTCTTCGAGTTGTCTTAGAATTTGTATGAAAAAAATTTTTGTCAGAGGTTACCGCACTAAAAAGTATTTATAAATTATTTTATAATAATTGCTTTTTTACATTTATGTAAGAATTTGAATATATATGTGTGCAATTAACCTAAAAAAATTAAGTATTTTATTTTATGTGCTGTATTTGCATCAAAATCTCTCGGCGAATTGGCTTCTCAAGAGCTGACAAAATAATTCCTGACCCCCAATCTTTCCTCCCTCATATTAAAGCTTAATGCCAGTCTACATTAACTATTTTATACGTGCTTCATTCTGCTTTGAAGTAGTTGCATGTTTAAAGGTGCTTCCACACTGGGGACGCACCGTACGAGTAAAATGTTGAATTTTAGTGACAGCAGCAAAAGAAAAAAAAAAAGAAAAAGATAACAAACAAGGACCAAGAGAAATATTCGTTAACACATACAAGAAAAATTAAAATTAAATTTCATAGGGATATTTTAGTTTTTATTTTCGATTTAAGTTCACTTTTCAACACCCATGTCATTTTGCATTTCCCTTTCCTCACCCAAACTATTTTATTTTCAAAAAAGTTGCTGAAACTGAATCCCCATGCCATTTCATTATTTAACAGAATACAAAAAAGAAACACTACAGTCAAACATTGCTGTCATATAGTGCGTTCTCACCTGAGGGCATAGAAAGTGACAGTAGCAAAAATTCAGAATAATAAAAATGTTCATGTCAACGGGAACTCGTATTTGCTTCCCCAACGGTATAGTTGAAGGGGAAAAATTTAAATTTATAAAGAAAAATAAATATGAATATGACGAACATACGACTATACATTTTCATGCAAATACCCAGACGGTCAACAAATGTGAAGTCATGAAAGGAGGAGGAGTTTTATATAAAAATATTACAGAAAATATTCAAAAAGAAATCGTAAATTAAATTTAAATTGCTTTGAGATAGATATATAGATTTGAAGCATTATATTTAAATTGTCAATAATTATTCTTTTAAGGCTAATTCTAGAACTCCTCTGTTTGGGGTCGTGTGTATCGGCACAATTGTCCACGAAGACCATGAGACCTGCGTCTTGAATGGCGACAGAAGTTCTTGAAATAATTAAATATTTATTTGGATATCTTTGGAGTATTTAATGTTATATTTATATATTTATTTATTTAAAATTTTAATTGTTCCGCAACATAGGTAAAAATTTTGTTTTAGAATTTTAGATTTTTTCTATATGAAAAACTGTTACCTTTTCCTATAATTGAATATTATAATGCCTGATCCTGCAGTCCATATCAATATATCGAAATGATTTATATTTTCTTTTTGTGTAAAAATTCTTTTTAAGATACTGGTAGAGCCACTCCTCTAACTGCGAGGTATGATTCTCTAGGTACCGGGAACTCTGCAGTCAGCATTTTATGCCGATCTCAACAAACCAGTATCAGTAAAAGTAACAATTTATGTTCAAAAGTGTCTGTCGTTTAACTGCTCAAGCCAAATTAATATCCTATAATACACCTACGATTATATAGTACAGGTTAAAATTGAGACATCAGCAGTTTCTATAAAAAGTGTGATAGTTATTGGTAGCAGACTTGTTCGAATCTGCAACAGTAAATTCTCTTAGGCATCACTAGGACTAATTAATAGTCCAACCTTTCACTCACAACCATCTTAAAAACTGTACGAATTCGACATGAATATATAAACAGCAACATAACAGTAGAAACAACAGGTGGAAAACCACGGGCATCGAAAAAAAAATTAGTTTTATTGTCCGAACTTCGTATGAATTACGCAGTGATGATTTACATGCCGCCTCACAAAGAGTTAATAATTCTTTCCCTGTTTTTCTTAGTCAACTATATAAAATGACATACGTACATATATTTTTGTTTTCAAATACCAAAATAATTCTCAGCCTTTCGCTACGTCATATTTTGAGGTCTTTAAAAGCACAACAACAATTTACAATAATTTAACAGACTTGTCTTAAAAATTTATTTAAAAGTTACTGGGGCAAATAAATTTAACCATAAATTATTATATTTTAATATTGTTATTAAACTATTTCATTTCAAATGCCAAATGAAAGGCAAAATCGTATTGCATGTCAGGAGAATTTAAATTATAATTAATTTCAGTAAAGAATTTCTCATTAAAATAAGGACTGACTTTCTTTCTACAAATTTTACGAGAATAAGCCTGATAGTTTAATATTTATCTAACATTCTAATGCTCATACAAACACACACACACACATACACAACCACATCCTCATGATTCCCTACTGAGTATTTATTTATTTACTCTGTTTGTGAATATTTGTTTATAAAGTTGTATTTAAAACTCTGTAGACATTTAAAACAATTAAAAGTTGTACGAACACTACATGGAATTTTGTGTTTGCTTTCTTGTATTAAAAATAATAAAAATAAATATTATCAGACATACATTTACGCTTGACGTCAGCTACAATGCCAAAGGGCGCAACAGGAGAAACGTATATCATAACCTTAACAATTCAATTCAATTCAAACACTCAGATGCCAATAAAAACGCTGGATTATTAATGTTTGCAGTTTCTCTAGTGTTGAGTAGACGCACTAATTTTTAAAATGAAATTTGCATTGTTCAATTAACGACGAAGGAAGAATAGACACTAATGCTGTAATGCTAAAACTTTAGCCTCTCCATTTGAAAACTATACTGAGTATTTTTAACATCAATTATTTCATTACTACACCTTGCTGCCGTATAAAAAAATTTTGATATACACTTTTACTTTTTTACTGACGCTCTATACGTATATATACAGTTATGAACATATGTATATGTCTGTGAACAACTAAAAGAAATAGCAGGCGAATTAATATAATTCAAGTCACTAATAGTCTAATGCCTTACATTCTTTTTATTGATTTTTTTTCCAAGAAAAGGGCATTTGACACAAATTCTTAAGAAAATATACACTGCCTTTCCTGTACTTCCTAACAGTGTCGTATAATACTATTCCAACTAAACGTACACACTACCAAAGACTAAAACATACCTACTACATTCAAGTCACCGGATGAGGAGAAAATTTAATTCTATTTCAATAAAAATTGATCCAATTGATGTTTAAATTAAATTAACAAGAAGACAATGAAACAAAAACGCATGACAGTATTTTAGTGGCGGCCGCCGTTCTCACCGTTTGTTAGCGTAATTGAAAATTGTTTTTCTTGATGACATCATCATATGTGCATAATAAAAATTTAACTAAAAAGCCTGCTTAATATAAATATCTGAATAAATGGTCACCTTGCTTTATATTCAATATCAGATACAATTTACAGTAACTTTATTTCGCTTCTTCGATATATACTGTGTTCAGACATGCACCTAAATTGTTAAATTAGGTAATGTACCCCATAAGTTATTTCATTAATTCAGCTCAATTTAATATATAATAATTCCATTTCAAATTCAGCAATTAGTATTTCATTGCACCACTTATTGCACTTATTGACTAAAGTTCGAAAAACAGCCCTTCACACAAGTATGTTAACTGAGAAGTCTGTTCAGTGAGAGAAAAAACTTCTGTACAATGGCAAACCAAATGCCAAAACAATGAATAACAGAAAGCGAGAAGGAAAAGAAATGACCAGGGAAATATACCTCAAAACCAGAGCTTTGAACCGCAATTAAATTTGTTCCAGTTTTTGGTTTCGTTCAACAAATTTTATCGTTTCGGGTTACTTTGGGACTGCGCAGACTGGGTGGTTGAACGAAACCACCTGCTCGATTGAAATTGAATTGCCTCAATTAATATTGCATGTCTGAACATATTATTATATATATTAGTGTGCAATATACTGCGGTGCATAAATAGTAGTATTAAAGGAACTTAATTAGGCAGTTTAATATATGCCTGAAAATATGCTATGTGAAAATGTACCCTATATACCTACATATATACATTTCTCTATTATAGTATATTGTATTATTTATTAGTTAGTGGTCAGTGACGCCAAAAGCAAAAAAGAAAACTTGTCTTAAGTCAGGCTGTACATCATTGTGATATTGAAAAATATTATCCTGCGAGAATCGACTTTGTTCCAATTAAACGAACAAAATTTAGAAGCATATATACACACTTGCATAGTAAAACATTTACAGAAATAGAGAGGAGGGCAATAGAACTAAAAAGTTTTTACATGGCTGGTTTGTATTTTTTTTGGCGAATGTCTGCTTGTGATACTTTCTATGTATCTACACGAATACATACAGAAATATATTAATTTTTATTTATTTTTTTTTGTCAAAGAAGGTCTAACATTCTACTCCTACAGACGGCGCGCGATAAAATATTTTTTTTTTCTGCTGCTCTAAGCAGTGTCTAGAGCAGTTCGTCTGCAACATCAAATATTTTGATTGTAACTTCAGCATAAAATCCTAAAGCTATAAAACATTTAATGGCTTTTATTAAGTTGTTTCATGTTGCAAGTGCGTGTTTGTTTTCGTTTATTCGTTGTTTTTTTTTTTTTTTTTTTTGGTTCTTTTCTGTGGAGTCTTGCAAACACACGCAGTGTTAATAATTTAGTTTCTTTAATGTGGAAATAATAAAGTTCTTAATATGGATTAAAAGTTTTAATAATTTTTAAGTGTAGATACAATTTGCTATTCCATTTTTATTCTAATAAATAGTTAAATGATTAATAAAATATTTGCGTGAAGTTTTGATACACGATACACTTTAGTTTTATATTTTATTTCTTTTTCACAATTTTTAAGTATCTATGATGAAAGGAAGGAAGATAGCAGAATAAAAATTTATCAATCTTAAGTTGAAGACAATTTCGATCTGTCCATTTGAACGAATTTATTTTTATGAAAAAAATTTACGGAATAAAGGCAAAAATGAAAAAAATTTCTCAGTAAAAGATGAGCAAATTACTTTTCATCGTAGTTTGCATATAAATTACATGCATATGATGCAATTATTCTCGCACTTAGATTTGCAGCAGCTTCATTTTCATTGTTCACTAGCTAATGACATTTTTGGAACACTGCTCGTAGAAATGATATTTTAGTTTCAGAAAAGTATGTTTTATTTTCTAGTTCTTTGCAGATTATCACAAAAAGTCGTAAAATACATATTGGTGCGTCTATTGTTGAAAAAAGTGGCCTTAACTAACATTCGCAAGTTTTTTTTTTAACTGACAGCACAGCACGGTTAATGAATTTTAAGAAACCCTTTTTAACTATCACAGTTATGGATTTTATTAAATTTGAAATTCTATGCATATCATTGGACCGAGTTAAATTTTAATCTTTCACCCTTATCGTGAATAGAAAGTTAAATTCTAGTTCCCATGAAGTTTATGTAGAATTTTTTTCCCCGTTATCGTTCTCAGTAAATGTGGGAAATGGGAAGAAAATGATTCAAAAACATTAAAGTTAATTAAAAATCAATTCAATTTAAATTTAATACAGAAGTAAAAATTACATGTCTTTAAGTGTTAAGTTGTGTTTCTAAATATCCAGGACCCAGTGAATTCGTCACCCACATGTAAAGTATGGCATTTGAACAATAAAAGTACCAGACTGCAAGAATTAAAAAAAAAATGTGGAAATTAATAATTAATAAAATAATTAATAAACTAAAAATAGAAATATGTGTGTGTTATAAAAGTAAACTCATGGATTGTTATGTTTTTGTTTATAGATTTTTTGGTTTGTATGTTTGATATTCAAAACAATTCTCGTTTGATTAATTGAATTTTAAACATATAGATCTTGGGTTTGTATTCAAAAATTAGGAAAATCCACTGATGAGCTAAGTAAGCATTAGCGAAATAGTACTATATGGATATGCTTTCCTCCTCAATTATTGAGTTGCATTTGTAATAAAATGCTTTATGATGTTTTTCATACTGTATGAGAATATCATAAGGTATGTAATAATAAATTTCACATATAGTTTATAAGGGAAAAAGCACAATTAGAATCATATATATAAATTAATAAAATATATTATCTGAATTTGTTCTCTGAAGCAGTTCCCCATAACACCTTATTCGATCATGCATATCTTAACTGTACGATATGCGAAGGAATACATATTTTATTAAGGGTGTCATTAAATGTTAAAATAGCAATTACCATATAGAATTTTTTTTTGTCAATTAGTGCTGTCATAGCCGTAAACAGCTGTTGTCTCTCGTGTGTTATTTCAAAAATATATGAGCAGCAATTCAATTTACCTCTCAGTAGTTTATGGTTATAGCAGAAAATTAAAATCCAATTGGTTTCTACGGTTACAGTTACGGCTATGGTAAAATTATAAGTCACCTATGAGCGAATAACACATTATTCGCCATATGATTGGTTCGCTCAGGTGCTCTCTCTGGTTTAACCAGAACCACATCACGTGGAATTTAACTTTAACACTGGATATGGCAGGCAAATTGGAAGCACAAAATTTTAGTTCAACGAAAATATAATTGAAAAACAACACTAAGGTGTTACAATTCCTAAAAAAATTTTCAAAAAACTGAAGAAAACTTCTGCACAAAAAAAAACTTCTTCCAGTCCTCAACTTGTTGAGCAAACACACGTTCACATTCACGTTCTAGTAGATTTGCTAAAATAACTTTAAATTTGCTTTGATTAAAGAATTGATGTTGATTAGAGAAAAACTTAATTAAACTGAAGGAGTTTCTGAAAAGTGGTAATGGAATAAGTGCTGTTAAAAGAATGCAAAAAAAAGTTGCAGTTTGTTTTTCACAGCAACTCTTTTGCTGAAACTAATTTAATTAAATCAAAAACTTAGGAAATATTTAGCAAATTAGATTATGCTTAATTTAAGATTGTTTGAAGGGGATTTTTAGAAAAAGTGACAAGAATTTATGTTTGAACTAAATTAATACAGAATGTCGTGAATTGTTAACAGTGCACCACAGCAGTTAGTAGACACTTCACCTTTGATAATGAACAAAAAATATAAATAAATAATGGTAATAATGCTGGCAAATATTGCAAAATTTTTTAATAAAAAATGTATAGCAAAGCTTTAAGGGGAATAATGCATAGTTACATGAATCGCAGAAATGTTATTCTTGAATTTTCAAAATATTTTTCAAACAGCAACCTTTATATGTCTTCATGCTTTCTGTTCAAGCAAAAGATTTTTATTTTAATTTCTCTGTTGAAATGCAGTAAAAAATTCCAAGTTCCTTTAAAATTCATTCGTATTTTATTTAGCCAAAAAGCATAAATTTTTATGATGCTTTAAAAAGCAGTCATTGCTTAGTAATTCTGCTTTTCCTTATAGATTTCACAGAAGCATCGTTAACAAGTTGTGTTTAATGAGTTACCACGTTCTGACATCTTTATTCGTTTGTTTAATTGTACTTTATACTACACAGGTATTTTGCAACGCCAGAATTGTATAAAAGCACTACGTTTGTCAGCCCTATTGGATTCATTTAATATTCAAACAGTAATCGGCAATACGACAGCATTAAATTGCATTAATTTGCTTGTAAATTAATATTTACACACTCAGATGAGGCTTGTAGTTTGTTGGACCAAAGGATAAGTTTTATGTTTTTTGTATTTGATATTTGATATTCTTAGCTGGACTTTTAGATCCTCTTATTTTAATGAGATAATTTAATAAAATCCCTCACGGATTTACTGATGTGGTAAAAGTAAAATTTCAATACAAGATTTAGATTTTATTTTTTTTTTTTTTTTTCAAGAAACCACAATACATTTTTTGTGGCAGAAGCAAATGACAGAATAAGTGAAAGCAGTAATAATTATACATAAATGTGGGATGAGTGCAATAATACAGGCTCGTATTCAAGGTATTCATAGTGGTGTGTGTTTGCGTGTGTAGCAGGCCTCATTCTTTATACATTCATAACACGTAACAACACAGTGCTCTTGCAGATGAATTCTTCTAAGAAATATTAAAGAAATTGAAAGTTATTTGCTTAGAAATATGAGTAGAATGTTAACGAATCTTAATGGGGCCATACAAGCTGGGAAGATGAAGAAGGTCTAAAAAGTTTAACGTGCAAATATTTTTGGAAACTTTTTATGAAACACAGTTGTTAGACTAAGATTATAGTTATTAACAAATATTTTTGTATGAAAGCTGCTAAGATTTCACAGAGTTCTCTCATTACAAATACATCAGAGCTGTTTTCAAATGGAGCTTAATTTGAAAACTGCTCGGATGTATTAGTAATAATAATCTAATAATCATGATACGAAACAAGGAATCGTAAATAAATCCAACATATAATTCAAGCGCAATTCCTATGCCAGACTGCTAGCTGGCTTTGAAAATAAAGCAGCACGTTGTGTGACATTTTTCTGAACACTGGCCAATTTTACCGAAATTTTTATTTTTTCTTTCAGGGCATTTCGACCTACTGTTTATTTTAATTTCCCCATTTGCACAAGAAATGCTTAATACTTTCGCACTTCCTCAGCAGCACACTAAAATCTGTTTTACGTTGCTATAGAATTTCAGCGATATTTTCAAATATCAATTTTTAATATCTATTTTTTTTAATGGAAATAGAAATTTTATTAAAAATTACCAATAACAATTATCGCCAAGTATTGCTATTTAAACTTGTTCTGAACTGGAGGCAAAAAATTTACTCATCATAGTGGAAAGAAATTAATTAATTTTTTTTATTTATATTACATGTATTTACTATTTATTTATTTATATAAATTTTTTTGCGCCACATTTTGATTTTAATTTGATTTGATTTGATTTGTAGTTAGATGAATTCTATTGGTTTGCTATTTTGTTAAGTGAATAAAAATATAAGGTAATCCAAATTAATTTTTCACTTTATTTCAATCCAGTTTATTTTTTCTACATCCATATCAGCCTACATGCCCTCCAACATACACTAAGAAGAGAAATTGGGGTGCAAAAGATTTTATCCCTACAGTCCACTTCAACTACCCCTAAATATGGGTCATCATTCTTCTTCAACGACAGTGTTATGTATAAGCAAAATATAGAGTAGAGCTACACTGATCATTTTGTATTTTATCTCACTGCACTTGAAAAGTAGTAAATAATTATACAATTATTATAATTATATAATTATTTAACTCAGTATTTGTAAAATTATTATCATCTAGAAAGGTACGTAAAGCGCGCAATAAACTTTAAAAGCGATCAAGAAGTCTTCATGGAATGCGTCACCTCACTGGAATCTTTGCTTAAAATACCTACACAAAATTTTTAAGATAATATATTACGAGTATGTTACTTCTATTCACTTAAATGAGCTCAAATAACACAGTATATTTTGTACCCATCCAAAGATTAAATGTCTTTCAGACGAGAGTATAAGATTATTTAATTGTACTACATGGTTTTTATTTACAACACACAAATAACTTTTATTTTGTAAAAAAAGTTATGGCTTATGTATTTTCTGTTAAAGTTTTAATAAAGTTCACTCGAACGTATGCGTAACATGAGAATTAGTCATGCAGCTGATATTACTCATACGTAGACTAATCGAGTGAATACATTTAACAAAGTGAAAACTTATTTGGCAAAAATTTTGAATTAAATTTAATACAAGTAACAATTCGTTATTTATTTTCTTTACAATATTTTTAATTTTGTGTGTGCCAGCACGAATAATAAAAGTTGAGTTTCTGTTGGCCAATAATGAAAAGAGCAATTCGTCTGTCCGTCTTGATTTATCTCTGTATAACTGACTGAATGAGCTTTTATATTGGAGAAACATGTATGTAGGAAACATTTTACCAATTTAACAATTTTATTTGCTATTCATTTTAATGCAAGAGCATACTTCAATAGAACTTGTTGAACTTGTTGAAAAGCTGTACAGAACTTATACAACTATAAAATATGTAGTTTAACGAACAAAGAGTTTTGCTTGCAGTATAATTAAATTTCATATTAAGGATAATAAAAAGAAAAACCTGTTAAATTACAGTAATATTTGCAACGTTTTAAAGCAACATTTTTTTCTGGCACAACGAGCACTAAGAAGTGACTGTTGACTGATATTATTATTTCCATAATATGCTTTACGCATATAACTATGAACATTTTCACTGTACTTTATTTTAATGAACCCATGCAATTACTTTTGGTAGTTTTTAACAAATTCAAAGATGTATAAATATCGGCTTCCCAGTACCTCCTGCTATTGGTGTTGGTAACAATACGATGAATTTTCCCAGATAAACAAAACCAAACATTAATTCCAACTCATTTTTTTTGTGTGTGAATGTATTTGCAAATGTGTTTGTGTGGGAGTGTGCGCCGGAGAAGAAAACTAAAACAAAACTTACAACCTTTTAAAATGGCAGACCAAAATAAATTATGATCTTTACTATGACAGCTCGTCTAGTATTTGTTTCCACATCAACAATAACAATAACAATAACAACAACTGCAACAAAAACTATATGTTGTTAGAGGTGTTAAATTTTGCAAGCGCATAGTTGTGTGTGTATTTTTCTACTGTTTTTTTTTTAACATCTCTTAAAAAAACAAGCATTAAGTAATTTGAGCTGCATATAAAATACTGTCGTAGGAAAGACAGTTTTTTATTATGCTACACCCACAGTGGGTAATAGTAAAATGTAAATTGTTGCATTAGTGAAGCAAAGATATTATACAACAAACACGGGAAATAGTTTTTACATAAATTGTGAAAACAAAAGAAGTACACAATGCCAAATGAAGAAGGAGAAAGGCATAACAAAAGATCTCGAAATTAGTAAAAGATTGGAATTTGCAGTAAATCATTGGAATCCCAAGAAAAGCAAGAAAGACAGTCAATAGTTTCAGCTTGTACAATTGAACAGCATGTTTTCATTTTTTAACAGTATTTCACAATTATTGGAAACCTTTTACAATTTTTTTTGGCAATACAATTTATATTTAATTTTTTTTTTCTACAGTTTCCAGAATAAAATATTATTTTTATAAAAAACGTTTCTTAATTGTAATTCTGTATGTTTTTATAATTTATCTTCTGTAATGTTCAACGAAAATCAGAATCGTTTGAGGTTTATAAATAAACTTAATAAATCAAAATTATATCTTAAAAAAAATCCACCAAGACAAAAATTATCTTTTCGATTTAGTGAAATAGGCAAATTGTGTTTCTTTCAAACTTAAAAAATAAACGTCGTATAAATTAGTTTTAGTTTTTACCTTCAAGATGAATTTTATTTGTGGTGTATTTACACTCTTCTGTCCCACGGTCTTTCTAATTTATGTTGATGTTGAGGTTACGTCTAATGCCGGGTTTATAGTGTATTTATTTCTTTTATTTTCATGGCAGCAGTGTTAAATGTTGAATGCAGATAAACGTAGAACAATGATGCAAATGAGGCAAGTAAAATATTGTAATAAAATAAAATAAAAGAAGTCGACGTGTTGGAATAATGAAAAGGGGCTTCAATTCGGTGGTAAAGAGAACTTTTTTTAAAACGTGCCGCCCATATATGTATATATTTTTATAAAAACAATTTTTATATTAAGTGCTGATAGTTTTTCTTTTAAAAAAATGACACCTTGTTAAAATATCTTAGCAGCACTGTGAGAATGCTGGTTATTATTGGACGAGAATGAATCAATATTTATGAGAAAAATGGGACACCACATTCTTAACTTCTGAGAAATAAGTTTGTTTGAATAAATGAAATAAATAAATAGGAATAAATAATGAATAAGATATCGAAGTTAAACCAATAATTATTTACCTGCAATTTGCTCCAATATCCATATTTTTCTTGAAAAGTGTTCACAAATTTAATCACTTTCTCTTTTCATAAATATGGAAATAAAAGCAAAGAGCCAGTTTGCTCATGTGTCGAATACCACTTTAAACAATTTTTTTAACACCGATTCGACTTATACTTTTTGTCACTGACAAACCAGTACCAATATTTTCTTACGTCTATTCCACTAAAAATAAGAAAACAAGGGTGATTCTTCTCTTTTTATAACTCAAATTTTGCACTCTAACTGCGGGAAGTGATTTTTTTTTAAATTTCGTTTAGTAGCGCTATAAATAAATAATTTTTTTGCATGTCATTCTGAACACTAGATTTTAACCCTGGGTGCTCACTGTTAGTCGTTTCGAATAACATTGTAACTTTTTCCCCTTCCAAATTTTTTTCGCTTTATGTATCGTTTTAATCAAAAATGACTTGTTATGTGGCTCAATCGCGTGCTAAGTATGGGGTTGTAAAAGCTACGTAGTCATAATGAGTAACATTGGTATTATTGCTATTTTTTGTTATCAAAATGCCTGCGGCGAGAATATCTAATGATGAAATTTAAAGAATATTGGCAATCTCCGATAATAATGAAGAGGATTTTAATGCTTTTGAAAACGAATATATGTTTTGTCTGTACCAGGACCAGCGCATGACGAAGACTATATATCCACAAAATGCGAAGAAAATATATGTGGGGAGGGCAAAGTTGAGCTTTTTGTCTTCTCTGAAAGTCGTTTTTCTCTGGTAATGCTTGAATTTTATAATTTTAAAGTTTTCAAGTTTATTTGATTTATTTTTTATATTTTGAAAACAACAAGTGATATTGCTATGACTGAAAAAGAACAGCCAGTGATTATTTTAATAATAAATTAAAAAACAAACCGAATATATATGATTTTCATTTTTGAAAATTTTACAAAAATTAGGTGTACCCCGAGATTCCACAGAATCGATAATTCGCATATGTTAGTCGAATCGACTAAAATTGGTCATAACGTATAAAAATATGATGGGGAGCCAAACCAGTCTCCTAAATTTCTAAAGCTTTCTTTCATCCCCATTCCACCAGTTGTTGCGCTGCACAGAGAGATAAAATTTAGCGAACGCAAAAGAGCTCCCAATTCTGATATGGCAAACAATTTCTTAACTCAACTTATTTCCTCAGGAAGAACACACTTTAATAATTTCACTTGCTCCAATTTATTTGCAACATGTGTAAACGATCCAGTAAATTTTACATAAAAATCATCATGAAACTATAAATGTAAAGTTTTTTCTCTTCTAGCATCAGTAATAAGACCATTTACAGCTTCCATCATCTAATGATGCTAAAAAGAGACATTGTGTTGAATGACATGACAAAAACATT
The DNA here is from genome assembly GCA_963924685.1 of Dexiosoma caninum. Classification (NCBI taxonomy): domain Eukaryota; kingdom Metazoa; phylum Arthropoda; class Insecta; order Diptera; family Tachinidae; genus Dexiosoma; species Dexiosoma caninum. The sequence continues at coordinate 39,226,335 of OZ004729.1, read as the reverse complement.
TTATAGTTTTCAATTTAGCTCTTGCACCAATTGTCATTCATGTGACCTGCTGCTCGTAACAAAGTCAAGATGTTAAAGGTCGTAAGTGGCAGTAAAATCATATTAACATACACGTATAATATATTTTTTATATGATTTTTTTATGTAAATCTTCAGCTCATGCAAATGAATACATTTGGTTTCTTAAAAAAAAGGAAAATATGGACAAGTTAAGTCATGCCAAAACATGTATAGACTACATTTTTTATTATGGATAATTGTGTAAATAAGAATACAAGCACACACACATCTTGTAGATCAAACAACGTCACAGCTCAAAAATGTGATTTTGTGTTAATAATGAAGTATAGCTCGACGTTGAATACAAAAAGATCTTTAAATAGAGTTTGAGATTGAATATTTTTAGTCTCCGTCGGCAAAGCCCCTTTTGCTTTATTATGACTTTATTGATTTCTAAAAATGTTTTACTGCGTATGTCGAACATTAACGGCTTGTAAATCCATCACATGTTTTTAAAAAAAGATTCCTAACTACGCCACGCGATATCGATCGTCAATGTCAATTTCTTTTAATCGAATTTTATTTGAAATTTCGAATTGAATCCATTAAAAAGCTCTTGTAATGATATAAATATTATTTTTTAGTTACAATTTCATTGCTTTCAAATGGTTTCTTTGATCTAAAATAATTAAAATTTAATTTAGTCGGATACCTACGGATACTTTTTTACAAGTTTAAGAATTTTATTTTTGTTAATTTTAGGTTGTGTGTGCTCTTATTACCGGTCCTCTAGCAAATAAATTTGTTCATTTCATAAACAAACCATACTGTGAATATTGCGTTGATTTTCCATACTTTACCGTTGTCTCCTGGTATTTTTTCGACGATAGTTTCTCATATATGCATTATTATAAGAAAATTATTCTATTTAAGGTCTACTCAAGACCAGATATGCTGCTAATATGTTTTACAAAGTAACAAAACCAGCACAAGCAGAGTTGTTGTGTAGAAACTAAAGCCTACATTAGCACTTCATCGCCTGTCTCTTTTCTACTTATTGCACTTATCCATTCTAAAAACCTGTTTTTTATATCCTCTTAGAATTGCTCAACAATAATATTAATAAAATTTTTTTCTTTTAATATTTTTCTTTAAGTTTCAACAAATCTATAGGATTTCTTTGACATCTTTCCGCTAACTTCGTGACAATGGTTGAAATCCTCATGCCACATGACACGCTTTTTAAATTGCTGACGTTAAATCCCAACCAGGGAGAAATATTGGCAACAACAAAAAAACAAACATATAAAAAGTTTCACAAACAGCATTTGCGTATTTATTAAAAACTTTACATGAATGAAATGGTTTTTTAAGTCGCTTTAAAAAATGCTAATGCAGTCAAGAGTGAAAATCCGGGCTTTATTGAAGAAACTAAAAACTCACAAACTTTAAAATCATTTTTCATTTTATATTCCTGCTAATATTTGTATTTTATTGTTAAAAGATATATTTTTTTAGAAATCCAAAGTGGCATAAAATGCGAAGAGCGAATATCTTTTTTGCAGCGACACAGTTTTGGAATTTCAAAAGAAAGTGAATTATTGTCTGTTTTATGTTATAAATTTTATTTTTATATCCACAACTACACAAAACCAAATGACAAATATTTTTTGCAAAATTTTAGAACTTTCATACAACTATTTACGAGGCTTTGTGTATTCTAACTCTCTCTCTCTCTCTCTCTCTCTCTCTCTCTCTTCACACACACAGAACAAAACACCTACTGCTTTAGGCCACAATTTGAGTTGGTCCTTTCAGTTGTGGTTTTGACCCAACAATTTCAATTCCAATGCATTGTTTAGATTTCATATGTTTTTTTTTTTAAATGTTTGTATAAGAAACTAATAAACAATTAAAAAATAAAAATAAAATTACAAAGAATTTCCTATTTAAATCTTGCGAAAAGTTATTTTAAATTCTGACTTTTTATTCGTTGTACAAATTGACTTTGTTCGATGTCAAAACTTTCATGAAACGGTTTGATGTGTCAGGCTTAAAGCAACAACAGTAAAATTATTATTGCTGTAATTTTTTGTTACAGTTGCCGGTACACTTCTACAGGAGTGATGCCTTTTATGTACTATAAAAGAAGCCTTATGAAGAGTGAAACACATATTTGGTCTAATTGGTCGAAATCGATATACGATAATTGTAATTTGCACCATTAATTTTTTTTCTCAATTTCTATAGCAAAACAAATATGTAGGGAAGAATATTTTAGCTTTTCTTAAAGTATTTTTTACATAAAAAAATTATTCTTTTTTAATTTGTAGACAATATTTCGTTTCGATAATGATTTTTCTGGCAAATTATTTTATTTTTACTTCTGAATTTCCACTGCAGGAGTATGATTCCAGTTATCCTACCAGCCTGAGCTGGATACACAGAAATTACCTCCGCATAATAGTGGCAGTATTAGCGGATCATTGTCATGCTTGTGTACTGGGGAATTGAATCTTCCGTATAACAACTTGCATAGAAATTTTCCGGATGAGAAAGGAGATGAAACAGTTGAGGATTTGCTCTATCACTTTCATGATATTGCTGTTAAGAGGGCGGTAATCGTGGGCTTGCAGGTCCTTGCCGAAATATTGGAATATGACATGATAAAAATAAGTTTATTTATACGGGATTTACGAGCATCAAACCACATATGTTCTTCAAAGGACTTCAAAAATATATAAATAAATTTGCAGATATTACAAAAATTTGTTTATATTATAGATGTCGGCTGGTTTATGTAAAAGTAAATGTAATTTTTGTTTGGCAAATATGGTTGTTGCATTAATTAATCTCACAAAAATATTTTTTAAAAACTTTATTAAAGTTTATATTTTTCATAGTCTTAATTAATTGATATCGTTTTGCTAACTGTAGTTTCCCCAAAATTGTTTGTTTAACAGCCATAAATATTAAAAATTTGTTACAAATAAAAGCCTGCATTTAAAAAGTATTTCGTATAAATTTAGTTTGAGTTTTTGTTCATTCATGATGTGCAGTCATATAAATGAATATTAAAATAAATTAATAAATTCTACTTGAGGCTTAAAGTTTCGGAAAAAAGTTGGCAATCAAATTGTGAAAAACAATATTTCAAATATTCCGTAAAAAACTGAAAATTTTTATATCAAACTAAAAAAATATTTTCAAGTGGAAGGCTTCACTTTCCCAATGGAGTTGTAAATATTTAAATAAATTTCGTAATCTAAAAAATACAGGCGAAAGGTTCACTGAGGTAATTTCTGGAAATAAGTTTGTGAAATGTTTAATAATTTTTAAAATGGCCCTTAACATTTTTTTAGGTAAACAAATTTATATTTTTGCTTCGATCATTGGTCGGGGTATGACCACCACATATTGCACCCGAACTACTTGGATAGTGCAGAAAAGAGTTAGGAAGGTAAAGTAATAGCAAGAAACGAAGCCATATTCGTAGACATATTATTTTTTGGCTGGCTTTGCTTGCCTTTTACTTTAATTTGGAATTAATTAGTCCCAGCCTGAACATGACGAGTGCTCTCCTATATATTCCGTTTATAGCAGCAATAGATGGACTGTTACATATGTTATGTAATCCAAATCATATAGTCAAGTAGAAGACTTAATAGTACGAAAAACTAAATATGGCTTTCTACGAAGTCTGTTTGAGTAGGCATGAGATGGATAAATAATGGTATAGATAATGACATCAAGTGTAAAAAGTAAATGAGCATGTAATGTGACCATCAGTACTCGTGCCTGTTAAATAAGGTCTTATTGAAGGCCTCTATTTCTTTAAAGAGAAAAATTTAAATCGATTTCCATAGTTGCATAAAAAAATTTCCTAAATAATTAGTTAATATTTTTATTAAAATCTTGCAGTGCGAGAAGAATTTCTAATAATCAAACTTTTTTTTGAATTGCCATTTACACATTGTAGAAGACGAAACGAGAAAAATTTCAGTCAGAAAGTGGTAAGAACACACCGTACTGCAGATATGATAAGCATTCGAATATGCCCTCTCCTTCATCGGTGCTTGAACAATGAAAACTTCGACGTAGTAGTAAAATAAGAAAGAACTAAATAGCTCTGACTTAACTTAAAAATTATTACCCGACGTCATTGTTGGTGGGCATCTTGGGTTCTGTATAGAAAATCAACGTAATAAACTCTCTAAAAGTAGAATTCTTGAAGAATGTGAAATATTTGTTTATCATTTTCTTTGAAATTCAAAACGCTTTAAAAGTGGAAAATAATTTCTTCGAAAATTTCCAACGTTAACTTTTGTTCTGTTGCAGTCACACAGTCATGCTCACACTCTAATAGCAGTTATGTTTGTGTTTATTGGGACACGACTTCTTAAGTTCTCCTCCGATGTAAACAATATGGTGTATGAAACTACACTGGGGCACATAAATGTAACAAATTAAAAAAAAACCCCATATAAGAATCTTTTTCTTGAATTTATTTACTATTTATTTATTTAATAAGCAGAATTATTGAAAAACAACTGCCGTATTCATAATTTTTTTTTATTTACAAAAAGTTTAATAGACAAATTTCCATATAAAATTCATTCAATATACCATCTTTAAATCCATAAAATTTTAATGAATACGGCAGTAAATATTAAAATTTTTGTACGAGGTTAATTGATACATTTTTGAATCTACCCAAAAGTTGTCTAATAGTATTTTTAAGAGCCAGTTTTCGAAATACAGTTCTGTTAAACGTGGATAAACCTAAATTACTGTTTTCAATATGTATATGTAGTTTATGTTGGTTTAATTTTTGGTTAACTAGCTTAGTTTTCCCCGTTGGAGCAGTCACAACATAACAGGTGTTAAGCAATGCGGATAAACATACACAAATTAAACAAATGTTGTTGTTTTTCTTAAAATATATCGCAATGGCTTTATTTTACACGCCAGTAAATTTTTTCGCTATTGCTTTGTTTTGCTTGCTTTCTTTGTGATATTTCCTATTTCTATTAGAAATTTTATATATTGCCTTATATTTTTCTTTTGTACAAAATGTGATAATATCACCTAATTTGACATTTTTTAAACTGTCACTGATAAACCACTTTGTGGATTAAAGGCATAGTAAAATTTATTTAAATTAAATTAAATTCTAATTCAACTAAGTTTGATTGCAATCCTAAAAACTGGCCCTTAAAGTTTTCATAATTTTCAAACACTGCAAATCCATAGTAAATGAGGCATAATAGTACTGTAGTGTAACGCCAAATAATTACATATCGAGTACAACAATTTTTAAAGTAATCCATCGTCATATTATAATACCTCTTCAATCATAATTAATTATTTGATTCACCGTTTCTTACATCCTTTAATAATAAAAAAAAGACACCCAAAAAGCGTTCACCATTTCACAGCCATACATATATGATCATCACTGTGTGCGTGCTAAAGTATTTGTATGGATTTGTAAATATAAACGAACTTGATGAAGCAACATGTCCCCTCAATACAAAAGCTTTTGTACTGATTTTCCATAACACCTGTTTTGTGTGAAGTTAAGAAAACCACTTAAAGGATTTTCTTAAAAGAAAATGCAGCGAAGGGAGCAGAGACCAATAATATCGACAACATATACTGCATACATACTCACATACATACAAAGCGTACAAAGATGTTCAAATATGTATACTGGGAATGATATTTAGGTTGAAAGAAGAAAAGCAATACAGTAATCCTACCAATAACACGGTTTCATATTACACGATTTTATGTCGCTCGTATAACTCGTATTTCCCCCCCAATAACGCGGCTGTAACCAGCACTTTACAAAGTGTTGATTTGCATGACGAAAAAATATCTAATAAAACAACGAGAATATTCGTACAACGCATAATAATCAACCGTGTTTTAGGAAGTGTTTCTGTACTGAAGCTTTTGGCGACTTTTGGTTTTAAGTTTTTCTCGTTATTGTTATTCTACTTGTTGTGTTTACACACACATATCTACGCAGACACAGTCCCACATAAAAAATATACAGGGACAAGAAGGTATATGACCCATAGAACAATGGCATGTTCAACGTGTTATTGCAATTTGCTGCAAGAAGTTACCAGGGAAATTCCGAGGAATATTGAAAAAGAAAAGAACATCGCAGTTAAGGGATACTTACACTACAATTGAATGATTTAAGAATACTAAAAACAATGACAATAACAAAAAAGTAGAATCAGGATAAAAATGGTCAAAAATAACATTCGTTCTACTACAGTGCGTTTTTAAAAACATTGGCGTCAAAGTAACGCAAATTTTTATACCGTTGATACCGATGATGACCATGATAATGATGTTATTGAATAAAAAGCAAGCAATAATTGTATTCATGACAGAAATTACAATTTCCAATCCCATTCCCATTCCACACTTATAGATATTCATATGAAGGCTACGCTGCATTATTTTACAATTGTCTCAATACGAACTGTATTGTATGTTGCAAGCCTGCATGCCTACAATTGTATCGGGTCTTTTTTTTATCTGCATTAGGACTATCTATATCGATAATTACGACTGCGAATGTCAAACTGTGTTGACATTTCTTATCAATAAGGTTTGGCAAGTCATCATGAATCGTTTAACGCCTGAATAACGTTTTCAAATTGTGGAAATTTGCTTTCAGAAAAAGAAGAAATCTGTACCCGAAATTCATAGAGGACTTCAACCATTTTATGGTCAACATAATCGCCTTAGCGAGCCCCTGGTGCAGTTATTGGTCGTTTTCGCACTAATTTTAATCTTCTCGATTCTCAACCATCAACAAGACAAAGAAATGTGCGTACCGAGGAGAATATTGCTCATGTAGCACAAAGTATTGAAGACGAAGCCGAAATGTTGATTCCCAACTTCTTGGACTTTTTCGTTTCTAAAAATTAATCAGCTAAACATCATCCGACAAGATGCCGCAAATTGCCATACAGTGAGCTTAACAATCGATTTATTGGAAGATCGCCGCTGCGGATTTATACCGAAAATCATATTTAAAGAATAAAAAGCCATGAAATTATTTTCCAGATTAGAGTAAAAAAAATTTCATTTTAACAATATAGTATTATCATTTTAAGTTCTCATGCAGCTAAAAAATAAACTCCATATTTGCAAAAACTATACAATTGAATTGAAAACAACAGCCATAAATTATCACCTAATTGAAATGAATGAACCTTTGCTTAAATATGAAACCATTTACGTATCTAAATATTTATGCTGTATGTATGGTTAACGTATATAATTGAACTGAAATTAAAAAAAAAAACAGTATTTCAAGGTCGAAAATTTTAACAGGAGAAACAAAAAAAAAATGCGCAGAGATTTATGAAAGTTGAAATAACATTTTCTATTTCTCTGGTACAATGATGGATAAGTATTCAAGTATCAAGCTGATGTCTGAATTGTAGGCACAGTTTTCTAACAAAATAATGAAAATAATTTGCGGATTTATTTAGCAGTAGCAGTAGAAGCTTCATTGTTAATCAAAAGGTGGTTTTCGTTAATTTGATACTTGTTTGCAGTTGCAACTTTCAGAAATTGTATTTGTTTTACAAATAAAAAATAAACACACAGTAAATTACTGCGCAATGATGTTACGTTGACGCACTAATTATTTTGAGCTAAAATAGAGCCAAATTGATTTTTTATTTTACTTCGTCGACCTTTTATTGCTCAAATATCGACGAAAAGTTTTTGGCTGCCCTGCGGATTGAATTCATGATCTTTTGATTGTGAGAGAGAGAGACTATTGAATTTAATGCGGAATATTACTTTATGGAAATTATGCACATGAAAGTAATTTGTAGTACCAAGCACGAACGAATCGGTAAGAAATTAAAACGTTATTCTTTTTAAAAGAAAAAGTTCAAACATTTGAGTGGCGATTTTCATGATTGAAAAATAATCTGAATCCATCGTAGATTACCAAGACTAAAATAAGCTGCTATTTTTTAATGTTAACATCAATTTTGAACGATTTTCATAGTTTGATTTTAATTCATTCTGTCATTGAAGAAAGGACGTTGACTCGACGATGGGAAAGATTTCTATAAAAAGAACGTTAGTTTCCTCGAAATTATCAGGAAGTGGTCGTGGTGGAATGGGACTGATTATTATCGCTATTAATTCAATACTGTGGTTATTGAATGAGCATTAAAAATCTCCATATTAATGGCACTGAGATTTCATAATGTTGGTAGAAAGAACATTTGGAACATGTGGAAGAATTAAGCACATTAATTTTGCAAAACATTGCACATTTGCAATGCTTTCTTTAAGTTTTTGTTTCAATTTCCTATAATTTCCTTATGGCCTGGTTGCAGGCGCCATAAGTTCAGTCATCCATGACATTCTCTCGTATGTAAATTTTCATATATTTTCATATTTTTTTTTCCTTTTAAATACTTGGCGATTAATTTTAATATGAAACTCTCATGCTTCTGAGGAGAAACTCAAACACAAACACAAATAAGAGCTGTTGACAGAATTACATGATGGTTAAGTATGTTTTAATTTACACTTTGTATCTTCATTAATGACATTCATTAATTTGCTTTCGGCTTCATTTTAAGTGCTCAACAGTTTTAAACTGTTGACTCATTTACGTGTTACGAATTGTTTGTTGCTTCACTTGTCTATTTATATTTATTTATTTATTTTATTTTTAATTTTAAGGAAGCGAATATAAATTTCGTTGCCTGGATAAATTCAACAAAAAAAAAAAAAACAATTGACATGTCATCGATGTTTGTACCAATTTGCGTCATGTTTGAAAGCTAATGAACTCATTAGCAATAGAAAATTCAATAAAGGTTTCTTGTCGTTGTCGGATTTACTTTTAGTCAAGCATGCGTTCATTTTAAATACAATTAAAGCGAATCATTGCATTTCAATGTGCTAGTAAATTGGAAACAAATATGAAATCTTTAGACTCTAATATTTTGGAAATTTTCATAATCCAAACAATCTAATTGTGTGGAATTTTTTTTTGTGAAAAGCACTAAGTTTTCGACAGTCTCAAAAGAAAGTTTATATTTGCTATAACGTTTATATGTGTTCTAAAATTGTGCACAGTGACTAAATTCTTTGTACAAACGCTGCTGCTTTACATAAACCACACGACCCTCAGACACGTTGTGTTTACGCCGCACAAACTAAATTGATTAATGAAATTATTGTCTGTCGCTGGCTGCTACGTTTCCTCATCACCCTTGTGTAATTTTAGCGTTTTATACGCTGTGTTTTATGCGTCAAACTATTAAGAAGCTTTTGAAATCTATCGGGAATCTACATGACAAAAATAAAATTTTGCTGCCCTTTTTTTGCAGCTCCTGTATTTCGGTCATACGACCATTTCATTTACTATTCAAGTTACACAAGAAAATTTTTAAAATAGAAAACGAACAATTAAACAAAAAGTTATTTGCCTTTTGTTTATGGCCCAAATTGGAAACTTTAAACGTATAAATAATAAAAAGTGTTTAATTTATGTTAGCAAAAGTAAAAAAAAACTTTTTCAAATATTTATTATTTATAAAATGCAAAATTGCAACGTTTTCCTGATTTATTTGCTTTTTATATCCATTTGTTCTTGTAAAGGAATTTATTTTATTACGGATATTTTTGCTTGCCTGTACTTAAATATATTGCGGCTGTTATTGCCGCCAGAATAAACACCCCAGGTAATGGAAGTAGCTGTGCAATAATACTTTTGAATTTTCTTTATATAAATAGGCTGTGGACCATTGGTTTTTCTTAAGCACTATACGGTTGCGGTGCAAGTTATATATTTTCACAATAAATTCTTTTTGGCTACAATTTATAGCAAAAGTTTATTTGTATTAGTGTTCTCACGTTTTGTAAATAAATAAGGAAGTTATAAAAATGCTAATAAGCTTTTGCAGAGAAATCTGCTAACAATCTTATAAGAGGACTAACTGTGGCACCAATACTGAGTGTTCTCTGCTGCAACTTGTGTATTTTGTTGTTACAAGGTAATATATTAAATGTCATAGATTTATAGACTGCATTAATATATTTTCCTTTGTATGAATGTCTTTAAGTATGCACGAGTATGTGCAGGAACACTTAAACAAATTTTGTAAAGTAACATTTCTATAACACACGAAAAAGAAGTGATTTACTGCCCGCCCCACGATATCGAAAGAATTTTTTCATTCGTACGAATAACTTTCAAACTAAAACAACCTCTTAAATATTGTTTTTGTTTTGAATGTAATTGAATGAATGAAAGAAAGCTTTCGATATCGTGGGCCTGCCAGTCAAATTATTTAATTTATTTATAAATTAATTATCAACGAACTATGAATCGATAAATAGCGCTGGTGACAGCTTCCTGATTTCTTATCAATGTTTCTAGTTGAAAAAAATTACATAGTAAAGCTGCATAAGCAAAATTTTTAAAGAATCTTTATCGTTTGTTTTGGTTATATATTATGTAATTCTTAAATAATTTTTGGGATCTCTTGTAAAAACATGTGAAATTTATTAGCTTTTTTCAAGAATTTGGTAAAAGGTTTACTGAAGATTTTCCTATTAACACCAAATGAAATACCGCATATAGACCAGCTAAACCATATAACAATAGCATATAAATAATCGCAATTTTTTTTTTTAATTTCATCGATTCGACTAAAATGCAGTGTATCCATTTCGGACTAAGGTCGTTTTGATTTTTATAAAAATTAATAATATTAATTTTTCGATATTTCGCAACTCCTTTGTGTAGCTCCTCAAAAAAAAAATGAAAGGAAAAAGCATTTTTCCTTAAGATGTTACACAAAGGAAAAATCGAAAAATAAATATTATTAAATTTTTTATAAAAACTAAATGACCATCAATTTCAAAAAGTATTGATAATTATCAAATTATCAAGAGGTCAAAAAAATATAAATATAATTGAATTGTTTATAAATAACATTTTATTTGATATTCCTGCACGGGCAACTTTCTTCCTAAGAACTCCTTATTCCATGTAAACCTACGCTAATTTACTATATCTGAGGAGACTAAAAAATGAAGAGAAATGTACTAAACTGAATAACGTCGGCAAGGATTTACATTTAAACTTTGAAATATTCGGAAAAGTGCAATTCATTTACACGAACTTGTTTAACAAACAACTAATTGCCAACAAATAAGCAACAAAAGTGAACAATCTTTAAATTTAAACGACATTATTCTATTTTCTTAATAGTGCTATGAAATTGTACATGAAATTTCGCTCACTGTATAAATAAAGAATTTAAAAATTTTGCCATAAAATAGGCATATAACAACTGGTAAAAAAAGTACAAACAAGGCATAAATAGGAAAGATTTTCAATGATTTTTCAATAGAAAAATTCATTAGTGTTCAGTCAAAACTTTGGCAAAAAAATTATTGTTGCCATATACGAATACACTCATTATTATTAGCGCATGACTTTTACAAATTACATTTTGAATATTCAAGAGCTATTAATTTATTGATTCAAAAAAATAAGCAATAACAACTGCCTAAGAAGCTCTGTCAAAAGGCTGACATACTTTAATTTTATTACAGAAACATATTTACTTTTCAACAAAATTTTAATTAGTTTTTATCAAAAATTTGAAAAAACAAAATTCTGTTGATTTTTAATCAACTTAATTGCCATACAAGTTTTTTTTTATTAAATTTTTTAAATTAAATATTCGTTACAAAAATTTTTGTTGAGTATTAAAATTAAATCCATCAAATAATATTTCCAATACGACATGCCATACAGACACACACTCTCTTTTTCGTAAAAGCTATTAAACAAGTTAAATTTGTACAAAACTTTGTTGGTAAATTGAAAATATTTATATATTTTCCTGTTGTTGCTTTTTTGTATCCAAAAAAAAAGTTATTTTTAATTTTTATATGCGAATTTAACTTATTTGTGAAGAAATATTACATCACAAATTACTTATAAAGAAAAGGAAAATTTTCTTCAATAAAAAAACAAGGTGGTATTAAATATCCGAAATCATGTTACAAGCATCTACATAATAAATTACAAAATAATGAGATTCCTAAATATTTAGAATATTGAGAAGGTGGTGTTGTATAACTGGAAAAAATATTGATGTTGTCAGAGGTGGCCTCTCCGATGATATTGTAATTTGTTTGCCATTAGCAACACGGTCTTCAAGGTTGCTATTTTTTGATTATTTAACGCATTGACTCTACGGGCACCTAGTGCTGAGAGTATTACAGTCATAAAACAAATTGACGCTTTTCAAGTTTAAAAATTAATACCCATTTCAGCAACAGAACCGCTTTAGAAAGTAATTAAGCCAAACAGCACAATTTGTAAAGAACTAAACTCATCTTATTTACTGAACCACCGTAGATCGTTCAAACTTTACCCTTTCAGAAGAAAAATTAACACACGATGTTACCTTAGTGAGTAGGCATCTTCATTGCTTGAGTGTTCTATATTTCGCTTTATAAGAAAAAACTTTAAAATTTAGTTGAGCACAAAAACAAAACACCAATTAAAAATAAACTCGTTTGCTAAGAAACTGGGAAAAAACCTCATATATTTTTTTTAATTACTTGTGTTACCTAAAGAAACCTCTTCCTCTGCCTTGGCGACTAATTGTTCATAGAATAAGCAAGAATACTTTATTGATTTTTCTCTCATTTCCAGAAAAAACAATCACGTATACAAAAACCAAGTCGATCTGAAATGATTTATACGCCCAACTGTTATTCGGCTCGACCACTGTTGTTTGTAGTATTTTGTTCATGATTGTTGTTCATTTGCTATTCAACGAATACTTCTTTTAGCTTTAAGATGTCATTTAATTTGTTTATAACTTTTTCTTTGCTTCTATAATCGGCAGTTTTTATTAAAAACAAAAAACTGATTTATGATCAACTCTCACGCTGTTACATTTGTGTTACACCAGTATAACAGCATGAACAGCTAAAGTTTTAAAAATTCAAATTTTTTTTTTTTTATGCAATAAACGTAATGTATTTTATTGGTTTGCGAATGCTGCAACATGTTTTTCTTTCCCTTTCATTTTGTTAGTGCTGCATGACGTATGATGAACATAAATTGAACGGAATTTAAATCACTCAATCGTACAGTAGACATAAAAAATATTTTCATTGATTCAAGAGACAAGATTTGCTGAAATAGTTATGAAAACAATTTTGATTTTGAAAAAGTTTTACAAATTATTGCGAGAAAATTTGTTTTTAGGAATCTTTTAAATAAATAAAAATATTTTTTTTATATGAATTCGGCTGTATCACTCTCGTCATAAGAGTTATGGGATTCAATTTAATTAAATAAAAATTAAAACTAAACTACAGATAAGATAGCTTTTCAATGGTAATTTTTACTGTACGACACAAATCACATCTGCTTATAAATTCTTTCAATTTTATTACAAATCATGCAACATATAACAATTTCATATCCATCATAATATCCATGTCAAGAAAATAATTTGAGTGAAATAAATATTTTATTTTTTTAATAGGACTGCATGACTGTACACGCAGGTATGCATGTGTAGGTTTGTTTTGATAATAAATAATTCCGGTATATTTTACAGAAAGTATCGTAAGGAACCAAACATATTCCTGGAAATTACTGAGCGTACAACAAAATAAAACTTAGAAAAATTTATTTCAATTTTTTACTTTACTTTTTTAACTGTTTATGACGAATTTTTCTCATATACATTCTCATTGTTTGCTTTGAAATCTTCTTTACTATGATTCCTTATCTGGAATATTTGCTTAACTATAGTTTACATGGGTGGTATTTTATTGCAAAACAAAAATTATTAATCTAAAGGCTTCAAAAGCACAATAATTATAAATATAAAGGAAATGCAGCTACTTGAATCTTAAAAAAGGGAAACTTTATAAGTAATATTTCATTATGTCATTAGTTAAAAAAAAGCTATAAAGGAAAACCATAAATATGAATTTTTATTGCCTTTTACTATGTAGTCGTACCATTCATTTCTACTCATATATTTTTTTTCTACAAAATATGTTATGTTTTGCTTGTTTGATAATACAGACATTATTTTAAAATATTTCGAAAATTCATAACCAGCCAAAGAAACACTGGTTTAGTAAGACTAACATCTGTAAGTACTAAAAATAGAAAAAAACTTTTATATGTGGTTGCAGTATTTTGTATTTGTACTGGCCTTTGCACGATTATAAAAAACATTGTTGTGTCCACTTAAAGAACCAATATTTTTGTATGAATTCTTCATGGTTACAATTGCGTCTTTTACATTTTAATTTTTGAACAGCAACGTGCATTTTATTACTTTTCATTTTAGATTTCTTCTGAATTAATATGTTTCGCATCAGTTTTAACACTTCATTAATTCAATTAAATTCTGTTTAAGATATTATCTAACAAAATAGGTAAATATTCATTTATTACATTGAAGAAAAAGGTAAATAAAGCATGTGCCATTTTTATTAAAATAATATGGGACAATATGGAAGTCGACTTAAGCTCTGAAATTCTTTTAATGCGGATGACTTTAGAAATTATAATAAGTTATTTACTAACAGGAATGTAATAGATTTTTTCGATTACTAGAAACTTGTCTGCATTTATTTGCTGCTGGCTAGAAAAGCAGCAAAGTTATAACAAAGTCAGGCCTGTTTAGTTTTGCCTTAGCGCTTGCTTCAGTATCAGTGGTATCGAATAAGCTGAGGCATGCCTGCCTTCGTCCACATTTATATTCACCATTGTGTTTATCAATAGGTTTTTGATACGAGAATGATTATATCGCAGTAGTCTCGATGGCGGTAATGTTGTCACGTAGTAATTTATATTTTGCTTTTTTTTTGAGATAAAATTGTCCCACAAGCATTAAAATAGATGGAATGGGGAGGGTAAACATCGCTACAGCTCCTAAGAAAAAAATCGTACAAAGGTGTTACACTTGAGAAGCTGCAGATGTCCACTTTGTGTTGGAAACGTTTGAAATCATTCTGCCCCCTGCATAACTTCCTCAAACTACGCTGATGCTTGAAATAAAAGCACGATAATGAAAGCAAATGGAAGAAAAGAAATCAGCATAAAATTTATGAATATTAAGGCTGTGTTCTTATGTATTGATAGGGTCGTTGAAGCAACAAAAAATTCGTGACAAAAATAAAAATACAAACACAGTTAATAAAAAGGCGCTAAATAGTTTGTGATTTTTTATTTCAATACGTGGAAAGCTTAAGTAGAAAGTCATCATAAAAAAAACATCTTTCTGTTTAAAATATTAAAGTGGACATTAAGAAATATTTTAAATGGCATTTAATTTATAATTGAATTATTTATATCAGAAAGGGCTAGAGCAGCTTTTCTGAAGAAATTACATTTTCTCATGATTGTCGCACAACAATTAATTTAACTAAAAGGAATTGCAAGTCCGTTTCTAATTACCGAATTGTGGAAAAACTTATAAATTATAAATAAATGGAACCGACTTGCCAGCAATACGAAGCAGCTATATAAATGTTTTAATAGTAAAATAGTATTTATGTATGTATAATTAGGACCTTCTTGGGCATAAGCAAGTAGACAGCAGAAAAATTTTCTATAAGAAACAATTTAATTGGAAATATTTTAAGTCTTAAATACATGTTCATTACGACCCTTCTAGCCACACACGTTTTTATTTTTTTATTTTTCGTTAAATTAGTAAGTGGAATTGTTAATAAATTTTACAGAATTTTCAAATTTCTTAGTAGAAACATATTTATTAACATTTCTATCATTTAGTTTAGCCAAACAAACTTTCTGCAAGATCAGACCACAAAACCATTTCTCAGTACAATTTAGTGTATCGTTGCACAGGACTCTCTATTTTATTTTACTTACTTATTTCACTATTAAATTCTTAAGAATTTGATTAGATCTTTAAGACTTACTTTAGTTTTGCATTAATTTGGTCTTTAATAAAAGAAGTTGAGCAAACAACTTGTATGTAATCTTGATTGCAATATTTAGAAAATTATTAAAGAGTCACATAGCATAATATTTTAAATGTATAGAAAGGGTCATGAGGCACGTACAAATATTGATTTGTTGTTGAGTTTAGAAAACCATAATAATTTTTTGCAAATTTTTCTGTTTATATATTTTTATATTTCGTTACCTTGATCAAGCAAAGACCAAATTTACTTTTGTTTTTAAGTTGGTTGTTTTGCTTTATTAAAAGATACTAATTTCAATAAAAATTTATAAAAGAAAATTTACACTGGGAATTAAAAAAAAAAAAACTGCCTTGAAAAGGTAATCGCGACTACGACATTTCTGTTAAGATTAAGCTTTTCGGTATTAAGACGGCGAGATGTAAATTATCAGATGTTGTGGAAAATATTCCTCATGCGTCTCTGCTTGCCGTTTAATAAGCAGAAATAGTGATCATTGCATCTGGTCTGAGCAAATTAGGGCGATTGATTAATATTGAAATATGACCAATAATTTTTTAAAATTATATAATGTAGTGAAGTAGGTCAAACTCACTACTGTCAGTTGACTCCCGTTAATCCATAATAAATTGTTTTTTTGCAATGCATTTATTACTAGAAAAATGGAAAAAAAAATTTAATATTCTTAAAGTACATTATGATGAGGTTTCTTACCTTTGGGCGACTCAAATATACAAACAGTTAAAAAGAGTTATTTGCTGCTATATTTCACATTCTCAACACTTAGTACTACTTTTGTCCAAACATTGTTTTCTTGGTTTTCTTACAAACATCGTGGTCAATCTTGCTTTTTTTATTTATTACGAATTGAAAATAAGTCTCGTATTTATTGAAAGATTTCATAGTACCTCATTAATTCTTGTATTTAAAGAAGTAAATAATTAAATTTACACTCACACGCACTCTAGAATGAAAATCAAGTTTAAATGTAACCTTTTGTAGAAGTCTAAAGGCAAGAATTTGCCTTGTTAATTGATCGTTGCTTTAACATTGTAACAATTTGTAGCAACAAAGGAACAATTATTCTCGTTAATCTCTCCTTTAACATGCGTTTTACAAAATATATGGTTTGATTGAGGCAATATTACTGTTCGTAAACGAATTGCATGGATGTATTTGAAAAGCTAAACATGTTTATCTAACGAAGTTGATTGCGTGCATTCATGCAAGTTGCATGTGTGACAATTGCATTTGATATTGAATTGAATTCTGTTCGTACTTGATTGTACAATAAATAAATTGTAACCATTCAGTACCAGATGATTATTATTATTTCTTTTTATTTATTTATTGGGCATTTAGAAGTAACAAAGTCAGCACCTGATTGTGGAACGTACCAAAAATCTGTGCGAATAAAGTGGCATCTTTATGAAAGCAAATTATCATATAAAATTTACAAATTATGTAGAGTGGAAATCTGTAAAAAAATATACTGAATTATATATGTTTATGTTTACATGGAATTCCGCCTCCATTTAGCGGCATGAGCACTGAAATATTTACTTGGCAGTTAAAAAAAAATTAATAAAAATTCTTTCCGGATGTTTTCCCAATTTATTTATTATTTAATATTTGTTGAGTATTTGTTTTGTATTTTAGCAGTGCTTACGTATGGTTATGCTTAAAAAATTGAATATCATATTTAATTCATGCTCAAGGACTGCTGCTCTTCAACTGCCATTTTTTATGTAACTTTTTTCTTATAAACATATGCAGTATGCAAAAATTAAAATATATGTTTTAAAATTCACAAATATAACTTTGCCACTCAATAATTGTCAAAAACATTTATGAACACATACAATGATTCACGTACATGTACAGCTGGCTTCACACGGCAAGTTTTTTCAGCTGACATACAAAACTTTTCACTGGAAAATTCTTACGTGAACGTTTCAAAGCTTTGCCACCGCAAAAGTCAGGCGATGATATTAGATGAATATCCATTGTTTTACATCAGCAAATTATTCACGGCAGCCAATCGCTCAACAAAATAAATTCTTGTATATAAAAATAAGAATTGTCCACTATATTACATGTTGCGAAGACGCAGAGACACTTTATGACAGATGTCATTGCTCATGAACATTGGAAAGCGAAAATACATATACTCTGTATCACACTGTTGAAATATTCTATGCGAATAATATGCCGAGTAAAACAACCTCGTACAGCACAAAAGTTAATTTAAGCCATAATAAAAAATGTAATAATTCCATGAATTTTACTCTCAGAAATTATGTAGAACTGTTATGATATCGAAAAAAAATAAAAATAAATGGAAATAAAATATTGAAGAGTAAAGCATTTTGGGAAAATTGTCGAAAAACTAACCACTACACAAACCATTTGCTTTTTATCTGGATGCAGGAGGAAAAAAGCTAAATTTATTTGCTATTTTTTTATACGAGTGTTATTTATTTAAATACGTTTTTCTTCTCGTAATTGATGTGTTCAATCTACAAAATATTTCAATGTTTATATGCATTGATGCTCTGTAATGGTCAGGAAACCACTTGTGTTTACTGAAAATTGTAAATAAATAAGTAAATGCCAGCGTCCTGTGAAAAATTAAAAAAAATTAACAGGACCATGCAAAGGCAAATATTTACATAAATACAAATGTAAATATAACATGTGTACAGTTCTTGGAATTATGCATCTTATGAATAGTAGAAGGCAAGTAAGTGTGCGGTCTGTACGTTCCTTAGTAAAATAAAATTGAAGAAAAGAGTTGTTCTAATAAACTTCTTGGCTTCCTTTTGGAAATAACTCGTGCTTGTGGAATTTTATATTTAGAAAGGTATCAAAAGTCTTTAAAATTATTTAATATCAATTTATGATAATTACTATTCTTAAAAGAACAGTAAAAGGGCTTGTATGGTCTCGAGAAGTAGGAAAGTTACCTCACACTAGCAAGGAGCAAATTAAGAATTAAATTTTCCTAATAAGACCCAGATTATTTGTTTTTTGTTTGTTTATTTTTTTAATAAAAAGTACAACAGAAAGTTTCCACTTTTTTCATAACAAGAAACTCCACATAAATTTATTAATTAAAAAAACGAAATATTTATATTTTCTTCTCAGAAATTGTTTAAAAAAATATGAACTGTAACTCATAAAATTGTTAAATTAAAGTTTATCATATAAAAAACTTTATAACTTGTAATTAAGAACAGCATGTCATAGAGTGTCTCCATATTTGTTACAATTCATGCAGTGGCATGGCAAACATAGAGAACATTAATTTACCAGCTTGTAGTTTATGGTTGGTAAAATTTAAGAATAATACAGCAACTAATTTGCATTGTTAAATTGATAGCACGCAGCCGATACTTTTAGATTATTTTAAATTTTGCCTTAATTTTGGTACACCCATTGTTTGTATACAATTTTTTTTTTTTTATAAAAATCGCTTTCATTAAAAGTAACCGACATTGTGAATTTAACAAATTTGTATTAAATTTTTTGTGGAAAAAAAATTATGTGAATGGCATTATTCGTACGCTGCATAAAAATTAAATATTTTAATATTGGCTTCTTGGACACTTTATTGCACAGGGATTATTAAGCCAAACACAGACATACGCACACACACATACAAACATAATTACAAACCGGTATAAATAATAAACTTTAATAATATCGGACTCTCCCTGTTTTAATTATTGAAACGAATGCAGCAAGTAAACAATAAATAGAGGAAAAAATGACTTTATGGAAAACGTTAATGAATGAGCTGAAATGTGATATTCCGATAAAGATTGTGATGTAAAAAAATTAAAGGAATGAGTATTACAGAGTCCATAAAATGGATTTTATATTAAATTCTTGATGATGCTGCAAAACAATACATTTACACAAAAAAAAAGAATACAAAAGCTGCACAGTGTGCATATGTTTCAGTGGAATTTATTAATAAATAATGAAGTAGTGATTATCAGTGTGTCAATAACGTATTCAAATTATTGAAAATGCTAAAGTTTATTAACTAGTTTTACTATCACCATGGAAATCTCCGAAGAGATAAATAAAATTAATGAAATTAAGAAAACTGAATTAAATTTTTCATTTAATTTTAAAATTTCAATGCAAAGAAGAGTACCTTAAGTCGACTAAGTATTTAATAGACCTTAGAGTAACGCATATAAAAATAAACTTTTTTTTAATTTGAAAGTGAGAAACTGATTTATGACCAAGACAAATATATTTTTATTACGGTTGTAAATATATGTACTAAAATTAAATTTTTGTTTATCGTTATTTTTCGGATATTTTTGTGTGTGAAAGAAACTCCCTTCTGAAGGGTTTTCCATTGTTCAAAATTTTTAACACCTTCCCAAAAACTGTTTTCTTGATCACTGACCCACAAAAAATAAAGAATATTCAATGTTAATTATAATGTTATGGCGTTTTCTTGTCAACTAAATGTTCACTGCACTTCTTTCCCTGTTTTGTTTTATTTGTTTAAAATATTTTCACTTTAAAAGAGAGCACTAAACTGTACATATTTTCAACAGTGAATAGTACTCGTACTTTCAAAGAATCGCAATCACTATTCGTTTTCATAAGATTTC
This sequence comes from Dexiosoma caninum, assembly GCA_963924685.1. Lineage (NCBI taxonomy): Eukaryota > Metazoa > Arthropoda > Insecta > Diptera > Tachinidae > Dexiosoma > Dexiosoma caninum. The sequence goes on along the minus strand of OZ004729.1, from coordinate 39,205,684 downwards.
TCATACTTTAATTTTGACACTTTCTGATTTTAAGATTTTTAAATATATTAGAAATGCATTCGGTATTTTCATACAATTCGTAACAAAAACAATTGAAATGATACAATTAAAAAAATAATTAATTTCTTACAATTCTAGTTTATTAATATTTTTCAATTTATTTTGTTGAAGCAAATGAGAAGAATTGATATGGGGATGTGCCTTCGTTCCTTTTTAGCATCTCAATAGTGTCTGACTTTTTTTTATGCTTTTTTAACTTCTCTGGTATGTGAGCTTTTAATGTTTTAATTAATTTTTCCCTCCCACCTTTCAATGCAAATTCATTTCATAGAATGATATTTATTGCTTTAAAAAGAAAAGAACTGATAATGTTAACATTTTATACGCATTTTGACAGTTCTCTAATTGTACAAATTGATATTTAATTAAACTGATAATTGAATTGTCAGTAAAATGCGATTAAAAAGTGTTGCAATTTATTAATGCAGGCATTTAATGAAACTGCATTTCATCTGTCAATCCATTACAAAAATATTAAAATATCATTAAGGTTATAAATACATACGTTTGTTTATTAAACTAAAATACGTTTTTTAAAATTGGCTTGAGCTTTTAACCTCCATCAAGAAAATCACAAAAATTGCTTCCCAAACTTAAAACGGTAACTCCAAAATGTACACAAACTGCGCTCCATTGATGCCCTAAACTGAGTTATCCATATTAATGAAAGTAGTCCAAAGCCATGTTTAAAGTATTCCATAAACTCTTCTTATTCACATCTAATCAGTATAAGTGATTTTCTAGTCCCAACAAGAATTTTTTTCTTTTTGTTTATTGATCCTGTTGAATTGAATGCAGAAATTCTCTAAAAACCAACTCTGTTTTTAAATAATGGTTCTTGGTAAGAGATTTTCTGTAAGACTTATTAATTAATTGTCATAAATTAAAAGTTAAAGGAAACCAGCAAGTGCTGACATACAAATATATAAAAAATATTTTATGCTAAATCTGTGACAGTAAAGTCATTATTGTTGTAAAATTATGGTAACAAGTTAATCTTGTTAACATCTTCCTTTTCTCCATCAACAACTTTTATAGGATATTTTTCTCACCCAATAAAAGTTACTGACCGGATGAGAGGAAATGTTAACAAGGAATAGAACCACATTATAAATTTATGTTAAAAAATAAATAACTAAATCAAAAATGATTTTGAAACACCCTGGTTATTAAGAGTCTATACAAATATTTGAAATCTAATCATGATTTTGTTGTCCAAGATTTATGATTCTTAAAAATAAAAATAAAATTCTTACAAAAATGTCAAAATTTTTGGTTAAATTTCATACTATAATATATCTTTCTTCGTTTTTTTTAAAGCTTGTAGGTTTGCTTATTAAATATTTATATTTTGAAAGAAAAATTCCATCATAGAAATATAGGAAAACAATCCATAGTGGTGCATAGTCTTTCTTTAAGAGTGATTAATTAACTAATTTGATATATTTATACCAGGGTGAGTACAGGGCGCCTGATATTTTATTTTCTTATTCCCCCTCAGCAAACTCTTTCAGTGGATACCAACATATATCGTGAGGTTGCGTAAAACCATAATTGGTCCGCCATTTTGGGGTATACGCCATATTGGAGAAAAAATTACAACACTACGATACTCATGCATTGCAATCCGAAATCTCAGTTTAACTGCATGTGGTTCAGAGATTCAAAATGCATTTGTGCCAAGCCAAGATAAGCCAATTTAAATAAAAGAAATCTGTTCAAAAGAAAATCAAACCCTTTTTTTCCGCGGAGCTTTATTTCCGCTGTTGAATTACTAGTTGAAATTTCTTTTCTCAACTTCCTTTAAACAATCTTTGTTGATAGACTTTAAACACCGTATTGTTAATGTAACTCATTTCTGCAACAATCATGTCTCTTTGTGTTGAAGCGTGTGTGGCTGTGTATGTGTGTGTATTTGTGTATGTCTATAAGAGCATGTTGAAATATCTTCTTCATTTAGCATAATAAAATAATGCTTAAAACACGAGTCACGTTTCAGTTTAATAATGAACTGATGTAAGGAGTCGAAGTACAAAAAGGAAGAGCCAAGGGATATTTGATGTCATGTTGAAAGATGACAAATGTTCTTAAAGAAAATGCCCTTGTAGGCAAGTGTATGTATGTGTGTGTGTCTGTGATAACAAATGTGTGGGTGACTTCTTTTTTTGTTTTCTTTTTCTTATGAAAATTTTAAACTTGTCGCTGTAACCCTTCTCTAATTGTGTTACCCTAAAACAGACATATACTTACGTTCGTCACACTAATGTTGCGCCACATGCCTGCTTTGAATGAAAAATGACTGTAAACCACAAAACGTATTTTGCTGTTATATTATTTTCATAGAAAAAATTATATGTTCGTATTTATTTTCATTATCAATACATGAAGATGAGCCTCTGACAGTTTTGGAAAACCACATCGAAAATCCAACTTGAAAACATTATCGGAGGGAGAAAGCTGGCATGAAGTCAGTAAGTACTGTGAAATAAATTAAGCAGACGTGCTACTTTATTCTTCAACTCACTAAAGGTAAATCTCCGTATCTAAAATTCTACTAATTGTATTTAGATTGTGCTGTAATTTATAATTATCCATTACACTGATGGATTTGAAGAACATCGCTAAAATGGTTGGACCTCGCAGAACGAATGAAGATGAATAGTGAGACTGCAGGTACCGGCGTAAAAGCAGGCTAAAATTAGTAGATTGGAACTTGGAATGGTGGAACAGAAGAGTGGTACCTGAACGGAGCAAACAGTAATGTGATCTTTTTCGGATCAAAGAGCTAGGCGCTTCCAAATAAAGTAAAAGGCATGCAGTGCTGCATATATCTTTAGGAGCAGGAATTAGTTGGGGTTTATTCGGTGCAAAAATATCCTAAACAGTTGTGGCGTGAAAGATGTCAGATGTATGGCTGCCTTCCAATATAAAATACTTTTTTTTATCGATATTTGTACTTTGAATATTTTTTTTTAGCAAACTGCGTTACTTGTTTCTATTTTTAAAATTTAAGTCAGTGTGAGAAAGTACGTAAGAATTTTTTAATGCTTTTGAAATGTTTTCAAAACAAAGAGTTTATTTGTGCTGCGAAAAGTACTCGCTTGGGTATTATAATTTTCTTTCGCAGTTTCCTTGGCAAATAATGCTCTTAACACACGTGTAGAATTGTAAAAAATATGTATTTTATATTTTTATAACATGACAAGGAAAGGAATTGTGTATTGAATTACTTTTAAAATATCAATTTTCGTTTCCTTAATTTCTTTTCTTCACAATTATTTTAATTCTGATTTTATATATTTCTTTGTCAGTTTATCACTATAACACAAGCCAAATTTTCTCGTCAATAAATACAAGTGAGTAATTTGTCAAATGTTGGATCAACAGGTGGAAAAAAGGAGTCCAAAGTCAAACCATCATTTAAATTGGCAATACACAGTTCAAGGATTTTATCGTTCATGCAAGAAGAAGTTCAAAGAATTTTTTACTATAAGGAATTGCTTTTGTTTCGCGTATAATTTTAATATTTAAATATATTTTTGCAATAGAAATTGTCTACATTAAATCGAATGATACGAACTTTTTAACACATTTGAAATAAGCACATGTAAATATTTAAGCTCACGTTCTTTAATTCCCATTTCCGTTCTCTTATAACAAGAAGCCCCACTTACCCTAAACTTTATTTCAAAGTTTTCTAGAATCTCTCACATATTCTCTAGAAAATTAATTGCAGGGGGTATACGACTAGTGTAGCTCAATATTACGCGTACAGAAGAGCGACGGAAATTAAATAAGGAGAAATTTAAAATTTATTTTCATATTGATAAAATATTTTTTCTAAATATTTGTAAATAATAAAAAAAAATGTCTGCTATTTTTTCTAAACTGGTCCTCAAGCTCGATAAATCAAGTGCATTTTTATAAATCTCCTGCCACTTTCAGCCACTGCAGTTGGTAATTTATATGGCAGTGTGTGTGGATGCTTTCTCAATTTATCAAAGTATATGTGTTTCGGTGTGATTATATGCAGTCCACTTTTTATTCAATCGAAAACAATTCCTTTAGTTTTACTTGAACTTTTTAAAACTTGTTAAAAGCAATTAGAATTTTTTTTCTTTCAACTGTATTGAGTAGCAGTTGTTTGCTAAAACTTCTGACTGCAACACAGCAAATTATTAACTTTATACACATTGATATCCCTGTAGTTTTTCCATTAACTTGCAAATTTTTGTTTTGTTTTCTAAAAATTTAACTTGTTTCCCTCTTTATAGATGAAAATTTCTAGTAGTTTTCAGTTTGTATTTATTTATTTTTTCTTTTTCTTCTACACAGAATATGCAAATGCATAGAAATAGAAATCATTTCAAATCGATACATATGGCAACGGATACTGCTCTTTAGTACACATTGTTATTTTTTCATGTTTTTCTTCCCTGATATCCATGTTGGGACAATTTGCAAGATACATTTATGCAAACGTGTTTAGTTTTTATATCTGATCTGCATGTATACACAATTTAACTTTTTCGCAAGCAATTCTCTTTCTGTCTGTCAAGTACAAAGATGGCAAAATTTAAATATTGAAGAGATGAAGCCCAAAAAGCGATTGTGTAAAAGACTTTTTTAAATTACAAAGAATTAAAAATTTAATTTCATTTAATAAAAAATTCAAAGAAGTTCATTGAAGAAATTGTGAAATTCTTTTTATTTAAATTTTTTCTTTTTAAGAGGAGTAACACTCAGGCCTACCAACTGTGGTGGTATTGTGTGTTACCTTCTTCTTTTGCAAAGAAGGTGGTGTAGAAAGTATAATTAAAAGTAAAATAATAAGTCTAATTTTGTTAATTTATAAAGCGCTGACCACTCAACAAATAACAATTTGTGTGAGAAGACTTTTGCCCCAGAAATATTCCAATAGTTCAGTTACATAATTCTATATCGAAGGAACTTTGAATGCCAATATTTATATATACGAGTGCTATTTGATAACTCCGTGACTATTTAAATAACATTTTTTTTTTTCGGAAAATAAGCGTTTTATTGTTCTTTTAGGTCAATACATTTAGTCCAGTGTCTTTCCGTTTTTTTTTATTTCTTCCAAATAATACGTTTTCGCAAAGTAGGAGGTTGTTTTTGCAATTAATGACATCTTCGTTCGACCCAAATCTCTTACCACCATTTCCTCAGGTTTCGAAAAAGAAACTAGTGGAGGGAGCTAAATCTGGAGAATATGCTGGATGGGGTAGCAGTTCGTAGCCAAATTTATGGACTTTTGCCATATTGACCTGCAAATGATTCCTCTACTCTTCTCTGGTTAATCTTTACGAATGACACCGTGTGCATACCACTGTTTTGATTGTTCTTGTCTTTGGTCTCTATGGTATTGTGATGTATACATTTTTCGTCTACGATTATATAACGGAGTAAAAACTCGTCCGGTTTGCGGTTGAACATCACACTCGACATGAACTTCTTTGCATTTTTGTGAAAGTTCACGAGGTTCTCTGCTTTTAATGGAAATGCAAAAAGTCACAGAGTTATCAAACAACCCTCGTATATATTGCTGCAACGTCTCTGGTGTCAAGCAGTCGCATTCTTATTTTGAACCTGTATTTGATAGCTATTTTATTAATTATTTTACTTCACTGATGATGCTATATAGCTGACGAAGAAATAGTCAACGTGCAGATTACTTCAGCCATCGCTACATATCAGTAAATATTATTGCAGTTAAAAATGGCAAGTTTTTGCGCATTAGTGTTGCAGCAAGTCACAGACTGTTTATAACTTTTTGAATGCCCTTAATTTTACATATATTTCTAAAAGAAAACAATATTTAAAACTCCAAATATACTGAACGACATCAATATAACATTTCTTGGTGTTCGCTTTATACATAAACAGATCTCGTAGAAGCGAAATTAATGTCTCCACATACATCTGTGTATATTTAGGTACGTTTGTATGTACGTATGTATTTGGTTCTTTATGCACCACATGTATTTATTATTGTAAGTTTGTAGATATTCACACACACACACACACACATACGCACTTTAATAGAGATTTACGGAGGAGAGATTTGCAAAGACCAACACAGAGAATCGAGTTTATTAGATTGTTTTGTTAAATTAACAAATGGCAATCGTTTTTCATTCTTTGCTGCGGGTGCTTGACATTGTGTCAAGTTTCTTTCAAAGAATACGAAACAAGAAGTGTGAAAGAGAGAAAGAGATACTAAACGGGAATGTGGTATCTTTAAGGGAACACTGTTCGTCACCCTTTTCAAACATACACAAACAAATGTATTGTAAAAGTGGCAAATAACAGTCACAATTACTGAAATATTTTGATTTTATTTTATCAAACACCCTGGCTTACTTCGTATAAATGTGTCTTCATTTTTATAATAACATTTGCAATTTGTTACAGAGATAAATCCACACGCCCTGCTTAATTTAAAACTTTTAAATTGCAAAAATAGAACATTTTAAATGTGCTCGCCGCTTGAATTTTTGCTTCCTGAAAATTATATATTTGTTTATTTTTTATTTAAAATACAATGAAAGAGAAGTGGAGGCATTTTAAATCCCTTCGTCTTCAAAAAATACCATATGAAAAACTCTATTTACTTTTCTATTTTTCAACCAAGGATGTTTGTTTTAATTTGATATTCTATTATCCCACGTCTACTTTGGGAAAGTATTCCAGAAAACACTGCATATAACAAACATATTCTGATTTACCATAATGTGAGACGTGGGGTGGAAAATATTTTTAAAAATCCATTGTGTTTAACTCTGAGGAATATTGTTTTGAAGACAAAAAGCGGGAAAGTTTTTCTCCCATATTTTTGGACCGGTGATTACTCAGTGATTTTCCCCTATGCAAAATATTCATTGGCCGCGAATTATTTACAAGGGTATAGTGTAGAGAATAGAGTTTAATTCTTCTTTAACTCTGCTCCTGCGCAGTTTGTTAATTTGTAAAGCTGATTTGCTGTGTCTCTTTTATTGGTTTTTAAACTATGGGAATATCATTTTGTTCACTATTTTATTTAAGCCAGATTTTTCATCGATCAAATAACGACGAGGAGAAGGAGGGGTGCAGTGATCCACTGAGCATAGACATTTCTCAACATCATAAAACTATTTAATATTCTTCGGGCTGTAATCATCATTATCATTTCATAGCGTGTAGCCGAAGATGCAGACTTGTGTAGGAATTAAATTTCGGTTTATCGATATCTCCTCTTTCCTTCCGTTCGTACATTTATATAGAAAACAAAACCAAAAAATAGTACCGGTGCAATGCATTGCATTTGGAATATTTCCTGTACACTGGTTCAAAGAAAAATTTGTTATTTGATTGCTACAGCAGCGTGAAGTTGGGAAGCCTTCGTACAGAGCAAATTAGTTTATATAGTCGAAAGGGGGACAGAAATGTGCGCCTTTTAGAAATAATATTTCTAATGGATTATTTAACAAACTCGACGAGACCAACTGTAATTTGTGGTTTTATTCATCTAAATTATTTATTAATAAGATTTGTTAACCTTTAGATGCCGGTATATCTAAGCAACTTTTATTTCAAATCAAAAATCAGAGTTTATTGAACTTCCCTGCAAAAAAGGACATTGCAAAGGAAATAGTTAATGCATGGGTTCTATTGCAAATAAACTGCTTCAACTTAGCTGAAGAACTCATGATTTACATACACGGTGTCATTGGCGGGCATATGTTCACATTTAACGAAACAACTCGTCATTTGAATGGGTGCTTAGAACTAATGAATGTTCCATAATTTGGTTACGTTTTAGCATGAGTTAATGAGTTCCTGAAACACATTTAAAAATTTATTGAAATTGTAACAACAGCGCTGTTGTTCGTATGATTTAATCGGCAGAGTTGTATGTGTTTTCTATGGGTTCAAATGTGATACTTTGTTAAAATTTAAGATGGAGTTAAAAATTAATACAGATAAAGAAATGCTTAAGAACTCATGAAAATACCAATTCACAGTGAACACATTTTTTTTTTGCTGGGTTATTTAAACTTTAAACAAACAGGTTGTTGAAATGTTTCTCTGATATAATTTTTAATTTTTTTTTTCTTTCGCCACCTTCATAATAAATTTTCTAACAAAGTTTTCGCAATATTCTGCGTCAATGAGCTTTACATATGTACATACGTACATACATTTAATTACATGAAGGTGAAATATTTAAATTATCTACCACGAACACAACTTGATAAAACAAAGAAGCAATAAACAATTAGTTATTAATTATTAAAATTTCTATCCGGAGGTATTTCCAAATAAAACATTTTCAAGTTTACAAGGCGAAGAATGAATGAAAAAAATATAAACAGCGAAAGCTGTAATCGCGGACAGCTGCTATTAGCGGACATCTCTCATAGGCGGACACGGTTTCTCATCATACCACAGAAAATTATTTATATTTATTCTACTTAAAAAACATATCCAGGTTACGATTATTGGAGCTTCTACTATATTTCATTGTTGTATATGTTGGTATGGGAGTAGCTTTCTGCAAAATTTTTAATATCGAATTGATAAGAAATTATTGTTGTTGTAATATAATTTTTCATTTATTGCTTCTCATTTATTTTTCTGATACAAATAAATAGAAAAAAAATTTACTTTTTTTAAACATTCTTACTTTTGGAAGAAAAATTTTTATTGGTTTTTAATATTCTACTGAAGAAAAATTGTATTATTCTTCTAAAAGTATTTGTTCCCAAGCAATTGTATTATTTTTTTTATTTGTGTTTGCAATACCTACCAGTAACTTTATCTGAAAGTACATTTGATCCTAAAACAATAAAATGAATTGCTGTGATTAAATAAGTTGCCAGTAAAAGATGAACCACAAGAGGGATGTTTTTAATCGGATGAGCCTAATATTTTTAACCCTTTAAGTGCCGCATTCATACTCTTATTAATAAAAGTCAATAAAAGTGTTTAATAAATATAAAGTTGATCTATAGTTATTAAATAAAAGGGTAAAAAACCTCCTACCAGATGTGGAAAACACTGGCAATAGTTTTTTTTTTCTTAGACCGATACATTGCACTGTAATTAATTGAGAAGGGATGGAGTGAAGAGGACACAGATGGTAAAGTAATATATACGAAAATAACTTAATTATTTAACAACTCTGTAGTCGCGCGTTTTGTTAGTTTGGAAAATAGAGCAGCTCCTCATCTGGTGTCCACAAAACTTTTAATAAGATGGATTTTCTGGCCTTAGAATCAATACGCTCCGTAGTCAGCCAGCAGCACCAAGTGCTGGAAAGCACTGGATACTCTCGTCTAGCTTCAGCAGTGAACATATTTCACATGATGTCGTTTGTGTAATGGGCCAAATTCTACGAAACAAAATCAATTAACAAGTGCAAAGTTCAGTGAGATGCGAGGAATAATATTAGGAAAATCCATAGAAAATAATAACAATTTATTCCAAGTAAATTTGCAAACATTTCTTATTCATAAAAAGTCTGATATGTTGATATAGAAATGAAACGTTTTCACTTTAAAAATATTTGTCTCTAATTCAGCTCCGTTTTCGACCTCCTCATGAACCGTTGATTGCCGGTCACATGGCACATCCATTAAAGAATGACCAGAGTCTACGATAGGAATCGAATATATGACCCCCACACATACACACTAGCGCACTACTCAACCAGACTATTGATGCAGGCAATATTTTTCTTTAAGTGTAACCTGTCATTGAAAAGTAATACATTTTATTTTTATCTCTAAAACTAAAGAATTCCATTAATGTCCAGAGCAATATATACAGCAAAAATATACACATTTTTATAATAAAATATAGTTGTTTCTGTTTCGATTAATGAAAAGGACGAAGTTTTTTTTTTTAGAAAAAAATAGACAATCCTAAAGCCTACTGAAAAAGAATTTTACACAGCCAACCAACAAAAATTATGCTTTTACATCAGCCCCATTTTCTCCCTGCCAAAATAATTTCATTTTGAATGAAAAACATTTTTGTGATAAAAAAAGTTGCTAAAACAAAAGTAATCAGGAAATGATTTTTACATTAAATTACAAAACAAAAAGAAAAAATAGTATCCATTTTATATTGTTTAACGGATAGGCCAGCTATAAAGAGCTCAAGTGCTTTTAAAGATTTTAAATTAACACTGGAAGAAATTTCTGGGGTAGAATTTTTTTTTTCTGAACTGAAAAGTAAATAATTAAAATTAATAATTGAATTATGGACTTCAAAATATGTGTATGTTTCTTAAACTAAATATTCCAAATAATGTAAAAAACCGCACCTATAAATTTTATGCCGTGTATTACTTTTTTTTTATTTTAACAGAAATTGCACTTGAGCAATAATGAAGTAAATTTCTTGGCATCGATAACTTTTTATTGTAATATTTTTGAAACAATTTGCTAGAATAGTCTGTTATTTTATAGTCAAGCTGAATTTAAAGCGACTTCCGCCTCCTCCTCCTCCTCCCTGTTTAATTTTTTTCGCTGATTGCTGGGAGGAAGATTTTTCAATATTTCAATTTTCTATTGATTTTCATACAACGTTGGCTTAAATTAATAGACCGTTGTGAGAGGTAGACTACTCCAGGCATTAAAATTTTACTTTCTTCAACTTCTTTATTTGGTCAGATTAAAAGTGAATCATTCAGAAAACAGGTCATTAAAATTTTCTTATTACCAGAAAATTTCAAAGAGAATCCAACAATTGGTAAATAAAAAAAAGAAAATTTATTGGTAGGTAAGCGGACAGTTGGTATTTGTGTGGATGTTTGTGTTTTTGTGGGCTGGCGTAGCGAACAGTAAACCCATCGTTATGACTTCAAGCTTGATTACACTTCAATTACAAATTTTGTATTTTTTTTATATTTTTTTTTATTTGATATGCAAAATACAAATAATTAATGAGTATTATTCTATTGCCTTTTTATTTTTCTCTGTTCAGTTGTGCGAAAATGTTTAATAAATTTAATGCTGGAAAACATATTCTTATTTGTTGCTTGGCGACACAAACTTCTACAATACGAGGAAGAAAAAATCAATTTACATGTGTGGCATATGGCTTCAGTGTACACGCTTTATTTTCTAATGTCAGGATATACGTAGTTTTAATTAGCAAATTTAACAAACATTTGCGCGAGAGTGTTAGGGTAATTATAATCAATATTTCTATGGGAAGGCCATATTTAGTATTAAAATATTTCTCCATAAATTATGTCACTCAATAACCGACAGTGTAGATATGTGCTAAAATAAATAAATTAAATTTAATTAAATTAAAATTAAGTAAATCTAAAAATATTTCAAAAATTTCTCTATCTCTTCTGCATTCTTTTACGTTGCTTCTTTGTTTGAATATTCTTTGGAATCGTTCAAGTGTTTAAACGTTTCAAAATTAACACGCAATAAAATCGTTTATTTTACAAAACATCAGCCTTCATAATAAATTAATTAACGTGATTTAATAAATTTGAGGGCCACAGTGGCATTGAAATTTTAAGAAGAATTTTTTATGATTTGTTATGAACAAGAAACCAGGAATTATTATTCAACAGTCAACAATGGAGATTGATAAAAAATATTAATAAATATACTTGTACACTGAACGTGAAAAGAATTTGGAAAAACCGATAAATTGTGTGATCAATTAAATGAATCCTTGTAATCAGTTCTTTGTTATTTCAGTTTATACAGTTTATAAATAAATTTAATAAAAATTTCATAAAATTATGTTCGCTTGAGATACCACAAAGTATTCAATTTCAAATATACGAGTACTGACACTTAATGCGTTTAAATATAAGCAACTACAAAGCCATGCAACATCCAATACATTTTTATGTCAAGACTTCAACACAAGCACGTAATTGAAATAATAAAATAAAAATAATTCCCTCTATGACTTTTTATTATTTAAATTGAAATCCAATTCATTATGATACAGTTATACCTCAACTATCAGAAGTGAGATTTACAGAAATTTATTTTAAAAAATACACGATGAGTTTCACAAAAGCGTCCCTCCACAAGCTGATGGAAACGCTGGAAATATAAAACCTAACAAGCAAATCGTTTTAGATTTAAACTCCGTAAAGCTTCCTAATTTCATTATATTTCTAAATTAATTATCATGTAATACCAAGCATACTACAATTGAGATATCCAACAACAAATAAATAGAAAAAAAAGAAAACTATAATTAAAATCAAGATAGAAATAAAAAAAATTTCTAGCACTGTAAAACCAACAATATAAAATGCGAAGCATTAAGTTTTGTATTTGTATTTGTTACAGTTGATATCTTCATCTTGTAATATCCTGCATTTGGAAATTGTCATTGTGTGAGAGAAGGTAGAGCAGTGAACGACGAGTATGTAACGATGGCGTATACGGTGGTATATTTTGTCTGTTTTATTTTTGCAATTTCCAATTCCATTGTTGGCATGTGCTAAAGGCATTATCGATATTATTTGAAAAAAGTAATCGAGTACATAAATTGTGAACAAAAATAAAAATAAAATTAAATAAATCGACGCTTTGCAATGACGAATTTGTCAACTAATAATCTTTCTCAAAGCCAAAGTTGCCATAAAGTTGATTGAAGAATAATTGAGAATTGGTAAATGTTATATTTATAGCAAGCAATCCAATAATAATACAATATAAAATGAAAAATAAATAAAAAAAAGCCCTACCTATAGCCTACATAAATGCTCACATCCTCATGCACGTACGTATAGTTGGAGGTACATATGTATGTATACGCTTACCTTATCTTTCGTTACATGTTGAACTGTATATTTAAACCTATATTCTTAACCACACACACACACACACACCCATACAAACGTATTCTTAAATCAGCTGCTGGAAAAAAAAACAATGTACAATTGTCAAAGTTCCCAAAGAGATGTTTGCACAAGCACACAGATACAAGTTAACATGTAGACAGGGATACATATTCTTAACTTCGACATCATACATAAGCAGTACTAAACAGCCTTAACTTAAAAAGACATTTAATAAAAATGAGAAATTGAAATGGAACAGGAAATACATAATCCCCAAACAAATAAAAGAAGACTAACGTAGTCAGTTGGATGCATAAGACAGAATACACTCTCCGTACATACACACAACAATATAGAAGAACATACAATGTGTTCATATGTTCGAGTATGTTTGTATGTTTGGGTGTGTGGCTTGTAAATAATTCTCATATCTAAAAGTTAACAAGAGACTGGTTGTAAGCAAAACGAAATAGAAAGTCAAACTTTAAGCAGGTAACATTTACCTTTGCAATATTTATTTTGTATTATGCTTGTCTTTTAACACGACACCACACCACACCACACACTCCTCGCAGACATGGCAAGATGCTCCTCTGCAGTGTGAAAATATAACAATAATTGTAGAGATATAAAAATTGACAGTAAGCTCTATACAACGCGAATCTAATGGGACAGGAAATAACCATTTTCGATTCGTCATCGATGAAAAGTCATACATAGGCAATTTTATAATAATTATTGTATATCGATGGCGTAACATAATTTTCGCCGTGATAGGGCTTTTATAGTTTGTTTGTCTCCACTTCGGTGGTGTCCTTCCATATAAAATTATATGATCCCATATTCGGATGCAGACTGAAGTCAGCACAAGACCTTTCCTCACAGTTTTATAATTTCTAATTAAGAGCCTTCAAACCCTTAAAACGCCACCTACTGGGATAACAACACACGGCGGCATAGTTCCTAGGCGACAACTGATGTCAGCCCAATCATCATGGGTTGAGCCACAGTAGGATAATAATTTTTTTTTTATCTTCGACCAGCACGCATGGAATGATCCTTTCGCATGCGATGCTTTGTGCTGGCACTAGTGGAAAGGGATAGTGAGAGAGGTGGCCTTCACCTCTAAAACCTTCCGACAAGAACTGATACCAGGACATACTATTGCAGATACGAAAAATGCGAAATGTTTTTATGGCTTAATCTGAAACTGGACTCAAACTCGGGACTTTTAAGTTTTGTGCTCAACGTGCAGACTACTTCAGCCATCGCCACCCTCCTTTCACAAGGGCATTCAGCATACATATGATGGAGAGCAAAAATAAAATCCAAAAATAATACAAACAAACTCGGTAAAAAGTAAAGTTTCTTTGCATGCAAATCACATAGTGGATACAAATGGTAGACTACCGACCATACACCTCGGAAATAATTATTGTCGTATAATTGGCGTTAAAATCTGCTTCGGAAGCTACCAAAAAACTAAAGGTATTTTACTAACAATTTAAATTTTTATTCGCTAATTTAATAAAAATTACTAGAAATTTAGAATTCCAACCACATAAAGGTCAAATACGTATCCATTTGAAAACAAAACAAATGTCTTAAATTTAATTTTTTTTGTTTTCCATACAAATTATAGAGTTTATAAAAGAGAGTGAAGCGCTTTGGTTGGCATGTACTCAAAAGAGAACCATTTTTTTTTCTAAAACGGTGAAGGTTTTGTGGGTGTCGTAACTTTCGGCGCAAAACAAACCAGACAAAAAATGAATCTTTGCATACCCTGCCTAGATGCTCATTTACTACACTTCGAGTACTGTCAATCAGTCACAAATTTTTAGTAACTGGGGCATTTACAAACAGTACTATCACAACAAGGTGTTGCTTACTTTCTGCACTGTTAGCAGTGTCGCACTGTAATGCTAAATAAACTTCAAAAATATAAAAAAAGAAGTAATTTAATCTCTTAAAATACACAGAGTTTTTCCGCACAAAAATATCACTTTCAGATTCACTCAAAGAACGAAACATTCTGTCATACTATCACATGTTTTAAGTATTCCTTTTGTACTTTGTGAAATTAATAGGTATTTGCTTAGGACGGAAATACATCTCTTTTTTTCTGTGTTCTGCCTCTTAGTGTGAGTTTTATTTGTAAATCAATACAATTGCGAAATGTTTGTGTGTTGGAAATGTATTTGAAAGTAATTTCATAATTTTGAAATAAATACGTTTTGGGGAATTCTGTGAATTCATTTTAGTTGGTAATTATTGAGATAATTTTATTCTATGCTTGCAAATTCCAATAACGTCATCCGCCATCATAAAATATTTTTTTTTAATTTTCATTGTAGTAGTAGTTCATGTGTGAATGTGTTTAAAGAAATTTTAGGGTTTAAAGTGATTGCTGAGGCCTTATTTCGAAAGTAGAGATATCAAAAAACTAACTTCTAAATGCTGCTGTTAAATCAAAGTATCTCCTTAGCGGACAGTAATGCTGGCACCATTATTTATCGATGTTCGCTGAAGTACATATTTCGTTCGAGTTGTCATCAGATAAAAATCGAAAATTAAGAAATTATTATAATGGAACAAGAGCCGGAACATGTGTTTCTGCTTGCGTTACGTTTTTCAGTATAGACCGAAAATAAAACCAGTTTTGTGTTTTTTCGAATGCTCCCCTACTAGACAAATATGCGGGGAAGATGAAAATATTTTTATGGCAATCACATTTTGTGTTCTTCAATTCTGGTAAATTCTTGTATTCATTTATAAAAGTTGTCCAATATTTTTCATTGTTTTCAATTGGCGACATTTTTCTAATTTTTTCTCTCCTCAAATTCTTTCTCATCTCAAAGAAACGTCTACAAAATAATCAGAATCGTTTACAAATTCTGCCGGACTTCTAACCGAAAAATGTACAAAGTGGTTGACACATCGCACCCTAAATACAAAAGTGACACAACTCAAAATTTTCCAAAATGTACTTTTTTCCGTAAAATAATTCACAGTACACATCTCTAACTACTTCAAAAATTTCTTTCTCATCACTGTTTTCTTTAACTGGATCGACTAAAAAGACCTATTTTTAGTTGCGTCAATGTTCTCAAGAAGTGCTGATTACTTTTGTTACACATATAGTGTCTTATTAATTAATTAATTAAAAAAATTTTAGCAAAACCTTCTTCGAAATAGACTTCTTTCATAATGGAACCAATTTTATTTTAAATATTACAATCATTTTTGCATAAACAGTTTTTTGCCTCTCCTGAAAATTTGAGAATTTTGAGTTGTGCCGCTTTTGTATTTAGGGTGCGACATGTCCAATGAACTTCTGAGTTCTTTTTCCGAAATTTTTGATAGAAATCTCAAAAAGAGATCTGATGGAAATTTAACAATCAAGAGAAATAATAACAGCTAATCGCTATACAAAAAAAAATAAAATCCCTCCGACGTATCCATTAGAAATCGAACAGAAAACGGACAGACAAGTCGTATATTTTATGTGAAAACTAACAAAAATAAAACACATGTAAAATTGCTGATGCTTCACCGATTCGCAAAATACCGTGTTATTCAAGTAAACAAAAATAAAGATAAACCAATGTAAAGAATTCAAAAAGAATATAAAAGTAAATAAAATCAAAAATTCTAAGTTCATTTTACAAATGTCTGAGAGAAATCTTCCAGAATTGTCTGAATCAGACAACGTCGGTCTATTTTGCTGGCAGGCCAGTATTACGTACACTCACACAAGAATTAATTTTTTTATAAACACATACACATTCGTGCGTAAGTATTCGTATTCATACAAAAAAAATATAAAAAAATTCGCCGTCATTTGCTGTGCTGTAAAATTCAAAGTCAATAACCGTCACTGCTCTTCCCCAAAACATATTTTCCTAGTTCCCTTGAGAGCACAAGTCCAAAAATGATGAAATTATTATTTTAAACTCGACCCGCAAATCGAATTTAATTTTTTACTCTTCAAATATTGATTTCGCTTGCTTAATCACGAGCAGAAAGGCATAACTTTTTTACGTGCAAAACAAAACTTACTTGAATTGTATTCGCTCTCGAATCAGTTTAAATCCTGCAATTGGCGTACACCGCTTACCGTTTGCCAACCGAATGAGTATTTAAATATTTCCTTTATTTTTTAAGAAACTAAAATTTTATTCAGTACAACATCTAATTATAAGTTTGCAAAGTTAAAATTGACATCAGGAAAGTATTATTATGAAGTATTCACTATTCTTAAAAATACTTTTAAAAATATTGCATAAAATTTTTCCATAATAGACTTTTTATTAAAAATTATCAAAAGTTTATTTAAATTGTAAAACCAAACACTTCCGCAATAATTTTGGTTGCTAGAAACGCTTTTTATTTATTTTTTCTACTTTTCTTTTAGAAAACTTTTGCCATTATTGCCAGATGTATGTGTGTATGTATGTATGTATATGCTCTTTCTTCATACTTATTATTATTCGTACTTGATAATAATTTTCTTTAACAATTTTCCCCAAATTTATCCCCATTTAACCACAGAAACCGCTTACGACTACGAACATCTTTCAATACAACATTTTCAACATTAACAGTTATTACCGCAGACACATGTACAACTATAAAGAATATGTATCATTAAGGAGACAAAACATACACACATTAGCACATACACATACGCATGCATGTGCACATCCCTATGCCACTGTGCATACAATTTTTGTAAACCGCAAATTCAACCATACATTCTATATGTATTCGGTATTATTCCAATAATGCTGCACAAATACAAGCAAATGTGCAGAGAATGTAAGAGAATTATAATCTTCTGGTCGAATACTGCAACGAAACAACTGTATGCTGAATGTGCAATTCAATAAATTAAACTTATTAATGCGGCCGGCCTGAGAAGTATCTTAAAGGAAATGAAACAACAATTAATGCAAAATTGTAAAAGTTTGGCGTGCGAAGATGAAGAAGTAGCTCTCAATATAGTTTTATTTATTTTTCAACTGACTTGTTTATTAACAGATTTTTATGCCATTTCTTTCGAGCCTGGAGCTGTTTAACTGTGAGAGATTGAATAGATACACGGCATGCATTACTGAGTTGTCCGAGTTTTTACATTTCTTAAGGTTGGGATGATTTACGTAGAACTCGGCGATCTCTGAACTTTTCCCGATTGTCCATTAGTAGATTTACAGCCATCTGCAGGGGCCATAGGGCCTTCGGCACGCATGCTGAGAGGGTGGATATTTCGGTCAATGCCCGGTGTATGCGTTGGAGAGAGAGACTGTTCTGCATTTTTTCTGTGAGCTCTCGGGTCTGGCTAAGTCGAGATTCCTTTGGGTCGCCTTTCTTGGACAACTTGGGGATGTGCTCTCAGTTGCATATGACGGACTTATTGAGGGACGTGAACAGCACAACTCTTCTTGATCGGCTACCTTTTAACGAAACCTAACCAAAGGTTCGAAGTGGTCTTTATTATATGGCAATGACTTATAGGGGACAATTGAAGTTTTTATACACTCAGTCAGCGAAGAGATTAAAATAAAATTGCTTAAGTGACTAGTTACTGCGTTGTGAGTCCTAATTTTAGCCCATACGTTAATGAGAAAATTACTTGAGACACTATGTTATTTGATGGAGGTTAGTGCAGTAGATCTTCATTCTTACGCATAATAAATAATTTATTTTCTTAAACTTTTGCTCCGGTCCTCGTTTAGAGGATATTAGAATGCACACTTGGCTGTATATGACTACAAGCTATTTTGTGTACGTGTGAGTATTTGAAAGCACTGCAGTAGTAGTTTATAAGGAATAAAGAATTATTATTATTATGACTCAATAGTTACAAAAGTAAATTTTGTATGGTTTTTGCTTAGGAAAGCAACTTTTCAACTTTGTTTGATTTCTTTATTTTTCCTTTTCGTATGGCTCAACAGAAAATGTGTATTAACGAACATGTTAGAAAAAAAAACATATACTAAACGAAAATCATTTATAAAGAACTTTACAATTGAAGATAATTTGTATTTTTTTTTTTTTTTTTGATTTTTATTTATTTGTTCGAATTTTATTTGCTGCGTACGAGTGATTTTACATTAAATAATTGAAAAAAGAAAATAAAAATTAAAAAATAAATGTTGTACAAGAGAAAGAAGCGGGAAAGTTCACTGCCGCCGAACAGTAGAAATTTAAATGAAAAATTTACCTAAAAGTTAGCGAAATATTTTTAAATAGAAATTGTTTTTTTCCAAAAACTAAGAAATATTTTCAGATTCTGATTAAAAACGTGTTGTAAGCTGCCAATCAAAATTATGACAAATATCGTTCAGGCGACAACTGCCATCAACTTTGTATTTCATCCATATGATTTTTTCCTGTGGAGGACGTGAAGTCCAAGTGTCACGTTGTGAACAGCCGCAGTGGCATATGATGAAAATTATTTTCTTAATGCGAAAAAAATAAATTATATATTAAAATTAAATTTTTTGTACATATTATTTTTAAAAATAAAAATATTTGGCGGTCTTAGAAAAACACTCTTAATAACCCTGTTAGTATTTGTAAATAGTTAAATGTTACATGAGATACAGCTAAAATACATGCTCTGCTAAAATTCGGGTCTGGCGAAGTATTTGTACTAGGCCTCCTAAAATTGGCAAAAGCTTTATGGTCAGCTAATACTACAGAAGTTTGTACGTGTGGTTGCAACTGGAATTTTAATGAAAAGACTCTGTTTACATCGTAATTTATAAAACTTTTAATACGTATAAAAAATTCAAATACCTCTTGATGACGGCGTTGGAAATGCTTTACTTTGAATTGTATCGAGTAGCCTTCCTTAAGGCCTTCCAACATTGTCAAGTCTTTTCTTTTAAAAAATAAAATATCAAATGAATGAATGAAATTTTGTTTGTGTTTAAGTTCATAGTGAATTTATCACAATAATGTGAAAATTACTTTTGATTTATTAGTAAAGAAAAATAAGATAATTTAATAAATTAAATCATATATTTAACCCGTTCTCACCGCAAAAAAGTTCAAGAAAATTAGTTAGATTTAAATTGATTTGATGTTGTTGTTTTTTTGTTTATTTTGCTTGTATATTTCGTAATTCTCAAATATTTTTTTGGTGTTCTTATACACATGTAAAAATTTTTAGCTTTTTCCAGGAATTTGGTTAAAGGTACACTAACGGTTTTGGTATTAGCACCAAATGTACATATTACTAAACATAAAGCTAAACCATATAACAAACATAGACAGATGTATTATGAAAATTTAATTGTTTTCGTAATTTTTTTTATTAACAGACTAAAAGAAAAAAGAAATTCTTCAATGTATATCAAAAGTTTAAATGTATGCACTTTAAGGATTTGATGGATATTTGACTCGATGGCAAAGTATTGAAAGTGTTCAGCAAAGTTCTTCAATATTTGATAGAATGCGTCTGCTACTTTAATTTCTGCGAGTGTATCAAACTAACTAAAAATTAATTCCCATTAATTATTTTATAAAAGCAGAAAAGCTCGTAAATATACCAAATATTCGTTTTCACAACTCTTCACCTAAAGTAAAGAGCTGGTATAAAAAGAGGCCTCAATCGATACGACCTTTTATTTTTTGGGCACTGGTGTTTTGCATGCATGAATGTATGCTTTTTGCTCCGAAAAGCAGGGTACAGACAGCCAAAAGAGAATTACGAGAATGCAAAACATATTTTAATATTTAATTTTCTTTTGTGTTCCTGTTTTTTTATCGCAACTGCGAACACACAATTTTTCTTTATGATGTCTGTTGTTAAAATAAAAATTTAAAGGAAATACAACACAAATGACAATTTGTTTCTTCGTTTGTTAAAAATGTTAATGACATTTTGTGCCACTTCGCCTGTCAACAGAGACTGCTCAGAAAAAATTCCTCTAAAAATTAATAAAATTTTTTCGTTCCAGGAAAAAAATATGCTCTTTTTTCAATTTAATTTTAACTTATGTATGAATGGTTCAATAATTCTTTGAATAACTAAAATAATCAAATTAAATTAATTTAATAAAGAGTAATTTGCGCTAAACTTAAATTTATTAATCTAATTTGATGAAGTATGAAGAAAAGATGTGATATTCATGCGAATATAAACTTTTTATTTTGCAATTTATGCAGTATAGATTTAATTATTTCCATTTATTTCATTTATTGACATTTTTCGGAAAATTATTCTATCCTATGAGTACTCTTGTAGTATCGGAAGTGTTGAATATCTGATATCTAACGACTGAAACATTTAATTTTGTAAGTGTGACCAACAAAATTTATAAATCTGCTTGTGAGAAGTAAACCACAATGTAGTTTTCCAGATATTGAATAGTATAAATACCATCATTGGAGGTAACATCATTTTAATAAGTAACAGTAATATTATATGACGTAATCATCGAAATAATATTAGAGTTAAATAAAATATTCGGGCTAAGTAAAATTTTTATTACAGAGATTGAAGCATTTGTGATTTTCAACATGTTTTTGCGGTTTCGTAAAAATTTCGAAAATATAACTCGGTAAAGTTTATCTCTTAATATACATAAGTACGTTGTATGTTGCATGTAAACTTAATATAAATGTTTTAGAGATAAAATATGAAACACTAAATTTTGTTTTCAATTTACATATGTAGTTTTTTGATTTTTGTATTAAACCCAGGTATTGTTTGGTGAGCTTTCAAAGTTAATATATTTTTTAAAAAATTATTTAAAACAATATATACATCTGTTTATATGAACTTAATACCACTGCTCTTATTTTTATATTTATATTAAAATTATTTATATGAACAAATATATGCATGTCATGTTTGAGAAACATACAAGAAAAAAACCAAGAATTTTATAAACGCGAAAAAATTTATTTCTACTACTTCTCTTTTTTTTGACTGACTTGTATAGTGGTTTTGTTATTGCAAATATTTAAAATGTTTACATGGCTAAAATTCTTCGCTAGGACTACGTATTTATTTTTATACTCAACTCCAAGGCTACATTTTTATTTTACCAAAAATAATACAAACACCGAATTTCTATTGAATTCTTCAATAGTTACAAATGCACACTCAACTTTTTTGTGTATGTATATGTAAGTATGTCTATTTAAGTCTGTATTCAACAAATTCCGTTATATTTTTCACCAGAAAATTTAAGTAAAATTGTAAAATTTTGTTCTGAATAACAAAAATACTTTAAAGTTTTTTAACACAACTATTTGTGTACACATTTAAAGAAAAGTAAAAAATTTTCAAGGTAATTTGTTTCGTCAAAAGCAAATCATATAAAATTCGATATAATTTTATTTTTAATATACATAAAGCATTACTCGAACAATATATTCTAAATATATACCGTTTAGACCTAATGTAGATAGAGCCTTGAACTGTGAAAGGTGGCTGCCTACTAAAAGAAGAAAACGTGTTCATTGTATTTTGGAATTAAATTAAATAAATCATTATAAAATTAGAAAAAAAAAATTTAAAATATAAAATTTTAATTTTAACTAATTCTTTATTTAAAAATTGAATTAAAACTTTCTTGTTTCAAAGTCTGTGAAATTATGACATAAAATTGTGTACGAAATGTAAACAATTGTTTAAGATGCAAAGACAAGTGATATTCAAAGTCATGTGGATCTATTGCCAAAAATGCCATCGTCACTTTCGTACGAGTTGCATTTAAAAGCTTTTTAATTGTTAAAATATCACTCATACGTTAGAAGTTGTTAATAAATTGCTGCCTACTTTTTGGCATCTTCATTTAGTTAATTTCTGTAAGCAAACTATTGGAATTAGTGTCGAAAGTCGGTTGTGCTGCCATCACTCACTTGACCCAAAGAATCTTAAAATTCATTTATTCCGTGAAACGAGACAAATTAATCAATTCAATTGTTAACGAAAATGGTAAGTTTTTAATTGGATTCTCGGGCATAAATGAAACATTATTAAACACAAGAGTATTCTAACCGAGAAGTTTTGTTAATATATTTCAATACAGCGAATGAAATTCTAAATTATTATGTTCTTAGTATGAAAATAAACGTCTTCGCCTTAGAAAAATAAAAATTTTCCAATTTGAATATTCACAATATTTCGAATTTGTTGAAAATAAACATTTGTTTTTAGTTGTTAGCTATGAGTACATTTATATGTACTTACTCCTGTTTATTTGATTAGACCACACAGATTTTCATAATTTTACTAACAATTCTTGAGATTTTAATGGAGTAACAAGCAGATTGGAATATATAATTCAATAGATCTCTAAAAAAGAAACATGAATATTTGTTAAACGTTGTTCTTCCTCCAGTGCAACTACTAGCAAATAATTATTTTTTTTTTGTTGTATGTTTATGTTATTCGAAAGGAAATATTAAAAAAATATTACATTATTTTTATGAACGCATGGAAATAGAAAACATATCAAATAAAAAATAAATATTTTTTAGATGCCTGTTCTTAGTTGAATGAGATGCAAATTGCTTCAAGTGAGAAATTTATTTTATTTGCTTTGAAAAAACTACAGGAACGAGTTTTAGAATAATTTATTGGAAATATTTTTTCTATACACGACCCGATGAAGAAAAAAAAAATTCTAAATTTCAAATAAAAAAAATTCTGAAACCAAGGAACGTAGCAAATTTACATGAACAAGTTTGATGCTTTTGCAGCAATTGTGTTTAGTATTAAGTTTTTGCTTTTAAGCTCAAAAAGTCTAAGTGCCTTTTTTCTGTATAATTTCATGTTCTTTATAAATGTTGATGTAATCCACCTTTTTAAAATGAACTTTAACAAAATTCTCTAATACTCAAAAATACAGTTATTTTTATTTTTATCACAGAGAAAAAAACATTTTATTATTAAACCACAACAACATCAGAGTTTTTGAAAAATATTTAAAATTGTGAAATAATAAAAAAAATTACAAATTCACCTTCTTAAAATACAGAATAACTTGCAACAGGGATTAAATTTTACATTCTTTAAATAACACACAAGATAATTCGCAAGAAAAAGAAGAAGGCAAAAAATAAATACCGACTATAGAAGATAAATTCGCTATTTATAAGTTATACAATCCAGTAACTGCATAATTTTCTTTCTATTTTCTTATAAGAAAATATTTTCGAAATACAGTGCAGTAGGAGAGTGCAATTCTACTGGGTAAACGTAGCACCAAATCATTGTAAAACAACTTTTATAGCCGAAATTTACATTTCTAACAAGTGAGTAGGCTGTAGAAGCAGACCAACATTGTAAAGGTTCCCTTTGATCAAATAACAATAGATATGTCAATAACAAATAATTTTACCACCAGCAGCGTTTCAAGTGAGGAATACTATGATGACGACATAAAGTAATTACAAGATACGCATATGCTTTAGAAAAGATCAAAAGACGCCATAGCAGAGTTGTGTGAGAATGAAGCTATACAATAGCATTTCACTAACTATATGAGGATGGCGATGACTGAGGTTGTTAACACTTTTAGTGTAACATTAAAGGTAATGGGGTCGAGCCCACTACCTGACAGTAAAAAACATTTTCACATTCTCTGGCCACTGAACAGTACCGGCTTCAGCTGTAACCCTTCCACAGGCATAAAGAACGTGCTAAACCAAAGTTGGACGATAGTAAAGCTATATAATCCTGCCATTTCTCCTACTATCACTTTCCTCTAGTTCCAGCACAATGCATGGCATTGTGTCCTGGTCCAAGATGAAAAAAAAATACTGACGTAAGATAAAACATAATAAAATAGAAAAGTGTTTCCACGCACAAGAATTGTTAGTAGTGGCATTTTTGTTATGAGTTGTCATATTTAATATCTGATGGGGTTTGTATGACACGCTTTCTTTCGACTCTTGAAATATGACAGTACAGTATTCCGCAGCAGTAATTGTGTTCTCTATCGTACTATTTTTACTTTCTATGTATTGTATTTGTATAGAAAACAAAATATTTGTGTGGGTGCAATGCGATATGGAAATTGTAAGTCATATTCTTGTCATTCTACTGAAGTAGCACTTGACTTTTAAATCTTATACAAACACACTTACCAAATGCAAACACATTACAAGGAATATATTTCTAGAACAATGACAGGCAAAATGAGAGGATTGCTTAACATAAACGTATGAGTGTGGTTTATAGATAAGAAAAGTCTACTCGTAGTTAGTAAAAATGTATCGCATTCTATCGGGGATCAGGTGGCAAAAGCTATAACATAAATAAGCCTCTACACTCTTTAGATACTCAAATAGTATCGTTGACATTGTCATGTTGAAAAGGTACAGAAAATAGACCTTTACGTTAAAAATTGAAGATTGAAAAAAAAACACAAATAAAATTATTTTTTTTTTTAGCTTAATGGAAAATGCAATGAATGACGTCAAAGTAATATATCAAGAAGTTTATAATAAAAAAATTAAAATGAGAAAATTAACTGCTGAGGGGATTGTTTGCGGCGAGAGGTTTTGTATAATTTACAGACACCTCAAATGAAATCAAACTGAAATGTGAAACCGTTGGATGATGCATTTTTACTAACTAGATCTTAAGCCGGAACTAATGGTCATCGTATGAGGTCGATGGATAATTTTGTCTTGATTTTTACAAATATTAAGTCTGATAGGGATAGAGGGATATACTTAAAAGAAATTAAAACAGTCCCAAAATTGAAATGAAATAATTGAACAGGAAAAGCAAAAAACTTTCATATGTGTATTATTAGGTTTTTGTGTCAGTTGTTGTCGGAACGTTTCAGTGGTGAGGGCATAGTCACTGGTCGCGGAATAGTACCGGCTTCAGCTGATCGCAATCTATGTGCAAACCAGAACGCCCTCCATCGTCGGTATTGTGTAGCACAAGCGACTAAAAAATGGCTTCTTAAACGAGTCTTAAAAATTTAATACGTGTCGTAGACATAAGAGTCACTCCAGCACTGCTAGAAAACAAAGAACGTGCAATCGAAGAGTTTTAAGATAGTGAAGCTTCACCTCCTGTCATTTCTCTAACTTCATTCCATTTCCTCTAGTTCCAGCACAATCCATCGGATGTGTAGGGGTCATCTCTTGAGTGCTGGTCCAAGATAAATAAAAAATAAAGTTTTGGGTTACTGCTTGAGATTTTCTGAATTTTTTTGGCTGACCAGACTCGAATATGATTTTAAAAGTTGAAATCTGAATGAAGTTTTATTAACAACAACGGCTGATGTTGTTTTTTGGCTGTGCGTTGTAGCCCAACGTGTTTTACTAAGATTGAAACTAACAAAAGAATACGAATTTCCTTTAATTAATTAGTAAACTGAAATAAGAAATTTTGTATTAAAATGATTTCACTAAAGTTTTTTGTTTTGTTTTCTG
Organism: Dexiosoma caninum; assembly: GCA_963924685.1. Classification (NCBI taxonomy): domain Eukaryota; kingdom Metazoa; phylum Arthropoda; class Insecta; order Diptera; family Tachinidae; genus Dexiosoma; species Dexiosoma caninum. The sequence goes on along the minus strand of OZ004729.1, from coordinate 39,179,370 downwards.
TATCACAAATAACAGTTTCCACTGTCGAAATGCAATCTTTTTCAAACGACTACACTAATACAATAACAATTGCAAATTTTATGAACATATCGCAACATAAATCTTTATTGAAAACTCGTTTGCATTTTATTAAAGAGAATTGGTACGCGTCCAGCCAATAGAATGATAACCGTGGAGATAGAAATTTGTAAATCTGTAAATATTATTGTTGTTGTGATTTTAACTGCAGGGCATTCTTGCTTCATTTCTGTTTTCTTATTTTAGAGGTGAAAACTACACCGATTGAATAAAAAATATTTTGTAATTTATTTGATTTGTTTATGTGACAGGAAATAATAATTCAGCTTGATAAACAGTACTTTCTAAGCCAGTTCATGAATAGTTACGAAGATTTTATTTGATCAGTTTTATAGTGAACAAATACTACGTTTACACGTACGAACTATTTGCCAATAACAGTAATTGCAAATTCAAAACGTTGCAATAATTAATTGCAATTTATACGTAGTTACAACACAGCAACGTATTTGCAGTCAGATGAGAAAGAACAATTGTATGGCAACATCAGAAAACTTTCGCTGTGTGTTTACAAACAGACAGCTGTTCATAGAACTACTTGATGGCAAGAAAGCTGAAAGTTCTCAAAACGAGTGAAAACATTTCACATCTTATTTGCAAATAGTGGTGTTCTTCACGCCTTTCCTTCGTGCGTTAATACAAATATGCTAATAAAATTATACATTCTTCCATCAAAAACAAAGTGAATGCGTTCGCTATGAATTGGTATTTTTATGACTTCGGAGTCACTTCTTTATCGAACCTCATTTTTAATACCATCTTAACTATCAACAAAGTTAACACTTTTTAACTCATGCCGTTCATATTATATTAATAACGAGGCAGTTGTAATTATAATTTAAATAAATTCTTAAATGTGTTACAGGAACACATTATCACGTACTAAAACGTTACCAAATTACGGAAAATTTTTTGGTCCTAAGCACTCATTTACATAATGAGTTTCTTTATAAAATGTGGGCACATGCTCGCCAATGACACCCCTGTGTTAAAATCATTCGTTCCTCAGCTAAGTTGAACCAGTTCATTTGCAATTGAACCCATGCAGTCACTATTTCTTTTGCATGTATTTTTTTGTTGGGCTTAATTGCAAAAAAATCGCATGTTTAAACGTAGGAAAAGATTCGTTTTATAACACCAGAATTAAAATGTAGGTTTCCATGTGTGCACGTCTCATCATCTCCCACTTGGAGTTCTGTTTATCTAAAGGATTTCCTGCAACTACTATTTTCTTGCCGTCTTTGGCATTATCGACGTTGTCATCATGATAATTACAGTTATAATAGCCAAGTAAAAACAAGAACAAAACTAACAAAAACGTTAATAATAGAGATAATAACAATCATTGTTCGCAGCAGCAGCAGCGGCAGCAGTTGAAAGCCAAATAGGAATGAAACAGAAAAAAGAATAAAATTCAGAAAATTCAAAATAAGAACAAAAGTTTTACTTTTATTTATTTTTGTATGTGTGTCGAAGAAACTACTTGTATGTTGGGGAGACGATCTTTCTGCCAGGATTTAGTTAATTGCTGAAAATTGTTGCAATATGAGTACAATTGCTGTCAGTTGATATCGTTACACGTACAAATTGTCGAGCGGATAGTTGTACAGTTTTTGTAATCATGACTGTCAGTGAAACAAATTAAAAGTTGGAAAAGAAAAGGCAACATAAAATAGAACTAGAAGAACGACGAAGAAGTGTGATTATAAGGCTACAAAATAAAAGTCGATTATGATGATGTTTTCTTTTGCAAATGTACGTTAAAAAGTATGTAAACCTTTCAGCACATTGCCTTGTCTCAAAACATTAAGTATTGAGTTGTTCATTTGAGTATTGTTCGTAGAGTATTGTAATGTTTGTATTTGTAGTTGAGTATTTTTTTTCTTTCTTTTTTTTGTCTTTGCTTTGATTATCTTATTTTCTTCATCCTAAATTCGTTGCATTCAAAATTACAATGCAGTTGCCTTCGACTGTTTCTGGTTATTGTTTATTATTATTTTTTTTAATTATATGGCTTTTGTATTCAAGCATTTTTTTTAAGTTGTTTTTATCATCTTTTCTTAAAAAAAAACATCGCTTAACCTGATTTATCGCTTTAAAACGAGGTTAGAAGGAAATGAACTGCAGACGGATGACATACTGCTACAATTTGACAATGACTAGTAAAAAATAATGATTGACAAGAAGTAATTTTCTACAAAAATTCCACCCAATGGGTAAATAGGTTATTGCAAGAAAGTTAAAGACACAATCGTTGAGACATTTTTGGTTTAAAGAATTTCAAGAATGTGCTTTTGTTTATAAATTTAGTTTGGTAGCATATTACGTACGGGTAGGGAAAAGAGCATCGCTTTAGTGTTCGATATTCAGCAATTAATAACAATAATAATGGAATGTCGCCGGCAACAATTTCGTCTGTGTGAACGCGAAAGAAAAAACAAAAGAGAATTCCAGATGTTTGCCTGTCTAAACTCGGACAATTTTTACTAATGTTATCATATTACAGATCTCTGCGAGAGTGATAATATTGTAAAAAGAAAAACTACTTTACACTTGAATACATAATAAATTAAATTTGCGTGTGAGGATTTACGGTCCATTGACCTAACAAATAACTTAAGAAATAAAAAATACGTTAAAAAGCTTGTCTTATTAAAATTCAAATTAAAATGTATTAGCGGAATTGCAATTGATTTTGTTTTTGTCAGCTGATAATTAATTACAAATTTATTTAAACTACACTTGTGTGTTGATTGCAATAATAATTTAGTGTCTACACATACGATACATACATTTCAATTAAGTTATTAATAACTTATTTGTATATAAATTTAATGCTTCCTTTTTGAACAGTGAACGTGCTCTTAATGGGCATTTATAGGATTAAAAACGAATTAATCTGGAATATTAACAGCAACAAATTTATTTAGCTTTGCATAGTTATCAACTTAAAAGCTCATTCATTGCCTTGCCCTTCCTTTATATTTTCTTATTATAACTGAACAAATAACGCACACACAGACACACGCGTACATTTGTATGTTTGTATGTGTGTGTGTAAGTACATATATAAATGGCTTAATTTATATATGGCTAAGCCATTTATATATGTGTATGTGTGTAAAAAATTCAATAAGCTTATTCATGACTTTATTTAAAATAAACGGATAATAAAACTTCTTCTTCATCATTTACTGTTATCCGTGTTTTAGTGTGCGTGTGTGTGTTTGTGTTATTTTAAACTTATTTACTCCCGTTGGCCGCTTCATTCATATCTTAAATTTCTTTATTTAACAGTGTGTTGAACTAAAGTAGCACTTTGAAATTTTATTGAACATTTTTGTTTAAAAATCTTAGAGTGGCCCTTCATTGCAAACGTTTAGGAAATTTTAGATTTCCATGTATTCAGTTAGAAAGTTTCTGGGAAAGGACAATGCAATACAATTACATAGTACTATAAAGATAACATACGTTTTGTATGTGTTAGGTTAGGTCGGGCGGTTGCTAGATGTAAAGTTAAAGAAAGGTCGCAGCCCACTTACGTCCAAATTATTATGGTCCCTTTATGATGCATGTTGTGCAAAAACTTTCACATGTTATAGCGATACAACACAGAGTCGCTGCTACGAATCGAACCTAGAACCGGCAACTGATAACTAGAGCACTACCCAATGTACTGCTCCCAAGTCAACTATTAGATTAGTTCTCTTCTTAATTCTCTCTTTAAATGACCGCACTATTAACACGCACCTATTACAAACGTACAACAACATAGGACATGTATAAATTTTTACATAAAGGCTTCTAATTTGGCGAAAAAAGTAGCACGTCTGTCCTATAACATCGCCTGTGACGTTAGTTCGCGTAGAAGCCAACATTATCTAAAATACTACGAATAAAAAAAGAGAATTAAAGCTTTAGAAAATACTGTATCCATATTACTTCTACTGCTCTCTCCAAACTCTCTGGCTTCTATTATAAGGAATATGATTGAGTAAAATTCTCAACGAAGAGACAAAAATACGTACGGCTGATGTACAATTATATTTATTGTGCCAAAACATTAAATTTCCTATTGTTAAATAAATATTTGATCTTTTCTTACTCATAATTGTAATCCAAAAAAGTTATTTATTAGTATTTCAATTAGAAGTAACTGCCAAAACAAATGTTAGTGCCCGTTTAAATAATTGAGTGTTTAATATGTTCATAATGTTAGTAAAGCATTAAAGCGGCCAAATAATTGTTAAAAAAATATTTTTTTTTCATATTGATTACTGTTACGTTAGAAGGATTATTTAAATAAATTTTTTTTGTTTCTATACACAACCCATAACTCTATTGCACTTGTAAATCTATTGTATTACATTCCCAAACCGACATCTGTGGCCGTATATTTCTTAATTGCAGTTATTAAAGGGGTGCTGATGGCGAGTTGGCTCTGCAACAATTCAACAAAAAAAGTGTTTTTTAAGTTTTCTGTGCTGTAGCACCCTTCTTCGTCGGTCAAACTTAACATCAGAGACGCACCAATTTCCCTTTTTCTTATCTGGGACCACCACTCAGGGCATGACCCCTACACATGCGATGCATAATGCTGGAACTAAAAAAAAAGGATAGTTAGAGAAATGGCAGGATGTTAACCTTCACTTTCTTACATCTCTGCTTTTGTACGTTTTTTGTTTTATAGCGGTGTAGCGGCGCTTCTGATATCAAAGAGACGTATTAAATTTTTAGGTTCTGTTTTAGTGGCAATTTTTTAGTAGTTATTTTACTTCACCGGTGCCAAATAATACGGACGAAGGAGGGTGCTCTGTGGGCCTGTGGATTCTTTACAGCTGAAACCGGTACTGTTCTCTGAACATTGACTATATCTTGCCCACTGAAACCTTCCGACAACAACTAACTCAAAGACACACTAATCCACATCACACATTTATAATTAATTATAATCGCATTTTTCTGAAGCTTCAAAATGAATTACATATGTAGGGGATTGCCCTTAGAACTCATCCAAGAGAAAAAAATAAGTTTGTTAAAATATAATGGAATTGGTTTGAGCAGAGTGAGCTCTAAGGCTCTGCAATTAAAATTAATTATGTGTAATTTATTCTACTTCGATGAAACTATTTACATCCATTAACGATATAAAAAAGAGATAATCTTCTATGTAATCATTAGTTACCAATAAAATAGAATAAAAAAGTTAATTGAAGAGATAAAATCAGATTGATTAGGCTTTGTCCCTCCTAACCGCCCCCACTGTATACTTCCACCATACCGTAACTTATTTGAATTTCCACTTTCATTCACATCAATTATTTATAGAAATTTAATTTAAAAACCAACTTCACTTTTCCGGATCAAAGAGAGGAAAAAAAGCAAGGAATATAATATTTATATTACTTTTCGGTTCAAAAGTAACCACAATTTTATGGTATAATACTCGTATTTGTTTTATTAAAACTCTTCGTTCATCCAATGTAAATATTTCACCACGAAATCTGATACTTCAAATGTAAAACAAAGGTTACAAAGCAACGTTGTAGTGAAATACTACTTTCTGTATCATTTTTATTTGTTATTGTGTTTCTTTTTTTTGTTAAAAACCCTAAAAAATTCTGTAAATGGTTTTTGTTATTAAAATCTGAGGTTTTTTTTGTTCAAATAATAAAAGCAGAACAAACGAACAATCATAAACGAAAAACATACCCGCACCGTTTGCAACGCATATGGAAGACCGAAAGCCAGCAAAAAAAAGTTTAACTTGACTTGAACCACAAGTACATTTAATAAATATCTGCAGATATAACGAAGAAAAAAATATTTATTTAAATGATTGTAGTGTGGAAAATTTTATTTTGATTAAATTTGGTTTTCTTTTGCTTTTCTTATGATTGAATTTTACAGCTGGACTTTCTCGTCATAAGTTATTCTATTTTAAGTATTTCAGTTACTAAAAAATTTTACAGTAATTCACTTGCATGTTGGTACACACACATGCCTGCTGAGCTGGGTTTTCAGGATTTCATCTCTATCTTGAAGAGAACCAACGATAAATTTTTAAATCGAATCTTCTTTTAATTAATTGCATTTTCTGCGTTTTAAGAACATTTTATAATCAACAGAATTTTTATCTTTTGAAGAAAGATGGTTCTTTGAGTTGCATGAAACTGGAGAAAACCATTGAATTATTGAGATGGGATTTTGTTTACAGTGTTTCCTTGTGGGTTACGAATTGAAATGACGTGACTTGGAAAACAGGCCTGTTAATTTGTTTTTGGGTCTCTAAAATGAATTAAAAATATTAAATAATAATTCATGTGATTGGGTACATGAAGCATTAAAATTTTGCAATTTAATAAATTTTTAGTAAAATTGATATTTACAAACCATGATTCCACATAATCTAAATTGCTTTTGTGGTTTGAGTATAATTAAATTTGAAGCATGCAATGAAAAATGAAAAACACAAAATATATAAAAGCAAATTTAAAATGTTTTAAAGAAAAGTGTAAAACAATTTAATAAATGTGTTTCGTACAATTAATTATTGGTAATACACGTATATAAAAAGGATATGAACAAACTTCAATAATATACATTCAGTATAAAAATTAGTATATCCTTATAAGGTCCTTCATTGCGTTCTTATCAGCGCTCAGATTACGGCATTCGATATAGAAAAATTTTAAAACATCTTAGAAGAATTTTGTTTAAAATGTACACAAATAATTAACAACTCCCCCAAAAATCACTTATAATTTTATATAAAAAATTTAATTATTTTCTTAAAAAAGACTGGGTTCATATAAGAAGAATCAGAGGCTACCTACGATCTCTGGTCCAATTTTGTATTATGATCAATTTAATTTCAAATTTATCAATTTCGAACTACAGAGAAGAGAAAATTATTTGACTGATGATAGTTCGGGATTAATAAAGCCGGGCCGTATTTCGCAACACCTTTTTAACTCCAAGTAGGAAATAGGAGCACAAATTAGAGGCAGAAGAAGATTGGCGAAGTAAAGTAAAAAATACCGTCTCTCATTTTGTTTTAGCTGAAACGCTAATACGGGTACTGAACACCAGAGTCTTTGGAACTGTGGAAAAACTCGCCACAGCAAAATTTAATTAAGTTAAGGATTAACCACTAATTTAGAACTTCACTAGCTATCTCCACTCTGCACTATGTCTTGTCAAAGAAGGTACAACACAATCTCTTCATAAAAAAAATATATTTATAAAAAAATAAATAACAAAAATTTTTATAGTAATTTTGGATCACCCTTTAAACTCTCGCATGCTATTTTTTATCATCATATGGAACAATTAAGATGTTACTGATGAATAAAAGATTTATTTTTAAATAAAAAAAAATTTATTTATGTTTTCTGCAATTTATTTTCTGCGTTTGCTTTGTGTTATAAAATGTTGTAACAATTTCCATGCATGCCAACAATATGCCGAAAAAAAAACATAATAAACAGCAATGACAGCAACAATAACAATTTTAACCGAAAGCTTAAAGTTATAAAAATCACTATTTCCATCTGAATGTATAAAAAAACGTCATTATTCCCATTCACCTTCTATCGTTCCTGTTAATTTATTCCATGTTATTTTCGCTTTTCCACACCGAAGAAAAAAAATTGTTAGGGATTTCAGTTTGTACCAGACCTTTGATTCTTTTTTTTTTTGCCAAAAATTATGTTTTAAACTAAGATTCCATAAATTAATTGCGAAATTATTTTTACGGGTATTTAACAAAAATATATTTTCAAGCTGTTGGAAATTGTTCGTTTCAAATGTATAAAGAATTTCGTTCAGTGTATCTTGCGGATACACTTGCATGGAGCAAAATCACAGAGGTGACAAACATTTATTATTTGTTGTGTGCTTTTTTATTTTTATTTTCATTGTGGAATTTTATTACTATGCGATGCGAAAATTATTCGTAGTGAGTTAAAGTTGGAAATCGTGTTGTGTTGTTTGTGGCCCATCACAAAAGTGTCAACCAGCCAACCAAATAAAGCAAAAGTAAAAATTTATGGTCAACCTTTTTCTAATGCTACGAACACAACGACGACTGACGAATTTCACCCTACACGACGAACACTCCATAGAAGAGTCGCTGCGTAAGTTCATTGAAGTAAGTTAACTGAAGAACGCATTGTTTTAACATTGAGTATAGCAATGGCTGAAGTAGTCTGCACGTTGACAACAAAACCAATAATCTTCTGGGTTCGACCACAGTTTCAGACTCATAGAAACATTTTGTATTTTTTATGATGTGCTTCAGACGGCTTCAGCTGATAGCAATCCACAGGTGTTTGGAGCCACTGAATATTTCATAATTTGGTTACGTTTTAACATGGGTTAATGAGTCCCTGCAGCACATTTACAAATTTTCTTAAATGATAATTACAGCTTCACAGTTGAATTAATCGGCAGACTTGTATGTGTTTTGTATGAGTTCAAAAGTGATAATCTTGTTGACATTTAAGATGGCAAAAAAATTAATTCCGATAAAACAAGTGCTTATGAAGTCGTAAATATACCCATTCATAGTGAACGCATTCACTTTTTTTGCTGCGATGGTAAAAATTTAAAATATCGCTTTCTATATGAAGATATCTGATGTATTTTTATTTTAACTGCTGTATTAACTGAAAATAATAAATTTCTGTGGAGGTAAAAGAAGTCACTAAAATATCACGAAAATGTTGCCAAAGACAAATTATTTTATTTACTAATTTAATTTATTATTTTTATTTGCCTTACAAAATCTTTCCTATCTGCTGTAGGAAATTAAATATGAATTATCTTTTTTTTGTTTTTGTTTAATATTCATGATTTTTGCATTCGATTTCGCTTAGTAATTTTTTTTTAGCTATTTTTTGTGTACATTTAGCCAATATTGGTGAAGGAATTCAGTGATAAAAATTAAACGGAAAGGTACGCAGTGATATTAAAATGAAATTATGCAATTTTTTTTTGTTATTCGAAGCCCATTTGAAAGAAAGAAAAAATGACAAAAATGCAATTTGTAACCACAGACATTTTAATACTCCACATTATTTTAGTTTCCTTTCTTTTTTAATGAATTTTTTACATAAAACTGTCTTCTCTTCCAGTAATTGGTCGTTGGTATTGCTGGCGCAAAGAAGAAGAGTGTTTTTTAATAGTCTGCCTTTTTTGCCGGTAGTGTGTGTAAATTGAAAATAACTTAACATTTCTACTATCCATTTTCCTCTCTTTTATATTTGGCAAAAACCAACGGCAGATAAAAACTTTTGTAATCACATTTTTGTGGCGGTAAAGTTCGAAACTAAACGCTTGACATTAATCAGAACAAGAGGTGTAGAAATTTTCAGAAAGTTTTCCAGTTCAAATTTTTATTTATTTATTTATTATTTATTTTTTTTTTTTTTTGGTATAAAGAAAATTAAAAATGTGTCTGCAAAAATCTGCGGAAACAAAAGAAAAAAACAACTCAGTGTAGAAAGGAGTTACTTCGGTTTTTATGCAAACAAATGCAAAGATAATGGCACGCAAATGATTGGTGGTTTATTTTAATATCTACATTTAGAGGTATTATTAGAGTAGAGGGGGTGGCAGAAATGTAACTATTTTTGTAGTTTTTTTGTTTTGTTTTGTTGTGTGGGAGAGATATATATAGTAGAATAGAATTATTATTTACTTATATTCGTTTTTATAAATATAAACCTTAAATAAACGCTACCAAATTACCCGGATTTAGTTTCAAAATTAGTCTTCAGCGTGTGCAACTTATAGACGGCTTTGTGATTTTTATGGCGCACATAAATCTCAATCTGAGCAACATATACGACAAACTGTGTACAGAGGTCATACGATATACTTTCTAAAAGATTCAATAATACCAGCAGGTTGAAGGAATGTGTGTACTAACGAGAATATCGCTGCTGTAAACGAAAGTAAGGAAGGAGATTAAATTTTATCGAACCGTCGTAGGTCGCAGGAATTGGTACTCTATCAAATTGGACTACCGAGTAACAATTTTTTCAGTTAAAATTAAATTTTTTCTGTTATTTTTAAAATTTAAGGTCTATAATGCTTAAAAAACACAATTTAATTAGAAAGATTTAAGTAGGAACATTTGAAATAAATATTTGCATGCCTATTCTTAGCGTGCTTTCGTGTTGACTTGACAGCACGAAAGTCGTGAGTTCAATCCCTACTCAAGGCAACAAAAATATTGCTGACATTCATTGATAGTATTACAGCAATGAATAAAATTAAAGTAATTAGTTAAATTTGTTTTAACTTGTAGATTAACCTTGCATCTGTATAGAATCGCACTTACAATAATTGTTGCCAGAATTACTACAATATCTACTCTATCACTTCAGTAGCAACGCTATTCTTTACTGTAACCTTTCCACAAAGGAATTACACCCAAAATCACTATTAATGGTACACATTTCAATGACTTGGGTGTTATTTCCCTAGAACGAAATAACAATAAATAATTTAAAAAAAAATTCCATTCCAATTGTAGTCCAACATCATTTTTGTTTTAAACACTTGAAATACAAGCGATTTCTTTTCAACTCTTCCCTGCCAAAAGAAAATCTTAAGCAGTCAAGGAAATTGTTGATTTTCGAATTGCAATAAAAACTCTTTTATCTCCCAAGTTTTATTGTTCAGAAAAGCAAGAGAATCAAAATCCATTTCTTTTTTCAATTATTGGTTTGAAAAATTTTTGTTTTACCCCTAAGAAAAAATTATAGCAATAATGAGAGTATCAAAGAAAAAGAAAAAGCAAATACAAAAGGTGCTGATTCGTTACAGATAACATTTTCGAAAGAAAATTTCTAAAGGCAGAGCAGCAAGAGATAAAATGTAGAACTTGAATTACCTTGAAACTATTTAACGGTAGAGGGGAATTATTTATCTTTGAAAAAGATTTTCTTTTCTCATTATTTTAAACTGCTGCTGCCATTGTTTATTTTGTAGTTGATTGTACTTACATTTATATTCCCCAGATACACATACAACTTGTGGAAAAATGTTCCACTTGGAGTCATTGTTGCAAAAACTTTCCCTGTGCATGGGAATAAAAAAGTTTTTTTTCTGTGCGTTAAATTCATAATTTTTAAAATTGTTTATTGTTGGCGTCACCGTTGCAGTAAAAAAGAGAAACTTTCCAATAAGAAAAACGAAAATCTTTTAAACTTTAATCTCAAAGTTTCCTGTGGCCACTTGAAAATATTTTTATGAATACAAAGTTCAAAACTGAGCCATTATGGAAGAATGTAAGGCTCAGATAAGGCATTGATATTGAGCAAAGGAAAAAAAAAACTTTTACTTTAAGGGGTGTGCAAGTACATATTTATAGGAAAATTGCTATTTGATTTGGTTTCTCAAATGATGATATTTTTCGTTTTCACTTAAACATTTCAAAATTTTAATATTAAATAATTCCAGTGACAGTATTGTGGGGAAAAGTTCTTGTGAAATGCCTTTGAAATGGGAATGAAAAATTCTCATCTGCAGAAATTTAAGTAATTTTAAATATTTTAAAGTCACAACTTTTGTGGAGATAATTTGCTGCATCGTTTTTTAAATCGTTCACTGAATAGCATGTCTCAGGCCTTGTAAGAGACGTTCATGCTTGCACACAGTAATTTGTAGTAAATAATCTGTAAATTATTAGTTTACAGGTAGACGTATTCATTTCAAAACTCAGAGAGAGAACAATTTTATTTATTATTCTACTTTTCCAATATATTATTTATTGCCCAAATACCAACAAGGAAGGGCGCTGCAGAGTGTAAGACTTGGCCAATTTAGATGGACAAAAATCATTTTTTGGTCGAAATTTTTTTTAATGGTACCGTACCGCATAAGAAAAAGGCAAAATTTGCTGAAATTTGCATTCCACAGACAATCGTGCCTTGAACGTTGACTTTTTGTTTGCAATTTATTTAAGAAAAATTACCAAGTTTCAACTATGAAAGTGTGTTGCAATTGTCTTTTTTAAGAGATCTTTTTCTGACTTAAGGATTAGGCTTGTTCCTATCATTTAATGAATAATATTTATAGTAGTATGAGCAGTAGGCGTGGCAGTTATCGTACGTTCTATTTGTGCGCCGAAGAGGAAACCTAAAACTCAATCTTAACTACTTACCGAGAAAATAGCTTTGTCCAGCTAGATTGGCTAAATCGTACACTGAAAAATTTTTAGTCTAAACCTTCTTTTAATTGCAGGGTCAATGCTCCAACTACTCAGTCAACAGCAGCCTGAATTCATCCACAGACTCGCAAATACATCATTCGAATGAGTAACAAAGAAATGTGGTGAAATAATAATGCTTCAATGGTGCTTAAACGACGATTGTCAATCGGCTAAAAGACTCGCTAAAGCACCTTTTGGAATAGAAAAATACAATTCTAATCACAGGATTATTGTCTGGGCGTTTAAATAAAAAATTGCGAATTGATAGCGCTCGTCCAGCGATCTTCCAAATGTCATGTGGGTGTGTGCTTGTATCCCTTTAATTGTTTTAGTTCTGGCTTGCTTTAAATTCAATTATAACAATGCAATTTATAATTGCATTTCATCTCCATAAATACATAAATGCATTATTTATTAATTTTTATTGATATTTTTACTCGAAATAAAATTAATCAAAAAGTTGCCTGAATGTTGTGTTTATCAAATAATCAATTTCAGCCTCGGGCTTTTAAAAATGGTTACAGCTGCAATAACAAATGCAATGTAATTCCTATACATCATAAAGTTGTTGGTTAAAAATAGATTCCTCAGGTAGGTGATTGAGGTACGTACATAGTAAATTCGTGTATTTAGTGCCAATCTCTCATCATCACAGATGTTCTTTTGCAGTGTGCAAACATAAAATTTTTTTTACTGCTGAGAATTTAAATCAAATTATTTTATTAATAATATATACGATTGCAATTGTGTTTTAAAGCCAAAACTTACGACAATAACGTAGTGCATCAATTCACTTCGACACAAATACACACACACACACACACACACACTCCCGCTCACACTTCTGTTATATGACTACAAGTAGTGCAATGCACGATAAAATGCACAGAAACAATGAACGTTAATTATTTTACTGTGATTCTCACAACAATTACAGTCACAATTGTGGTTCTATTAAAAAATAATAATAATTAAATTCCCTCAAGTTGTTTTAAAACGATTCTCTTTTAATTTTATTGTCGTCATAATGTCGTGATGATTGAATTTGCTTGTGTGAACATACACGAGATGAGTAGTTTAATTGCATTTATAAGTCTATGGGGATAACAATGTAATTTTTTAAATCTTTACACAAATCGAGGACATTAAAACTGCGGTGTGGTGTTATTCGATACAGTATTCATGGGGGTACTGTTGGCTGAGTAGTTAGAGTGTTGACTCAACAATCCGAAGGCGCGGGGGTCAAATACCCAATCCGACCCAAACATTTTCTATTGTATCTGCGTTAACGGCATTTCATCGGTATTTGAGGAACAAAACGTCGAAGAAGTGAAATAATAAATAAAATGTCTCTCCTCTGTGTTAAATTTTCCGAATATTTTAAAATTCTTTTTCTTGAGCTTGTATTTTTCATTCTTTCTTTTACTTCATTTCTGTACTTTATTTAAGGTTTTTTGCGTTGATTGGTAAATTTTGATGTTCGAAAATATTGTTACACATCACTAAAAAATTTTCATTTATTGCATAAGTAAAATAATCATATGTGAGTCAATGAAGAATACTCGTATTTTGAAGTCATAAAAAATGCCTTTAAAAACCATCTCGATAAACGTAACTCACTTTGGATATTTCAAAAGCAATTTAATTGTTCTCTACGCTGCTGTCGAAGTACACATCTCTGCAAAGAAGTTGGCAGATGCCAGCGCGTGTGTGATAGAAATATGAAAAACCGTCAATCATTTAGGCGCAATTGTTTTCATTTCCCGATTATATTATCTTCATTTTATACCCCATTACCCATGTTTTATAATGACAAAAAAAAAACAGATGCAGAAAAACCAACCAACGCAAAATATGGGGGAACATTTTCAGGCTCCCAATACAACACAACCGAATTAACACACACACACTCACATGTCAATACAGAAATGATGGTTATTGATATGAAGATTACGAGTTTTTTCATGTAAATTTCGCTTTTTTCCAATACGAGAAAAAATGTTTTTTTTTTAAATTCGTGGTTGCTGTTTTCAAGAAGAGAACTTTCACATTTCTCTGTCTCTAATTTATTTATGGTTTTGTCACCAGTGTTTAAACATTTCACAACCCTCAATGACTGAATGAGGAATGTTGAAAAATGCTTGAAGAATGACTGAATGAAAAATTTTTTAAAATTGCAAAGAAAAATTATTGAAAAGTAAAGTTATGAGGCAATATTTTTATTAATATGGATTGGAGTATGAATTTTGATGCATAACAAAATCAAATTTTTTTTTTTAATTTATAAGAATTTTTGAACGGCTTAAAAAGAAAAGGGTTGATTTTAAATGGTACCCAGTTTTAGAGGCGCATACATCATTTCAGCACAATGCCTCAAATAACCTACAACAATCTTAATCATAACTGATGTCTATGGTAATTGGGAAAAGAAAAACTTCTTATACACCTCCCATATATTTATTAAATAATAATAATCAAGTCTATGCATCTTGAGATGGTGCCGCACATATTGTCCTAATGGATGCCTATAGAAAATCTAAAGAAAAGAAGACAAGTCCTGAAGATATCATAAAAGACCTGTCGTCTAGGACAATTTTGCCAACTGATAAAACTGCAAGAATCAATGTGACTAGAATTGCGTAAAATTCTTTCTCAGATGCTCTGTGTGCGAGACATTTATTTTTCCCACAAGTTTCTATGAAAATTTTCGTTTAAATCAAAATGGGCTGTGGTTGTTTGGGTGGAGGATTTAATATGAGCAGTGTTCAGAGATGGCTCCTACGTATGCAACGCATTCGTACATGAACCAGGGTAAAGGGATAGTGTGGAGAAGAGAAACAAATTGAACTATATTTTCCAATTTTACTAAATGGAATTAACACTAAAAAAAATTCATTAAATTTTTAAATTCAGTTTTTTGGAAATTCGTTGCAGTTTGCAAAACGTATCTTTTTTTTGAAATGAAATAAATTGTTCATTCCGAAATTTAATAGAAAGCACAACTTAAACTCACTCAGTGATATTGATTTATTTTTTCCTTTTTATATGCCTCAGTGTAAATACGTATATATTCTTTTCGTATTTTATTATTATTTTTCGTAGAAAATTTATTAGTTTCTTTTATTTTAAACAAATGCGGTATCATTTGTTAAATCAAACAACTTAATAAAAAAGGAGAAAGTAATAAATTCGTTGGTTGCAGGTTAACCCAGTAATTTTGGTAGTAAATTTTTTACGAGTATTTTATTTAAATAAAATGTTAAGTTACGATTTAGATCCCTGCATAATGCGGTTATTTTGGGCGAAAATTCGCATTTGATTTCCTTTGGATATAAATCTTTATTTCCCTTCTAAGTCACAGTTTATTCGTATAAAAGAATTCTATTGTGGTAATGTTCAATACATTTTGCTAAGAATTTCATATGCTGTGGTAAAGTGAAGTGGAAGGAGGAGAGGTAATTTTTAGATTAAATGCTGCAACAACGCCGTTTAAGCATTAATTTTAAGCTAAAGTTCTATATTGTTGTACTACACCGACGATGCATTACTCCATAAAACCATGACGCCCGAACCTTATACAGTAAAGTACATCAGAACATTTTTCGGGCCTAAATTTGTTGGTCACTTAGACTGCGGACATCAGTTATACTGATTTAGTAATACCGATGATTGAAAAGAAACGCAGGAAAACGAAACGAAAGTCAATCAGGTGACGAACAGATGAAGAAGTAGCATAAATGAATGAATAAAAATGTTGTCATGTTTAAGTTCATCGTAAGTTTATCACAATAATGTGAATATTACTTTTGATTTAAGAATAAACCAAAAAAAAAGCAATTAATCTCCAACTCCAGTTGAGTGAAACACGTCTATACATATTTTCTACGCCACTGCACTCGTCATCAGTACTTTTTGTGTCAATAAGGAGTTCGTTGTAAGGTCATTACTATCATCTTTTTAACGCGACAGAGTTGAACATAACATTTTTTTCTTCTTCTGGGACCAGTGCACTGGAACTGGCTGAAAAGGTACAGTGTTGGGAAGCTAAAGGTCCAGCGTTCTGTTAATTTTTAAAGAAGATATGCTGAGTCTCTGGTGTTATGTAGACGCAATTTTAAGCTAAAGGAGAGTCAAGTTAAACTTTATTTTGCTTCGCCTACGTTTTATGGCTCAAATACTGATGAAAGAGGTCGCTGCTGGCGTAGACAGATCAGAAATTTTTTTGGCTTGATGGGTTGTAGAGTCAACGCGGAAACTGTTCATTTCAGAGCACCTCCGTGGTCCAAGTCTAAAATATTACTTCGATTTTTATTAATTTTTTAATTCTAGTTTTTTATTTTATTTCGTATTTGCAAAATTTTCCAAAGTAGAGACACTTTTGAAATAAAAATTTTTTTAATTTTTTTATTTATTTCATTTCTCCTATTTCATTTATTTTATTATTTACTGAGCGTAAGTCACAGATTTGCTGGGAATACCAGCTCGTTAATGCATAAATAATACTGTTGCCCATTATTTTTTAGTACATTTCAGAGAATAATTCTTAGATATTTATATTTCTACGTGTATCAAATATATTTTGCTCTATTTCAAGTTATTTTTATTGTTTAATGAAACCATGTTTTAGTAGGATCGACTGTTTATGCATCCTTGAAGTCAACAGCATATTGGACGATTTCTGCGTTGATGTTGCTGTTGTTTAGCCTCCCATTGAAATTGTAAATATTTGTGTAATTTTTCTTTAGCCAAAATAAGAAATTTGTTTGCTTTATTTTGCCAACATTCTCTTACATCTTCATGTGTATTTTTCTGTCATTTTCTTGGTTTTTTTTTTAACTGTTTGTACTTTCTTTTTTTGCAGCAGTAGAATTAATGTCGTCATTCGCTAGCAATTGATTAAGCCCGTTTATTATTTTCAAGTAATTCTATAATCAAGAACTCCCTGTTAGGTGTTGCATAAAAAAAAACATTCTGTAAAAAACCGTGTCAAATGTAATAGAAGATTATTTTTACTTAAATACTAATTTTGTTCATTATTTATTGAACAAGTTAAATTTTAGTTAAAGAAATCATTAATAAATTCGGTTTTGGAAAATTAGTAATATGTTTCACGATGTAGTGGCGATTATCTATCCTTGATTCCTCTTAAAATTGTTTAATACCAGGCGTTATTTTCAAAAGCGGCAAGTGTGAAATATAGGAGTATATAAAATTTTATATATGTAAATTTTTATATTCTTATAATTTCTTTGATCTGTTTATTATTGAATTATAACTTTTTTAAATAAGCTTGAGATCTTATATTATTTTGTGATTTAAATTTAATTTTTTCCTATATTTCGTTTTCACAAAGTAAAACTTCTTCAGGAAATATATTTTATAATAATATACATATAACATTTTTATAAAATATTTTAACAATCTATTTTTTTAAGCTTTAAGGTTTTTTCTCTTTTTATTTATTCTCGATATTTCGTTAACCTTCGGTTAACATCTTCAGGAAGTTTTTTATTTTTTTATAAAATATTTGAAAGAACATTTTGTACAATTTTTTATTTGATTCGTTAATTTGTCGTCCCCGATTTCGAGATTTGTATGTTGTCTTAAGGTTAAGTGGCCGCGTGTTATCCAATTTATATCTATTGTGATAAACCAAATATTTATTATAAAGACTTTTGTAAACAATCTAATATTTGATGAACTGGTAATAAGTACTTGCGCCGACCATTGCCGAGTTCCGCTTATATTGGCCCATCACTGCAACTGCAGAGTTGTGCAAAGATTAAGCTCTATCTTCCTACCACTTTCACCACCTGTCTATTTCTTCCCTATCCTTCTCTGTAGTTCCAGTGCAATGCATTGCATATGTAGGGGATAGCCCCAGAGCACTGGTCCAAGATGAAAAAAAAAAAAAAAAAAATATTAGAAGTTTGATGTGAACAACAATTGAGTGACAAACTTTTGAGTATAACTCAATACCAAATTATTTTACGTTGTGATGGGCCAGTGAAAGTTGTGTAGTACTATTCTCGTTGTAAAGGAAGATTTACTCAAGTTAGAAAGCCCAAGTTGAAAATGTAAAAGTAGTTTATAATCAGAGGCAATTGTTCTACAAAATTAGAATTCAATCTGAACACTTAATCCCGTAACATCTGCTTCGTTTTTTTTCTTTGACCGGCACTCTGGGAATGGCCCCTACCCAGGCGATGCATTGTTCCATAACTAGAAATTAATGCTTCGTTAGAGAGGGCAGAGGAAGGGAGTGTTTATGGACATTCGATTTGAATTTTTAAACGTCTGTAGTGCGGGTAGTTTATTCTACATACGTGCTCTTCGACCAAAAGTCGAATTTTCCCTGCAATGCTTAGAGCGATTCACTGTCAAATCGACCTCAAATAGATGCGCTCTTAATGGTGAACGCGTTGTGTGCATGAATGACCGGGTTTCGGGAACAAGTTCCATGATTTCATTAGAGCGCATCCCAATTAAGTAACGATAGAATAGAGAAACACACACCAAGTTGTGACAATGCTCCAGAAAGTTAATAGAGATGGCTACCCTACAGTCTCTAATGAGTTTCTTCGCCCTCTCCTGTACACTGTAGAGTAACTTCAAAATAGTCTGGGAAGCAGCGCTCCATACATGAGAGTTGTCTATTTTTCGCCGTATGTAGGCGGTATAAATATAAAGGAGATCAGATACGGTCGTTGTCTTAAAAAGCCGATGCACTTGAATGCTTCTTTTGGGACCTGACAGATGTGCGCAGTCCATCGAACATCACACTGAATTTTCATGCCAAGAACATCAAGAGCTTCTGATTCCTCAATGTTTATACCGTCCATAATTATAGTTATTAAAGTTTCTGACATTGTTTTGGCAGTTCTTTTGAAAGCCTAAGTTTTAGCTGGAACCCTATCAGCTGAGTAAATTAAATACAAAGGTTGTAGGGACTTTGTACGTACTCACATCTGGCATCTAAACATACCGCCATACTAAAAATATTCATGCAAGATGCATTAGAAATTAATGGGAATATTTTCATATAAATAAATTAAATTTTATTTATAGAAAAAGTCGGTTTTCTGAAAATCTAACTAATCTAATTTTGTTTTAATTATATTGCAGAATGCTGCATATAAAAGTTTATTATTTTGTATTGGTATGAATTTTGAATGGTGCTGCTATTTGCTATTTTCTTTGCAGAAGTAATTTTATTTAATATACCTTGGCGTACAAAAGTATCTTTCTGCATGGAATTAAAAAATATGGTTTCATAATTTAAAATATGTGTTTCTTTTTCTTCTTAAGACAATTTATTCTAAACAGTTCTCCGGAGAAAAATATTTAATAATATGTACTATATTTTTGCATTCCACCAAAAAATTATCACAATCTTACGGGTTATTGTTAAATATTTATTCGCTGTGCTCAAATTGCCGGAAAAAATGGAAAGAAAAAAAAATAACTTTATTGAGTTCTTTCAGTATACGACCCAATTTTTTTACATCAGTTAGTTTGTTTTTCTCTATTTGTTGCTGACATCCAGTGGGAGTTGAAGCGGGTAGATTTTTGATGCTGTTGGCAGAGTTGGTAATAAAGGGTGTACGAAAATTAAAGTGAACTTAGAAATTGGAATAAAAGAGCGAGTAAATATCTCGCAATATGCAATACGGAAATTTTCCATGACTGTTTTGAATAAATGTGGCGGAGTCTCGAAGATGCAGCATTTAGTTTCCGTGCGTGTGGTTTCTGCATGCACCACAGTGCGGAAATTTGTGACTCAACAAAGCCACAATGCAAGTGATACTTATATCGCGTAAGATTTTTTAGTTCGTGGTATTCTTCAATATTTTTGAAAGTTACTCTAATAAATAAAATACTGTTCTTTTTGTAAGCGTAAAGTTAATATTTTATGTAAATTTTGTTTCACCATATACAAGTATGATTAGTATTAAAAAAAATTTGTTGAAAATGTGTACCTTGTTCCATTGCTGTCTTATAAAATTATATCTGGGACAATATAGAAGAGTAGCTTCAGTTGACTTAAGCATTTAATTTATGGTAATGTGAATAATGGAAAATATTAAAATATTCTTCTATTATTAGAGACTCTCAGGAGTCCATAAGATTATACAACCAGAAGAATCAATGCCCCGTTCAACCAAAAATATTCTGATGTGTCTATGCTGCAGTGTCTTTCTTCTTTGGCTTTAACAAACATAACATCAGAGACGCAGCAAACTATGCTTTATAAACATTGCTACAGAATGCATCACTTTTATTTTCTCTACATCATTCGTTTGAAATCAGTTCCGATCCGTTGGACTTGTCCTGTAACGGACGTGCCCTGTTTTCTTGTCCGAGAAGAAAATAGCCTTCAGAATTAATGAGTTAAATTTTCCCAAATAATTTTATTTGCTTTCTATGAAAACACTGAAATTTTTTTTGCTTTCAAATTCTCTGGGCAGATTTTGTTTAAAATTATGGGCAATAAAACAGCTGATATTAATTTTATTGAGCAAATTTGTAGTTTTTCTTATCGAATATTCTGCCTTCATAAATTTTGTGTTTATTTTTGCTTTTTTTAATACAAAAAAAATTTTATATTCTGCCGAAGATATTTTATTAATGGCGACATTTTTAAAATAAAGTTGTTTTTAAATTGCGCAAAACGTGCAGCAAAAAATTTGAAAGCAAATATTAAATGTGTGGCTGTAGCATAAGTAAAAAAACTGCTCTGATTTTTTGTTCCAAGAATTACTAGCAAATTGACAAATATTTCCATTCATTGCCATAATAAAGCCGAGGAGCTCACTGGGTGGCAGCTAATATTTTATAAAATAATTAAAAAATTTAAAATTATGTAAATTTACTACATAAAATATTATGAGATTTCTTTTTTATTTCAGTTGAGATTTTTTCTTGCTTTTACCCTCATCATGCCTTTGAATTGATGTCAGAAAATTGTTGCAACATGAGCTTGTAACATTTTTAATTGGCCCCGAGGCGAGGAAATGCAGAAAAGAGAAGCCAGTGTATGTTTCATACGATAAATGTCTTAAATTTCTTGTTACTACTTTTGCACATAAATATTGTTTTTTTTGTTTTTGCTAACAAACTCTTCTCACTCCTAATGTGTTTCATTATCTTCTCTTTTTGTTGTTGTTACTGCTGTATAAATGGGACAAACGCTAATGCTTTTAAATATTTTCCAAAGTGGTCATATGAAAACAGATTTTGTGTTGCTTAATTAAACGAGACGTTCGGCAGGCACGCTACAGTGAATGAAAACCAACCGTGTGAAAAATATTAGAATTAATTCCTTCAGAACTGCCTTTGATCTACTTCCTACATATCAATAACTGTATATTTTCGACTTCTCAGGATGTTATTAAAAATAACAACCAGAAAATTAGATTGACAATTATTATATTCTACAAAATTAGTTTTTGTTTGCTTATTTATATATTATTTATTTAATGCATGCAATTGTAATTCGATAAAATAAAATAAATTAAATTTTATAACTAGTAATAAATAACTTCAACCGTTGTTGGTTGAAGAAAACAATTGAATTAATATTTCAATGAATATATTATGAATTTAAAATTTAAATTTTAATGAATTTTTTCATACAAAAAATTAATGAAATTTAAATCAGGAGAATTGACAAATTTACGCAATAAATTAATTTTTTCTTAGTTACAAGTGCTTATCAATACGTCAGTGTTTGCATTAAAAAGTAAGAAATATTTGGTCCATGTCGCGCAATGGAAACTGTGAAAATATTCTTTTTTTTTTTTTACTGAATGAAAAGAATTTCATTAAACGCACTTGAAAGAATGAAAACATTAAAATCTACAGCCAATTAACTTGAATTTCGTAATCAATTCATTATTTTTTTTAATTCAATTCATTTACAATCACATCTTATCGCTCCCAGTTTTGACTTTGGAGAAAAAATCATTCTTTTACGCCTGCTTTCCATTTTATTTTGAAGTTTCCATTTTTTGTCAGCGTAAACTTAAGTGTAAAGTAAAGGAAAATGTAGTAAATTTTCTAACCATTCCCCATTGGAATTAGTGTTTTCACTACCAGATTCAAAAACTGGTAAATTTACTTGCAAACTTTTGTCCACAGTCGCACACACAGCCACACGCAGTTTGTCCACCTGCTAGAAGGAACGAAGACAGCACTGACATATTTTTATTCTCTACTCTTGGGTAAATACTTCTAAGCCATAATTTACTGTAAAATGTTATTCTTATACCATTTTATGATCATTGTAAATAGTTGAAATTAAAATTAGGATCTCCAGCATTAACATCATAGAAAGAAACTTATTTTTTATCATTTTCCCTTTTACGTTTTCTTGCTGCTAATAAAAATTTTTAATAAAATATTTACAAAAGCATTATGCATTTATAATAAAAACTAAGTGCTTTTTCATATTTTCTTTTTCGCTGGTGGTCATTTACTATTCAGTAAAGGGAATTACGTTTTATTGCATAAACAAAATTAAGTAAACGTCTTTGTTTATTTAATTTATTTATTTATTTATTTTTTGTAGTAAAATAAACCAGTGGATACCGGAAATTTGTTGACAATGTTCGCACCAGTAGTAGACATAGTTTTTCTTTAATTCATTTAAATAAATTACAAATTTTTT
Source organism: Dexiosoma caninum (assembly GCA_963924685.1). NCBI lineage: Eukaryota > Metazoa > Arthropoda > Insecta > Diptera > Tachinidae > Dexiosoma > Dexiosoma caninum. The sequence continues at coordinate 39,156,400 of OZ004729.1, read as the reverse complement.
GTATATTTGGATTTATGTTCTAACCATCACTGCATAATGGATTTTAGAAACGAACATCTCTTTTAAAAATTAAAAACGCTTTAAGGCAATCTCAAAACTTTAGATAGGTAGCATCATTAAGAAGGCTAATCCTGCAGCGTAAAAATCAATTACAAAAGAAAGTTTAACGAATGATGAAAGGGTCAGCTATCATACAATATGTCGATCAAAAGGAAACCCCAGTCAGGTCAGAAATTACTAAATATGTTGACAAATATTTAATTCTGCTTAATCCCCCACATGTTCGGTTAAAAAACGAAGGCTACAGGACTACTTAAGAATGGCATGAATGTACAGTGAACATAAATTTTATTTTTGGGAGCACTTTGTAAAAAGTATATTATTAAAATTTTAAGAATCCCAAACTTGTAATCAAAATGAAAAACCCATGTCATAGTAATATTTTTCACTATCAGTTGGCTTTTATATTTTAAAAAGCCAGGTCTACTTGCACTTACAACTCAGAAAATAAGACTAATTAGTCAACGGAACATGTAATTTTTTATGCAGCATTTAGAAAAAGGATCGATTGTGATAAGGATAAGCAGAAATTAAGGACTTGGAAAATCAACAATTTGCACCATAAAAAACGAAAACTAAAACCTCAAAACGCTTAAATGATATATTTAATGGACCGAAAATAAATTTTTATAAGTGATTCATTTCTATGCGGCAAAAGAATTTTTCGCACAATGCATCGTATGGGGTAGAGGTTGATATTAAAAGAAGGAGCTACGCAACTTACACAAGCAAAAACGGTGTGACTTCAATTCTAGCTACGGATGGCCCAATAATGCAGACAGCTATATAAAGTTCGACTGCTAAAAATCAGCTGTAAAAAACTAACAGCTCAGCCGGAGCTGTTAAATCCATTTCAGCTGGTAATAATATTTCAGGCAAGAATTTATCAGAAGCATTTATGCAATATCCAGCTATATAGTGCAGATGAATCCTGGTTATTTTGACAACTTCTTCCTCAAGAGACAATTGTAACGGCTGTGGGGAAACATACAACAGGTGTAAAGACGAAGAATCAAGGAGTCACATTTCACATTGTGAACAAATTCCATACAATGAGCACTATTTGTTTTTAATTGTTAATATTACGAGGTGTTCACTGTGTATGAAAACAGCTTTGAGCATTCCCTGGAATAAGAAGTAGGAACTCACTTGCCCTGTGCCGGATGATTTTCAATATTTCTCCCACAACTTGTAGAGAAAAGAATAATTTTTATGTGAATATTTATTTTGTTCTTTGGCAAACTATTTGTATTAATGAAACTCACTTACATACATACATATTGTCTTTTTCCTTATTATTATAATATTTTAATAAAAATGTTAATAAAGGTCTATTCTTTGATAGCAGGAATTGTGTTGTAGCAAAAAAGCTGAAATTTCTTCTCATTATTTAAAAAATGATAATAAAAAAAAAAAAATATTATTAAAATAATCTTTACACCTGCATCTACAAAGCAACGCATGCAAATTAGTAAAAGAAAATATTTATCGCTACGTGTTTCGAAAATTAACAAAAATAAAAAAACAAACTCATTTTCTCTTTTTCTTAGAATTTTTTTTATTATATTTCCAGCTAATGAATTTCTTCTGCTCCAATGGCAAAATGTGAAGAAAAATTTTAAATTTTTGGCATAATAGAGCGTCAAGGAGTTTCTTTTATGAATTAATTACTTGTAGAGATGAAAAAATAAGCTCATTCCAAGGACAGCAGCTTGTTCAAACAGACAATTGATAAAAGTAAAAGCAGAAAGCAAAATATTTGTCATATTTCTATAAACTGAAAGTTTTCTTTAATTAAAATAAATGTTTTTTTTTTTTTTTTTTTTTTTAAAGATACATACAAGGGGGTGAGGATTAATATTAGGAAAATAATCAACATTTGTTACTATAATTTTAAAGCATCCAGCAAACTGCATCTGTAGATCTATCTCAGCGATAGGGGGTCGGTATATAAACTAAATTTGCATAGCTGCTCTATTAATATTCTTAGTATAAATAAACATCAAGATATACATTGCAGGGCCAACGTCCAACGGTGTAGATATAAAACGCATTTACCGCGTTTATCTTTTTTTGTACTTTTCAGCCAATTTGAAGAACCATTTTCTACCGAGTGGTAAGGTCCCACAATAAAATGTTCATGTAAGATATTCATGTAAAGGGTGGTTAAATTTCAAGGGCCGATGTTGATTTTGAATAAAACACAAACTATTTAGGAAATTATTGTAATTTTATTTTATTATGATATATTGGTATTACTCAATTATGTATGGAACAAAATATCGGCCAAATGGGCGCCGCGACCACGGCAACAGTGGATGATCTATTTTCGAAGAAAATCATCTTCAGTGATGAGGCACATTTTCACCTCAGTGGATTCGTCAATAAACAGAATTGCCGCATTTGGGCGAATGAGAATCCAAGAGTGATTGTCGAAAAACCAATGCACCCACAAAGAGTGACTGTTTGGTGCGGTTTATGGGCTGGCGGCATCATCGGGCCGTATTTTTTCCAAAATGAGGCCGGTCAGGCAGTTACTGCGAATGGTGTTCGCTATCGTGAGATGATAACGAACTTTTTATGGCCCGAATTGGAAGATATGGATGTGGACGATATGTGGTTTCAGCAGGACGGTGCCACTTGCCACACAGCTAACGAAACAATGGCTCTTTTGCGCAACAAATTCAATGGCCGTGTTATCTCACGTAATGGCGATGTCAATTGGCCGCCAAGATCATGTGATTTGACACCGTTGGACTTTTTTCTTTGGGGTTATTTGAAAGAAAAGGTGTACGTCGATAAGCCAGCAACAATTCAAGAGCTAAAGGATGAGATAATTCGGCACATTAACGGCATAGAACCTCCAGTATGCCTCAGGGTCATCGAAAATTTGGACCATCGGATGGAGGTGTGCCGCCGTGGTCGCGGCGCCCATTTGGCCGATATTTTGTTCCATACATAATTGAGTAATACCAATATATCATAATAAAATAAAATTACAATAATTTCCTAAATAGTTTGTGTTTTATTCAAAATCAACATCGGCCCTTGAAATTTAACCACCCTTTATATAAAAATATTTATAAAGTAAAAATTCACAATAAAGAGGGCACATTTTACCCTTTATTAACATATATTTTGGGATTTAGTTCTTTATTCCGCCTTTTTTGAGTGTCCGCTAAATTGAATGAATAAAGAATCGGCATAGTGTTTTTCATATTCTTACAGTAAAAACTCATATCAAGGGAATGCTTAAATATAATTGGTCCACTATCTAGGAGCTTTCGCACTCTTGAATTTATTTATAATGTAGTTTGTTCTTATTGTTCTCTTCGTTTGATAGAAGGGGGTGCATAAAAAAAAATTGATCCTCCATATTGAATGTGAAGGGCATAATTAAGCAGTTCATCACGCATTGCCGTACAAATCATACATGTATTCAAAATTTTCAGCTTAATCGAATACAATACTTGACCCGGGCATGATAACGAACAGAGTAACACGACGAATTAATTTAAGATTGTAGAAATCACTACTCGTAGCATTAATTAGTTACTCAAAAGTCATATTGTATTCTCGTGTGTGTATGTATCGTCTTATGAATTCATAAAAGCCCCAAGTTACATTGAAAAAGTCTTACAGGAGAATCAAAACACTTTCAAACTATCTTCTACGCTTGCACTTGGGCCTTTTAGAATTCTGTTGATAAAAACGTTATTTCTAATTATAGTCGTCTAAAATTTTGCAGGGACATGTACTCTAATACTGTGCTTCATAATCAATCAAAAAGTCGATTTTGAATTTTTTATAACTTAGGCCTGTTTTACAATCATATGACGGTAAATATGTATGTATGTGTTCGATTCTAATGACGAATGACATCAGTAGATACTACAACCAACAACTGCTACAACAAATCAATCATTGTCAACCAGGGTGTTGACTAATTAGATTTAAATTGAATAAAAAAATACCTGTTGTATAAAATACCTTTTGAAAAAGGTTATCTGGTTTTTCTACTTATATTTTTGGAATTCTCAAAGATGTATTGGTAGTTTTTATATAAACATGTGCGATTTTTTAGCTTTTTAAAAATTGTTTTCGAACGTCTACTGATGAGTTGCTATAAGCACCAACGAAATGTACATATAGACTTGCTTAACCATATGACATTATTCTGACTAGCTTTGAATAAATAAAAAAGAATAAGTTAAAATAATTTTAAAGAAAAATATATGGCAAAGCATACAAAATCTACATTAACAGTTCCGAAAGAAGATAAACAAAGTCAAAATCAATGTACAAGTCTACATGTGTGTACGTATGTGTTGTGGGTTTATTGTATTCAAATTTGAAAAAATAAATAAATAAAAGTGCTGTCGCTGTTTAGCAACAATGGCCGTCAGTAGTAATTGCATTGCTTGTCACTCATGTGCCAATAACAAAATGTTCAATATTGTTTTTTTAGAAATAAAAAAAAAGAAAAGAAAGTTTGTTGTTTATTTTCTTTTAATGCTAACAAATATTTAATATAGATAACAATAGATGCAGTAAATTTAAACTGAATATTATCGTAAAATGTTTGTAATGCAACAAACCGACAAACGTAAAGCAAGTGAGAAAAATAGCACGAAATTTATATCTAGAAAGTAGATATGCTACCTACCGCACAGAGGGATAGTGAAGTGATTAGAAGTATGCAATTCTGACACACTTATGCTTTTGAGGGTTTAAAAATATTTAAACAAATTTTCTGCTCGCCCGTTGCTAAGTAGATGCAAAATTAATTATTCAGTCTATAGAGTCATATTTTCAATTGTTTCCCTTTTTTCCCATGATTCATTCATGATTTTTGATGAGTGGCAACATATTTGTCTCCCACGAACTGAGTGTTACCCTTAAAAAAAAAACTGTTAAATAAATGCAATACCAATAATGAGATACTATCGGCTAAAAGTGCATACCCCTTTTTGGTATCTGCATACAAGGAAGTACTTAAGAACTCTCACTGCCAAACTGTTTAACTTTGAAATTTTCAGATTTCTTCTGTATGCTTATTTCGGTGTAAGGTACTCAGGATGTGACATAAAAGCGTACGACAACACCTCCATAGTTGTGTGCCTATTGGGATATGCAAACATCTTTAATTCTTTCTTACATTTACCTGCGTATATTGAAGTCTTCCTGAGGTCTCCCATCTCTTTCGCATAGTCTGCTCGATTTGTGTTGCCTTTTATTATAATTATTAATTTCTTTTTTTATAAATTTTCTCAAAATTTCTGTTGCTTATGAAAAACTTAAAAACACAGAACAGCCCTTCAAAACTTAATGAGATTTACTTAAAAGATTCTTTTATACTTTTTTCGTTTGTAAAACAAATGAAAGCAAAATTAGTTACAAAAGTAATGCATAGAAAATTCACTTATTTATGCTCATACTCGTTGAAAGCACTTGATGATGATGATGACGTTTGCGAAGACGATGATGATGATGAGGATTATGAATGACAAGCAAGTGGGTGAATGACATGAGTACATTCCATTATATTTAATTAGTTAACAGGGCTGTGTAGTTAATGCATTTGAAAGCATTTAATCAAAAATTTAAGATTTAATGATTTTTCAATATAACAAATTTATTTGATTACTTGAACTCTCTTATGTTTGCCGTTCTTAATTGTAAAATTTTGCTAATGACATTGAACATCTTCGAGGAGCAATTAAAGTTGTAACAAACATTTTTTTTATTTATTTTTTCATTCAGTAAATAAAATTTAATAGAAAATTTGTTGGGTTGAATGCCATCAAGTAGAAATTCCTTAACGGAGAAATTTTTTCATATCTTAATAATTTCCATCCTTCTGATGAAATAAATAATTAACATTTGCAAATATTTGGAAAGGCTTTCTTTCTATTAACAAAAAAAATATTGTTTTATAATACTTTTAAAATTTGAAGAAGCAATTATGAGTACTAATAAAGCAGGAATAGAATTTATATATTATTTTCGGGTGAACTTAACTTGAGTGGTGTTTGCTTTTCATAATTTCGCAAATACAAAAATAATGAGAAGTTGTAATACTTTCACTTGTTTAAATAAGTCATGCTTTATACGCAGTAATTTTTATTGCTTCAATTCTGAGCTTATAGGTAATATTGAGAGAGAGGTGAGACGACATAATGTACCCCTGTTCATGCCACTACAGGCAATAAACTAATCAGGTGATTTGCTTTTAGCTTTTTATGTTTGTACAATGTGATTGTCAACATCTGTTAATATTTTAAGCGCGCCATTGTTATTTTTACATATTTTTTTTTTACTTTTTAAAGGGCAGTGCAAAAGCAATAAACACATACATAAATGGAATTTACTTTTTTTTTGCTGTTTTTGTCAGCCTATCTGAAGTTTTACACAAACAAAATGTCTGTTGGTTTGGTATTTTGTATTGGAGAAGAATTACAATTACTTGATAAATGTACTTTGCTTGCACTGAAAGTTAATTAAATTTTTTCTTTGATATAGACTTCAAGTTACTTAAAAAAATATGGGAATGGGTTGACATTGCAGGCCATATTTGACTCATTCAAAGGAAATTTACTAAATTCGGCAAGAGTTTTAAGTCCAGAAAAATTAAAGACAATCGATTTGATAAAAAAATACGAAGTTTTTCTAAAAATTTCAACTTTGTCTCATCCGATACATTTTTTAGTCTATAGCAACAATCATTGAATATCTAAACTCCATTTGACAGTCTTTTTGAGTTATTAAAAAAAATTTTTTTCGAAATTCTCGAACAAATCACCAGATTTTAGTCAAATTGGCAGTAATCAACAACGCCTCTATCTGCAGCAAACTTGCTTCCGATACGTTAACGTGTTCTTATGCGATGAGAAGTTTACATACATAATCACATCATCGCGGAAATAATCAGAATCGACTCCCAAGACTCCAAAACGGCAAAATATAATGAAAACTTGTTATTCGAAAATTGCGGAAGTTTAAAAAATTATGCAACTGCCTATCTGTGTGTAAAGAAGCATGCAACTTTAAAAGAGAATTTGAGTAACCTTCTTTAAAAAAATGATAATTTGTAAATCAGGATTAATATAAAAAGTGCAATATATCATTAAAAGTAACGCATCAACCTAACATTCCGGATGCATGAACTCATCTTAACAAATACTCAAAATACCCGAAACTGCCAAAGCCAAAGCCAATTTTATGGTTATTAAATTTTTGCCATAACAATTTCATTTCAATTTAGAATTCTCTGCCTCTAAAATAAAATATTTAACGCAAATATTAACTGAAATAAAATACGATATTTTTGCGTAGTTGAAAGCGTTAATAATTGTTTATGTAAAACACAGCTTATCAAAGTGTAGTTGTTGCCATTGCCATTAGAATTGCAAATATGTTTGCTATACGTATGAAAGGAAATTCAAAAACTAAGAAATCGAGAAGACAGTGAAATAAATAAAATTGATATCATATGAAAATTCTTAAGAAAATATTTCAAGAATATTAAAATATATTGAACATGTACACACATACATACAAATGTAAATATATAGCGAGAATTTCATTCAATATGAAAATAAAAGAAACGCAATAACCAAATTAAATTTATTTGAAAATTTTTCCAACTCAATATATTTTATTGCAAAATGTTTACTCTTTGACTTGCATATAAAATATTTGAATGTAACTATGTATGGAGGTATTTACATGTAAATAAATATGATGTAGGTGGATGAATAGACTTTCTTCTCCACATTTTTATTGGTTTAAAATTTATTTATATTTTAGTGCTCTAATGGAGACTTGCATATGAATGTGTATTATGGTGGCGATAATACCAGTACTGAATTTTTGCTCGCAAAATTCACAACCGTTTAATTAATGAATTTCTACAACAGTCGAATTAATGAAGTTCCACAACTTAGGTTATTTTTCTCTCTTTTGAGAGCACAAAATTATTTGAAGGTCTATAACTTTAAATTGAGAGCAAATTAAGGAATATATTTTTAAAGAGAATTTTTGCATTTGAAAGATATTTTTATGCCATGAGTTCTTGAGAATGTTTCCGGAAATCTTTTTCTTTTTATTATTTGTCTGAATTTATTATATGGTTTGTAAAAGAAATTTAGACAATTCGTATACCCAATAGAACACAAAATAAGTAACAGCATCGAAAGAGAACATAAATCAAAGAGTGTTTTATAAGGCTAAAAATATATACTCTTTCAAAATACCTCCACGAAAGATATACAAAAATGTTGTCTGTATGTAGTGCACATGAAAAATTTAAATTTAAAATTTGGGTATCTTGTCTACACGAAAAAAATAAATCTAATAAATTTAGATTTTTATTGTCTGGTCCACGATACCGTTCGATCACTTTGTTACATAGTAAAACAAAAACAAAATTTAATGCGAGAGATTCGTGTGAGATTGTGTGCCTTGAAATTAGTTTCGAAATTAAGTCTTTTAAAGTGGTTTCCATTATAATTTATCATAACAAAATATTCGTATACCGTGGTAATTGTGGGAAATAATGAAAAATAATAAGAAATTTAGGAATAAGTTCTTGCTTGTACAAATATTTTGGTGTAGTCGGTGCGAAAATACAATAAGTAGGTTTTTCAAACCGCTTGTGTAGTCTATTTGGCTCTGAATTCACATAGAAAATTAATGGACGTTATGAGACTGTCATAAGAATGTGAATGCATAACTACAAGTACCAAAAACTAAAGCCAACGCAGAATATGTTATTCAAATCTTTAAAATATAGACAAATAATGCGATTTACGTACATAATTCGAGCAACATTCGCCTGTCATTTGGTGCCTCCGTAGTGTAGTGCATGAGCATTATTCTTATCAATATGATGGTGCGGGTTCGATTCCCGCTTAGACCCTGGCTGTTTCTATAGACAAGCTGTAAGAGCTGCGTAGAGTTTTTATTGTGTTAAAAAAGAAAACAAGATGATTTAGTTGTCCTTAGCTTAGAATACCCTTAACGCCATTTGCATTTTATTTGTTAACAATTAATTGTCAAAGACCTTCACAGCATCAATATTACGTTAAACATATTTTGTGTCAAATATTTTGGAAATATTTATTCTAAAATATTCCCATATTGGACAATATTGTTCTACAATTATTTCTAATGGACAATATTTCAGACAGGCATTTGTTTTAAAAAGTGGACTTTTTCTATTGCAAAACATACACACAAATATCTATTAATTTTCACATTTAATACCAGCTTCTAAGTACGAGTATCCATAGACGAGGAAGGAATGTGGAAATAACTCTTGGAAGTCGACAGAAACAATTTTGTAATAAATTATAGTATTTGGACGGGGTAGAGATGTTATTAAACAACAATGCTAAATTGTCTAGTGAAGAAAAATGCTATATATACTCGTTGACATACATTCCCACACACACACACATACATATGAACATACACAAGGCGTTAGAAAAGAGAAACGGAAAGAAAGCAGAAACTTGTTTATGTCTGGTCTTTCTTAGGGCCATTAGTCGTCTGTCTACTCTTTTTTTTATGCTTAATGATGTCTATAAATTAAATAAATTATGATAAATATTGTGTTTAATTTTAACAAAATGTGTCAAGTTGGCTGTCAAATTAATTTAACTAAAGTAAATTAAGTTTGTCTTTAATAGATGTTCTACTAAATAAATATTTTTAGATTTTTTGCCTTTGAAATATCACAAGTTTTTTTCACAATGGGATGTCTTAATATTTTATAACAGTTTAAATAAAATTGTTGTTTGAGCCTTAAACAAAAAAAAAATCATTAACTGAAATGCCTCGGAAACGATGAAATAAACACGTCACATGATAATTTTTACTGCCTGTTCCATTCCAAACAAAAACATCATTTCAAATTTCATTTTTGTGTAATCAAAATATCTAAGCGAGCAATCGATATCGTGTGACATCGTGAATCAGACAGTTAATTTAACGCTTGAAACTAACACATATTTACTGCTTGACGTGTTTCTCAAATTATGACGGCTTGGTCACAGTGCTCATAAATTTTCTTATTATTATTTCAAAACATATGACCTTTTTGAGCACCGTTTGAATAGCCCAAATAATTTTATGAAATTTTACGACGAATTTATTAAAAACAACTGAAGTGTTGAGGACAGTATTTGTGGCTTAAAAATGGTTTAAAAATAAAATTTTCCATAGTAATTTAATTATTGCAGCGCCTAAAAACTAAAGAGTATCTCTTGTTCCAAAAGAGTATTATTTAAATATTTTTAAAAAATCATATATTTATGTAAAATTTGCATGTTAGTGCTTCCTAAAAAATAATTTTGTAATTTCTTTTTTTTTTTGTAATCTTATTTTTTGTATATTTGTAACAAAACCAAATATGGGAAATTTGAAACGGAAGTCAAAATCAAAATGACAGTTTTAATATGAATGAAATGCATATGTATTTATAATATGTTGTCAAACACGCTAACAGATACTGTCATATACCAACTTCCATTAAATATACACACTACGTGTTTATGCTTGCGCACGTGTGCGTGTACATATGTATGCATATATAAATGCAAGAAATGATGGCGAAGATAATAGGAAATAAAAAGGAGAAGCATAAGCATTGTTTTTGTTGTTGACAGAGCCACGTAAAATATTGTTTGCGTGTATTTAATCTTGACATTACTCTTCATAAAATTTTACTAGTTTACTGCGGCATGTCACAAGGAATACGGCGTGATATTCTGTGGGCTCTTCTTCTCTTCCTTTAGTTTTTTTCTGTGGCTTGAAGTTGATACAAATTTCCTATTTCTACCCTCTAAATTACATGTAACAAATATTAGAAATCTGTTTTATGTAATGTATGTATTAAGTATTTAGTTTACATTTGTAAAATAAACAAAAATTAAAAATTAAGTTTTTATTTTGATAATTCCATAAATGCAGTTTTGACGATTGCTGCAGGAGTCCAAGCAGAGCTGTACTTTGAAAAAAAAACTACCCAGAAATACACTTATTAAGCAATTAGCAGTTTTTATAGAAACATGTGAATTTTCTTAGCCTTTTCAGGAATTTGGTTGATGGTGTACTGTTGAGTTGAATTAGCAACAACGAAATGTACATATAGGATAGCTTAACCATTCAACAAACATAAATAAATCATTGTAGATAAATTATACATGCATTAAAAAAAATAATAAGTAAAAATCAACATTTAAAACATAAAATAATTCTTATTATTTTTACCAATCATTTCCTTCAAATAGTCACACACTTAAATACAATAATTTAGTACAGCAGGAAGAAGAAACAAAAATATATTAAATGATATCTGGTAATCGTGTCATGTTTTGGATGTTTTGCTTGCAACTGTAAATGTTGCAGAATTCGGTCAAGTACTAATTTGCTGGCGTATATGAATTGTTTGCTTTGAGTGTATAATTTATTCATAACTAAAATACATTGCAGCTACAAAATATTTGTTACTAACTTCAGCCTTGGCACGGCAATAAATTGACAGCTTATCAAAGACCACATAATGACTATTTCATTTATTTACAGGCAAATATCAATTGAAACTTGAATAATTTTAAGAGAAAGAATTTTTGTTCGTGTAATTGTGTTCTACTTCAAAGATCGATTGGAAGAAGCCGTGATATGGTGAAAAACATTTTTAACGTTAATTACAAATTCCAAACTTGAATATTAATTTATAAAAAACACGGACCGCTGCTTCGATTTAATTTTTTAAAATAAGTAAAATATTTGTAGTAAATTATTAATTAGTTACAATAATAATTTTGAAATGCAACCGTTACAAAAAAACACATCGAATATTATTTTCATTTAATTTTGTTTTTTCACAAACAATTTTCATAACCTTCTTTTACATATTCTTCAAATTCCTTCTTTATATACATATGTATGTATGTGTATTTAAATATATAAGTATGTAAAGTATGCGTTGCATATACAACAGTTCTTTGATAAGAGCACAATAATTTCTCGTGCTTGTGTCAGCAGCATTTGTTGCCTGTTTATGTTTATCATTATTCAAGTTGATGTTGCAACTCTAGCTGCAGTGCCTGCATAACCACACAAAATTTACTAGAATCCGATGGCACATATGCTGATACTAAAGCACCGAAACAAACATATAAACAAGTAAATTTATGCTGATGAAAATGTAAGGAGCAGCAGTGAGTGGACGAATACTTAAATCTTTAAAATAATAAAAGCACACTGGCCGTCATTAATCAAGCAATAATACTTTTGAAATTGAAAAATTTGTACTGAGTGTTGAAATTTTCCCAGAAGTATGTGCGCTTAAATGAAATTACGAGTGTGGAGCAGTCTAATGCCTGTGTGTTCCTAAGCAAACATGCAAACATTTACAGTTGATAACCTATTAAGAATAGCGCTATCATTACTGATGCTATAATCTGACATTTTTTCCATTTTTTTTTTCTCACACGCAGGCTGCTGCATTGCAGATGATACGCATATTTGCAAACAGTAATTAAAATTGCACACAATTTTACGAGCAAATGGATTTCTGTCTGTAAGTGACTGTGTTGAATGTTGCAGGAATGATATTAATCAATAAAAAAGTAAATTCTGATTAAATTTTTGCATCATATGGGAATTTTGTGCCTTTAAGATGGGCAATTGTATGGGCTAATTTTAAAATGTTAACATATTGCCTGGTCGATGATGGTGCACGATATCGATCAGTCGCTTAATTACATTCAAAATAAAACCAACATTTAAAATTTTGATCGTGGGCAAGGCAGATAGTTTTAAATTATTATTCGATGTCCACTTGTAAGACCTCTGGAAGCGTCCAGTTGACAGAACATTTTGCTTAATTTTTTGTTTTAAAATTTTGACATGATGCTGAGCAAAAAAGTTAATTTTGTAAATTCGCCTTGCATGTCTATTACCCTGCAATAAATAATTTTTGTAAAAAATTTTATAAGCTTCGAAAAACATTCTTCTGTATTTTTTATAGTTTTTACTTTTTTGATTAAATTTTAAGATATAATTTTAATGAATGATTTTGCACAAAAAGCAGCGCCAGTTACTAAAAAATAAAACTTCGAAATACTAATAAAAACACACATTTAGTCTACACAAAACTTGCAATTTTTTTTGCAAATTTACTAAACAGCAGCATGAAGATGGTGGCACGCTTAAAAGTTATTACAACTACTTAAGCCTTAGACTAAAGAAACTTTCTTTTGTGCTTTCTGCATTATTCTGAGAAACCTTAAAATTTTGCCAAAAACTTTCATACTATTTTATTTTTTCGGACGAGCATACACATCCAAACATATTTACTGGTACAGTAACTACAACATGTGTTTAAGTAAAAATTCTCACCTGAAGAAACTTTTCATATTATTTAGCCACAAAGTAGCAGACATTATTAATTTTACTAAAGAAATTCGTACTAATATTTGCAATAAAAGGCAAATTTCAGTTATTGGAGACGAGTCAAAAAAATAAAGAGGAATTAAAAGTGGGTGGTGGCGTATGATTGTTATTAAAATGGTGAAATATCCGCTACAGTGAGTTAATCGCCTTTTAATTATTGAAAAGAAAAATAATTACATGTGTTAACGAGTGCATTTTATATAATTCTATAATTTTGATTTTGTTTTGCACCATTTTGTTTTGTCGCATTGTCGCATAGATTCATCCATGAAATGTTTATTTATGATAAAGCCGTCCAAATTGATACTGATGCTGAGATGTTGAGTCATGGATGAAAATGTAACAATGGCAAAGCCGCTCAAATACGCCATGGGGCGTTTGTGCTGCTACGACCACAAAGAAAGTCTGAAATTGACGGTGCTGGTTCCCCAGACTTTCTTCGAAACTTTCTTAGGTTACTGTGAGGATCATGTTTTATCGGCACATCAGTACTTATTTGCAATTTTCGCCAAAACCAGCGACTTTGTCGACTTTAGATGGCTGTCAATATTAAAATAATTAATAGACACAGTTTCTTCGATAATCGAAGGTAGTGTAACTATAAATAACAGCTAGCGGTGAACGTATTGGGGTGAGTTACTGCTCTCCAGCTACAAAAAATTTTGGAAATTATCAAACTGCACTCGTATCAAATAGTTTTCCTCTGCCTTATTGAAGTGAAGGGAATTTTAAGTGTTGAAATTTCTTTAAGCCATTAAATTAATTGATTTTTGTTTAATTTCGTCAACAAACATTTGAATAGCGATGTTATAATTGTTGGGTTTTATAGACAAAATCTTTATTTATTCATTTGATTGGCGTTTAAAAAGTATACGTGACTGTATTAGAATTTAATGTATTTCTTAATGCCATTAGCAATCACTTGCCTCCACGCATTAAATACCACTTGATATTCGTATCCTGCTCAGCAGTCAATATATGTAGGAGAACATTGTCATTGTGTTCTAACAACTACCAGTAATATATGTATGTATAGAAAAATTTATAAATTTTAATCCTTTTTGGTCTCATAAATAAATAAATGAAATTTTTCAGGTTCACTTTTTTATTTATTGTATTCGGTTTTTATTATTGACATCTTGTCATGCATTTTTAATGATTAGCCGTGCATAAAGAAAAGTGAATGGAAAATATGGAATAACATTAAGTGCCATGAGAAGACAACAATCTATCAGCGGTAGAAAAGATATTTATATATATATATATATATATATATATGTGTGTGTGTGTGTGTGCGTGTCTATTCATGTTCCATAAAAGGTAATAAAAAGTGTGTATTTATGAGGCCGTAAAAATAAGCGGAAATATCCAACAAATTTCTTTGAGTACTAAAATAAAGAATTTCTTTTAATTTTTTTTCTCTTATTGATATGCGTTAAAAAAAAGTATGAATTCTCTGTGAAAATAAATGGTGTTTGAGTAGGAAATAGGAAATACTTTAATTTTCTGGAAGAGGAGGGAAAGTAAAAAAGAAAAACGGGGCAACAGAAATAATTTTTCATCTCTGCGACACATGATTGAATTCGGTAGCTAAACAAAATAAAGAATCATACATAAATATAAAAATCTTGAACTTAAATGAATCCAGTTGACGTGTGGATATTAAAGTAAAATTAATCAAGCCATAAAGCAAGAGTCAATTTATTTGGTTTATAACATGTGCGCAGACAATAAATACTGGTAACAGTTTTGCGATTATTAAAGTTTATTTGTAATGCCCTTGAACTTGTTATTGGCATGTTGGTATGCCAGAAGAAGTCCTTAAATGGCATAAAAGTTTCTTGTAAATAAGTTTTTGGGGGAAGTATTAAATAATATTTTTTTAACACTTTCAAGTTGTAATTAAAATATGGTCGGTGAAAAAAATTATTGAAGAAGGAAATGTCTTAGTATTAATTCAACTATGAACTGACGAAAATATCGGAGTCCGGAGAGTGGTATCTTGGCACGGGAGTAACAGAATTTTTCGGTTGTGGTGAATTAAAAAAAATAGAAACACATTTCGTAAATTTTTTGTAAAGCATTGTGTTAAGGTTTATTGCATTTGCTGTATTTAGGACGTGGATAAACGGGGTGCCCCGGTAGTCTAGTGAGTAGTGCGCTAGTTGATCGGTTTGGGGGTTCTAGGTTCGATTCCTAGCAGAAACTCTGTGTGTATAACAACAAAATGTGAAAATTTTTTCACTACAGATTTCACAACGGGACCATAACGAATTGGACCCAAGTGGGGCTGGGATATTTCTGTCCAGCAACCTACCAACCTAACGTAGACGGTGTGACTTAGTCTAAATGTCTCTTTCGCTCCCCATTGTACCCAGTGTCCTCTATCGTCGAAACATAAGTTTGTTGTTGGTTCTGAAACATTCACATGCACATACACTCATCACAAGTAACTTTGTGACGAGCCCCCTCCTTCATTGAGCAGAGTGATGACGAAAGGGAAATCTTAGGAGAAACAGCTGTTTGTGTTGCGTTCATAAGTTTCACTTTGCGGTATGCATGTTTGAGGACTTTGCTATACAACAACGAACTTATGAGTACCGCATATACCTGGCGCTGATAGATTTATTTTTTAGTTATTGAATTAAAAGAATTTCTGTGATAACGCAAAATGAATTTGTATGTGATAACTCATGCTTAAAAATAATTTTAGGTTAGAAAAGAATTAAAACGGAAAAAAACGATATACTTTTCCTGAAAAAATAAATAAAACAGAGAATTATTCAATATGAATATTTTTAGCATTTTATACCGATGATAATTTAAACTGAACATGCTTCAACGGCAATTAAGTCGTACAATAATTTGCAAGTCGCCTGATTTTAAATTCAAGCGCAAACCAACTCAAAGGTGTGCAAAAATTAAACAAAAAGACTTAAATTAAATTGATTGTATTATTTCACTTGTACCTGCCATTTTGAAGTCTTCTACCAGCTAAATATTTCCTGCCTACTTAAATAAAATTTTGAAATTATTTTCCGTTTTAAGAATTGTTTTTAATTTTTCGAATTTTTTTTATTCTTTATTTATTTTTTTCTTAATCACTTGTGTTGAACGAGTTCTATTTTAACATTTTCCTGTTGTTTGCATTTTTAATTCACTTATTTTTTATTTTTTTCTATTTGTGGCGCGATATACTTTCCCAGTTACTGTTGGTGTTGGTGCTGGTGCTGGCTGCTATCTAAGCTGGTTATTTATCTAGTTTTACAACAACTAAATTAAGCAATATTTATGTTGCCATTATGGCCACTGAAAAATCTATCGTTTGACCAATAACTAACGTCAAAAGGAAAAAATGTCGCTAACAAAAAAAAATTGTAATTTAAAATGTAGAAAATTTATTTTCAAAATAAATATATGAACGGAGAGAAAAAAATTTCATTTAAATTTATTTTATTGCTTTAGCTTTTATTTGATGTATCGCATAAATTTTTAACAGAGAAATGTTTTATAGAAAATATTTCAAATTAATCTGGCCTGCATAGGCAGACATTAATTTAAATTATTTGAGCAATTTTTTTTAAGTTTATTGCTTTTAGCCAGCCTTGTTGCATTATTGCCGTAAATTATATGAAATCTTTAAATAAATCAATAAATTTTTAAAAAAGTCGTAAAAAGTAAAAAAAAAAATAAGTGTCTGTGGAGACAAATTTAACAATCGATGGTATTGACATTTGTCTGGTTCTTAAATTTCTTTAGAGTTTTTTTTAAAGAACTATGATTTACAATAGAAATAAATAAAAAATGCATTCAATTGCCTCTAGTTTTAATTAATTTTTAAATACGAGGATTGTCAATAAGTCTGTAACTATTTGAATTTGCCGCCTGTTAACTGAAATAAAATATAACTTTCATGAATGAATCGGTGTTTCAAAGTCTGTTTTGTATTTACACAACCATGTGCTGTATGATGTGAAGAAAGTCATTGCGCACAACAGTGTAGCTAACTCTATTGACTCTCTTGATCGTCGCCACAATATGGGACGTGCTTCGTTGCCTTATTGTTACTATAATGCGATCAGAGAACTTGTTTCCAAAACCCGCTCACTCCAGTGTACATCATAAAGAACAAATTCATTTTTGATCGATTTGGCAGCGAATTACAATACGCATTAAAGAGAAAACTAATTTTTTGAACAAACAGTCAATAAACTGTTTACAGTGCTTTGACGTGTGAACGTTCAAATCTAATGACCTTAAATAATATTCGCTCTATACCCCTCCTCAAAACATCACATGTTATTTACAGCACAATACATTGCATGTGCATGGGCCATCCCCAGACTATCGGCCCAGGAAAATTAAAAATAATTAAAAAATAAAAGGCAATACTGCTGCCGTCAACAGCCGTTTGCCAATTGACTTGTGTTGAAACTAGATAAACCTTTGTCACAGTTCTTGATAGCAACACTACCGTATCATTTGAGGAGAAAATATTAAAAAGTGAATAATGACATTGAACAATGCCAGCCTCATCTGCAAAGTTGCCAGGAGATTGCGTTTGTGGATTTTCTCTCCCAAGTGATCATTCAAAAACAAAAGTTGTGGACTTATGATAAAGCTATTTTATAATTAGATGTAAATTTTTCAAACACCATAAATAAGTTGCTGCTTTCCTTTGCAAATTTATTGATTTTGTATTGCTCCAGATGATTGAGAAACTTTATTAACTTGGAGAACACATACGTTTTGCGCATACCATCCATATTTAACCGAATAACCAGCTCTAATAACGTAAAGCGTGTTGAGCTTTGCCTAAAATTTTCATTATTTTATTAAAGTTTGATTTGTCGTGAGTCTTGTTATTGTAAGCTGGTCAGATAAGTTAACAACAGAATTACTTCACTTTCTAAGTCGGTTATCCAACAAAATAGTGTTGGCGTTTCAAGAGTAAAGACCTAAAGAAAAGCAGCCTCTTTATTTCGATGTTATTTGTCTTCTGGCCAACAATCAGACTCCGAAAGTGAGACACAAATTGGATTATGTTGTGAATGGAATTAATACATTTAAAAATAAAAAAGATCAAAGTAGCAACCGCATCAATAAATAAACAAATGTAGAAACTAATAAATCCCTCTGTGGAAAGAACAAGAGACAATTTAAGTGATTTGTTTAAAATTTCTTTACAACACCGAATGACGAAGATGAAATAAAATATTATAAACTTTTCTTCTTTGCTTTGAAAAGTTTGCTTTTTCGTTTAAACCAATGACCTGAAAGAATGGCGAAAATGTAAAGGCTAATTGTCGGAAAATAAAAGGACAAAAAAAAAAGAAAAGTGCGAACAAAAAAAGTTTCTTTAGCCATTAAAAAAAAAAATATTGTCCTACAGAAAGGAAAACTTTTCCAATAAAACAGAAGGTGGAGAAGTCTGTCCAATTCTAGGCAGACGACAATAATGATTGTACTGAAACGAATTTGAACTTTTTAGTGTAATTCTTTATTCACAAATAATTAAAATTTGTGAATATTGTTTAGTTGATGTCAAGGTGAACTTTGACAAATTTTTAAAGAAAAGACCTCTTCACAGCGGATGGAAATTTTAGAGCCACATCTGAAAATCAAAATTGCACTGATTGTTTCTTGTGAAATTCTTGTGAAAGAAAAGTTTCAAGGAACATATTTCAAAGCAGCCCGGCGATACACTGAATTAAAACTGACTTATAAAAATGCAAAGTTTGCTGGTATGAGTAAATTTTTAATACTCTACACGTGCATATAATTTATTTATTTCTTGATAAAATCTTGAAAACAAAAAATACCAAGACAAATAACATGAAGATTCTGTATTAATGAATTCAATTTAATTTTTAATCATTGTTCTCAAGGTTACGTTATGTTATGTTATGTCGCCGACCCTACCCGAAGGAGAATACAATTCTTAGACAAGAGCTTCGGCCCAATGTGATATCACTAGTAGAAATACACAGGGTCTAGGTGTGAATCGAACCCACACCTCCAGATTGATAAGACTAATGCTCATGCACTACGCTATGGAGGCACCGCACTGTTCTCAAACTTACAATTAAATTAATTAGATGCACATTCAAAATTAATAATTTTTTCGATTGCTGCAAACAATTTTTCCACTTGCCGTTGCTGGAAATGGAAATGCAGTACTAATTTTTTTTTATACCCCATATGCACGACACTGAGCAAGAGAAAGAATTAATTAGTTTAATAAGAAAGACTAATTGTGGTGCAACTGAAAATTCCCATTCATATTTGTCACCTACACAACAATTACTTGAGCTTCATGCAAAAACAGTGCGATAAAATTCCCAAGTTTTTGTGTTTGTGTGCTGGCATTACAAACTACAAAAGAACTTTTTATAATGACTGCAGCAGAGTGACAAACTGTATCTGTATGCCAAACAAAAATATATTCTTCACGACCACTACCATACAATAAAGATTCAGATTCAAATTCAAACTAATGGCAGCGTCATCTGCATTCTTGTGAGTGTATGTTTGTACACATGCCCGTGGCAAGTTCATTTATATTTAGTCCCAGCAAAATCATATTGATAGAGGGTAAAATAAAAACTTTATTATTTATTCGCATAAAATTGGAATTTGAGCTATTCGTTATAGGAGTGGACTATATGGGAAGCGTGCAGATTGTTTATTCTAGACACTTTTTTTGGCCAGAGAAAAGAAGACACTTTCCTATTCTGAAGCAACATCTTTGATGTTCTATTTTGTGAATGCTCTAATTCAGCCATTAGGTAACTGTGAATTGAACAAGAATTAGTAAACATTACAATTCAACCATACACGAAGGAACAACGTTTACAAATAATTTAATCGAAATTCTCGATTTCGTATCTTTAAGAACACTTTCGCCAATTTTCTTTACTTAATAATCGTCCAACCCAACAAGTTGTGTGTGATATACTGAATTTAGTTCTCATTTTTACTACTGAATGGCCCCGTAACAAGGAGAAACCATTCCGCTACAAGATACGAAAATATCGCAGACGTAGACAGAGTGTATCGATTTATCGTCGTTTTCGATCCAACACGGGATCAAATTCTCTCAAGAACTAAAACCACGCAACCATTTTAAATACTGAAATATTTTCGATTGTTCTCTCGAAAATTAGTCCGATCGAATGATTCATTCATCCGATATCACGAATTCGATTTCTTCCCATTGGGCTATTTCAAGTCATTGTTGGTATAGCAACATTCCAGCAATTTTAAATGAGCTCAAGAATCTATAAACAGGCTCGTGGTGAGCGTATGACCCGAATGGAATTTCATTCTTAAAATGTAATATTTACACCACATCTAGAATAAAGTTAAATTAGCCATAAAAATGATCATGTATGAACACAAACGATAAAAGTGTCGCAGCAGAACTTCCCTATGAGGCGAGTTTATATACCGCATGAGCCTTTCTGTAAGGATCAGGTCGATTGCAGTTGTGTGGTAAAAGGCAAGGTCTTTGATGTCATTGGAGCATATTACAATGCAGTAGCTGTACGCACGTGAATACGCAGTACCAAATAGTTTATGACCTGATAAAATTTTACGCTTCCTCTTTGTAAACGTGCGATGCGAATCTTGTCTTCAAAAATAATTATTTATTCAAGTAATATTAGATCGGCATCAACTCTCATTCCTTAGTGATAAAAATTCAAATATTTGCTGGGATATTTCAGTATTTGCATACGATACGGTACGTATTAATATTTTGTTCACTAAAGAAAAAATATGTTTTGCTGCAACAGCAGCACTTTAAGACCATTTCACTCTGTCAGAGATTTGTGGCAAACCCCGACTGTACTTGATTTTTATGGTTGTAAGAGATTTTTACATACTCTTTTTAATCTTTTCTTTTCGTTTCAAACGATATCTTCACTTGATTGCTGTTGTCTATAGTTTTTTCTTGCTTCTTTTTTTCCTTGTTTTTTTTTTGAAGAGTGTATAAATTGCGCCATCCTCGTTTCTTCTTTTTTCTTTATATCCTGTTAAAGCAATAGAAAATATATTGAATTGTTTGAAACCGCGTAAACCATAACCATGTACCGCACCGACACCATCAGCACCATCAGCATTCACATTTATCTTAACTATATCCTACACTTAAGCAAACCCACCCCCGTGCTCCACTGCCCTCCACTGCACATTCCTGTACACTTTCACTCTGCTTCTATTCTAAACTCATAGCAATGCTTTGTCTCATCACCGGAAGCTGCTTGTATTATAAGAGACTATTTATAGAAAACATTTGCTGTGATTGTTTCCGTTTTGTTGTCTTTTCTTTCATTTTCTGAAGAGCCATTAGTTGTACGAAAAGCGCTAACAAAAAGCAAAAACATCAAATGGGAATATAAAATATTGCCATTTGTGATATAAATTAAGAAAAGAATGCAGCATTAGCAGGCACCTCTTTTTGTATTAAAAATCTTTTAGTTTTTATATTCTTTAGCTCGCTTGCTTCGTTGTCATGGTCAGTTTTTTCTCAGTTAATTGATAAAATAATTTGGGATTATTGTCACACACTAACACAAAAGGGAAATGTTTGAAACACAAAGTTTCATTAGTAAAATGGAAAATAGTAAATTGGTTTTGAAAATACTGGCAACGAGCACAACATGTTAAGATGGCAGGAGTCATATTTAAATATTTTAAAATGTTCTGATGTAGTCCACATCACTGCCTTGAGAAGCTGTTGTCTTTTATTTTTGTTTTTAATAAATTTTACTAGTGTCAGTGAAGCATTAAAGACATCACAGTCAATCCTGTTTCAGCTTCTTAGAAAAAATTATTATTTTTTAAGTACAACAAATTAATGACAAATTGAAGCTAATAATCAGTTTAACAAAAAAATACTTAAAAGAAAAAGAAGTGTTATGCACATACGTAAGATGACTTGCATTAGAGGGATCGTTGCTGTATGCGGGGGGAGGGGGGTGTATAAAAGTCCTCCAATAGATTTCCAATTTCTTAATTTATTTTCGACATATCTTTTATACCGCGTTCATACAGCCATGTGAACCACTTGGTTCGCTCTCTGTACCACGATTGCCAACCATGGTGTTCACACGACTGTTTTTGGTTCATTTTAGCATTTCGTTTTCTTATTTTTAGCATTTTTTATACATATGTCTTTTTATAAAATATTACTTATAAATATATTATTTATTATTTTTGCAAATGCTTTTATTTATTTTATTTGATACATTAATTTTTTGTACTTTCTTTATTTTTATTTTGTTTTTTGCAGTTTGTTAACGTGCACAATTTTAACATCAAAGTAGTTGCAAGTGATGTTGCCTTTACATAAATTTGCTGTTTGAATTTTTGCTCATTTTAAACTTGAAAATTATTGCTTTTTTATACTGAAGCAAAAGTCGATATGCAAAATGAACAACAGATTGAGGCAGCCAACTGTCGAACAAGCGATGTAATTTTCTGATATTTTTCTTTAACACTTTTAAAAAAGTTTTAACCCACAAGTAGTTGCATATAAATTAAATGAAAATTGCTGGCAGTATTTGAATATTTATATTCAATTGCAAAAATTAACCAAAACTTTGGCAAATCTGTAAGTTCTTATTTGAATTTATTTATGAGTTTGAAAGTGAATTTTAAATAACTGCCACAAAATGAAAAGTATTTGTAGAGACATTTTCTAAATGCTTTCAATATAACTTTTCTAAAACTTTTACTTTTTTTCTATGTGACTGGTTTTTAGTTTCTCGATTTACTGCTTTCTTGAGTTTGGAATACAATAGAGAGTTTTTACAACAACTAGTTGAACTGTGTTATAAATTCATATTTACGAGTAGAAATTACAAAAAGACAGGGTTGTGCAAATTATTTAGTGCTTTGGTGAAATCTTACAGTTCAAATAAAATTTTCTTTCAAAATTTCACGTGTTAAAATATCAGACGATGTTCTCTATATATTTGTGGCCATTAGCCGTGCTATTTCCAACATCGAAATGGGTTACTTTAACATACGATCGGTTGGACTAAAAACATATTGTCCATGTATTGCATATTGCAACATGTTACCGATCCTGTCGTTCGTAAAAAGAAGAAGAATGAATTTCGAAAAGAATTTCTTTTATAAAATTTTTAAAATTAAATTATTATAATAAATGCGTTATATTTTCATTATTTATTTGTGTGAAGTTTTTTTTGAATTTCGTACAACGTTCATTCTGGTGCTTATAAATCATAACAAATTTTTACTTTCAATTGGGTATTAGGAATTTTGTTTGCAATTTATTTAACAATTTAATCTCGAATATCTATTATTAATTTAGTACGAGTAGTATTACGAGAATATTTTCTATACATGAATTCAATTTCGCATTCGCATTCGTATACATAAAATAGTTCGTGGTACCAATATTTAATAAATATATTTGTGTATAGAATAACGGGTTCAGGTGTATCCAATCCCCAGGCACATCAGAACGCTCTCGGCATGCTATTTCACAAAAAACGTGAAATATTTCTTATTCAATATTGATGGTCAGTCATCAAACAATTTTGATATATGTTTTTAAAAAAACCCTGTAGCTAGTCAACACCTGAAGCAATTTGAGTGAAATTTTCAACATTGGATAGACATTGATATTGAGCCTTTGGCAGGGTATTTTTCAGGCTGACTAATTTGAAAGGTAATTGTGTGCCTGCAACCCTTCTGTCTCAACAATTAATAAATAATATTGTTGTGACACTGACCATAGGTGGGCCCATCGTATCATCACAATCTATCAAATAATACAAAAATCTTTTAAATCCCTCTGGTCATTAACGAGTTAGAGCGTTTTAGGTGTTTTAAAATAATTAGTGACTACTACGCACTTCTCATCATATACTGGGGCGAATAGTGCAGTGTCATAAAATGTAGTTATTGCACAGTGAAGAGTGTTGCCGTGTTTTTTGTTTTTAATTGTGAATTCTTCTTCTTTTTGGTACATGGTCGCACTTTGAGGCGACTTTGCTTCAGTAGGGGAATTTAAGGAAAGTTTATTTTCAAGTAAGTATTTACGTATCTTTGTATGTTCTATTTATATAAAAATCTCGTGTCACGATGTTTGTCCGGGCCAATTACGAAACTATTCGAATGATTTTAATAACAATTCGAACAGATATGCAACTTTGTCCAAATTAAAATACAGGCTATATTTTATTTCGATTAATGACCGAGATATTCGAGAAGGGCAGGTAGGGGCCCAAGATTCCATAGGTTTTCAAACATCTTGGTTTGATGCTAATACATCAATGTTACGGTTGCCTAAATGAGCCTTTACTAATATTATATATGCGAAAATAAGTTTGTTTGTTTGTTTGTTACGCTTTAACAGCAACAACGGCAGAACATATTTTGAGGAAATTTAGAACACAAATAGATCTGAGTCCAGAAGGACGCATAGTCTAAACATTCTATTCAAAACTAAGACCTTGAAGAGACGTATGGGCTCATATATGCTAAACCAAAACTATCTAGTAAAGTTTGATAAAATTTAAAACATGGAATTATCTAAATCTGACAAGACACATGGTCTATACTTCTTTCTAATAGAACCACTCTTTTCCTGCTATTATAAAATAAGAAAAACATTAGTTAAGCTCTCGCTCTCTAACGTAACGCGCTTTAAGGTAACGACATTCGGCTATATGGGCTAATTGTATATTGAATCGTGTCGAAATTACAAAGCAGAATTTTTATATATTTTTTATAAATAATAAATTGTTAATAGTGTGGAAAGAATAAATATTTTGGTAATAAAATATGAACGTTATGCTTAGACTTTTAATTTTTTTCGCTTCACTAAATGAATAACATGTTATTTTGTATAAAAAATAATATTTTCCCCGTATAAAGACATGTTTAATTTAGCTGAAATTTAACTACCATATCGAATACATTTTCTTTCCGCTGCGCCATAGCATGTTCCTGTATGAACTCATATGCTAACTTTTGCCTTTTACCCGTTACGGATACATTTTTTTATTTCACGGAAATTGTTGCATTGTTATATATTGTTTCTGTTGTTGTTGTTGTTGTTGTTAATGCGTCTGTGGCTGCTGCTTTGCTACATGTCTTTTACGTTCTAAAATATGTTACCGGTAAAATTTTCCTGTTCTTATGCTTCTGTACAGCCACATCAGAATTATTGTTGCATTAATTGGAAAAACGAAATTTTTATTTCTAAGATTTTCTTAAATAAACTTTATTAAATCATTTATACTTTTTAAAGGCGAAATTATATTGTTTAATTTTTATTGTCTGCTGTTTAATGATTGTTTTTGTTAATAGGAGGTTGGAGGTTGTTATTTTTGCCCTTTATCATCTACTTATTTTTTTTTTCCCCCCTTTTATTAAAACAAAAATTGCTTGAACGTGAAGTAGCAAAAATGTAAATGACAAAATTAGTAAAATACCAATTAAATTTAGCTTCCGATAAACTATTGTCTAATTGAGAATTAGACTTCAGTATGTAATTTTAATGTTTCTTTAAATATTTGACCACTGTCAGGTGTTGTAAATTATGCTTAATTTAGTAAAATTAATTCCTTAATTCTTCACTACTGATTTCCTTTACGCAC
Organism: Dexiosoma caninum; assembly: GCA_963924685.1. NCBI lineage: Eukaryota > Metazoa > Arthropoda > Insecta > Diptera > Tachinidae > Dexiosoma > Dexiosoma caninum. The sequence continues at coordinate 39,130,238 of OZ004729.1, read as the reverse complement.
AATTAATATTTCATTTCTGCTACATCCAGTATATGTGTGATGATTATGACGATCATTATAACAGTTGCTTAATGAATTTTATATGATGTGCCAGACAAGAAGCTTTGCAATAAAAATTATGATGTTTTCATTACTTTTGCTTTTCCTACCGGATACTTTGGCATGCCGGCCTATAATAATCTTTTAATGACACCTTAACACATGTGATAATTGCCCGAGTTAAGAGAAACAAATAATACAAAGAACACATGTGAGTATGATAAAGATTGTAAATTATTTAAATTATTGAAAAAGTTTGTCCTGGGTTAAAAAAATACCTTCTGTGACATTCTAAATTTGCAGGTCTCCAGCGACTTTCAAACATATTCGAAAAACAGGAAACCAATCGCACGAACAGAACTGCGTATACTTTTTACAATTAAGATTGGAATATCTACTGTTGATTCGATTTATGACTAATTAAAGTCACAATAAACGTAAATAGAAAATTGTAGTTTATGTTACACTTTATTACACTCAATGTCGAATACGATTAAATAGAAAATGGAAATATACTCTGTTTCCCCACAATGGAATCACGTATTTTGAAAACAGCCAGCAGAGAAATTGTATTAAAAAACCAAAAAACAAACGCACACCCAATAATACATTCATTCATACGCCGTATAAAATGAAAACAATAAAATAGTGAAATGTAAATGAAAATTGTAAAATTCAGCTGTAAATTGGGTATAGCACTTGCTTCTCCATCAACACAACGCAACGCATCACAATTTCGTTCATTTCTGTTACTTTTTTATTTTATTACCAGTGAACAAAATTAAAAAGAAATTGTTAAGAAGAATCGAAAAAAATATGCCAAGAACAATTGTCACCCTTAAAAATGTAGCAAAAACAAAAGAGGACCTTTTGAAAAATTATCAACAACAGTGCGAACAAGCATCACAAATCGTTGAATCATTAATAAAACTGTATAAATAATACTGTTGGCAATCACAGTATCATCAGCGACTGCTGCTATAAAAGCCCTACTGCTCGTAAAACGCACATTAAAATGATGAGGTCAGTGGCAATAAATTCGTAATCTTCAACGTGTTGTTATTTTCTTGTAATAATGTCAACTGTATTTATTCAATTTATGAGGAAAGAAGTATATAGAAATCGATCATATGCTACTATAATAGAAATTGGAAGTGACGATGATGAGTAGTTCGCGTAGTGTCTATGCAACCAGAAGGAATGGAGTTCAATTACAAGCGGTGTTAAGTCACATAAATTTTTCCTGAATGGAGACTGCTGTAGTCTCCATCGTCTGGTATAATACATAAAATGGCTTCCCTGAGCTTCAAAATAATGCGGCCAAAGTAGCATCAGTAACGCCGCAATTGCAAGCATTCAAATCTGTCTATTCTGTACACTATTCCTCTGTCATTGGATGTGGCCTATGTTTGGCTTACTTAAGAGGAGCAGTAAAGAACTGGTCACAAAATATGCATATTAAAGGTGTGACGCTCACACTAAACTCTAAAATAATTTGTTTCTTCCTGGCGAAGTGTAAAAATAAAGCTAATTAAAACTATTTTCGTTTTTTTTTTGGCAAAACAATAAAATTCTTAAAATAACGAACAACAATCTCACGGTGACATTCGTACGACATATAGTTGGAAATTAAATTAATAATAAAATTACAATAAATAAATTGAGTAGCAGGAATGGAACTCAGAAGATTGAAAACAGTATAAATCGAAACTAAGGAATACTCAAAAAAAAAAAAAAATTCAATTATTTATTATTAGAAAGTTATAAGTTATGAATAGAATTAGAATTTACGATTCAACCAGTTTATATAAATAATTGTTTTAGTCTTGGGAGAAGACATATTTTCAATATTTGCTTTATTATTTTCGTTAACCCTTGCCTTTAAATGTTTTCTTTTTCATAGATGACATTACTCATCCCCGATTAATGGCCTTTTCAAGATCTGAAAAACTTTGTTGTTTTTCTTAATGGTAACTGCGGTTAATTGTGTGGTATTTATGACAATTTAAAATGCTCCACTTCCATAGGGTTTTCTGCTCACAATACAAGCGAATATTTTTCTTTACTTTTGCACCGTAATACAAACAAAAAATTTGATTTAAATTCACAAACCAACTGGGACATTTGAGACTGAATAAATTTCTTCAAAACCTTTGTATTTATTGTATATTATTTGCAACTTAAAAACTCTAGATGATTTATTTTTTTCTTTTCCAGTAAAATAAAACTAATGAAAAGAAAAATAAACAAAAATTTTAAAAGAAAAACTTTTGTTTTATAAATTAAACGGAGACTCCCTTAATGTATAAAATACAAACTTAAATACTCGTCCAAAATGCAAAATTCTCCAAGGACTATCCAACTTCAGAGAAAACTAAAATGCAAACCAACCAAACGAAGCCCAACAAAGAACAAAAATTTTTACTTAAAATTATTATGTGTTGGAAACTGAGATAACAAGAATATGATTTATGAACAATGGACAATGGACATTGAATGTGAAATCGTAAGAAAAAATATATGAAAATCAAATTCAACGGAAAACAAGAAATCTTACAAAAACAATACAAATTGAATGAGTTCAAATTAAAAGAGAACAAACGTAAATGTGAATTTATATTGATTATTTGCAAAATAATTCAGAATAACTTTAGTATTTGTTTTATACGTTGTGACTTGCATTTACAATTTAAAATTAAAATTTAAAAGAGTAACATTGCTTTGATGGGGGTTTTATAATGAATTAAAAACAATAAATATTATCGCCGTTTGTGTATTTTATAAAGATTATTTAATTAATGAGTTAAAACTAAACTATTTTTAATACCCGTACATGCAGTCAAAATATCACGAGCTAAATAATACAAATATCGTATTGTTATTTTTAGAATTAAATTATGAATAACAAAAATAATAATGTATTTTCAATCACAAAATTATAGACAACATTTTGGTGCAAAATGTGTTCAATTTTCATTTATGAGTTTAAAATTTAATAGTTAAATTTGGGCAAAAAAATATACATTGCTAAAGCAGAATTCTGCCAATTTTTTCTAAAGCATTTACACTAAATTATATGGGTTTGAGAAAAATGAAATAAAATAATGCAATTTTAAAAAGCTTTCATCACAGAGTATTTAAATTTTTTCGTAATTTTTCTTACATTACTTTTCGAATTGAAATTAAAACCATTTTGTTTTTATTTTTCTCAGTAAAGATTTATAAAATAGAAATGCATTAAAATGTTTTTTGTTATTTAAAAGTTATTCAAAGGTTTATTTTTCATGGCGTATGACTTATATATTCTGCCACTATAATCCACATTTAATATGAGTCATACGCACGTTAAGCCCTTGTGACAAATGTTAGAAAGGGAGGAATATACAAAATTTATTTATTTATTATCTGAACGGAAGTAAGTGCAGAAATGTTATACTTACGGAGCAAAGGCATATGGATCAATGGTACACTTTTGCTTTAAAATGTCGAAGAGAACAAGTTTTGACGTTACGGATTTGCGAGTGAAGGGACAGCACATGTGCCACAAATGAGTGCGCCAATGCGTAAAATTGAAAGCATTAACAACTGTTAGAAAAATTCACAAATCATGTGCACATAAACTAGTTAAAATAAGAGATCAATTGAAATTGCAGATGGTATAATGTTTTTTTTAAGAAATTAATTTGCTTTCTTTGTTTTAGCCGTTGGTAGAGTTTTTAGTTTTAGCCGGAAGAATGACGAGAAGAGCAATGGATAATTTCTTTCTCAAAAAAAGTAGTACGTGTACCCTACACAAGAGAGGCAACTACTCTACCTTATAAATTAGCACAATTATGTAATTAAGGACTATTTTATCATTTCTTCACTACACTAATCGCTTCGTAAAAGACGAATATCACACAAAATTTGCCATTGTTGAGAGATATCTGTATTGCCCGAACGTCACTTCTTTTAAAAAGGAAAATTCTGCAGGCATAAACAAAGATATAAAAACCGCAAAATGACGTTTTGCTTTTAAATGAATTGTCCTTAGCTGGAAATCTCTGGCAAATCTCTTTTCGAAAATATCCTATTACTGCAACATAATTTTAAATTGTTTCGAATTAACTAATTTATTTTTCTAGACCAGTTGTACATAGGTTTTTGTGTATAAGTCAGTTTTCATAGTCAGTTTTAACTATTCTTCATTCTGCTGAGACGAAACAATTTTTAATGAGCACTTTCGTCGGTTTATGCCATGGAAAGCAATTACTTATTTTATTAGTCTAGCCGCAGATTATTTTTCTAGTATTTTCAGATTACATTGCTCGTTATTTTCGGTGGCATTAATTACATTCTTATCACTTTTAGAACAAATGCTAAACTGCCAAAATGGCCACAATTGCACTACAAATATGAAAATGAGTTTAAAAAAAAAGAACATGAAAACATTAGAACGACTGAATAGCAGGATGTGGGAGAACAAAAATAAAATAGAATTTCTTTTGGAAAATACATGTGACTTTTAGAAAATGAAATAACATTAAATAGTTAATTAATTTATTTCGATATAAAGCCAGAGTAATTGTGTGTACAGAAAACATATTAAAAGACATAAATTAACTGAAATTTCATTTGATGTGCAAAATCTGATGAGCTTATGACACATTCTCGTTTAGAAATATTAAATAAATTGCGTTCATTCGATTGTTACTCATAACTATAATTTTGCTTGGATTCTGCGTTGTTGTTCCTGTAAATCGCCAAAGTCCAATCGCCAAAAATACATTTAATGTGTTCTTTCGAAATGCAGAGTTAAGAGAAAAGAAAAATAAATCCTTTGTTATATTCTAATAATTGTACATGAGTATTTTATATTAAATTATTTGATAAAGTGTTTTCGCAAGAAACATCAACACATTAATGTGTGTGCTTTGTAAAAGGTCCTAAAATTATGTTTAAATAAATAATTTCTGTTATACAAATAGATTTGTATTCTTCACTCGACATACAACGAAACGTATTTATCCTTTTGAACTTTGCATTTAAACATGGGCCACTAACTCGAATAAGCATCTTTTGTTTTGTTCAAATGTTGCCTGTTCATTTTGTGAATTGTCTTTGTTTTCCACTCTCCCATAGACTACAGCAAATGAAAAAGTATAAAAAATAAATAAAAAGGGGAAAAAATGTATTCATTCAAAAGCAACTGACAACAGAACAAAAAGCGCAAACTGTGGTAGGAACGTTATAAGCTGAAGATTACTTTATGTCGCCAGCAGGTAACAGTCAAAAGTGGCAAAAAGGCAAAGTGTACACTCTTGAGTCAACAACAAACGTTATTTGCATTTTAAAACAGCTTAAACAGAAAAGACATACATACACTCGTACCCACACAGTGGGATATATCTACTTATATATGTATATGAAGTGTTATATCTATAGGATGCATGTGTATGTGTATGATTTAATGCATTTAACTTAAAGGGCTTTAGAAGAGTTGGAAAAATTATAACAGAATATAAAAAAAAATAGTGAATATACGAGTACGTACATTCATACAAAGTTTTAGCTGAGTTTGATGTTGAAGTGCAAAAAAGAAATGCATTTAAAATGTAAAAATATTTAAACAAACAACGCAGAAAAAAAGAGAACCGCACGAGTAAAAGAAACGCGTTGGAAATACTTAGAAATTTTCAAGGCAATTGAAATGATTTAATATGTATTTATTTCTGCATTTTTAAATCAGCTTCTCTTTTTAAATTATATTTCGTTATTTGCTTCAAACGTGCCATAGAATAATATACTGTCTGGTGGACGGATTTTATTTAAAGATTCACAACTTCATACTAAAAAGAAGGGAAAATTCGAATGATTTTGCTATCAAAAGAATTTTTTTTAATAACACTTATTATTTAAGCTGTAGGTCTTTTTTTTATTTTAAATATATTTTTATATCACTAAATTTATCAATCTGAGTTTGGCCATTTTAACGAGACATCTGCCTCCCCGGTGGGTTCATTTTAAAAGTCAAAATTTTACACATTTCATCATATCGTGTATTGTTATAAATAAAAGTCCTGATAATCCAATTGACAACTATAAATTTCGATTCGAATCGAATTTGCAAATGGCGCCAACTGTCAATTCGGTTTTGACAGTTGTGAAGTAAACAAACGCTTCTGTTGTTGCTTCAGTCGCTTGCGACGGCACTCTGTGCATTTCTGGCAGTTATGCTGCTAAATTCGATGCGAGTACAGAGTTGCGGTACAGAGTTGTTGGAACTATCCAATTGCTTTGTGTAACTGTTATTATTTTGGGTCATATTTGGGATACGGGTGCCTCCGTAGTCTACTGCATGAGCATTAGTCTTATCAATATGGTGGTGCGGGTTCGATTCCCGCTTAGACCCTGGGTATTTCTACAGACAAGCTTAAGAGCTTCGTAGAGTTTGTATTGTCTTAAAAAAAAACCCATGAATTGGTATAATTCGCAAGAACGCGGAAGAATTATTTCGTCTGTTGTGTTGGCACAGCGTGATTTTCGTCGCAGATTTTCTTCGCGTCCAACAACAAGTGGACAACACAACGATCTTCTTTATTGTTGAATTATGGTTTATTTAAATGAGCTTGAAATCTTAATTATTTTGTGTTTTAAATTTAATAAAATTTATTTTTTTTCCACTATTTCGTTTTCACAATGGAAAACTTTTATATCTCTAACATCTCGAGTATGTATCTACGTCTGTAGTTATTTTCTCTATCTCAAATAATTGTATTCTGAAAGTTTGGATAATGATTATTATTTCTTCATTTTTTAATCAAGCTAATATGCATTTTTGTACTAATACATATCATATTGCGACTTTGGTCGATGAGCGGCACTCCGGTGTAGAAGAGTACGTCATTGTTAAACGAAGGATAATGTTTCAACTAATGAGTAGGGGTATATTTGAGACGGCCTTTCTAAAATTACCTTAAGATTAAGATGCTGTTTCTCTAACTATCTACTTGTCGGCAAAAAATTTATATGAAAACCATTCATATAAGTTTTGTATAGACAAATATTGATTGTGTTAGAAAAACAGCACTTAATTGTCTTTGTGTTCACTTCTTCAGTCAATGTCAGCCACAATTGCAAAAATATCTTCATTCAGGGAATAAGTAAGCCGTCTTATAAAACGTACAAGATTTTTGCCATTTCTATTAACGTTTTCATTTGCTGTTTTATACATTCTCATTTTTTCTATTTTATAATTCAAATATTACAAATTATGAAATTATTATTATTTAATTATTTTCATGCAGTCAAAGTAACAGAAATTCATTTCAATATAAATCCAATTATAATAAATTTATTAACTTTAAATTATTCATACTGTTGCTTTTATTAAAAATTCATAAAATCTTTTCCAACAGTACGATTATTATTATAATTATCATTATTATTTTTGATTACTCCACAAATATTTCCTTGCAAATGCACTTCTATTGTTATTGTTGGTAATAACAACTCGAGAATATTATTCATATATCGACCACAATTATTTTAATTGAACTCACAACTCATACTATAATTTCGAATGCCATTACTTTGAGAAGACCCACAATGAAAACCACAAAATCCAGGAAGATACGTGGTAGACATCAACTTCCACTATTCATATCTGGTGTGATTAAAATACACAGCAGGTATATGAATATTTAAAGCATGAAGCTTTTTTAAAGACTGAGTGAAAAATAAGAATGAGGAAATAAATAAATTGAATAAATTTTATATAAAAAAATGTATTAAGATCGTACAATATTAGGTTGATATGGCGATTTAAAAGAATTTATTTAGTTAGTCTACAAGTTATGATTACAATGACACATTTGATGCAACTGCAACAGAAAGAATATCATATCAATATGTATTCGATTATATAATACGATTGAATTAAAATTAAATAAATGAAATCATTATAAAAGAGCTAGTCGGAAAATCGACACCACATGAAGAATACTTTGCACTTTAAGTCAGTTAGCAGTAGAAAAAGAAAAAGTACTGGCGTTCCTACAGTGCAATAATTAAATTATTTTCTCACACACAATTCGGTCTTAAATAACCCGATATAAAAGTAGGCATTTTATAAAACTAACGATACTTTTTTACTCAATCACAAGATTTTTGTCTACATTATCAAACTTTAAATTTAAAATTAAATGCAAATTCTAAACAATATTTTGCCAAGCTCCTTTTATATTTCAAATGACAATTCACCCAATTTTCTTTTGATATGACAGTTTACCTCTGTCCACTTTCTCTTTTCAAAATCTCAAATCAATTAAAATTAATTGAATTTTATATATTAATAAAATATACTTTCATATGAAATTGTTTCCAAAGGATTATTTTTCAATTATTTCTGATGTGGATGAAAAGTGTGAAAAAATATTAATTAACACACAACGTTGAATTGCGTTATCTTTCTGTGTGGAAAAAACCTACAGTATTTACACAAAGTATTAGAAGGTTTACAATTGCAACTACAAAGCGACAAACTATAAAAAGGAACAGTAACTATGGATAAGACCATTACAAAAACAATGACAATATTCTATATGGAAGAACAGACCAGGTCTAGCTGATTATACGGTCAGTTTAACTAATCATGTTAAAGTGGTTGTCAAAAGATATTTACAATTGAAGGGGGCCATTATGGTATATACAAATTTTTTTTTTATTTTTGAGAGAGAAGTCAAAAACAATTTCTAGATAAAATGATAGATAAATGACGTTTATGTTTCCTTGCTATTGTAGTCTGGTGTTGTTGTTGGTGTCAGCGATATTTACATACAAATGTCTGTTGTTTTTGGTATTGTTGTAGAGTTGCGTCTAACTACTACATATACTTTGCGTACAACTGATACTGGGCCATATTATGAGTGTCGTTGTCATAGTCGTATTTACGACAAACCAATATAAAACATATTGCACGCCTTGCCACATTTTACCGGTTTCCTCACGTCAGCGACACTCATAAGAAGCCCATTATTTGGTTCTGTTGGTATGATTTCGTAAAAATATGGGAACTCTACATTCCGCCCAAAAAAATAAAACATTTACTTGAAGAGTTTTTACTTTGCATTTTTCGATTCTCTTTCTGAGCTGCTGCTGACACACTGAGTGATGTTTAAAATTAGCAAATTTGTAGCCATGAATATGCTCATGTTTTGCAAACAAAGCGAATGTACCCTTAACGTGGACAAAAATTGTCGCCCCAATTGCCACTTGGGGTGCCAAGTTAATACCAGCACCAACAGCGTTATAAATATTTTCAAATACATTTACACATGCTACAATATAAGCCATATAAAACCTTTTATATTAAAATTCAATTAAATCTTCGTACGTTTATTGTAACAAATATGAAGTTTTAAAAATTTTTTTCTTTCAACTTTTACTTGGCAAGTGAAAAATTATGCACATATACATGTATTCTTTTTTTATTACATGATACTCATATTAACTGCGGTTTTAATGGCAACAAAAACGAATATTAGCTAATGCTACTTCTAGTCATATGTATAAGAAACCATTTTAGTTAGTAAGAGGTTAAAATTTTGGCAAAAGAAAAAAAAAATAAATAAATTAAAAAACTATTCTTTCAATTATTAAAGGTTAGTCAAAATTCATTATTGATCTATGTATGTTTGTTATATGGTTTGTTATGGGCTTGTAAATATTCAATATCGCAGCAAAAAATACTGCATCGCAGTAATAGATTTCTAAGGGAATATTTATGTTGAATTCGCATACAAACGAATGGCATGATATTTATCCGGAATGTCGCACTTTGGAGCATTTCATTTTAAATGCTTTTATCAGCGCAGGGAATATGTAGTGAAATCATGGAATTTCTAAGCATTCATCCGAATCCGCTCAGTCGTTTTATTATGCTTCTTGAACTTTGTAAAATTGATCATTATCTTACGAGAGCGGTTTTTAGTATAGAATGTATAAAACATTATAAATTTGATTTTATTTTTTCTTGTTTTGTTAAGGAAGGCAAAAACAAATGTGTATTTTCTACATTATTGGTCTTGTTAAGGTAATACATACATCCTTGTAAATAGCATTAATAAGACAGAAAAAGTAAATACTGCTTCCAAAATTTTAATTATTTTTTGCTGGAATTATCAATAAATAGATTTACGAGTATTGACTGCCTGCTTTCTAGAGCACCATATAGAAATATATTTGAAACACGTATTCAATGTTCTAATGAATATTACTAAATATTTTCTACACTTTTAAAACATTTTGTGAGATTTATACACTATTAATTTCGGGCGGGATATATTTAAGAAATTTCCATAATTTGTACACAGGAAACAGGCAGCATAAGAAGTGTCCATACCATATAAAAGAGTCAAGTTCTCCTCATGCTTTCCTCAGGGTAAATAAATATTTTTTTATTTATTTATGTATATATATATTTTATTTAAAAGTTCCTGCCAACTGTTCACTCCTATTAAATGACTCAAATTATAGAAAGATATGGATGATGCATAAAGACGACAAACTATGAAACATATTACTTACAAAATATATTTAATCAGTTACATTTTAATTTAATTCTTAAGTGCCTCATAAATGCTTGGGAATAGATTTCTTTTATGCGCTAATGAAAAACACATTGAAGCATTTATTTCACAAATACTTGAACATGGGTTTACTCCAGTAGCTAATTAATACCCAGATAGCATTGGCTATTGGTTAGACGATTGTGTTCAATATACAACTGATAAAAGAATCATCTGACTATGATCGTCTATCACAACGAATTAGTCAGTAAAAGTTTATTGCGTAAATTCGCAGTGATGTTCTCAATTAAGACGAAAAAAAATTACAGTCGTACCTCGGCGTATGAAACTGAAATAAATCTATCGCAGAGTTCGTGACGTAGGACGATGTTATGTCCATATTTTCGAAATACGCATATTATTTTTTTTAAACTGTTACCAATTCAATACAAAATTTAATTCACTTACTTGTTGGAACATAATTACAATTTACTGACACTGGCTAAAAAAAAACTTTATATTAAATAAATTGAAATCACATAAAAAACGTATTTATTAATTTAAATATGAATCAAATATAGAATATTGAATGTTATTGCAGTTTGTTTTATGTTATTTGATTTTAGTAAATCATGTGTGTTTTTTCTTTCTTTTTAATTAAATAACCATCTATATTTTAAATATTTATATCAATTGTCACCTGAAACGAAAAAAAAGGTTTTTTAACATCACTAGTAAAAAAAATACTTGTGCATAATCGTTTTTATAAATTTTGAACTGAAATTCTAATTCGCTAGAAAATAATTTAATGTTCCACACTTTTGAACTCACTCCATCCAACAGGTCTGCTACAGCTCCATAGGGAATGCAACATGCATTTTTAATAACATTTTTTTATTACATTATAATTTGCAATAATCTTTGAGAATTAATAATATTTCAAATTTATTTCATAGAGTTTTATGTAGCTTAACATTTTTTTTCTACTAAAATTTCATTTAGAGGTAAATGAACAGGTAATTGAGATTTTAAAGCCAATCTGTAATGTATAAAGATATGACTCAATGCATTAAGCAGACAGCAGCAGCTATAACTAGAATTTCGAATTAAATTTCTCTTAGCACCTGTAATATTTTTCGAAGATCATCAAAATCAGCCATATAGAAACACAAAATCAACAAAACTATATATTTTATAATTTAATTTTTGACTAAAATGAAAAGAAAACATAATTATATTGATTTTTTTCTTATGTTAGTTTGGTCTAAATCGAGTGTCAGAATATATCGGTTATAAGAACTTCTCTAATGTGCTGTAATATTTTACTGCAGTGTGCGACATTTGACAAGTCACATGTAAAGCACGAGTTGTTTAATGGAGACTTAAGCTGGCAGTCGGTGGTTAACACCCTGAAACATGAAAACGTCGTTGAAGTGAAAGACTAAACGTAATGGCTTTCATTTAGCATAAAATTTTTTGCTTAACATCTTCTTAGCAGCTTCTTCTTCTTCCTTTCCATTAAGGGTGACATACAACGTCTCTATGGTGGGGTCACACAGAACTTCCTCAGTTTTCGTGAGACAATGCAGGGATATGCTATCGAGTTTGATCGGTCGGGCTGACATTAATCTCACCTGCATTCCCGAACATAGCATAGATGTAAGGGGGCTGAACTCATCAGAGTTCGCAAGAAAACTGTAGGCATGCATGGAGCAGATCTTTAATAGACATCTGAGGAGTATCTCACGACTGATCGCCGTACGTAGCGGACACTTATAAAATTTACTATCCTTCAATCAAATTTTTATTTACCACACATTTTATCTTTTTTTATCTTTTAGCTTATCAATCCAATTAATTACACGTTTTTTAACGACTATAACTTTACGAAATTAAAAGAAAATTAGTATTTCAATGCCTGGCTGAATAAACCAAGCAGTATTTTCTTTTTTTTTTTTGTTCATTCATTTTATTACAGAATTATTGCACAGAAATTATTGCCATTCAATGAAATGGAGAATGTTATTAAACGCCTAACAACACCTTTGGGTGTACATCTAATGACATTAAGACGTTTCCATTCCAAAATCTAATAAACTCTGCAATTTATTGGTTATTTGTATTATTAGGCAATGAAAGAATCGAATATTTTAAGAAATTCCTATCCCGTATAAAACTTCTAATCATAAAACTAATAAAATCGAATCAATACCCATGAACTAACTTTTATGCTCAAATATTTGTGTTATTCGATTTGTTATTGTATCCGTATAGAGCAGAGAAGTTAATTTCAAAATTGTTGAAAAGTGTGTTTAATCAACATTTAGTTTTGCCTCATCATGAACATGAAAAAGGAACAAAATGAAAGTTAATGTGCCTGTAGCATTTGTCTTAATGGCCAATAACTATTGGCAAATCAGAAATACGAAACAAAGACAAAAATATCCAACAGAATATTTTGTGTGTGTTTATTTGGTGCTGGAGAAAAATTGGGAAAAGGCAGACTTTTCAAATATATTTTTTTTACATGGGAAAATAAACAGCAAACGTGTAATTCTCATTTATTTTTATTCATGCCTGAGGAGACGTACTTAAAATCTGACAATTCCACTTGAAATGACAGTTGAAATAAAAATAAATTTGAATGTCAGCAAGAGCAAGGCAAAGTTACAGCTGAAGGTAAAGAGTCGAAGAGAAAAGGTGAAAACAAGCCGATGAAGGTGAAGATAAATATGAAAATAAACATGAAATTAACGCGAATCTGAAGCTGAAGATATGGATAGAAATGAACATAAAATAAAATTATGAAGATGACAAGTATTTTGCGGATTGAGGGAGCAGATATGCACTTACGTCTCACCGACATGTCATCACTCGTCACAACAGCGTATGTTGTGTCCCCCGGAAGCCTACCAACTAAGACATCCCCTTCAACCATGGAAAAATAAATAAGAAAAATTATAATAATTTATGGAGGGAGCAAGTTAATAGTGCCGCTACCCGAAAAATCATCTTAGAAGTTTGAAATAATTTCCAAGAAGCTAAGAAGATTTTGGAACCAGGAAAAATTAGTGCTTCCCTGGAAACACTTTTGTAAGGGAGACATTTCCTAAGGTGGAAGTTGCAAGAGTAGTGTCTAGTGGTAGTTTCGAAAAAACTTCCAAGACTTCAAATGGCCTCCTATCGTATTAGTACCTTCAACGGAAAAACAGTCCCAGCATTACTTGAAACTTCCGTAGCAACCCTCGTAATCTTTTGTCATTTAACTACCCAGCATTTGGTTCTGCTTTGCTTAAAAGACTTTCCTACAAGTCTATAAAGGAAAAATATGTACTCGTATATTCCCATGTATGATGGTAAAATTATTGCTTTGCAAATATAAATTTTTGTATCATTGTCTCATACATATTGAAGATACGCACTCACATTTTTTAGCACCAAATAATTGCTTTATTTCAGTTAATTTATGTTTCATAAAATTTATATTATAAATTCTTTTCCAAGTTTTAAGGGCACACACACACACACACATATGCACGCACATGGATACATTTGTTAATAGGCATGTGTGCTTCACATACTGCGAACACTGCTCAAGTAATTTATCATGCCTGAAAAATGACTATTTGATTTTGGTAATAAAAGCAATGCTTTTTTAAACATATTTTCTTTTTTCTTTTTCTTTATTTAGCTGACTTCAGTTAAAGCATTTATACTGAATTAAATAAAATTTAAAAAGACATGTTACTAATTAAACATTTAAAATGAATGAATTGAATGAAATAATATTTCATGTTTCGGTTGTACAATGTTTCATTCCATATCCATGTCTGTTACAGGCATAAATTTAAATATTTACAAAATTTTATAACATTTTAAATAATCAGCATATGCATATGCATGTGCATTTTCTATCTACATGCACGTACATTTGTATGTATTTGTGTGTTTGCATTTTTAAAACAAGTGTTAAAAGCATATTTAAATAGTTGTGTTTCATTTCATATTTATAGCATTTCATATGATTATTTATTTATAAATAAATTTCAGTTGTTTGGTTTTAAAAATGAAATATTTCACATAAATCATAATTTACATTAACCTAAATGCTCATTACAAATTGTGCATTCCTTTTCATTAGTTTTTATTTAATTTTAAGGCATTTAATTTATTTTCGTCATCATTTAATTTAATTTTATCAGATACGCAGCAATTTTTGTATGTACATTGCTGGTATATTAAATGCGGTTTTCAAAAATTTCCATTGAGAGTTGCAAAATTTATACTGATATTATTACAGTATTAAATTTTGAAACATAAAACGAAAAAAAAACAATGTTTGACAAATACTATTTGAACAATTTTAATAATGCGTGGAGTAGGGTGCGAATAACCGATTTTATTATTTTTGAATCAGCGCACTATTGGACTTTAGCTGTTGTTTCAAATTGCCACAGATATAAGAGGCCGCTAGCTATAAATCATATATAAAAAAATTGGATTTTTTAAATTAATTGTACACTTTCCGTATAATCTGGGGAACACAATTTGCACGAAGGACGAATTTCGTCTAGCACAACGAATTCGTTAGTAAAAATACGTTTGTTGTGTAAATTCGTAGAGAAACGCACAATTAAGACAAAAAAATTACAGCTGCCATAAACAGTAAAGTTGTTTGCTGTCTATGTTGACGTATAAAAAAAATTACTTGAAAAAATTAAACATTAAAAAACGATTAAAAATATATTTAACTGAAATTATTTATTTTAAAATCTAAACAATTAATAAATTAAAAATTAATTTTATTTACTAATATAATTGAAAACTAAAAACAGAAAAACGGTAACTCTGCACTAATTTGATCTTCGTTCGTCAGCGTTTGAAATAGAAATAAATCTATCGCAGAGTTCGTCACTCACGACGAATTGCATTAAACGTCGTCGGTGTTGTGTTAATTTTTATATGCACAAATGTGTTTTATTCCTGAGGAAGAAAGTTTGCAACGAATAATTCGTCGTTCGACCCAATTGTAATCCCTAGCATAAGCCTTGCAGTTTTGCAAGATTACAATTTTGGCAAGCATACTGCAGAGAACTTATATCTTGTAACTGTCAGTTGAAATTCGCACTCCCAGATGAAAGTATAGCAGATTCAAATCTATAAGAATTGTGGCTGCCTTATTTTGCGATCACCACTGGGACGAACGACAAATTTTGGAAAGCGAATATTCGTTGCCAGAATTAAAACACAATTGGCAATCTGGATTCACCAAGTGTGTTTCTTTTCCAAAAGAAAACTAAAGAAGGAGTTTGTTATGAATGTAATTTTATTATTCTGAAAGTTATTCTCTTCTTTGGTGTTCTTACTTATTTCCACATTAATATAACTTAGCTTCAGTTGACTTCAGTAGCGTAAAACTAAATCTCGTGTATATTTTGTACTACTTTTTTTAGTTTAAAGTGCAGTTAATTTAAAGATTAATTTCGTAAAAATTATTAACAGAAACACAGCTCTATGCTTTTGCAGATTTCTTTTTATTTCGTGAGTAAAAATAATTTTTCTCTTGAACAATTCAAATACATCTACTGCATTGCTCGTACAATTTTTTCACATGAGGAAATCTAAATTCCGACGATTATTTTCATATTCGTTTTATAAACATGAAATACATAGTCAATTTGATAAAAAAAATTATACAGGGGAATAGACCAACGATTTTTTTTTCTTATGCTTGGCTGAAAGAAATATAAATAGAGATGTATTGTCAACTAATAAGGCTCAAATAATAATTTATGATTGCTTTTTACAGTCTCACCGCGTATCTATAAGCACACTTGTATTGCATCGCCGCCAATTGCGAAATGTGTTAATTTCTTGGAATGTATGTAATGAAACTGCATTTTCTCTCCCTCTCTATCTTCTTCACTAATATGCACTGCCCTAATGTCTACAAATACACCTTATTGATATATTACTCGGATGTATGTACCTTCTACGCTATGTAGAGTTAAATGCCAGATAAACAGAGGTAAAATGTAAACTGTGTATTATGAAATAAAGAACAATGCCATTTATCAAGGAAGAATGTTACAATAAATATAAGAATTACTGTTCTTGTTTTCATTTGGTGCGTAAGTGAAATAACGGAGAGCCAGTAGAATAACAGTAAATTGTTCTTTTCCATATGACAATGGACACAGGCAGTCGTTTGTCTTCCTCAATGTTATGAACTATTTTTTGTTTAAAACTAAAATAAACGACTTAAAATGCCAACAAACAAGCAATTCAATTAAAACGCATCGAATTGATACGATTATTTTATTTTCTCTTAAATTCTTAAAATAAATAAAATAAAAAGTGCATCGACTCCAGAATCTCTCTCGTTTGGGCTGACACCTCCTTCTTCCTCCACTTCTCGCAGTTCCTGTTGCGGTCCTGTACGTTCTTCCTGTACAACAGAAGGTTCCTCCCCATATTTTTTTAATTTTATCAGGTTGCTACTAATGGCTGCTAGAAAATATTTACGCTACGAACGAAATACCGTCGTTAAAACAACGGGGAGCTTGATTAAAAGCTGCTTTAACCAGGCTCGTGCCGACGCCATGGATTAATCGTTTGCATTGTTCATGTCCTGAAAACCATGTACATTACAATTTGCAGTTTACAACAAATGAAAACTTTTTCTAAACAATTGAATAGTCCACCGGCTTGTTACGAGAATTACTTCAAACTATCAGCAAAAAGCAGCAACGAAAGATAAGACTAAAGATTAGGAAAAATAAAAATTTTCTTCATATGTAGGGACTGTGACGTCATATAACATGGGGTCTCATCGGCTAATAATTTCTCAGTTCTTGAGTTCTTTTTTGTTCCGTGGTTTGTATTTGCCCACAGCACTCTTCATGTTTTTCCCGCTTCTTCGGAACTTTTCTATTTTATTCGTTTTTTATTATTTTTCTTGTAATGTTTTTTGGAGTAATTGATTGTATACTTTTTTGGAAGAAATTATTACTTTCACATGTGTCCCTACATGTTTCAAGAGGACAATAACGCCATCGAACTAGAAGTTATGCACAAGGGGTAATCTGTTATTCTCAAGACACCAGGCAAGCCGTTCAAATTATACAGAGATTCTCGTATTACTGACCGTCTACTGTATCAGCTTTAAACGTCATATTTAAGCACGTCGTTGTGTTTGAAAAATATATATATTTTTTTTTATTTCTGCGATTTGCATATTTATTTTTGCTTAAACCACTTTCGCTTGTAAAATTAAAAAAGTTTTAGTTGCAAAACCTACAATAACTGGATTTTTGTTTAATGGTTTGCGGTGAATAAAATTGTTTATTATGGTTGCGTAAAGCTTTCTGAAATTCAGACTCTTTTTTTGTGTGTAACATTTTCTAAATTAAAATCAAGGGAAACCACACAAAACAAAAAGTATTGTGTAAAGTTTTGTATATGAAATGATTGGCAAAATGAAATTTGAAAATATATAGAAAAGTAACCAATTGCAAGGAAAATAAATGAAATAAAATAATGTTTTTTGGATTGATTTTAACAATTGTTTAAGGAAAAAATATTAAATCTGGCATGATTAATAAAACTGATTCTGCACCTACGAAAAGCATTGCATAAATCAAATTTAAAATATAATTATTTGTTTGCTTTAAAATCATCATCAGAAGAAAGTCATAAACCTAGTCAAAATTACCTGTAGAGCTAGAATAGTGGTGTCTAAGGCAAATATCATTTTGTTATTTATCATGCAAAATGTTTTTCAGTGTAATTTTCCAAATTGGCGGAACATGTCTTACTTCATGAATGGTGAACTCTAACTGATTTGAGTTACTTTGTTTAAATCTAATCGAAGGAACCGCCGAATGTTCATCATCGTAATTCATACAAAGAACTTTATAGAGTAAGAAGTTAAAAGCATTAAAATCAGCGTTCTGATTAACACGAACGTCCATACCAAGGCCAATTCATATCAGGTGAACTTATAAGCGAATCTTTATCATGGTCGGATGTCAAAGTTGTTTGAATTATTGTTGGCAACGTATAATGATTCTTGTGGTTATTGTACTAGTAAGTTTACCTGGTAAGAATTCGCCTTGGTCCATACCATGCATTCTAAGCATTTCTCATCCCAAAATTTTAATTTCGATAGAAATTCATAAAACTCTTGAATAGACTTATTTTTTTTTAATTTTTTTTTTATCTAGGACCAGCACTCAGGAGATGACTCCTACACATGCGAAGCATTGTGCTGGGAACTATAAGAAAGGAAGAGTAGGAGAAACGATAGGAGGTGAAGCTTAATTAATTATTTTGCAGCTCTGCTTTCGCACGTTCTTTTGTTTTTATACTCGTAGCAGTGCTGAAGCTTCGGTTTAGTAGCCATTTTTATTATTATTTTACTTCGCCGGTGCTACACAATACCGACGAAGGAGGGCGTTCTGATGTGATTGTGGATTGTTATCAGCTGAAGCCGGTATTGTTCAGTGACCAGTGATTATGCCTTCGCCACTGAAACCTTCCGACAACAACTGCCACACAAATACACACTAATGCACATCAGAAAAATGCGAGATGTTTATTTTTATTTTAAAATTTGTATCTGAAACTGGGGTTGAACACAGGTCTGTTTTTTTGGTTGTGTAGTCAACGTGCAGACTACCATCCATCGTGCCATCGCCACCCTCACATTTGATTCTTGGTAAAAGAAATTTAGTGCAAATTTTTAATCTGTTAAGCCAGAGTAAACTAAATGACACTTTGTGTCCCATTTATATTGGTAACCTCAAATTTTCACTTCCCCAAAAATTTTAATATCTTTCTATAAGACCTCGTAAAGTAAAAAAAAAAAAACGTTTTGTTGTATCATTTAGCATCTTTTTTAATGAGAGATGTTATCAAAACATTTTATTAATTTCAGTTTTTATACGCCGCATTACAAAAGAAAACAAAGAAAATCTGCAACGCCAAACAAAATAATCATAATAAAAATTTACCATGAAACTGAGCTCTAGAGGCTGAATAAAAATACGACAACAAAGATTTCATTTGTACATGGCCAAGATTACTCCATAGTCCAGAGTTTGTACTAAAGAAAATATACAAATACAAGTAATTAAAAAAAAATATTTTTGTTTTGCGGTCGACAATAAATTGAAAATAATTTCGTTATTTAGTGAAATTTTTTTTAACTCACCAAATTCTATAGCAAAACTTTGTCTTTTAGCATTTATTCAGGAGTATTTTTCAGTAACTGGTTACTGCAAATAACTATTATTTGAAAAGTTTTGCAATACTAAGAAATAATTTGTATATGGAAATTTTTACACGAAAATCTTATGAGTGCTGCTGGTTTTTATACAAAAATAAATTGATTTAAAAATTTTTCATTTATTTACTTAATAAAAACTCCGCGAACTTCACGGGATAGGCAACTTTTGTACGTTATAACCGGAGTAAATAATTTGTTCAAACCCTTTGACATTTGTAGTTCCTGTGAGTTTCATTGTATTATTTATTTTTTTAATTAAGAAAACAACTACTAGTGTTATCAACTTCTGATAAATAATTCAAGTTTCAGAATAAGCCAGACAAAAATTTACAATTTTATTTTGTTCGTTCTCACCGTATAAATTTATGTATATATATATTTTTTTCATGTGGACCAAATTTTGAATGTCCAATTAGATATTAAATATTAGTTGAAAAGACCATGAGCTTTTGGAATTTTTCTATGTGGAATCAAATATTTATCCCTCAAAATGGCACAATTTTTTTTAAACCCCTTTAACCGACATACTAGTCGTTCAAGTTTACTTTAATTTAATCATCAGAATCATCTTAACTGACTGTCAGTATTCCATAAAATAAACTGTTGCGTTCTGATAGCCTGCTCTATGCTCTATAATCTACGAAGTGTTTGTTGAAAATACGAACGATTTGAGTTTTTTTGCAAGACATGAAACGCTTTTCTTTGCTCAAGGAAAAGGCATGTATAACAGCAAAAACTAAACTCTTTACAGAAATATATTTTTACTGCCACATAATCGCTGATATTTTCAAAAACTTTTCGGTTCCAGTAAAACCTCAACAATCTCTGGTCACCTCTGTAAACCAACCAGCCATTTCTAATTGTATAATGATCATGTTGATCTTCATTTGCTGTAATTTTATTTTTGTTATTCTGATATTAAAATTATGGAAATTCACTCAAATATCCCATGTATTTGCCTACTTCTAATCGTTTCTTTGCACCATCTGCGTTTGGTAATCTTATTATGCCTTTCAATTCTCTTTTCACTCGCACTCGTTCGTGTGCTTTTGTTACAACTCCTGCAGAACGCCAAACAAGAGTTTTCAACTTTCGCTTGGAGAACAACACCCAACAAATTTTACATTTTCCGAGACTCTTTTACTGTGTTTGTGTATGTTTGTGAGAATATTTTCAAACTGTTTTCTCTTTTTTTTCATGTTAACAAAGTAATTGTGCCATTCATGTTTTTTTTTCATGGTTTAAAACTGACTTTTTTTCTTAGTTACCGTTTGTATGTAGGGACGTGTTTACTTGTATGTACGTGTGTGTGTATGTGTGTGTTTTATATACTTTCAATTGCATTATTCTATGTTGTTGCTATTATTTCGCTGCAGTACGAATGCTAAAAGCTTTTTTATTCAATTAGTAGAATTTATGATTTTAATGCTGCAAACAATTAAGTTTATTTTTTCAAAACGTTTTATTTATTTTTTTTTATTCGCATATTTTCTTTTAAGTTGACTTATTTAATTATGTTTAAATTAATATTGTTTAGTTAATATGGTTGGCTTTTTATGAAATGAACAACAAAAGTATTTTTTTTTTATTTTTCAGAAAACAAATTGGGGTCAATAGTTTCTGTATCTCAAATGCTCTAAATGTAGATTCAAACAAACTGGAAGACAAATTTCAGAAATCGTCTCGATTCAAAGTTTCAAGCAAAATTCTAGTAATATATATTCCAATTTCGTTAGATATCGAATGGAAATCTTTTACTTTTTTATGGTAGAAATAACATAATAAATGATTCCCAAATTTCGCATCTGGCTTTGCTTTAAATCAGGGTGATTAAATAATTTTTAAAGCCGTTTCAAAAACACGCCATTTTACAAAACTAGTTTAAGAATACAGCACAACTAATGCGAGTTTTTTTTTAATTTTTTAAATTCAGTGAGGGTCAAAGAGTCATTTGCAAAGCAACTATAAACAGTATAGCATTCCAAAATGCTACTGTGCAGATATTTGCAATGTTATCTGTATCAAAAATAAAGCAAAAAACTATCAGAAAACTGTGCATTCTCTTGACAAGCTTTTAAATTCTGTGTTTTCAACAATCGCCGGCCACGAGACGTAAGTTTGATTATTTTTCATAAAATTTTTATTCTTCAAATTGCTTTGAAATGTTTTTTTTTTCAAAAATTTCATCGAGTTTTGCAACTGAAAATTTTTGAAATCTTGAAAGCAACTAATTGCACCAAAACGTCAAACAATGTGCAAAGTTTAATTTTACACTACGATACTTTTTTTCCTACTGCATCGCTTCAAAATATTGGGATCTTCTTAAATTCACTTACTCTAGTAGAATAGAGCGGTAGATTGTATTATAGGAAAACGCGTTGTGCACACGCCAATGAACACCTGATGCATGTTACAACACAGAAATATAATGTGGAAATTTCCACGCGAAAGCACCAGTTATATGAGGCATATGAAAACTTTTTATAAGAGTATCGTGCTACAGGCGTTTACTGTGCACTATTCGTGTTTAACTAAGAGACACGATTTTATGCAAATACTATCTAGGAATGACTGCCATTTTCCTAGAAGAAGTAAGAGTCAGACAATTAACATGTCCTCGCTTATTGCCCTCTCTCTACGAGAGTAACACATAGTAGATGGAGATACATAAAAGTGACTGGTGGTGAAAATTTGTGTTCGATATTTACGTCAGTACCTGCAAATAGTGCCTAACCCGATGGTGCAAATGTTTACTAAGGCCCCTCTGTCATTTAGAAAGCACATGGCTGCTTCTGATTTACCAAGTGCAATAGGTAGCAATCTTTTTCATAGTTATCTCTGAGCTTGTTGGAGTATTTAGGGGACCCATTGCCACGTCAGAGATCTTAACGATCGGTCGTTTTAGACGCAAAACTTTCTCCTAACACTGTCCGAGCACACTTCGATGACCGCTGGTCAATGGTGACAGCACCAGTAGATGACTATGAAGTCACACGAAGTTACATATAATAAGATTAAATATATATATCTCGCATTGGACCAAAAATTCATATTCTTGCTTACTTTTAGGTAGTAACCACAATGGCCATGAATTCTATATCAATAGACAGCATAAAAGTAACTTTGGATGTTAATGTAGCACCAGTTAATTCACTGGTCAGATTCGAAGTGATCAGGAGTGGTAATTTCTAAATTTATGCAATAATCAGGGTGATTATAGGTAAATAGTTACCTACATCCAACACGTGCATTTTCCCTTTCTCAATATACGTTATTGGTACTACTACAAAGCGATCTTGGAAACTTGTAATACCATTCTGCAGAACACGCATTATTTGCTACTCATTGAACAGAATATTCTCTTAAATACTTTTGGTAGCACACAGAAGTCTAATAATTACAACTTATGAGGGCGGCCTTAAGTTCTAAGGGTAAACTCCTGAACATTATATGAGACAACGTATCTATTAAAATTGCGCTTTTGCTCAAACATACTCGCTCCCCATTGCACTGATTCCACAGATTGGATTGCTCATATGGCTTTAACGGGTATCAATATATTGCATACCCTTAGGTGGTTTTCGGCGCAGTTGCAATGCCCGTAGGTTCACAGAGCTATCACTCTATAAAATTCCATGCGGGGACTGGTGTATATACAGCATACGTATCCACTACTGTACATTATAAAATTTAATTATGGCTGGAGGAGGGCGTACTGAGCTAGCAGCATGCTCACAGCTGATACCATGAAACAAAATTTTCGATCGCTGATTAATGGAGCCGCATAGCAGTATCACAGTGTTCCTACTAATGTATGGAATCACTTTCAATACGTTAACGTAGGTTAGTTTTCTTATCCGTTTTTGGTATATATGAAGCTCTTACTGAGATAAATTTAAAATCTTTTAACAAAATATCTGTACTGCGTAGAGCATGTTTGGAAGTAAAACGAATTTGAACCTAATTTTTTATGTTTCAACGAATATCTGAAGGATAACTGGCAAAAGCGATTTTAATTAGCGTTTATTTATCCTTATTTTATGATGCCGGTTAATGAAGCATTTATGCATTAAATGTATTTAAATTTTGTATCTGGATTGTTTGAAAAAGCTTGTCTGAATAATTTAAAATGTTTAAGTGAATGTTTAAAAATGTTGGTTTCATTATGTAAATAGTAACCCAGCAAAAAATCGGATTTCCGATGGAAATACATGAATATTCATAATCAGGATCGGGCACAACAAATGCGAACGACCAAACTGACCTTGACTAAAATTTCTTTGACTTCTTCTAGTATGCGATAGCATGGGCGAGTTTGAAAGAAGCTCTAGTCGGAGCAAGAAAATACATTTTCTAATGAAAATTTGGCTGTGTTTAAGTTCATAGTTAATTTATCACAATAATATGAAAAATTACTTCTCATTTTTAGAATAAAAGAAAAAAGAAGAATTAATCTCCAACACTAGTGGAGTAGAACACGTTCATACATATTTTCTATGCCAGTACACACGTCATTAGTACTTTTTATGTGATCAAAATATCTATGAACTTAAACACAACCCAATTTTCATTCATTCATTTGTAATAATTGTAGTTCAAATAAATATCACTAATACTGAAATAAATTCTTTTCTTAAACCTTTTGTAAATCAAAAATATTTTATGTTAAATTTTTTGCTGGGCAACATGCAAGTGGCAGTGGTTTCTCTGTCCTGTTGTTTAGATATGAGAATATGGTTTTAGAGCAGTAAATTACCATGGAGTAACAGTAAGCAAAAGCAAAAGCAAAAACAAAAACAAAAACACAAACAAAAATGTAAAAATATAAACTGAAGAGAAACTGCTGATGTAATGCAGCTCGTAAATCTAAAACAACAATGTAAATAAAGGCATTTGACACTCCCCAGAGTTTTGGAATAAGTTACGAGCCACAGCAACAACAGCAGCAGCAGCAGCAACAACTGAAGTAGTGAACGTATGAACTACAACAATAAACGATAACAATAGAAAATTGAAAGGAAATACACAATAAGAACAACAGCAAGCAAGCAAGCAAAGCAAAGCAAAGCAAAGCAAAAAATCTAAGCAACATAATAATGTTACGAAAAAGCATCACAACAGCACAATATAAAACTGAAACGTAGAGGGGAACAAAGGAACATATAACATTGTGACTCAAATCAGGATAAAACAGAGAATTCCTTTGGTTTAACATGTTGTTGCACAACACACTAATAAATTAAAGCAGTGAAATTAAAAACTAATTTAAGACCAACTTCCAAAGTGACTATAAATCAAAATGATTAAAAAGAATAAACACTCTAACATACCGATTAGTGAAATAAATGAATTTTATAAAGCTGAGAGTGCCACAATTTATTAGTTTCTTTTTTAACTAAAGTATTTCAAAATATTTAATTTAAATCATGCAGCAGCAGCTTGTGAACTTTAGAACAGTTTTTTTCTTCTTTTAAACCAATATTTTCTCCTTTTTGTACACATTTGGTTTGTGTTATACTGCCTTGATTTGTGGTTGTCTTGGTCTACTTCTTTGGCAATTTCAATTTCATGTTTGAAAAGCATAAAGAAGTCGAAAGATTTTCAAATTTAAAATGTCATCTGGGGCCATATATATTGATTGCAAAAATGCATTGCTTGGAAAACTGCATTTGCCATTAAGCTTTCTACGTTTGTGTCCTGTAAAATATTCACTTCATCTGCAACCTTCTTTTCTACTTTTTTTTTTATTTATTTTTTACTTTTGCCACATCTAAAGTCTAAAGTCTTAAAGAGGAATTTTGCACACATATACGTGTATACATACATATATACACAGTGGAGTGCATACCTGCAGCCATGCTAACACACATATACTTATACAGGCACATTTTATAAACTTTGTTATACTACAAGACGTTAAGTTAAATCCACAAGAGATTATATTTTTGCCATAAATTTTTCTGACAAAGCATTTCATAGTACAATACTTAAGAAGTCATAAAATTTTAGCAAATCAAACCAATAACATCTTTTTGAATAAACTAATAAGGATGAGCTTAACATGGAATTAAATTGCAAATAAAAATCACATGTTAATTTTATTTTAAATAAATTTGCATTATTTTATGTCAAAATTGTAGTTGCATTTATTAAATTTTCTCACAAGTTTCTAATAGATATTTGTTTTGGAGGGATTATTATGCTGCACTTGCAGTTGTCAGATTTTGCTTCATTGTTGTTGTTTTATTATGAAGCGAAGCCAGAACAATGCTGGAAAGTTAATCAAATTTATTAACCAAATTGTGACTGTCTATAGCGTGCGCGATTATTTCATCATTCGAAATTTTACTTATTTTCTAAATAATACACATTCGCCAAGATCTTAAGCATTGCATAAGAAAGGAGTAGTTGCAGCTCTAAAGCTACAATGTGTTTTACTTTTAAACTTCGTTCATAGCGCTGAAAGGCAACCATATTCTCTTTTGTTATGCTCTGTCATCATTAAGTTCATTTTGACTGCCATGGAATGTCAATAAATAAAATTGGCAAAACATTAAAATTGGAAATATTCTTTCAATTTTGCCAGCACTATTGCTTCATGATAATCTTTCCAGTAGAATCCATTTTTGAACGCTAAATTTGTAAAGCTTTCCGAAGCATAAGAGAAAATACAGATTTTATAAATCGAAATAAAAAAAAACACAATATTCCTGCCCGCTTTTATGAGTTGCACAAAGGACATAAAGAATTAATAAAGTATATCATTTATGTTTTCTGGCGAAAAGCATTATGTTTTTCCTTTTGCCATTTGCGCTTTTTCATATTTTATTTTTATTCTTTGCTTTGTGTATCGCATATTCGTATTTAAAGAGAATGTCCTGGGGCAAACTTTTAATCTGTATGTAAATTTTTCATTTTATCTTTAGCATAACACAACACAACGGAATATTTTGCTGAGCTTTTTTGAATTATGCAAATCATTTTAAATAAGGAAGCGAAAAGTTTTCAAAGTCATTTTGGCCAAAAGTTATTAAAATATCAGTTACCGCAACATTATTGTTTTAAGCCAGCGGTTAAAAAAAACTTGAAAACGGCCATTTAAATGAAAATCAGAAGGCGACTAAAACAAATAGAATATCCAAACTGAACTGGATATAACGGCAATAATAAATGCTTTGCGATGTGAAAGATACAAAATAAATAAATATTAAACAGCACCAAAAAAGAAAGTATTATGGAAAAAATCTTCTTTTAATATTAATTATATTAAGATGATCAATCTTCAGCTCAATTTAAAAAAATTAAATATTTACTGATTTATTCCAAAAAAAAAACTTAACTCGGGGTGGTAAACTAATGTTAAGCAAAATATCTTAAAATTCCAAACGATTGCTGGCTTAATACAAATAAGGTTAAGCGAAGGAAGATAGAGGAAGTAGTGTTTAGGAACCTACGTCAAAAGTGACAGGAAGGACTTCGGCAGGAAGTTTGTCCCACATACGCTGTTCAGCCGAAAAATAAGTTCTCTCTGTAATGCGTCGTGCAATTCGCTGCCGAATCAACCACAAATTGATGCGGCCTTAAATATGAAGGTATTGTGCGCAGGAATGACCGGGTTTCGGTATCAAGTTCCGTGATTTCATTAGACCATATTCCATTTTACTAGCGAAAGAAGAACGAAACACACCCCACATTGCCACGATGTCTCTAATGATTCGTTATGTTGTCTCCCTTACAAAAATGCTATCAGGCCAGCACTTCATTTCTGCTGGGATGTAAAATTTGTTGAAGCATACATAGTGTTTTTGTTGGCCTTCATGTCGTCGGTAGCTAACGTGAACTTCAACTCTCTTTAAATAAGAATTTTTTTTGCTTAAGGCCGTTATTATTTTTTATTTTTTCAATATTTAAGTAAATTATTTTTATTTCTTTTTGTTATAAAAATATTTAAAACGTACAACTGAAAAGTCAAACATTGTCAATTTTTTTTTTTATTTTTATATGGACAATCAGTCAGATATCACACCATTTTGCTGGCTGGGCGATCACATTTTGCGTATAAGTAATACAAATATTAATGAATTACTCATACGCTCAGGTGACAGTGTGGTGGGTAACGGTGTAACATTATAATTGCCGTTTTTCATCATCTTCATCACATTGAAAAAAAAAATACAAATGACACATTCAATTCATTAAATGAAAATTGCAAAACGTCATTTTCTATTGTTTTAATCAAGCAGGACAATTGCACACACACACACACACACACAACCATAAATATGAATTATACTGGATTTATATTTAACATGAAACTACTTTCAAGTTTATTTATTTTTGTTTTCTTTCAACACAAATAATACTGATAATGCTAGAATACTCATTAGATATTGTTTTGTATTCGTAAATAAAATTGCATGTCGAAAATAAATACAAACATAAAAACAATAAATAGCTGGCATGAATGTCGAACAATGGATTTAATAAGTATTGTGGGGCATAAATGAATACACATTTACATGCGTACTTATGAGTGAACCAAACACACAATAATTTAAGTACTCGATATCAAAGCAATTCACGAGCATCATAGCAAATCTCGAGTTTAATATTTTGAACACGAAGCATGGACCATAACCGGCGGACTCCCTGTATTTAAAAACTCATGGGTATCCACAGAATAATGATATGTTTTGATTTCGTTAGAAAATATTTCATTATTCTGTGGATACCCATGAGTTTTCAAATACAGGGAGTCCGCCGGTTATAGTCCATGCTTGGGCCCGTCACCTACAGACCCTCTTTCCTCAAAATCATTCACTACACGATAAATAGTGCGTTTTGTTGGCACGTTGTTTCTCCCCAAAAATTTCAAGTAACTTTCTTATCGTCACAGTAATCGATGATTGATTTTAATAAAATCTTTTAACGATTAAAATACGTTGGTTTATCGAATATTTTTCCTTAATAAATTTGCCACGTGTCTAATTTAGGACCGCTAAATATGAACTGTCAAGACTAATGTTTACCACAATGGCGGCAAAACAAAGTACTATCCCTTCCCGGTGGACACCCGGTAATTGATATTATAAAAAGCAACTGCGAACTGGGAGTTGTAAATTTTAAATTCTTATTTTACTAGTCGAACAACTACAAATGTTTATTTGCTGACTGACAATCAAATTGCCATCAAGGAACGACCCGTGATTTTGGAAAAAAAAACTAATCAGTCATTAACAAACACCATGTGGTCCGCAAAAACTAAAAGACGGTCTGCTGTAAATCATGTCTCAAACACTAGACCGACGGGGACCTAATAAACATCCCACCAGTGTGCCTGATCGTGAATATTCGCCTACGTTTGACGGGTAGCGATTTGCTAACAAGAAAACTTAAATAATAAATAATCAAACAATAAAAAAAATTATGGGTTGTTTATTGTTCTCTAACCCAACAAACATGTTATAAAGAGTTTGAAATATTTATTTATATTTTCAAAATTAGAAACAAGTGTTGCGCTCGAAATATATTTGAAAACAATTTGAGAATCAAGTTTGGCCACAAGAAAAAAAACTAATTTCAGCTTGTTTGCTGGGCACATCATAACTATATCTACTACAAGCGGATTCGCCATTATGTCTGTATGAGTGGATGTATTTTTTGTTTTCTCTTCCTTTTGTTTTTCTTTCTTGCAGAATAAACAGTGAATAAAGCAAAACAAAAGAATATACAGCAAATAAATTATGCATGAAATGTTTCACTTTTCTCTTACCCATGTTTGCTTGCTTTATTCTAATCATGTCAAATTGAATTGTTTAGTGTATTTAGAACGACAGCGATTGCCATAAGGAGAAGCAAATGCTGATATCGAGCCAGCACATTTTTTTCTAACCAAGCTGATTTATAAGCTGAGTAAACTATCATTAAATAATAAAATCTGTATAAAATTGAATTTTTTCTAAAATATCGCCTAACATTGCAAGCACTTTTTTATTTATTTAATTTTGAAATAAATACTTTTTTATGAACACTGAAGTTGGCATTGATTTTTCGACGATGTTCAGAAGAAATTATTTTTTTTATTTCACCGTAACAATACCAGGATAAAAATTCACCTGTCAGGGCAAAAATCAGCTCGAGTTTTTTGCATAATATAGTTTAATTTTTACTGATGTTCAACTATTTTTAGTCTATTTTCGTAGCGATAATTTAAAAATGTGTTACAATTGGGTATGAGGCAAAAACATTAATGGAGCAGATCTTGTGGTAAAAAATTAGTGGATGGAATTAATTGTATAAATTTTATTTTTAAACTCATCAATTTCATAAAGCTCAAGATAGTTCGAAGGAAAAGCTCTGCTTGAAATTAAATTGCAAACAAATCTGGCTTGAAATCAACATGTTTTATGGAATGCAATCATGGGGGAACAACTATATAAAGTCATTCTTGCGAAAGAATTTTTAATGCGGATAATTCACCAGGCAGCTGAGGAACTTATTCAATTGAACACTTTATTCAAAGTAACAGCATGTTATTATTTCTATTGTGATAATTTGTGAAATTTATATAGACACGATATCAATAATATTAATAATGACATGTACATTAACTTAAAACCTTGAAAGCATTGGAAAATTAAGTTGAACTTGAAGAAATTTATTCATTGAATTTTTTTATGAATTTTAAATTTGTGCACTAGCATCATGAGCAAAAGCAATAGCACACGCCAAGACACATATGAACATGAACATCAAAACGACATCATACTTATGAAGCAGTAAAATCCACTCCAGGGCTTTTTTTAATAATTTTTCCATCTTCTGGTAGGAAAAAGTTAAAAGGCAAAAACAGGAAAAATTATTAAATACGTAAGACATACTACAAGCGATTCCTTTATGTCGTGAAACTACAACAATGACTTCATGCAGAAAACGAAACGAAAAGCTGAGCGTACACGCAAAAACATACAGACGTTCTGTAAACCAATATGTGTATGTCGTATGAATATGTGTACTAACTGGTACTAAGTTTAACTAAATCCAGTGGAGTATATAACAATGAACACTGAACTACAGATAATATTGACCCGTGTTTGAATTATGATTCTGTATTTCCTTCCTATAGAAGTTATAGTTTGATGTAATTCCTCTCGCTCTCACTCACCCTCGCCAACGCCTTTACACACTCTGAAGAGAAAAACTTGTCATAAATCTAAAAAGTTATAACTAAAATGTTTTTTTCACCCCTTCATTGGTTGCAGTGTGGGGAATGAATACATGAATAGTTGATTTGAAAATAAAATGTTTTTTCTTCTATTATATTCCCTTGGATTTCCTGTCTGTGTAACTATTATCTGGTATAGTAAATACGTACATAAAGTCATAAGAAAATTTACGTAAATGTGTGCTTTGTTGCAAAGATATCACCTCTCAAATGGGTCTGCTGTTGTAGAGCAGCAATGACAAACAAATCACAATGATAAACAATCGAACACAAATTTGTATTTAATGCGGAATGCAAGCTTTTCTACCAAATATTTTAGGAAAAAATACACGTTTATAAATAATACATTTTAAATCTATAGCGATGTGTATTTTGAATAAAATTAAAGTTTGAAGGTCACACACATAATATCTATGCGTTCAGAAATATATTAAGGATATATGTTGTGTGACACGGCAAAAACATGCAACAGTTTTGTAAATTAAGTTCATTGAAAGGGTGTATGCAAAAATAGTCCTTTTATTTTTTTCTTTCAAATTCAGTGCAGATTTACATTTGAGGCGAACCATTGAAAGAATTCTCTAAAAATTCTAACAATAATTAGACGCTGTTACATTTATTAGAAAATGATACTTGTACTCATTCCAAAAAAACTTATGTACATCATGTAGTAAAGTGAAGTATTTAGTACCAACCAATTAATTAAGCAAATTATCCATCAGTTCATATTATAATACACTGGTAAATGAAATTAATTTATATATATTTATATAAATTAAAGGACAAATAGATGAACCCAACAAGAAAAAGATTGCGTTCACTATGAATTAGTATTTTCATGACTTCTGAAGCATTTCTTTAGCTGAATTGATTTTTTTGCTGGAAAGGGCGTTTAAATTTAATGTATTACAAGTTTCAAGCTTTAGAAGCTTTAATCATAAATTTCTCGTATTCTAATATGTGGTTCCAACCGGATGGTGACACTTGTCACACAGGCAACGAAACAATGGTTCTTTTTCGTGAGAAATTCAATGACTGTGTTAA
Organism: Dexiosoma caninum; assembly: GCA_963924685.1. Classification (NCBI taxonomy): domain Eukaryota; kingdom Metazoa; phylum Arthropoda; class Insecta; order Diptera; family Tachinidae; genus Dexiosoma; species Dexiosoma caninum. The sequence continues at coordinate 39,098,095 of OZ004729.1, read as the reverse complement.
CTCACGTGGTGTTCATTGGGTGTCATGATCATGTAATTAGCATGGGATATTTTGGAGAATAGTGTTTTTTTAACTTGTAAAACAGAGTTAATGCATCTGTGGTGTTTTTTAAGTCATTTCTAAGCTAAAAGAAAACCATTTAATTTATTATTTTACTTGAGTGACGTAACAAGGGCGTAGCATACACACATCAGAAAAATTGTTAACCTGATTGCCCACACTTTTACAGAACATCAAGTGATGTCAAATGCCCCAAAAAACCTCAAGTGGGAAAAAAACTAAAAAATATATGGTTTTCATCCATTGTACAAAAAAAAATTATAATAATCGCATAAATAAAAAAGTTATAAACCATTTAAACCATATAGCTCATTCTGCGCCACTCTGTATTACTGCAGTTAAATCAAAAAAATTTTATTTGTACTCATATTATGCGGGTGCATAAAAATTAGCTGGTCCAAAATATTAGAGCGTCCGCATATTGCATTCAGAATGACTTAATCATGTCAGTCAATAAAAAATTGTGAGATTTAATCGATTGCGCTTAACTGAATTCTATCGCAATTAAAATACTTGACACGGAAATAAATAGTAAAAACGAATTAAAGAGACAAAATAGAAGTTTTTGAAATGCAAACCGCGGAAATTTAAATTCTCAATACATGAGCGCAAAATTATATTATAAATAATTTAAAGCCGAAATTCTGCAATCTGTTAGTGACCTTCACCGTTGGCTTAAGCAAATTTTAATAACTACTACGCACTTTTGTTCACATTGTATTTGCTGATCATCATTCTGCAATTAGTAGACTTGTAAAAAAACAAAACTAAAAGGAAAATAAATATTAAAAACCTCAACCCGAAAGCTGTGAATTATAGTGCAATTTATATAAAAACCGCTAAAAAGAAAAAATAAGCACTTGCCTTATCTGAATGAATTGAAAAAAGAAACAAATAATACATAACCATGTCATAATGGCAACAATTTCTACAAGAAATTCTTTCCTTCCCCTTGGTTTGTCATAATTGGTCAACTATTTTTCTCCGATAATTGTTGCTCACATTGTTTTTCAAACCAATGACCCAAATTCCACTAGAAGCTGTAAATTATACCAGTTATTTTTAAATGAGCTTCGGCTGGCTTGTACTTTGGGCTTGATTTAAAATGGTGCAGTAAACAGTAAACTTGTTTACTAAACAATTTCTAACTCCACCTTATTTTATTGCAATTAGTAACCACGCAACACCTACTGTCGTTCCCAGTTTGTGTTTTTCCATAAATAAAATAATTTATTCCACTCGTTGTAAATTTTTTCCATTGTGAGACAAAGTTGTTATAAAATGTTATTTATCGCAGGCTGGTTTAGCAAACAGTATATTAAATACCATGTTGGTGATTTCCTTTGATGAGATTTTGTAAAGGGGGCGGGGTGGATGTATTATTTCCAAACACTGGATACGTTAAGGTTTCATACATAATGACCAGCAATTAAAATTTAATCTGAGCATTTATTTTTTTCTTCTCAATGGCGAGCACTACGTTTCTACACAATATTGTGGAACTGTAAATAATATCTTCAAAAAACATAGGAAACTACAACGAGACGTGTCCTCAAATAAGAAGTTAATGGAAAAATTTAATTTTTTATCTCAATAAAACACGAACTTTAAAAAATAAGATTGTGTAAAACTATCAGGCTAGCACGGCAAATTATACTGCATTTATGAGAAAAATTTAGAAACATAAAAAATAAATTTGAACCGAATTGTTTTTGTTTAGTGGATTTGAAAATGAATTGTTCTCAAGTTTGATTATTGAAAATTTTCAAAATTTTTGTATATTGGACCAGCACTCAGGAGATACCCCCACACACGCGATACATTATGCTGGAACCAGAAGAAAGGTATAGTTAGAGCAATGACAGGAGGTAAAGCATCACTATCTTAAACGTTATTTGTTTTATAACAGTGTTGTAGCGTCTCTGATGTCATGGTGTCAGCTGAAGCCAGTTCTATTTAGTGGCCAGTGACTATGCTTTCGCCACTGAAACCGTCTGACAACAACTGAAAAAAGGAAAAATTAAAGATGGTTTTATGAATTAGTATGAAACTGTGGTCGAACTCAGGATGTTTTTGATTTTGTAGTCACTACAGCCATCTCTCCCTTAAAATGTTTAAACTCTCCTACGTTTCAAAATTAATTTTGTTTCTCTATAATTGGCATCCTACGTATCGTGCATCTCAATGAGTCTGAGTTTGTTTCTTCTTAATAATTTCGCCTTTTCCGCTCGTCTACATTTTCAAGTTTGTGTATGCCTCTGAAGCGAAAAACTAACAATAAGTCAATAGGGCAAGTAAAACGAAGTAAAACTTTAGCAAAAAAAATAAATGTTGTAAAGAAAATAACAAAAAAAAAAATCAGCATTATTGGTATTTCGGCGCAATTTGAAGCAATGGTGCAAAAAAGCTTTACTCAAGTGTTCTCGTGTGGTTTCTTTTCTTACTTTTGCTCCAGGCCATGTTATAAGACGCATGTAGAAACAAAGTAAACAGATGCTGCTGCTAAGAATCCTCTTGCCGCCCATTTGGCACTTTAATAAAAGGAGTTCTCAAGTGTAAAGTGTTCTACGTTTTGGTTTTAATTACGTAACGCTCAGCTAGAGGGTGTCAAATAATAAATTATTAGCGTTTGTGTGTTGATATTTGATCTTTTTGTGATGTCTGATACCGCGGCTGTTGGTTGGTGTCTCTTATTTATACAAAAAAAGTGCCAGCACACATTTTATTTATTTTAAGAAGTAACAAAATCCTAAATTAATTAAAAAATTGTGCGACAAATTAAATCATTAAATTAGCATAATTCTCTTTTTTATCGTAGAAAATATCAAATACAAGCATCGTAATTACACAGCTTGTCTCTGTTTATACGAAATACATATTAATATGCACGCCCAGTCAAACACATTTCTAATGTTGGAATGTTTTGTGAAAGAGTGTGTGTGTGTGTGCGTACGTTTAAAATTTTTAATGCTAAATACTCGCATTGCTCCAAAAGACGTGCGTGCATAAGTCAAAAACAAGGCAACGATGTGATATCTTTTCGTAGCATACTTTTAGGTTGAAAATTCTCTTAATTTTCATTAGCGACAGTATTCAGTCATTTTGTTTATCTTCTTGTCTAGTTTAAATTTCTCGTGCTATGTGATATGATGTGATGTGATGTTTATCTTTATTAGCTTGTAAGAAAAGTTGTTAATTAGTTAAAATAATCCCTTCATAAACATATTCCCCGATAAGAGTTTAAACTGGATTCTGCTCATACAGTCATGTACATGCTTTCATAAGACGTTTATAATATGAAATGATACAAATACAGTTTGAAAAGACAAGCCATTATATGTTTAATTGAAGGGCTTAAATAACTTTTATGCCAGAACCCATAAAAGCATTAGACAAAATTTGTTTTGTTTAATTAAAAATTAATATGCTGTATGTGAGATGTTAAACAAGTTTTGAGGGATATTGAAATTGGAAAAATTTGTAGGCGAAGAATTTTCTAAAACATAATTTCAAAATATTAGGAAAGTAGAATTTAAATTTCTATTAACATTCAGGGGATGTGGAAATATACTAAACTTTTGTATACCTGCAGTTGACTTAGTATCTCATTGCCTTGACCAAAGCTATTTTCTGCACCATATTTACTTTGAAGCACTTTCTTTTCTATTGCAGACCTCAGAATTTGGAATTTATGTGTGTTAGTAGTTACACATCTTTGTAGTTTTCTGGTGTCAGAATTTGCCTTAATTCAGCAGATAAAAAGTTTGCTTCAGAGGTTTCTTAAATTATGGGAATTTGTAATTGTGTTTGTAATTTATATTAGAGATAAATAAAAAAGTATTAGAAAAAATCTTGTTTAAAAAAATATCTATAAATATCGTATACAGATTCTACTTTAGGCAGAAGGCATTCTTGCACTGCAAATAAATAAACAGATTCGAATTATTCGATTCTTCTTTTTGTGAATAGCGAAACTAATACAAATTCTCTATTACTTTTGCCTTGCAGTCAAAAAGGAAAACAATAAAATCGCAATAAATCTTAAATTCAATTACGCGCACCATTTAATAGCGATACGTTTGCTACGTGCATTGTTGTATTGTATTACAATATAATTATTTTATTACTGTGTTATTTTAAATTTACAACTTTTATAATAAATTCGAATTTTAATTGCTACTGCTAAAATTTCTGCTAAAATTACGGAAAAGAAAAGTTTTTGAATTTAAATTACGATAACAGAACGCATGCAAAACAGCACGGAACTTAATAAAAGGCAATATTTAAAATGTTTACTGAAGACCAAATAACCATTCAAATCACAATCTAATGACGAAAATATTTAATTGTCATTGTTAGAATTTTGCGAGGAGGAAAACAATTAATGTTTAATATGCAGTTTAATTTTCGAGTAAGTTTTTTTAAGACGCAAAACAATATCGTAATAAAATTTTTATACAAGCATTTTTTTCTTTTCTCTCTTCTACATTTATATGTCATTCAGTTTTTACTACAGCTAAAATTAAAAAAAAAAAACATTTTCCCCACCCACAAGTTCACAGTGACAGAAATAAACTGAGCAACAACTGCTGAACAATACACATCCATATTAAAATTAACAACAACAATAAATAAATTAATATTAAGAGGAGGGCAGCAATTATAGCCTTCTAATGGCAGCCTGTGTATCGTTTCATGGAACCGCTGAAACAATTTATAAAAATATAATTTTAACGCAAAATTGTTATTGTTGGTTGTTTTGCTGAAAGCAAGCAAAGTTCTTTTCTGAGGCGTTCAACTACAAAAAGTAGCAACATCGCCAGAAATGCTTCGAAAGTTTGATAACCAGAATTGATTTAGCGAAATCGTTTAATGTGACTGCCTGTATTAAGAGCTGCTTGTTAAAAAATTTATTACACACGAAAGCCTGTAAAATGTATGTCTGAAAATATTCCATCATCTGTAGTTATGAATGGTACAGAACATCTCGACATTCCTGGTATGAAAATTCAATATGATTTTCGAAAGATTGGACACATTTTCAAGTTCCAAAACAAGTCTTGGCCCACCAGCACCTTATCATCTTACTATCTACCAGTATGACTTGTCTCCTACCGAAAATGCAATACACCTCTCATGTGATGGTCAGTACAGTATATTCGGAATCTACTTGACCGTATTCAGGAGAGTGCAAAGAGGCTTAAAGCCGAACTAACTGATTTAGTAGTAAGAGCTGTCAAAGCATGTTCAAAGCGTATGATGGATTCAAATTGCATGGGTATATCAGCTTTATGAACAGCTCTTTCGATATGCTAATATTTTAAGAATTTTTACAAAATAATATTTTCTATACGATGAACGGAAGAAAAAATTTGAATTCACATATTTTTTGTATTAAAAAGAGCTTGTAATCACGCATTTTGCTACGATGAGATAGAATTTTTAATTTTTGAGCTGACGTCCTCTCTGTCAACTGCGATAATGGAACCAACAAACCAGTATAACGTCCCTTTACCTCACTTCTCGAAACCTATTGTGAGCATTTCGAGAATCGAATACCAAATTATTTGATTTAAAAATCTAAAAATATAGCCAAACACCACTTTGTTACTTACAACAGACAAGCTGGAGTTAGAAACTGCAAAATGGCGGTGAATGGCGGTTAAGCAATAAAAACTGTAGGCCCTTTATGCACATAAATTTTAATATTTTTTTTTTTTAAATAACACAGTTGGCCAAACAAAATTTTTGTGTAAATATCAAAGCAAGTGTAGCAAAAACTCATTGTAGAAATGTGCTATACTTTATCCACTTTTACGAATTCAGCATTAAATCTGTAGAAATTAGCCAGATTTACCGTATTGCACGTGAAGTATAAATACAGTTTAAAATTTAAAATGCAATCTTGGTCAATTGGGTTATGTAAAAGCATTTCCTTGTTTGCATAACCCCCAGTAGAATATGAAGTAATAATGACTCTGTTATACTCGTTGTACACAAAAGCCGAAAAATAAATTAGTTAAAGCAAAAAGAAAATGTATAAGAAAGCACTTTTGGCGAAGCTGTAAAACGCTTAAGGATGTAAAGAAGTCATTAAGTTGTTACAAAACGGAAGAGAATTGCAACTTGGTATTTCTTTCGCTACGCTACAACTTGTTTTTTAGTTTAGTTTTTTTTTCATGTAAATAAAGTTACACATTTGGAAACAAAAAAAGAATAAATGATTTAGTGTTTGAAACCTGAGGGTGCTGTTTACAAAAATATTGTGCGAAAATCATTTCCTGTTATTTTTTTTTTGTCGAAAATCAAGTTACAAAGGCATGTCTGATTTATATGTGCGCAATCTTATTTCATATAAATTTTGGTTAAGTTCCTTTAAAAGTGTCACATAAAAAGAAAAATTTGTCCATACGGAATAGTAAACATATTCTAAAAAATCAAGTTTAGCCTGACAAAATTGAAATGAATAAATTTTGTCTTAAAAATAGGAATACTTTTTCTCAAAGTAAAAATTTTATTTAAAAAATTAATGAAAATGCTTAAATTCAAGTAACGAAGGAAAAAACGAGAAGTGTTGAAAAGTTTTATTTAAAATTTTTAAAATACGCAATCCGTCCCAATTCTCTATGGCTGGCGGTGCCTGCTGCATTTTTGGACAGAACCTGCAGACAACAGTGCATGTTCTTATTGAATGTACAAGTCGTGAATATGTGTTCTTAAGTCTTAACATATTTATTTGCTTAAGTACAATTCATTATATACAGTGCCTGGTAAATAAATATGCTTTTTATTTTGAATTAACATGCACATTCAGTCACTGCCATCAGTGCATAAATATGTTCAATTGTACGAAGAATTAAAAAGAACCAGCACTTCCATTTTAAAATTTTTCTTTTTCCCTTTTGCTGTTTTGCCAGATAAGAATTAAAAACTGCATTCATTAAATATAAAAGCAACTTTTTTCACATATTTCATGTCATTCTTTGTTTTATATATTGAATCTGAAAAATATAAATTAAAAAAAATTTTGAATGTGGAGTATTAGTTTTATACTCTGCTGTCTTGAACGAATGAAATAACCCTGCTTTAAGTTCAAAGGGAAACTTGCGAACTATGAATTTTTAATATTCCTTTTTTTGTACCATTCTAATTTTTGTATCATTTCTAATTAAAAAGAAAAAAAATTTTAAAAAATTAAAAAAGAAATGAATCATATCTGCCAGGAAGACAGCAACACATTTTGTTTTTGACTAGTGCTCAACGAAAAATAATTTGTTTCGCAATGTATTGCGATTATTTCACAATTTGTCCAACTTTTCCAAGCATTATGTCGGAGGAATAAAGCCACAAATATTTTTCTACACAAAGGGTACTAAAACAGAATTCCGAATCTTCCTCTTAACACAAACAACAAATAAAAATATACCAGAATTTCATAAAGTTAGTACAAGGGTTTAAAACTATTAGATTGTATAGGGTAACACAAAATTAACGCATTGGATTGGGATATGGTAGACAACCAGTAGTTAAAATTAAAAAATATATTTTTTAATATTAGAAGAATGCATATTCAAAACTATTTAATTTATTTGCATTTCCTTTCGGAACACCCTGCATAACCACTTATTATTGTTTGCAACATAATAATAAAAAATAAAAATTACTTTTCTTTAATTTCATTCCTTTATTTCATCTTATCTGTCAATTAAATACAACGTCATACGAAAGTGGAAATTGCAAGAACTGCTTTTAGTATCAGCAATTAAAAATATTTACTGATAATGAGTAGAAAACTTACTTTTTTCCATTAAGAATTGGAAAACTGTTTCAGGACAATATTACCCTTAACAGGGTTTATGAAAAATCTTGAATTCTAATCGCTACACGTCGAATTTGTTAATGAATAGATTGGTTTCGATCCCAAGTGATCTTAAAGCAATTAAGATGTTTCTCATTGAGAGTGTGACATACAAGTGCGTTTTTAATGCGACCGTGAAAACTGACATTCTAACAATTATCAATTTAAGGCCACATGTAGTTTGCAAAATTCAAAAATCCTCTTTTTCCATATTTTATTTTTGGGAAATTTCTTATACCAGATTTTATTTTTGAAACTGATGTTGTTTACAAATGGAAATATTATTTTTTTTCGCAAACCTATCTATCGTATCGTTATTTTACTTTAATAACTGGGATCGTTATAGAAAGGAGGAATTAATTTGTATTATTAATTTCAGAACGAGTTTATTATTAAAGCCGGAGGTCACATAATTAAATAAATCGATATAAATTGTAAAGAAACTACAAAACATTTTGGGTATCAATTATTTTTTCTTAATGCACATAGTAAATAATTTCAATAAAAAATAAAATTAATAAAAAAAGTACCAAAAGAAAGTCATAGAATTGCAATTTATACGCTGCTATGTAATTAAAAAAAATTATATATATATTTTCGTTTTCTAAAAATAAATCCATTACTTAAATTATCTAAACACAGTTTATTATTATTTTTTTCATTTACTTTCTCTTCCAAAAATTTAAGTGAACACAAGGACCACAAACGTACGGCAAGCAGCCTGCATTATCCTTTCTGATGTCAGTAATAAGAAAAACCAACTCAGAGGTAAAAGTATTTTATAAAAGACATTCGGTAAATATATATTTTACACGATATGGGCATATTGAATGGAAACACACAGTACACTTTTCGCTGTTGTGTTTTCCATTTGGCCACAAAAACATTCATTTTCTCAATTTTCTTTTTTTCTCTCAATAGAAAAATCAACAAGAGCATGCCATGGAAACACAACAACTATTTATTCGTAAGAATACTTTTAGCAAATTTTTGCCTTCAGCATATACCACCAAATATATGTATGTTTGTATGTGTGTTTGTATTCTGCAAATATCGTGTTTACATATGTACTTTCACAAGTTCATCTTGTATTTTCCAATCTTTGAAGCAACAAAAACAATAAGCGAAACTAGTAAAACTGATTGTCAACTTTTGTTCCGAGTACCAATGCGCTCGCTGTTTGTTTGCTTTCTAAGGTTTTATGTGGCTAAAATAAGCAGCTCAAAGCCATGTGTACTCGTACATACATCGGAATACAAACATATACTCGTGCACATAAACACATACTGTCAATACATTTCAACAAAGTGGCGACAAGAACATTCATCACAGTTGATGAAGTTTTTAGCTGGATTTTCTTTAAATAAGCGAATTTTAAACGTAATACTTTGCCAAAGCGACTTCTATTCACAGAGTTTCTAGCATATAAATGTTTTTGCGAAGCTGCAAGTCTTTCAGGACGGTAGTGTTTTGTCATAGTATTTTTAAAGTTTCAGTGTGCATCAGAGCCTGCTAAATGCTCATTAAAAGTTTAAAGACATATATTTAAGAAAAATTATAGTTTGTTATGTATTTGTTATATGTATTGCTTCGGTTGGCAATGTAGGTATATTATTACAAAATTCTTATGACGATATTTGTCGTTTCTTTGATATGAAAATCATATAAAATGAAATACGTCCTGCGTTATATTTTGCTGAGAAAAACTGTGTAACTGAAAATTTCTTAGACCTGCAGTTAGAAACTGATTTTCTGCTTTCGATACAAAACCGTTTGCATAATATTATAAAAAGTCGAGAAGTTTATTGTTTTAAAAACTTTACGAGCCAAAATTATCCCATATCTAAGATTCGCAAGTTCTTTTTAACCAATCGGCAGAGCTAAAAAATAATCGCAACTACGAAATTTAAATCGTTATGAATTTTTCCTTCTCCTGGAAGAAAAATGTTAATTAGGGCCTTTCTATGTTATGGTAACGATATGTTGATAATTTAAACATAGTGATGAAAATAGAATCGAATATTTTATTTTCTTTTTTTTATCTTGGACCAGCACTCAGGAGAAGACCATTACACATGCGATGCATTGTGCTGGAACTAGAGGAAAGGCATATTAGGAGAAATGACAGTATTTTGAAGCTTCGCTATCTTACCACTCTGCTTTTGCACGTTCTCTCTTTTATAGCGTCTCGTAAATTTTTGAAGCATCGAAGGAGTGCGTTCTGATGTGCCTGTGGATTGGTTACAGCTGAAGCCGTTACTGTTCAATGACCTGTGACTATGCCTTCGCCACTGAAACTCTCGGACAGCAACTGACACACAAATTTACATCAGAAAAAAAAGCGAGATATTTTTATTAGTCTGAAACTGGCGTTGAAACCAGAAAATTTTTGGTTTTGTAGTCAACGTGAAGACTTCTTCAGTCATCGCCACCCTCTATACTTTAGAGTTGGTGTTGATAGCAGAGCTGTGTTCCTTTTTTCGCCTAATCAGGGGTCGTTATGTCAAAATTTTCATGTTTTAAATGGGGACTGAAATGTCAGATTATCTTGTAATATTTGACGGGTAATTGTTATATATTTAACACCACTAAGTGAGTTCGGCTTGATATATTTACAAAAAAAGAACTTTGTCAAAACAGAAAAGAAAAGGCGTATGAATTTAGGTTCTATAAGAGTTCATGGTAAGGACTGGCTCACATTTTTTACTTGATCGTGCATTTGAACTAGTTTGTTCATGAGCTATGAAACTCTACATACTATGCGATACTTGCAGTAATCTCAGTTCAGTAAATCAACGTCGAAATAAAATTTAATTTTCAACGTTACATACGTTTTTATTAGATGTATAGTTGGCTAAAGTGGTTTCCGAAAGTTATGGGTTCATAATCTGTGTCTGCCATAATTTTTTTTTAATACGTATGATTCATTGTACATTATAGGGCCCTTCCTTCTTCGTATTTGCGCCATTAAAAAGATCGGCAACATATAATAATAAACAAAATGGATCCACTTAAAAATGTTTGCCTGTATGTAATATCAAAGATAAGGTAGCTAAATTATCGATAGAACTTTGATGACAGCATATATCTGAAACTGGTTAGTAACAAAATTAGACTTGGTTTGAAGGAAAATCGTTCCAGACTAACCTCACTGCACCACCTCTAACCCATCCAAGCAGAAGCAGGCACACCATGTCACTTTTTTGTACCCTTCTTAATCACGTAAGAGTTGCATGTAGTGACTATTCAGTGACTGTTTGAGAACACCTTTTACAGTTCGTGTTGAAAATATACAAATTATTATTTTCTGACGATGCTACCTATTTGGTAGCGAAATATTGAGAAATAAATAATAATTGAAAAACTTTTCATAAAAAAGACCATCGCTCAAAAATAAATATAATTAAAAAATTTTAATAAAGGTCAAAATAAAAATAGAAGTGATACTAATATTAACAAATATAATTATTAATCTCCTTAGATTATGATCCAATATTGACACTATCAAAATCTAAAAAAAATCATTTCAAAGTCTGTGCCATTAAAAAACATTTGTTCTTGACATTTCGCAAGTCAATCGCCTTTATGAAGAACTCACTTCAATGTTCTTTTTATAGTCTTTCCCCGCTTCAACATTTGTTTAATAATGTCTATTTCTTAGCTCGACAAACTATTTGCGATTAGTTTGTTAGTCTTTTTTCTCGTGTTATTTATGAAACTTTTATGAAAGTTTTCGCTTTTTTTCTTCGAGTTTCTATTTGTTTTGCAGTAGTAAAATGCAGGCAAAATGCAAGAATATAAATGTTTCATTTCAACAAATGTTGCAAGAGTCGTTAAAATAAAAAGGAAACCATGTACTTGTGACAGCTTATTTTGATTTCTCTGTACTGTCTTCATATATTTTTTGCAAGTGGAGTGCACATAGTTGCCATTGTGCCGTTTTGCAACTTATTTTGCCCCTGCCATATATTTAAACGATACAGTTAAAATTTAGTTGAGTTTCACTAACGACAAGTGTTTTAGTTAATGGGATTGACTGCAGGTCGGTAATTGACTGTCTATAACAGAAAGATTTTTACAATACAATAATTTTAAGTGATAAAAATTAAGAAACTAATAATGCAAGAATGCTCTTCAATTATAATTTGTTTGCTAATTACACCACATGATAAAAAATTACGGAGTTCTGACGAAGGATTCTGGAGGGGATATAAAAAAATATGCGTGTGTTTTGGAATATTAAATCGAATTTTTTTAGGGGTATTAAAGTTCCCCCTCCCTGCCGGACAGGCCCATTGTCATAAGCCCATAATTTTGAAAAAAGTTCACAATTGTTGTACCGTGTTATTTGGCTAATTCTGCAATATTTTTGTATATTTAATCTTTAAATTTATCACGACTTTAATCACTTGTTCGGCATAATATTTATTGTATGCGTCAAATATTTAATGAATATTACAGATTCCATAATTTTTATTACTTATGAAAACTATTGTAAAAGTTTTAGTTCTTTCTTTGTATTGGTTTTTCCTTCACTAATTCTTTAACGTTTATTTAAGGATTTAATTTTTCTCTTATTTTTCTACATCATAAATTTTTATTATCTGTCATTTTTATGACCTGCAATGCATAACTTTTATTGGCAACATAATTTTGTGACAAATTGACAAGAGTTGTCAAATAGTTTGTTTCTTAATAATTTTTATATGGTTGGAGAAAAATTTATTTGCAATAAAAAATGGAAAATGGAGTCCTTTTGTGACAAATGTTTTTTCTTTATAAAAGTAATAAATAATTGCAGAATGCATTTATTTTAATGGATCGATTTTCTGCAGTAAACGAACAAGAAGAAAAAATATTTGCGGTGACTAAGGTTTGCACTGAGTGTTTTCCAATAAACTGCGATATTTAAAGCAGACAAAAAACCCCCTATTTTTTAGACAAAAAAATTAATGGAGCTTTTGTTGGTGCTGTTAAGATAGGAAGGTGTTGGTCATGTGTGCTTCAATGTTTCCAGACTCCATTTCTAATCAAAATAATTAGAAAGTTTACGTCAGAAAGGTTTAAAAACCTTAACATAAAAGGAGACGACATTTTAAACGTTCAGCGCAACTATCACATGCATCAGTAGTACAATTGTCCTACCTGACTTTTTTTTGCCTTTTTTTTTTATTAAAGAAATTTAGCAAAAACAGATGCTTTATCTCTTGACAATTTAATATTTCGTTACTCAAATTAGCAAATAATATCATTTATGCCGTATTTATAAGCATGTGGAAACTGTCTCATTATATTTGGCTTATAACATAAAAAAATAATTAATCATTCCACAAAATACTATTCAAATCAATTATGTTGTTTGTGCCAATAAAATAATGGAATAATGAGAAAGAAGAAATAATATTTAATTTCCTTTTATTTTCTTTAAGAAAAATGTCAAAATATTGACTTTCTTAAGCAAAAAAAAAATCCCGAGGAAATTTGATGATATTTAAAATCCATAGCAACAGTTTGATACAATTTGTATGATATTTTATGGCACATACGAGCAATAATGAATGCATACAAACAACTATGGTAACATTTTTGGGCGGTTAGAGGCAATATCGCCAATTATTTTTAATTGAGTTTAAACATTATTTCTATTTTCAAAAGCATGTAGAATAAATGTAGCAAAAGTTATTAGCCACCCTGTATTAAAGCAAGTCCATCCATAATTAGAATATTTTTAGCAATTATAACGAACTTTAGTTGCGTTGCGAGTTGCCGAAAATGGTATTACGGAAGGTAACGGATAATTGAGAATTATAAATTTTAATTGTATTTTAATATTTTTCTGGCAACTGCAAATTTCTTGTTGCCACTCGGCAACGCTCTTGAATTATTTTTTTAAAAATTAAATTAAAAATATTAGAAATATGTAGCAGTCATTCCTTGAAACCCCATAAGCGTCGACAGCGCAGTTTTTAATCGTACATGATCCTAGCACAGAAGAATCTATTACACCAGCCGATTCTTCTGTGAGAAACTGTGTAAAAGATTAATAATAAAAAAGTATATGTTTCTATTATCGTTACTCGTCAGATCATCGTGTGTCATATGAATATTTAATCCTCCTTCAAACTGCTAATACTAGCTGTAATGCGTTGAAAATTAATTCACGTAATGGTGACTTTGTGACATGTAGAACTAGCCCAGCTAACATTTTCAATCCTAAAAGAATCTTCCGAGACGATTAAATCAAATCAGATTAAATTAAATCAGATGGCGCATATTCAAGCCAACGGAAGAAACTGTGTTATAATGGCGACTCTTCCATAGCATCGTCTGCGATGCTCCTAAAAAAAGCGTTTCAGATTCTTATATTTCAACTTCAGAACCTTGAAAAAACTGAATTGAAAAGAATCAAAAATAATTTATTTGTTTTAAGTATGGGGGAGCAATTTTATTTATTATTTTACAGCCAACAGCCACAATGCATAAATAGCAATTTTGAAGTAATATAAAACACGTTTCACTCATCGTGAAAACGACTCGCAAAAGTATCATTCTAATGAGTAAAATACAATACAAAATACATAACGATCTTCAAATGCTCGTCAGAATGCTGAAATGACGAATGCGGTATGAATAAAAAAACACTCGTAAAACAATAAAAAAAATGACTCGCCAAAATATCATTTGGAAGAGTCGAATACGATTGTTGACTACTAATAATCTTCCAATAGACGCCGTAAATGACGATTTATATACCCAACAATCTTCTGCACGGTTAAGCAAAGCGTCGTGAAATGATCGCGCTTGTCAAACAATCATGAAAATACTAATTGGGAGAGTAAGCTTTGGGAGTATTTCTTAAACAACTATGTTATTTTGTAGTAGAGAGTAGTAGAGCTGTCATTTTGTTTAAATCTACTGTTCAAAGTTTGATGATTTCGAATTTTACTGATGGGCACCGAAGTCCAGAGTTGCGTGTGAGCATTGGCTCCTGCGGGCAGCTTCAATACGTATACATATATACAAATTAAAATGCTGGAGGTGGTGATACTCATAGAAGTTAAAAATTTAGGGTGCTTTTGGTTCTAAGTAGTGAGAGCGTCAACTATACAACCACACACACAACAGCAAATTCATGGATTTCAAACTCTACCAACACTGTTTACGCACAAAATTGTCTCTTGATTTGTAATTATGTTACGGTTCTTTTACATCTCTTCTCTGCTCTTTAATTTTAGTTTTTTCTTCTTTCTTTGATTTGTTGTTGCATTATTATTATTGTTTGTGGACATGGGTATGAAAATATTTCAGCTTCATTTTTATATCAATTTACATGTGAAATATTTGTATCATAAAAATTAGAATTTAGTTTTTGTTACTTGTTGTTATAACATGATCTAGTTTTGTCTCTCAAGTTTTAATACACTCACACTTTTTCACAATTAACTAATTCATACTTTTGAAAATGAAATATCGTTTGTGGACATTCGACTTGACAAAGAACAATGTAAATAAACAGTTTTATAAACTGAAATTAAATTAATTACAAAATAAATCTAAAATAAAAAAAAAGAATTCAATGCTGTTTTCTATTTAATCGTTGTTTAAATTTTCACAAGTTTTAAAAATTCCATGAATATACTTTTTGTGGCGAAAATAAATTTAAAAAAAAAATCTAAACTCGATTTTTAATTTGTAATCCTTGCCAAAATTATTATCATTTTCCATTTTTTTTTCACTTTAAACGAAACAGTGAAAGATTTTATTCATATATCAACTAATTTAGTAGCTGGATTTCTTTTTTATAAGCATATCGTACTTATAAATATATTTTTTCTCTCTGGCTAAATGTATGATGAGTATAAAAACAAACAAAAATCCATTAAGTCTTTTCAGTTTATATGTATGTAGAATGTTAAATATTTTAGCTCTACTTGAATTTCCCTTAACTATTCAGTATCATCTACACCATTATCGTCATTGTCGTTTTTATTATTATAATCATTCTTAAGGAAAGACTAACATTTGCTTTTGCTTTTTACAAATTTATAAGTATGAGAACATAAATGTATTTACAAGAACATGCACATGCAGGGCCAGCAAACAATGCACAAAACATTAAAAAGTCGTAAGTGTTCCCTCTGGCTGAAGAAATCTGTTCGTGACTACAAAAAATTTTCCCGGGTTCAACCTCAGTTTCAGACTTCAAAAACATCTCGCATTTTTTCTGATGTGCATTTGGTGCCTTTTTGTCAGTTGTTGTGGGAAGGTTTCAGTGGCGATGGCATAAACATTTGTCACTGCACTATAACGGCATCCCCAATTCACATGCACATCAGAACGCCCTCCTACGTCGATATTGTGTATCAGCGGCGAAGTAAAATATTTACTAAAAATAGCTACTAAAAAAACAAGTTTCAAAATTTAAAAAAATTGCTTGACATCAGAGGAGCTACAACACTGCTATAAAAACAAAGAACGGGCAACAAGCAGAGTTGCAAGATAGTGAAGTTTCATCTGCTGTCATTTCTCCTACTGTCCCTTTTCTCTAGCTCCAGCACAATGCATCGAATGTGTAGGGGTCATCTCCTGAGTACTGGTCCAAGATAAAAAAAAATGAATGGTCAGTAAATTACATGAAAAGATGATACATTTTCTAAGGAAATACAATACATTTTATAGATTTATTTTTGAACTCAAGTTAGAAAAATTTACATTTTCAAAATACCTTGAAAAACTGCAATCAATGTTTAATAAAAAGATGAATATGTGAATACAGAAATATATAGAATTATAAGAAAAATGCTTACTTATCTTCCTGCGTCGCCATTGTGCTGCGTGTTGTTTTTATTTTCCATCTAAATTAATTTGGATACCTTTCTTTTTTCCTTGCATATTAACTACAACAGTGTTACAAAAGGGAACATACTACATCATCAAAATTTTCACGGTTACATTTAGGAACACAGTGTAATGTATTACTACAAAGCAACATGCATTAGGTAGCATTACTACGAGTACGTTAAGGATTCATATGTCTTCGGTAGCATATATTATGAATATGATGAATAACACCATTACGTACTTAAAAGAACCCTAATCATAATACTGCGTACTATTTGTTCTTAAGTAAAATTTGGGTTGTATGGTGAGTTACCTTCTGATCAATTTATAAAACTATTTTTGGCTCGTCACACAGAAGAATGTGCCACCATTTCCTACCGATTGTAATGCAATGACTTTACGTGGTACTATTATTTTCACAGCAACTGTATGTTTTTGCCAACAGTCCATATGAATACTTTTGCCGGGATTATGAAAACCTGACTATGCCAAAATTTTTGTGAGAAAAAGACATTTTCCTATCAAATCATATATTTCCTGTATAATTTAAAAAATTTTTTTTTGTATGAAAGTCATTAAAATATTTAAAACATTATTTCATGCTGAAGGTAATTTCAAAATCACTGCTCACTGGGTTACTGTTACGAATATAAATCAAGCAGAGGCAGGCATATAAAACTACTGCTTTCCAAACGCATTTGAAAAAAAAGAAGAAAATACGAGATCTTATTTCGGATCACGTACACATACAGTTATTTGATGTGTTTGTTTGAAAGTCTGCAGGGCACTGAAGTCCTGTGACTCCCATTTGCATGATCTGTGCATGCCGCTGCATGCTCACCATCAACATACATATTTAGCCATTTATATGTTTGCATGTATTTATGCACATTTTTAATGACAGTTATGTTCTGTTCTCTTATGCCTTTCAGTCTGCATTCCAACTCTACAAACACAATTTCTTTTTCATTTTTTGGCAACAAGTTTTATTATGAAACTTATAAGTTATGGCCCTAAAAATGAAATCTGTGCCAACAATATTACGATAAAATAAATTTTATACGATTTCTTTTTGCTTTTTTTCTCTCTGTTCCGATTTGTTCGCTGGCTTTTATTATTCTTCATTTTAGTTTCATAATGTAACAAAACTACAATAATGGCTGTGGAGTTGGAAAAATTTTTAATTCAAATATTTTCTTAAATCGATTCTATATGAGTTGATAATCGTGTCAATTATTTGGTAATAACAGGCATTTTAGCTACAAATCTTGTTTTATTGTACGTTACTTACACGCAAAGAAAAAGTCTAGTTGAATCAACAATGACAATTTATGTTTTTATACAAACTATTTAGCCATTGATGTAAAATTGTGCTTAAAATTTTCTGTAGTACTTTTCTTAAAACTTCAAAAATACGGCAATTGCTTTTAGTTGGATGCTTTAGGTCTTTCACTATTCAACTCACTCGCAAGCCATTTTCTACGTATTTTATTAGCTGCAAGTAATTTTAGTAGACAAGTAGTCCATTTAAATTTATGTAGACCTTTATGTAATTAAAAAACAAGTTATTGCTATTATTATAAATAATTGTTATAAATAAAAGGAAAGAATATTTTTAGTTTCTTGAGATATTTTAAGGATACCAGAATGACATCGAAATACATAAGCTAAATTCCCAACCTAAGCCATTAAACACTTAGACCATCAGCAGACTACACAGCTACACGCCTGCAAATGTTGTTGGCAGTATACATTGTCCTCCTTAATTATTTGGAAGACTGCAGCTATACCGTAACTAGCTGAAAATTGTTAGATGCTTGTTGCAGAAATACATATCCAAGTATTGCCAAATAAAAATATTTGATATTTATAAAATATATTTCTTCAAAATTTATACTCGTATGTATGTGGTGAAATGCGAAAAGAAATCAATTCATTTCTTTAAAACAGCATGACTGTTTGTAATTTATAATCGTTTACATTTATTGATATCTTTTCTTCTTATTAAAAAAAGACCTTTAAGCTCTTATTTCATTCATACTAGATCCTAGATCGAGTTCTTAGATCCACTTACATAATCAGAAATTCAGTCCACAACGGTGGTCTTGCAATCGTATAGCTCTGTTGTAGTCAAAATATTAATTTTCATATAAGCTAGTGTATTTTAAATTTGCTAGATTGCAGTCGGTAGCCTGCAGTAGTCGATGAGTTTAAAGCTTCAAGAAAACAATGTGTCTGGTTGCTGTTGTTTCCGTCCTTATCGATAAAAACAACTATAAAATGAGTTTTGAATTTTATTATATTAATTAGTAACGTTTTTGGTCAGGTGCTTCAATTTTAAGAGATATTTTAAAAGCAGTGCATGCGAGTGTATTAGAAAAGCAAACGGGTTTCGTCGCTAATAAAATCAGAAGCTTTAAAATCTAGTTGGCTCGAGCAGGAGATAAATATTAAAGTAAAATTTACTATATTCGAGTTAACGATTAAATTAAAAGGAATATGGAATGAAGAAACTCTTTTCATCAATACATTTCAGTTTCATTGACAATTTTGTGGTATTTAAGTAATTTTAGCTTTGAAAACAAGCCGTGCCTAAAAATTCGAGTAGTTGGTTATACAACATTTAAAAGCTGTGTATAAAGCAAGATGGAACTGATTCAAGTGAAATGGGAAAACCAAAGGGGGCCTTTCAATATAAATCGAAAAGCTTGTTGCTATTTTATTTGTGAACGCTCAAATCTACATAAAAGCGGTAAGCGTTCAGTATTTGTCAAAAATTCTCATGCAAACACAATTTAAGAAGAAAACCATAATCATAAGTGGTTAATGCTGTGCGGTTGGAAAATAAGATATTCACAACTCGTTAGGTTTGGTGAGGATGAATAGAGGGATAACACCATCGATTGAATACAATAGGGGATTACACTTATACACATCATTTTGTATTACCATATTTCAGAGAAGCAGATTTTGCTGCTTCACTACTACAACTCATTTCTGTTGTGGCGTTCAAATTCTCATTTCGCAGACAGCAAAGTTGTTAACAAAGAAATTAAACTTTTTAAAATTGTTAATCACATACGGTCCCTTCTATAATTGCATCTTTATTACATATACATACATATGTGCATATCTTGTGTTCATTTTTTACTTTCTCTCATAGAAAAAGTTTAGCAAAAGACTTTGCATTTTTTTCACCAGCGCACTTCAAAAAGTCTTCGCATTTTCTTTTAAGTACTTACGAAGACAGACAAACTGCGAAAACTACACAAAACTTTTTAATTTCAAAGCAAATTCAAATAACTTTCTCTACTCAAAGTTATAGCAAATAAAATGTTACTTTGTCTGCGCTTTATTACAGAGTATTTATAGACTTGACATTCCATATGTACTGCAAATTTATATTGTGAAAGACATAAATATCAGGGTATTCGAATAACAAGGGAAGGACAGCTGTCGCCTCTTATCGCATAAAATTAAAATTAAAAAAATAACATGGGAATCGGTTGACCTTGCTTCCTAACTGGTAGTCTTCCCACTATGTTTAACCTAAATGCGTATCGAAGATTGCTTTGACTGCAAATTACAGTGTAAATAAATAGTTTCGCAAATTTTCTACTTCTGTCGAACCATTCTTCAGATTTTGGTGAAATTTACGGCAGCCGATACACATTTTAAATTCAGTGAATATTTGGAATCACTTTGACGAGGTTTTCTGTAGTTATTGGAAAAAAGAAATGATTATTCGCCAACGATATCTGTCGAAGAATTCACCCTATTTTCGTCAAAGCCAACGACGAATCGCAACAGACCACCACGAAATTGCCTACCTTCTCGAGCTGGGTGTTAAGAGCTGATTTTGAACCTGATTCGTTTACTAGTGACATTCAGAATTTGACGACATCTAAGTGCGTTAAATATTTTCCAAAAGCAGACCCGATTCGAATGCATTCCAACTTTGAGATATGATGAAAACTCGAATTTAAAAAATTGTGGTATAATCAGAAGTTACATCCTCTAGCGGGAAGTGAAAAGCTTGCTTTCGATCATGTAAATTATATGTGACCATCAAAAATATCCACCAAAAATTTCACCAATTTTCTGTTCTGAAGTGTGTACGAACTTCTTTAAAGCCTTCTGTCTTTTTTGCAGCTTTAAGCAGAATATAATGGTGGTCTCATTAAAACAAAAAAGAAACACAAAGAGGTTTTATTTGAATTTAGCACATAACCATATAAAAAAGACTGCCATACAGGTGCACCAATGCCATGTGTCTCAGGTATGCATGCAGTTTCATGTTTGTTTGTGCTACAGCAAACCATACAAGTGGCTTTTAAAAGGCCATAAATTCCAGCCAATGTGCGCAAAAAGTGAAAAGAAAATTTACTTAAGAAAATTTCAAGGTGATGAAAGAAACTACAGGTAACATTTTGTTTAAAAAACTAAAGTTTCAAATGTGTTAACAAGCAACAAATTAACACTGCGTAACAAAATGTCTCAGAGTTCGTAGTTAAACATTCAACTAAAAAAAATTTATAATTGAAAGAAAAACTAATAACAAGTCATTTGTAATATAAATTTAAGTAATAAATTAAAATTATAAACATATTTTTTGTATGTATAATCCTTTTCGTAAATGAATTTTTTATTCGAAAAAAAATTATTTTTGTTGCCGTAGTCAAAAGGAAATTAGAATATTTACACATGACTTGGCAATTTGCAAATTCCCTTTCTTTATTCGTGTGTATAGACATGTGCCTATGAATGTACCCATATAAGTATGGCTGTTAGTATCTGTATGGGTGTGAGGTGCTTTATTCAGTTTAATTTTTTTTTCCAATTTAAAATCGCCTTTGGCTATTTCTCTACCCACAATGAATAAAAAATTTTACATGTTTTTCATTACTGCTTCAAGTAATTTTACATTTCAAGGTAGTTGCCTTCGCATAGCACATGCTGAAAATGAAAGCCAGTAAAATTGTTTGATGATGATCGTAATGATGATGGTGTGGAGGTAAGAGAGATGATGAATGTGCGCATAATGTAACAGAGGTAATTTCCTGAAACAAAAAAAAAAATAAGAAAGCAAATCTTGAGCGTTTAAAGGACAAGAGGAAAAACGTGCCAAATTTTCAATCTCTTCAATATAAAATTTTATTACATTTTGATTATGGCCCCAAGGCAGTAAATGAATGTTTTTAAATAAAATTAAATAAAATGACTCAAATCGACCGGTGCAGGGGTAGAGAATTTTAATTAGTACTATTCATTAAATCTTTAACTTTTGTGAGTTGAGGCAATTAAAAATATATCCAGCCAAATACAATATAAATTTAAACTTATTGAAAGAGATGTATGAATTTACATGATTTAAGAGGGCTGGCATTTAGAATTTTTCCAAGGCTCTTTGGGAATGTATTTAGGATACACTTTGATCACTAAAGTTGTGAATGACAGTTGGGATATAAATTGAAACCAAGTCGTATTACTGTACATTCTTGTACAGTGCGGCTGCGTGATTTAAAATGTTTTCTTATGTTTTCAAATAAATAAGCAAATCTGATTATTATTCTTATCACCCAAATTACTTCCGAATCAGGATATGTTTATTTCAAAATGGATTGGTTGCTTGGTGCCTTACCCCGCACTAGAAAAAAAAATTATAATAAAAGAGTACAAGAAACTGACATGATCTGTAGTAGTCAACACCAGCTTCAGGTTTGTGATTATATGCAACCATCTGTATTCAAAAACTGTATGATTGTAGTAGGGATGATTATATCCGCTATAATCCTGAGATCTACAAAACCAGAAGCCACCAGTATCCTCAGACTGTTTCTGAACAGGGCGTGTCATTTGCACAACAGAAGGAAACCCGATTTCTAACTATTGTTCTCACAACAACATGAGGATACTGTATCTCTATTTATTTAAAGTTGGTTGGCCAGCGTTCAGGTCAAACTGCCGCAATGCGGAATTTGTTGCTTCCTGATAGTTCTGTAAGTCGAACTTGAAATTGGGCGACTTCCATCTACAAATATTCTGCTTTTAGATCGAAAATAATTGCATAATTTTTCCAACAGCTTCCCTTATTGCCGGTACTTTGAAGATACATTGTGCCGGCGGCATTTTTGTTGCCTGTGGAAGTATATGAAGTTTGAAATGTGAAGAAAAGTAAAGAAAATGTTTGAATATGAGTATGCTTAGAATATGAGTTGATATTAAAATTTTCCGTAGCCTTTACGAAAAAGCTTAGCGAGCAAGTGAAGAACAATTTGAGTTGTCATCGCGATATTATAGAAGATTGATACATGGGAAGATTTAACACAAATGCATTGTTCTAATTGCAGACGAATGGAAACAGTCAACCCAAGAAAAAAAGAAAAGATTGAACAATATGTGGTATTGAGCAGGAAAAGGTATATTAAAAATGAATTCTGTTTATATTTTCATATTAATATTTCAAAAGGCTATGCAACATTTATTTATACTCTACTTCAACTACTGCCAAAAGATTTAAGAATTCAATGCGAAGCTCCGAAATTGTTTTACGTATTAAAAGAAATGTTAACACACGAGGTTTAAGTCCCGGTCCCTTTTCATATGCTTCTGGTCATACGGCAGACCAACTTTCGAAATGGATGCCATTCACTTTTATTTGTTTCAACTTAAGCATTAAGTTTTCAGCAAATTATAAATCACTCCTCTTTATGTGGCATTAGTTGCCATAATTATTCTTGCTTCTATACAGGCAAATTATTTAGCAGGATTTTTTAAAGCGACAGAAAAATGGAAAGAGAAAGACAGAGAGCAAAAAAAAATAAAACAACATAAAAATATATTAATATATTTATCCTCACACACGTTTAAAGCCTAACACCATCAACTCCCAGCAATGCATTCAAACTTTATACAGTGGCAGCAACAGCGAAAAGGAAATCATGTTCATTATAATGCTAACTGCCATACTTATGAAAAGCCAGCCAGTGTCCTTAAACTTAAGCGTTCTTTAGAGGTATGAAGTTTAACGCGGCACAATTTACATATTTTGTAGATCTTGCTGTTGGGTGTCTTACGTATGCCATCACCCAATGAAAGTAGATGCCAACATTTAGTCATACATCTGATTTTCATTTCATTCTTTAAATTCTTCTTAAGGGAATTAATTAAACGATAAAGTGATAAACATCACTGCCTGCTTCGAAATATGCAAATTACCAGCTGCTAAGTTTACCAAAATCCACTATTGGATTTTAGCTCTGGCACATTTCATGTGAATTTTTTTGCTTTTAGCGGTATATTTTTATTAGTTGCGCAACTAAAAGTCCTACTGTTTAAGAAATCTAATTAAAGCATAATAAGTTTTTTTTTATTCTGGCAAAAAAAATTATATTCTTATTAAACATTTTTCTCATTACTTTGTTTAATTAGAATATGGCAACTTGAGTGAAACTGTTTACTTTTATTTCATATTTAACTAAACAACGCGTTATATTTTCGATAGAATTAAGAAAAAGGCATTCTGTCTTTAGAAGAATTTTCTGGAAAATTTTCTTTTTTCACATTTGAAGAGAAAATTAACTTTGCAAAAGTTTAATCCCCTGCAACAAATTGTTGAATTTTAATAAAAGAGAAAGTGGAAATATTTTAAAACTTGAAAACTGTGAAGAATGGGAATTAACTGACTTAATTACATTTATTTGTGACATTCTCTTTTATGATGCATTTAAAATAAGAATAAACTAAATTGTGGAAAATTAAAGAAAAAAATTAACAAGAAATCTTTTTAGCCACACATTCTGAATGCCATTTTTGCACGTTAATCTTTCAGAGGCAGTGGGTGGCGTATGAACAATGTGCTGTTTGATTTGGGCAAATGTCATTCATGTCTTCAGATAAGAAAAACTGTCGCATACTTTTTAGGAATTTAAGAAAATTGTAAGGTATTTTATATTCTAAAAATTGTATCTCACGCCAATGTTTAATTGAAATGAGTGTTGAATATGTAGCATTTTTTTTCTTTTTAAGGAAAACTTCATCAGAAAAGAACGCGTTGCACTTTTAAAATAACACACATTTTTCAGAAAGGAACTAAAACAAATCTAAAAGGCAGAACATCTGCAGAATATTCCTCAGAAAAGAGAGAAAAGAAAAAACCATTAGTTTTTAGCTGACTGCATCCGAATGCAGATCTAAACTGTTGAGTGTGGAACTAATTAAAATAAAGACATTTGTTTTATTCGGAAGCTGGAAAAAATCTAAATCGTACACCAAGCAAAGCAATTAACACTTTATATATTATTTTTGAATTAAAATGCTTTAACATATATTTTTTATTTGCCTTCTTAAAATATAACACTGGCCGAAATTGAGTGAGTGGACTACCTTTATAGAGATCCAAAATATATTTTAAATTAATATTAAAGGGAATAGCAAAATAAATACAGAAATCACTAATTTTAAGAATTTTAATAAATTTTCTTTTGGTTTTAAATAATGCAAAATTTGTAACCAACAATTATTTAAACGTAATATTATCCAAAAAAAATAATTAATAAAAGCATAGCCAACATTAATCGCCTGCTTTTATCCAGCTGCATAGGGATCAATAAGTGCTGCAACATTACAGGTCAAGGCTAAATAAAACAGGAAGGGTATTTATAATTTTATTATCAATTAAAACAGATTGGTTTTTATTAATAATTATTAAGTGACCTCAAATGACCCAAAATGCATTAAGAATGTTGTAACACAACAACCACACGTTTCACATCGTACATGCATACACACGCACACATTTAGATACACTAGCCACACACATATTTATGTAATTAAAGATTTCCGCGTATGTATACCCAATTAACAAAATTGTTTCACCGGCTGAAGTCGGTACTGTTCCATGACCAGTGACTAAGCCTTCGCCATTGAAACCTTCCGACAACATCTGACACAAAGACACACAAATGCACATCAGAAAAAATGCGAAATGGTTTTAAGACTTGGTCTGAAGCTGGGCTCGAGCACAGCCATCGTGAAGCAAAAGTGAAGTTGTTTAATTAAGCTGGGAATGGCTAATTTACATTTTCATTTGTTTTCTTTAAAGTTTTTTGCCGTCAGGTCAAACTTTTATTTTTTATTACAATGTTACAATGTTGAAATTATAGTTACATAATTGTATTGGAGAATTTAATTATTCATTTTACCTTTTAATCATCATTAATCATTGTGAACCAAAGTGTCGTCTAATTGCAAGGAAGGTTAAGAAAAATTAAATATATTTTAAATCAAATAATAAAATGTTTGTTATATAAGAACATTTCTTATAGCAGCTGTTTGGTTCTTTTTGTTTTTTATATTTCGTAATTCTCAAATATTTTTTCCAGTTCTTGTATAAACATGTGAAAGTTCTTAGCTTTTTCAAGAATTTGGTTAAAGGTCTATTGAAGATTTTAGTAGTGGAATCAAATGAAATTTTATTACAGTGATTTAAGATTTAAACTTTAGCAAAATATAGTGCACAAAGTACATAAAATATGAACAGTATTGCAGCCTCGCATGCCATTTCTCCAAGAAAGCAGCAGTGACAATGTAACAAAGAAGACCCCAGGCAAATATCGATTGTGGCACGCCCACAATAATCGATATTGAGATCAAATTTGTTGTTTCGCTAACGTGATATATTCATGTAATGCATGGCATTAAAATTTTTGATATCGATGACAACAAACAATGTTATTTTTTGGCCAGTGAAATCAATTCTTGAACCGCTGTGCGAGATATATTAGAAAATATCTGGAATAGAAAGTTACAAAAGTCGTGTCACACTATAATACTTTTCCTTAAGACATGTCAGAAATTGATGCAATACATACTAGTGCGTTAGTGTGATAGTGTGAATGCAATGTGTTATCAAAAAGGGAAACAATACTAGAATACATTTGACATGCCCAAAATTACAAGAAAACATTCACATCTGACCGATTTTTTTTTATACTTATACTTTCCATTTTATTTCAAGTGTGATAATGTGAAATCAAAATGTAATATTACTTCAGATTTTTTGATAGCCGCACCAGTTCTCATTAGATATCTTTGTAAAAAAAATCTTATGAAAAAAGTTAAAAAAGTTAATCAATTGGCAAATTCTATAAGCAATCGTTTCTTTTTTGTGCATTTATTTCTTGTACATTTTTTCCACATAAACCGAGTGTTGTTGGAAGAATTTTTATTTACTGGGAAAGTGACTACAGTACGTACCTGAATATGAAATTTTAACCTCGCCTCTATACAGATATACATATATGTAGGTGTGTATGTATAAATGTACATATGTATGTATGTATATGTATTTTACTTTTATGAAATGTAATACAATGCCGCATACAGCAAAATGATGATGTCGATGATATTGTTTGCTCTTGATGGTTTATCATTATTGCTAATTAAAAATTTAATAATGTACAACAGCTAAAAAACAACAACAATAACAAAACATAAGGGCAGCATTTAAATCACCGAGCCTGTGTACCAAACGCGGAAAAGGGGGAGGGAGGGGGCTAAACACGCATTATGGAATGCATAATACTACAACAAGAACAAACCAAAATAAGCAACAGAAAGCAAAAAAGTATTGAAATTTGATGATAATGTTGATGAAACCACAAATGAGCGGTAGACTGCCATTGTATTGTAGAACATTTGTTTATAATCATTAATTATGCATAAAATACTGTAATACGAGAGCATAAAGTGTGATTAAATGGCCAACAATTGGCAGCAACAACTGTTCATAGATAAATTGAAATTGTTGAATTGAAAATGTGTAACGAATAAAATAAGCCCTGCTTAAAAATAATTGCACGTTAAATTATAATAATACTTTGAAATAAAAGTATTGCATTTCGAAAAAATACAATATCGAAATGATGCTGCTGTAGAACAAAATATTGTGAAGAGGAATTTTTTTTTTTGTGAAGTCATTGTTACTTGCAGAGACTTTAGCTTTTCTGTGGTTATTTTGGAAAGTGGCATTTCTTTATAATTAATTTTACTACGATTATGGGGGAGTGATTTAATTTAATAAATTGTGTCGTTTTTATGAGAAAATTAATTTAGATTTGTATAAAGAAGTTAAATCGGTGAATTTGAAATATCGGTGAAGTAAAGTAGTCTCTTAAGCTGGAACAAGGTATTCTGCGTTTTGCCTTTTTTTTTTAAATTAAATAACATAGTTCTTAAGAGCAGAATTAGGTAGAGTTCACTACCTGTTTCTAAATTGGGTAAAAGTGTTTTTATTTATACAGATTTTTAACTGCTGAACGACAACATTTGGCGACACTCATCCTATAGCTGGGTCTATGTACTATTCGATATTTTCCTTAAAGTGTGATGACAAGCATCATGTCGGGACGCCGTTCTTAATATCATCTTATGTAGTACCGTGCAGTACTCATTAGGGAGTAAAGGTTAAATTAGACGTTACTTAACCAGTCTTCAGTTTGCTGAACTTATAGAAGACTTTGTGATTTTTATGACGCACACAATCGTCCATCCGTCGAACTGTGATTAGATTTTATGCCACATACACTCTCTAAATGATGCAATGGTGGTATTGCGAATGGTGTAATACGAGACGAAAGAGGAAAATGGAAAAAGAACGTGTGGAAGAAAGTCAAAATTTATCGATGCGCAAGACAAGATGGTAAAGGAATTAAAACCATAAGATATTTATATGCGTCGTCCTTACACCGATAGGACTCTAGAACAGGCGGACACTGATCCGATATTTTCTCGCAAAATTATATTCAGCGTTGAGGCTCAAAGATTTTTTGTTTTAAAATTTGGATTACAGAATGGTAAGACGACCGCCACCATAGACTTTTTGAAATCAAACTTTGTCGATATGTTCATGTCGAGGCCTAGATCTGTAAATTATGCTCCAAGACCGTGCGATTTGACACACCTTGTTGTCCTGTGGGAGCGCACGTAAAATCACTGTTGCTAATAAACCAACAACAACTGAATCCTTTGAGGCCAACATTGTGCCTGTTATTCGTGATATACGTACAATAATGCTCGAGAAAATGGCCCAAAATGGCGACCGTATGTGCAATATAATTTGCAAATGTTAATGCAAGTATTGTTTCTTCGAATAAAGTATTGCTTTGATTAAAATATTATTTTTCTGTTACTTTGGACAATTTAAAATACTGTTGGATTTAAAATACACCCTACGATTCAATGGTATTGCTTATCGCAAATCATCCATTCATCAATAAGGATTAACATTTTCAATTTTCTTTGAATGATGTCAGGCAATCTGTTATGTTACACCAAAATCCTAAAGGAAAGTATTCCATTATTCAATGGGACAAATAAAACTAAAAATTGTATTGTCCTTCGTTTTAAGAACTTGTTGATGTTTTCAATTTTGTCATACGTCCAACACTGTCTCAACACTCGTACTTCTTTAAAATTTTCCGTTGGCTATAGCCGTCAACACATAGCTATATGTACATGGATGTGTATGTATTGAATAAATTCAAATGTATGTATGTATCGATTTAACAAAAGAGTGTATGAGGAGTGTATATTTTGAAAAATTTAAGTCATCTTTCACTTTCAATTGGCCACGCCTGTTCACGTTAACTTATTTATTTTTGTAAGTATTTCTTTGTCGCATGTAATAACATACACATTCATATATTCTTGTTTGTGTGTGCATATATAGCACTTTAATTTTTATGGCAAGTGTACAATGTTTCTTCTTCTATACGTGTGCAATTTGCCTGATTGATTGGAGGCAGTTTTACATTTTTTATTTTTTTTTGTCACGGCTCTTGATTAATTTTTAATTTACTTTTAGCTTTATTGCTAGTTACTTTAAAGTATATTAACATGTTTTTTCTTTAGCTGGGCTTCTGGCGTCATTAACACACCTCCTCAAATTTCTGACTTCCCAAAAAGCCATACGCTAAAGAAGCTTTTGCAAACATAACATTTTGTAAGAACTTTAATTAAAATTTAATTAATATAAAACATAATAAAAAACAATTTTATTTTTTTACGATTGTGAAAGAGATACATTTTTAGAAACTACAGGGCACTTGAAAAGTAATTTCACAATTTTAATTAGCCGTTATTTTTGCAGTCACTGTACTTTGACATGACATGAAGAAAACTTTAAATAATTACAACTTGAACAGAGCTTAAATTTCGTCAGTTTCACCAGTTGCTGCGTGAGATTTTGAGACACCAATCCCCCGTTCAGATCGCCAGCTGTAACAGAACAAGAATACTTGTTTTGCGTTTTTTTAAATACCATATTTTAGCACAATAAACCACGAAGGATTGGAAGAATTGAAGAAAAAATGTAAAATTTCGTGACACATGCTTTACAATCAACAGTTCAAATGCTGTAAAACCGGTGAAAGATAGTGAAGCTTTACCTCCTGTCATTTCTTTAACTAACCCTTTCCTATAGTTCCTGGTACATATATGTATATAGTTGCTGGTACAAGATAAAAAAAAATTAACTTATCTACTCGATAGCTGACCATTTGAGGGATTTTTCCATTTAATGGGACAGAACTCTCGTTTTTTTTAATTTTAAAGCAAAATGGCGGCCAGACAATACTTCTGCGCCACTTTATATTTTTTCTCTGTTTCATTCTTTTACAGTTCGGAAAAGAAAATCGCTTTTTGTGTAAAAAATTCGACTGAAGAAAAAGACTGCACTTTTCTTTAATTTATTGTAATAAATAATTAAATATTTTGCTGGCCATCTTCAGGGAAATTAAAAAATTAAAATGATTTTCATGTTACACTCTAATCTCAAGGGCTGTTTCAATGTTGAAAAAAAAATACACGCAAAAGTACGTTTTGAAGTTTAAATTAATTAGGCACAAATGAATGATGTTGTGGCCTGAAACGCCTTCTTTTATAAGAACGCTTTGGCAATAAAGTTATACTTTAATTTCATAGAAATAAATAAATCAAAAAAATTTTCTTTGATAGTTTAACACTTGTTCCACTTATTTCAGCAAAAGCTTAAGTTTGATTGAAATTTGTGTGAATTTCACATGGCATCAACACAATTCAAGTGAAATGAACGTGAAATCAATGCCGCTGTTTAACTTGATTTGGCTTTGTATTTCAACATAAATTTTATTTAATTCGGCACGGTTCACATGTTCATTCAAATCGATTTATTGCTGTTGGGAAGAGAAGAAAGTTATTTTTAAGTCGTAGAAAGACTACCGTCCTTATTGCTGAAGAATACAAAATCGTTTGATGTCAAGCTTTTGTTTTTCCCCTAACAGTGGAAAAGCGTTCTATCAAATATGTATATACGAATATATATGTATGTGTGTAGGCAATCGCTTTATTTTATTTATTTCTCACTCACAAAATTACCGCAACTCAAGTAAACGGAAATCATTTTCCGGCTTTTAGTAGTTCAGTAGACACTAAAAGTGACAACTGAAAATAGAAAAAAGTAGATAAAATAAAAGCAAAACATTTTATTTTATTTTCAAACAAAACACTAACACTAATTTGAACGAATTATATTGTGTAGGGGAAAGTGTAATTCATACTGAGGCGCAAGATAACAACAAAATTTTCCAGTTTCAGTTCAACTAATCGTTTTAAGCGATCACTTTTTGCTTCCACAAGGCATCCAAAAACCGCTCAAGCGCCAAATATGGTAATACTATCGGGCGCCGATCCACCTTCAGTCTATTTCCTATTCTTTATCTGCTTCAGTATGTGCTCCAAATTGGTTATGTCCTACAGTTTCTGTGTTTCTAGGCGAAAATATTTGGCATTTGATTTTAAGCCAGTTGCTGATGAATACTTTTATTATTATTATATGACTATAGATTCTCGTATATGAAAAGCGGATGAGGTTTCTTTCAAAAAAATTTTTTAGACCAGTGTTTAGGGGACATCCCCTACATATGGAATGTATTGCACTGGAACTAGAGATAGAGCAATAGTGTAGAGAATATACAGTTGGTGAAAGAGGTTTCCTACCCATAGAGCTACATTCACAACTCTGCAGTTGCGTGTCAATTAAAAAGAAAAGTTGCGCCGTCTCTGATGTTAATTTTGACGCAATATTTTTGAGCTAAGAGGAGCCTTTTCATTTATTATTTTAGTTCGCTGAAATATAGAATATAAAATGTTGACTACATCATTTAAATGGACATTAACAAATAATAAAACAAGATTTCCCGAAAGTCAACGAAAGGTTTAACAAAAAAATCGTAATCTTTACTTCTGAAAATAAATTGCCTCAGTATTGCTATAACAATTCAGTTTCCTTTGCCTTTGGATACCTAATTAATAGTCCAGGAATCAATTGAATATTTACTTGTTACAAAAGTTAACTCCTGCCAAGAAATCTCGGGAATTGTATTTAAATCTATTGAAATTTTGTACGATTACGAATACTATAATTTGCGACCTGGTGCAAGAATATACTTTTGCACCTGACCAATATAGTCCATGGCAGCAACTTTAACTGGAAGAGAACTGCGACTTAATCAGGAAATGAAAGTGAAAAATGAAAAGGGGAAAAAAGAGCAGGAAAATGAATGAAAATGCAGGATGTTAAACAAAGTTAATAAAACCAAGAAATCCTGCATAAATCTTTAAGAACTCAAGCACACAAATGGTTGTAAAATCATAAAAAAAATTAACCCTTGAAGCCGCACATATTTGTTTAATATTTCCTTATCTTTTGAATTTGGCATTTTATCCAAACTTGCAGCATGTTTATAAAAGCTTGACAAGACAAATAATTTTCATAAACTTGCGTAGAGCTTGGCGCGATTTTTAAACGTTTAACTTCATTTTATTTTATTCATTAAAAAAACAAAATTTTCCATATGAAATAATGTCAGAATATGCATGAAATACTGAATTTGAATCTGCAAACAAGATTCAAGGGAATTGGAGTGATTTTGATGATCATAAGACCGAATGTTTCATATTTGCTTATAGATGTCTAAATATGTCTCCTTTACAGCTATCGATGAGACAGGAATCAAAAACTATTATGAAAATTCATTGTGAAGGAATGACACATTCAATTTTGTCGATTTTTGAAGACGGCGTAAGCCATACTTTACCTGTCCTGATCAAATTGCCATCTGTACCAGCTGTGTCTCACCAAAAATATAGGTCTTCGAAATATATCGGAAAATTAAAAAGGAATTTCCACAAATACTGACCCTATATCCTCCTTCTCTGAACAGAGTTCTGTTATCAACATTTTTCACTAAAATAATTAAATTTTAAATTTCCGTAGAAGATGAATTTCAGGAATCGAAAATTTATATTTTTATGAAAAATTCTTCTGTTAAAGGTTTTAGACTCATGCGTCTAAAGAGCCTAAAATTCCTTCAATTTCTATTCGCCCATCTTTAGCCGTTTTCCTGGAATACCCTGCATCTTTCAATGAATTTATAATTTTTCATTTGTAAAAATAACAAGATTCCTTTACATATTGAAGATACAAGCTTTAATTTCTGTGAAAGGCTTTGGACAGCACGTTTGCCGATTTAATTTGTGTGAATTTGGTCGTAAAATAGGAGCACAGTTCTATTTGGAATAAGTACCACTCCATTTTTCATATTTAACAGAGATCTGTTAAGGCGATTGGTTTGTGTTTAGGGTATAAATTTTGAAATTTAACTTCACACAGATCATTGCAATGCATATGTAAAGAACATCCACTGAATATTGTGCTCAAATTACGACATTTGGTTTAATTCCAATCGAATGCCTCCATTTACACACTGATACAAGATGACAAAACACACGTTGGAAGAGATGATCACAATAAACAGAAAACAGCTAACGCCTGTCTGTGAGAATACTTGTATATTAAACGTTTGTTAGCATTAAAGCATTCATTATTTATAAGGCAAGATTTTATGTTAACAAGGTGTGCGAGAGTTAATTATAAATAATAATTATAATTTTAAAGATTTAATTACAGTTGCTTTTATTTAAATTTTTATTTTATTTGAATTTATCATAATTGGAAACCGTATCCGTTATTCTTTTAAATGAGATGAGTTCCTATCAATTAATTAAATACAAATTTCGTAAAATATTTCATATTTATCTCACTTCATTCAATTTTGCCACACATTCCCTTTTTAGAAACAAAAATATCATTATTCCTCTATACCTAAAAACAAATACAGGCTTAAAGACACAAAATCAATCATAAAAATAACAAAAGAAAAACAATATTTGTTTTCTATCACTTTTTTAATATGTTTTCGTTGCGTTATTATTTTGATACCTCATGAATATATAAGTTATATTTTTTTCTCTATCAAATCCCAAGGGAATATTAAAGCAAAAAAATATAAAACTGTGAAATATTAAAAAAATATATATAAGAAAAATTAGACGGTACACACACGCACAACAAAATAGAAACGATAATCTTGAATAAAAAATGGCAGAGTAGGAAATATGTCAAGAATGTGGATGTAATAAAATTACTTTGCAATTGTATTGTATCATGGACGCAAACTTATAAATGATTCTCTAATACAATACAAGCAAAAGCACTTAAAAATTTTAACCATGGCTGCGAAAACACAACCACACGTAGGCAAGCACAAACACACACACACACACACACACATTGATCCTATGACACTCGTTTATACACATGCACTCTGTTGGAACGATGAAATTTTATTATTGAAAAGTTATTAAAAACTTTTGCGACATGAATTGGGAGAACTCAATTCAATTTCTTTAAATGTACTTATTTGTAGACACACACACACACACACACCCACACACATATATTTAATAAATATGTATGTGTGAGTATGTTTGCATGTACATAGGAGTACACAAACATAAAGTTATGAGAATGGGTTTTTTCGTGTTCTTTTTTCAATATTTTGATGAGTCCTAAAAATTGTGTGAGGCTAAGTGCTTTGAAAGATTTCCAAGAAAATTTTAAATTTTTCAATACCCGGCAAACGTAGAAACGCGTACAGACTGAAAAATCGACTCGATAATGGAAGTTAAACGTACTTCAGTTCAGTTGTTGTGTTGTGTGAAGTTTACAAATCGCAGTGGCCAGTAGGCAGTCAGTTGCCTTCCGTAAATGCCATAATCGTCAACTGGCAACTCCAGTGAAGTTCTGCTTGTCCTCAAAAAAACATCCATACATTTTTTTATATC
The DNA here is from genome assembly GCA_963924685.1 of Dexiosoma caninum. NCBI lineage: Eukaryota > Metazoa > Arthropoda > Insecta > Diptera > Tachinidae > Dexiosoma > Dexiosoma caninum. The sequence goes on along the minus strand of OZ004729.1, from coordinate 39,063,111 downwards.
AATTATAGTTGAGTTGTGCGTCGTTGTGGAAACTTCTTTAAAGCTCTGAATCTTCGAACTGTCATGCTGATACCTTTTTTTATTATCTTACATCAGCAATCAGAGGATGACACCTACACATGCGATGCATTGTGCCGGAAGTAGAGGAAAAGTATAGTGAGAGACCGGAGGTGAAGCATCACTATTATAAAATTTTGATTTTGTACGTCTTTTTGTTTATAGCAGTGAAGTTTGAAGTAAAGGACTTTCGGAGCATCCGACCGATAATGTAATACAACTCTCATAAATGGGTCGGTGCTTCAACGACTATTTTGAACTTACTCGACAGTGTTCAGGAGAGGTCGAAGAAACTGATTGGAGATGGTAGGTAGGGTAGCCAATTCTTATGACTTTCTTGAACATCGTCGCAACGTAACGTGTTGTTGTTGTTCTATCGTTACTATAATGCAATGTGTCCTAATGAAATCAGGGAACTTGTTTCTGAAAGCCGGTATACATGCGCACATTTAGAGCGTTTCCATCCGTTTTTTGGACGAAACGTAGTGCAGAATGCACTACCCGCGGAGCTCTTACCTGTCACTTTTAACGTGGGTAAATTGAAATGGAATGCCTTTAGACACTACTCCCTCTATCCTCTCGGCGAAAACCTTATTTCCTAGTTCCATCTCAATGCATCGCATATGTAGAGGTGTAGAGTGCTGGTCCACAGGAAAGAAAAGAAGAAGAAAAATGTGGGAAATGAAACAATGTTGTTCAAAAATTGCTTGTCACCTGCAGATCAAAAATTGCAGCTACGATGTGGCTACTTGCCTGCAAGCATTCAAATCGAATCGCAAAATTTTTTTTTCATGATGCCTATGCTTACCTATGGAAAGATCTGGATCCAATACTATATCCAGTGAAGAAATCTACTATATCTACGCTGTGGCTTCTAGATATCTGCAATACCTCCGATCCAAGAGTAAACCTGCCTTCTCTAACCTGTAGTCGACTACTGCCACAGCATGTGTTATGAACAGGCGAAACATATTTCAACTTTAACATTTGCTGGGCATATAAATTAAAGGAAAAGAAAAAACGGCCGCTAGCGCACTCACTCACAACTTTGTTACAGGTGTTTCCATTTTTGCAAGTTTAAATATTTTTATTCTTGTCAAAGATATAAAATTAACAAGTGAGATTGAGTGTGTAATTTTGTACACTGTGCACTGCGTGATGTGTTGGAGCCTTGACGTAAAAGCTTTTTCACGCAGGTGTTCAAATACATACATAAAAAATCACTCTAGAAAATTAAATTATTTTAAAACAAAAAGAAAAACATTTTTCATATTGTTAAAAATTAAATGTATCATATAACATTGTTAACATTTTTCTATAACATTTCTAATAATTTTTTTTTGGCACTTTACGGCATTAAATCACGAATACACGCATACACGCGCGCATTAATTCTCTCAATTAAAGTGCCATACAGCAGTATCATTTAATTGATGTTAAAGAAGAAATTAAAAAAAGCTAAATTAATGTTAAATATTTTTATTTGAGATTTGCTACCATTAGGATCCTGATTAGAATTTTTTAATAAATGAAAGGAGGGCAGTCGTATAAATATTTTGTAAAATGTAGAGTATTTAAACAAACACACACAACTATACTTTGTTATGTGCACAATTTAGACCATAAAACTACAAATTGTTGCACAACAAAATATATTTTTTGTAGTTTCCTTGTTGCACCCAAAAGTTTCCACTTTTAAACATTTTTATGGCTTTTTACATGTACATGTGTGTAGTTAATTTTTGTTTTGATTTTTTTTATTCTCCCAAACTTTTTTCATTTGAAGTTGTTGTCTGTGTGTGTGTGTGTGTGTTTTTTTGCGAAAAACTTTCTTAGTTGCAAAAGTTCGTAGTTAAACACGCTTAATAAACTTTAATTAAATCTTTTAATTAATTGAAATTTAAAGCTCTTCTTGCAATTACCAAAAAAGAAACAAACAAAACATTTTGTGTGCAACAAATGCCCCAGACTATTATAATAAAAAAGATGTTGTTTGCTTAAATATTGTGAGTCGTCGTGAAGGCTCTATAAAAACGAAAGTGAAATATCTAAAAGGATTTATGGCATAATTCAAAGTTCTAAACTTCTATTTATAATTGTTTATTAAATAGGAAATAGTAAATCATATTCAATTATACGAGTAAAATTCAATAAAAACTTTGTTCAAGTACTAAAGACTTTTGGTTTATAAAATATTTAAAAATTGAATGTTGTATAGAAATTTGTTTATAAAACAAAAATTATTTTGTCAATACGGAAGAAGATATAATTTCATTCACTTCAAAAAGACGAGAAGTGCAGAGAAGAGTGCAGTATTCGATCTGCAATTTTAAGCTTGATCTTGTCAGTTCTGTCAATAGCTGGCCTCTCATGCTAATATCTTTATGGTTAGTCCCTCAAATACATTTTCATCATTAACAAAATTACCCCTTACAATTCCTGAGAAAAAAACTTTTTAAATAAAACCGCCCTTCATTTGCCACCATTAATCTTCAATTGAAGGGCAGCCGCGAATAACGTTATAAAAGAAATTGTTTTGCAAAACTTTTGACTTTTTTAATCTTGGACTAGCACTCAGGCGATTATTCCTACACATGCGGAATATTTTGCTAAACTACTATTAATATATATATATATGTGTATTCCTATTAATTAATATTTTTTTTTTTTATACTACAGATAATATTTTATTTTGCATGCTTTAAAACCAAACATTAAAATAAATAATACAATAATTTTCAAAATAAATATATCAAAGTTGATTACATAAATTAGTTCTTAAATTTCTTATGCCCACCCTGCCATGATCATATATATAAATACCAACAAATATTTTTTTTCCATACATGATCCCTAATTTTTATTAACCTATTCTATCGAATGACCAGAAATCAAAATTTAATTATTTAAAATTTCATTATTAATTAACAATTTATTATAAAATTTTTAATTTATAATTCATTTAAAATAGTTTTAATAACTTTGAACAAAAAAAAATTAACTCGAAATAATTAAAAAGGAATTAAGTGAAAGTTTTAAATATGAAATTTAAACAATATAATCAAATATTAACATATATTATTTTTAACTATTTTGCATGTGATATTTATTAAACAATTGTATTATTAAGTATCATATGAATCTGAATATTTAATATACATATATTATTTTTATTTATGTAAAAGTTTAGAAAAATGCAATCATTAAAAATTATTATTTATTTATAATAAAAATTAAATAAAATTATTATTTATTTATTTAGTTTTATTTCTAATCAAAAATTCAAAAGGATATTACTCACATTTCATAATATCCACCGCGTTGTCAGCAGGCGCCAGATGACCGTGGTTTCTTTTGCTTAGTTATTTTATGATTGATCAGAAAGAAAAAATTTCAAATAATAATATCTATTTAATCAGTGGTAAAATCATGCAGATATATGTGAGGATGTGTGTTTTAAAATAATTAGTAATTGCATTTAATTATTAACAAAATTTTAACATGATTTAAAAGCAATACGAAAATTACAACAACAAGTTTTAATTTTAAGGATGTCTGAAAACACATCAATGATACAATCACTATTCAATTCTTGTATTATAAAATATTCTCCTATTCTTCCCTCAAGTTTTAAATTTAATTATAAAATTTAAAAGATTTGTAAAAAAATTAGGAATTTGTACGTATGTATAATATTTAAATTCTCCATATTTTTATTTCATATTTTTATTCCAATTCCAACCAATTAATCATCTATTATATACTTATGCCTTCATGCAAGACTTCCATCAGCATCTCTGGTTCAACTCCTTAATAATTACAGTTGACAATGTATCGCCACTCATATATTTAATCTTCAGGAACAATTAGACACAGATACCCGAACTTTGACCAAAACCAAATACAAAAAAATTGTTATCCGTCCATATAAATCCGAAAGATCTCAATTCCATAAATAGAAATTAGATAAAATCAACCAACATCACAATACTCAGCAGATTCAATTCAATTCTTTTAAAATTCTTCACTATTTAAATTTTTCTCACAATTCCAATATGTGTTTCTCCTTCAATTTCAAAAAAATTTTTTTTTTTTTCTTTTTGACAACAAAATAAAAAATATCTCTATCCAAAAAAAATTCATTTGTTATTCAATTTATACATATATATTTAAATACAGTATATATGACTACAGTGTATGAAAAAAATTTTCTCATTTCACCCGTACAAGCACTACAAGCTTCACTATCTTACAACTCCGATTTTGCAATTTCTATTTTTATAGCAGTATTGCCACGCCTCTGATGTCAAGGAGACGTGTTCAATTTTGAAACTTTTTATAGTAATTATTTTACTTCGCTGGTGCTACACAATACCGACGAAGGAGGGGTCTTTGATGTGCCTGTGGATTGGTTACGGCTGATGCTGTTACTGTTCAGTGACCAGTGACTACGCCTTCGCCACTGAAACTCTCCGACAACAACTGGCACAGAGAGACACTAATGCACTTCAGAAAAAACGCGAAATATTTGTATGATCTAGTCTGAAAATGAGGTCGAACGCAGGACTTTTTAGTTTCGTAATCAACTTACAGACTACTTCAGTTGTCAAGACCTTCAGCAGATTAGCGTTAATATTGTTCTCTTATAAATAGTCAATCAATCAATGGCAGAACTAATAAAATGATAGGAGCGGAATTGTAGAAAGCAATTGATAAGTGTATTACAGAGACAAGATGAAAACTGAGTGTGGAAAATTGGAAAAATAACAAAAATAAAAAGCTGAGAAATAGTTGAAACACGTATATAACAAGTAACAACAGGCTTTTATCGTCAAAAATCCCTCCGGAGCATGTAGTGGGGAAAAAATTTTCAAGTGCACATCACGTAACTATTTATTTTAATTTTTAAACATGCGTTAAACTTAATCAAGATTATTTATCTATATTCGTTATATGGTTTAGATACTTTTTTTGTACATTTCATTTGGTGCTAAAACCAAAATCATCAGTAGACATTTCTACTAATTCTTGCAAAAACTAAGATATTTAATTTGTTTATATTAAAACTCCCACAAACTCTTTTTCGAATTACAAAATATATAAATCAGCAAATGAAATATAAATCTAGAATATCTAAACTATATAACAAACATAGATAAATAAATATACACAACACATTATTTTTCTTATTAATTCTTTTTTTTATCTACAAATGAGTTTTTAATTGCAAAATTTTATTATAAATAAAGAAAAAAAAATTTTTTATAAATTCTAAAAAAAAAAAAACAAAACAATATGTACAATGAACAAAAGGCTTTCTTGTCAATCTTAATAGAATTAAGGAAACCCCAAAAAAAGAGATCGTGGAATAAAACGAATGTTTGGTCTCCAGAAAAATCATGATTTTGTCAGTGACAACGTTATTCGCGGCCGTCCTTCAATTGTTTATTTTCTTGACTCTGTTGTTTTGACAATCTGAAATCAAATAATTCGAATCATCATGTTATCGTAATTATTTCACTTGATTTATTAGCTTCTTTCAAACCAAATAATAATAAAATTAAAAAAAAGGTTAATGGGTTCTAAACCCAAAACTTTATCCGCAATACTCAAATACTGAAATAGTTCTTTTTTCTTCTCAAATAACATTATTGTAATAATACTTTTTTACAACTTTCATAAAAGTTATTTTTAAATTGGTTTTCTCTTCAAAAAAAAACTTTTGTGGCTTAAAATTTTTACTCGTACCGCCGCTACAGCAAAGGAAATTGAAAAAGCGTTAAAGCAACAAAAACCTTGCACAGGGCACAGCAGAAAATATTAATTTCTTAACTTTTTTCTGGGAAAATTTTTATTTGAGTTGTAGTTCTTTTTGTCTTTGAGCATAAAGAAAAAGAAGTTTGAAAAGCAATTAACAACTTGCTTAACATTTGATGGAGGAAAATAATATTTTTGTGTCAGATTTATTTTGCTCTTTTTTGTGTGTGGCCTGAGTGAAGGGGTGGGTGGATAAATTACGGTTATTACAGGCCAAACATTCGCAAAAGCAACAAAAAGAAATTTGTTGTTATAATTTTTTGTCGCTGTTAATCATAATTTCTACTTGGCCTGTCACCAAGTGTCAAACAAAAGTAAACGAACCTGAACGAAACAAGCGAAATATGAAACTTTCCTTGCAAACGAAACCAGAATTCAGTTTCTCACTATTGGCACTTGAGAAGAACAAGTCACAAAGAATTTCCTGACAAAATAATATTTTAATTAACAACGTTCGTAAGAAGCGAGTCAATAAACTTTAGATTGTTAATATCAAGTAAAGCCAACATTAATATATCTTTTTCTCAGCAACAATTATTATTAAAGAAATTTCTTTGGACTGCAACAGTTTCAACTACCAACGCAATACAATTCCAATAAGTTTTAATTAAGAAGTCTTGCATGTATGTCTTTATGTGCGCAGTTAATTGATTATTTGATCAGGTTTTCGGCATAACAAAAACTAAACAAGTTTCTTTTCTTAAGTATCGCCAGGAAATTGCTTTTAAAGTTTATGCACAAGACACTTTTCAATTAATTGATGTAAAATACAGAATTACAACATAATTCCGCAAATTAATCAATGGCTCATACAAGCCACTACATTTTTTGTGAAGCTTTTATGAAAAGAAAAAATATTCCTCAGATTGTGACTGACAAGAAAGTTTGTAGATTATTAAGGACGGTCGGAAGTATCAGATAAACACGTTGCTCGTCTCAGATTTACCATGGCAAAGTGACCTTAGTTGTGAGCATAACAAACATAATTAATGAATTATTTAATTAGTAACTTGGAAACTATCAGTGCAAACCATTCGCCATACCATATATTCCACAATTGTCCAAGGGTTGACTTGGGTTACCGAACTAAAAATGAAACATTTATTTTAAATTTAAATATTTTCTACGACATTAATATTCATTAAGATAATTTACATCACGTCACATTCGAAACGTTAAGAAAATTTTGGATTTTAGCAGCAATAATGGTCACTAGGAGGTGACAGAAGTAAACATACATACACGAACACACACGCACATTCCTACACATGCTTAACGTTAAAGCAAAACATTTTTATTTATTTCACCGCAGGGACTGCCTGTCTAGTCCCAGTCAAACAAAAACTTTTATAAAGTCTTATATGTGAACAACATATACGCACACTCACACATATACAAGTACATATATATATTTATATGCGTGTGTGTATTTGTGAATGATTTTTTTCGGTTGTGCTTACAAGCGTTAAACTAGCCTAATGTTTGCTTTTGTCTTTTTGATGTTTAAAGCAGCTTAATAGACCCAACTACACTACAACAACACAACCAGCAGGCGGTGGTGGGTGACAACAGCAGACCTCAACATAAAAAAAACAACAAAACATAATAACAAATAGCAGGAGGATACCGATGGGTTACATTTTATAACACATTTTGCAGAGAGAAAAATAAATTGGAATCTATTTTAGATTTTCACAAACCCCATCATTTTTGTTTGTGAGAACTACAGAGTTCCCTACGGACTTGCCTCTCTATCCCACCCACTACTTTTAGTACTGTGTTATAAAGCAACTCACATCTAATCATCCACCTTGTCCACAGTGTACAGGACAACTTAAAGGATGGGCACATATGCAAATGGAATATTTCCACAACCACAGAGTATTAAATAAAATGTTCAAAAAGTAAAAGATGCCTGCACTTTTGGACGAAATTCTAATAAAGTCCAAAATTAGCGTCATGTCAATTTAAAGTTAAAATGCAAGCCTAACTATTTTTCAGATAGTTATGGGAACTAATCTTCTATAAGTGAACACATGTTCAGTTGTTCATAATGATTTGCCAGTGTATACTGATGGCGGTGCTGTTACTTCAAGACTCGGTCAGAAAAGCAAAGTCCGCACTAACAGTTCCCTCCTTCATACGTGTGAAAGCAAAAATTATACACCGCCTGTAAATTGCATATTTTTACAGATTACTCGCTGTCTTTATTAAAGTCACAGATTGTGATGGCCGACCCGGCCATAATATTTACATTGTTTAAAAATTTATCATAATTTTACAGTTTTATTTAAATTGCATTTTCATAACTAAAATATTAAATAATAACGTCATCTAAAAATATACCAGCGAAAAAAATTTGTTTATACAACTTATGTATGTAACTGGTAGCCACTCAACGTAATTTTACTAGCCACCGTTCAAAACATTATTCAGCTGATATCACTGGCAACAACTGATTTCGCTTATATTTATTTTAATCATTTTGTGCATCAAAAAAATTCAATTTTATAACTTTAATTGATAATGGACTTTCTGAATAATTACGTGTAAGTTCTTAGTTATTAACGAGTACTATATTAGGGCGTGCTAATGGCTGAGTAGTTAGCGTGTTGGGTCTGCAACCAATACAACCGGGGTTCGATTTCCAGCCCGGTCAAGTCAAAAAAATTGTGCTACACCCTCCTTCGTCGGTGAGTAATAAAACTTTCGCCGCAACTTTGCTTTAAAATTAACATGCAACAGCAGAGTCGTTGTGAAAAAATTAAGTTCCATTTTTCTATCACTTTCACCCCCTGCCTATTCCCTACACTATCCCTCGCTCTACCTAGTTTCATTGCAATGCCATTGCATATGTAGGCGAATATCCTCGAATTTGCGAGTAAGTGTGCAGCATATGTGCAGCACATGAGTGTGCCAATCCGTACCCAGATATTCCCTGAGCACTCCTATAAGATAAAAAGTCAAATTATTTTACTTTTTTCACTTGTTTTTAGCATTTTCATATTAAATTTCACAAATAAACATTCAAATCAAATTAAAATTGTTGTTGTAATTTATGTGAGCTGAAAGTTTATGTATTTAATGCTCATTAATATTTTGACTAATAATTTCATAAATATATGTTAAGTTTATGTAAATAAATAAATAAAAATTAATCGAGCGAGCGATCTCACATGGTTATAGTGGGCCAGGCAGTAAATTATGAGGGATTGTTCACAGCTCTCATGTTTCCTCGTGTTATTATTTTAAAACATATGACTTTATGACCATCATTTGAATCCCCCAAGTGTAAAAAAGTACCTTTAGGAAGTAAATTGTAGTTTTTAAATTAATTATCCTAAACAAATGTAATCGACGTAAGTATTCCTTAAAAATGTGTACGTCTCTTTCGAAGCCTCTACAGCCAAAGCTACTTTAGAGAACAATGTTGAAGGGTACAGCTAACTGGGAAACTATATAGTTTTCATTACGTTGCTAAAGAAAATACTTTAACACCTACTTAAAGCCATAAATACAAAATTCAGGGTCAAATAGAATCAACTTTCTGAGTATTTTATGCACAATTTTCATGTTGTTAAAGTATTAAATACTATTTAAGCCAAGTTATTTCCACTCTACCCAACGCAACTTTATCACTGTTCAAATAGAAAGGACTATACAGGCATATAAAATAATATTGCGAATATTATTTATATTGTATGTAGATGTTCAAGTAGGGAGCATAATACTCCCGTATCTCTCTGACAGTGTTAATAAGAATGAATGAGAAAAGGTACAAAATACTATTTGGTATATAAATACATGAGTATATAAACATGTGTGTCTGCATGTTGGTTTTATAAAGTGTATATATGTATACGATAGCAACAAGAATCTTATTATAATTCCATAATCTATGGTATTTATGCTGTAAGCCATTGTGAAAATGAAAATTATTATCATTTATAATCCTACGAATCTACTTTGTTCCAATTAAGGACACACGTACACTCTTACACACATTCCCACTCACACTCACACATACACATTAACTTGCTTACACAATTAGATAAAGGACAATGGCTATGCTTAATACTTAGCTTGGTTAAGTGTGTGTGTGTGTGTGTGTGTGTGTGTGTTGGATGGTTTATGCATACATACACAATATACACACTCTATATGGTTATCCGACTCACCTCATCACTTAAAAGTAGATACTCTCCACACCTACAGCTCTGCTACGAAAATCATTTACTGTCTTTTCTTGCCTATCTGCGGGCAGATACTGCTGCTACTGCTTTTGCAAAATACAACCACGCACTGGCCAACCAGCCAGCCAGCTCGCCAGTCGAATGAAACTTTAAGTATTTTGGATGCAAGTTCAGTGTTAAAACCACAAGCTATGAAATATTTAATGGCCTTTGTTGAATTGATTCATGTATAAAATTTTTGTTTTCTTCTTTATGCTTTGTTCCACTATTTAGTAGCTACGTATTATTTTATTTTGTTTTTTCCTCTTTTTTTCAACAAGAACCTAAAAAATTCGTACGTGCAAGTAGGCTACATCAGTGTTGCCATACCCTGGAACATACAAGTTGGTTGAAAACTTAATATTTTATTTATTCTTTCACAGAAAGAAAATATATAAAACAATATTTTGTATGCCCCATGGAATTTAAAGTTAGAAAAAATAAAATAAAATTTAAATTTAAATTTGATTTAAGAAAGTTAAATATCAAAATATAGCATGGATATTTGAAAATGATTTCCAGCAATTGGCCAATATAGCTGTTCTTGACGAAGTGCTTTCTAAAGGTCCAATTATGGCCTACTTCTTCGAACATGGCTGATTGTCACGATTAACACGACCAATTTCGTTTCCAAAAACCTTAATTGTTGCCAGTTTATCAGCACAACTTTCTCTAGCGGAGAAAATGTTGGATATATTAAGATGATGATAAATGAAAACAATTCTTGTAAAATATAAATATGAAATATTATCATGCACAATATATAAGTTAAAACTCAAATAAAACATCTGCAACATATAATAGAAATATATATATTTTTCTCCATCGGTGCAAGTGACATTTAGAAGTTTAACATAGAAATCAGTGTTGCCGTTTCGCTAATAATAAATTTTTCCAGCTTTTTAAAAGAATTTAGTGACACACAATTTCTTATGATTTATTTAAATTAAATTTTACTAGTACAACAATAATTTAGAATTAAATTTCTAATAAATTGCATTATCAACAAATATTTATTTAGTATGTTTATTGTATGGTTTATGTTGTCTATATGAGCATTTCATTAGTGCTGAGAATTACCAAATTAATTTTTGAAAATGCAAAAAAAAAATCCAAATAAATATATGTAATAGATTAGCTATACCATGCACCAAACATAAATAAATAATCGTAATTTGTTTTGACTCCTGTTAAATAAATAAAAGTATTGAAAAAATTTTGGCCTTTTTTCGTCAATTTGGCAACTCATCGGTCTTAATAATGCGTTGTCAGAACTACACCATCCGTAAACAAAGTAAGCGCAAACGTTGTTGACATACTTTCGACACCGTTTATGGTAATTTTTTTTGATGACTCTGGCAACACTGTGTTGGCAATTCTCTGTGCGTACATTTTTTCTACCATATCATTTTTCTTTTCTTGAATATAATATTAAAGATTTATAGACACACTGCTCCTATTTTTGTTTTGGCTTGTTGCTATTTAATTTTCATCTTCATTTTTTTAATTAAATTAATAAACATGTGCAACATAACTTATGTTCAGTAACATTTCTGGCAACGGTCTTCAGCCGAAAAGATTGATTTTCTAATTGCCTCAGACATATTGATTGATGATATTTAAATATTGAACGTCTTCTTGGATAGAATAATTTGTATGGCATTATTTGTAGATTGGCTTCTTAGTTTTCCTCTTTCATTTTTTTTTTTATCTTTTTCGTCTCTACGGGAATTTATATTTTATACGCCAATATTTGATGTGATAAATTTTTTTCTTGTGATTTATTTTGTATTCTTTTGGCTTATAAATATATAAAAAGCCCACGATTTTGTAATTATTTACTAAGACAAATGGCCAAGAAATGGAAATGTTATGTATGCCGTTTATTTTGAAAGCAACATAAGTCACTTATTCAAAAATATCATGCTAAGTTAAGTGATAACACTGATTACAATTAAATTTAAAATTTTGTAAAAAAGAGGAGAACCGTTATGATTACAAAATAATGTTATAATTAAATTGATATTTTGGAAAAGTGACTTACACCATTTTCAAAATTAAAGACTCATGTGAATGTAAATAAATTATAAGACAATGTAAGGTTTGAAATTGAAAATATTTTATATTCAGTATTAAAAAAATTACAAAAGGAATGATTTCATGCTGATCGAAATTGTTGAGAAAAGAATCATTTTCTTTGTCCGAAAATCTAACTTGGTGTGTCTCTTCTTGTGTGTGCGACCGTATTAAGTAATACTAAAAGGAAAGTTTAATGAACAATTTACAAATTTCCATTTCAGTATATTTATTTGCGTCATTGCTCTAAAATAACTTACTTTGCCTTTAACTGCTCAATAAATATAAATTAAAAAAAATAAAATTATTTTTAATAAATGACGAAAATGCTGACAACAAAATTTAATTCATATTTATTTTAAAATTTATAGATCTTTAAATTTAATAGCTAGTTAGAAGCTCATCATAGTTTCACAAACTCGTTAGTGGGTGTACAGAAACTTAGAATCTTATATAGTTTTACAGAGAAGCCAAATATAAACTCTTGACGTTAAAGAGTTAATGGAGCTTCCAGCACATGCATGTTCATGAAATTATGCCACTCATCAGTGGTTAGTTATCCATTGTCCCAACCTCCTCTACGACATTAATTTCAATAGCCATTAAGAAAAATTAAACACTTCTAGTGAAGCTTTGAAGCAACAGCTATCACATATCGATTTCAATGAAGTTTGGGGTCGATGTTGCCGTTGACAACTAGATTACGGGTGAATATATATTTTTTTCTTTCATTTCGTAGTTTGAAAAGAAAATTTTAAAAATATGGCGGAGTGAGCAGATTATATGTCCAAGATTTTATTACCGGAAATTGGAAATAGTTCTAACAACGTTGTTGATGACAAAAATTCCACAAAGAACCTTAAAGCAATGGAGTTAGTTGCGACAACTCTTTTAACCAATACGAATGAGATACAAAATTCTTGAATTCTAAACAACATACACAAGTCTGATCGCACTTAAAAAATAATTATGATAAAGCGAGAGCTGTTGCCGTTCAGCCCAGAGCTAATGTACGGCTTATTTTATTTTTTGTAATTTTGAAGATTTTTGCTTTCCATCTTGATCACCGCACTATGCCTTTCGCTTTCCAATACCAAAGTAACCCGGCTAAGTTACTTTGTCAATGTAATTCTGTTTCAAGGCAAAAGTAAATTGCTCCACTGTGCAATGTTCAGAGCTGCAAACGCATATTCTGCTATGCGTAATTGTTCAAGAGCAGGAAAAACTAGAAATTGTCGACAATAAAGAGTTTTACAAAGTTGTCATTAACATTTGGAATTGACAGTTGTAAATGAACATGTGTACTGGTATGTGCTAAGAGTTGTCAAATAAAGTTTTACTTTTTACAGCTTGACAAAAAAAAACTTTATGTTTCAAAAACAATTACAAGAAATAGAAAAGAAAGAACATGTTTCCAACAAAATTGCAAAAAGGTGATAAATTTATTGAGACAAAAGCAAAGAGCTTCTTTAAAGTACACTTCTGTTCAGAATTACTACTGCATTTGTTGTAGTGGAATTTAAAATTTATTTTGATTAGAAGAAAACTTACGGAAGTTGAATTAGACAATAAAAGATGTCAAATGAAAAAAATATTAGAAATGTAATTTTAAATAACGTACAATAAAAAAAATTAAAAAATCGCCTTAAAACTAATTTTTAAATCAAAAATATTTGTACGATTACATCAGTCAATACGTATAGAGGAAAGAAGTCTCGATTACCTATAGATTGCACGACATTACTCTGATACATTTGAAAAAGAAGTGTGGCAGAGCAAAGTTTTAACAAAATATAATTAGAACGTCTGGCTGAACCAAGTGATCAATTGATATCCACTGCTCGTGTATGTTGTAATTTTAAATACACCGTGAGAGGTGGAAATTTCAGATGTGGGTCACATTTCCTCGAACACGAAATTCTTGTCACAAAATTTCAACTCCTTATGAGTGGTCGCTTTGTGCTACATGCACTACCAGTGTACGTAACCCAAATCAGAAATTTCAGGAGAAAAGCTTTTCTCACATTCCTCTCTAAGTACAGGTTGTCTGGTGGCAAATTTATATTTTTAATTACGATTAAGTAATAAACGGTGCGGAGGGAGGGTGGCGCCGTTGGAATTATCGATTGTGCTGATTTGTCAGTCACGATGTCGCAGTGGTCGTGTGAGCATCGCCAATTCGATGTGGAGGCATTTTTTAATAGTAATGATTCTTACATAATTGCTCGTCGACAATTTTGTTCAAAGATCCCTATTCGGCGAATAAGTGAGGGACCGAGTGTAAATTTAATTCGTTCGTGAGTGCAAAGATTCCGCGCAACTGCTTCGGCTATGAATGCTCCTCGGCCAGGCTCCCGATTTGGCATAATTTTATTAGAATATTTTTTCTATATAATTTTTTTATATATATATATATTTTTTATATATATAAATATTTATATATATAAAATATATATAATATAATATATATAAATATATATAAATATTTTTTCTATATAATATATTACGACCAAAAAAATACCTTAATTTCAAATAAAAAAATTATTATTATTATTAGTACTGTTTATTAATCTGTCATCATGACAAGTGAAAAATAAGTAAATATTTTATATATACTTATTTTGAGTTATTATTATTATTAGTATTACAACAAAGATAAAGTAAATTAATAATTAACTTAAAATAGTAATTAAAAACTTTATTTTACAGTGTAAGAGAAAAAGTATAAAAATATTTGTTGTATTCTTAGTTTTATTTTTATAATAGATTTTTTATTATATATAAATTTTTAAAAATTTTGTTAATAAAATTAATACTTCTTAAAAAGTGTCGAATAATTTATCACTCTAGCCAATACAAACAAAGTATGAAACCGTCTAGTCGATAAACAGGACGTATGATTGATATTTGAATTGGCCATATAATTCGCGATACTAATACGTTAGAAATGTGCATCATATTAATTTTTCACTAAAATTTAAAATGAAGTATAGTTAAAGATTTTGTTGCTGACTTAAATTGAGAGCACTGTTAAGGTTTGGTGATTTCTAGAATTCAAGTACAGAAAGTATTTTTCACGGTTGAAAAATATTATTTGAAATAAATATGAATAAAATACTGCATCTGAACAAAAATTTATAAAAATATTTCTTTCTTTTTTGCAAAATCCCTCAAAAACTCACGCAACTGTGAAGTATAAATGTATGCAATTCGAGTTCATTCAACAAAGTCTATTCTGTACAATGCAATTGTAACAAATCTCAAAATGTTCAAACAGTCAACAATATATGAGATCCAATCTTATGTTCTGTCATTTGTGTTAATTTTTGTAAATGTTATATAAATTTTATGCAGCAAAAAGTAACGTAAAAATTGCCTTTGTTGCTAAAAATTCTTTAACAAGTGTAAAATTATTAAAAGTTACAGATACTTTTGTTTCTCATCTTTCTTTGTCTTTTCTTTTGTACTACGTTCTATATCTTTTCTAATTTTCTCTTACAAATTTTTTTGTAATGACTTTCATTTCAAAGCGGTTTAAGAATAAGAATTTAATAAACTTAAAAAAAGTAGGCAAGAATTCATAAGCATTGAAAATACTAAGAAATGAAATAGTAAAAGTCTTCAACTTCAACCGTAAATGTTGCTAGGAACTTCGACGAATCTCAGTATGTAATAAAATTTTCTTTTGTTCTTAAATTTTGCATGCTGAAACTAATTAAAATTTAGTATTTAAGAAAAAACACTAATGCAATAAAATATTATTTATTTCGCAACTGCTTTTCAATTGTTTAGAAATATTTATCACTCTCCAGAGAGAAGATATTTAACTTATATCTTTAACAGCAGGTTTATTTATGTCGCAAAATATATTAGATGCTTGAGTGTTACATTTGTGAGAAATAAGTTCCATCTCCTTTAAAATGCTGAATTATCTGGACGATAGAGATGATCTCTAACGAGTGAATAAAGTTTATACTACAACAGAATTTACTCAAACACCGTCATAACTCAAAAATACTCGTTTTGTAAAAAATTTACTTAAAGTTTTCAATTTACATATATTTTAATGGAGAAATGAAATAATATTCTTCTGTCACGAGGTGAGTTTGGAAGCTAATTGTATAAAACTTTTACACAAGATAAAACCCGATATGAAAATTTATTCTGCATTATTAACTCTACAATTGTATTTTTGGAGTTACTATGTTCTTTGAGTAAATGAGAGATATGTATGTCTGTTATTGAAATGGCCGAAATAAATATACTTTGATCTTAAGAAATGAATTGCTGCCACGGTAGTCTAGTAGTACGCTAGTTTATCCATTTGGGGGCTGAGGTTCGATTCCTAGCAGAGACTCTAGTTTCTGTTATAGTGAAAGTTTTTCCACTACAGGTACCACAATGGGATCATAAATTGAACGCAAGTAGGTTGAGACCTTTCTTCACACTTAAAAGCAGCAACCTGCAGACCTAAAAAATTAATGTTCACAGTTTATTCAATTCGTGCTGAAGATACAATAATTAATTTGTAGTAATAAAACTTAGTTCTCGTGTAAGAGTGATAGAAATAAATTTTGTTTATGGTTTCGCAATATTACGTTCTTTAAAATACCAAACTGAACTGCAATTACGAATTCTACTATCTGCGTGGTTGTTATACTTTTAAACTGTAAATGTTCGATCAACAATTAATGCTATACTAAAAATAACACTTTAAAGAGACGAAAATGCAATACGACAATTTAATTGATAATCACTGCAAATTGATCGAATTAAGAATGCACTGCGCCGTTATAAATTTTATTTAAAATTGATTTGCAATATGTTTTTTTCCGTAGCATTTTATAGAAAAGCCTCCTAAAAGAAATAAAAGATTTCAATATACATTTTCATCATTTTGATATTCTAAGGAAAAGTTATTTTTGCCAAAAATTTTCTTCACAAAATTTCCAAAGTACTCTGTACCATAAATGTGAACAATTCATTATTTCACTTTTTTCCAACCCCCCAAGGAATATAGGATTTTCTATTATTAAAGTGTAAATTACTTTGAAATTAATTAAATCAATTCAAATCAAAATTTATCAGAACATAAGAAAATATATTTTTGTGATGCACTTTTAACACACAACAGCAGCCATTCTTGCCCAAGAAAATAACAACAAGACAATAACAGCAACAATAACAGTAAAAAAAACAATGAAGAAAAATTTCAACTTGTGAAAAGACTCGTAGAAAAAATGACACAAGCAGCAACATCTCACAGTATCTCCCATTGATGCTCAAGTATCCGACATCTTAAAGAACAATTGACACTTGAACTCCTTTAGTTTAAGTATTTTATTCATTCTTTCTACCGTCATCTTCTTGAACAACATTTTGTGTTGTACTATGAGTTCAAAAAATGTTTTGTCTTCTCTTTACTCTTTTATTTAATTTTTAGTAGATGAAGAACTAAAATATATTTAAACCATGTAATACTTACGACTTAAGAAGAAGGGGAGGTTATGCAGTTCTAAATATACAAATAATACTGGAAATGTGATTCAAAAAATTTTCTTTTGAAGCAAAGATGTAAGAAGAGAATTGAGGAGTGAAATAATTCCCTGATTTTTGCAAACGAAAGCTCCTCCTTTGACTCAAGTATAAAAATTTAAATTCATTTGTTAAATGTGTATTCAGGAAAAACATTTCATTTAAAAAAATTAATCTCTTAAGCAGTGAGTAAAGATGAGGTAAATTATGAAAAAAATTAAACTACAGACATTTTATTTGATGTGACTTTTTTAATTTCTTATAAAATTTTTGAATGTCCTTGTACTCATGCCTCTTCTGTTTGAAAAACAATCATGGCCTGTACACTTCCTTCCTAATTTTATTATCGTAACGAACCATTAATTAAACGTGTCCATCTGACATTTTGCTTAGTTGTGTCAATAACTGTTTCCCTGTGTAATTGATTGAAAATTCCTTAAGCAAAATCTTAGCTCAACTGTTGATAACGTTAACTTTCTTCAAGGTAATTTGTTAGGTACATTTACTAAACGAATAAAAAACTTGTACTCTTCAAGAAGAATTTTCAAACATCACTGTTCTTTTTTTTCTACTCGTATTGCAAACAAAGCTGCTGAAAGGAAGAAGATAGAAGCACAGAGAGAGAGAGAGAGAAGAGAGAAATCTTTCCTTGAAATATTAAAAGTTAAATTAACATGAAATAAATTTAATTTTTTTTTCTTCCTACGATTTAATACGTTCAGTTGTATTTTCTTTTTACTTTTTTCTTCATTTTTATTGCTCAACAATGTCAGTTGTTTATTCCACCATCCCGCCAGGTTACTTTCAACACTTTAAACTTTTTTAATTTAATTTAACGATTTCCTTTCAGTATTTAATATTTTTTAAATTTAAAATTTTTACTAAAACAACTGCTATTTACTATATTTTCAGTTGTTGTGCAAATATAATTTTAAACAGAAATTAATAGCAGTCTTCTGGGGCATTGCTTTATATGGTTCAATATACTTTTTTAATTCCAGCTAAATATTTGCCTTTCATTACTGTTTACACGCTTATTTGCCTGTGAAAAGAATAAAATTTAAAAAAATTATGAAATTGAAAAAGAAATAAATTGTGAGATAAAAAGTACGGTGAAGTCGGAAAATGAAGTTAAAAAAAGATTTTCACTTAATTGACATACGCTATACCGATTAAAAATTTCTAGTTCAATGCCTAAAAAATAACTTGTTATTTTCTTTCTTGGGCCAGTGCTGAAGGTAGCCCCATATCTTCCACTAGGCATTGAAGAGATAAATCTATATTTCTTTGTTTGTTTGTACCTTATAAGAGAGCTGACCTATGGACGGGTCTTTCACAACATTTAAAAGGGACTGAATTATATGGAAATGAATTATAGGATACTTTTTTAACCACGCCTACTTTTACGCCAACTTTTTTAAATTATCTTAATTCTTTCAACTGGTTTTTACAAATTTTAGAATATAAACGATAAATATTAAATATATTAAAAAGACCTGAAGCTTGAATAATTAGTGTTATTAAAAATTTATTATCAAATATCTCCATCTCCGAATACATATATGCGATTGCGATGAAAATTTAAATACGGCAAGCTCTACGTATATAATGAAACAATCGTAATGTTGTTCCTTAAATTGAAAATATAATTAAATCTCTGCAAACACAACATGGCGAATCACTGCTTTCTATACACCTAGTGATATGGTTATCAAATTAAATGGTTTTTATAAATTTATTATTATAAAATAAAATTGAATCACTATAAACACAATATAGCCGACGCCCTAACAACGAGCAACACAATATTGGCCAAGATAATGAAATATTGGTGTAAGAATTGTAAGAGTATTTCCATAAGGTCTTAAAATTTTACGTACTCTGCTAAATTCCTTTTCGTAATTTTAGAGCGAAGGAAAACCATTTGTTGAAAGACTATTGATTCTGCAGCATATGCGTATATTGAAAAACCGGGTTAACGAAAGCAGCAGTTGTCCTGAATGTCAGAAATATTGCTTGCAAAATTTGTGCTCAGTTTCACTAAACTTAAAATTTAATTTTCCATAAAAAAAACTATTTCATACGGCTCCTTTGGATAATTTTAATTAACGCACATATAATTGTCATCAACAACATCAACAAATATCGTTTTTTTTTTTCATTTCCTGTTTTAATACAACATTTTAATTACGTTTATATTACAAAAGAAGAAAAGAAAACATTTATGCATGCCTTCAATCATTTACAAGATCTTAAGGTAATGGAAAAACACTTATAGAGATCTATGAAAAATAAACAAATACAAACACAAAAATATCCCTACAACATTAAGAACAATAATAGCATTACTTACTCGCTATGTGTTTGCATATTAATATGAATATAGTACGGGTACAAACACTCACACTCAGGCATACACATGCATCAATTACTGATGCATGCAACAGTAAGTGTTCAAAATACACTCGAGCAAAGATGCTGGCAAATGTAATTTAATTATTAACAACCATAAAACAACTACAAATGTGCATACATACGTACACTCATATATACAGGATCCACAGCATACATACATTTATGCATATGCGTGTGTGTGCACATGTTTGCATGTATTAAAAATAAATACTTAAACTAAAGCTTTTATACATATATGAAAGTAGAAATGCTCTTGCATATGTGTGTGTACACGCAAGCACGTTTAAAAGACAACTGTATTTAGCCAAGTGGCCGTACATGTGTGTATGTGAATAAACAATTTATTGCCAAACGGTAGAAAAATAAGAGAGGCAAAAAATAAAAATAAAAAACACTTTTAACAGAAACTGTACATGCACACATTTGAAGAGATAGAAATACATCAAAGAATAAAACATGTCTTTCACAAACATAAATGAAATCGCATACAAAGAAGATGAGAAACACGTCAAACGAAATGAACTCTAATTCTGTTCACATCTAAATGTCATCTTTATACAATGGCTGTTTGTGAACGTCTAAGAATCTTAGAAATAAATTGCATTAGTCTGCATTTGAGTACTCCTCTGCATATAGGGACTGGGTTGGACGGATGGAGAGGAATGGCAAAATAAAAGGTTGATGAGCGAAAATAGGAAAGAAATGATTTAAATTCATTATTAACACTGGCCTACAAAATAAACTTTATATTACACTTTTAGCCAATGCAAAATTTTAAGGCATTTGAAAACATATTTTTGTAAAAAAAGACAATAGAATTTTTGAATATTTTATCGAACAACTGAAACTATTAATTTAAGATTTTTAAGCATGTAAGTATGCAATTTCTAACCAAAGTGAATTTTTAAAGTTAAAACAAACTACTTTTGCTTCTTAGGAATATGAATGCGTTATGCTGCGGGATTTGGGAACTAGTTCCCTAATTTCATTACAGCTCATTCCATTGTAGTAGCGATAGAACAACGAAACATACCCCATATTGTCAATGGAGTTGGCTACCCCACCGTCCCCTATGAGTTTTTTCGCATTCTTCAATAGTCTTTGAAGCACTGGCCCTTACATGAGAGTTGTATTCCATTTTTGGTCGGATGTAAGCGGTATAAATAGTAAGGAGATCAGATGGGGTGAAGTATGTCTTGCACCGTCTTAAAAAACCGCGGCATTTGAATGCTTCTTTTGAGACCTTAAAAATGCGCTCAGTCAATCGAACATCGCACTGAATTTTCCACACAAGAACATCAAGAGTTACTGATTCCTCAATATTGATACCGCCCATAATTATAGATGAGACATGCGTCGATTTTGTAAGCATGCTAGTTACTAGTAACGCATTATCTCCACGTACAGTTGTTGTTTTAGTTTAAATTATACTGAAGCGAATTGGGACGCGTGTAAGGGACAATTGAAGGCTCTTCAAAAACATCCAAGTTATTTTAATGAAGTTTAAAACATGAACAGATCGGAGTATAGAAAAAAACTTTGAAGTATATTTTCTTATAATAGAACCAGGAGCAATATATGCATCTTTCAAATTATCTAGGTGATTAAGTGTTCATAAAATTTTTTTGGATTAATAGAAGGTATATGGATTGAATTTTGTATGGAACTTTGTCTATTAAATTTGAATTTAAAAAAATTTTTAATGAATACGGCAATTAAATTTTATTCTTATTATTATTTCGCTTTTCCAAAATATAACCAAAAGAAAATATAAACAAACGAGAGGTTAGGTGGCAATTTGTATCTCTCCGAAAATGTTCAACTGATTGTGATGGAACTTGATCTTAAAACAAGGAGAGATCTGAGTATAGAGGGACGTATGGCATACATACCTTTTAAAAATACCTTTGCAAGGGATGGAAGGGAGCACGTATTGCCTATTCGAAATTATGCAATTTTGTTATTATATACTTTTCATAAAAATTGCACATGAAGGAAACCACCTGATAAATCTAATTTTATATTTCTGAAAATATCTTTTAGCATTCGAAAGTACAAAAAGAATACAGTTTGCAAGCATGTCAATCATGATTGTACCATCTAGTAAATCATAGACTATTTAGCAATAAATTTAAACTAAGAAATGGTGTAGCACGGTGTATAAAATACATATGTATGTATGTATACTATTTTATTTGTCTGTTTTAGAATGACACATGTCATGTTTCGAGCCGTTTAAGATGCATAAAAAGCTACTAATAAACTCATAAACTATTAAACGCATAGTTATTTCAACACAAACACTAAATACTTCCAATAAAAATTATTATTAACATCTCGTTGATGATGTTGTTAAGAAACAAAATTAATCAAATACAAGGTGCAACGGGCCATAAAAGCAAGTCTCTGTCAGTAAATTAGGACTTGAAGTTATTTATGTTGTTAAGAATATAATTTAATGCTTTGTAATTGTATTATTAAAATTAAAAAATTTTTTATGAACAAAATTCTTTTATTAAATAAAAAAAAAATAATTATTGTCACATCAGCAACTCTTAGAAACTGCTGAGTAAAAGAGCTTTTGATGAGTTATACCGATTAATAGAAAAAACGGACATGAGTTCATTGTTGTGAAATCGTAAACAGACGAGATAGTCCACTAAAGCGCAAACCTAAAAGAACATCAAATGAAATATATCTGTAGTATATGACAATCAGCTGCACATATTCTTTTTTTGTCTTAAACAGTTACTCAGGGGATGACCTCTACACATGCATTGTGCTGAAACTAAGAAATAAGATTTTTAGTGGGAGGATACAGAGAGAATAACGAAACACATTCCCCGTTGCGGCGATGCTCAAGAGAGTCAATAGAATTTGCAATCCTACCGTATTGAATGAGTTTTTTAGCCCTCTTCTCTACACGGGCGAGTATCTTCAAAATATTATGAAGTTTTTCCGAAATCTACTTTATAATTTAAAAACACACGTACTGTATGTCCCAACTGGAATTCAATTAAATCAGTCTATAAACTTAAACTAATCCGTTGACCTCTTTGAACTTACTTTTCGAGTATATGAAAGTCTTTAGAAAATTTATACTACAAGTGTGGATTTGCTCTAAAAGAAAATACTGAACATAATTTAAAAAATCTTTTTTTTAATATTGCACATAATTACAAATATATTTCTGTAGAAGTTTACAGCTT
The DNA here is from genome assembly GCA_963924685.1 of Dexiosoma caninum. Classification (NCBI taxonomy): domain Eukaryota; kingdom Metazoa; phylum Arthropoda; class Insecta; order Diptera; family Tachinidae; genus Dexiosoma; species Dexiosoma caninum. The sequence goes on along the minus strand of OZ004729.1, from coordinate 39,039,770 downwards.
AATCTCGTACATTTAGATATGAAAGAGAATTTCCAATTAGTTGAAAATTACGCAAAGATAAACAACCAACTAAAATCTAGGAAACCAGCAAATACGAACTCCTTTGGTTTTGAGTGTTCCAATATCGACGAAAAAAGTACTATTTGAGCCCATAACTTTAAAAGCATGTTTAAATTTAAATAAACATGCACAAATAAATAAAGTTACAAATGTTTTTGTTTCCTTAATAAACGAGTACAGCAAAACTTATTTTATCTTAAACTTGCTACAATTATTTTCAAAAGATTTCATGAGTATTTTTGTCTCAGTGTAACCATTTGCTGTTATTGTTTTCTTAGCTTAAAAAATTATCTTTTGGCCTATAAATTAACGTAGAATATACAATTTTTCAGTTAATAAATTATAATGCGAAAACTTTACTAATTAACACGTTATTAAATTATTTAAAATTCAAATTTAAAGTCTGCACAGGAGCTAATAAAAACAAACGCCTGAACAGAAGAGGAATATATATATATATATATATTGCACGCATACATCCACACATTCAAATATATATATTTTATACAACAAAAAAAGAAAAGAATTTTTTTCTAGTTACTTTTATTCCAATGTGTTTGTTTAATGAGAAAATGTTGTTGCCGTTACCCACAGGATAGTTTAACTTAATTTAGTTGTAAGTCCACACAACACCCTCACATATACATACTACATACATATATATATACGTATACAGTTGAGTGTATATATACTACGAAATGTAATTCAGCTAACAGCACACAAGTTGAGAAACATAAATAGTAAATTGTTTCTTACACCCGAACAGTAGTTCTTATACGATAAATGGATTTACAACCCTGGAAAGGTTGCATCATAAACGAATTTGTTGTTCTCTATTTTAGAATAACAGTCTAATTTAATACCTTATTTAGAATACCAAATTTAAAGGGCATCGAATTTAAAAAGATTAATTTTAGGAAAAAAAACGCTGTATTAATTGTAGCAAAATTTTATCCTTAACCAGAAATCCACTTAGGCCGTTAAAACTAATCCATCTCGTACAAGTTATGAACGAAAGAATGCCAACTCTTGCGTGTATAACGGGAAGAAACAGGTAAAAAGCAGAGACTGTAAAAGATTTTCTATATTTTCTATTGCTGCTGTACTGACTGTGAGTGATGCTGCAATATCAGCAGGAGTGTAGAAAAGAAAGGAAATGTAAAATTACTGCTGTTTTTATGTTCTTCTGTATTTTCTTTTTTCTAAACGTTGTTAAAGGTATTTCGTGAAATCAAGTCAAACGACTGATTAATAACGATGAAGCCTGCGTGTGAAATAAGTTGTATGTACAAGGATACCCATAGGATTTTTTAAGGTCAAAAGTAATAGTTCAATTGACTTAAAACATTAACTTTAATCAGTGTTATCTTTTTTACTACAAACAAAATTGATACAAAGGGATTTTAAACATCAAAGCAGAGTGGAGGAAATTTAGAATCACAATTGTCAGCGTAAAAGGTAACGTTTCATATCACCCATGTTACTGATTATTATCAAACGGAAAAGCTAAAGAAGAAAAATAAAACAAAAAATCTTTTTATGCTTTCAAGAAGTTCATATTAAAAAAAGAAATTAATTGGATTTGTGTTTGAACGGGTGTTGTCAATTATTCGTGGTTTCTATTTATTCGAATAAAATTTCTTGATTTTTGTTAATGGCATTAAGAAAAAATTACTATAAAATCACGAAGGTTTTTAACCTGAATAAAAGCAGAATTCACTGGCAACCTACTTTGTATAGCGAAATCATGATGTCTCATTCGGCAGTTTAAACATTTTTCGGCAACTGACGAATTCCTGCTTAATTAATTGTTAGACTAATTTGAAATGTACTACTTTTAATAAATGTTTAAATTATTTAATATACGATGATTAAACGGCATAATAAAATTTTGCAAATCTTCTACAAAGAATTATTTTATCGAGGGGATTTCTAAATTTTGCTACCAGAAGAAACTACAATAGAAGGTTGAATTTTTTTATTACTTTCGATAAAATTTTTAAAACGTTTTTAAAGTAAATATTTACTTATTTGCTTAACACGAATTCATCTTAAATTTCTTTTAACAAATTTCCTGAAAAAAAAAAAACATACAAACAAACCAACAAAATGAAATCATTAATGGAAAATGTTAATAAACTTTTTTGTCATGAAAAATAAGAAAGATGGGAAAAACCACTTTAATCCATGTGAAATATTCAAATTCTTGCTCCCCAAAAGATTTAAGATTTCAACATTTTTATTTCACATAAAATTTCGCCCTTTTTTAATCTTAAACATTTTATAGCCCGTTTTCGATTAGATGGCTTTAAAAGATATTAAGACTCTTTTTATGTTTATTTACGGGCTTCAGTAATTTCATCATGTGTGTGTCCTTAACAAAGGACACCGAAAGAGAGATAAACTTTCGATGGGATGCGAATTTTGATTTTTATGGCATTCAAGGCATACGTTTCCGTTACGGATGGGTGAAGAATCGATTATGCAAACAATCAAATTAATCAATTTTGGGAATAAATTTTATTAACCATTTCATGATGTAGTTTTGTATTGGATTTTTTTTTTTTCATTTGTTTATTTTGTTCTTTTCGCCTGTGAAAGCCATACATTTTACGCATTAAACATTCAAACATAAATTAGCAACTTTAGTTGGCAAACTTCTATTGAAAATAATGCAAATATCTGAGGAGACCATAACAAGCAGGAATAATTTACATTTAAGAGTACACAATGTAAACAGCTCATAAGAAAAGTAATTAAAATATTTAAGAATGAGAAAGTGCGCCCTTCAGACATGAGGGTAGTGAACTAAACTCATGGTTTAATTTCCAGCGACGAATTTCGAAAAAGTTATCCAACACATTAGAGAGTTTGTTTCGAAGAAAAGAGTACGACAAAAACGAAATTTATGAATCAACAGTATTTCTCTTAGTTTTGGAGATATTATGTTACCGATTTGAGCCGTTTTTCCCCTTAACATATCCGAAGATTTCTTCCTAATGGACATAAACATTTAAAAAGGAGTCTACATACCCGCATTTCACCGCTGTATTTTTAACTGAAAAACAAAAAATGTCAATGTTTTTAACACAATCAATGAACCCACAGAATTTAAATAGGAGAACATTTTATGTGGGAAAAGTACAACACCGCAGAAATATACGTATCACGCATATTTTTTTTTACCATCAGTGAAAGTACCCCTTTCTAGCGAATATATCTTTTTTATCTTGGACCAGTGCTCCGTGGAAATCACATCGAATGCAGTGCAGTATAACTAGATAGACAGGGGGATAGTGTAGAGAATAGACAGGTGGTGAAAGTGCTACGAAAATGGAGTTTAATTCTTGCACAACTTTGCAATTGCATGGTTATTATAAAGCAAAGTTGCTGACGTTAGTTTTGACGCATTATTTTTAAGCTAAGAGGGGCAATTTTATTTATTCTCAAATGCCGAAGAAGGAGTGTGCTGCAGTATATAAAACTAAAAAAAAACTTTTTATAACAAACTGGAAATCGAACACGGGTCCTTCTGGTTACAGAGCCAACACGCTAACTACTCGCCTTCAGCACACTCTTTGTAAATCTGTCGAGTGGCTCTGTAGTTATAAAATGACGAACATAAAACAACTTATATATAAAAATTAAAATAATAAAAATAATTTCAAGAATCAAGTGAAAAAAAATTAACGCAATTTATTGCGGAATATATTTTTTAATTTATACATAAATCAAATCAGTATGAAGATTTTCAGCGAATTTGTTCATCATATGCTGTGCCATCATTGAGCAACAGAAAATATTTTTTCCCAACACTATTTTTTTTTTGCTTGTAGTGGTGGCATACACACACAAAGCCACTCGCATACAAATATGCCAAAAATAGCTGTTCTCATATAATTTTGTGCATGTGTGAATGTAAACGTGTGTATGAATGTGTTTTAAAGTGACTTCATTTGCTGCATTTTCGTACCATTAACGGCACAGAAAAAACATTGCCGCACTAAATGTCTACACATCCAGCGGTAGTGGTGCAATTACTTACTGCAAATTCAATAACATTGTAAATTGGTTGAAAGCAGTGCAGTGTTGATGGGAACAGAAACATTTTATTTTGTGCAAGCAGAGAAAAAAAATATAATTATTTAAAAGCAATTATGTATTTCACGTATAGTAACGTACAGCTACAGGTGCAGTAATCAATAATATGATCCTTTTCGATGCCTTCATTATGAAATGGCATTTCATAAGTTTAAGTTTCTGTAAGACAACTCTTTCTTTTGGGTTGTTTGAGTGTGTTATCTTTAATCGCATATTCTAATTTGACAAGTGAGTTTGCCTGTTGACTGGAAATTTCACGTCCTTGGAAATTTTCGAGTAACTACGATGTATCATGAGGCATATGGCATTATCAATAAAGAAATCATTATATCAATTTATATATCAATTATATTTTTTTATGAGTAGCAATAACGTCATATATTTTCGTTTACAATTTGAGGTCACTACCCTTACCTAACTGACTTCACGTCATTTCATTTCTTTACTCATAAAAGGTTTATATTTTATGTAAATTTTCTTTGACTGTATGTCTTATATGTACACAAACATATGTATATATACACATGGTTTATGTACATTTATTGAAAATATTTATATACAAATTGATTTCACAAATATTTTTGAATGCTTTGCTGCTGCCGTGCCACATGCAACTGAATGTGGTAACTATATTAACTAAGTACTTCTTCAATATGAAGAGTTATTATCAGTTCAGTGCCAATTCGTTAGGAGTTAGACCACCGATAATACACAGCTGTAGCTGGGTGGGTGTTGTTCTCGTTCAAATACCGACGAACGAAATTGCCAAATTGGTTTCATAGTTACACTGTTGGTTGAGTTGGTGAATTTATAATCACAACGTCGTGCTTCACGCTCCCGTTAAAATAACAAATTTTCGTCGTTGGTATTTGAGGAGTTAAAACGTGAACGATACAAAATAATAATAAATAAGCTACAAAAAAGCTCAGTATCCTTTCCAGTTTATAGTTTTCTAAAAATTCATGTAATTTCTATGACAGTGAGTGGGCATAACCATTTGATTAAAAAACTATTTTATCAAATCGTTGCTTGAAGTATTGTTTCTGTTCTTCAAATGCTTTTAATTCATTTAAAACTTTCACTACTGCATGTGTGTGTCTAAGTAAGTAAGTGAATATATTGACAATTCCTTTCCCTTTTGTTGCTTGTTAGTTTCGTATTTGTGTTGTATCTGTCAGATGCAGTAAAATTTAAATATTTATTCAGAGTTTTGTTTTAGCAAATACAAATACAAAAATATAAACATCATAATACGAGTACAAACACAAATAAAAAAATTCCATATTTATTATGCAAACAAACGAGTACCATGTATACACGCATATACACACGTTACTGTGTACATAATATTCATGTGTATATATGACTACTTGAGGTGAACACGGTGGACTTACATAATTACCCAGCAATAAAAAATCATGCAAAAGAAATAGTGAATGCATGGGTCCTAGTGGAAATGATATTAACACACGTGTATGATTCGCGAGCATGAGTTCACATTTAACTAATGGCTCGATTATGGATAGCAACCGAACTTCAGTTGCGTCGTGAGGGGGCAACCACAAAATTGTGGTTGCTAGAAAAGCACTAAAATGTACTGAAATTAGGCAACTGTAGTTAATGCATTGTAAATCTGCATTACCTGCATTATCATTTTTAGCAACTGGCAACTGAACAACAGTTCGGTTGCCATCCATAATCGAGCCATAAATGTAAAAGTATATGGGTGAATAAAATTTATTTAAATTCAAATTAATCGGTAGACTTGATTGTATTTTCCATGAGTTCAAAAGTGATAATCTTGTTATTATTTAAGAAGGCTCATTAATTAATTAATAAATTAATTAATTAATTAAATTAATAAATAAGTACTTAAGCAGTCATGAACATACATACCAATTCCTAGTGAATGCATTCTCTTTTTTTTACTGGGTATTTGAAAACTAAAAAAATTGCTATGAAATTATTGAATTACAAATAAATAAACATATGCTAAATTAATAAAGAAAATAGTTTTATAGTTTCCCCAGTGTAATAAATTGGAAATTATTCTTTAGGAATTACTTTAGCACTATTTGAGAAGTATCAACGATTGTATATTTTTGACTTGACTTCCAGTAAGTTGTTTGTTACAATGTACAAATGAACTCTGGCGTAGGCTGTACACACGTTTTTACCAATTGAAGAGCAATTTTATTTCTCGAAAGTCATCGTCAAAGAACCAGCAACAAAACTGTTCAGAAGAATATCAATCAGCTGTTTGAAACTAATAATTGGAAAGAAAATTTTGTAGCAAATTCGCATCAGTTTTTAAAACTACGAATTTACTGTGGCGGTTTTAAAATTTTAAAAGCAAAACTTGATCGTGTGGTCTTACAAAGCAAATGAAAATATTTTGAATTTTTTTCTTAACCGTTTTATTTAACGTGTATTTCGTTACCTTAATATTTTTTCTATTTTCTTATGGAAAACGCTTTAAAATAAAAAAAAATAAAAAAAACTATTGCGACTACAATACTTTTTTATATGAGAATTTTTCCTTTTCTTGTAAAGTAAATTATTAGTTAGGGCCTTTCTATATTAAGGTATCAGTTTGTAATACATTAAAATTAAATTCAACACTGGTTTCTTGCCCTCGTATTATAAATATTTCAATAAATTTTACAACATCTCCTAATTTATTTATTTTTGTGCACAAAAATATAAAAATTCTGATTATGTAAATGAATACTCGTTCGAAATTTGTTTCTGTATATTTTCCTGCATGCTATCGATATCCATTTCTGTTTGTATTTGCACTAATAATTTATTATACAATACGAAATAGAATATTTGCTTTCTGCTGCTCATGAGGATGTCAACCCTTTTCATATTTTTTTCGTGTGTTTTTTTTCTATAGTTTTCATATTCATCTATTGATATTGAGAAGGAATGTTTTACATCATTTACAAATATTGAATAAAATCTGTAGTTTGCATATGGGAAAATAAAATATTTAGCAATTTCCTTCATACCCGAAATATACAATTTTTTTTAAAAACAAGAAAAAAGACAATGTCATAATTTAAAAATCAATGTGTAATTTTATGGAAATATTTAAAAATAATAACATGGTAATAAATGGGGGAGGGGAGATATGGGCGACTGAAGTGCGACCAAATAGATCTACTGTCGTCTCCTATTTCTCGGCCATGTTACCTACCATGGTAACAGTGCAGGACAATATACAACCAAATATGCCATTGAGTCCTCCTTATCTTCGTGGCAACATCTGCAGGTGGCGTCGTCAGATATATTTTCCTCTCCTGGACAGGTATTTATTGCAGTAGAATTTTCCAGTAACTTCCCCAGAGGTATTCCGAGGTTTCTGGTCCATTGTAAATCCCTTCGAGAAAAATAAAAAAAAAATAGACGTAGAGTAAAGACAAGGATGGGAATTGAAAAGGGAAGAAAAGAAGAGAAGATGAGGTCAGATCCCACCCACAGTTAACATCCCATTTCATATCCAGCCTATCCCTATATTGAAGCCCCTGATATCACCAATATCACGACCCGCAATATGCCTCAGCCCCATAAGGAATCTACTGCCAAACCAACTCAGCCTGCTGCGTTGCAAACTGGAATAGTGGCAGAAGACGTGTTCCATAATCTCCTTCTGTTCCTCGCATAGCTAGCAAAGATCGGAGCTCCGAATTTTTTTTTTAATTTATTAAAAATAAGTAACAATTCAAATATTTAAATATTAAGAATTTACAAAGTAGGGACAAATGGTGTCACAAACCTTCGCTCTTTTTTAATTTTCGCGCTTGAGAGCTTCTGTGTAATCCGGATTGGACATACATCTTTTCATTTGTATTAGATCGATTATGATGTTATATAAAGTTCTCCTGTAATTTGCGGAACCATGCGTTCAAACTTGTGTTACTAAAAATTAATGTTTAAACTTAATAGAACTTTGTGATCTATATTGTTATTTATTAGTTATTGGCATTAAATGTAATAAACTAATTAAAAGTTAAGCACATTTTTTTTATTTTAATTAATTCCAATTTCTAGAAGCGTAAAGAAGACATTCAACCGCAAACCGTCCCACATAAGATGCCAATCTCAAGCTCTCGCCTAATACAAAATTTCATTATACGAGTACACATTACAAACTGTAATTGAATTATGTACGGATTGGTTTGTTGATAAAATATAATTTCATATACGACTGGCTCTTAATTGATTCCCTATTTATACCAGCGATACAGTTATTTTGTTTAAAGAGCATTTCCATTTACACGAACGCATTTACATTTACTACCAGATATTCGTAATGTTATTAGAAAGAAAATTGTATTAAATGACATGATAAAAGCATTTCATAGTTCTCAATTCCTCTCTGACTTCAATTGTCATTCATGTAACCTGCTGTCAAAGCCAAAATGTGAGTGGTCGTAGGTGGTGAATGAAAAGCAAAAAAAAAAGGCACACACACTTTAATTACACTAACATCCTGGTTGCTTTTCTTTCTCTATTCCTTATTCTTATTAGAGTTTTTGCTTTTTCTTTTTTTTTTGTCATCATAACAAAAGCATTAACTTTTTCATAACAATATGGACAGCTTGTGCACACATACCAACCAGCATTTATTGAATTATATGTAAATTATATACATATTTGTATGTGTGTGCGTGAATATAAAAAATATAAAAATGACGTTCATATATGTTCTTGCAGCGTTATACGCTGTTTTACTTGTCCATATGAACGACTGGTCACAGTCGTGTGCAAAAAATTGAGTACAATTTAAGTTGAAAAAAAAAGAAATTTATTTTCTATTTTAATACAGGAAAAATTCAAAACAGGGCAACAAAAATCTCAATTCATTGCATAACGTGTAATGCAATGCACGGGAACTAGATAGAGAGCGAAATAGTCTAGAGACTGGTCAGATGGAGCTCAATTTTTGCACAACTCTGCAGTTGCGTGTGAATTATAAAGTAAAGCTGCTGCGTCTCTGATGTTAATTTTGACGCAATTATTTTTAGGGTAAGGGGACCATTTTTATTTATTATTTTACTTCGCCGTCCTTTTATTGCCCAAGTACCGACGAAAGAGGGCACTGTAGCACATAGTACACAGAAAAAGCTTTATTTTTTTACTCAACCGAGCTGGAAATCGAACCCGGGACCTTCTGGTTGCAGAACCAACAGCTTAACTATTCAGCCATCAGCACGCCCCAAGAATATTGCACCTGAAGTAAAGTAGTTTGCCCGTCTTTACTACAGGGATCTTTGCAATACGCCAAAAAATCAAATTAAGTTCAAAATAGATATCCGTATGTAACCGATATTAAGGCCATTTTTCATAAATCTTAAGTTAGAGATAACCATATACTATAACGATTATATCTACAATACCTAAAAATATATAATTTCCAATAACAGATTATGTGCAGCTTTTCAAAGGATCACATAATTAAATCACAAAATTTCTGGCTGATTAGCGCCATATTGCCGCCAACCGACTAGACATTTTAATCTATAATTTATTTTTTATGCATAATTTTTCAACATTGTTGTAATAATTATTTAGATGTATCTTGATTTATTAAATTTATTAACAATAATAAAAAAAAACAGTTTTTTTCTTTGATATTTCACATTCATGAAGTTATTATAAAACAAGACAGTTGCAGGTCTTTGCGTTTACTTATTTTCTATTAAATGTACCCTGGTTCAAATCTCACATCATCCATTTAATTTTTAAATTTTCGAGGAATTTCAGCAGCCAAATTGCATGTGACAAAGAAACAAATTAAATCTAATCGTTTTGGATACACAAATTGTGTGCAAGTACATTGTCTATTACATAAATCGCATTATCCTTTCCAGCAAGCTGGTATTTTAATATTGAAATTTAAAATATTTTATTCTCCTTATTTTTCTGCAGCCTTTAGCCATAAAAATTTTCATGCAGATTTTATGAATTTCAATTTCAGCCATTTGCTATTGCACACAACTGTAAATTTTTAATATTTGCTTATTTCAATGTGTAAAGTGTATTTATTTTAAAAAGGAAGAAACGACGAATAATATTAAGAATTGCACGCATTTCCCCCCGAGATTTTCTCTCCATCACCAAATCATTTGAATATCCTGTGCTTCTTTTTCAATAAATCGTATCCACTATCTTTGTGTTCAATGTCAGTGGTGATAAACAGTGGTTTGATAAGAATTCAAACTTTTAGAAAATAAGGTATCTGAATATGAGTCGACTTTTTATTATAATCGGCACACAAATAGAGTTCACTTTTTTTACCGAAATTCGAACATTATTTTGTGATTGTGCAGCATATGGCAGCAGTTCACATAAGTGGGATAATGATGTGTGTCACAGAGAATTTACACATTTTTAAAATCGTACCGTTTTTCTTCTGCTTCTTCAGCTTTTATTCGTTTTCATAAATACGAAAAAAATTAAAACATTGTTTTCTATTACTAAACATGACATCTCTATTAATTGAAAAGGAAATAAAGGGAAAAGATATAGAAATAATTGAAGGTATTTCTAAAATAAATCTAAATTAAAAAATCTAAAATAAAATTGTAATTTTGCAACGAATTTAAAACCAAACATTTTTGCGTTTTACGTTTTCCGGAGAAGGCAAAAACGTTTTAATTTTCACTTTCGTACGAATTTGGTTTCTGTGATACTCCAGAATTAATACATCATTTATATGAGAAATGCGATGAGAAAATTTCATGATTTTTGTACTTGCTCTGTATATTACGTTCAGAAAAATAAATTGATAAATACGGACGGACGAAAAGGTCCCGATTTTGCTTTTTTTTTCTCTATATCACAGATAATTAAAAATTTTGCGTAAGTAAAAATATTAATATTTATACACTACATGAGTAACAAAATTTTTAAGTTGACACGTTGAACCGCTCGGTAGTCAGCGAAAAGAAAAAACAAATGTCTAAAGTGCTCCAAACCAAAGCAAACAGCAGGGTTACGACTTGTTTTATAATTCCACGTAAATTCTCTTTGCCCTCTAGTTTTTTTTAAATTCCATGTCCAATATCCCAAAAGAAGAGCTCTCAAAGGCACTGTGTGACATTAGAATAGAAAAACAAGGGAAAAACTCGATGAAAAAAATTGAAAATGCAAACATTGTGTTGAAAAGCTTTTAAAGTGACTTGTACGTTGTCGGTAGGTATACATATTAATATGTATGTTTGTTTATGCATGTATGTGTATGTTTACATGTTTGTTTGCGTATTTGCAACAGGAAAAGTGTTTATTTTTTAGCTGCAGTCCCCCGAGCAATGATCACAAAAACAACAACGACTATTCAGGAAAAGATGATGATAATAATGATCATCGTAATCATTGTTGTCATTATTATCATTGCTATTGCTGTTGGTGGTATGTAAGAGGAATCTCTATAGTATTACAAATACCTTTCAACTATAACCAATCGATGTATAAATTTGATTTGAAATCCATTAAAGTGTTACACAGTTGCGTTGTTCGCAAATTTGCCATAAAGCGTCTTCTAGACACATCAATAATTATAATAATAAAAATATTGAAGCCTTTGCTAGACTGGATCAATATTAATTTTTATTTTAATATACAGGGATTAAAAATAGTGTAAACTGAAGTCGATTAAGAGCGATATATTCCAATTAATTATGTCTTAAAGTTTCTCTGATCCATTTTCAATACGTAATTTCACGATGTTCACTCGTACTTTCTCTACGGCAAAATGTTTCAATATTTTGCTTAACTTCAAACATTTAGATATTCTTCAATACGTATACAGACGAAGTATTTTTTGTAAACAAACGCTCACAAATGCAAATATAGAAGCTAAATATTGATGTGTCTAGCAGCCGCTTAAAACATCAGTAATAATAACAACGACAAGAACAACATCAACTATAATACAAATAATTCCACGAACATCGCCTTAACAACGACAACTACAGAAACGACAACAAATTTCAATGAACATAAACTTTCTTTGACAACTTCGAAAGGATATTATTTGAAAATAACAAATAAAAAAAAAAACAAATAAAGAAAAAAGACCAAAAATAAAGTGGTTTTAAAATCGACAAACAACGAAAGCGAATTGTGAGTTGTGAAAATAATTTTTGTTTTCCTTTTTGCAGTTGCTAAACGACTAAATTAATGTTCAGTGTATTATTTATTATGTTTTGGGTCAAAATACTTTCGTAATACAAATTTAAGTGGCGCAAAATTTTAATAGAGATTTTCTATTAATTTTCGTTCCATGTAGAAAACGTCTGTTAAAGTGACAAAACGATCTTCCATTGTTGGAGAGTTAAAAGATTGAAATTGAAAAGGAGGGTGCCGATGGTCGAATAGTCTACGCGTTGACTACAAAACGAAAAATTTTCCGGGGTTCAACCCCACTTTCATAACGAAAGAACTTGTCAATGGATTGGAACCAAATTGACCACATTCAAAAGTTATGGAGATCGCAGAGATGTCGCGAAATAATTAACCGATTCGGTTCATTAGATTGTTTTTTTTTTTATTTTAACTACTAAGCCGATCACGTATAAAATCGATTGAGCTACTATACTCAAAAACAAACGTCGATTGCTGCCAATTTACCTAAAATCGCGTCGTTCGTTCCTTAATGAAAAATTTTTTTTAATTTATCATTGTTTTTTATTTCAACACGGAAAGAAAAAGGTCGTACTAAATTTAAGTTTTTTTTTATTAATATTAATACAAGTCGTACTTAAAAATTCAAGTACGAATAGCATTCATATGTGCTTAAAAGAAGCCGAAAATGCGATTACTTGAGAGATCTAATGTTGGAAATTCCTAAAATAAGTAAAAAATTCTTACTTACCGTACTTTTGACACTGCTTGGGATGAATTTACATACGGATGGATTGATTCTTGAGTGTAAAAACTCCAAAAGTTTTCGTCAAATCGATTTTGTGGATTTTAAAATGGATGGCGAAAATTTTACGAAAACCAGTAAAATCGTTCGAGAGATATGAATCTTAAACTCCAATAGATTTTGTCCCCCAAAAAATTGCTTGAATTGAATTTAATTTCTGCTAATACAGATTTTTGTTTTTTTTTGCTGATCTATTAATTTTATTACTTATGTTTTTCTTTTAAAAGTGTTTTGAGGTCATCCAAATTAAAATACAAAATGTTTTAGTTTTTTTACTTATTTTTTTTTGTAATTTTTTATTTAGTATTTTTGGTCTAGCAACATTTACAAATGTAAAGGAATAAAGAATATATGAATAAATAAAATGTTTTTAATAAAATGCAAATATTATTAAAAATTATTAAATTGCCTTGTTATAACTTGACGTCAAGTAGCCAAGGAAATATTATTTTTGTGAACTTGTGCCGTCTTCTTCTGTTTCAGAAATACAAAAATCGCAGTTCCTGAGTTATGATGTTGTTAGAGTAAATCAGCGATACACTCTGTGACGGATTTATTAATATCCACTCCATCTGCGATAAAGAATGGCAAACTGCTACACACCTTTTTCCATGAAAGCAATACACTGAACAGCAAAATTTTAAGTGAAATTACCAAAAACAATAAACGCATGCACACACTCATGAAACTTTGATTAACAAAAAAAAAGGAAATGGGATGCAAATTAAAGCTGCAAATGATTTGGAATATAATGAGTAAACTTGAAAATGGTTACTAGGTCAGTAACATTTACATGACCAAGTGAAACGAAGTAGACACAAAATAAAGAACAGATACATATTCATACGAAAGCGAAGGCAAAAATAACCGAGAGCTTACCAAAATTACAAGAGAACAAATTTACAATAATTTCTCGAGAGAGAGAGAGAGAGTGGGAGAGAATGAGGTAGAAAGAGAGATACAATTTAGTTATTTGAATATAAAATGAGAAAGTGCATGCATAGCAAGAGCACGTTTACTCATTTTAGTACCAACAGCATCCATGCATTGGCTGAAGTACTAAAAGTTCATTACATGAATTGAGCAACTCTTAGGGATACATTTACTTTTATGGGGCTGCTCTAGCTGCCTTTAAAGGACAACAATCTTTCAATGGCGCTGTGCAGCTTTGTAAGTGTAACTGGGCCAGACAATACACACACGCACGCTCACACACTCACACATACAAATGGTATCTAATAACACGAACTCAATGGATAACTAAATGGCAACGTTTATTATTACTTCTGCCGAAGTTGGAGAAAAATTATGACACAGCAATTGCCACTGTTGCTGCTGCCTGCTGTACTTGGTTGTGTCGCTGTTTTAGTAGCTGATGCTAATGCGATGTATTTTAAATCAGCAAGAGACTGCTTGTTTGTACAGGACATTCGTGGTGTTGTGAGCATATTTCGGCTTTTACGACACAATACAGCAAACCTTTGACGTGAGTGTATCTCTGTATGTGTGCATCTGTGTATGTGTATGTTTATCTCAATATGATGCTGCTGATATTTTAAGAAAAGAAAAAACAAAAAAAAAACGAACAGTAATAAAAAGAAAACCTCTTGTTTTGGGGTTTAAGCAACGTTATAATTCTAAAATACTTTTAGTACTTATTAGAAATTGTAATGTAACGGTCGCTTTTTCACATAAAGAAAAAGCATTGATTTGAAAATGTATATGGAAATTTAATAAACGGGTAATTTGCTATTGAAAAGTGTAAAATTTAAGAGGAAAAAATCCAAAATAAATGTATACGAAGAGAGTATGTGTTTTTGTGTGTCAAATGGTTTTCGCAATTTCTTCGTTTGATTTTCTGTCATCAGTGGCTTCAAGTGAAATAACTAATCGAATGAAATGCAAATAAACTGAATGAAAAGGTCATAAGAATTACTTGAATATATGAAGATTTCAGTTGAAAAGGCTTTGAAGAAAATGAAAGAAAGTTTTAAAAGAAACGAAGCAAAAATAACGTAAGAGAATGATGTTAAAAATAATGAAAAAAACAGAAAACAAAATTAAATACAAAGAAAAATATATTTATGCGAAATGAAAAGTGTAGCATTTCATGTTACTGTATCTGTGTGAAATACAATAATTTCTTTTTAAAATTAGATGGTAAAAATAGAGATAAAACAAAAGTTGTACTACTTAAGGAAATAAAAGAAAAAGTGAAATGTTAGTACGCTGACCATTACGGACCACTGGTTGTCATTACAATTGTAATTTACAACGCAATTATGGGAAGATAAAATCTACAATCTACACAAACATTTCTTCACAGCAATTAGAGTTTCTGTTTTACTGCTTTTACAATTTTTTCACTTTTTCCTTTCCACTTTGGTAAAATTTCCATGAGCAAAAAAAGAAGCACAAACAACCACAAGCCATTCAAATTTTATTTTCATCTTTTAATTTCTCATGTTTTATTTTTCTTGTAATGATGTTGTTTCCTATTCATAGTTTACTTTAATGCTTTTCAACATGAAATTACGATGCTAAGAAAGTTTTTTTTTCTATACGGAAAGTTTGCTTTCAATTGAAGTTCTTCGTTCTTTATGCTCAAATAAATTTCGAGGTATGTACATTTTAAAGACACACCGGGAATATATTTCTTTATTCTTTACATTTTTCAACTATAATTAGAAATTATGTTGCAGATTTACATATCCAGTGCATAACAGTATAACAAAAACTTTATGCAATGGCAAATGGCAGGAACTGAACTCAGCGCATTTATAGCGATAACCAAACATGCTACAGGTTAATGTAACGGCAGAACAGTACCAAACGAAATATTTTGATTGACATAAACAAATTCTAAATTAATTGTTAAATTTGATACTTTGGCACAGTGGTACAAAGTCGGAGTTTTTTTTCCATTTACCTGTAGCTTCAATATTCAAATAAACTTTTTTTGTGTACTTGCAAAGAAAACAGTATCTATGTACATTTAGTAATATGAATTTTGTCGAATAGCAGCAATTTTAAAATGAGTATTTCTTGGCTGGAAATAAATCTTTCAACCGAATGCCAGATTTTCAAAATTTTAATTAAAAATTAATTTTTCTTAAAAAGTCTTTAGTTGGAAAAGCTTTTCAATGCATTAAAGTAGTCAAATCATTTTGCTTTAGCTACCGCAAATACAATTTATTTAATTTAAATATGGCTGATTGGCTTTTAACCGTATAGAAGTCATTGAAATAGTTTGTTGTGGGATTCATTTCTAGGCTTGGCAGCAGTAGAAGTCTGAAAGACTTATTATTATATCTTAAATCTAAAAAAAAAACAAATAAAAATTGCTACAAATGCAACAAGCCGGCATATACTCGTACCATGTCAGGAATATTGACAGACCCACTGTGTTCTCAAGGGAACTATTTATAACTAACACTACATACTTATAAAAGGTCTTCCAATAACAGCTTTCATCTTGATATGTAAAATAGAACGAGAACGAGTAATTTCTCTAAAAAATACTCTTTACAATAATAAACTAATTCCCTTAAGACACGTCGCGACAATAATTATTAAAAATTCTCTTCCACTAATAAGAAAAAAATTTAACAATAGCTGGTTATAAATTATCACAACAAATTAAAAATTCATAGACCACTAAACCCAAAAAAAATAGATTACGAAGTCTTCGGAAGTTTAGTTAATTGTAAAGAAAAAGGAAAACTATAACTGGCAAGTGGGCGCCAAGGCTGCGTTTTAAGGATAGTATTCCTCTAACAAATTTTCCAATCACTAGTTCGCGCATTTAAATTAAAAATTAAAGAATAAACAATAATCAAAAATTTAACAAAACTGTTTCTACTCCATGTTTTTGGTGTCAATAAACTCTTTTCATAAAATATTTGAATTCCCAAACTTGTGTCTGGCCTGATATCTTCTTAAGGGAAAAACATACAAATATTTTTAAACGAATGCCAGCGATGGTTCTCAAATAATTAGCTGTCAACTTTTATTCATCATTATTGCTACTTAGCAAGTATGAAAAAGGTCTAGCCATCCTACCGAAGACAACTAAGGAAACTTTTTAACTCTGTCACTTTTTAAGCATTTAATTTTTATTTGACAGCGAAATAAAAAGATCTTGGAATTAGAAAAGTAAAAGAGACAGCATACAAAGAATTTTTGGTCTGGATGATGAATGAAATGTATTGTGGACTTTGAAAAATTATTTAAAAAAGATAATTTAGATGGAAAAAAATGCTGAACTTTATCTGCTAATCTGCGTCTTGTATGGTAAATAATAGTGTACATTATAAAATCCGTTCGTAATAATAAAATGAGACAACAATGAGAAGTACCGCAGGCAATATCCTCCAGCTGCCGTAAGATCAGCCAGGGGTTAAAAGCTGTGGTGCTTTCTTCGTAGTTGTTCTAAAGCTGATGCTTTCCCTACGATAATTTTTCAAATGAATAAATTATCATGAAATTTATTGGAATGTAAAGGGATAAGGAAATTATGTCAGAAGAAATTTTTTTTTACTCCCAAAAGTATGCTACTCATTTGCAGGTTATTGATGAGGTCCCCAACAAAAGTACACGTTGCAGTCTCTAATATTGGAGGAAATGAAATTACTGATAACCTAGCATGTGAACCGACTTCTCTATTTCGCCTACAATACACAGATGTCTAAACGCCAACACATAATGGGTGAAGTTTTTTAAAAACGCTGAATCCACCCTACCTGTTACGAAGGTTATGAACATAATTTCCAGTGCTCTGGCAGTTTACACAGGCCACTGAACGTGAAAATACACCAACCACCTTGGATTAGGTGGAAAGATACTGTAGACAACTTGTTGTGAGGACGCTGTGAAGAAGCCGGCTTAAAACGCTGGCGTCTTCCGTCTTTTTAGTCCTCAGCTGTATATCGGTTGTAAACGGCACTAAAATCATACAGTTCTTCGATACCAATGGTTTAATATAGTCGCTAGTTGCTATAAAAAAAATACGCTGTGATTAAGTATTTGTCATCTTTTTTAAGAAGAGGACACGATTATGGAATTGAAGAAGAAATTCTCATTGTGATAAGATTTTAACAGATCTTCTCAACCCTTTTCAAAAGATTAAGCACACAGAACTTCAGAATCTATACTTTAATTTCCCCAAAAATCTTCTAGCTGAAAAAGTCTGAAAGCCAGCCACATTTTTTAGATATTTTAGCACTGGATTTTTTTATTAAGGTTTTTGGAAGTGGATTTAAAGTACCTTTTTTCGAATGAGCACAAAAGGAAAGATTTATGAAAAATTAAACAGGAAACTGTGTAATCTAAGATATGCAAATTGTTGTATATTTTTTAAGGCAAAATATTGAAGATGTTTCTTTTAGTTTTTTCTTGCACGTTCCTCTGTGGTGTGCTTAAGTTTCCTATTTCACTGTTAGGGATATTAAGAAACATTAGCCAATGCACAATAAACAAAACAAAAACAAAAATAAAAATAAAATAAATTAAGAAATAACTGAGATCTTCTTCTTATGGTGGGATTTTATTTCTTTCTAGTAAATAATGTCTTTTTGGTCTACTACTTTTTGTCTTACAAGGGTTTTGCACAATAAATTACGCTTTACGATTAAGCCGTTGATATTGTACTTTCATAATACTACGACAACGTATTATTATTTTATTCCCATTTGGAAATTATGTACTCAGTACTCAGTTTACTAAAACTAAATATTTTCACACAAAACAAGCAAGAAAACTTTTAGTTTATTTATGCTTTAAAAATCCCTGAGGTGTTTCATGAATATTCCTTATCGTTAATATCTGTAGGTATGAGTTTTTCAGTAACTAAAATAAAATCGAAGTAAATAGTTGAAATAAGTAGACTAAAGTTATAATAAAATGAAAGTAAATCATAAGAGCCTGGAGTTCTTAACATAAGTTGAGGAGAAAACTGTAGGAAAATCAATAACAGGATAACAGTCTTGTGCTACAGCTTGGCGAAATCCTGTAGAAATTATCTATTTAAGGCGACGTAATATAAGCGGCCCATTTACTTCAACTGACTCTTACTGCACGTAACCCACTGCAACGTACGAAGTTTTATGCACTCAGGGAAAAGTTTGGTTAGAAGAGAACTCAAAATTAACTCAATAGAATTGTGGCTTTACGTAGCAACTACTAGCCGATTAATAAAAACGAATATAAACATAATTGCAATATTACTTTTCATTCACGTGCTGATTATGTCGTTTTCTTTTCAACCAAAAATGTATTGTATTTCTATCCCGATTTGGCTCTATTAATATAAAGCATCTGCACTTTATTGTTCCACTGTAAACAAATTTTACAGGAGTTTAGAAGACAACAATGAAGTGTAAATATTTTTGACACATAAAGTAAAAAGTGCAATGCACGTTTTGAGTGTAAAATAAAATAATAATTGTATTGAACTTTTCATTTTCCGTTGTTTTTTAATGCAGGTATTGCACAGCACACTTAATTCTAAATCGTCTGTTCTTTCGTACATACATACATTCACTATATTGCTCATACGCCCCCCGAATCATCTTAATAATACGAATCTCACTACATATTTGATGTATAATTAATCTTGAACGCGTGTTTTTGTATTTATGAGCTGTAATTTTTTGGGCTTTATTTAATACGTGCATATCGCACGTTAAGTCGTAAATAGGCACAACTTACAATTCACAAATGTTTTTAAAATATATTTGTAATTTTATAATCAAATTGGGTTCTACAGTAAATAAATAAAGCCCTCTTACTAGAAAGTTTACGCAATTTTTTTTTTTTGCAAATACGATGTAATTTTGAGTTGGATGTCTTTAGTTATTGAGTGATGGCTGCTATATCCAATTAAATAGGCAGACCTACAACATTACAATAGGATACACCACAAAATTTATGTACGTGATGTAAGACTTGAAAATATAAAAAAAAAATTTAATAGAAAAATTTGTGGCGATTTATAGTATGCCAGTTATGGGCCTGTGAAATTTGTATATATAAGTGTAAATGTGCATTGAGTTACTAAACAAATCAGCTCAAGTTTCTTTAACATGCTGTATAGATTTAGTGAAAAATTTACAGTTTATAATTTCATATTAATTAGTATTTTTATGCCGCTTTATTTAACATACATACGCATAGTTAAAAGTGGTATCACTTTTTCTACAATAAGCAGCTGTTCATATTTTTGAATTGCTTCTTTTTTGTTTGTTTTATTTTAATTGGTACTTCATTTTTATTTTTGCTTTTAAACAGTATAAATATATATATTTCACGTAACATTAGTACAACTGAAGAACAACAATATTCTGTATGATCTTACACAACCAGACTACAGAAATTTGAATCAGCTGCTTATGGTGCAGTTACCGTCTTTTAAAAAAAATTTGAGTAGCCGACAACAAAGCAACGAATGCAGTCAACTGGGTTTCATAAAAATAGGCATTACGGTATTTTTCCAGTTAAAGACGACATTGATGCAAATTAAATTTTCGCAATCCTTTGATTAGATTTCTTAACTGATTTTAATAAATTTTGAGTTGCGACTGTTTGTGATTTGGTGTGCGATATGTACATTGTGTATGTAGGAGTATGTAGTCATGCATAAATATACACATGTGCGGTAATTAGTATGTATTTATGTATGTGACACCTAATTTATACGAATGCCTAAAATAATTAAGTTAATTTATTTGTTAACACGAATGTAATGGATTTTCTAAATTAATTCCACATTCAATTTTAACAATAGTGCAACAAAACAATTTAGGATACAGTATTTTGAGCAGCAGATTTTTGTTCAGTGCTTTTGAAGTTTCACTTTCTCTTATTAGTACGAATGATTGAACTTTGAATAATTTGAAATTTTCCCACTTGACTTGACGCTGTACTCACTTGACTGCCGTGCGTTCTAGGTTCGATTCGTTAGCACTTTGGATATTGTATACGAAACCAAGTTTAACTTTAAAACTGCCGAACTTCATTTTGCCGCTCACTGTCTTCTAATGCTTAATTAATTTTAATAGCCTGCAATATGTTAAGCAATAAATCTCTTTAAGCTTTTTTCTACTATTTGCAAGCATTTAAATTGCATAACTCATAAATAAATAATAATAAATATATGTGTTTTTTAACGTTGCTGAAATATTATTTTAACATAATTAGTTAAATGTTTTATTGGAGGTACAAGATATGAGAGCATGAGGTGATTCACAATTTATATTTTTCTTTCAAGGTCAATGCCTAGACATCAGTATACATATATATTTTTAATCATTATTATTATATAAATTTTGAAGAATTCAAATCGATTATGGAGACGAAGTGGTTAACGATGCAGCAACAACATGTTTAATTCCACAGACCCTAAATGTAAGCAGCAGTATTTATTACCAAATATAATTGTTTGCTCTGAACTTCCTCTATACAGTTTTTATATTTTCTAAAACGACCATAATACATGCTGCAACATACTTCCATGCACCACATTTCTATTTTAATTTGAATTCAAATTACTACACAAACCACAAACAAAGATATCGAGAACGCTTGCAGATAGAGAATTGTTTAGAAAGCCAAAATATTCATAAATTCTCTATTACAAATGGAAAAGCTGTTTATTATGCATTTAGTTGGGCATTAATTGCTGTTAAATAACTGTCGATATAAAAAGTATGATTTTGCAAATGGTTCCCAACTACAAAATCTGTTAACAATGATTAATGACAATAAAGTAAATTAAACTTTGATAATGAGAAGATAATAGAAAAACAAGCACTAATTGAATATAAACAAAATATTTAATAATTGGCAAACATGCGTAAATAAATGAAATTTATAAAAAAAACGAACCTTAATTTTTGTGGCAGCATAAAATTTGTTTCACAAAAAGCTGTTTACGAATGACAACAATAACTGGGGTTAATAATTGCAATTCCATTAATGCAACTGACATATTGACTTTTCTTTTTTATTTTACAAATAAAATGTTTAAATTAAATAACAAAACTTCACATAAATCTGTAATTGGTATTTATTGAAAATAAAAAATGTTAACAATTACGAAAACAATGGCTTTAATAAAAGTAATTTAATCAGCGACGGGAGTATTAAAACTGATGACATGGTAAATATTTATTCTATTCATTTCACTAAGGCCTCTGTTTCCATTTCCCAGCGAACATTTTTTAAACTTTAAATCATAATCCATGATATCCATTTTGTTAACATTTTTCAATTTTAAATATTAATAAAACATAATAAATATATAAATCTAATAATTTACATCTACTGATAACCACACGAAGAACGCTGAAGATGAAAGTGTAGTAGCAGCCTTCGAAAACAACATGTTGTTCCGTTCTGCTATTGTTTGTTAGTGTGACTTAAACCAGATTTAGTTTGTTTCTTAGTAACTATCACATGTAATTTCGAAATCAGTTAAAGAAAAGTATATCAGCGATTATTAAATATCCCCCTATACCTCGTTCCTCGTAAAGTGAAAATGAAATTGTTACATAAAAAACTGTGTAAAACTAATACAGCCATAATATTTTTCTATTATTTTTTATTATTATTTCATTGTAATATTTTTTACATGTGAAGTTGTGATCATACTGGCGCATATTCCAGCTTCTACACTTTTATTCTCTCATTTTTACGTAGACGATCCAATTTATATATTTTTGTTTCTGAAGAACTTTATATACATAATTTTTTTAACTAAAAAAAATAAAAACGGTGTAAGATTGCAAATATCTAAAACGAGTAGCGTGTAAAACGTCGAATAGGTATATAGCATTATTTTGGTAAAAACGGTATACCATCTTCCATTTTTTTCAATTGCCAATCACAAGCTGTTCAAGAAAAAATCTTTCGTATTGACACACACAACAGCATTAAAATTGGCATTTTATAATGCGTTTTTCATTTTAAAGTTATGATTTTTAAAGTATTAAAGTCATTCTTCGTGCGTTTTCTGTATTAAGAGTCCTGGATTCCTTTGCAGCCATTTTTATACTCAAATATCGGAGTTAGAAGAGTGAATTAGTAGTAACTTTTATAGCCCTGCTGTACTCTTACTGCGCCATTCAAAACAGATTTCATTTTATGTTTTCAAAAAGTTTAAATCAGGTGGTATTTATTTATTTTAATCTATATACTTTCTCTAAATTAATTTGCCTCGGTTTCGATAAACAAATTTCTATGCAACATTTACTGTGATACTAATAACACTGGTTGTGATTTATAGAATGCTTAATAGACAAAATTCGATTGTTATGCTTTTTATAAATACAAAATTTAATTTTGAAATCAAAAATATTTTCAGGAATATGAAAGTTATAAGCAAAATCTATTTTACATAATAATTAAATAATTATGCAAGTCTTACAAATAATATGATAAAAAAAAGGAAATCTGTAAAAATTTCAGAGGCATTGCAACAGCAATTTAAAAAAAGGTAAGGCTGCAACTCTCCTAATTCGCTTATTTTTACTTACATTGCTCCACCTAAAGCAAACCTAAGAACACTTTCTTTAAAATTTATACTTCCGTAGGCTGCAGCAATGAATATGAAATTTGTGTATTGTGTTTTCAGCCAGATTTTATTGCTGCTGTTGCACAAATATAGTTAATGCATGTACACATGTACACGTCGGCAATATACAAATGAATATATTCCCCATATAGTTGCATACTTGTTTCACAGTTCAGTGAGTATATCTGCACATATTCCTCTAAAGGGAAAATTCCGATAGGGCGATACCCATACAAAAAGCTAAAAGAAAAAGGAAACAAATCCTTTATATTTATATTGATTTCACTAACGTGACACAATTTCTTTTTTTTAATTTTTTTCATTTTGTTGTTATTGTTCTTCCTGGGTTTGTGTTCTTTTCACTCGTATTTAACCTGGCGCTTGTTATAATTGAAACACATGAAATAAATGCCATTTTTACAATAGCAAAGTGCTGTCGTAGCTGATACTTCTTACTATAGTTGTTGTTGCTGTTTTGTTAATGTCGTTTTTTTTGCGTGTGTTACTGTTACTGTTATTGTTGTTTTTACTTTGTTCCCTCGTTAGTTGAGGCAAATCAGTGCAAACGTGTTTGTGCTAAAATCAGGTGCAAGTGGCACGTGCGTCTGTTTTTGTTTTGTTTTGAATTTATATTTACAAAAATAACAACAACAAAAACAGCAGCAGCACCTGCCTTCACCAAAAAAATATACAAATTAAAAAGGAAAAAAGCAGAGTGTATCACAGGAATATAACGAGGAAATAAATGACACACTCAAGCTACAGTATATTGAGTATATTTACATACATGAATGGATAAGTATACATGGATGTGAATGTATGCATGTGGGTATGTATCTACCTTAAATCTATTAGAATTCAAAAAAATCAGAAAAGAAAAACAAAATTAGAATTCTTGCCATCAAAGGAAATAAAAATTTTAAACACTTAATTAATTGATCCAATTTTATATTTAACTGTAACACTGATCGACGAACATTTCTCGAGCACTTTCAAGACCCACAAAGAATCAAAAATACAATCCGCACACTGTATACTCACAAGCTGTTGACTAGTACTACGGCAATACATTCACTTCTTTCACATGATTATTTTCCACAGGATTTTTCTGCATCTTCAAATTTGCAAAATTAGAACTGTTAATTAAAAAAGTGAACGGAATCAAGAAAGTTTTAAAAGATTGTCGAAAATAAAATTGAGGATATTTTTTTAAATCCATAGAATTTGTGTAGGGATGGTGCAAATATTTTAGTAGCATTGTTCGAGTTTTCCTCAAGCAGGTGATTCAAATAATCAAATACTCCTTAATTTGGACAGGAAATTTCCTTAAGTTTATTGTTGCAATTTGAAACGTTCTATGCACCTGCTATCAGAAAACGGATCTCGTTGTACACAAAAATGTTTGTGTTTCTTAAATCCATCATGATCATGCTAATTAATTAATTAACCATCGGATCGGTATTGAAACACCCTGATCAGGAGCAGAGGAGTTTGCATCCCATTTTTTTCTTTAATTTTTTTCAATGGTGAGTGATGACACTGTAAATTTCATACACACTTATTCACGCTTTCTTGTTTTGCCTCCTTATGTGTATATTTGCATATTAAGCTGGAAAGCAGACCTAATTTATCATTCAATATGAAATAATATAAATGGAAAACAAAAATTTAACTGTCGCATTCATAGAAGTATTTATTGTTTACAAAACACATAAAAGTTTAATTTCTTGTTGAAATTTGCTTATTAAATCATTTGTATCAGAACATCCTTTTGAGACCGCATTTTAGAGTAGGCAGTGGATTTTTCAGTAGTAGAGATACGTTTGCTTTTAGCTTTTTCCTTAAGGGTTAAGTTTTTTTTTTTATGCAAATAACAGACACCCTTTATTTGTGTGTGTGTGTGTGTGTGTTTTCAAATATTTACAGTGTAACTGAAAAAAAGTTCATATTTTTTTGGTTTTATTTATTAAATAAAGCGACATCAACTTACTATGTTGAAATTTCATAGCAAATGTTTTTACTCTTAAGCAAGCCAACTTCATTTCAAAATTTTTTAATTTTTCTTACCAGCGACAGCAACGAGCACACAAACCTTGCAATCTTTTGTACAACCTCTTCAAATTGTACCATCCATTGTATCGACTGTGGCCTGCTTTAGTTAAGAATTTTGCTGCCGCTGTTGTTACGTACATGTAAATTGACGAAGTTCTTGTGCCCCTGGTGGCTATGGACCATTGTTCCAAATCAATGTGCATACATGCGGTTTCGTCAAAATTATTTATTTGTTTAAAAGAGAAATCTCGAAAAACATGGTTAGAAATTTAATACTGTTAGTGCACTACCAACCAGTGTTACTTCGCATTTGGTATGGTATGGTTATCTTATCTTTGAAGTTTTTCCAGATGTGACAAAGATTAAAATTTTTTTTAGCTTTTTATAATATGATATTTAGTTTTGTTTTGTTGACGAATCGCTATAAATCCATCACTTGAAGCTTAAATAATACAGTTTATAGGGTGAAGAAAATATTGAAATATTTTAAGATGTCATTTTGAATGCAAATCGTTTCGATTGCTTCTGAAGCTTTTCGCTGTTTAACAAATAGTTTATAAAATATGACAAAAGCGACAGCTAAAGTTGATTGAATTTTTTATGAATATGAACAAAGTAAGAAACTAATAAAATAAACCAACCATTCTTTGTATGGTAGTTTAAGCACATTTTGAAAAAATTTTATCGTAAATGCAGGAATTTGGAACAATCAAAATCAATTAATAAAAAATTTAATAAACGAATTTGCTCCGAGTATAAACACATTGTTTGAAACAAAAGTAGTGTATGTTAATAAATATTTTCCTAAATTTGATTTTATAAAATATTTATTTCAATGACGAAAGATTTTTAAGAAGTAAATTAGATATTTGTTTTGGTCAATATGAAGATTTTGAATAAAAATTGGCAACACTGTTCACTACTAACAGTATGCCAATGTCAGTACCAAAATATTACGCATTCGCAGCCACGTTCAGCATTTTAATTTATGCCCAAAAAAGTATGCAATACAATTTGAATTTAATTTAAACGAGAACTTAATTTTCTAAGTAAAATTTTTGTACTTTTAAGAACTTGTATTATAGAAACTTGTCGTCTCCATCTAATTGAAAACTAAGTGCCTAAATACTTCAAAATTATAGTGAAATAAAGAAGAACAAAGGAAATATCTTTGAATATAAATCTTGAATTTAAAAGTTGCCTTGATAATGATTTAATTTAGAATATCTCTTGTACAGGTGTTTTGTAATTAAAAATATTACGATTAAACACTCTCAATGCAGCATAAACACTTGAATATCCTGAGAATGCATTGAATTTAATACATAAACGATAGTATAACAAAATAATTATACGTTTTCTCGTTCCAAATAAATGAAAGCTGTCGTTTTTTATAAATGCCAGTCCACTTTACTGCATTATTTTTAAGTCTAGAAAGCATAACGTTTTATATTGATGTTAAAATATTCTCTGCAAGTGGACCTTAAAGGCAACCACCCATTTTAAACCGACTAATGAACTTTAACTGGAAAATAAATAAAGGGCAAAATTGTTTGCAATAAATAAAACGCAATCGTTTTGGCTAATTTATTTACCAGTCACTATTTTATAAAATGAGAGTATAAATGTAACACAAAATATTGTTTCCCATTAGCAAAAGCTCTTTAACCTTAAGCTTTTTCTGTGTTATTTATAGTAATTGGAGCTATTATTAATTATTTTAAATAAACCTTTCAAAGAGTTCATAATTACTGAATTATAAAAATATACAGTTTTATTATTTCTTTCTAATACATACAATAGAGAAATATAAATGTAGAACGTAGATGACCTGTGATTTATCAATATGGTACTAAAACATATTTTAAATTAAAATAGAAGGAATTTGAAAAATTTTTACAGAAGATACAATACGTCATTTAACGTCCGTAAACATAAGTATATTGCAATTTAAACGAAACTAATTTCAATGGGTTTTAAATAAATATAAAATATAAGTTAACAGTTTTCTTCACAGGAATACACAACCCCTAAGAAGAATTCTGCTAAACATCCTTAAGTCAAAGTGCACTCTGTAAGATGTAAAAGACTTATTAAAGAACAAAAAAGGGAATAATTGATGCTTCAGAAATAATACATACACAATTAGTTAAGTGCTCTTGTATTGCCAGTGGCAACAGAAGTGTCTTAAAGATTTTGCTGTCACTTGAGTCTATGAGTTCTAAAATAGAGGCAATGTTTGTTTGGCATTACAAAAAAAAGTGAATAGTTGGCAAATTTAAATCATTATTATTATTTTGTTTCAATTTCTTAAATTACGAGGGAAAGACCCAATACCCGGGTGGGTTAAATATTTCAATTTTAATTTTTCCATACTCAACTACAAACTTCTTGAAAACTCGTGACTTTTAATTTGGCAGAGTAAAATTAATTTTAGACCATCATCAATTTATTAGAGTCCTTTTATATATTTTCATAATTGTGTGCTGTAAATATGCATTTTGATAATTTCGTTGAACTATAATAAAATTATTCAGAATTAATGTGAAGTAAAAGAATGCAGAAATTCACTCAGAAATAGAATTAAAAACATGCAGGAATTGCACAGTACCTACGAATACATTGGGGGAATGGGTTAAGTGTGATGCAATCTTATCTATCATGGGTCAGTAAGTACCTTCTCGACATTATCTCGTACTTGGCTTGGGGTGGAGTGCAGTGTAGTCGAAAATAAAAATTTAATAATAAGAAATAATTACAGGATTTAAGGTTTCGTTGAATATAAAACATGGATATAAAAGAAGAAATAATTGATGAAGATGAAACGGTAGAAAAAATTATGAAGAAAATCATTGAGCCTTTGCGGCATAAAGTTGCTGAAGTTATTTGTTTGTCAAAATAATTACAAGATTTGCATACTTTAAGAGGCAGCAAATACAACTTCGCTACAAAATTTTAAATATCGCTTTTCATACTAAGAACGGTTTCAAATATGCATGTTTATAATAAATCAAATTTAATCGAAGAAATGTTAGGCAAAAGGGATATGAAAAGGAACTACAGAAATAAAATAAATCCAGTTGGGATGTAGAATATCAGAATTCGGCTTACTACATGCAAAGCGATTTGTGTTGGTGAAATGTTAGCGAAAATATCGTTTCTATTAGTGAGGGTGTGGCGGAACCGTTACCTTACGGTCATGTGATAACAGACTTTTTTTTTACCTGAAACTGAATATTAAGAACTGTACGATATGTGGTTTCTACATGACGATTTTTACAGGATGGATTTTGGTTTTATGGCATAATAAATTTCCGGAACGCGTAATTTCACATTTTGGCGACGTCAATTGGCCACCAAGACTATGAGAATAAACGCCTTCATACTTTTTTCTGTGGGGCTACGTCAAAGAACATGTCTACAGACGATTATTCCCTGCTGTTGGTGCATTCCAAAAACAACATTCGTCCAGTTAACGCCGAGACAACGCTCGCACTGTGAGAAAATGTGCTCGAAAACTACCTCACAATTATCATATGCTACAAACCAATTTAGAGGCGATCATTTAAATGGCATTTTATTTCGTACATACTCGCAATGGCAACTTCCAGCTGTTATAATAAAACAAAAGTTTCATGTGTGTTTTATTTAACTCTACTTTGAAACCGAAAAATGCATAACCCGTTATTTAAAAAGAACTCATTTGCTTCTTGCTTTAATACCAGACACAGATACAGCGACACGGAACTACGCATGGTGAACTAAACGCCAGCGTTTTTTATGTTTTATTTTTTTTTTTGCTCGCTGAAATGGTTTGTTTATGTAAGACCACTTCCCATAAAACGTAAAGTTTTTTTCCGTAACTTTCCCTTAACAATTAAAAGCGTATGATAAATTTAAATGCCACATAAATAGCCACACGGCCGTGTATCCTTTCATAAGCAAACCATTAATCTAGAGCTGATTTAATGATTATAATTATGCATGTTTTTTTTAAGTGACAGAAGACCTCTCATGAAATAAAAACATTATTATTTATTACAAATATTTAAACGAAAAAAAATATTTTGTTTATTTTTAGGCAGGAGTGGTCACGTAAACACATCGCTGCTGTTGAATGTTTGCTTTGGGCAAAAAAAAACAAAAAATTATAAAAAATTAAGTTCTTGTTTACAAGCAACATTGGTGAACAAATATCAATAAAAATCACGATTTTAAACGAAATATAATAAACAATAAATAAATGAATTTCAATAATTGAATTTAAACAACAGCACTGCCAACTTAATTTAGTGAATAATAACTTTTTACATGCGCTTTATGGGCAAAAAAAAAAATAACAAATTTAACAGTCAACGTAACATTAACAAAATCTTCCATAAAATACAAATTACTGTGAAATTAAGGAATTATAATTCGACATGAAATTTAATTTGAGAAACTTTTTACCATTCAAATTATCAAGAACATTTTGTAACATTAATTGAAATGGCCAAAAGTGTTGCCATTAAAATACTTGCCAGCGTCTGCTGAACAATATTTGGTGAACGTGCAACAAACAACACGAATTGAAAACCAAAAAAAAAAACAAAAAGAAAAAAGAAACACAAAGAGTATTAAACACAACATTAAGACAACGTGGTGGCTTCAGACTCACCACACAATAAAACTGAAGCAACTATATTCATAAAAATATCAACAGCAACAACAACAACAACAACAACTGTAAAAGACAACTAACAACAAAATGCCTTTCGGATTAAAATTTTACACGTTTCTATGGATAATACTTGCAAACTCATGGCTGCCACTCGTGCCATTAAAGCCACCAGCCTCACTCCCATCACCATTATCCTTCTCATCAAGTGGCAACTTCTACTATCACAATTCCATGATGGGGGCTGAGGCACAACCATCATCATTAACCGAGAAAATTCCATTAGGTAAGTGAAAAGCTTTAAAGCGAGTGCTTAAAAACAGAATTGTACATATAAAGTGCACACCGCATACAACCGCCATCAGATAAACTCAAACACACGCCTTCACAAATAAATCTCGGCTAAAATGTTTAAAAAAACAAAAAGTATGAAAAGCAAAAACACAAAACAAATGGCAACGCGTTAGATATGCCAGGCAGCCACTGGCTGAAAGGCATATGTGTGCCATTTTCAGTTCAGTGTGTGTGTGTGTTTCTGTTTTTTTTTTTTTTATGTTTCCATTCTCCTCGAGGTTTTTAATTCTCTTTGGTGTTATTTTCGTTTTTTTTTTGGTCTCCTGCTGCAACATTTCACAAAAAAATTTAAATAAAAATAATAGAAAAAGTAAAAAGTGAAAAGTAAAATAAAGGCCACTGCTGCAACTGCACCCATACACAGTCACTAAACCACGAATGCATACCAACGCATACATTGAAACTTGCGTTTACCCATACACAGCACAGCTCACTGTCAGTCATTGGCGTATCCAAATGCAATGGTCGATTCATTTGTATCTGAGTTAATGTGTTCGTAAGCTGCTTTTAACCGATACTTTACTAAAACTGTCACAGTAAATGGCCACTTTTCGCCAGCAATAAAATGAGCAAACTTTAACGTGATGATGTTTGGATATAAAATAAAATAAACGCGCAACTTTGAAGTTTGATATTTTAGAAAAGATCAACATAATCCCCTGACATGCGTTTTTGAAGTCTGTTACAAGCGCATTAATTCTTTTATTGCCTCGACTCTTTGATAGTAAATTTTAACGTTCGATATATGAACAAATGTAGGTTTATTGCCATCATTGAAATGTGTAGCTAAGCCAAAAAACCAAAAGATACCATTCGATTATATTTCAAGAATTTTAGTTCGTCCCAAAAATGTAGACGTGCCTGCTCTAGTTATGTACTGGACTATCCCTTCTTGGGATTCCTTATGGGTTCCAATCATGTACGTCTCATGCCAGATCACTCTACAGCTATCTCTGTGTGTGACCAATTCAATTTCCTTTGCGTCTGATGCCATGGTAGATTGTCTTAACATGAGTTACAGACAACTGTTTAAAATTTCTTGCTGGCCAAAATATCTCGATTATCATTTTCAAATTAGTTTGAAATGATTGAAGTATTAAATCTTCTCTCTTTTTTTAATTAATGTTCAATATTGCCACTCATTGATTCCAAAATTTATTAAATTATTGTCATGCTTTTTTTCTTTAGCTACTGCTCCGATCATGTCTCCCTGCGTATGCAGTAGATTACACCGGTACTACAGTCAACTCTTGATAATTTGAAACTCGTTAATTTAAATCTTGTGATAATTTAAATTCTTTTTCAGTGCCCTTGAAAAACATTCCGTAAATTTAAAAAAATTCTTGTAATTTGGTCCCCCGCTAATTTGAAATAATTTGAATGGAATCTTCATCGTCCGCGCTCTATAACTTGAATTTGTTCGCCTCCACACTCTGCGATTTATGTAAAATATAAAATAAATACATAATAATCGTTTATTTCAGTTTTAGGTTTTAATTTTCTACACTCTACAATTTGTATTTTTGAAACAAAGGAAAACTTAAATCCTTTGCTTTAGTTATGCAATGCTTTTAGTGTTGGAAATGGACAGGTTGTGAAGTGATGGAAATAAATAACTGCATAACTGCAGTTGCCTGTTTTTTTAAGAATGTTTAAATTTTTAAGTTTTAAAAGCGATTATCGGAAAAATTGATAATGTTTTACATCAGAGCCAGAGCGAATAATTTGCAAAAACATTCCCATAAAGGGAGCGAGAGTTCAAGTAGAAGCTATTTTTTTCCAACAACACCCAACCTGCGAACCTCTTGTAGCTTGTGTGCAGAAGCACCCAGGGTTTCGGCGGGAATCGAACTTTCAACTTCCTTATTGATAGAACAATCCAAACGCTCTAAGCAGTGAAGAACCAATGCAGTCAAAAAATTTTGCAACTTGGCCCGATATACCACCCCGGAGACCATTTTTGGTTCCGCAGCATTATTTTCGAAGAAATATGAACCGACAGTATACCGTGCATCTGAGATGGTTTAATTGTTGGTTGTGCATTGCTCTAAGATTTTAGGTAG
The DNA here is from genome assembly GCA_963924685.1 of Dexiosoma caninum. Taxonomy (NCBI): domain Eukaryota; kingdom Metazoa; phylum Arthropoda; class Insecta; order Diptera; family Tachinidae; genus Dexiosoma; species Dexiosoma caninum. Next base: position 39,006,975 of record OZ004729.1, on the reverse strand, counting down.
ACGAAATTCTGCACTTCGGTTTATTTGCGTTTCTATTTAAATGAAAATGTGCTTGAACGCTCATTACGAGATTTTTCAAAAAGTTGTAATTTTCTCTCGCATCGACCCCTGCAAACAATTTTCACACGTTCCTGATGACATTATAAAATTTTAGTAAATTGTTTATCAGCTGCAAATAAAAAATAAAATAGAGAACTGTAACAATCAAAAACTTATAATCATTTTAAATCAGTCAGTTAAAGTTGCACCTCCCTGTAAATACAATTTAGAGCAGCACTCGTAAATTTATTTATTCTTGCGCCAATCTATTTTTGTTACACACCTGAATTATTTTAGGAATATCTGCTATGGGTTAGAATTTGTTAATCCCGATCAAAACTACAACATTAATTTCAACACACACACTTAGAAAACTTCAGTGTCGTTCATATAATGTGTGCCAAGACGAGGGCAGTGAAACGTTTCTAGATGCATATTCGCATACAAAGTAAAATAGTCTATCTAGAGCTGAAACGTATGTGCGCATTATAAACGACACTTTCACAAGATCTCTGTGTGGCGGAGGCAGTGGAATTTCATAAGCTAAATTTTTAAAATAACAAGTGGCATCAACTAGAAGAAAAAAAATGTATAAAAAAAACTATAAATGTCACACGTGGCGCTGTCGTTGGATCTCTTTTCCAGTTGTTGGTTTTTATTGCATAATATTTTCCATGTTCATTTCTTTTGAAACTGAATTTACTGCGGCCCGGCTTCTCCTTTCAGGGCCTACACACACACTACAAGTATGTTGAACACAAACACATTTTTTAAATTTATTTTTAAATAAAGAGCAACAGCAGCTTCAAAATGCACGTTGCTCACACACAAATACCTGCATTCTTTTTGCATATTTTGTTTATTTTTTTTATGTTCTTATTTTCGTTTCTCTTTTTTTTTTTTGTTGTTATTATTCTTGCTAAACAAACATAATTTGCCCTCATATGTAACTTAATTGTATGTCTATAGAAATTGTTGCCAGTAGTTCTAACAAATTCTAAAAATGCACTTTTAAAAACGTGACATACAAATGATGATTTTAAACAAAATGGGAAATGTTGGAAAAGTTTTTGCGTGCAAATTTAGTTCAAGTTCTAAATTCTATAGAAACTAGAAAATGAAAATAAAAAACATAACAAAAAATGTAGTTCACTTTTTGTGTAACGTTGTGCATTGTGAGGGGAAGTGCTGGAAAAAATGTGAAATTTAATTGTCTGGCTAAAGGGAAAGAAATGTAGGAAAAAAAAAACTATTTGTCAATTTCAAGTTTTATATTTTTCGTAAAATCTTTACACCAGCTTTAATTTTTTTTGGAAATTTCAAGTACGCCCAACTACTTTCAATCGCAACAAGCAGCATTTATTTTTAATTTTATAAAGATTTTATTGACCTGATTTATTTTGTGTAGAAACACACGCACACATCAACACACAGCTGCATATTCCAACACACAAGGCCAACTGAAGAGGAAGTCTTTGCGAAGAATGTCAAATCGTATTGGAAAATTGTTTTTATTATTTTGTATTTTCAATTGCAAATTTAATATCGTATAAAGAGCAGAATATACTACTGAAAATAAATCTATTGCGAACCCAAAAACGAAACTCTCGACATTTGTAGAGTTTAAAATTTGAGGTCATGTAGCAGTGACAGATTAGTTTGTCTTGATTTCATTTAAATGAAAAACTTTCCCTTCCATTCAAATCAAAAATATTTAATTTGCCAGCACAAAATTGAAATATCATTGAGAAATCTTACAGATTTAAAAGACCTGAAGTGGCCACAGCACAGAGAATAAATTGAAATTTGCAAATGTCTTGGAAAAATTTCAACTGATTGCATGTTTAGAGTTTTCATTCTGTTTAGCCTGGTAGGGTAAGTAACACTTTCTGTGTGCGTTTTTGCTCCCATCTTAAATATATCGCATTTGCCAGCAATAAATATTTCGTTATGCATATTTTATTTCATTTAAATAATAACATTTCCCTTTGGAACTCAAATCGTAAACATTTCAATGCAAAATTTAATTTTCTTTTAAAATTATTTTAAAAAAAAACATATACATGTACACAGTTACATACAGGCATACATATATGACATTTTGGAAAAGATTTTAATACAATTGGGTCAAATTCTCTGCTACAGTACAAGAACTATTTGTTAAAATGAACATGTTTTGTGTTCGCATAACAATCTAAAACAAAATCACACAAACACACGCACAAACTCGCACACACTCGCAATACATTCGTGCTTGGATGTTTCCAGAAATATTTATATTTGCATAGTACGTAGCCATACAGACGTATCGCTCAAGAGCATTAAGGGGTTCCAAAGAAAAATTCTTAAATTGTCTAATAAAAATTCGTTTTTAAGTTAAATTTTTCCTAAAATCATCACAACGTAAATTATCACATTTTGACCAACTTTGTTGGACATCTTTAGAGAAATGCAGAAGACAAGAAACACAATCAAATACAAAATTTACCATCATACACACACACACATACCAAATCGATCCCCAGTGTCATCTGATGTTCTCTTCTCAGCGACCGCCCAAAATCCCTACCATTTGCATTGATTATATATATGTATGTGCACCCCGCCCCTAAATAATAGCCACTGAATGTAGCACCCCAAACAGTTCTCCACAGATTTGCGAATTTCCTCATTTCCCATTAAAACGCGTAAGATGTTCAGTAACTGCATAGTGGGTATCCTGCTGGTTGACCCAGTTCAAAAACACGAATTTTCAGTCCGTTAAAAAGGTTTTTTTTGGAAGCAGTGGGCGAGAAAAACGGAAGACGTTGGCGGTTAAGGGAAAAAATTAAAAGTGTTGTAATATCTATAAAATATTCCTATTTGAAGAAATTGCAGTAAAAAGGACTTCAAAGTAACAGAAACCGGATTAAATATTAATGGGGAATTTCTAAAAGTATTTTTTTGTATTTCAAAAACATAAGTGCATCTTGAATTTTTGTGCAAAAAGTAAATGTGTCGGATTAATTAACCAGTTTACATAAGTTTTTTATCGCGATTCAGGAAAATGGTTTCTTTTTTCGTATCTCAAGCTCGTTTCAGGAAGGGTTACTTTCCTTCCAACAATGTTGCAAGTAGTTGACTATTCGTTAGAAGAATGACAACTGTTATGTCTTTTTTCGGTTAAAATGCACAGCTCCCTAGCACTTTTTAGGCGATCTAAGATAATTATTTTTTTTTATCCTGGACCAGCACTCAGGAGAAGACCCCTACTCATGCCATGCATTGTGCTGTAAGAGAAATGATAGGAGGTGAAGCTTCACTATCTTACAATACTGCTTTTTGCACGTTATTTACTTTTACAGCAGTCAAGAAGACGTTTTAAGTTTTGAAGCTCCGGTTTTAGTAGCCATTTTTAGTAATTATTTTACTTTAACGGAGCTGCACCATACCGACGAAGGAGGGCCTTCTGATGTGCCTGCGGTTTGGATACAGCTGAAGCCGTTACTGTTCAGTAACCAGGAATATGCCTTCGACACTGAAACCTTGTGACAACAACTGATGCACATCGCAAAAAATGCGAGAAGTTTTTATGAGTCTGTGAAACTGTGGTTGAACCCAGGAAATTTTTAGTTTTGTAGTCAACGTGCAGCCATTGCAATCCTCGATTTGTGGGCAATCAATATCGTCGTATGACATGTAACATTAGAGTGCCCTGCTTTGTCGGTATTGTGTACCACAATCCATAAAGTAAAATAATTAATGAAAAACTACTAAATGACAGCTTCATAATTCAATACGTCTCCTTGACATCACAGGCGCTGCAAAGCTCCAATAAAATAAAAAAATAAAAAAATGTGCGAAAATAGATTTGTAAAAATAATGGACATTTTCTTTGTATATCCTTTCATCGCCTGTCATCTGTTTCAGTATCCCTGTCCTATAGAAGGTAAGACGTAGTAGTAGGCAATCATTGCTGAGTGTTACTTCTATTTATAAAAAAAATTGTTCATCCTTCAACGATATAAAAATTTTCTAGCTGCAAGTAACATTAAAGTTAATTTTTTTTTAATTCATCATACAATAATAAATACAAATATTTGGTATGTATGTTCAAAATTAAGACACCCCTAATCTTTAATCGAAGAAGAATTTTAAACAAAAATATTTTTATAACAATAAATATGTAGATCAGCGTTTTCTATAACTTTGTTATGCAATTTTCATACGGACCAAAATGAAAATGTAAAATGTTTTTCTTGTTATTTTTTTCTTCACCAGATATTTAAAAAATTTAATTATATATAAAACAATTTGACAGTTCATTTTTATAAAATCCTTTAGAATTAAATAAAATTTTCAGGTTTTAGTTGAGTGAATTTGATTACAACCATTTCATCAATAATTTTGCCATTAAAAAGACGAGAATTTCTATATGCAGTGATGCATTAATTAATGTATCGATTATGTACGACACTCGAATTTCAGTTGCGGATGGTAACGCGCAACTTAGAAATGTAAATTTTAATTGCATTTTAGAGATTTTCTGGCAATTACAAATTTCTGGTTGCCGGCCGTAACAAGGTTTGCACTGGCATTTTACACCGAAGAGGGAATACCGTTAATGTTTTGTTGGAATTGTCCCAGTTTACACTACTGCAATTTCTTTTAATATTTCTCAGGAACTTTTTTTGATAAAATAAAAATGTGTCTTATCTATTCTCTGAAACTGAAGATTTAATTTTCGTCATATTCAGTCATTTAAATTTTTAAAATTTTTACAATTATTTTAATTTCCTGTCTCCCTCTATTTCTCTGACTAGTTCTGTAAAAACTGCTTTTCTTTTTCATTATATTTCGCTTTAGGGAAATGAAATGAAATGAGATACAAATTTTAAATCCCGTATTTCTTTAAATGCGCTTTATTACGTTTTTAAAGAACAAACAAGAAAAAGCTGTGAGCAAAATTTTCTGCAATTTAATTTAAAGCAAACAAAACAGAAGAATAGTAAAAAAAGTAGAGAGAGAAATGCTTTAGATCACATTTCTTTTGGTATGAAAATTTATATTTATTGTACTTTTGGAGCGCTTTGGTGTCATGTAATTTTATTTATTTTCATTCAGTGTTTGTTTTCTTCTTTCTTTTCTGGTGTCTGTTGTGCTATTTTTCGTTAAATACAAAAGCACTTTTAATAATATTTGTCTAAAAGACAAAAAAAACAAAAACGAACAAAGCTTTTTTGTAGCTGTTCACTTATTTATTTATTTATGTTTTTTTTGTTGCTTGCTTTCTGTTTCGTGACCGTTTGGGAATACCCTTTTGGTTGTCAGCGTCCCCGTTGTGTTTGTGTAAGCCACAGCATTAGTGTGACAATTAAATTTTTTCCGTGTACGATTTTATTTCATCCTTTTAGTGCAATACGCTCGAATTTGTTTTACTTCGTGTGTCTGGCTGTGTGTGTGTGTGTGTTTATGTATGTATGAGTAACTGAAAGTGTTGTTCATTACAAAGAACCGAGCAGGAAAAAAAATTACGAGATAAATTTATTTTATGGCACTTGAGCTTTTAACTGCGGCAATTGCTTTTGCATATTAAGGTTTTTCCAAATGTTCATTTTACATACATTTGCATTAATTTATATACACACATAAATAATTAAGGAAGCACGCATGTTTGTATGACTGCATGTGTGTTTGTGTGTGTGTGTGTGTGTGTGTGTATTTAAAGCAAAGGCATGCATGCATGCGTTAATACAAATTTAAATGAGCCATTGTACAAATGAGCACATGCTTTGTGCATTAATGTTTGTTGTTTTTTCTGTGCGCTGCAGAGACCTTTATTACGTTTCCTTTAAGTATTGTGACAAACTGGCCCTTGATGATAATTAAATGCATTTCTGGGACACAATTATATGCCAACACTGCAAACGCATCCAACACATTTATGCGTTGGGGAATTTTGTGGCTGACTGTCAAAAGAATTATGCAATTAAAACCACATTGAGTGTTTTAATTGCTGTTAGTTTAATGTTGCCAACATTACACGTTTCTGTGTTGTGTAGCAGCCAAATTTGTTAAATAGAAAACAAAAATGTGCATTAAAGAAATCCAACATTTCAAACCAAAATAACTAACCAATGAAAAGCCAAACACAATTAAAGCCAAAAAAAATATGTTTTAAAATTTGCGGTCAATACTTTTAAGTATCTTTAAAACATTCATATGGATTTGTTAAACTAAGCAACATAGATTTCTCCAACATCATTATGATATGTGTGTTGCTCGTGTAAATCACAGTCGCATGTTAGATTATCGATTAGTAGTGCGTAATGCGTGACATAAATTCTACTGTCCATGTGATTACATTTTAAAGTACACAAAACTGTATGAGAAATAGTATAGTCTATTTAAATGACAAACACATTAATTGCAATTAAAATAAAGAAAGAAATTCTACAATAAATAAAAACATAAAAACCGAAAGAGGAACAAAAATTAAGTCTTCAAACGACTCTAGTGCGAATCCTGTCATCACTCTTCGGAAAATGCATTAAATTTTTTTATATTTTGAAATGGTCATCAGCACAAAAGTATTTGAATTTTGGGTAGGTTCAACTAAAAAATATAAAAATTGTCTGAGGTAACAGGTCATCCCAGAGACTATCCACTAAATTGCGATTCAAAGATTGCTTTGACTACAAAATGCAGAGCAGTTAAAAAACGAACACTTTTTTCGTAAATTTTCGAGAGCGATATTTTGCGAACCATTTTACAGATTTTGAACAAATTTGCTGCATCCGGTACATTTTTTATGTGGTAGAGAGATGGATCTTAATTCTTGCACAACCCTGCAGGTGCGTGTTAATTATAAAGCAAATAACTAATTTGAACCATTTTATTTATTATTTTACTTCGCCGACGTTTTATTGTTTTATTGCTCAAATACCGACAAGGGGGTGTTCAATAGCACAGAAAACTCAGAAAAAACTTTTTTTTGAGTTGACTGGGCTGGGAATTGAATACGGATCCTTCCGGATGCAGAGCCGACACGCTAACTACTCGCCATTAACTAATACTTTCGGAATTATCAGCTAAAAAGTAGTTATTCAGATTTTTCCTTCAGCAATCTCTCGCGCGAATCACCAAATTTTGGTCAAAGTGGCAGCTATCAACTTTTGTGTGAGGTTAAGAGCTGACTAGATTTCGAACATGATCGGCTTAGTAGTTTAAAATTTTTTTTCGAAATCTACAGAACTAAAGAGAATCATTATCTCACGATATCTAAGTGAGCGTAAAACCATTCGAATGCGGCAAATTTTATGTCCATCTGTTAACCCGTTCTTAACACTGGGCGGCGTAGATTCGATGAAGAGTAACCTTAATATATGATAATGAAGAGGATACATCCCCGGTTAAGTTTTAATATGTTTGCATGTATCCTTAGTGACATCGTCATGAAAATTGTCAGAATCGACTCCCAGTACCTCAAAACTTCAAAATACGATAAAAACTAGATTTTCAGTAATTGGAGATATTGAAGTAAAATCAATAACTTCTTCTATGGAGAAGTGAAGATTAACTAAACTCTAAAAAAAGTAATGTTTAACCTGCTGCAGCCATTATGAACACTGGCAACCGCTCGGCCATTTCACGTTTTTATTCTGTTAAATTACATGCCAGTCATTTTAAATGTCAGGAAAAAAAATTATGAAAAATAAATTGTAATTATAAAAACATTTTAAATTAAAAAAATTTAAAATGATCCATTAGAATTCGAATCATGATAAACTTTTATCTACACAAATTCCTGTAAGGGTGGTGAGTGCTCTTGAAAACCGAGCACAATTAAAAAATAATAATAAAAGAGGTTGTTTTACTTCTAATACCAAAAATCCTGGTACGAGCTGGTACTATCAGTCGCTCACTTGCCAGAGCATGTGAGTGAAAACGAAAATTTCTCCAGTACAATGCACACGTGTTCATGCATTGAGCTTCTCTTCTCTAGGCTGCATTAATTAACGTTTAATGTCCTTTTGTTCTGTGGAAAATTTTGTTTACTGATTTTTGTTTTCTAAAAGTTTTCTTTTATTTATTAAAAACTGCATGCAATTATCCTCCCTCTTTCATTATCACTTAATTACATTTTCAATTCGCATGTGTTTTTAAGTGTAATACAAATACATGTGTGTAGAAGTGTGCATCACACAGAAAATGTTTTAAATTAAATTGCATTTATTTTATGCAAAGTCACTTTAAACTACTTATTGCAGCTGAAAACAAAAAAAAATACCAACAAAATTATGTGTATCATTGTTTTTTAATTACTTTGTAAATGCATTTCATTATTCCATTGGCGGAGAAAAGGTTTAAAATTTGAATTAAATGTAAATATTTTTATTTATAGACTTCTTTAGCGGTCTCATAATCGATACGGCAGTAACGAAAGCTTAAACTTTCATTTCCAGTATGACAAGATATTGTTAATATTTCATAAATCTCTTATTTGTAGTTCGCTTTCAAGCTGTAGGTTACGTATTTCTTTAAATAAAAAATGAAACCGTTTTTTATTTTTATCAAATAAGTTTATCGTTATATTTCCAATATTTCGCCAAACTTTGGTGCTCTTCTGCATTAAAGAATAATAAAAATATATATTTTTTGAAAGTAGTATGAACAGTGAAACAGTGTTAAAAAATCAACTAATAGAATATTTAAACAAGAACAACATTATTATAAAATAACAGTCGGCCTTCAGCAGCAAACACTCATGTGAACAAGCAATAAACCGTTTTATAAGTGAATGGCGTGAGGATTTAACGAACAAGACATATTTTATATCAACATTCACTGATTTCAAGTAGGCATTTGAAACCATAGATAGAAGAGCACTTTTAATTACAAAATAAAGAATAGTCGGAGTATAGGAGAGTGAATTGAAATGTTTTGAAGAGTAGGTCTACCCCAGCTTAGAGTATTTCAATGTTAGACTTTTCCAGACGATGCCTAGATTACTATAAATGATGCCATAACTGTCGTATATTGCATATCAATGATGAAGAACTAGAAGAACTGAACGATATTAAGTATTTCGGTATTATAAAAGACTGTAGACTTAAATTCAACACAAATTTTTAAAAATGAAAATTAACCGAAAACTTGATTTAATGAACAGGACTTGTCATAAATGAATATCATAAGATATTAATATATAGAAATATAAGCGAGCCACATTTCATATATTGTCCTTCAATAACATATCTGGAGAAGAATACCCAAGTAGAGCGGTTGCAGAAACTTTAGAACCGGGCGTCGAGTTTTACACTACGCCAGCCAAGGGACACATATACAGGGAGGCGCAGAATGGGCTATATTGTTTAAATGGTTTATAACTTTTTTATTTATGCGATTATTATAGTTTTTTTTTTAAAATACAGTATATTATTGGGGAATTTTTTGCAATCAGCTTTGAAAAATGATATCCTGTAAGTGATGTCCATTTTCTGCTTCGCACGTACGTGCTCTTTTTAGCATATTTTCCATAACTTTTCGCAAAATTTCGGGTGTAATGGCCTTGATTTCATTTCGAATGTTGGTTTTCAGTTGGAGTAGGGTTCTTGGTTTGTTAACGTACACTCTTTCTTTCAAATATCCCCAAAGAAAACTATCAGGAGCTCTTAAATCTTAAATCTGGTGAACGTGGAGGCCAGTTAAAATCGCTTGTGCGCGAAATAATGCATCCGCCGAATATGTCCCTTAACAAAGCCATTGAGGCACCTGCAGTATGTGCTGTGTTCGATCGTGTAATGATTCATAATTAATTCCCCAAGTATTCTTCACAAAATGCTGAAAAAAATCAAAGAAATAATAATAATTAAAATAGTTATAAAAATTTCAAATCATATAGCTCATTCTGCGCTACCCTGTATAAGGGACATGCTCTACAGATTGCATTGACTAAGTGTGAAATAGGGCTTAGTTGATTTTGCAATGAAATTTTTACATAAAATAAAAATGGGAAATTGTTCTACATATTTAACGCAGAGAATTACAAATGGCCATCAGATACATAACTATAATGCGAGAAGACGTAAGGACTTCCGGTTAGTAGGAATCACAACTGAAGGTGATCGTGCTAATTTATATTATAAAGGACTGACACTTATAATGAATTACCTGATGGTATAAAAAATGCGAAAATGTAAATAAATTTAAGAATAAAGAATTTAAATTAAAGATATGCCTATTAGATAGTTTTAAAATTAAGTTCGATAGGATCTGTAATAAATAAGAATAATAAGTCATTAATTGTTTCAACCACAATAATAAGAAAAAGTAAAATGAAATACAGATTTCAAGAGAAATTTCACTTTTAAAAAATATATATCGCAGTGCAATGTATCGCATGTGTAGGAGTCATCCTCTGAGTGCTGGTCCAAGATAGAGAATCTTTGGGCTTGTAGACAACATGCTAACTACTGCAGACATAGCCACCATCGCTTCGATTTTAGCGAAACAATTTTTGTCACATGCAGCCAGAATATTGCTGGTCACTTTGTTGCGATTATATTACTAAATATGAGCGAACAAATGAACAAACTTCATAATCATGTATTTTATATAATTTTTGTAATATTCAATACGTATGTAGTGAAAAAAATAAATGTTTGGTTTTCCATATAATTGGTAAATTTTCTACATTAAATTTCTATAGAAATTCATATTGTAGCGCGAGAAAAACCGTCTCAGCATTCGAACTGTAAGAGACAGAATCATAAAATTTCAAAGTCTTAAGGCAACGACATATAATTTTGAAACAATTTTATTTAGAAACTTTCTAGGATATGAAAAGAGATTTTTCATATATTTTTTTTTATTCAGGGGACGTAAAGTAAATAATTTTGTAAAATATAGAGTCTTCCCTTTTATACTAACGATGTTCAACGATGTAATTATTAATGGTATTGACAATATAACTACCCAAGAGACTACATTTTAAAAAGCTTTTAAAATTCCTTTTTCCTATATGGAAATTTTAGTAATTAAATAATTAAATATTGTTAGCAAATTGAGTTATTTTTAATTTTCCTTTTACTGTTTCTTTTTTCCAGTCACATTCTTTTAATGTTGTCCGAAAATGACTCTATCATTTTCGTTCAACAACAAGTAAATTCAAGTAAATTGACATTTAAATTTTTTACAACAGCTTTTTGTTATATTTTTAAGAAATCAATAGCAACGATTTTGGCATTTGCAAGGATCAACTAACTTTTTGACAATGGCCAAAACTATCAAGTGCCATGGCTGGCATAGAAGCCAGGCAGTCGAACCAAAAAATATAGAAGCAGAGCAACCAAATCAAATCATCAAGATTTTCCGTTTTATTAAAAACTTTTGACACATTTGTTAAATATAAAATTCTCTAGTTTTTTTCCTTCAATTTGTTTGCGCAAATCTATAAGAATGATGGAAAAATCATGGCTTAAACGCAGAACGAACAAGCTGAAAACTTTTATTTCAATTATGTTTTTATTTCTTCTTTCACTTCTACTTTCTACATCCCCAGTTGAAATTTTACTAAAATTTATTACTTATGCTGAGGGTGGGAGAAAATTGAATAGAAAAATGCAAAAAGTTGTTAAAAAATTTAAATTTATGCAACGACACAATTTTGAAGTTCTAATGGAAAGTGAAAACAACTTTTATTATGTTTGGTTTTGCTTCTTAAATATGCACACAACAAACTATGCGAGGGTGGTCCGAAGTTCAACATGAGTAATGAGGCGAATAAAATAGTTCATTTCGGATTAAAAAACACTTCCTTCTCTTCCCTGAAGAATGTTAAAATTTTACCACCAGAATAACTGATGAAGAAAATATTATTTAAAAAGCAGTCTTCCCTTCCATAACAATTAGTCGTTCATAGTCTTAAGCCTTAAGTACACAGCATGTTTTAGCTATACCAGCTTAGCTAAGGAATTTCCCAGTTCACACATTTCTGTACCCGCTGTTGCACTATGAAACCATCATCGTAGTTACTAAATTCATGCGCACACAAACATATATTTCAACGATTCCTTATTTTATTTTGCCCATTTGTGTATTTTTTTGTTGTGCTGTAAACTTTTTAGAATTGTTTACAATGTTTTATTTGTAACACACATTTACACAATATTTTTCATTTATTTTTTTTTAATTTCGTATACAAACAACAATGGTTTGGATTCAGCGGGTCAAGACCACAAGTAAAAGCTGCGAAACTAAAACAAATTTCCACTATTCACAACAAATATTAAAAAATGGAAAGCGGCCCATACCTCAATTAATTTAAAAGTTTTGCTGTGCTCAACTCAGCAGCAAAAGGACACTAAAAGCACAAAAAAGAACAATTTAAACTATTTGTGTTGTTTTTTTTTGCTCGTATCTTTTACATATTTTCAATTACACTCTTGTTGTTGCAACAAATAAACAACAACAAGTTTTATTTAGTTTTACATGTTTTAAAGTTCTAGTAAAACAACAATAAGAAAAATATTTTTATGAATGATGACTGCATGTGGAAATTTTTAAAAGTTTATTTTTTACAGGCCTGCCTGCATGTGCATGTTCATATGCACTTCAATATGTGTGTGTGTGTGTGTGTGAGTCGGTGCGTAAATTTTGTTGTCTGCACAAAGTTATTTTTCATAAAAAAATTTTTTAGTTTCTACCATAATTTACCGCTCAGAGTGCAAACGCACAAACATACAAACAAATCCTTCGTTACCCAGAAAGTGTGAAAGAGAGAGAGAGAGAGAGAGAGAGAAAGGCCAAATAAACAAACACTACTGCACATCTCGGCCAAAAACTATGGCAAAATATTACAAAGCCATTGTACATTACTTGTTGGCCAAAGTTTTAATGGTTTGTGAAGCCAGGGGATTTTGCAACTGTATGCAAAAATTCATAAATTTTTATTACAACTTTTATTGCAATTCTTTTAGCACAACTACATGTTAAAGGTAAAAAAATACTTACTTTGCAAATTAAACGATACCTTTGAAAGCAAATATTGCCTAGAGGCATGAATAAAATTTATTTATTTGTAATAAAAAATTATATAATTTTATAATTGCAAAAATTTCTGTGCAGAATAAATGCAAAAAATTTCAGATCTACAAATGATTGCTGAAGGAATTTGCTACCGAAACTATGTGCGAAAGAAATTCATTGATTTATTGGTGCAAGAAAATATTTGTATGCCAGACTATGCCAGTTGTTTGTAAGTACCATTTTTGGAGGCAAGTAATTGCTTTAAATATTAGATTAGATGATTAGATTGGATTTCGGAGTAGAGTTTCTGCAAGCCTTTAGTGCATCTCTTAAAAAAAATGATTTCGAACATAAGAACTACTAGCCAATATTACTAATAAAATTAATACCAATTCTACTATTACTTGCTCAGTAACCTCTACTACTACTACTAGTAGTAGTGGTTTATTTACCACTACTGATGAAATTATTGTTGCTACTACTACTCCTACTACGTTGACCACTATTACAGCAAGCACTATATCACAGTAATTTTGCCGCAACTCTTAATCAACTGCCAATCATCATAATTAATACAACTAATGGAAACAAACGAATTAATCAAAAAGCGCTTCATAAGTTTGCAACAATTTCAATTGATAGAAATATTTATTAGTTTTCTCCTCATCTTTTTTCATTACGAAGAGAATGTGTGTTATTGTTATATTTTCTTCGAATTACTTTATTAATTTTTAGTAACATTAAATTTAATTTGTTAATAATTTTGTGCCTGCAATGCTATAAGTTTTATTCTAATGGTAACTTTACAACATAATACAAACCATTAAGAGTTTGTAGAACCCAAATATTATGAAATTCTCTTCGTGTTTCTGAAAAGAACACAAAAGTTTGTGGTAAGTAGTTCTCATATTTACAAGGATACTATAAGTAAAATCAAAGCAAAGACAACTGAGCTAATAACAAAAAATGCTGAAATTGAAAATAAAAAGAAAAGTACTTAAAAAATTAAATATTTTTTTTCCTTTGTAACAGGCGATAACTGACGAGGTGAAGCATCACTCTCTTAGAACTCTCAAGGAGACTTATTCAATTAGAAATCTGTGTCTAGCAATTTTACTTACGCTTGTGCTGCACAATACTGCCGATAGAGCGCACTCTGGTGTTCCTGTGGATTGGTATCAGCTGAAGCCGGTACTCTTCAGTGACCAGTAACTATAACTTCGCCGCTGAAAGTTTCCGACAACAACTAACACAAAGAAAAAATGCGGAATGTTTCTTATCACTTAGTCCCAAACTGGGCTCGAACGCAGCATTTTTTGTTTTTATAGTCAACTTGTAGACGACTTCAGCAACTTAAAATCTCCAACATGTTTAAAACTAACTTAAATTTATAGTTATCACAAATATATTAATAAAAAGTTTTTAACTATAAGAATTTCACCATAATTTCTTGTATCTATATCTTCATTACCTGCAATCTCTATCAGTATACCTTTCCTAGAAGAAAACACGTAGCATTAGGCAATCATGGCCTGAGTGTTACTCCTCTTTAAAAAAATAAATAAATAAAATTTTGGGTGCGATTATCGCGAAAACGGAATATGATTTTTATGTAGTCTGTCGCTGAAACCAAGCACGCAGAAATTTCATTTCTTAATTAAGACTTTTAAGACTGAAATGATTTATTTGCTTTACATTATCATTGTGCACATTAAAAATTTAATTCTCTAAATAATAAATATTTTTGTTTGTTTTGCTTTATTTGCAGGTGCCATTTTTGAACAGGGTACCGATGAAGTACAATCCGCTTTCAAATATGCCATGCTGAATCACAATTTAAATGTATCCTCACGTCGTTTCGAACTGCAGGCTTATGTGGATGTAATAAATACAGCGGATGCTTTTAAATTGTCTCGTTTAAGTAGGTGGTCAATAACAACACAAACAAAAAACAACACAAGTTAAATTAAAGGATTTATTTCATTCCTATTCAGTTATTTATCCAAATTTTTTTTCTGTGTTTTCATTTATTTTCCTCACTTTTAATTTCGTGTCCATATAATAAGGTCAACAAATGGCGCCGTTTTATTGTTAAAATTAATTTTTATGTCGCTTATTTTTGGCTTTTTGTATTCGAGCATTTATTGTGTAAGGCGCCTCAGTATTAGGGTGCACAAAAGCCTTGAAAATATTTTTCACAAAGGTGCACGATGTAAAAGCAATTGGTAAATTTGGGATTTTCACTGCCATTCTGCAGATTTAGAGATTGAAATAAATTCAATTATGGAATTAAAAAAAAAGCATTTAATAGAATTTTTAGGAAATATTTTTATATTTTTTATATTTTTTTGTATTTTAATATAATTTTAATATAATTTTTTTAAATAAAATTTAACTTTAAAGTTCAGGAAACATTGAAGTCATCACCGCCTTGTAATTCTAATGCAAACCAAAACAACTCAACCTAAAGACTGCTTAATATTTGCCTGTTTTGTATTTTGTTTGCTTAATAGCAAATAAGTATCAAATATTAAGCATAATTAATATCAATTTTCTCCAAAAATTAGTAGCAGCTCCCTTATAAACTTGAGCATTCATTCAGTGGAGCAATGTTACAGATGTGACAGCAATGCGCTCTTGCTGTCGTAAGCAAATGACACTTTCCCATTAATTATCTTTGCCTAGACATACATACAGAAATATGTATGTGTGTATGTGCACAGGAATATGAGTATATTTGTAGTTTGCTTTTAATTTATGTTGCTGTTGTTGTTGTTGTTTGTTTGTTTGTTTGTTTTTGTAGCATTTATTTTTTCTTTATTGAAATTCGTAGTGTAATTCCGTTTAATGTTTGTTTTTAATTGCTTTCCGTTTGTGTACATTTTTGTATTTATATCAGTTTGTACCATCCATCCATTCCTTTTGTTTGCTGCTTCATACCCTGTCATTAATACGCATCCACCCACTTTCCATTCTTCCCTTTTTTTCCGTTGTTGTAGACTTTTCAGTTAAATTCAGTTTTGCTTTTGTTTAAATTTGCAATATTATTTCTGTCGTATAAAGAAACACATGAATTGTCATTTTTGTAAGTTTGTACATGCATCAGCCTTTTTATACACAAATACCTAAATGTATGTGTGGCTGTGTGTGTGCATATGCATATGAGTCATATATAGGCCATTTCGCTTAACTTAAAACATTCAATAACGATTTTTATTTCAATTTTTTTTCTGTTGTTGATGCTCTGCTATATGCGCGCATTTATTTTCATTATATAACTCCGTGTATATTTATCTACATATGTATGTGTGTATTCATGTTTTCTTTTTCGCTATTTTCCAGTATGCAATCAATTTTCTCGTGGCGTTTATTCAATGTTGGGCGCTGTTTCGCCGGATTCATTTGATACATTGCATTCGTACAGCAACACTTTTCAAATGCCATTTGTGACACCATGGTTTCCGGAAAAAGTGAGTATATAAAGCTAAAAAATTCTTCAAAAAAATAAATAAATTTCAAACACCAGTCTATAATAGTTTTTCTATTTTGCTATTTTGTTTTTTTTTCGTTTTTGCATGAAGAAACATCTGTTTTAGTTAAGTTTTTATAACGTTTATCATTTTTACGTTTTATTGCATAAAATTTAATATTTATAATGAGTTTGTTTTTGGCAATTAATCATACCCAGCCAAACGGGACACCCACTGTTTCCATTCATTTATGATTTTTGTAAAGTTCGCAGTTATAATTTTATGAGCAACATTAAAGCGATTGCGTTGTTCGCCAATATTGACTGTATTTTGAAATTTATAGGGCTTCCATAATTCCATTCAAATAACAAACTACAATCATTGGCCATGTCTTTGCAGACCGAATATATTTTATTAAAAAATATTAATAAATCCTGTACATCAAATAACTTCAAATTTATAACACAATGCCAGCGTATTATTTGTTTTGAATTTATATTCATAATTTTATGTTGCGACTTGTTTAAAAATAAAAGAAAATAACGGCAGGGAAAATTTTTAAACATTCTAAACATTTATTATAATTAATGTGCAAATAGCATTTTTCAAAAAAAAAATATTAAAAATAAATTTTCGCATGGGGAACAATATTTTTTTCAGTTTATTTGAGGCAAAGTGAGAAATACACTGCAGCTCAGTTGAATAGGTTGAAATTTCTTTATTTTATTTATTGGCAGTTTTGAGAATATAAACCCGTATCGTGAATACCTTTTCCCTTAAAATCAATTTCTTATTTCGAAAATTGCAATATTCATGATTTCATTTCGCGTGAATGCTAAATAAAATTCCCATTTTCGTGAACGGTATTTTTCCTTATTTTTCCCCTTTTTTCGCTTTTATTTATTCGCTCGATTTTTGCTGGGATATTTTCGCATAGATATTTTGATAAATAAAATTCTTTTAATATCAGGCTACAATGCACATATACCTAAATAATAGAAAATGTGCAAACCCATAGACTAATTGAGTGTTTTTTATCAAAATACTCGTATACAAACACATGGCGGCCGAGTTTTGCAGTTCGTTCTCTTATAGATTTACTGAAACTGCTAGTATATCGTAGTTCCAAATCTAAACATTTTCTTAAAATTTTTGGAGTAGTCTTTTTTTTTTAATTTATTATTTATATTCTCTAATTTTTACACTTTTGTTAATTCTTGCAGTCAGGTACTTTTTTCGTTTAAATGTATAACTTTTTATGTGGGCGACGAATTCACTGGGCCTTGAATATTAAAAAACCCAACTTAACACACGAATTTTTAGTTCTGCAGTAAATTTAAATTGGTTTGGTTTTTAATAAATTTTTATATTTCTCAAATCTTCAGCAATTTTCTACGTTCACTGAGAATTGACAACAGGAAGAAAATTGCACGTGATGATGAAGGGAAAGAAAAAAGTCACTTTTTAATTGCGATAAGAGTGAATACCATATAAGATGGAATGGTGAGGGAGCAGTCACAGCGACCACCCAGTCGTCTAACAATCGACTATACGGTCCGCTGATTATTTTAAAGAAGCTACCGCGCTGCGGAATCTTAACCAGCAGCCTGACTGCAAAAGAAAGAAAATACGAAATATGGTCAGCTGCCAGTTAGTTAGTCTATTCCCCCCCGATTTCAGTCTCGTGAGGAAAGTCATACAGAATAGAAATATTTTGCAAGTTTTTAACCCTGATGTTTGTCACAGGGTACCGTGTCAAATTTATGTATTCCAATTAAAATTGTTCATGTGTAAAGAATTCCTACACGTTTGACAAATTTACAATAAAAAATTATTTTAAAAAGCAACAATTTTACGAACTTTTTGATTTTCTAAATGTTAATTTTCCAAATTTATAAGTTGTAGTTATGAAAAACAGACCCCTGCCCTAGACTGGCAGTCTAATCGAATTAAAAAAATGTTTTCTTTTATTACTATAAACAGAGTAGCAATTCATAAACTTAAATTTAACAAAAAAAAAAACAATCAAATTTCAATAACTTGTTTTTCTGAAACTCGGTTTCTAAAAACTTCTGTCTGAATATCTCGTTTTGCATGTTTTCATGAGTTGAGGAAAATACTTATTTTTACTTCATTAGAAAATAATTCCTGCTTTGACAGGAAATCCTGCAATTTATTGTAATTAATTTTTGTTGGTATATGTGTAAATTATCTTCCTGGTTTCAAAATCACTCAAGAAGGTGGATACTTCCGCATTACGATTATTCCTGCTTTTGCTTTTCATTTTCCCCATTTACTGTCGTCAAAAAAAAAAAACAATAATAAAAAATAATTTTCTTTTCTTTTTGAAAACAGAACTTACAATAATTCTAGATCAAATTTTAGTATTTATTTCGCACACACACAAATTCACAGACACTCACACAGACAAACATTTAATTTTTTTCCATAATCCCTTGTTTCCCATATGTTTCATATTTAAATGCCTTTTTTATACACATTTAATTTTTCATTCTTGCATTTCTATGGTTATTAAATTTATAAACATTTAATACTCTCATCAAGGTGCTCACACCCTCATCCGGTTTTTTGGATTTCGCCATTAGTATGCGTCCGGACTATCATCAGGCCATTATCGATACGATACAATTTTATGGTTGGCGTAAAATAATTTATCTCTATGATTCTCATGATGGTGAGTAAAAAGAAAAAAATATTAAGTCGGAAACGAAAACAAAAAATTATATTGAAACATGAACGAGAAAACACACATTTGGCATTAAAACATTAATACCCAGCTGGCCATGTATTTAAGAATTCTTTAACACGGGTACAATAGAAAATCATTGGTGACACAACGAGCACAGCTCAAGGAAATCGTTGACGAGATTTTCCAACAAATGGTCACGAAATTCACACAAGTGATAATTTTCTGCAGGGCGATAACCTCATCTGTTACCAACAACAGAGCTACTAGATTAAAGGCATTGTCTCCCATCTTGTCGCGAACAGTGTTCGACTGATGGCAGTTTTATCATGCTTTCAGTGAACTTCATTAAATCTACAAGTATAAACGAATATTTTGTAGACGATTTCTTCAAAACTTTCGCTAATAAGACAATGGCTTTACAATTGTCACTTTACAACGTTCAAAAGAATACAGAATATAAAACGCTGTCATATTGTAGTGTCATAAAGAACGATTTCCCCTTTGGAAAATTTCAACAAAAGAGAACAACTCATACGCACAGCGTCGAAAACTATATGGTAAACGATAATATTTCCACCTGGGGTATGTTTTATAATTGACATGCATGCTCAGTTACACTCACATGTCCAACTACATACTAATACAAGTGTAATTTCATGATGACAGTGCTAGAAATATAATTTTTTTAATTTTGTAAATGTCCCTATTGTATTCATACTATCACATTTGTACGTAGTACATTAATTTTCGACATGTCTTAAAACAAACTACCTATTTGTATTCGAGTGAAACCCCTTTAGGGGTAATGTTTCCTGCCTTGGGCAGTTGCAAGTTGAAAACTGCACGTAAGTTTTTAATGCAATAACTCCACATATGTAATCATTTTCCGAATTTCGTCGCGTCATTTGTGAATTTTAGAAAGGGATCATAAAGCAACAGCTTGTAGTGCAATCTAGAGCATGACGAAAATATGAACTGGAATGGGGTGGGGTGATATTAACTCCACTGATTTCAAAACATTTGTTTCGTATTAATTTTCAATAACCGAACTTAAGGAGCCGGGTTATATACCAGCGCCCAGTGTAAACGTTTTTAAAAAATCATTGGACATTTTTAACCCAATGTAGTTAAAAATGGGTCAGTAGTCTCGTCCAAAATATATGTTGATTGAAATTTTATGTCTTTTATTGATGTCATACAGTTTTTTAGTTGTAAGACGAAAAGGCTGAATTTATTTTGAAGGAGCGGTATAACTATTTTTTTCAAGTTTATATTTTTTAACTTTTTTCATAGATATTTTTTTTTGTTTTGATTATTTATCTATGTTTGTTATATGGTTTAGCTGGTCTATATGCAGCATTTCATTTGGTGCTAATATCAAAATCTTCAGTAGACCTTTAAGCAAATTCTTGTTATTTTGTTACGCAAAATTACTCAAAAAAACGAAAAGTATCAAAACATTATAGAATTATAATGTAAATGGGCTGAATTTTCCGCACATAGTAGAGGTCACATTTTTTTTATACGTTGAACACGAAAAATTAGTTGTTGTGCTTGTGCTTCCATGTAGAATTTCAAGGTATATGCCAGAGTATTTCATTTACATGACAAGAACACACTCTTCCCTCATGCATCTGATGGGCAGACATGATCCTTTAAGACGCATAAGAGCAGCAACAAACTGGTTCTTTGCATACCTCAAGTAGTCCGGATTTTCGCGCAAAAGAAAATTATTAATTGTGCGCTTTTGTCTAATATTATTGGTTTCTTAGATGTCTATCACTTTGCGATGATTGAATGTTACGGCGTAATCGAATGAAAGTGACGAACCATAGGCAGTTCAAGAACGCAATGACATCAGCATGTGTTAATTTCTTCCCTCCGTCTTCTGTTACTTTTCTCTGTTCTATTCTTTAATATGCCTTACGTTACTTCACCTTCATGGTCTGTTGATTTCATTTTCTTCTTTTTCATTTTTTCACAAATATAAATGCAAATTATTTGCCTATGACAGCGTGATAAACAAGAGTTGAAGAAAACCATTATAGATAAAAATAGAAAGAATTTAAATAGCATCTCGGACAGCTCGAAGTGATGCTAAACCATAATATTTTATTGATTAACGAAAAGCAATAAGAATCTGTTGAGGGGATTCAAAGTACCACATTTATTTTGATTAAACGGAATTATTACTTTACGGCCAGTTCATCTTATTAGGGATTAGTGTCAAAAATATATGGGCAGCAGAAGCAACAACAAGTAAATAAACTGCCTTATAAAAGCGAAATTTTGTAATTAAAACTAAGACATTTATTTAGCACTTTCTTGTCAAGCCCTAAGTTCACTTTTAATGAAAATCTTCTGAGAAACTGGACTGGCACTGAATTCACAGCTGCCTTAAATAGATTTCTTTTCCAGCAGTATTCACATTAACTTTTTTTTATTTCGCATAACTTGAGGATTTGGTTTTATAATTCATATTTAACTGGGTGAATGAAGCGTAAAATTAAAAAAAATATATATTTTCTCATATAAATCAATAGTTTGCATAGCATACTGAAATTATTTGTTTAATTTATAATTTACAATTATTAAGCTCGAATTTTCAGTTTGTAATTGGCAGGAAATTTGTCAGACTAGGAAAACATGGCCCGCCAATTGTTGCCAGTAAAGTTTATTCAATCTTAAGTGTATTTTCCGTGATAAATACAAATTTAATCAATGTAGTTATGAAAAACAAGACTAACCTGGTGTTCTGTCAGTATATTTACTCTCTTATGTATATGTATGTGTATGAACATACATACGTATGTATACGATATGTAGATTAACAGCCTGTTCGTTGCATTCGTAGATTTGTATTGAAAACAGAAACATTTGTTAATTAATGTATTGTTCAAGAGTTACGTCAACGTATACGTATACGTAACATGAAATTGATTAACAGAATATATTGCGTATACGCATATTGACCGCATACATTTCTGTATTGGTGTATGAAAACATGGAATAATTTTTTGATTTTTTTTTTCATAAATAGAAGTAAAATAAACGAATTTTCAATAAAAAAAATTTTTATATATAAAAATTTATTACATTTTCAATAAGTCAATATATTAGTAAAAACAATTCTGTATTTATTTATTTAAACAATTGAAATGTTACAGTCTTTGATTTAATTATGAATACAAATCGGATTTTAAAATTCCTGTAGATTAAAAATGCAGACAAGCTGTTCGGCTAACAAGATTAACGAAAACAAAAAAGTTTAGAACTAATATTATCTAAAACATTAAACATATTAGAAAATACAATTGCAATGAAGTGGCAACAAGATTTATGATGAAAAAGATTTAAAAGTGAAAGACATGATAATTAAATCTGCTCACTTTTGCTTCTATTGTTGCGAAATTTGTATGACGATTTAAGTCTCATATTTTTGTTTTATATTTTGATTTGCATTTATGTTGCATAGAAATTTATTATACCGAAGCATTCATGCAATTTGTGCATGAAAATATGTACATATAAATGACAATGTTAGTGCCATGTGATATATGTACGTATCCTTGGCACGACCCCTGAACTCTTTGTTTCGTTATTTCATGCTCATGCGGTATGGTTTTGTAAGCAGTGTAAATGCATACGAGCATGTATGTGTGTGAGTTTAATGTTCACTATTTATTTGTTTCTTTTCTCCCGCTCTTCTTCTCTCTCTTTTAACCCTCTGTGTCCTGGTGGGCACATTTATAGTTTATTTATATAAAGTTTTCATAGTTTTTAAAAAATATGTAACAACAAGTAAATACAAATGTCAACAGTATTTATATGCATTCCAGCAACATCTTTGTGAACTATTCATGAAACGAAAAACAAAAAACAAGCTGGAAGATACACAAGCAT
The DNA here is from genome assembly GCA_963924685.1 of Dexiosoma caninum. Classification (NCBI taxonomy): domain Eukaryota; kingdom Metazoa; phylum Arthropoda; class Insecta; order Diptera; family Tachinidae; genus Dexiosoma; species Dexiosoma caninum. The sequence continues at coordinate 38,983,845 of OZ004729.1, read as the reverse complement.
TAAATATGTATACATGTGCATGCACGGGCATGTACATATGTGTAGCCTTATGCAGCGACATTCTTTCACACACTTGCCTTATGCACGAGAAAGTGTAAAGTTTACTCAACCATGACTTGGGAAAAAGAAAAAGAAATAAACATTCTTTACAACAAAATACTATCGCATGGTTTTAAACACGTTTTGCATACGTGCATACAACAATGCGTCAGTGTGTTCGTAAAAACAGACATTCATATCTGCATATCAAAATGTAAAACCGTTTACAAATACCCATCATTCACCCAGCAAACATTTCAAATTCGAAATGGATTTAAAATCAACCTCTTTCGCGAGATTCCATACGGCAGCAGAAGCTTTACAATTTTTTAATGTTATTGCAAAGTAAAAATTTTTGGATTACTTTTAGTCAATTTTAAGCCAAAAAGGAATTAATTTAACTCCAGCATTGTATGTTTATAAAAGACTGTTGATGTTATTTCTATTCCCCGTAGCCACTGATTGTATTTTTCTGGCTTAAAATTTAAACAGTTTTGTACTTAATTTTGAATTTAATACGAAAAAAGTATACTTGCATACTAAAAACTTTTAACTGTGCGGAAATATTTCTTTATCTGCTAAAAATGTTGGTTGTTTTTACGATAATTTGCAAAACAAGTGTTCGAAACAATTTTTGTTTGTACGTACTTAAACCAATAGCCAGTTCAAGTTTAATCAGCCAATTCACACAGTGATTTTAAAATCTTTATTATTTTTATTTTCCTCTGAAAGCAACTATTGAAAACCTCTCGCATTTACAACGTGAGTTATTAATCATTTTTTATTTTTTATGGATGAAAGCAAAAAAAAAGAATAAAACCTAGAGAGAAAAGCGAAAATAATTGCAAAAGATTCCAAGAAAATAATCATTGAAAACAAAACCTCCTTATCCCCATTTTTCTACTCTACAATACTCCTCGTAAAAAAAACATCGTGATATTGGACACGTGATTTTAAAATATTGTGTGAATTGGGTATTATGAACGATTACGTGTTTGTTATTGTAGCTTTTAAATTTTACGCTTGTTGGGGCATCACTGCTGATAATAAAAAGTTTGTTAAACTATACAGAACGTCTATAAGAAATAGCAGGGGACACTAAATACCACCCTTTTCGAGATATTTCTACGGCAGCAGAAAGATGTGTGCAGTACCGCAGTATGCAGTGTGATTTTACAGCAATAATAATTTTAGAAATATTTACTGATATTAAAAGTTTTAAAATATTGTGTTATCGTTCCACCTCATATGGGATTTTGCTTTAAAAAGAACGAGAAATAATAAAATAACATTTCAATAAAATCATGCCGGGATACAACAGAATTTATTGTAGAAAATTAAAGCAGGTACCAAAAAAAATCATTTTATTTCAATGCTCAATCAGGGGGTCTAGTTGAGGGTGTTGCTGTTGGCTGGAAAGTTAGTGCGTTGTCGCTCCAAGAAGAAAGTCGTGGATTCAATCAGACTACGTCTGCATTTGAGAGATACGTCGTCGTAGTAAAATAATAAATCAAATGGACCTCCAAGTTAATTCATCAACATAACGCCATGCAACATTAACTTTGCTTTACAAATTTTGAAGAATTCTTAACTGCAGGGGTGTGGAAGAAGAGAAACCCCCATTGTACTTTTCACTTCACTATCCGTCTCTTTAACTTGAAAATTTCAGTGCTCTGCAGCGTAGTTGTTATCCTCTGAGCACTGGTCCCACACAGTTTCCTTTAGCTTTCACCATAAAATATCATCTTGCCACTCACCGAATTTATAATGTTCGGCTGTACGAATAGTCGTCCACAACTCCATTGCCCAAAAAGCTAAAATTAAGAATCACTTAAAATTGTTGGGTGAACGATGACAGTGAAGAAACGCCCAAAATATGAACAACAGCCCAAAGTGCAAAATAAACAATGTCCAAAAATTATGGACGATTAGTCGCTATGAAAAGTTACACCAAATCTGTAGGAATAATCGACCACAATTCAGAAATGAAGAATCAAACATAAATGTGTGTAAAAAATTTTGGGTGATTTAACAATTTCAAATAATTGGATCTTTATGAAGAAATAGCTAAGTTTAAAGGAATGAATCATCGCCCAAAAATGGTTTTACGAGATTCTGCAAATGAAATTTCAGTGATTTTTCATAAAGAGCGGTCAGGCTGTTATTCGTCACAGAAGACGCAATTAGACATATGCAAAGAAGAAAACAAATTTCATTTGCCAACCTTTTTTTTCGTTGCAATAAATAAATCTTGGAAATTGAAGACTTTTTTTGCCCACTGCCGACTAGAAATTTTCATTTGCCCGATTGTGTCGCTCACCTGCCAAAAGGAAGCTATGAACTGACGAAGCAATATCGCTATAATTCCCAACCGCGTAATCTCTTTAAGGTGACAATCAGATAGTCGTCTTTGGTTTTTCGCTGTAAAATCCCTACAAACATGTACAACAATTAAAAATGATATTAACTGAATTTATTTTGGGAATATTTATTTATACATATGATTCTAATTGTGCTTTTTTTTTTTTGGTTTTATATTCAGACGTTGGGAAAAATCCACTGATGAGCTAAGTAAGCGTTAGCGAAATAGTACTATATGGATATGCTTTCCTCCTCAATTTTTGAGTTACTTTTGTAATAAAATGCTTTATGATATTTTTCATACTGTATGAGAATATCATAGGGTATGTAATAATAAATTTCACATATAGTTTATAAGGGAAAAAGCACAATTAGAATCATATGAATTAAAAATAATTTTTGAAAATCTTGTTTTATTTATGAAAACCGAAAAACGTTTACAACTGAATTTATAATAAAATGTACATAATTAATTATTGTTTTATAAATAATAAATTATTTATTAAATTTGTAATTTCTTCTGGTTGTGTTAAAATCTCCTAAGAATTTCTCTATTGGGACCCACTTTGGGAAAAACTGATGATAGAGCAGTAACTTTTTCGTTGAGGTGTATACCGGTAGTAGAATAAACCCATTGAGTTTGCCACAACCATTCCCAAATTGTTTCCAATATATGCATTGGGAGAATTTCTAGTCATGATATGAACATAACGGGGAATAAACAAAAATCAAATTGGGAATTTTTGGCAGGCAGAAGACAATCGCAGATATTGAACTTACAAAAACTTCATAGAGAAGCAGAATGTCAATTAACTCGCAAAGATTAATTTTTTTTTATTAAGAAGTTTCGCTTTGAAATGTGTCGAAACTTAAAGCTGAAGCAGCCTTTAAATGCTATTAATTAATAATAAATTCTAAGAAAAATGTTAAATCAAGATAATTTTTGCAAAGTTGTGTTGAAGTCATCAAAAACCGTATTTAATACTCTAAAAAATGCAAGCGACTTCACACTTAAACGTATTAAACTTTTCAACTTTATTTGAATATTCGTCTATTCAGATTAAAATGTGCCCATTATAATTTGTTTACACACACACATACACACATATCAAGGAAATTTTCCATTACTTTATTTAAAAAAAAAAAAGATAGAATGACGTTAGAAGAAGCAGTGGTTAGTATCACATTTCGTTAATAGTTTTTGCACTTTAAATCTATTTTTCGACAACTAAACTAATGCAAGTTAAAAACAACTTCATGGATTTTCACTTGCACCAGCATATAAAAGTCTGTTTTATATACAACTTTCTATAAATAGAATCTGTCCAACTTCATTTAAGCGATTATTTTCAAAGCATTAAAAGGAAACAACACCAACACAGGAACAAAGAAAAAACGAAAAACAAAACACAGAAAATAGAAAATAAAAAAAAGTGAAGATGAGAGATGAAACTTGTGTTCTAGTAAAACCATGATGCGTTCATTGTCCTCGTATATTCATTTATGCGATAGAGTTAGAATTAAGAATCTATACGGAGTTTATATACTTTCCATGGTCTGTGTTGCAACAGATTCTATTTCGTTTTTCTCTGGCATCTTTAAAGTAACGAAAAAATAAAAAAAGAAAATGGTGCAGCATATACGCAAGAACAAGCATAAACAACAATAACCAAAACAGCAATTATTAAAATGGTTTGCAATAAGAATAACACATCTCAGCATTATGTTATTCTTAGGGCCCCTTTGGAGTATTCTTAGGTTCCTTTTCCTACCTTTCCAGTCTTTCCGGTTACTTATTATTTGTTTTATACCGTACGAAGTGATGTACTTACCTCCAAAGACAATAGAATCTGCTGTCGAACCGGCTCTATATCATCTATAATAATCTGCATAATAAATGAATATATGCCCGCCTTCTCGGCCATGTTAATTCAAATACTGAGAAGTAATTGACCAGTTGTGCAGGAATTAAGCTCGATCTTTCTACCACTTTCACGACCTGTCTATTCTTCTAAACTATCCCCCTATCCCTATGTGGAGGAGATTTTCCCTGAGCACTGGTTCAAGATAAAAAAAAATAATATAATAATAACTAATAAATAAATAATATAATAATAATAACTGTATCAATGATGTGTCTTGATAAATTGAATATAATGCGATCATAGTACAGTTTTAAGCATGGTCTTAATGAAAAACCCTCTGCACCAGTCTTCCCAGCATTGGCAGAGTAAACGTTGCTCTGTAATAGCCTTGTGAATTATATATGTTTAGATGAATCTAGTTGTGGGCGAAATGGTTTGCTTGTGTGAATTTGCCAGGAAGTGCTCCATTTATTACGTTTCATCGTTTTGGAGTTAAAATGCAGTGTCTTACATACATTTTATTTTTAGTAGATTTTGTTTTACGGTACATAAAAAATCCATATACTCAATGTAACGTATCTGCAATCCAGTGCATACATACATATGTGTGTATATGTGCATGAATGTGTGTATGTGTTCTTTATTGAGAACGAATTGTTAAGATGAAGTGCCGCATAATCTTGAATTTAATCCATAAAGTGGAGCTCTTTTAACAGTTTTTATTTTTGCAATATTCCATTTTTTGCAAAACTATACCAAAAATACCGGATGTTAACTTAACGAGCACCAATACACTCCACTCCTATACCCACACATATGACCGAGTAGTTCGTTATATGTTTGTATGTCTGCATGGCTGACTGAGGGCGCATAACGTCAAAGGAAAAAGAAAAGTTAAAATGCTGAAAATAAAAACAAACAAACAAAAAGAAGAAAAAGTAGTGAAGATGGTCCAATTTCTGTTTAAAAAAAATATAACAAGTAAATTTAATGAATTTTAACGAATTCTTTATTTTTTCAGAAATACTTGTTATAGTCAGAATTCCATAAAAAAAGTTTATTTATTCGTTCCATTTTGCTCTTTAAGTTTAGATTAAGGCAAATCGATATCTTTCGAATACATTGAAGTAAACAAGATTGGCTCGAACTGTTAACTGAATGGTTGCTATGGTGGACGTTAATATTTTTCACTTCATATACCATACAAGATATTTGAGAAGGAAAAAATGTTGAACTCTTGGCCTTTAAGCAAACAGAATAACGATATATTGGTTGAATCAAATAGAAGAATTTTCAACAGAACATGTGTGTGTTTTAATCAGAACTACTTCCAGCATTATTAAAAACTCATTAGAAAAATATATCAAGAAAATATTGTTTGTAACTACAAGTAACTTCGATAATACTGGTCTTTTAAGTGGCACTCCAGAAAATTTGTTTTTTCTTCTTTAGCCAAGGCTCCGGGTAAGTGTCCCATATGTGCAGAACTGGTTAGAAATGAATAGTGTGGAGAAGAAGAAAGCTAATGCCTGTCTCCTCAGTACGGCCGTGCACTGCGCTCAACATTTTAAAAGTAAAAATTTTAATAAACTATAAAGTGTTTTAACAATACATTATCCTGCATCCTAAAAGGTTTGAATGGATGACAGATTTTATGTGTTTTGCTCTTGAATAGACACTTGCAGGACGGAGCAGAATATACCGAAATTCTTGCACAACTTGGCAGTTTTTTTTCTTATCTTTGACCAGCGCTCAGGAGAAGACCCTTACAGAAGCGATGCATTGTACAGGAAAACGACAGTAGGAGAATTGAAAGGATTTTGAAGCTTCACTATCTTACAACTCTTCTTTTGCACGTTATTTGTTTTATAATAGTGTTGTAGCGCCTCTGATGTCAAGGTGACATATTAAACTTCATGAAGCTTCGTTTTTCGTAATTCTGTTTCTTCGCCCGTGCTAGACATAACCGACGAAGGAGGGCCTGTACTGTGCCTGTGGATTGGTTACAGCTGAAGCCTGTACTGTTCAGTAACCAGTGATTATGCCTTCGGCACTGAAATCTTCCGACAACAACTGACACAAAGACACACTAATGCACATCAGAAAAAATGGGAGATGTTTTTGCGATTTAGTCTGAAAATGGGGTTGTACCCAGGAAATTTTTGGTTTTATAGTCACTGTGCGGACTATTTCAGCCACCCTCGCTAATTTTGGGAATTTGTAGAGGTGCTACATCGCTGACGTCATATTGATGCAATCATTTTAGAGCTTAAGGTGAGCCAAATCAAATTAATTATTTTACTGTGTTGACGTTTTACCGCTATCACCACAGACAATCAGCCAACAGTAGTAGAGAAACTGTTTCTGTGAATAATTTCCCCAACATGGCTATGGCTGAATGATGATGAGTAGCGAAGGCATGCTCACTGGTCACTTCACTTTTGATTAGAATAAAGAAAAAAAGAACAATTAATCTCCAACCCCAGTTGAGTAGAACACGTATAAACATATTTTCTATGCCACTGCACACGTCCCAATAGCCCAATAGCGTTGAAATAGTGTATACGAGCAATACATATTATTATCCACATACTATATTAGCACCGGATCATTGTTTTGTTCTTTTTAATTCAGTACAGGTCAGAAGTACACGTATTCCCAAAAGCTCTAAGCACGGTTTTTGTACTGATTTGTTGAGGTTCAAAATATTCACTTCGAAAAACCTTAAGAGAAATATTACAAATAATTCATCAATTGTTGAGAATTTTAGAGGAGCTTTGTAGACACTATCAACCTCTTTTTAAAACCCCAGTAACCAGTAATCATTGTTAATGGAAATTTCGTCGACTTCTCCAAATCTTCTCAAAAGAAAACAGAACGATTATTGACCTTTCCTCAAGTGGCTGCTGCTAAGCAAAATGCCCATTTAGAAGATTTAATAAAAAATCCATGAAATGGCCATTTATTAAAAAACACCAACAACAAAAAACATTAAAGTTAAAAGAGAACAAAATATCCATTTATTTTAAGGTCTAAACAATTTTAATCAAGTATTTGCCAACACTTCAAATACCAGCCCAGTTGGTAGTTGGGCATTGCCTACATTCCGGCGCAAGAAAAAACCTCTACAAGAAATTCCTCGAAAACAAAATGTTATTTATAAGTTCCGTTTGGCCTAAATATCTAAATGAATAAATAGTACATGTATTATACTGATAATAAAACTTTTATTTCTTTTATTCTTTTCATTCTATTTTTATTTTTTTCTTTACCTACTTTTCTTTGAAAATTTGTAATAAATGCTAAAAGCAGTTACATTTGGGGAGGTCGGTTGCATTGATATGCTTAAGTCTTGTGAGGCAGGCCACACATTTTCTTTGCCCTTATTTTGCATTATATCCCTACAAAGTTTATCTCTGTTGGGTTTTCTTATCCATTTAATTTTTGCGTATTTCTGAAGTAAATAAATATTGTGAAAAGCATTTCCATTTTATTAAATTCGTTGCGTATTAAAAACCTTTCAAAAAGAAAAAAAAAAAAAAAAAAAGAGGAGAATCCAAAAAAAAGAAAATTGAATAAAAGGAACGAAATTGCTTTTCGGATACAAAAATATTTATTTATTCCAATATTGGCATGGCAATATGTTTTCTCAATTCAGCAACGTGTTGTTACACGGCATCATGTTTCTGTTAAAGTTTTATTTATTTCAGCTCTGAAGTGCGTGAATAATTGAAAATGTGTAGGGAGGGCATCAAATTATGTTTAATATTTAAAATTATGCCTAAACAGCCGTCAGCTATTTTCTATTTGAAATTTATTTTTACGCATTAAATTTCAAATTAAGAAATTGCCGTGGACAACGTTCTTAATTACGGGATTATTTAGATCTCCGCTCTTAGTGAGGGTCACTAATTACCATGCGATCCCAGATGCTTCAATATAATTCTTAAAGAAAAAGTAGCTTCAGTCATGAGAAAATATATGCGATTATAAAAGTAAATTTATCACGCAATTTGTTCTTTATAAACATCTTGTCAATCAAAAATAAATTTTTATAAATAACGACACCTGTTTTCATTACTGCATTGCTGGCCATAATATTTTCTATTTTAATTTCAAAGGAAAATGCAGCTGCAATAAAATTGTATTCTTGTTATCGATTTAAACAACTTTACAAAAATTACAGTGTAACATCGTTAATACGGACAGATACCGTTTCAACCTTTATCCCGATTACTCAATCACCCAAATTGCAGTTTAAACAATCTTATGATCTTAATTTCTAGGTATTAGTACCTTTTATTTCCAAAAAAAATTCAGTTCATTAACAAAAAAAAACAAATAAGCACCCTTAAGAAGTCATTTATATACATTTATTGAATTTACGGCAAACATTTAAAAAGTTATACTAAAAGTGAACAAAAATATTGATTGCTTGGACTAAGAACTTATTTTTGTTTGGATAACCATTTTTCTATGCAATTTATCTGCTCTTTTTTTTTTCTGTGGCCTTTATTTGTTTTTGAATTCTTTTGTTCCTGCCCATACACTGATGTATTTTTATTAAGTGTAGCGGTAAAATAACGACAAACTAGTAATAAAAAAAAACGTTTGTCCGGACTACAGAGATGACATTTATAAACTCTCCGAAACATTGATTTGTCCGGATTACTGGATAGTCCGGACCAGCAAGTTTCCGGATTAGAAGGGTTGTCCCGTACGGTATAAATAAAAATAATTTTTAAGCATTTTTTTTATTATAAAAGAGCTACAACAAATGCGACTATATGAAGAATCATCCATTATTTAAACTCTAAAATGAAATAGACGCACTAAAACTTTTATTTAATCAATCACAATCAAATTACTTTTTTTTTGGAAATTCAAATACATTTTATTCAGATACAGAAAGAGTCATGTAGCGTTTAGCAGTCTCTTTTAGAACAACAGCAACAATGGGGTAACCATTTAGAACCGATTTTATTTCTATTTAAATATTTCACGCACAAACTCACACGCATATAAACTATTGTAGACATCGTAAGTGTGTGTGTGTGTGATATGCCTCGGTTCGAAACCTGTTTTCTTGTGAATGTTTAACAGCACAAAAACATGATGTTATCTTGACTACAAGTTTGCTTTTATTTGTATAAAATTTAATTCGCCATTGTTCTCTTTTCCAAAGACTCACAAATGCTGAAGTATGTGTGCGTATGTATTGGTATAACATAAGGCTTGTATATATATGTCTGTATGTGTGTTATTTATAGTTTCTCCGATAAAGTTTTTCTCTTGTCTTCCAGTTATTTTTGGTGATTTGTTATTTGTCACCACCCACACTCCCCCCTCCTTCCTCCTGCCTAGACGCTCACTTATTGATGTTCCATTACAAACTCATTGTTTTTCTTAATTGGTTTTACATCTAGAACAACATTACGCTACAGAAAATAAATAAACAAAATAAAAAATATATGAAAACATGTACTAGAGAGTAGATTTTCTTTGTTTTCTTTTCGTGTGAAGAAGTTTATTTTGCCTGCTGGAAAAGTAAAAGTTTTTCGTAATTGCTGTTTTAGTATAAAAACACTAGGAAGTGAAGTGAAATTGAAAATAGATTTGCTGCAAATGGAGGTTTTGTTTTTATACGAAACTTTAACAATACTTATTTAGTTTTTGGTCGCAATTTTATAGACTGAGTTGCAATAATTTAATCACCTACAAAAACAAAAACTTCCTCCAATAGAGTCGATATACAAATAAAGTTTGGGATAATAAATGCGTTAATATTTCTTCTTCTTGGCAGAGGAAAATGGAGGGATACCTGAATAAAATCATGAATACTAAATACGAAATCTTGCTCTTCTGCAACAAGCAACAGATCACTTGAGTTCTTTTAGGTTTCGTCGTTCTGCCTGTATGTAATGGAAAAAGGAAATATAAGTTTCTCTAAGTTTTGGATATTACAGCAAAGATCTGCAGAAATAATAATCCTGTGCAAGAAAAAAAAAAGTTAATGATTGAAAATTTTATATCAGCAAAATATTCCTCTATTTATAAGTTATATAGATGATTTAATAGAAAAAAAAACTCACAGAAAATATATACATATGAATGTATGATTTTATGTTTCAGTGTGTAAACAGATTATTAAATTTTTATGAAAAGAGGGAGTGGTAAAATTTTTGAAAAAATAACTTCTCAGTTGAACTATTTTATTTATTAGATTTCAAATAAATTGCTTTATGAAAAATATTAAATAAAATTTCCTATAAAAAAAGATCATTTATTTTTAAATAAATGAATAAATGCAGGTCAAGGTTACAATAATTTGCTTTAAAAATAGATCGAACAATTTGTCTAACCAAATATTTGCAATTCAAATTTAAAAACTAAACTTAAATTGTACTTGTCAAAATTAAATAAACAAAAACGAATTTCATTTTAATTTGAAGAGTAAATGTTGTTACAACAAATATTTTTATTTAATTTAAATTAAAAAAAAAATAATATGAAATGGGAGAAAATTTGCGAATTAAAATTCTTCGAAGTAAAATAAAATTTTAAATTTTTTACAAAAAGTAATTTGCATTTTTTCCTTCTTAAATATAAATAAAACGCTACTTTGTAATGCGAAATAGAAAATTAAATTGTTAAAATAGCAATGAAATCACTTGTGGTCGTTCATAGCCGGCCCCTAAAAGTAAGCATTTTTGTCACTTGTTAGCAGAAAATATTCCCATATCATTTCCACTCTGCTGGAATGAAAAAATTTAAATGAATATTGTTTTTGTTAACATTTTAATAAAACATTTATTAAGCAATACATTTGCTATAGAAATTTCCTAAAAATATTAAATAATAATAATAATATCAATTTCCCAAGCAGCTTATTTCAAATATCAATTTTATAATTCATAAATAATTGACCGCTTCCTTTCTTGCTTGCTACTAAAATTCAATTACTAATTTATTTCAACTCATTTATTTATTTTAACAATCGCAACACACTGGAAAAAAAATAAAACAAAACATTTCCAAAGAACACTTTCATCATTCAGTATTGCTAAATAACGACGATTGTATTGTTTGCAATTGATATTGTGTCTTTTTATTATTGAAAACAACAATTGTTGGGGAAACATGAGCCTTTTTCCAATATCATGCCGCAAAGTATGATGCTACTTATTCGCCGATAATAAGAGTTGTTTTTCAAATAAACAGTACCAATCACAAAAAAAAATAAAAAATAAAGGAATTGCTATGAGATGACTGGAGTTGAGTTGAACAAATACAGAGAAAAGTAACAATTGCCTGTCCTATTGAACAGCAAGAACATGTCGTCTTTGGAAAACAATAGTCGAACAATACTGCCAGCGACGATAAAAGCAACGTATTTACTTCTATAGATTTTCAAACAGTATTGTATTAATGCTCGGAGGAAAATTGAGGAAAACAAACCTGGTAGTATTTGAAAAGGAAAAGCAAAAAATGCAGATTTCTTTCCAGTAGCAAAATTTTGAATTGAAAGACATGATAGACTAAGATTATAGAATTTCAAAAACATGATTTTATCAGGAACATAATCTTAAATTTTGAACTCGTATCGCGACGCTCGCCAGGTTATATGCCATGCAACCTGAATGCACATATTTCTCTTATGTTTGCAGTCAATTAAAACTTGGAAGTATTATATCTAAAGGGTGGTTAAATTTCAAGGGCCGATGTTGATTTTGAATAAAACACAAACTATTTAGGAAATTATTGTAATTTTATTTTATTATGATATATTGGTATTACTCAATTATGTATGGAGCAAAATATCGGCCAAATGGGCGCCGCGACCACGGCAACAGTGGATGATAAATTTTCGAAGAAAATCATCTTCAGTGATGAGGCACATTTTCACCTCAGTGGATTCGTCAATAAACAGAATTGGCGCATTTGGGCGAATGAGAATCCAAGAGTGATTGTCGAAAAACCAATGCACCCACAAAGAGTGACTGTTTGGTGCGGTTTATGGGCTGGCGGCATCATCGGGCCGTATTTTTTCCAAAATGAGGCCGGTCAGGCAGTTACTGTGAATGGTGTTCGCTATCGTGAGATGATAACGAACTTTTTATGGCCCGAATTGGAAGATATGGATGTGGACGATATGTGGTTTCAGCAGGACGGTGCCACTTGCCACACAGCTAACGAAACAATGGCTCTTTTGCGCAACAAATTCAATGGCCGTGTTATCTCACGTAATGGCGATGTCAATTGGCCGCCAAGATCATGTGATTTGACACCGTTGGACTTTTTTCTTTGGGGTTATTTGAAAGAAAAGGTGTACGTCGATAAGCCAGCAACAATTCAAGAGCTAAAGGATGAGATAATTCGGCACATTAACGGTATAGAACCTCCATTATGCCTCAGGGTCATCGAAAATTTGGACCATCGGATGGAGGTGTGCCGCCGTGGTCGCGGCGCCAATTTGGCCGATATTTTGTTCCATACATAATTGAGTAATACCAATGTATCATAATAAAATAAAATTACAATAATTTCCTAAATAGTTTGTGTTTTATTCAAAATCAACATCGGCCCTTGAAATTTAACCACCCTTTATTTTTAAAGATTGTTGTTTGAATTGTAAATAATATTACAGAAAAGTAAATTTTAATAAAAAAAAATTATTGTTCTTGTCGAAGCATATTCCGAACGTCACTACACTGATTTCGCAAAGTGTCAAATCGCTTAACCGTGTCAAGTGACGGATGCATTTCTCGAAATCTATGCAAAATGTGCGAAATTCTTATTTCAATAAATCGATGGTCACCGTATGGTATGTAGCGCCATCCCCTTTAAATTACAACTCGCCAGAATCAACGCCTTCTATATATTTTCAATCAAATAATCGGTCACGATTTGTTGTCAATTTTGCGATGAAACATCACATCAGTTTCCAACTGCTCTAAAGACCAAACAGTGAAAGAACAACCATTGTGGTTTTAATTCCAGCACCAACTGGATCTCAAACTGCTTTACGTCCAGATCGTTCTCCAAAATAGGCGGCAGAGAGAGCTCCAACGTCTGTGAGCCACGGCGAATCGATAAATTTACATATTTCTGTTGCCGCATCGTTGAGAATTTAGTAGGTATGAAATCTATACACAGTTCAATGGTTGACTTGCTCAAATGAATCATAAAATCACAAAGTTCTCTACGAGTTCAGTGAATAAAAACTTTGGGTAATTTGGTACCCTTCTTCAAGCTTCAATCTATTCATAAAGATTTACCGGAGTATACTGATCATAAGTATAAAAAAGCATGTTGGTATTGTTTTTATAAATTAGTCCGACAGTGGGGTGTAACCCAGCACTTTTTGGTTTAGTAGTCAACGTTCTAACTCCTTTAGCCATCTCCAGTGAATCTGACACTATTTTGCAACTTAAACCGCTCAACATTTTCTTTACCGATATTTATAGTTTCTATGGACAGCTTCGTTTAACTCGTATAGATAAATTTAACTCACACAGATTTAACTTTCAGTTGATCTTTAATTAACACGAGTGCCTGTAACAGTTTTTTCTTTTTCAATTACTTAATTTTTGTTAATTGTTTTTGAAAGCTCAATTGATAAAATTTCAATGTGTTCTTGCGATTTTAAATTAATAAAGTTGTTGACAGCTACAAAATTGTTATTATGCAGACTTAATAAAAAACCGGGTTAAAACATTAAATTGTGCAAATATTTTGCCATTAAAATATGAAAGACAAAAAAAAACTATTATTTGCCCAAAAATATTCATAAAAAAAACAGTGGAAAAAATTCTTCATGCATATAAATGACCGTTTCTCATTTCCATTTATTAATGTTGTTGTGGTTTTCTTTCTCGCTTTATTTTCGGAAACTTATCGTGAAAATAAAACTGTGTCTGTCTGGCTGCAGCAGAAAACAAAATAATACAATTTTCGACATGACCTCACAGAAAGTAATATATTTTTGTACAATAAAAAATATAAATTTTTTTCATCATTCACTGTATGGGCTTCATATAGATAAACATATGTACATATATATATATATATATATATATATATGTGTGTGTGTGTGTGTGTGTGTGTGTGTCGTATTTGGGTTACACATACATATACCGCAGTATGTGCGAGTTTAAATATGCCTCACTTTCACCATTTTACCATTTTTGCAATGTGCGAATATACCGCCGCCAACGGAAACAACACAATTATTCGACATAAAGTAATCATTTCTGTTTACGTTTATTGTGTTTGCATATATACGTCAGCGTTCTCTCAGTCTTTTAGTTGTTGCCCTGCAGTTTGAGGGACTTGTTGAAACCCACAATAACAAATTCGTTTGGAAAGAGTGTCATACAAATGACAGTAGGAGCAGGCTACATTTGATATATTTCTCAGCTGAGGAACATATTGCTTACCAATTGATATATGGATTCCTTCACCAGACATAAATCTCTATACATTAGCGGGTGCTACTTTAGCGGCATGAGCTCGATAGTGCTGGATGCTTTGACAGCTCTAAATGTCAATGTGCGTTTCGTTGTTGAATCGTTACTGTAATGGGATGTGTTGAAAAGAAATCAGGAGACTGGTTCCCGAAACGCGCTAATTCTTATGCACTACGCGTTCATCATTAAAATTGCATCATTGTGGTCCATTTGGCATTGTCGTGTTTTGGCCAAACGTAAACTGTTCGCAGGATTTTTTCTGTCACTGTCAAAAACTAAGCAACATATAAAAGATTTTATGTTCGAAACGTCAATTTTAAGTTGTAACTTTTAACATTTTTTTGACAGTTAGTCATTTTGTATCGATAACACTAGTGGACGATTTCACGTTTTTGCATTTATCTTAATATGGTTGTACTCTTTGCTTCTGATTAATTTTCCCATTATAATATATTTACGCTCTTCTCCAAATGCAGAAAAACTGTATAACACTACAGGAGGTTAAAATATGGGCCTCCTTTTCGGTACTTTTCTATACAAATAAATATTTTATTCTGAGCGCTACTACAAAGAGGATTAAAAAAACAGTACCAAAAATGGTACATGCGGGAAAATGCATTTAAAAATTTAAAACCGGGTATTTATTGCAAGTGGCCCATGGAACGTCCATGCAAAGTATATATTGATGTTTATTTATCTTGAGAACGGTATTAGAGGACGTATCTAAATTTAGGTATGTCGTACTGCATCAGTGAAGAAATGGACGTGTTTGAAGTAGTCCCATGCAAAGATAATAAGGTTCGTCATGAAAACGCTCAAAAGCTCCGCAAACTACGCAAACTGCGCATTTTTACACTCTCAAAAATTAACTGTGAACAATTTTATGGAAATGCATTTGCACGAATTTTGTAAACTTCTCAAATATTTTTGTCTCGTAAATTTGCGTTGTTCAAGCGCGTATTTAGTAAAACAAAGGTCGTCACTTTTTCGTCGGCTTTCCCCAAAAAGATATGGTGTGAACTTATCACAATTAGCAAATTATGCAAATAATCTGAGCAATTGAGTCTTTAGGCTTTTATGAGAGACATTTAGAGAGATATTAGAAAGAAACTACAATTTTGAAACACAAATTTTAATTTTTCGTATTTTATTTAATTTCATTTTTTATGGAGACGTTTGGTTTAAAAGGGTATATCAATAACAATGTCAATTTTAAGCGTTTCCATGAGGACTCTCTCCTGTATATTCCTGCGAATGATCACAGTAAACTATCCAAACTTTGTGCATTCGGCTTGGTTATCAATACACAATGTCTGTGAAAAAGTGGACGGGCTTATTTTAATGGGTAAAGCGGGGTAGCGAAGAACACCGCCTGCATTATGAGCCTCAAAACTAAAGGGCATTTTGCGCGTTATAATATGAAATACCTTCCTGGCCACTTTCCTTTGTGTGTGTTGTGTATTTGGCAAATATTCGTTAATGGTGTTGCTATTTTGGTATTTATGTGTATTTGTATTAGTCAGGATAGAGTAGTAAAATAAAAATAAATCTATCCATAGATATGCCAAAAAAAAAAAATACCAAAAGGATAAATTTGAATATGTGCTTTTTCAAGAATGTGTTGGTGTACGAGCAATAACGATTTCAGGCGTATGAATAACGTTAAATTAAAGGTTCAGCTGATGGTACATATTTTACACAGCATGGTTGCTGTAAATAGTTTGTTTTTTTCTCTTTTGTCATTCACGAAATATCCAAGAAACCATCCCCAAAAATAAAAACATCGATAAGGAAAAATGTTTATCGTAATTTCGTTGGCATAAATTTGGTGGAAAACTGCCTTATTATCAAGTTTAATATGTTCTTCCCATGTTTTGTTCAAAATAAATAAATGTAAATATTTTTTTTATATTTAGCCATAAAAACATTAAGCTTTCAGCTATAAATGTTTATATTTGTTATTATTGCTGTTGTAGTCTTGTTTTTTCTTTTATTATTATTTTTATGAAATACATTTCTAAACCGCAGAAAATAAAATAAAAAAAAATGTTTAATCGCTTCCAATCGAATTCTGTCAATTTGTTAAGGATGTTTTCATTTAATTTTGCTTTAAGAATTATTAAATTGATATTTTGCTTTAATTTTTATTTTTTTAGAACAAAATCTATTGGACGAAAAATTTTTGTTTCTTTTTTTTTATTGAAACTGAATTCAAGCACATGCATGATATTATTATCTGAAATTATTAGTTATAACAAACATGTGTATTAGTCGTTTATCTTAATTACATATTTTGTAATCACGCTATTGAATGGCTGCCAAATTTATGCCGACAAAAGCTCTATGGGAAGGCAAACTATTGCCCAAATTTACTAAATTTACACACATGAGGCTGATACCCTGCAAATAATTTCATTTGTAGAAACATATAGACATTTTTCAAAGCAAAATATATTTCCTATGCAATATAATCAAATTTGCATATGAAAATATTTATATTCATGTAGAATTTTTATTTATTATGACAACGAGACGAACATTTGCACACGCTCGAAGTCAGAGAACAATATATGCACATCGATGTGCTCCAATGTTTATGGAAAATATTCACAAAATGAAAATTTGTAACCATGTAATATTTGCTAGGCATGCAGTCATGCAGATATAAATTTACACTGTTCTATGATTTTCACATCAATAAATTTACAAGGCAACAAAAGCGAGAAAAAAATCGCACAGAAATCAAATTGATTACATTTTATTTCAAATTTGCAAAATATTCCTACATTTCTGCAACGCACACAAACATACGCATTCACGATCTTTTTTAAGCCAGCAGTATCAACTGTAACTGTAACTTTTTGTTAATTCACATTCAATGTTTGTAATTAACCGGAAATCCATTTGATATGACATGTTCAACCTGAACAAGAGGAAATGTTCAATGGTTCCATATTAGCCGTCCATCTAACGGATATACATACATACGCATGTATGTGTCGCCTTATAATATCGCCAGTTTCTATTACTTTGTATTATTTGGAAATATTATTATACATTTTAACTTTCACAGAAGAAAATATCATTAGAGATTATTTCAAACAGTTGATTATTTCGATTCATATTCTTGCGGTTTTTATTGATTTTGTTTGACTTCATTTAAATTTTCAAACCAATTCTGTTTTACATAAATTCACTCGACTGCAGTTGTTGCACCTGAAGTAGTAAAACTTCTCCACTAAACAGAACGTGAAATCAAATACCCGGCTTCAAATCCAAATAAATTAAAAAAGTCCAACACAAAACATTTTTTTCGGTAGAGATGAAGAGGCTGAGTAGATTGTGTTCGAAATAAATTTATGGTGTAACTGCGGATAGCGTGTTTACGCCACTGTGCTCTTAACACCGAGTGAATTCTGATGTTCACCACCGCCCCCATGGGCATATGAAAAGACAACTAGTGACAGACTTAGTACACGTAGGTTGCCATCCAAGTATCATATTTGGTTTGAACCCATGATCAGCCGACTATTTGTCTGATGTGTCTATGGTAACAGGTTACTCCTTCGCCGGTGTAGGCAAAGTGAAATAATAAATAAAATGGGCATCCTTTTGCTAAAAAAAATAATGAAGAAACAGAACTCTGCTTTTAAAATTGAGGAAAAAAACGCCCTCACAAGCCATATTCCTTCATTTCTCTTCTCATCACCTGTCTCTTCGCTTCACAACCCTTCCAACCCTTGAGAGAGCTCTTCACAGCTTTTTAGTGAAATTACCGTTAATGAAAAATTTTCTTTCAGCCAAAAAAATACATCATCCGCTTTATAATGGCGACCAGCATTGTGATGTCCATTCCTACGCCTATACTACATGTCTAATCGAAATATAATTGATGTAGTTGATAATTGAATTACTTCGATCTTTTTTTATCGCCATTAGCGTTAAAATTTCTCGGTACTACTTTCAGAAATTTTATTATTTCTTCTTCTACAGTTCCTGTTCCGTAATGTCGCACAGTTGCCGCTTTTCATACACCACCGAGCGATTACATGTAGAACAGTTGTCGCAAAAATGTTCTTCACATACGTGCGTGTGTGTGTTATGTCTATTAAAGAGTGTGTATGAAATCTTCAGATTTAACTTGTTTTTTTGCTTGAATTTCCGAATACTTTCCATATATACAGGGTGTAGCCAGATTAGGGGAACAATTGAAATAATCGTGCCTTAAGTCTGAACTTCTTCACCTTTTCGTGCTGCAAAATATGGGCCAATTTCAGAATAACCTATTTTGCCAGCAGATGCTTTGCAAATTCAAAACTTGACATTTCACGGGAGAGCAGCGATCCTGCCGCCTCACCACAAAAAAAACCCTGTTGTGCAAAGTGAACCGGCAGATCAGGACATATTCGCACCAAACAACATGCAACCAAAGAGGCTGACGATTGCCGAATATCAGATAAGACAGCACAAAAAATTGGAGGAAAAACTTACCGAGATTCCGAAAGTTGGACGGCGACTTCACCGAAGAGGTATTGTTAATTTTGAGACATTATTTTTATGCTAAGGGTAGCCATTTATTATTGTACTTCGTTGACGTTTTATTGCTCAAACACCGACGAAAGAGGGTGGTGCTGTAAATTTTTTTAATTGAACGGTCCGGGAATCGAAAACGAGTCCTTCTGATTGCAGAGTCAACACTCTGACTACTCCCCATCAGCACGTAATATTAAAAAAAAAAAGTTATGTTTTGTGTTAATTTTTGGTACACTCTTTATCATTGATTTTTTTCTTTTTTTTTCATTATCACAGAATTGCATTGACAGCGGGAGAAATAACATATCGTTTTATTTCTCGTTGTTTTTCGCAACATTTATTTCCTTCTGGATGTTAAATAATATCCGTATTATGTTTGAATGTACGTGTACGTATAAATGGAAATACTAGTGAGTGTAGACGTTTGATATTTTAGGAATAAATTGTTAAATGTGTGCTATAATTCAATAAATGAAGATTTGTGCATCGTCGTTTTCTTTTTCTCTCAATATCTGAAGAATTTGTCAAAGTTTATGCAGCAAAATTTATTGTCATAATTGATAAAGATTTGTTAGAAATAATAAGAGTAGAATTGTCTGCCAACAGGCACATCGGATCACATTTGTTTCAGGTATGCTGAATGAATTTTAGTTTTTGAAAATCAAAGAAATTAACATCAACAACTTGTGGTTCCAACAGCATGTTGCTGTGGAAAGTGTTAAGAAGACACGCTAATTTTTAAGGCATTTTCTTTATTATTATACTTCGACGTAAACGAGCGCTCGTGCGCATGAGAAAAATATTTGAAGACTAAATAGTACGACCTTCCGGATGTAGAGAGAACGTGCTAACTAAGCACCCTCTCGATTGGTCGTACATTAAGTCGTTGTTTTATTATGCCTCAACAACTTTTATGAGCAATTGGATCTAAACAGTACTAATCCCATTAATAATGAAAAATTTCAAATGAGAATTATATTTTATTCGAAAATGTTTTGTTTTTTTAAATATTTCAAACTTCACTCACTACCCGCGATATTAATCCCACACATTGTTTTACAGATATTGATAACCCCGCCATACTCGTATGTACCAAATTTTGATACTTTTACTGTTACCGTTCTCATGAAATTAAGAAAATTTTTTTTCTCCCACGCCCACTTATCAGATACTGTCCCGTTCTTTGACAGCTGAAGTTGACTATGCCTTCGCTACTGAAATCTTCCGACAACAACTGACACAAAGCCACACAAATGTACATCAGAAAAAATGTGAGATATTTTTATTTTTTTATGAGTCTGAAACTGGGGTTGAACCCAGGACAAATTTTTCGTTTTGTAGTCAACGTGCAGACTACTTCGACCATCGACCATGAACATAAATATTATTTTTCACTGTTAACTACATTACAACTACTATCCGCAATGAACTAAATGGAAATGATCTAATTGTTGGAAAAGTAAATTCCAAGCGTTTAAAATTTTCGGCTTTTTTGCCGATATCAGTGTGATTAATACAAATAAATTGCATACAATATCGCTTTTTTCAACTCACCACAAATTTGACGTCAATTTTTATTTCAAAACAGCTCACCTGAAAATTAAAATGCAAAAAACCTTATTAAAGAAATTCTGAAACAAATAGCAAATTAAAAATTAGAAAAACTAAATAATTTACTCAGAAAGTTAGTTTAAGGTTAAATAAATTTTATGCAGTTACTTTCTTATAAACATGTATCTAAACATGCATCTAAGCATAGAAGATCTACTGCTGCTCGGATCAAAACCATCGTACAGTTGTACTTTTTTTGCTACATATTAAAATTATTATCAAAGACACAGAAATGCACATCAGAAAAAATACGCGATTTTGTTATGAGTCTGAAACTGGGGTTGAACTCGTTTTGTAGTCAAAGTGCAGACTACTTCGCCCATCGCCACCCTTTGTTACTTTCACTGAACAATCTACTCATCTACTCTACTTATGTGTATACAATAAAGAAATACCACAAAATTCTTTTTTTTTAATCGATTTTATGTGAAAGTGGCATTAATAATATGATTCCCCTGATATTAAAGATTTTGTTAAATTTATTTGTGTACGAAATCATTGCCATTTCAAAAGGAATGTTAAAAAATTGCAATAATAATTTTATATGAGAGCACAAACGGCATAAGAACCAGCCAAACATAAAATATTAAATCATTTTTTTATTTTTACTTCATGTGAAATAAATTCATTTGCAGACACATTTATGCTCGCAAGCAAACACGAAGCCACACATACACACGTGTATGGAAGTTCTTAGTGAAATCAAAAGCTGTAAGAATTTTATATTTCTTATTGGAAAACTATTTGTTGTAAATATATACATATAATATACGTGTGTGTGTGTGTGAAATGTTCATTTATGCGTCTTTCTGTTCCAATATTTGTCATGGTGTGAGTATTTTAATTTTCTTGACTGTAGAAATTACAAACCATGAAATTAAATTTCAACAGAAACACTTTGATTTATTTTTAATACGATGTCTTAGTTTTTTAATAGTAATTTCTTTTCTCATTCTTATTAAACAGATTAAAAAAAATATTTTTAATCTAAAATTTTGTTGGAATTAAAAGCCAAGAGAACTGCTTGCATGCCACGCGAAATTGTAAGTCATTCGTTTAGCAAGCACAATTCTGAATTGCGACTTAATTAGAGGTACACTTACACATTGAGGATGCCGATGACTGAAGTATTCTGCACGTTGACTACAAAACCAAACCACCTGGGTTCAACCCCAGTTTCAGACTAAAGTTATAAAAAAAAACATCTCGCATTTTTCTGATGTCCATTAGTGTGTCTTTGTGCGTCAGTTGTTGACGGAAGGTTTTAGTGGCGAAGGCATAGTCACTGGTCACTGAACAATACCGGCTTCAGCTGATAGCTATCCACAATCGCATCAGAACGCCCTCCTTCGTCGGTATTGTATAGCACCAGTGAAGTGAAATCATAATAAATATGGCTACTAAACCGAAGCTTCAACACTGCTATAAAACAACGAACGTTCAAAAGCAGAGCTGTAAAATAATTAATTAAGCTCAACCTCCTGTCGTTTCTCTAACTCTCCCTTTCCTATAGTTTCAGCACAATGCATCGCATGTGTAGGGGTCATCTCCTGAGCCCAGATAAAAAAAAAAAACTAAAACCGCTTCAAATCGTTAGCTGAGGACAAACCATTAGGAATAATTTGTTAACCACGCTGCTAATGTAAAATTAAATTAAATTAATTTTTTGCCGATCAAGGACCTCAATATCAATGAAAAACATTTAAAATCTCTCCGAACCAGCAATAAAAATTTAAAAAAAAAATATTATTGATTGTTATATATATTATAATATATTGATAAGGAAAACTAAAAGCTGGGAAAAATAATGTGTTGTTTATACCACAACAATGGCTTCGAAAAGCATTTGTCAGGGCGCTGAAATAAGTAAGAGGAAACTCACCGTTGTATTTTTGAAAAATGTTGTCTGTTTATGAGAGATGTCCGCTTATAGTAACTATCCGCGTGTGGAGCGTTTACTGTATATACAATATTATCAAGGTTATTTGTTCGACGAAGCTACAATTGGTGTGAAATATATAAAAGCAGCATTTTGGTAAGAACACTTTCAGCTCAACTCGTCCTTAGTATGATTTTTTTATGGCTTATGTACCATTTTTACTAGCCCAGCTCATTAAATTTCTAAAATATTAATGGCCAAGAATAATTTGCCAAATTAAATGTAGACATTTAGTATGGATAACAAGTTAGGCGCGCCATGCAAAATCAAACAATAATTCTAACATTCTAATGAACCATTATGTCGTCTTCTGTCTTAAATTATTCTTAAATATTGTCACTTATTGCCACTTACTTTTTGAATTGAAATTACTGTTGTCATTATCGCCACTTAAATGTTCAATCTTGCGAATACTTTTATTTATTAGGTTTTTTTTTGTTATAACATCGCATACATATTTACATGTACATACATGCATACATATGTCTATTAACATGTTTTTATATACTCGTTTCCATTTGAGAAAAATACATAAAAACAATAACCAATAATGACAAGGACAACAGTTATTCAGCAAAACAAAAACAGTTTTATTAAAAGAAAACAAAAAATAACCGAAAAACAAAACCTCACACGCTTATGTGCAAGATGTATACTCTTATATATAATATATATATATTTATATAAATGTGTGTATGTGTGTCAGAGTAGAAATTTATACCGACCACATTCACACTTTTGGACATAGCAAAACAGCAACGAGAAAAAAAACGTTATATATATAATAACATATAAAAATGGATATTAAATTGAAAAAAATAAAAATAAATAAATATAAAAAAAGTACATCGCACGGGAACATTGTCATGAAAGTATCTCGAGCAATCACCAAAAATCTGATTCCAAACTATGAAAAGTTGCCACTGGATTGCATAACTGTTACAAACGTTTATAAGTTTGCACACATTTTCTACTTTTTTATCTACCTCTCTCCCTCTCTCTCATACACACCATTACTCTTCTAGATAATTCAGTTGGAAAAAACAACAGCTTGTTAAATCAAACAAAGTTCTCAACATGCATGGGTTGGCCGGTTAAACTTTAGCAAAAATGCAAAAAAATAATAGAAAAAAATAAATTCAGCAAAACACCATACAAACATTTTAAGTGTTAAATTGTTTTGATAGATTAAAAGGAAAACGTTATTAAATTTTACCTTTTCCTTTAGAGGGAAGTTTGCAAAGGCAACGAAGTGAGCACGAAATTGAAAGTGACGAAATATTGACTTTAAACTTTTTCTGTTTTTAAACGAGAATTTTAATTTATTTTTTCTTAACATGGCAAGACACAAGAACTCTAAAAGTTGTTTGTTTTTTGAATGATAAATAGGCTGATGTATAACTTTTTAGAAAAGTTTTTTAACGAATAGCGAAATGTTTAAAACTAAAAAACAAAAACCAAATAAACTTAAAATAGATTACAGGACCTTTCTTAACCTTATTAACGTTTACGGAAATAATTTGTAGAAATATCGGGAATACATTTTTAATTTTATATTCTGCGTAACGAAGTCAGAAATTTACAAATAGTAAAGTAATGTGACACAAATTTAAAATTCGATTGGCATATTTGCACATTAACATTTTTAAAACCCTTCTTAAAGTTAGTCAAAAATGCATTCCAGTTTTCAATTAGTGATATAGGACTCTCTTAAGCCAGAACTTAGGCCCATTCTGATACCACAGGAAACACCTAGTGTCTGGCCGGAATAGAACCCGCACCTCCAGATTGATAAGACTAATTCTCATGCACTAGACTACGTTAAGTTGGAAGAGCAATTATTGTAGTTTTTTGTTTTTTTTTTTTGAAGCAACTTTGGCTTTCAAAAAAAATCTAAATACAAAATTTACTTCTCAGAATAAAGTATACAGCTCAAGCCATGTGAAAAACTACAATTTCTTTCCCCAATAGTGTAGATTTAAATAGAAAATATTTTTGTGATTTTGGTGTTGCTGTTGGCTAAGTATCTGCCGCGTTGCGATCTACAATCAGAAGATCATGAGATCGATCGCACGTACAGCCAACAATTTTTTTAATGCGTCCTGCTTCATCGATATTTGAGCAACAAAATATCAGCGCAGTAAAATCATTAATAAAAAAGCTTTTTGTAGCTTAAAAGTATTGCGTTGGAGTTGGCGGATAGTTAAGTTCTCTTCACCAACAGGCTCCACTATACCTCGCCAATTAGTTCCAATGTAATCCATTGCTTACCTAGGGTACCACCCCCAAACGCTGATCCAAGAAAAATAAATTATAACGTTACACGCCATCGAATTTATAACTGCACTCGCCTTCATTGGGTCAGTACTTGCCTCATAGCTGAGCCAATAATATGACCTGGTTACACTAAAAATTTTATACTCGTAGAAAGTCAATACTGGATTTTTATGTTCTCAAGCCATAATTTTTCGAAGATAAGTAGCTATAAAATAGCGAAATTTATTTCCCCTGAGAATCTATAAAATTCCTTCTTATGGCTACTCAGGGCTGCCAGTATAGGGGATTAATCACCAAAGTTGGGGATTTGCCATCTTTTTTGGGGACGTTAAAGTTCGTTTCAGAACTTTGTTGGGGATATTCAATAAATTTTATGGGAATTTTTTGGTTTTGTTCCCTGATTTTTAAAAATTTTATATTTAACGAAACAATAGCATTTCTGTTGTGTACAGGCAAATTTGTAGTGTCGTTATTTGAACGTATTTTTATTTTTTAAAAAGAAATTTTAATTGATATTTGAAATTGAATTTGATAATTGAAATTAAAAATTGATAAAAATAATCAATAGTCAGAGCACACTTTTGTATCAAAATTACCAACAAAAAAAATACTGTATAATAAAACGATTACCCAATGCATACGACGTTAATACGAGGTTCTGAACTTAACAAATATGCTTAATATCCTTAAGTTATATCCAAACCCAATAATGCAATTCTCGTCGGTTACTGGCGTTCAGCAAACACGCGTCTGCTTCTAGTTTTTATCAAATCAACAAATACAAAACGAAGATATGTGTATTTGCTAATCGCAAGCGATTCATTCGAATATTGGCCCCGCCGGTTAGTTTTGAAAAATATGTTTATTAAGTAGAATTCAATATATAATTTTATATATGTAATTAAAATGGGCAAATGAGAGAATTGTGTCAGTGTTATTTTTCCCATAATGAAGCTCTAAATTTTACCATCTAATTTTAAACTTGTCTTTGGTATTTTTGGGTTTGTTTTAATTACATTGATTTAGTTTGCTTCTGAGCAGTTATCACATGTAATTTGGACCGCCTGTATGTTTTCGATCACTAGCCCATTTTAATTAATTCCATATGTAAAAATGACGTTCGAATTAAGGGACTATTTAAAAAAAAATTAAGCTTTTTTTCTTTTGATATTTGGAGATCTTTGGGAATATTTTCAAATTTGTTTGGCGATGTCGAGAAAGAGTACCTGGCAGCCCTGTGGCTACGACAAATGTTAAATTTCCTGTTTATTTTCGTATTCCTCATTTGATAAGATGGTATTGAAAAAGAAAAATCGGTAATTTTTCCTCTCTCTTGTTCGCTACTTGCATATTTCTATACTTATTTATGTGTAGCAAGTTGTATCTTCATTTTTATTAGTAGATACTAAGTACAGCTTTTATATTTTATATTTTATATTTCATATACAATATTCCAAAATCAATAGCATGTTCTTTTAATATCTTATTGTATTATTTTATACTCGTATTGTATTTTGCTTTATAGGGTCGGACCAACTCAAATACATAAAAATGTATCTATATATGTGCTTACAATAACAAATATATACACATGTATGTAATTAATAGTACATATGTACATTAGGGTTCGTCAATTTGTATGGATGAAAAAAAACTGAATATTTGTATGGCAAAAATAGAATCTACGGGAGATTCAGAAGAACCATAAGAATAAAATAAAATCTTATTCTGCGCAAATCCACATAAAGATTTGAACTGACACTAATGAATTGATTTGCATTAAAAACAAAAAATGCTGGGTGTATATGTCAACTTTCTACCGATTTTAACAAATTAGGTCTCTTTATACTCAGAAAATCAATTATTTTAAGAATATTGTATTTTTTGAATGAGTTTATAGAATAATTGGAGCAGAAAATCTTTAGATCGATTTGCGCAGGATAGTACTGGAGAATTTCGCATTGATTACGTTTTTGCTAAACGTTTTTTGGCGAAAAACATTAACCCACCCTAATGTTTGGTATGTATGTGTGCAATGTGTCCTCATTCCTTAAAGTTTTAGTATTTGTAGATCCCCTTTTGTATGCTGTGTCAAAGTAAAAAAGCTACTTAGCAGACTCTTGTGTAGAACAAAAGAAATGACAGAATGGCAGGGAAGAGTAACAATCAACACAAACACACAAAACTATTTACAGTAACACACACACACACACACCCCAACCGACGAATTCACATGACCGCCATGACAAACATTCATAATAATACTTACAACAGAACAACAGAGAACGATGGAGTATCAAACAAACAAGCAAACAAATAAAAACTAAACACTTTGTTGACTTTTGGTTTTTAAATTCTTTGCTTTTTTTTCTGTTATTCCTTTTTTTTCTGTCATTTCTTGAGAAATATTTACTTCTGATTCCACACACTAACACACATACGATTATAAGGGAAAAGGTCTATTCTGTAAGTTTAAACCAGAAGTTAATAATGTCCTTAAAAAAGCAAATTTTAGAATGACTGAGTGACCAGTGCAGATACTCGTAGCATGTACAAGTGGTGCAAATTAAAAAACTTTTGTCCAGCATATTTCGGCACTTGAAATTTCCCAAAGAGATTTGATATTCATTTTTCTATATATCTATTCACTTTTTTATTCATGATTGGTAGTTAGATTTTATGAAACATAGCAAACTTAGTTTTTAATTTTCTAAAATCTTAAAAAGACTTGCCAGGTCATATAATATTTTGTAAAAGATACCAAAACAGGCAGAATTTAAAAAGAAACAAGCAACTAAATAGTTGCATGCGATCAATGTTTTCACATTGTTATGCAATCGATGCGACTTTAATCCAACTTAACGCTGAAAGCTGCATCGTCAGTTTTGCCTTAAAATAAATAAAATAATGACGACACATACAAAAACGAGAACTTAGTTGTATTGCGCCTCTGGTAATGCTTCCACGATAACCTTATGGGTCAGACTGATATGAATTAATTGCTCGAATCGGTCGCATCAGTTGCATTGCATTAGTGTGTCAGCTACCTAAGAGCTCAACAGAGAGTAAAAATATGATACTGAAACAAAATCGTTTTGAAATATTTCTAATAAAATATATAATTTCAATAAAAATTTAATAACTTTATGGACAAATGAAGCGTTACATATACGATTACAAAACAAAAGCCAAAAAGTACCATTTCCGTTGCTTAACAACACTCCTCCTCACGACTCTGATTAGCTACCAGAGTATTAGAGATAAAAAAATATTACAGAAAATATTCTCAAAGGAGTTATTTTTGTTTTTCTATTGCCACAGCATAACCCAAATGTAACAACATCGGAGCATTGTCATCAACATTGATTAAAATAGAACAAAGAACGTGTTGATGGATGCAACAAAAAATAAAAATTTTTATACAAACAAACAAACGTCAGTAAAAGCGGGGGAGAAAGGGAGAAAGTCGGAAAAAATGTACGAGTTCATAAGCATGGAGTGAGACAACAACAACAGATAGATAAAATCAAAGTGGTCAAAATAACAACATTTGCTACAACAATGCAATTTTAAAAACTCATGGGTAAAGCAAAAACAAAAACAACAACAACAACACAATCCTGATTTTATCGATGATGACAATGATGACGATGATGATGATGTGGAATGGAAATGAAAGAATATATTTTTGTAGGAAAACAGTTGCCAGTGTTGCCAGCAACGCTGAAACTTCATTTTATTATTTTGAAATATGATGAAACGGAAATTTTATTGCATTCATTTCTATATCTAAATATTTCCTATTCAATTCAGTAGTTGGTCCCTTCTTCGACTTTCTGCAGGAGCCACTTCAAGAAGCCATTGAAAAGAAGCGTCAAAATATTATATTTGAATATAAAAATTTTGTATCTCTATAAAACGCCAAGTATAAGGAATATTTATAAACATATTTACAATATGTTAGTGTCAAAAATAAAATAATATTTATTTAGTGACGCTGCGAAACAATGCCTCAGAAAATAAGGCAGCAAAATGTAATACCGTTTATGGAATATCGCTCCAAAATAATGAAATATTGCAGCAAAAATGAAATTAAATAAGGACCCAAAGTAGGGCACTTATTTGATTATAAAAAATTACCCCAATTGAGTAAATGCAATTATCAACCCAAAAATAATTTTTTATTCTAAATGGGAGAAGGAATTTATTTTATTTATTTATTTATGCTATTATTGCCTTCTGCGTGAAATAACTCCCATGTGCGCAAAGTCGCAAAAAAAAAAATTTAATTAGTCCCAAAAAATATTTGTACAAATATGGGAGTAATTTCATTATGTAAAAACTTCCACCTCTCACAGGTTTATTTTATTTCTTTGGAAATTATTTTTTTTTTCGCCTGGGAGTTATTTCATAATGAAACTGCTCCTCCTCCTGCAATAGTCGTTGTAACTCAACCCCTTCCTCAAACCAGGACTCCCTATCACCCCGTGGCCTCAGTAACAGCCCTACCAATATTATAATTGCATATTACTGAATTTCACCGAACCCGCGAGTATATAGCGATATATAGAAATAAATATATTATGAAAAATAATGGTTTTTGTTACGAGTGCATTGGATCAATATCCATTGGAATCTATTTCAAAATATTTACGAGTTGGTTAGAGCGCCAGTGACATTGACATCAATTTCTGATAAACTGGAACGATATCCTCATTGATATGCATATAAATTGTTATCGAGAGTAAAATTTTAAATGCTTTAAGCATTTCATATTGCAATTGATTTATTCAAATATCTCATGTAACCTGAAACGAGTAAATTTATAGTGGAATGTGTCTCCTCTGGAAACTCTGACTAAAACTAATAACCAACATGTATGTACGAGTACATAGATACAAACTCTAAACACGTGCACATGCGGTGCAATATTATTTTACAATTGTTTCAATCAATATATACATGGACGATGTGAATGTGTGAATGAGGATGTGTTTGAATACGTTGAATTCTGTAGTGCATCTTCTCTACAATGACAAAACAATTCAATTGAAAACTTTAGTTATCAACTGTATATTATCAAATTGAAATAAATGGGCCTTTGATTAGATGTGACACCAGTACCATATACCCGTTCTACTCGTACAATCATTGTTTGTTCATACGAAATCAACTCAAGTGTACTTTTGCATGTTGCAACAAGAACTCAGGGGAGCAAACAATACACAAGATTTAAGAAATTTGAATTCGAAATGTGAAGCTAAAAACATCGAAACAAAAAATTATATTTCATGGCTGAATTGAAAAGTGTGTGTAACTTTTTATTAGTATGCATTTGCTTTTTAATACAGTGGCATATACAATTTCCAGTCGACTTTGCGCACAAATGCACAGCCACACATACACATTGCTACAAATCCATATTTAGGGCGCTGAAGCCAAAACTTCCTGTTCAACAACCATAATTTTTCTTATTTATATTCTTGTATGAATGTTTGCTTGCCTGTGTTTTCTTTTTTATTCCGGACCGAAAAAGGGATTTCTTTTTTAATTTATACATTTCTCTATGTTCGTTTATAATTCAAGGTCTTTTGCGGTTGCAGCAAATCTATCAAGGCTTAAAGCCCGGAAATGAATCATTTCAAGTTGAGATGGTAAAGCGCATTGCCAATGTTACCATGGCTATCGATTTCCTGCATACTCTAGAGGATTTGGGTCGTTTTACAAATAAATACATTGTACTTGATTGCCCAACGGAAATGGCCAAAGAGATTCTAATCCAACATGTAAGAGACATTTCACTGGGACGTCGCACATACCACTATTTGCTTAGTGGTTTGGTAAGTACAGCACCAATAAACTCCTACATAGTCACACACACACACACATGCACACATATACACATATATATTAAAAAAAAAAACTCAACCACACAAAACCCACATGTGTAATACGACAGCAAACAAATATATATTTTGTATGAAATGCGCCCATTAGTGGCAAAATGGTTTCAAGCAAATTCCTTTCTTTTTTTTTTTAATTTACTTAGTTTTTGTTAATTTCATGCTTTTGTATCAAGCAAAAACCGACTGGCAACCGCTTCTGTTAAACGAACGTGAAAAGAGATGAAATCTTTCAACCACGACTTTGTGATCAGCTACACATGAAAATAGCAAAGTTTTCATTATTGCCTCCACTTTACTTTTTTATATTTTTAATAGCAAATGTAGACGAAGGATACAGTATTGTAGATAAATACATAACCACCTTCGCTAAAGTCGTCTATGACACTCATAGTGTGAACAAAGATAACAAGCTCGAAACAAATACTGGCCTTCACAAGTATGCAACTTTCATATTCACAACTGATAAATATCAAAAGGAGCATGTATGTTTGTACGTATGTATGACATAAATTATTAAAGAAAAATAAAAAGTGAAAAGGTTTGTGTAAAATTTTGCACAAAGACCCCTGTTAACATGTGTAGTTTAGGTTTTCAATTTATTTTCAATTTTCCTTTTGAGTGGAGTGATGAACAAAGAGATTGTAAATAGAGAGACAGGTTCATTCATTAGCTTGTGAAGTAAAATACATCCCCTTATTAATACACAATTAAGTAACATTTTTAGTTGGTTTTTTTTTGTCTAATATTTCCGTTTGAGTTTAATTTAACGGTATTAACATTGTGTGTATTTGTTCCTCTATTTTCTTTTTGTATTTATTTTTTTTTTGTTCTTGACAGGTAATGGACGATCGCTGGGAGAGTGAAATAATAGAATTCGGTGCCATTAATATAACAGGTTTTCGTTTGGTGGATACAAATCGCCGTTTGGTAAAAGATTTCTATGAGAGCTGGAAGCGCTTGGATCCTGCTACATCTATCGGTGCGGGCAGAGAATCTATATCGGTGAGTGTTAATGAATAAACGGAATTGGTATTACTTAATTTAAGAAAGCTTTACGTAAAGCGTAAAATAACAAGTTAAAAATAAGAATACAACGGGCAAGAAATGGCTGCTTTAATTTTAAATAATTTAAAATATCGCCAGGAGGTTATGTTAAATTAGGTTCCAAGGGAAGCAGCTCTATGGCAGTTGTTTACTTATAACCATTAGATTTGGTCTTTTTGTGATACTCTGGAAAGAATACAAGTTCCTCCAGCAAGTTTTTGAGATGAAGTTGGAAAAAGAAGTAAATACGAATGAATGTGAGTGAAGAGGACGGAGTCCCATTGGGATTAGTACTCGTAGCCTAGAAACAATATTATTGAGTATACGGCGCATAACTTTACGAATAATTTATTTTTTTTTTTTTTTTTTTTTTTTTATCTGGGACCAGCACTCAGGAGATGACTCCTACACATGCGAAGCATTGTGCTGGAACTTTAGGAAAGGGATAGTAGGAGAAACGACAGGAGGTGAAGCTTACTTATTTTTGCAGCTCTGCTTTCGCACGTTCTTTGTTTATACTTTTAGCAGTGCTGAAGCTTCGGTTCAGTAGCCATTTTTACATTTTGTAGGACATTAATAGAGTTAACGAAATAAATTAACACAAAATCTAATTTATTACAATTATTTAGGATTTCGTTTTTCTTATAAAAAGACAAAAGTTTTGCAGCAAAAGTTCCTTGTTTTTTGAGCGAGGTATAAACAAATGCTTCTAATTTACATAATAAACAATTATTAGACTCAGTGGTATTGATTTGAACTAGATTTATTACAAATGAATGACTCAATATTTATTTGTGTTTAAGTTCATTTCATCAAAATAATGTGAAAATTACTCTGGATTAGAATAAAGAGAGAGTTTAAGAAATGTATACGAGAAGTGCCCACATCCACATACTAAATTAACAAAAACTCAAAGCTTCGTTTTTTTTTTCATCTTGGACCAGTGCTCAGGGGCTATCCCCTACATATGCAATGCATTGAACTGGAACTAGAGAGAGGGATAGGGTAGAGAATAGACAGGTGGTGAAAGGGGTAGGAAGATAGAGCTTAATTCTTGCACAACTCTGCAGTTGCGTGTTAATTATAAAGCAAAGTTGCGGCGTCTCTGATGTTTTTTTTTGACGCATTATTTTTAAGCTAATGGAGCCATTTTATTTATTATTTTACTCGCCATCAGCAGCCCCCGTTCTTAGTGTACCAGTATAGGTCAGAAGGCACATATTAACATAAGCTCAAAGCTCTGTTTTATTATAGGTTAGAATGAAATTAGCTGTAACAACTTTTAACGGTATTTTCTTATTAAAATTTTTGGTTTTTTTTAGTCCTCCACCGGATGACAATGAAAAATCATTGAACTTCACTGGTGGTGGAGGTTAATTGTTCTTTATTCTGAAATATAAAGTAATTTTTCATATTATTGTGATGAATTAATTGGAAATTTAAACACAACTAAATAATGAATCAAATATTTATAACAAACAATTTTAAATATTTTCTATAAAATTATTTTCTTCAAATAGTTATCAACGAGAAGAAAAGTCTTACAACTGCAATATGGCTTCCGTTAAATTAAAATGCTTTAAATTAATTTAAGTGCATATTTTCTCTTGCTGTTCTGTTTCCAATATTCGTTTTGTGTTATCATTCCCTTGGCAACTTCTTACTTATTTATTGTTTGTGTAAACATTTGTTTTCTAGGCGCAAGCAGCTCTTATGTACGATGCTGTGTTCGTTTTAGTTGAAGCCTTCAATAAAATTCTTCGCAAGAAACCTGATCAATTTCGCAACAACATTAGACGAGGTCAGACACTGATTGCGGCTGCCTCAACATCAGCCAATGCTACAGGTTTAGGAAATGGTGGCGGCGGTGGTCTCATGAGTGGCTCATCCATTTCAAATGGTGGTGGCGGTAGCATGGGTGGAGGCAATGGTGGCAACAGTGGCAGCAACAGTCTGCCACGTGCATTGGACTGTAACACATCGAAGGGTTGGGTTAATCCTTGGGAACATGGCGATAAAATTTCGCGCTATTTAAGAAAGGTAAGTGAAGCCAAATTACTGCCGCAATAACAACAGCAACATCAACATCAACATCAACAACATCTTTGTTGCCTTCCAATTACGTTTAAGATAAGGCAAGCCAAAGTACATTGCAGGCATGTGTGAAAGTGGTGAAGTGTAATGAATGGAACATTTCACGCAACAATTGTTTCTTGGTTTATTTTCAGAGAGTTTGTGTTTGTGTTTGTGTTCGTGTGCGTAAACATGCTGTATGAAATCTTCAATATTCCAAACAGCGTTGAAAGTTTTAATTTTTCAGTTCTTTAATATTTATTGTGGGTGCCAGTTCTGCATGTATTTAATTGAGCTTTTAATTTTTTTTCCTAATTGACTGGAAGACCCCATAAAACCAAATTGATGTGTCATTTGATTAACACCACTAAACAGGGCACGTGATTCCTTTTTTATAAAGTGTGGTGCTCGACTTTTTTTCCACTTTCTATTTGAATTTCTTATTAATTTTTGTCTACTAATATGTATTGTTTTTTTTTTTTGGGGCAGTGTAAAGGAAAATGATAAACAAAAAAAAAACTGCTGTTGTTGATAATTGAAGACGGGACTACATTACAGACATAAGCATTAAAGGAACCCACTTAACTTTAATGTTTTTTTTTTAATTATAATTAAATGAATTCTTGTAATTTTAGGTGGAAATTGAAGGTCTCACTGGCGATATTAAGTTCAGTGATGATGGACGTCGCGTCAATTATACACTGCATGTTGTTGAAATGACAGTGAATAGCGCCATGGTAAAAGTGGCCGAATGGAGTGATGATCTGGGCCTGCAACCTTTGTCAGCTAAATATGTTAGACTGAAACCGCATGCTGAAATTGAAAGAAATCGAACGTATATTGTGACCACCATGTTAGAGGAGCCCTACATAATGCTGAAAAGGCCAACTGTGGGTGAGACACTTGAGGGCAATGATCGCTTTGAGGGCTACTGCAAAGATTTGGCTGATTTATTGGCGAAAAAATTGGGAGTAAACTGTAAGTAGAGGCTTGTTTAATGAATTCCAAACTCCTATCACATGTCCTGTCGCAGGGTTCCTTAATTGCCATTTTTTCTATGCTGCTTGCCTGACCATCACTTCCATCGTTTTGTTTGGTCAGCCCGCACTTGAGTTATTTATAATTTTATGTGTTCTTGTATGCAGTCCATTTTAATATTTATTACTTTTCAGACGAAATGCGTTTGGTTAAAGACAATACCTATGGTTCGGAAAATCCAAAAGTTCATGGCGGTTGGGATGGTATGGTTGGTGAACTTGTGCGTCGAGTAAGTTAATTTCTCTTCAACTGGCCTACGTTTGTTATTTCCTCTTTTGCTTTCGCTTTTGCTTTCGCTTTTAACTTTAAATTCGTTCATATTGTTGCTGTTTACGCAGTCACTTGCCAGTTAACCATTCAAGTGTTGTTTCATTTCTTCTGGTTTTAAACAGGAAGCGGATATTGCTATTGCCGCCATGACAATAACCGCTGAACGTGAACGTGTCATCGATTTCAGTAAACCGTTTATGTCATTGGGCATTTCGATAATGATAAAGAAACCAGTCAAGCAAACACCAGGCGTTTTCAGTTTCATGAATCCTTTATCGCAAGAAATTTGGGTAAGTTTGTATTTAGCACATAAACACTGTGTGCATCTATATACTTACATATGTGTGTGTGACTGAATTTTGTGTGCTAGAGTTGATTTTGATAACTCGACAAATTTTGCAATGTTTAATTTCTGGAATTTACGATTAACATGCACATTAATAAAGGAGTAATTTGGGTTACAGCTGCCTTCATTTATCTTAATCAGTTAAATCTTCCCTTTTTTTCTTTTACTACTTACGAGTATTTTAATTTCATTTTGCATCTTTTCCTTTTCGTTTTTTTTTTTATTGTATGAAAATAATTGAAGTTGCTTTGCTGGTTCATACAGTGAGCCTTTTGGCTTATTTTATTTATAAACGTATTTTTACTTGGAAAAGTCAATGTTGCAGAAATTGCACTGCATACAAATGAGAAAACTTAAAAATTTATTTTTACAAAGTTTTTATTTTTTATTCCAGTCTTCTTTCTCTGGAAAACTTTTTTTGATTTTTCGTTTACGTTTTTTGTTTTTCTTATTCCAAGCAGTTTATTGTAGTTCGCTTAAAATTGGCTTAAAGAAAGCTTATAAACTTTAATAGAGTAAATAGCAAAGTTTTGAGCACATTTTTCAGCACTGAAAACCAGCTTCAATATAAATTTATTGTTTTAGTTCTCCTCCATATCAGCAGAGAGAAGAAATTTAATGTTTCTAAAAAGAAGTCAAATTTCGTTGAAATTTTATGCCACGTTTTCGAGCATTTATAAAATACTGTAAACTTTTTCCTATAGTTGTATGTGTGCATGCATATATCAGCACTTATAACACTTTTGCAGTAACAGCTTTTGCTTAAAGAAAGTGGCAGGGAGAAGAGAAGCGAAAAATAAAAGGAAAAAACTCGTAAAACTCTTGAATAACGTTGGAACTTTAATCCTTAAGCTAACGTTTTATTAAAGTTTAAAAAAGTTAATGCAAGCATGATTGTTATTCATTTTAAACTCTCTCTCTCCCTCTTCTTTTCTCGAGTAATTTTATTTCTTATACGAAAAAGGGTACACAATTTCCTTTTATTGTGGAAAACATTATTTAGGAAACTTTATTAGCGCATCAAGAAAAAAATAACATCACATCACATAAACATGTGTGGGATTTAGAATTCTTTTAAAAATTTATTACAAAAATTTAAAAAGCTTTTTTTTACAATTTCATTTTGATTATTAAATGCTGGCAAAAAGTTTTACTGCTGAAATAAATTTAAAAACAAAATGAGCCCTCAACAATTTTATTCCTTGAAATAAGAAATTAAATTACAGGCATACTCATTCGAAGTGTTACCAATTTCGTATTACTGTGACATCTAAACAGTTCGCGAAAGCAGAGCTTTGTTTTGGCAAGCGTCACTCTGATTTGTCATTTGTGAGTCTACAAAAGCACTTCGTTTTATGCTGCATTCAAAAAAAAAAAGTACTGAAATTTAATTTTTTTCTTAAAACAGTGCTCAGGGTATTTTCAGTTCGTATCGAATGGATTACAACAGAACTAGAAAATATCTTTGAAGAACACGCTAGAGGGAGTAGTGTTTGTGAATATTTGACCTCAAGCTTCCAACATAGCAATTCTGCAGGGACTTGGGTCCCGGTTTGGCTAAAAATATAATTTCGTCTGCAATGCATAGAGATGCTGGAAAATCGAGACACACTCCACATTGCGACGATTCTTCAGCTAATCAACACTCCACTGTTACTCTACTCCCTCGCCTGTACGCTGTCTAATATCTTCAAAATAGACTTTGAAGCACCGCACCATCCATGGTTGTTCTATTCACTCTCTGTCCGATATGTGAAATATAGATAGTAAGGAGATCAAATGGGGTAAATTATTTCTTACACTCCAAAGCTTCCTTTGAGACTATTTAATATTTCTTAGGACAAACATTTCAATTATATCTCATCCACGTGATAATTTATGTTTAAAATTTGCCCATTTTCTACAACCATGCAACGCAATAATTCACTCACT
This sequence comes from Dexiosoma caninum, assembly GCA_963924685.1. Lineage (NCBI taxonomy): Eukaryota > Metazoa > Arthropoda > Insecta > Diptera > Tachinidae > Dexiosoma > Dexiosoma caninum. Next base: position 38,946,142 of record OZ004729.1, on the reverse strand, counting down.
TTCGTAGGTTACAATTTTGAAAGAGCACGTCAAATAAATGACTTCATAAAATGTAACTAATTAATAATGAAAGGCTTAAAGATTGCATATTAAGAATATTAAATTCGAATTTCCACATACAAATTAATAATCAGAAGCAAACAGCAGGCAAGAAACAGAAAATTTGTTATAAAATAAATACAAATGAAGAAGAGGCAAATTTTATCAGAAATCATGGAAACGGTTATAGAAATTGTATACGCGTACATAAACAAAAGTGCTCACATACGTACGCACATGTGAATACAGGAGCAGCCATACTCACTACAAACAGATTCAAAGGCACACTCTTGAACAAAAAAATAAATATGTGTGCGAGTGTGTGTGTATTTGTAATGTGCAAAGCTGGGGGCAAATTACACCATTTGGTTGCGTTAAAAAAGCATTTCTGAAAGCATCGAAGGTCTTCAAATGCCAGCGGGTTTGCCTTCGAGCATGGAATAGCAGGCCATCGTACACAATATAACTCCCCGTACAATACCTACCTAAAATATAAAATAAAAGCTTAAAATAACAGATTATGTAATAAAACCACACTTATTGTTCCTGATGAAATAAAATAAAATACACCAGAGAAAAATGAAAATTGGTCGTATTCCGCGTTTTTTTTTTTTTGTTCTTTAGTTAATGTTTATTTATTTTTTTTTTATATCGACAGGATCGTAAGGTCCGTATGAGACTTAAATTTGCTCGCGTTGGCAACACTTGAAATAAATATGAATATTTTCTTTAAATTTTTTTTTCGTTCTTTCTGCCATTTGCTCTTCCTCTCTTTCTATTCTCTTGCAATAAAATTCAGAAAATAAAATCAAGTACCAGGGAGCACGATGTTTGTCCGAGCTAATTTCCGATACTACTGGATTGATTTTAAAGACATTTAGCACAGATATGTAGCTTTGTCGAACTTGAAATATGGACTGTATTGAATTCAAAAATTTCCATTGGGAGATGCCACTAACATACAAAATAAATATTAATTAGCTTTTGAATGATCGATACAAATCTGCAGTCGAAAAGCGGACGGGATGGGACAAGTGGACATGCTGCCTCCCACACAAAGTAAATATTGAATTTTTATATATCTTGACAACGGTACTTAGGAGAGTAAATAATGGGATAAATATAAAACTGACAATTTTTATCGGAGTGCTTAGGCTGACCCTTTCTTCCATGTGGCACTCGCATTAGATATACGGATGCGCAATCTTCATAGAGTCATACATAGGTCTGCGTCCAGATGGACATATAGACTGTATATTTTTTTTAAGTTATGACTACGACGATTGGTAGGGGACAACTTCCCCGTCTCCTAAACTAACTAACCGATTTTAATCAAGGCATATAAAAGGCACTTTTTTAACAAAACTATTATGCCAGCTACAGAAACGCAAGGACGGGTCAGCTAGTGTAATTATAAAGTAGCAAATCTCTGAAATCAACTGTCCGTGAAATATTTTATCGAAAATAAAGATGGCAGACATATAATTTTTGTCCTACATCAGACTAAATTCGAATAGATAGCAAGTAAAGGACATGTTGCATCGAAACTGGTAAGAAAGGTATAGTTTGGTGAAGAGACAGACAGTGAAATTTATAGATATAAGGTAGTGCTAATTTTAAGCAACTAAGCTGTCCGCCGGTTTTGTTGATTTCTAGAGCAGAGTTTCTGACAATGTTAAAAAGCAATATTTTGAAGCTATTAAGGCGATATAGAGACTTTTTAAGACAGCCTTTGCGCTAAAATTAACATTGCTTCACTTTTCCTAAGAGAGGGTGGCACGGGCGAACATTTTTGACGCAGCATGTTTGTCCGAAAAAATGTGGAAAACATCTGGACTGCATTACTAGTTTTCTGTCTGCAAATATAGAACTCTGTGAACGTGGGAAATCAAAAAATCCATCTTCGGATAGGATGCCACTGATCTTCTTTTTGTGTTGTTGTTGTTGTTGAAAAGAAAAATCCTCACTAACAATGGAAGTGAAGCTCGAGTTATTAATGTGGTCTTTTTAGAGTTTCATGTTTTTTGTTTTGTATTTTCACAGTTGGGGCAGTTCCTCGCAACTGAATGCCGATATTTAAATAAGAAAGTTAGCAAAAGAACTTTCGTATATTAAACCTTCAATTTGAACTCTAGACCACTGTCTCACTCTCACTCTGCATTTCACTGCCACTATTTCTGCCAGTGATCCTTCCCTTTCACTGTGTGTGTGTGTGTCGAATAAACATGATTTAGCCTGGCCTGTCTTCCATATGTAAATCTTCTGTTAAACCAAACTTTTGGTTGCCTTTAAAGTATTCCCTTCAGAGTCTGCTGAATAAATACCGACCGAAAAATTCATTTTCCAAAGAACTCCGCGGAGATCCTTACGAGTCATACTATGTGTGTATGTATATTGCCACAAGATTAAATGGGCATAAAATCCATTCGCATTCGCATTCTCATAAATTGGGGCCTGGGTTCATATGTTAATGGCTTTTTGTTAATTTACCCTCATGGATACCCTTCTTTGCCATTATAAATATTTATTCGTTAGCACTTTTAATTTGCTTTTCCCTTTTGTGTATGTATGTGTGCATACATCTGGTGGGAGATGACGTCAACAGCTAATAACAAAATATTTAACAGTAGATAAAGTAACAACAAGTAATTTGATGTAAATTAAATGAACAACTTTTGTTTCATACTACGCTTGCTTCTGTTTTTATTGTTGTATATTTCTTTATGCCTTTTTGCCTCTACACGGTAAATGTACACAACCACCCACACACACACACACATACATGCATCCTTTATGGCTAAGAACATTTACATGGCTTGATTATTAACCCCTGAAAAGCAAAGATTTTCTTACGCACGTAGAAGTTTACAGTTGGTAATATAATAGGAAACGCTTGTACGAGTATTTCTTGAAGAGGACACTGCGTTGGAAGATAATTAGGAATTGATATCTGAAGATGGATCAGTAACCTTGACATGACTAATTTGTTTTGCAAAAAGGAATTGCTAATTCTAATATTAATGTTAAAAGAACCAGTGGGTATTCTACCATTTGGCCGTCTAAATATAAACTTCCGGCGCACATAGTATGTGTGTATGTGGGGTAGTTTGCTACACAAATTGCCCTTATTTACATAACTACACACATACACATTAAAGATATTAGATCCTGTTGTATGTATATGGATGGTATATGTTTCCAAGTAACTTTTAACAAGTCTGTACAGTTTTTGCTAGAATGTGTTTGTTTGTACGTCATTTATATTCATAATAAAATTTGTTGCCCTTCCTAATGAGATGCTGGAACAGAAGTTAAAAGGAGTTTTATAAGCAGATCAAAATAATGAAGTAGGGAAGAAATAATAACAACAGCTGCCCCACTGGAACAAATTATTATTGGCCCCTAATGAATGATTTACTTGACAAAAATTTAAGTGTGATTGTGTAATGAATGTCAGGATGTGTGTTTTCTTTTATGCAATTTATTTAACCACATGCCGGCTGAAAATGTTAAATAATTTGTCTTCTTCTTTGTATTTGTGATTTTAGGTCAGTGTGATTTTCAGCTACATTGGTGTCAGTATTGTGCTGTTTTTTGTTTCTCGCTTCTCGCCATATGAATGGCGTATTGTGCAGTATCAAGCAGGTAAGTTGGATTTTTTTTTCTCTAGTAGAGGGATGTCCTTAAATATCGACATGTGTTGACTTACATTATTAAACAAAACGAAGTGAGATAAAAAATTAAACTACCGGATTAGGTTGGTTTAGGGTGCCTCCGTAGCCTAGTGCATGGGCATTAGCCTAACAATCTGGAGGTTGCAGGTTCGATTCCCGCCTAGACCCTGTGTGTTTGGTGTTTACGCAGACATGACAAGAGCTTCGCAGAATGTGTGCTGTGTTTGTTTATCTGTCAACATTACTTTGAAACACAGCGGAATTAGGGTTGTGCAAGCCTTAATTTTAGTTATGGCGAGTTGTGTATGTTTGTACGTGTGTTCAGCAACTTTACGTGAAGAGGCAGTAAAACTGAAATATATGTACATGCACATACGAGTACATTGATTGTATGTGCGTGTGTATGCATTAGTATATATGTAAATTCAAAGTATTCGTTTATAAAAAATATTCATGTGTATCTACGAGTATATCCTTTAATGATAGCACAGCTGAAAGCATGTGTGTGTGTGTGTGTGTCTGTTATGTATCTTAAATTAATTTTTGCGTAGAGATAAACAACACACACAACTGTTGTAGCATTTTAAAAGAGCATCGTCTTTCTTTGTGCGTTTATATTTTTTTTTTTTCTACAAAAATATTTTTGTTGGATGCCAAAAGCAACACGATAACCTCGAATATTAAAAAACAGTAACGCACGCACACACATTGAATAAATCCTTAAAAAAAAAAAAGAATATGTACAATTCATATCTGTGCAAACAAGAGCGCAAGTAAAAGGATGTGAAATTAAAAAATAAATAAAAAAACAACAACAACAAGTGGATGATAAATTCACCAACTGAGGAATGTGAGTGTAGTGATGAGGAATAAAAAGTCAAAGGCGAAACCATCAAATGCCACCACTTCGACATGCACAAAATGCTCTGTTTTTTGTAGCACAAACAAAAGCAGCAAAAAGTAAACAAATTTATAGAATTAAGGCAAAATATACTGGTAACAATAGTGGCATATTTCAAGTTTTCGATTGTATTCGTTACTTTTCTTTTCTTTATCATGGGGCCATGGGTCCAAGGCAAAACGCAAGAGAAAACAATTTTACGTGGGAAAATTTTTTTTTATTTACAAAATACTTTGAAATTCAATGAACTAACAATAACGGCCTGGGCGACGATGGCACAACATTTTAATTTCGTCATCTTTCAAAATATTCCGATCCGATCGCTGTTTTGACAGATGCAACATTATGAATATGAGAGCTCTGTTTTTCATGTTGCTTGCAACTGCAGTTATTAAATTTCATTTTCTAAATCATTTATCTAGAGCAGAACTGAAAGTGTAGCTTTTGCCAACGAACCGATATATATGAACGACTTTAACCATGATGACCTGTTTATATGCCCCAAGTATTGAATTAAGTACGCTAATGCAATTGTATTTTCTGCAAAAACTCTGCTACGTGCTATCGATTACACTGAACATAAGATAAATATTATGGAATTTTTATATACTGCTTAAGTAAAGTTGTCTAGGGATTTCGTTGCCTGGAGATTTGGTTCTGCATAAAATTTTTCGAACTTTAATTTTCACTGAAATTTCACAAATCAGTTTTTCCGAAATCCTTCTTTGTGGATTTTACACAAGCAAAACAAAAACTCTTATGCCTCCGCTTATAAAAACGAAAACGCAACAAGTGGTATATAGTGGAAATATGGCATAACTAGGAATTAGCATAAAAAAAGGAAAAGGAAAGCAGAAAATTGCACGAAAATATCCTACGATTCAATTTCAAAAAGATTCGCTTTTTTCTCTGTAACCGAATACGTACAATATTTTACAACAAGTATACATGTACACGCACACACAAGGAATTGGAACAAAAAAGTTTATTCTTCCTAAAATTTAAATTTAAAAAAGATTTTTCTTTTTCTTAGGGAAATTCACGCAACACTTTCACTGCACAATGGGTGAAAAAGAGACAAATTCAATTCCAAAAATATATCTGAAATTGGTTAGTTTTCCTTCAATTCTGGCACGTAAGCAAATTTTCTTTTTTTTTTTGTATTTTTGTCCTCTAAGGGCTCTTTTTTTTTTTTTCTTGCACCGGCACTCAGGGGATGACCCCTCCACATGCGATGCATTTTGCTGGAACTAGAAAATTCGGGTTATGGAATGGAGGATAGAGGGAGTAGTGTTAATTGACATTTGATTTAAATTTTCCCCAAGTTAAAAGTGACAGGAAACACCTCTACGCGTAGTACATTCCACATACGTTCCGTTCGGCTAAAAAACGAATTTTCCGTTACCTGTTAGAGATATATATGTAGATATTGAAGAGTAGGATAAAAAGATGTACAAGAGAAATGAAGAGATAATAGTGCTAAATTCTTATACAACTCTCTCAAGGTAAATTAAATAACAGCCCAACTGAAATCAGAGTGTCAAGTGTATTTCAGCTCTCAAAAATTCTCAAGTCCATTAAAATTGCATTTGTTTGCGAGTTCCAGAGGCAGTGGATGCCATATGTAGACGACCGGTGCAAGAAAACAAAATAAAAAAATACGCTTGACGCGTAGATTTAAGATTGACTGTAAGATAACCTCAGTTCTAAAACAAAACGACAACACTAAAAAACACGCTGGCACTCGTAAGCGAGTAACTAAACATTGATACGAGCAAAAAAGAGTCACCTGACGTAACGATGCCACCTAGTTGAAGACTTATTTTACTACGCCTATTCGGAATAGAGAAATCCAAATTTATTGTTGTTATTTTTTGTGATTGGTAAATTAAAGAAAAGTTCCATAGTGACCAATTAAAAAAAACTCATACGGTAGATGTAGCACACATATTTTATTAATTTCTTTCAATTCTTTTTGCATAATTTAATGTCTAACAAAATTAGGGAATATAAAAAGCGATGAAAATGGAAAAGGAAGGAAGCATACTCGTATAAGAGAACCGACATTAATGATTTTAATTGTAAAATGTATGAAAATAGTAATTTTTTTTTGTAAATTTCTTATAGACACTCGCACACATCACGAACAACTATCAAGTCCACAACCTCCCGGTATAATAGGCGGAGTACCGGTTCCCGGACCCATGACAGCTGTTACGACAGGAGTTGCAGTTGGCACAGGAGCAACAATTCCCACTACAGCTGCAGCAGTCAATGATTTTAGTATTTTGAACTCATTTTGGTTTTCATTAGCCGCCTTTATGCAACAGGGTTGTGATGTATCGCCACGCTCAATATCGGGTCGTATTGTAGGTGCCGTTTGGTGGTTCTTTACACTCATATTAATCTCCTCGTATACGGCTAATTTGGCTGCATTTCTCACCGTGGAACGCATGGTTACACCTATCAATTCGCCAGAAGATTTGGCCATGCAAACAGAGGTGCAATACGGTACTCTACTGCACGGCTCAACATGGGATTTCTTCAGGGTAAGTACAAATGCCCACATTTTCATTATTTTATTTTGTAGACGAAACTTAAAAGAGTTTCATTATTTAAAGAAAATAAGAGCTTTCAGTACGATTACTTTTTATTTAATTCGTTTCTTTTATTATTTCCACATTTATTTGTCACAAATCATTGAGACGTGTGTTTGTGCTGGAACGAAATTTTTAAATAAAAAAAAATAAATCAAAAGAATTTAACAAACAAAAATTTTCGCTCTGACATTTGACTGATGTGCAGCGCAATTATTTTTGACACGACAATGTATCCGACAATCACTGCTCTAAGTTAATGCATCCTCTGTCATGTGTCGTATCTGCAAAGCCTATTTATTTATATTCAATGTGAAATTGTAGCGAGGGGCGGTAGCGAAAAGTAATTGCCGTATTGTGTTTTAATGAAAAACTTTAAATATAAATTTTACCTACCAAAAGTTATATCGGTCAAATGCCGCAACAAATGAGACATCGTGGAAACTTTAACGAAATTAATGACAAAGCCGTATTGTTATGACTTTGCTATGTCATTTCTCGCTTGCTATGATGCCTGTGATAGCTTTAATGCTTGCATTATCACTCTGAGATTTGTTACTGCAACATACTCGCGTTCCAAATTACCCTCGTATATGCCTCTTACACTATCTGCTCGTGTCACTTATATAACTATTACAGTAAACAAGATTGATTCCATTTGTTCGTTTCACTTTGTGTCATCTGTTTGTTAACGCGTCACGTATGCTTGTCTGTGCGACTAAGAACAAATAAAAAATACACAAAACATTGCCGTTTTAGTCTGGCCCTGTTTTATGGGAAGAAGAATGTTAACGTTGTCAGCGACTTGTCTTTCAAACATTCTATTGCGTTTTGTTAAATAGTTTTCACTTCACTCTACTCCCCCTCAATTTCAGTTCAGTTCAGTTCATTTCATTTTATTCTTTTCATTCATCTCGTTTTGTTTTCATTTCTTCCCGCACGAATATTTTATATTTTCATCATGTGTCCTGTAGCTTTCATTTGTATTCCTCAACCTTCTCCGCCCCCCCCCCCCCCCTCTACTACTTCTTCACTCTCACCCCTCACTGTTTACATTAAAATTTCAATAACTACTTTTGTTGCAAATTGACACATTTTCCGGGCAAATACTGGCAAAAGTACAACAACAATAAAACAAAATGAAGTGAAATTACGTACTACAAGAGAAAAGAGCAAAAAAGTGAATAAAATCACAACAAAATATGCGTAAATTCATAGTATGTACTTTCGTCATTTACCATCACATCATTACCCGGATTTTATGCCACTGACTGCTACGTAGCTGATGCCATTGCTGTCATCTGTTGCCGAGTTGTTGACACATTAAAAGTGATAACAATTCAATGACAACTATTTTACACTCACTTGAGCATTCATTTATATTCATTCATTAAAATGTGTTTGTGTGTGTGTGTGTGTGTGTGTGTGTGTGTGTGTATTTCCATTTGTGTAATCATTTCCTTAACTTCTGTCTGTTTATTATATTGAAAATATTTCAATAAAAATCGGTTGTTCACATAATTGGCACAACAGCTGCTCTACATTAAATGCATTAACGTGTCTTTCAGATATTACCACTGCTACTTAACTAAAGTAGGCGTGCTGATGGTTCAATAGGTGCCAGTATTATTTTTCATTTATTTATTTTTTTTCAATATCAGAATACCTACAGCAACAGGCCGTCAGATACTTCAATTTTAATTTCAAACGATTCTTTGAGACGAGAAAATATTGAATGAAAATTTGTTTGTGTTTAGCACAATAATATGAAAAGAATAAACGAAAAAGAACAATTAATCTCCAACACCAGTTGAGTAGTAGTGGAACATCCTTCTGTTAAAGGTCGCCAATGACACCTCTATGTATAAAATCTTGCGTTCTTTAGCTTCAGTTAAACCAGTTCATTTAAAATAGAATATAGTCGCACTGATAACCACTAGCAGAACGGAACAACATGCTATTTTCGAATTATTTTTACTTTTTCTACTCTGTGGAAGACAGTGCCATTTCGAGCCATGTTTGCAGGCCGTATCTATACAGTCGCACAAAAATTAAGTCCTCTGCCGTGCTGAACATGTTGATCCATAATTTTAATAATGTGTTAAAGTTTGTTCATATTTTTCCAATATGCATTTTTTATGATTTTTAAATAATTTCACATGGCATTAACAGCTTCTATTCTCGCACTAATTGTATCTAATTCAACGACTTTACTCAACGACTTCTTGTCGACAAGTTCGTCGTGATGTGCGAAATTGGTCGTTCGTTACAATTGCGTTTACACAATTCAACTGAAATTTTATGTGTTTTATTTTTGCTGCATTTCAGAAATTTAATTAAAACTAATAATAATAATAATAAAAATAAAGCTATAAATTTTATTTTATATTTATTCTAAATGTTAAGAAAAAAAAAATGTGTTTTACTTTGGCGCCATAAGAGAAAAGCGCACTTTATTGTGTATCGCCTTCTTACGTGATTTTTCTTAAATTATGTAGTAAATTAAATGTTCTCATACACTTAATATAAAACAAGCAATAAGGACTAGTGCACTGTTATTCTGCCGACATTTTTGCTTTATTTCTAACATTTTGGTAGTGGGAGTGGGGTAAAGAATTTCACATTCTGAAAGTAGAATTATTTATTTATTTATGTTTCAATATTTACAAAGCAGATGAACTGCTAAAATGTCTTGATATAAATTGATATTTAGCTTTTTGTTGCAAATGTTTGGACAATGGTATAAAATATTTAGTTTTGCGTAAAGGAAGATTTTTTCTCCAATTAATCGCTAATTTTCGTTTGCAATTATCAGTTAACTCTTGATAGATGAGCGTCTTATATCCAGCGAAAACAATGTGTGCTTAACATCATCTCCACCAAACAAGCAATGAGTACTGGCTCTTTTAGCCCAGTTGTACTGCTTCAGATCCCAAAAAACCTCAAATGTTTTTCACAAGATTCTGCTATACCTTTCAGTATAGACTTTTTTAATTGCACTGCAGGTGAATGAAACTATTAAGACCCCAACCCCGCAATACAGCAAAAACTCTCGTAAGAATGTTGTATAGAAAAGGTTCTACAAACAGTTTAATGTTCACTATGCTATTGCAATTCCATCAGCTGTCAAAGGAACTTCCTCTGATTATGGAGGAAAGTAGTTGTGAACGACCTGAGGAAACGAAATCAATCATGCTTGTCTAAATTATGCTCTCTTTTCCAGCTGTTTATTTATTTCCCAGCACATCTCTCATTTTAAAATTTGCTGATATTTTATTTAAATTTAAAATAAATTTATTAATTTATTGCTCGAATGATTTCAAATGCTGCCATCTTCTCATTTCCATAGTACACTGAGCATTTGTTGATTGTAGTCTCAAAATATTTACGTATTTAAATTTGATAATATTTAAGCAAATAAGCTAGTGTAACAAATAAATACATACATACTATGGTGCATATTTACATTTAACATGCCAACGTTATAAAAAAAAGTAAATAAGGCAAATATTTAAAGAAATTATGCAGATGAAAAAGGAAAAGCCTCAGAACAACAACTAAAAATATATAAATACATACCCTGGCAACTCCCACTCAACCAGGCACAACTACACTCATACACACACGCACGCACATATACAAGTACCAAAAAAGGAAAGATTTAAAGCACCATTTTCACTTTAACAAACACAATCCAAAAGCACATCTACTACGCCTGCTACTTAAAATGAACAACTGGTTCATTTACAAACAAAACTTAAAGGCAAATACAACAACAGCAAAATAAAAACCAAGGATCCTTCTCGCACCACAAAGACATTGAGAATCGTTTTAATTTAATTTGCCTGCGAAACCAAGCACAAACATGCAAGACGAACATCCGCTTTAGTAGAATTTTAGTTTCCGTTTCATATTTTTTTTACACATGTACACAAATACTCGTATGTACATATTTATGTACGTCGCAGTGTGTGTTTCAACTTGTCAGTATGCCTGAGCTCGCTCCAACACATTTAATAGTGTTTTCTTTCATGAGTCCCTAAAAAGCAGTCTAAGTAGGATTTTGTTGCACGTTCTTTCTTGCAGCGAGCAGCATGAGAAATTGAGCGAATAATTTTCGTAATGAATCTGACGAGTTTCAATTCAAGCACACAGGGAAGCAAGAAAAACTGAAGCAAAAAGAAATTTATAAAATTGCTTGTTTGAAAAATCCAGGCATTTATTAAAACACTATGGAATTTTTTAATATAACAACAACTACAAAAATGTACAGGTTATTTCCAAGTGCAAAAAAAAACGGTTGCCTGCTCCAATGAAGAGTAGCGAATAGTCTCGTAGCTTGTCAATTACTCTCTGAAATAAATATTTCGTTGCGTAGAAACAAGTACAATTATTTTTTCCTGTAATTACGCTTGTACCAAGATCAATTATAACTCCTGTACTTTGATTGTAACTGTTCATTGCGACTTCAGACAACGTGTTTGCCGACGGTATTTCGATATACATACATATAAATAAATAACTCAAGATGAAAAATGAATGTGAGGCAATGTTACCATGTGCAGATCTATTTTATTTTCGAAGTTAATTTTAAATGTGGAAAGATTTTGTAGCTTAGAAAAAGATTTTTTTAAATAGTATGTCTGTATCCAGCAAAATATTAGACGTTACCATAAAAATTAACACATAATGACTTACTTTTGTAACTGCCAAATTTAACTAATCGTTTACTAAATACATTACAAAAAATTATAAAAATCGGAAGTATTACTTGAACTGGTTCTATTAACTATTGGAAGGTTTAATTTTAAATAATATTCATGCGAAATACGTAAATAACATCATTTTATTGTAGTAAGTAAAATATTTGCAAGTATTTAAAAATATATAAATATTTAAATTCAAAATTTCTTTTATTCATACACATAAAATTAAACTATCTCGATTACAGTTTGAACGTTATGTCTACAATTCGAATTTGGTTCATAAAAACGGAACTTTTTCAACTCAAAGAAGAAAAAAGTAAATTTAGTTGTAAGAAAAAAACAATCATTTCACACAATAAAAAAGTAATGACTTCACAAGAATCGATTATTTAAGTCTCACGCTTTGTTAAAATCATTAAGTGGGTAATCCAGTTGGAAAGCGATTCCGCCAAAAATGCTTAATTCCAAACTCGATTACCAGTTTTAAAATATTTTCTTGTCGATCTGTAATTAAAAAAATGTGGTTTAAATACACTAACTATACATTTTTATTGGTTAAACTAATATCATTATTTAACTACAGACCGTTAATATGGGCATTATACTGACTAACTAAACCTGCAAATGAAAGTATTTTCCAATTAGCGATTTTTCTCGTCAATTGTCATTGCTTTGAATATTCAACAAATGGATAATGAATATAATTTAGTGGGTGACAAAATTATGAATTGTTTTTCCAAGAAATCTTTTTAAATTCAAATCGCTTCGATGCTTCTGACGATTTTCGTTGTAAAAAAGAAATAGTTTATAATGTTATGCCCAGCATTCGGAAAGCTGTCTGCCAATCAGCCAAAACACAACGAAATAGATGTTGGCTTAACTGTCAAACAGTCATTTAAAATTTAAAATTTAGTGAAGAGTGTATTTTATTCAACTCTTTAGTACATACTTAAATAATAGTAAAAAAAATTAAGTGTATTTTGTTGTTATTCATTTGGCATTTTTATTTTAAGATCTGCAGAACTGCAGTTATCATAAGGACAAGTGGGCAGTAGCCACACATATATTGCCAGCTAACAAAATTTTGCCATTTTCAGTATAAAATATATTGTAAAGAGATTGCCTTAGAAGTACATTTGTTCAAAATTCCCATACTTCAAAGCAAAATAAGAATAAAAGAAATGGAAACATTCTTTACACATTTGGTGAACATACAAGTCAGAAAGAACCCTCTGCCTCTTTTGCAGCATGACATCATACGTGCACACAAAGCCCAGGCATTATTTACTTATAAACACTGCCACTTATTTTCACCCCAGAACTACACAGAGTAAGTGCTAACACTTTTAGAAACTGAACTAAAGAAAAAAAAACTACAACTATAATTTTAGCCTTTATAACTGAAAGCGTACATTTACATTTTACTAAATGAATTGTAGTATTTACATACACTCGCAAATAGGCAAATTAATATATGTATGTGTGTGTGTGGTAGTGTTTGAAATAATATATATCCTACATCCTGTGAACACATTTATTAAAACACTCAAGAATTTGAAATACTCTGTGTTGTTGAAAAGCAAACAATAAGTTCTCCATATAATCCTGTTACATATACTTTCTTCATTCCATTTATTTTCTCTTTTCAATTTTCTATTGCCATTATCATCTACTTTCAGAGATCCCAAATTGGTTTGCACAATAAAATGTGGGAATACATGAATTCACGCAAACATGTGTTCGTTAGTACGTACGACGAAGGCATCAGACGTGTTAGAACATCAAAAGGCAAATACGCTTTGCTGGTAGAATCACCCAAGAACGAGTATATAAATGCGCGAGAACCCTGCGACACCATGAAAGTTGGAAGGCATTTAGATACCAAAGGATTTGGTATTGCTACACCAATTGGGTCACCACTCAAGTGAGTATTCAACATTTAAATATGACGCATACTGTAGGCCAAAAATAAGAGAATGGGGATTTTTTTTGCAGTGGTTCTTATGTGTTGCTAAAAGCAGTAGCAGATATTTAAATGCCATAATATTTAATTAAGGGATTTAACTCTTTTCATTTTCTTTTGGGCTTAATCATTAAGGTGATTAGCTAATAAGCAACGAGCCGGAATATTATTTATTAGCAAAGAAATTTATGGGAAGGAAATTATTAAAGATTTTCCTAACTACTCGTAAAACAACGCACAAAGCAGCAGAACCAACTGCTGATTTTAAATGCTTCACATGTATGTAGTTGATAAATAGTCTAGGACAAAGTCACAAAGTCTTACTCGCGGTACCGGAAGTTACATCTTGTCCAGGCAAGGCATAAGCAACACTTTTGGCAAAATATAAAACAATATTTAAAATGTGCTTGAAGATAAATTCAGCGGACTATATATAATTGTAAAAAATATCTCAGGCGACAATATTTTTGTTGTATGATTTTACTGGAGCTTCATATTTTCTCCTCATGGAATCGAACTTATTCTGAAATGAAGAGGATAATTGATCTTCCCACACATGATTTAGAAAGAACACAATGCACTGTTTTTACCGTTTTGTTCTTAACGCTTCCACTGCTTGGTAACTTCACATCTAAGCAGTGTGTGTAGAGCATTTCATTGGTCCAAAATATTAAAACTTAACGCAACAATATTTGAAATTGATATTAAAATTGAATTATAAATTTAAAGTGAAAGCGAATTATAAATTTTGAGTGGAAAGACTCTGCTGCCGATTGTGAAGATAAGAAATGTAATGATTGAATACGAAGTTGTTGCAAGAAATAGAGCTTCTATTGCTTCTTATAACTTCGATTACTGCAGCATATCTATATTATCCCCTTCCAAATAGTTCCGATGGAATTGCATAAGCAGGGTCATTCCCCCAGCATTCCTTCACTGGTTCCGAAAGAAAATAAAAAAAAAAATTAAAAATTAAATTAAATTGCTGACATAGATCAAGCACAACTAAAACTTCCGCCTGCTTCAAATTTTATGGATCTCATAAAGTCTCTTAGCATTTCGCTAAATAATAAAATAAATAAATGCAAGTGATATTTATAAAAAGACAACCTACTGATGCGAAACTAACTCATTTCAAACCAAAAAAAAAAAGGATCCTGGCAAAAATGCTCCAAACCAGCTGTAATTTTTAAGGGCAACAGCAATCAATAAGAAACATCCCGCAGTTACTGCCCATTGTAAGGCTAATTTTTCTAAAAATATTATAAATGTATTGTCGAGGAATGAAACAACCACGTTCTTTAGCCTTTCGAGACCGTATTAGTTTGAGAAAATGAGTCTGCCTTTCCTTTTATTTTATTGATATTATTTCGCAGAAAGAGGACCTTCATTAAATTTTGTGCAACATAATATTTTATAAGTTTGTGTGTATGTATTTGTGGGTGAGTATATGATGTAGTTGTGTAAGTGTATGTCTGTATGAGTTATTACTGGTAAAGTAATGGTTGTAGTAGAGGGTCTTGTTTATAAAAAGAATGTGTGTAATAAGATTACAACAAGTAATAAATATTAAAAGAAAACTACAAAGGATATTTGCATAGTTGAACTCATACAGACACACATATAGACAGAGCCACACAAATTCGTATACATAGAAGAAACATAAATAATGTCGAGTGCACTTCATACTACGTCTAACGGTAGTAATTTATATTTGGTCCTGTTACCGGATTAACAAGGCACACAATTTTCTCTCTTCTTTTGTGATAACGAAGTTCACTCACATACCCACATACTTACATATATACATATGTACACACACACACACACACTACGGAATTCAAAGAGATTAATGCATTCATTTTATACCGGAGTATTTTTTTTTACTATTATTGTAAACTTTACTTTTCTTTCCTATTCTGTCACATGTACAAGAATCATCAATTAAATAAAGAATTCTTTCTCGTTTCATGTATTCAACGTTTTTCATCAAAATTCATTTGGAATTCCTGTGTTAAATTAACGCCTACAAAAACATCGTTAACACCGCCATCATCGTACTGGTCGACTTCGTCATCATGAACAACGATTTCGTTGTCTTCGACATACTGCTGTTGTCGTCATAAAAATAAAAATGTCGGATATTTGATTGTTTCTTTGGGTGCTGTTGATGGGTTGATGTTGCTGCTG
This sequence comes from Dexiosoma caninum, assembly GCA_963924685.1. Lineage (NCBI taxonomy): Eukaryota > Metazoa > Arthropoda > Insecta > Diptera > Tachinidae > Dexiosoma > Dexiosoma caninum. The sequence continues at coordinate 38,930,072 of OZ004729.1, read as the reverse complement.
GTATTATTGCTATTATTACATGCATCTGTATTTTACGGCTGGATGGCTTTCACTACGCATACACACATACACACACACACACACACACACACATATGGACAATTAAACAAACAAACAAATAACAAAAAAAAATTATATAAATTCATATGTGTATTGTCAACATAACCCATCTATGCCGCGGTGTTATTTATTCAACAAACAACGCCGACACCAACACCACTACAACTGCAACGACTGGAACTACTACCAATGATTATTATTCATCATCGTTGGCGCTGCCAATGCCAACAATCCATACGGCCACCCCTTCTCCATGCCCATCGACAACAATGTGCCATGTATCCTTTTGTGTCCTCAAACCTTTTTTCCTGCATTATTTTGCGTTTCTTGTTGTTGTTCCCAATCATTTTTACTTTTTGTTTTGCTTGTACCATTTTTATTTGGATTTATTGTAAAAAAAACAACAACAACAACACCGCACACGACTTTTTTTATAATGCCGAATGACTTTATTTTTCCCAGGGATCCAATTAATTTAGCTGTACTTTCGCTTAAGGAGAATGGTGAACTGATAAAATTGCGCAATAAATGGTGGTACGACAAAACCGAATGCAACCTCAACAAGGACAATCAGGAAACTTCACACAATGAATTATCGCTGAGCAATGTTGCTGGCATTTTTTATATACTGATCGGTGGTCTACTGGTGGCAGTTTTCGTGGCCATTATAGAATTTTGCTTTCGCAGTAAATCCTCAACGTCGTCATCGTCATCGTCATCTGCAGCAACTAAAATAAATGGTTCGATGTTAGGATCCACATCATCATCAACACATCAAAGAAACTCACTGTCGGATGCCATGCATTCCAAAGCAAAATTGACTATTCAAGCGAGCAGAGAATATGATAATGGACGTGTTGGGGTAAGTTACCATTTAAATACGACTATTATTCATGCTAAACATGTACATACATCCATCCCCATGCCCAGTTCCTTGACATTTACAGCTTTAACTCTCTCTATCTCTCTCTAATATCCGGTTAAAACTTTTAAAAGCCATTGTATTTTTACGCTGTGCACGTTTATGGTTTTATTTCTACTTTTTTTCATGTTTTTCTTTTCACATTTTTTACTCGTATTTCAATGCTGTAAACTTCAAAGTACTTGATAAGTTTTCTTTGTAGTTTAAGAGAAACGAAAGCAGCAAAATTTATATGGCAGTAAATCATCGGAAAAAAATTTATAAAAAAAACAAGCAGCTCAAACTTTTAAATTTTAATTATTTAAAGTAAAGTAGATATTGATATTGAATAATCAGCCGCAGAAAAAAAAACTTGCTTATCAGCCCCAAACCGCCACTGGGTGCTTTACAAAGAAAACCCGCACAACTTCAGTGCAAGTCAATCATTTTATTTATTTTTATTTCCTTCGAATGATTATTTAATCATGGTTGAGTTAGTTTTTTTACTTGTTAATCAATAATCAGGAAGAGAATTTGATTACTTGACAGAGGACCACGTGCTTTGTTCACGCCTTCAATAACAAAATGAAACTTAATCTTCATATCAGGATTCATTTGCATTGGTTTGGCAACATGTCACAAGGAAAAAAAATCACTGATCCGCTCTAGAGAAAATATCAAACTTTAGCACTTAATCACTTAGTAGAGGTATTATTATAAGTGTATTTTTTTATAATGAAAATTCAAGCTAAGTATTCGACAATTGTGGCACAATTCATTGTTGTTGGCAAAAAATATGTCCGCACTAAATAAACTCAATCAAAGGCATGCAGTTTTCCTGCATCTAAATTATTATTATTGATTCTTGCTCAGCAAATAATTAGACAAAGTAGTTTGTGGCTTTAATTAGCAAATACAATGGCTGCCACACTTTGTGGCACGAACATAGGAAATGAAAATATACAATTGCAGTTCGATATCTGCAAGCAAGCAATAACATTAAATATGTGAGAGGAAACATTGGAATTTTCATTAAAACTTAATAATTATTTAAAACAAGGAGGAAATTTTCTGCAAATAAACTGGCCGTGGAAAAAAGTATTCAGCTAGAAAACCTTCAAATCAAGTGAAAATATTTAGTTGGCGATGTTTTCTCAGGACATCGTAATCATTGCTGGTGAGTCACTAAACTCGTTAAGTTCGATTAACATCGATAAGTTTTTTTTTTCTTTTTTGACAATCCAGATGTGATTTCGATTTTCTTCAATTATCGCATGTTTTTTTTATCAAATATTTACTCTTGTCCTCATTCATGATCCCTTATGAAGTCTTCACATTTGGTTTGATGCTGATTTATAACAAAACAAATCATATGTGATCCTGCTTTTATTTTTTAAATTAAAATAAAAATAGAAAATCGTTTAAATTCAATGCACTGCCTTAATTTGGAAGTTTAAATTCCTGCCAAACATTTTGTTCATTTGTGGCAATCATTTTTTCTTTTTTTTTCATGCTACAGCGTATGTACTCCTCAGCTACTTATTTGTAAATATTTTCTTTTCTTTCATATTCTTGTTGTATTGAGAACTACACACATCTCTTTGGCTAATTTCAATTTGTAATGCTTAATAAAGGAAACCAAAGACCAATTTAGAATTGAATCAAGTTGTCTATTTAAAGTGGAAGACCTGCTTGCTGCAGAGCCAGAGCATTATTATTTCGATTCTTTTTAAAAACATTCAGTTTGGGAAATCAAGTTTGTCTCTCAGCAGCTGTTATCAGATGCAAGCATTTTGTAATAGAGTTTTCATGAAATTCGATTTTTGTTAGTTGAACTCAAAACAATTTCATTTAAATGTTGTTCAATACCCGGAATTGTGTTCAATTCTCAGTGCACCAGAAGAAAATCGTATTTGGTTTGTACAATTGTTTATGGCAATACTTCTCTGTACATGTGTGCGAATGTTTATAATGGACAAAGGATCTCTCCAGATATACGGATGGACGTACGTATGTGAGGCAAGCAGTTACAAAAAAAAAATATATGCAACATTTTCTTTTATTGGTTGTTTTCCTTTTACTGAATACACAACAGAGAACCGAGTGCAATTCAAGTTGTATGTAACTTGTAACAACAGCGTCCTGATGAGATCTTCTGTACAAATATGCACGCACACACACAGCCACATACACATTGAGTATAATTGTTCGCATTAAGTTGTTGTTGCTGTTGCAGTTTGGCAATTTTGTTTTCCCTTTGGTAGTTGACTGATGTTTGGTGTTGAAAAAGTCATTTGCAAGTGCTTTATGTAAACAAACCCATACAGTCGCACAACAACCACACACATACTTGGTCATCTGCAGACTTATTTACTGCCGAAAATACATTCATATGTATGCAAGTATGTGTAGGAGTGCTTGAATTTGTGCATAAATAAGTGCATGTCCGTTGTATGCATCTGTTAAAGCTTTGATAGCGACAACATCAATAATTTCAATTAAAACTGTTTGTGTACACATTTGCGAATGCTTGTGTGTGCGTGAAAGAGTGCGTGTAAGTTCCGTTCTTTGCAAATACAAATTGAGTTTATGGTGCATATGATTTACATTTAACTGTTGGAACAACCAGGCAAAATTATTTATCTTGAAGAGTAAGAGTTTCATTGAGCAGCAAAAGTCATGTGATTATTTATTTGTATGGTTAAGAACGAAATTCGTTGGTCCACATAGTCGATGAAATGTTACTACAGCTTTTGCAAAATCTATTAACAAAAATTATTATTCTATCAGAAGAACTAATGTATTTTAGGAGCTGAAATGGGCACAAGTGCAGCACTTGCCACGTTTGTACGCAGACTACTTTGAAATTTAATCCACAGTTTTGGGTTGTCTGACGGTTAATTGGTAACACTGCTGATGGCGAATAGTTACCCTGTTGGCTCTGCAAGCAGAATAACCGGAGTTCAATTCCCAGCCCGGTCAAGTCAAATTGTTTGTTCTGAATTTTTTTTGCTACAGTACTCTCCTTCGCCGATATTTAAGCAATAAAACATCGACGAATTAAAATTAAAAATAAAAGGGCTTCACTCGGCTTAAAAAGCTAGGCGTACAAATTAACATCAGAGATGTTTTAAAGCTTTATATCTATTTTGGTATCGCTTTCATCATTTGGCTATTCTCTACAATATGATTCGCTCTACTAGTTCTGGTGCAATGCATTGCTCAAAGCACATTTTTATCAAGTAGTCGCAACTCTACAACAAAGCAACAGTACCAAAAACAACAGACATTTTGTTTGAAATTGTCCATAACAGATGACTACAATAAAAACAACAAATTTTGTTTACGTATAGATTAATTATTTTTGCACCGCTATCTCAAAAGTAAACGAACACAGGCTACAATGGTAACAAAACCATAAATTTCATTGACTTTTAATTGCTTTTGCAACCCTCTCTGAAAATAAAGACATTGGGGCGCATTAATTGTAAAAAAAATGTTGACATTCACGTTGTGTAAAACATAAACGAGCAAATATTATGGCATTTCATACTTTTTTTTTTTCTTGGACCGGCACTCAGGGTATGACCCCTACAAATGCATGCATTGTGCTGGAACTAGGAAATTAGGTTATGGGAAGGAGGATAGATCGAGTAGTGTTTATTGACATTTGATTTAAACTTTCCCACGTCGGGTTTCTCCTGAGCACTGGTTCAAGATGGAAAACAAAACAAAAACCATATGTGTTTTTGTAATTTATTATCTATTCTTTGAGAACAATTTTTTTCCATGCACAATTTTGGTTTGCTATAATTTGCCGCTAAATTCTATTTATTTTGATTCTCATTTCTTTACCTGATCGACAAAAATACTAAAATTTAAAAAAATGCTAACATTTGCAAATATTTTCATTAATCGTAAACAGATTACGTGATTTAGTTAGTTGCAAATAAAAATTTGACTCCCGGTTTATACGTCAAAATGTTAGATGTCGAAAATTTTTAGTTGTAAATAAGATGTGCGTATAAACCTAGTAAGACGCCTCAATCAATAGCGGTAAAAATTCCACATAAAACTGATGAGTTGGAATACCATAATCGATTGCCTTTATATATCGCCTCAAATACGAAATATTTCATTTTCCTTGTTTAAAACAGTGGCCTACAGATCTACACGACTGCAAATGTTGTTGGCTGCAATCGTCTGCTGATATTCGGTTTTGAAATATTTGCCGAACTGCCTCATTAACATGTTTTTTATGAAAAAAAATATATATTTGTTTAAAACTTGTTTATTTATTTGTTTATTTATAATTTAGTTGAAATATGTTACATTTGTCGTATTTCTTGTAATATTGGCAACATGAGATCCACTTATTATCGCTTGCAGACAAAAATGCACCTAAGTTAGTGGTCGTATATCCATGTAGCTGTGTTGTCGTCAAAATAATCATTTTCATTTAAATGTATTTTGACACATTGCGGGCGGCAGCTTGCTGAGGTCTATGTTTTGAATCGTTAATGGAACCGATTATTTGGTTGATGTTGGAATAAAAGTAATTGAAATAAATTCACTCATTATCCATATCATGGTTTGCTTTTAATTTATTCTATATTTATTTGCCCAGCTAAAATATTTTTTAGATTAAAAGATTTACAAAAAAAAAAAAAACATTTAGTCAAACTGGCCACAGGCACCGTACTAAAATTCAATATAATTTTAAAACTTTAAAGAGTTAGAGAGTAAATTTCTCGGGATAAACTGAACTAAAATTAAAAATATTTAAGAATTTTTAACGTCTCCTTTTTGTAATACAACTCTTTTAACACAAATTCAGTACTTAAATTGTGCCTCGTTACAGTACTATCCTACAGCTCAATTAAATGCCGGCACCCCACCTACCGATGCTGAAACAATGCACATGAATGCCCATGGTCAAGTTTGACATGAACATGCGCAGGACACTCGCCTCTGACGCACTCCCTGCGCACCAACAATACGACGCATCATGGCCAACAGCCGCCAAGAAACCGAAAAGATCTTAAGCAATCATGAACAATTGGCCGGCAGTCAAAATAGCACACTAATGCGTAATCCAGATGTAAATCACCCCTATAATAAATGAAATGGAACTGATTATCTAACAACTCCTATTTCTACGTCTCCGCAACAGAAAGAAAGCAACATTTTTGTTAAGAAGAATTAAAAATAATTTCAAATTTAAAAATAATTATAAAAGAGCAAAACAACAACAACAACAACATGTTTTAACAGATAAACTATAGTAAGAATGTAAGTAATTAAGTAATAGTTTTAAATAATTAAAAAATAATAGTAATAAATAACTAAAATTAATTATACTATTTTATAGATATAAAATTATTTAACATAAATATATTTTTTTGTAAAATGTAAAATTCAACCATATAATTGTTAAAAATACTCCGAATAGAAAAAAGCGAAATATTAATAGAAAAAATATTTCATTAATTAAATATTAAATAAATTAATTAAGCCATACTTAGCCATTGTAGATAAAGAATAAAAAAATTCCAGAAATCAAATCATGTCAAAAAATATAACAAAAAAAATCAAAATTAACGCAGCTCATACGACACAACATACGACACATTATAGATGTACCTTATTGAAAGTAACACAAGAAGCTCAAACCAAAAACCACAACTTAGAAAATTAAACTGAAGCAAAAGCAAAAAAAATGAAAGAAACGTAAATCAAAACCTACACGAGTACATTATGAAAACGGAAACATTTGAAAGCCAAAACAAAATGGAAGCTGCAGGCAACTAAATTTAAAAAAAAAAATTAAATGAACTATCAACCACACATACACCATTAAACATCTGTTGTATACGGAAAACTCTAAAAGCTATTTATAAACATACACACACACACACACACGCGCGCGTGAAAAGTTTCATCATTGCAAAAAAAAAAGTATTTGAATAAAAGCCATGAGTTAAACAAAATCCACAAAATCACACACGCATACACGTACGTATACACAACCGCATGTGCATTTAACACGAAAAGGAGGTTGGCAAACGCAAATGTAACCACAAGGAAATATTAAATACGTTACACAGCTAAAGCGCGAATCAGGCAAACGATTGAATAGATTAACGGGTAATCGTTTAATCGGTTAGTTCCTATTCGATCAACGATTGAGTCGCTTAACTTATTCGACTAACAAGACAAACCATTCAAAAAATTAACTGGTGATCGATTAGAACTTTATTGTATTCATTGAGTTTTCAGTCGTGGTTTCAAGCGTTTTAAGCGTTCACTGCTACTGAAGAAACGCTGTCGTATTTTCTTTTTGGGTGCTCAAGCAATCACAAAAAGTGATTTTCGAACACTCGATCGCACTCGCACAACACCAAATACCAATTTTTAAAGCACTTTATTTAAAAAAATAATGCATTTAATTTAGCAACACTTCTTACTAGAACTTTTATTATTGTCATTTCAATAAGTTATTGTCATCGGAGCTTAAACTGAAATATTTGCTTAATTTATATGAAATCATCAATATTTAACATTTATTAATATTCCAGTTTGTTAACAAACAAATGAAAAAATAATGCAATTTTAAAATTGCACTAGCAAACCTACACGCAAATACAAACTCATACGAACTTTAATTTATTATTAAATATTATATTAAACTTTTTAATGAAATGTCGCTGCATGTGGAAATGAAATATGGTTGTATTTATAGTGAAAGCGCACTCTAAAAGTGTAAATTTAGTGGAATCGTGCAGAGTTCTTAATTTAAATTATAAGTTTTTATTTGCGTATTAGATACTATTTATATTTTTGTAAATAATTGTTACAGAGATTGCGTCACGTTCCATATGAGTTCCTGCCTCTTTAGAGAAAGTTTAGTGGAGACGAAAGACGAAGAGATTTGAAATAATAAAATCAAATATTGTACGTTTTGGTAGTGCAGAAAGCCGAATTTAGATGGCTCTGATATTTACGAAGTGTATTAATTGTTATAGTCGCCATTTTATTAATTTTATAACGTCGGCGACTATTTAGTGAACAGAGCACTGTTTCCGTTATGCTGTACTTAGCTGAAGTAATTAGTTGATAGGATCTACAATCTAAAAATCGTCGATTCAACCCTTAAGTTATCAGTCATCAAAAGTTTTTCTGATGTGCATTAATATCTAAGCAAGTGAAGACGTGAAGTAAAATAGTTAACAAAATGTCTATGCCAAAGTTTAAAAATGAAGACGACACCAGAGGCTAAAGCTGCATTTCTGCCTTAGAAATTAACTGATTAATTAGCGTGTTGACTCTGCAAAAGACCAGAATGTGTATATTACATTCCAGGAAGAGACACAGAGAATCACAGCACCTTTGCTTTATAAATTGGTGGCCTGAATGGTACTTCCTTTTCAAAAGAACAAGAATATTTTCCGTATAAATTTGTAAGAAAATCTTATTATTTTTTAATAATTTTATCTCACATAAAATAAATAAACAAAAAACTTCACAAATATAACCTTTTGAAATAAAAAAATGCTGATTTAAGCAAAAAAAAAGCGAACCTTGACGTTTAAATTCATTTTGTATGAGATTCTATTATTTATACAACAGTTTTATGTATAGAACGTAATATAGAACGTAGCGTGGCTTAAATTTACAATTCAAAGCTTTTCCATTTGAAGAAGTAGTACGTCTAAAAAATTTACAAAAATTTGCAAAGTCCAAGGTCGTTGCTAGAAAGTTCAACTAAAAATGTAAAATGGAAAATGCGCTCAAGTGTGGGTGTTGTATATGTGTGCATATCTGTTTTAGTGTATGTCTGTGTTGGGTACAACTGCATCATACAGCATATGTGTTGCTTTACATTCATGCCTACCGATTCATAAACTACTTCACTACAACCGCATGGAACATTACCATAATAAACTCTGTCTATACATACATACGCATATTCATAAGCATTACATGAAGAATACATACATATGTATGTATGTATGTATGTATATTTGTACATGGTCGTATTTGTGTATTAAGGTGGCTACGTATTTAAGTGCAAAATTCTAAAATATTTTTAAAACGTTGAACTTCTTCGCAATGCAAATCAAGAAAAAAAATATTTCACTGTGGTTACTTGGGCACTCTCCGAAAAAGATATTTACAAAACAAAATTCCCACAAACTGGTCTTGCATACGGTTTGGGCAAACGTAATCCGTGAATCTCAAGTTTGTTGCCAATTAATACAAAAAATTTTCCACTGTGTATGTGGACTATTTAAATCATTAACAATTTCTCAGCAAGCAGAATGCACATGCATAACCATCGTAAACAATCCCCACATACACACTCACACTCACACATGAATATACATATATTTAGTTAATTTAAACCAAAAAAAAGAACAAAAATATTAAAATTATTTATTATTTTGTAATTATCATTTGAAACGAGATAAAATAATACTGCATTTAAATGCATTAAAATGACTGAATTAAAATTTGTTATTAACCGAAAAATATTTAAGTTGAAACCAAATGTGTAATAATTGAATAAAATTGTAAAATAAAGGTAAATAAATTACTGCTGTAATTAGTTTTAAATTTGAACAAAAAAAATCAAAACTTATTGCAAATAATAAAATGCGATTAATTAATTATAATAATTATAACAAAATATTATATAATATATATATAAATCTTGTCGGATTAAAGTTAATTTCCAATATGAAACATTTTCAATATAACATTTCATTTGATGGCCAAATTATTTCCTCTGCAATGGCGCAATAAATATCTGAATACAATTTTTTACAATGTCAGTTGCAGGTAATAATATGACATCTTTCAAAGGTCATGGGAAGCGAGGGGAAAATGCATAAGTAGCGAAAGCGTGCTGTCCTTAATTAATGTCAGAAAGACTTTGTTTATTTTAATGCTAGTTTTCATTAAAAATGCAGCACAAAATGAACAGCATTCATAAAAATTTTAAATTTCTTTTCAATCATTATGCAGGCACTTTAATTGGTTACTTGGATTACATAAGACCACTCATTTGAGTTCTAACTAGGTCGCAACTATGTGAAGAGATAAACAATATCCATCTCGTTGCATTGAGATATCACATTATTTTACCTGCATATATCCATTTGTTATACTTCCGATAGGTCGTCTAGTGCATGTTTGTCTACATATTTGTGCCGCATCATGTGCAAAGTCGCGCACTCATAGACCGTCTCTCATCTATCCTATTCCCGACAGCCGCGGAAGAATGAAATACACTGAAGAAAGCAGCTACCAGCTGCACGTAATTTCTTTTGTACTGTATGTAGAGGTACTTAATTTTTAAGCCACTTCAAAATATCTTTCACATTCTAGTATATTTTTTTACAACATGTTTAGATTTTAAACTGTCTAAGAAAATTTCTTAAAAAAAATTTAATATCGCTGACAATTGCTCAATTTATTAATTACTAATTTATGCAAAATTTGGATGAATTCTTTGTCTACTAATGTCACATTTGAAGCATAATAAATTTTTGAATTTTTAAATCGAATCCAAAAGGAGGCGGTTAACACTCATAGGCATTAATTTTATTTTTTATTTTCTTAAACATTTTTTCTATAGGGAAACCATTTAAATTTTTATTATTATTTATTATTTATTAGATGAAAAGTTCAATTTCATTTTATACTGATTAAGCCATATAATTTTCAAATTGGAATACCTTGATACTGGGAACACAACTGTGCCGAACGAAAAATTTCGTTAAAAACGCCGAACTCGTCGCAGAAAATTCATATCATAAACTCATCGACTATAGCACAATTAGGACGATCAAAATGAGGGTGGCGATGGCACGATGGATGGTAGTCTGCACGTTAACTACGAATCCAAAACAGACCTGGGTTCAACCCCAGTTTCAGCCCAAAAATTTTAAAATAAAAATAAACATCTCGCATTTTTCTGATGTTGAATTAGTGGGTCTTTGTGTGTCAGTTGTTGTCGGAAGGTTTCAGTGGCGAAGGCATAGTCACTGGTCACTGAACAATACCGGCTTCAGCTGATAGCAATCCACAATCACATCAGAACGCCCTCCTTCGTCGGTATTGTGTACCACCGGCGAAGTAAAATAATAATAAAAATGGCTACTAAAGAAGCTTCAGCACTGCTACGAGTATAAACAAAGAACGTGCGAAAGCAGAGCTGCAAAAATAATTAATTAAGCTTCACCTCCTGTCGTTTCTCCTACTATCCTTTCCTATAGTTCCAGCACAATGCTTCGCATGTGTAGGAGTCATCTCCTGAGTGCTGGTCCTAGATAAAAAAAAAAAAAAAAAAAAACTGCATTAATTTATTTACAACAATTTGTTTTTATGTAGCAGCTGTTCGTGTGACCATAATTCAACAACAAACCCAAACTGAAGAGACAAAAATATTTGAAACAAAACAATTAATTAAAAAAAAAATGTTTCGTTTCAATGTTCTCATAGGTAAAAGTATAGCAATTTGCTAATTGAAAAGAAAAGTGAACATTCTCAACCAAATTATTTGTCGTTTGCCGAATATAAATAAATCAATTGCACAGTTCGTCGAGTATTGCGAATTTCGCCGATGCCATGATTGTGCGTATTTTCATACACAAAAATGTATTTTACTACTTTCGGCGAAATAGCATGAGTCACTAGTGCCCAGCAACCCAGTAAACATTTCAATGCTGATACAATTTCACTTTTAAAGTTAGCTTCAGCTAACATCTTCATCTTCTTTTCTGTATAAGTGTAAAATATAATTGTTCTGATCTGAACTTATTCTGCTAAAGGGGGTGGGGTCAAGTCACATCTACATCTGCCACATATACCCAAACGCAAAGAAAATACTGCTGTGTTCCTCTTTAATCTTTGCAAATTTTAAGTTGGTCCTCTCAATGAGGTTGGCGGAAAATATTTGTACGCCTAAAAAGTTTAAAAATAAATTCCAAATGTAAATTTTTAAATGATTCTTTTAACAAGATAACAAATAAAAATTCCACATTTTAAACAAAAAATAAATAAAATAAAACTGGTGGCATGATTTTGTTTTCAATAAAAACTAAAACGTTAAGCTAACAGACTCCATTACAAATAATAGAAACATGTAAAAAATCTGCCATGAATTGAGCAAAAATTTTTATAAAAAATGTAACGATGTAAAAAAAAAGAAAACAACTACAGCAACAAAATTAACATGTCACTGACTTCCGTTTTTTATATTGAACAATAAAACTCTCCCTTCGGGATAACAAAAAACAAACAAAAAATTATAAAAATAATAAATTATTAAATATGCTTTTAAATTATAAATAGTATTAAATAAATGTTGTGAACGATTTTTTTATTCTCTATTAATTTAACACTTAAGTAAAAGTAGTGACAATTAATTAAAAAAAAAGAAAGTTAAAAAAATATTTTAAATTTTAGGGCTGCTCTGTCTAGTAAAGTAATGAACTAAAATCATAAATCAACTTGTTAATTGTAAATTAATTTATCTTCATGAAAACCAAATTATTTCAAATTCTTATTTACAAACTAGTTAAGTGTTAAAACAAAAAAATCAAATTAAATGATTTAAATAATAATTAAATTAAAATTAAAAAAAAAAAACTGTATGTAAATCATATCAAAAAGTAATATTTGTAATAAAAACTTATTAATCAAAATTTATTATTATTATTTTTTCATTTTAATTAGAATTATTTTAATTAAAATCATTGTCAGTTGCACTTTTGTAAAGATTATACTCGTATATGTATATAAGTTCCCATAGTTCCAACAAGGAGCCTACAGCCCCTCGGCCTCTTTCCATCTCCTCCATGTGTTCTAGTAGAGACTGTCTTAAATAGACTGAAGAAGATGTAACGGAGATTACCCGTAATATATGTCGTTCTATTGCCTTGTAAGAGTGCTGCCAATGCAGCGACATTTTTTCAGTCGTTAGAGCCTATACCAACAATGAGCATATTGTACAGCGAGTCTGCTACATAACGCCAAAGAGAAGCTAGATTCCCTGAAAAATTTTTTCAAACAAATTTTCAACATTTTCAGAGAAAATTTTTATGACTGGAATTGGTAGTTCAATGAAAAGTTCCGCTAAATATATATAAATAGGCAGTACAATTCTAAATATTTTGTGGGTTTAAATCCCGTCTAAAGTTTACAACAGCTGATATGTTGTGGCGTTTTACGTTAGAAAATTACTGTAATGAATTGCTGAAAAATATTTCCAAAATAAAGGAAAGCTGGCGAGATAAAATTTTCTATAAAGAATTAAGTTTGAGCTGGTAGAAGATTTTTTTTGTCAAAACTATTCGCTGTACCTTCAGTACGTCGTATCGAAATCTCATAGTTATATAAAATAATGCAAAAAAAATACACAGATTCTAAAAGACCTGCAACCTCTGCCAAATCACGGTATGATTTTCTGCTCTGCAGAGATAAACAAAGCAGCCGCCTTTAACTCTTCCTTCAAAAAATATAATAAACTCGCGTTTAACAGTCAAGTAAATAATTTCAACAACGTTTTCAGCACAGCGATTCCGAAATATCAAAATTTTAACATGAGATTCTTAAAGCTCTTCGAATTCTTTTAATTTTTTTCAATAATTTTTCAAATTAATTTAAAATTTTATATAAGTTTGGTTGATGCATTAAAATCGAATGTTAAAATACAAAATAATTAGAGAATTTCACTAAAAAGGGTTACATGCACATGTTATTTAGGCGATTTTTTTAAGAATTTTTTCTTTTGCTTTCTCTTTCTATTCTGTTAAGAATCAGCTGATTGGTTTTTCAAAGGGCTAAAAATTCAGTTCAGTTCGATTCAATCTGATAGCAAAATATATTGAAAACTCTAGCGAATGCCAGAAAGAAACAGATATAAAATATGTCAACAAAACTTTTATCTTTCGTCTAAATGTTGTATTCTTTCTTAAAAAAAAAAAAAAACGCTAAGCCAACAGAAAAGAATTCTTACATAATTAGCTAAGTGAGCAACATATTAAGGGGTTTAAGTTGAAAGCGTGAATTTTAAATAGAAAATGTTTACTTTTTTTGACAGATTTCTTTGTTGATTGTTTTCATATTTTTCTTAATATAGTTGAACCCTTTGAACTTGGTAAAATTTTCTATTACAATACGAGTATATTTGCCCTGTTCTTCAAAATATGAACAATGTAAGAAAAATTAAATGTCATAAGGGCTGAATGAACGCATCTCGTAAGCCCACTACCTGAATTAGTTTGTATTTTTTTTTTTTTGACAACGTAGAAGTGTCTCATATTTTTGTATGAAATACGTAGAAGCCACAAAATATATCATCACAGCAACTTTGCTTATTCTGTTACGTTCTACGAGTTTAAGAACAGTAAACGAGCGACTTTAATATTATTCTTTAATATAAAAAAATTATAAGATATGGGGCAGTATTCAGACTTATTCTCTTCCTTGTTGAGGAGAGACATTCTCTCAGAACTGTTCTGTAAAACGAGTTCGGGGGAAATCCCCTACATATGCATAGATTGACAGAGGGATAGTGTAGAGAGTAGACAGTTGTGAAAGTGGTAGGAAGATAGAGCATGGACAAAAAGTCACAGCAAAAATTGCAATAATTTTAACTTCGGCAGAATATTCTACACCTGCTTCTTTTCCTGACGTTCTAATTTTTGTTTTGTGTTGAAATTTAATATAAAAATAAAATTTACTATTCATGCATAATTAAAAATTTAAAGTGAACTTGTCTGAGATTGAACCACAAATAATAAATAAATAAAATGTTCTTCTTTACAAATACGTAAACTCAAAGGAATATAAATTATAAATTATTTAAAAGAAATTCTCTATTTACTGTGGTTCTTAAATTACATGCTTTCATTTAATTAAATATTTCTATGTGTATTTTTTATTTTAAATTTCAATAAATTTTCCAATTATTATTTGTGTGTTAAACAGTTTTTATACTTTTTTTGTTTCCTCTTAAACCATTCACTGTGTATTTAATAAATATTTTTATATTGAATATAATAAATAAATAATAATGAGCAAACAAACAATATGTATTATTAAAATATATAAAATATATATACGTATATATACACATACATACATACATATATACAATACATTCAAACAAACTAACGTTTACACAATATTGTTAAAAACTACGCATTTAATAATTTAACATTAAAAGATAAAATTAATAAAACAAAAGACGAATGAAAAAATTAACAACGGCAAAAAAGGCAAATAAATAAATTTCATGAAAAACATGATTATTTAAAGAGAAATAGTCAAACAAACGAAACATTGAAAAGTAAATAAAATAAAAATTTATAAAAAAAAATAAAAGCAAAACAGTTTTTTGATTTAAATTTTGATTAACACTGGGAGCCCTGCATTAGAGGAGCGAATTTTTTAATGTTATAGGGGGCAAATCGCACCTGATCAACAACTCGAAATTTTGATCCACTGTAAAAATTTCACCTTATTCAGTTAACTTTTTCAACTAAAAAAACATGAAGTATTAGGAATTTCAAATACAATTAAAATAGAAAGAAAAATAGTTTTTGGTTTCTACTGAAATTTTTCAAATTTTGTTGATCGATTGCGAAATGTTAACAAGACATTTAACAAAATTTGGTTAATATCTTTGGCATGGGGAGAACGTATTTAAGGTGATGATAATAATAATCGGCCTTAGTTATTCCCGATTATTTCCAGGATGCTAACGAGCACCTTCCCCAACACCGAGTCTAGTTTCTATTAACTATATTCGTATATTTTATTGTTAAATATGACTTCTGGTCATCATAAACATTTCGGAAGACTGGAGTGGGATTTGAATCCACAACTTTATCACGCTACAGTCAGCTACATACATACATATGTCAGTCAATAGCATTTCAATTTAAATTCGTCAATATGTACAGAATTTATTTATTGCTGTTATATATTTAAATTTCTCAGTAAATACGTTCTAAATAACTTTTCATCACTTAGAAGAAGTTCCAAATTTAAGAAATTACATTTTCCAAATATGTACCCAATGCCGCATATATTTAAAACAAATGAATTTACACGAATTCTTATGCTATTTCATTCAGTCGTCGACTAGACTAGATAGCGACGAAAATACATGAAGCGAATGGTTGTTGATTTTTACTAGGAATTCTTGTCCAGCACACACGGCCGCTTCGTTTCAAATTGAACAACAAAGCAAAGTACAATTCTGTTTACAACGTAAACACAACCACACACATTCTTATTGTATTTCACTAAGTCAGCGACGAATGCATATATATTCTTAGCGTTTTATTTATTATTCTTTTAAAATATAAAGTAAACAAAATGACAAGCGAAATGTGGTTTATGGCAAGCAAGTCTTTTGGTAATGTTCAGTGCATTTTATGTTTCAAAATACATATTTAAAAAAGGTAGAGAGTACGTTTTAAATTATAAAATAAAATTTTCCACTTACTTTTTAAAAAAGTGCTGCATAGAATGGCATATACAAATATTTTATTTGCAGCTTTTTATTCACTTCGAAATACTATAGATTGAATTTCTATATGTTTACGTTTTTCACTACTTCCCTTCCCTTTCACTCAGAGCTGAAGTATTTTTCAAAAATACTTTTTTAATAATTATAATGATAAATGAGAATGTTTTTAATGTCTTTTAAAAAAAAGTATAATTATTTGTTTTAAAGTCTAAAATATTTGTTATGCAGCATAATTTTTCAAATGTGAGACGGTATGTATGCTGGGGAGCTCTCTCACCAACAGATCCAGTTTTTTTTTTTAAATTTTTCAATTTAAATAAGCTGAAAATGATAATTGATAATTTTACAGATAACGAAAATTCCATGTGACAGTTGCATACTAAGAAATCAAAGACCAAATTGTAAATCACGCTAACAAACACTAGCAGAACGGAACAACTAGTTTTCGTTTTTCTTCGGTTTTGAATATCACTGGTTTAAAGCTCCAAAAATCGAAGTCCGAATTAAAAAAATATAATCAAATATATATTTTTATAAAATTGCATTTATTCGTAATGTATTCGGGATGAAAGTGGGTCTTCACTTTTTCAGCAGGCAAATATTTGACAAATGTGAGTTGACATGTGTTATTTAAATTTTAGTCACGTTCAATTGCTTTAATTTTCTCACGTATGGATTTTTTTTAAATTAACGCATCCTAGTGCAGACCTTTATGGTTATCATTTCATGTGGTAAATAAGAAAAAAGCTTTTTAAAGCTTTAAAAATCTCCACTTATAAAATTTATGCCGCAAACTTATTGGGCATTATTAGGGTTGTCGAATCCACACAATATTGAGAATTTGGTACATTTCTTTAATATAGTGCAACAACAAGGGAAATTCGTTTCGGCAACCATAGTAAGCCAGAATATGTTTTAAAAGCTTTCAAAGCTTGAAGGATTTCTAGTCAGCAAATTTTGCAACAGTTCCAGAAGTTATAAAGCTTTATAGCAAAAGTGTAAAGAACATTTGCCATAATAAAAATGCCACTGTTATTTTTGAAAGCGAAAAGCAAAGAGATTAAATAAGGCCAAATATAAAAAAATTTGGAGAATTGGAATTTTGACGAAGGTCATCTATTAAGTTTTTATGGGTCTCCAATGTTCTCAGACTTACAAGAGAAAAGCAAGAATTGTGTGCATCACACTTTTTTTAGTTTTATAAAGTATTTCAGCAATGAAAACAAGCAATTATATTCGTAAAAGTAACCATTCTCATATTGTAAAATTATATATTTTTTTTTCTTTTTCTGGCAATTCCTTGTAGCTGTGCAAGCATAACATTATCTACTTTAATATTCTTTGCCATTTGAATTGAAGCTTGCATGTTTTCTTAATTTTGATACGTTCTTAGAAATTGCAAAAACATGTTTAGATTTGGTTTTGCTTCAAAAATATGTATTTTTTGATTTCATTAACCACAACAAAATTTAATTACATTTAATTTAAATCAAATTGTCGAAAAGAAAAGCAAACACTTTGAAACCATCCCAATACCACTGACGATGCAAAGGTCATGTTTAAATGAATAATTTAAAGTTTCCATCAACATTTATTTTCCCAAAGAAAAATTCAATTACATTTCACTTTTTGTAACGTCATTTCACTAAATTGCCACTTAATTTCAAATACAAAACTCAACAACAGTAAAAATAAATAAAGGAATGAAGTGAAATTTTAATTCAATGCAAAAAGACAAAAACTATTTCATAAACAAATTCAAAGGAATTGATGAAAAAAAGAATGAAAAAACGAAGGGGAAAAAGAACATAAATGCAGTTACAAATACATGTACATCTAGAACGTGACAAGTGTAATGCTGTCAACGAACAAATGTTTTATTACGTCTATAAAACAGGGTTTCACAAAATACATAAAAATTTTTATGGTAATTAAAATTATAATGTTTAATTTTTTATTAGCATTTATTTCTGATATTTTTGTATTTTTTTTTGTATTTAACTTATAGAAATATATTATACGAATACATACAAACGTGCGATTATGTCTGAAATAAATCACATAATTAGACTTCTATCCCACTTCAAAAATCAGCAACGAGTGCCACACTTACTTTACTTTAAAACATAATTCAGTAATTTTTTCATTCATAAATCTGAGAGTGAATTATATTTTTAAGCAGTAGTATAATTTTTGGTATTTCACACAACTGTGAATTGTTTTCTGTTTCGCTAAAAATAGAAAAAATTACACTGGTTTTTTAAAAGTGTTCTATGTCGAAAATTAAATTTTTCGTTCGCTTTTTTTTTGATATTTTTAACTGTTGCTCAATGTTATAATATAAATCTTACGGGTTTTTATATTTTGTGATATTTCAAAACTCCGGCACCATTAAATAACCGATTTAAAAAAAAAGAAACAACGCATTGAAATTATTAAAATTCACTACAAAAATGGGGAAAATTGTACGATAAAATTTAGCAAAACTAAAACATTTTTGGGTCGTCGGGCGGGAATTGTGTATCTAGTAGAAAAGTTTCCTGACCGAGTAGTACTTTCTCGAAGAGGCGATCACAATTCGCCACTAAGTTCTTGTGATTTAAAATTTCCCTTTTGTGGATACGTGAAACTTAACGTCTATGAGTATTTAAATTAATTTATGTAGTTCGATAGAAAGTTGTCAATTTTATATTCATCCAGAAGAAGTTAATCGGTTAACCGAATATTGTTTAATCCCGGGAATATCGTAGTTTATATAGATTCTCTTGGCGCTATTTTAAAGTTTTTTATTGGTAACTAAAATATTTAACATGGCCATGGTTTCCAGCCTAAAAATTTTTTTTATAAAAATTAAGATTTTCAACCCACTGTGCAAGATGCAGTTTATTCTTGATTATTTGGTTCGATGTACGTCACAAGAAATCTCATTTTAATATTAATCTTATTTATAAGAAGATACAATTTTTTTCTTCTTCTTTCTGAGCCTCGTTAGTTTGTGTCAGCCAAAAACCTTTACCCTGCCTCCATTAAACGGTGCATTAATGCGACATATTTCTTTGGTTGTGCATGTTTCATCACGATAATAAACCTCTTTCCTCTAAAATCACGTTTAAAATCAATTTTCTCTAATACTTTTAATTCTGTTGATTACTTTAAAAGTATATTAAGATTTTCATCACTCACGGCTTTTGCCTGAACAACCAACATCACTTGAATTTTTGCGATTTCTATGTGGTGAAAGTGCTTTTTTTTCATACACACACTCAGTGTATTTCCTGTTTGTAAATATAGTTTTTTTTTTTTTGTAGAATAAATCAAAGCAATCGTTTAATTGATGTTAACACCCATTCTTAATGGTGTTCAAACGACTATTTCAAATACAGAATTTTGTTTGCCTGCCAGCGAACGGCCTCCTCTAAATGCATTAAAATTATTTGTTCATTTCATTTATTTATTTTTATTCTTTATTTTCTGATTTAAACGGAAATGATTGCTACTCGTAAATGTGCCAATATACTTATTCTCGTTTGTGTGATAAACATTCTTTTAGATATTCACTCGTTTAATTCATCAATATGCAGTTGATGCTGTGGGTGTGAGGTATAAATACAAGTTGTTTCTGTGCCAAATAAAATTCTATTATTTTCCAAAAGGTTACTGCTAAGAAAAGAAGAATGTACATTGTGGAAACTAGAAATAATGGTTTCATCAAATCAAAATTTTGACACAGAAACTGCTTAAACAAACCATTTGCCATTTCTTATTTGAAAAATATCAGACAGCAAAAAAAATATACCCATAATTCCACAAAAGAATTAAACACATATAAGGATCTTGAAAAAGCATTACACAAATCACATATCGCTAAATATGTCTACGAATATTTAAAGACCCTTAAAACCATCAAAATTCTTTTGGATTATCCCGACCACATTCGTTTCATAAAGAGAGACACTACAGTCTTAAGAGACACACACACACACAATTTCTTGTTTGTTTGTTTTCAGTTCAATAAAATTCATAGAAATTTGTTATCAGAAAATTTAATTGCAAGAAATAGATTTCTGAGCGCATATTGTCATTGAAAACCTTCATTAACAAAAACATATTTAACTCACAAGGGAGTCGAGATCGTAATAACTCGGACAGCCAATCTGTACTACACATTGAGAATCACAAACCTTTTAACAAACCGGCCACTCATAACCATGTAAGACTGGTTATGAGTAACCATGTAAGATTTGGTTACCAGGACTTGAGTAACTGAGACGAGGGACCAGCACTCAGCAGCTGACCCCTACACATGCGTTGCATTGTGCTCGAACTATAGGAAAGGGATAGTAGGAGAAATGATAGGAGGTGAAGCTTCATTATCTTACAATACAGCTTTGTGCACGTTATTTGTTTTTACAGCAGTGTTGTAGCGGCCCTGGTGTCAAGGAGACGTATTAAATTTTGAAGCTTCGTTTTTTTTAGTAGTCATTTTTTTAGTCATTATCTTAATTCGCCTGTTCTACACAGTATCGACGAAGGAGGGCCTTCCGATGTCCCTGTGGATTGGATACAGCCGAAGCCGTGACTGTTCAGTGAGCAGTGACTATGTCTTCGCCATTGAAACCTTCCGACAACAACTGACACAAAATGCATAATCAATATTCATTTCACCTGATTCAATATTAATTTCACATTAATCTAGATTTCTGTGAAAATCTTGAATTTTTGCTGTATTTATTTAGTAGATTGCAACTTTGGTTGAAAGGGATAAAATGTTAATTTTAATACAAAACGGGATATTATGTATTTAATGATTTTTTTAAAGGTAATTTTGTTTTTTTTTCATTTCAAATCAATGTGAATTATTTCTAAATTTAAATCAGATCATTGGTTTTGCAGAAATTTTTAAAGATTTTAATGAACATTTAGTCATGTTTACATTGGAAATTTGTTTTGTCTGTGGGTCCTACATTTGTAAATGGTGTAATCGAATCCTAAGCCATTGAACCGTATTCAAGTATATGTTGTATATTTAAGCAGAAGGACCACTAAAGTATTTCGCCATGACACTTCTACGAATATGGGTGGCATTGCAGCCAGACGGCATACCAAATATAACGTTTATAAAATCATAATTTTTAACCGAAAATATTGAATGCATCAGCTTCATAATATCTAATGGCCAATGGTACTTTGTACAGATGCTACAGAACACCAAGAAGTACTGTGTCATGTGTCTTAACGCGCTCCCTAACAAACTCGATGTGTTTAAGCCGGCTACATTAAACCCCGACATATGGTTTTTAAAATAAAATCATTGGTATCACTTAGTTAAAAACTTATCTGCGAAATTAATTTTTAAATTTACAACAGCACATCAGTTCATACCACAAATATCATTCTATGTTATCAACAATAATTCATACAATTTTCACCTCCAACCAATTGGGCTTATAAGTTCACCTGATATAAGTTCGCCTTGTTGTAAAAGCAACACTTTGCAAAAGCTCCAAATAGAAGTATTTTTTTTAAACAAAGTTTCCTTAATTTTAATTAAAATTTTTTATTCCAGAGTGTATCCAATTTTTGATATTTTAAAACTCAGCGTGCTTGAATTCCAAAAAGCATTTACAGGCAAATCTCCAATTAAAACGGTGTTCAACTCTCATTAAAAACTTATTAAAGTACCAGTCGTTCATTTAGTTCATTTAAATTAACTACTTTCTATTGTCCTACTAGCAATTAAAAATTTTTTTCTTCCGGAAATTAAAACGATGACATTTGATGGGTATTTCAATTTGAATCGTTCCACTGGTGGCACGAAAATACGTTTTAACTAAACTAAATTTCATACGTAAAGGGTGGTTAAATTTCAAGGGCCGATGTTGATTTTGAATAAAACACAAACTATTTAGGAAATTATTGTAATTTTATTTTATTATGATATATTGGTATTACTCAATTATGTATGGAACAAAATATCGGCCAAATGGGCGCCGTGACCACGGCGGCACACCTCCATCCGATGGTCCAAATTTTCGATGACCCTGAGGCATAATGGAGGTTCTATGCCGTTAATGTGCCGAATTATCTCATCCTTTAGCTCTTGAATTATTGCTGGCTTATCGACGTACACCTTTTCTTTCAAATAACCCCAAAGAAAAAAGTCCAACGGTGTCAAATCACATGATCTTGGCGGCCAATTGACATCGCCATTACGTGAGATAACACGGCCATTGAATTTGTTGCGCAAAAGAGCCATTGTTTCGTTAGCTGTGTGGCAAGTGGCACCGTCCTGCTGAAACCACATATCGTCCACATCCATATCTTCCAATTCGGGCCATAAAAAGTTCGTTATCATCTCACGATAGCGAACACCATTCACAGTAACTGCCTGACCGGCCTCATTTTGGAAAAAATACGGCCCGATGATGCCGCCAGCCCATAAACCGCACCAAACAGTCACTCTTTGTGGGTGCATTGGTTTTTCGACAATCACTCTTGGATTCTCATTCGCCCAAATGCGGCAATTCTGTTTATTGACGAATCCACTGAGGTGAAAATGTGCCTCATCACTGAAGATGATTTTCTTCGAAAATTGATCATCCACTGTTACCGTGGTCGCGGCGCCCATTTGGCCGATATGTTGTTCCATACATAATTGAGTAATACCAATATATCATAATAAAATAAAATTACAATAATTTCCTAAATAGTTTGTGTTTTATTCAAAATCAACATCGGCCCTTGAAATTTAACCACCCTTTATTTCAAATGCTTTGGTTAGTGACAATGTGGCAGTAATGAATCTCTGATGTAATTAAAAAAATGAGGAACCCACGATGGTTTTCATTCGCCATCATCATAATAAATATCATCATCAGCGCCTTCTTCAACATCAGTATCATCATCGTCATCATCATCGTAGTCACTAACACAACATTGTATTGAATGCCCCATGCTCGCACTTCCCTGTCAAGCATCAGCTACAAATTCAAATTTAAATGCAGCCTAAAAACCAATAATGAAGCTGCCAACCAGCGAAAGTCTATGCCACTAAAATGTCTATCGAACAACAAAATTAGTAATTATGTTCCCTACAAAGGTAGATAAGAGCTTTTGTGTGCGTGGTACGTTTCATTGATTGACATTTATCTCTCTTGGATTTGAGTGCTGGTAGCTGGACGACTATGTTTAATATGGCTGATATACTTATAGATGCTTTGTTTCGAAGTGTATAAATAACGTTTGTTGAAATATGTAGATGGAAGGTTTACCACAATGTTTAGTTAATGAACGTTACTATTTCTCAGTCCGCTTTAGCACAAATTTAATTGGGATTACATCATCTATACTTTCTTGTATACGATCGTAAAAACTGAAGGACCGGGATCTCAGGTAGGTTATATGGATGGGTCCAAGCTGGTGAATGATAGAACAGGGGCGGGAATCAACAGGCCCCGATTCAGGAAATCGATTCCGATGGGTTTATACCCAACAGTTTTCCAGGCAGTGGTTCATGTGTGGCCTAATGTCTTCATAGGAGCATGAGTGGGCCGACATCTGTTTACTATCAGATAATCAGGCGTCGTATAGGTCCCTTAAGTCGACCATGATAAACTCGAAAATGGTATGCGAGTGCCTGGACCTTCTCAATAAGTTGGGGAAAATTAACGACGTTGTATTGGGCTGGGTTCCTGGTATGAGGGGTATGAAAAAACGAACTATCTGGCAAAAAGAGGGGCAAATTTCTACATAATTGTTTCCGGGCCATTCTGTGAACTTACGAGAAATAACACAAATGAAATTCATAGAAACTGGGAGAAAAGGGAATATGGCTGCTCACTGGCATGATTGTGCCAGCCAGCGTTCTGATCCCGAATATGGCAATTTCAAATTGGCTACTTTCGCTGAATAGAGTGTACTTAATAATTTTCTAAGTAGGTTTGTAGCTCTTGAAGCAGTTTATTAGAATAAAATTCTTTATTATAACACTCTCACCTGATCACTTCCATTCAATATTATTTTGCGAAATGTTTTTTTGGTTTTATATAATCAAAGTGCTAAACACTTAAATCCTTATCAAATGCTGCAAATTTACTTTGAATGAGTTAAAATTAGCTAAAAGTTTCAGGGATGGCCTGCCAGGTCAGCCGATTCCCCTATTTTTTAATAACTGGAGTAGGCTTTGAACCCACAGTTTTCAGTCTATATAATGATCTCCGCTAGCACTTCAAACTCCAGTATTTGTAAGTGCTTTTGAATATCTTAATTTTGTACAACCGATATTTAATTAAATTTTTAACAATAATTTTTTTAATAATAATAAAAAATAAATAAATAGAAATTTTCATGTGCTACATAATTTCAGTTAACATCGTGTAAAGTGAGAAAAACCAAATGTGATAGGAATTTGTAAAATATTTTTGAATTTTAGAAGTTTGGTTTAAAATTTTCCGTTTTAAATAATTAAAGCATTTAATTTTGCGTCACACATCTGAACCGCATATTTAGATGCACATAGAAAATTCAATTCGTGGACAACAATTATTCATTGAATTCTTGCAAGTAGAGTAATATTTTTCTCTGTGTACTGCACACAAAATATAAAGGATAATATTCGCATAATAAATATAAAGCAAGTTTTTTGGTGCTTAGCAATATGAAATAAGTACGTGTACATTGTTTCACCTCAAAACGAACATTTTAAATTTTTATTTATTACAGAGAATATTTAGAAAATTGTGAAAGGATTGTTAAAATACATTTTAGTTTGCTTCAACGCTACTTGAATGAAATGAGCTCTAATTAAATTAGAGAACTCGTTTACGAAACCCCTTCTTCTTCTTTGAAAATATTCCAGTCTGTATCAGCATATTAATTTGTGATTGATCTGTAAGTGAAATGTATTACGTATTACAAAAAAAGTTTGCCATTTAACAACTTCAAAGTTATAAAGTTTATAAAATTGAATTTGTGCAAACTCTCGTCCCTCTGTCCAACATCCCACTACACATTTCCCACTTCCAGAGAGCTCGAGCACGAACACTCTTGTACTGTAATATTGGAGGAATAAAATTTAAAAAACAAACACCAATGGTGTCATTGCCAAAACGATATTTTCTTCGATTGAAAAAATTTAAAGAAAAAAGCCGTAGACATTGCAACAAAAAAGTATTAATAGAAGTTTTCTTGGAGCACATCATACTACATGATATTTCAATAATTTTGTTGTTCTTTCTTATATATATTTCCCCTTAATTATTTATTTTTCGTTATTAATTTATTTTGCATCAGCTGTTTAAGCATCAGGCGTAATGTCACCTTAAAATAAAATAATTGACCGAAAACTTTACATAAACATTTTTGCACATTTTTTTTTGGTAGTATGAACATCACTGCTTCATAACATATTCAACGGACGTCAATCAATTTTGTATTTTTTTTGACAACAGATTTGACAGCTGATAGTTTAGTAACTATTAGGATAAATAGACTCAAACTAGAGAAAACTCTGAAATTTGCTAATAAAATAAAAGGGTCCTTTCTTAAAGTTAATCAGTACACCACGTCAATATTACAATAGGTACTCGTATTACCATCTAATAAAGTAGCTGGCTGCCACGCAACGATTATCTTAAATTAAGTATTCATACTTTGTTCTTCAAGCCATAAATAATGTATAAGCAGTTCAAAAACATTCCACAGCGAACTAAGTTCCTTCAAACATTTTAATTAATTTATTCTCCATTAAAGGCTCGTTGTTTATGTCCGTCTGTCATTCTGCTATTCACTATTCCTTATCTAACAATCGCAACTCCCAGCATACAACATCCAAGAACTATGCTTATCCATCAGTTTCATTTGAGCAAATTAAGCTAAATGCTGAATTTTTTTTTCGACTTTTGAGTCATTCAATATGAAGGATATTTAGTGCCGGATAGATTTCATTATATTGAATTGAATTTGATATTAACAGCATAAGAATCCTTTTGCTTTAACGAAAGAAAGAAACACATAAAAGCCCTGGCATACACATATGTATAGAGAGACCAACAACTCTTTTTTGTTTTGTACTCATACCACTCTTATCATTTACATCTTGATTTGCAAAAACTTTCTAATAAACCCAACGCCCAAATAAATTAAATAAACATGAATGTGTACAACCGCTGTACAAATGAATGTATGTCTGTGTTGGTGTAGAAAAACAAATGCTAAACTGACAAGTACACTTAATTGACATTTCAATAGAAAACGAAGCGTACTCAAACTTTTATACACATACTAATAATTCCAATACATACCACAATATAAAATAGTTTCTAACTATTCGTACAGTTCATTAATATACTCGTATATACATATACCAGTCGTAGGATTGATGGAAAGTTATGACTAAAGTATGTACGTATATATTTTTCATACACACTCGTATTGTATTTGAATATGTGTTGGAGTCGCCTGGACCCTGGTCAGTTGTACATGTAGATGTTGTTAATAACAGAAAAAAAGTAGAGAAAAATTACAAGAATGTATTAACACACCCACTTTGTATGTCGATGTCTTGTTGGCAAAAAGAAAGGAATAAATAATAATAAAAATAATAAAAAATATTTCTAAAAAAATGTCTGTAAAACGAGGTGAATGTATTATCGGAGAGAAAAGAAAAAAATAAATATAATCACAACTTGCTGTAGTGGAATAGCAAATGAAATACAAACTTCAGGTCCTTCTTATTTTTTTTATTTCTCCTTTTGCTTACTTTTCTAATCTGGCAGACTTCTTCATTTATTAAATTTATTGCACTGCTCAAATACACACTGACACATATCCACACATACATACTCACATATACGGCTCTCTATTTAGTTCATTATGTTTTGTGAGTTTCTTTCTTTTATCGTTTATTCTTGCAGCTTCCACTGGAATACTGTAGCGAGACTAATACACTTACAAGCTTTGTGGTACAAAATACACCTTTGCCAAAACAAATTGACTGAGGGACTGACTCTGAATGACTTGTATAACAAGGTGAAGCATAAATGCTTTTTAATGACGTCATAAAATTTTGTTATTACATGCGTACATATTCTCGTCCATACAGATATTTTGGATCAAAATATCTCTAAAGCACTTAAAAAATTATACGAATAGTACGAGCAGTGTTGTCAAATGTGAAAATGTTTCTAATTTTGTAAGTGAATATGGGAATCTTAGAAACCTAACTTCACGTTAAGTTTAAGCAAATTTGCAGAATTCAACACAAAAATTGCACAGTAATTAAAACAACAACTTTCGCAAATTTTTTACATCGATACTACTTTCGAACCACTATACAGATTTTTGTCAAATTACTGGGAACCGCTACATATTCTAAGTTCACAAAAATAGGTGAAATCGATTTGACGAAGACCTTTGGTGTTATGTGTCCGTCAACAATATCTGCCAAGCGAATTAGTCAAGTGCGTTTCGTTGTTCTATCGTTACAATAATGGGATGTGTTCTAATGAAATCAGGGAACTTGTTCCCGAAACCCAGTCATTCGCGCGCACGACGCGATCATCATTAAGAGCGCATCCTTTGTGGTCGATTTGGCGGCGACTCGCACTACGCATTACAGAGAAAATTCGTTTTTTGGCCGAACAGCACGTATGTGGACTGAACTACCCGCAGAGTTGTTTCATGTCACTTTTAACGTGAAAAGATTTAAATCAAATGTCAATAAACACTACTCCCTCTATCCTCCCAATGCATCGCATGTGTAGCGGTCATCACCTTAAGCATTCGACATTTTCCCTTGAGGTTAAGGCTGATTAAATGCCAATCATTTTTAAACCCAATATGTTTATTATTCCACTAGGTCAATATATTTTGAATGCGGCATATTTCAGTTCGCTCCTTTTTTCCGCTCTTAATGCCCCGTACACACTTGGCATTTCTTTTGTTGTCATTTTTGAAATGTGTGCAATACGAGCAATGCCGTTCGTATTATAAGATATAATTCTGTTGTGACAATGTGAAACAAAAGTGTCTCATACCTAAATGACAGCAATATCATCTACATTTACAACTAACTGGTTTAACGACTTGTTTAATATTGTTTGTTAATATGCAAATGGATAATAGTAAAATTAATCAATAGGCAATTATATTTTTGGCAATAATAAGAAAAAAAATTAAGCCAGCAAAAAAAAAGAGAAATCGGTGGGTAAGACCAGGACTTAATATGCGCCCCAAAAAGGGATTCTAAACCTTCATTTAAGTTTACGAATGCAGGATTCCTGGTTTATGAAGTTATTCGTCATTTTAAATATTCGGCTCAATTTGTTGACTTTTCTTTAAATTCTAATGCAACAAATCACAAAATTATTGTTTTTCTCAATTCATAATATTCTTATGCATTTATTAAGTAAATACTTAATAGTTTGTTACTGAATCATTTTATTAAATTTTGTTATTAGTCTCCAATTAGACCATATACTAAATTAATTAATAATAAATAAATAATAATTATATTAATGTTTACAAATATTTACCAAATGCAACGAAATGCCAACACGTTGTCAATTCTTCTTTGTGCCTGCAATGCTGCCATATTATTTTAACAACCGTCTACATTTGATACATAAACAGTTTGCAACGCAAAGACGCACAATGAAAAATTTTGAAAATGACACTCGGTGACAATCGCACACATCGCTTGCGATGTCACAAGATCACATAATGTGTACGAGGCTTATATTAAGAGATGTTTACATACACACATATATATACATGTAAACACACATACAGCCATTCATACTCACATTATCGAAAAAATAGTCAGAACCTCAAAACATCGAAATATAATGAAAACTGGATTTTCGAAAAGGGGGGGTAAAATCCACTTCCAATAGCGTGAAGTTAAAAATTCTTCCAATTTTTTTCTACCTCTTTTTGAATAAAAATCAATTAATCGGCAGAATTGAATGTTTTTTGCATGACTTTAAAAGTGTTAACTTTTTTACAATTTAAGGTGGCATTAAAAATGAATTCCGATAAAGAAGTGCTTAAGAAGTTGTGAAAATATCAATTCATACGCATTCACTTCTTTTTACTGGGTCGGCAAAGATTTTTGAAAAAAGTTTATGTCAACACTGGGTAGGAGCATAATAATTCAAATTTTCGCTCCCTGCTGTTCTCTTGCTTCTTTTGCAAATCAAAAGCTTTAATTAATTTAAAACTCTCTGACCCGCTCAATTGAGAGAACAAGAAACACACAGTCATAAAAAAATACTTACACAGCCACAACTATGTAAATCCAGCATCTCAGTGTAACCCAAAAATATGTATATATACAGCTCTTTGTAAGTGTGTGTGTTTGATTGTGTTTTAATTTTAAACTCTATTTCAGGATTTATCATTATTTAGCTTTTATATATTTGTTGTTGTCGCTTCTCTTGGTATTTGCACAAACCCATGAAAGTATTTGCGCCCCGTTTGTATTATGTTACTGTTACCGTTATTATAATAAAACATTTTAAAAATGTTACTTTTGATTTTCTGCTTGATTTATCAGCAAATATTTACGTATTTGCTGTTTTGTAAAAGACAATCTTGAAATTGAACTCCCTCTGGACAGACACCCATACACACAGCCACACATTTTTACTATGCTCAGCATGACATTCGTATATTTCACCAAACGTAAATCTGTATGAGTGTGTGCGTGACGGAGTGACTGCGTATATTGTATGCGTTTAAACAAATACTTATGCGTAGAAAAGATGATACTGTTTTATTCCATACACAAAACAATTATACGCTTTTTGTAATTTTAATGTGATGTGTGTTTGTGTGGCTGCGTGTATATGAGTATATGTTGCTATCGACATCTATTTTTGCCTCATATTTGCTGTTGTCTATTTCTGACTTTCAACATTCAAAATTGTACACATTTTTCTTCTTATAACATTCTGAAAGAATAAAACTCATCTCGTAAATCTAAATTTGGTTTTCTTGCCAATTGTTGGTATCGCTGGCTCATGCTGCTGTAATAGAGATAAAAAAATCTATACTTTCTCCAATGCACAAGAAAACAAACCCAAAGTTATTTTGTTCTTCATGCCTGTTTGCTACTGCCGTATTCCAACATGGTATGCATGACTTTTTAAACAATACCAAATCAAGTGGGAATTAATATGTCTTTCTTAAATGAATATTTGCTACAATAAAAAACATTTCATTCAAGCATCTTTTGAGATAAAAAAGAAATTGACTTCTTGCTCGATGCAGATAACTGTCAATTAGTGAAGAAAATTTATGCGTTTAAAAATGACAACCAGCAATCCATTTTCTTGTAAATTAAAAAAAAAAATTTTTGTAATATAATTTAAGCTTTCGCTTAAAGTGGCTTTGATAAAATGAATCAGTACTGTACTTACGTATTGATATGCTTTTAATCGTAAAGGCCTTGATAATGGCAATTGAATATGCCACACATGCAAGAGGCCATGTGGTGGTGGTTGCTCTCAATTGACACAACAAATTTAACAAATAAAATAGAGGCCAAAATCAATTGACCTGGAAATTACCGTTAAGCAGATTATTATTTGACTGTTCTCGTATTAAAAATTAAATACACTCCACTTGGTTATTTATTAAAATGCGTTCAACAAATTTGATTTCAACAGTAAATTAAACGCACCATTCACCAATACCGAAATTAGAAAAAAATAATTATGTATAATGAGACTTATTCCTGTCGAATTATGCTTATTTAAGGCAATTTCGGGATTTTCTTTCCTCTCTCTCTCTTTTTCTTTCAAAATTTATTTATTCGCGAGCTACAACATGTTTCACTTGTTGCATTTATCGTAATTCTTTAAACTTCGCTTAAAGCCAAAATAAAAATGTTTTTATTGTCAGTTTATAATAAATAAGTTTTTCTTTTGTCGGACATTTTCATTTACCGGGAAAGCGGGATTAATTTTTCAATTCTGCGGTAACTGCCGCCAAAAGATAAAAAAATTTTAATTTAATTTCAACAAAGCACACATAACAATTCATGAGATACAAAAATAACATTGATAACGACATTTGTCAAGTAAAATTGTTATATGAGAACAAAAAAATCCCGCGAATTTCCGCACAAATTTCCCAAGATTTCTTCAGGAAAAATGTGCGCGATCACCTGAATTTTTTCCCGTGAAATCCCGAATAAAAAACACTACAAGTAACGAATCATTCACTCAGCATTAAGATGTTCATACCTGAGATACTCGACACTCTATTAATTGCAAGCAAATGAATTGTAATTTTATTATTTTCGATTTCCGCATGGACGAACATAAGTTTCTTTGTTACAAACTGAAGTTGCACAAATCCATATATCGCAGGGTTGGCAATATTATTTAAAAATACACACACCCATACATATGTACAGCTGCGTTAAAAAAAGTAGTTTTAAAGTTTTTTTTTTGGACCAAAGCTTAGGAAATGTCTGCCAAGTATGCAATGCATTGAACCCGAAATTGTTGGAAAGTGTAAAGAATACAGATGGTCTTACACAACTCAGAAGTTGCGTGTTTTTAGAGAAATTTTTAAAGTACAGTTGTTGCGGCCTTGGGGTGGTATTGACGCCGACGTTTTAGGGCTCAAGTGCCGATGAAGCACGGGCAGACGGACATTCGTGAGTGAGATGAATAAAGTAATGATTTTGTTAAGGAAATAAAGGTAAAACATAAACGTTTTCTCTATTGGATTTTGCTATACCCCACTCAATTATTATTTGTAAACCATATAAAATAGCCACATGTTTCCTAATACGGTGTTCTGATATGCACCTTTATTGAGATTTTTGCAATAAATAATAAATATTCCATACAAAATAATTTAGCAAAAAATACAAAATTGTTATAAATATATAATGCAACCCTTCTCAAAAGTATGTTTACTGGGAAGTCTGTTCAGTGAAATAAAAACAATTATGTACAATGTACAATGAGTTTGCTAAATTGACGAAATGAAATATTTGTGAACACTAAATTAAACTGCTTAAATTATCTCAATTAAAAATGCATGTCTGAACATAATGTATAACATGTTCGCTTAAGCGAGACAATCTGTTGTTGGATTTGTTATACTCAGCAATACGAGAACCATACCTTTAATTTATGTGATTTATTTTGGGCGATTGTTGTTGTTGTTCTGTCCAATTTGCTGGTCTTCTAACATATGAAATGAAATATCAACCGATAAAACGCATACGAATTTAGTACCAAAGTATATTGCTATTAATTTTGCCAGCACTGTATGTATGTTGAGGAATATATACATCATTCGCCCAACTTACATTTGTTAAAAACACACGAAATTCTTTCACTTTATTTATTTATATTTTTTTTTTGTTTTTGTAATTAACAAAATGACAAAAAGCTAAAAGTTGGCACTCGATTTATCCTTGATTTATGAGGCCAGGGTCTTTCAACACACTGTATAATCACGATATTAAAAAGAGATACCTTTTCAAGTAAATAAATATCGCACATTGTATGTAATTAATGACAATCTAAATGGGATTAAAAAATTTTAATTCAGTATTTAAAATTGTTTACAAAGTAGCATAAATTATTAATTTAATTCCGATTTCCTACTTGTTGGTATTAAAAAAAAACAAGCAAATTGGAAACATGCAAAAAACCCCTCACGAATATGCAGATCTCCAGAGCATAATCCAGATCGCTAGAAACAGTCCAATCAGATGTCATTTTCCGGAAATGAAGAACGTCTTATGAATCGGACCGCACAAGCAGTTCAAATAAAACGCATTAATCATCCCGAAATCAGTAGCATCGTAGCATGCACTAACAATTTCATCAGAGCACATCCCAGAAGACCTCCAAGCAATATGTCAATATCCTACGCTCCAATATTCTAAGCCTCTCCTTTCGAGAAGAAATATTAGCACTTAATTGATTTGACCATCATGATGTACGGAATATCTCGAAATCATCACTGAGCGATCGGTACTCACGTGCAAAACCTGTCATGCTTTGTAAAGAATTAATCAGACCCTAAGCCTCCCAACAATCAACATTCATTAGCTCAAACTCTGCAACAGCAAAAGCAAGGAAAACTACACCGGAAGTACCTAGAACCCACTGGTATTGCCAATACTAATTGCTGCTGGTCTGATTGATGCCAGGTCTGGGAATATTATATTCTTTTGATTAAGTTTAAAAAAGTCTTTCAAATATTTGATAACTAATATGAGAAATTAAATTCTTTTTAATAATAAATATATGTATATTTAACTCAGTTCAATTAAATTTTCAAACTATTTGAATCAAAATTGTTTATCGTGAAAAATTCAAAAACTAATTCATATCAAATTGAGATTTCCATACCTGGTTTAATTTCATGTAATAAAATTAAATAAATGTAAATCTTTTTTTAAGAAGAAAATATAAATAAGAACAAAAATAAAAATACGATACTACAAATTTGACTCTGCAGAAGCATATAAAGACATATCGTATTTCTTTAAACGACTGAGCTTGTGAATTGAGCAATTGCTTTCCTTTTTATATTTTTTTTAATGAACCATTATATGTACTTGGTTGAAATATAAATCTATCAACTGACGTTTTGGAAGTCAGCCAGGCTGAGCATTTTGTTTCGGATTTCCAGATGTATCGAGTGATTAAAAACTAACTTAAGCTGGTGCAGTAACTGTGTTTTAAAAAATTTTAAAAAACTGTTTATTGACTGGTCATGTTAATTGAATACGAAAAATTCAATGTAATGCAGTTAAATGAATATTTTCTTAATTTTTTTCTGATTTCGAAAATTTGTAATCTAAAGTGGTATAAAATATAATGAAGTGCTATTAGAATAAACAATTAATACAAATTGAAACATACTGAGAGTTAGAAAAATATGTGTGAGAGTAGCAAATTTATTTGGGGCGTACTACGGCTATTTTGCAAAGTGAAATTATTATTATTAAAATTATCATTACGATATAAAATATTAATTTAATCAAAATATACGAAAGAAAAATAATTTATGCTGTGGTCTGGTCTTTGGAATGAATTTTACTCTGCGTCCCCACATTAATGATCGTTTCAGATAAACATTTATTGACGTACCTTTATTCACATATTTAGTCTGTTGCTTCGTGGCATCTCAATGAGGACGAGTGAAATAATAATGACTTCATTTGTTCTATTACAAGTGCTTGAGTACTTTCATTGTTTCAGTTAAAATACTTATGAATGTCCAACTGCCAGTGTATGCACAAACATGTGTACGTACGTACGGCAAGGAATGTTACTAAAAATACTTTCATTTAGCGTTAAGCCAGTGAAGGTCTCGTTTTTGGCTGAAATCTCGTTGCATATGAAAAATGTTCTTAAAAATTTATAAGTTTTGGAATTATTTTTTCTTTTACTTTCGTTACATTTGCACTTACAATTTGCCATTAGTGCTGCTACTGTACAGTATAATTCGTGAATATTTTATATTCATGCAAAAGCCAAATGTGTTAAAACAGACTATAAAAGTTTATTGAACATGATTTCGCCATTCCGCTTAGTCCGGACGAAAACTAATTGATATCAAGTAGTTCGTGGCAATACAACAGTTGATTTTTATTTGTCAAATTACGCCTGTGGATGTAAATGGATTTGTAAATCTTTTAATATGTGTGGTAATAATAACTGTTTGCCTTTGTTTTGCTGTAGAATTATGACATAACAGTATGCCCCGGTATCTAGGGACCATAATATATTGGACCCAAGTGGGGTGGGACCTTTCTTTAACTTTACATTCAGCAACCTGCCGACCTAACCTATGATAAAATATGTTGACACAGAAAAAATAAAACAGAATTTTAATTAAAAATTTTGCAATAAAAATTAAAAAATTAATTCGATTTTCACCTGTACTGAAATTAATAGCATCAATTAAATTTTTTTTTGTTGACATAATTGAAAATATTTGCAAAATTTATAAATAAAAAATTAAATATAAAAAAAAAACATTTGAATTCAATTCAATTGTTTATTCAGTATTAATTTCTATTTGTATAAAGACTGTATATATGAAATAAAACAATCAGATAAGTATTTTGGTAAAAATAAGCTGTCATTTTGTGTATTTCATAGCAAAAAAAAAATTAATTATTTACTTATTTATTGAAGTATTGTGCTCAAAAATTAATTATAATTTTAATTGAATTGATTGAAATTTTAATCGGATTGATTGAAATTTTAATTGATTTGATATAAATTTCAATTGAATTGAGTAAAATTTTAATCGATGGCGAGTAGTCAGCGTGTTGGCTCTGCAACCAGAAAGACCCAGGTTCGATTCTCAGCCGGGTCAAATCAGAAAAAAGTTTTTTCTGAGTTTTCTGTGCTACAGCACCCTACTTCGTCGGTATTTGAGCAATAAAAGTAAAATAATAAATAAAATGGCTCCATAAGCTTAAAAATAATGTGTCAAAAAACGTCAGAGACGCCGCAACTTTGCTTTATAATTTACACGCAACTGCAAAGTTGTGCAAGAATTAAGCTCTATCTTTCTACCACTTTCACCACCTGTCTGTTTCTCCATATCCTTCTCTCTAGTTCCAGTGCAATGCATTGCATATGTAGGGGATAGCCTCTGAGCACTGGTCCAAGATAAAAAAAAAAAAAAAAAAAATTAAAAGCGGTTTTTCAAAAAAAGAAATTAATTCTTTTCTTTGTAGTATTGAACAATGTCGAATAGAAAATATGTTGTATCCATATTTAAGTCCCTTCACCAGTGAAACGGACTCCACATATCCCTCATTTACTTCAATAACGTCATAATCTAAAAAAAGTTCTTGCAAATAGTTTCATAACTCACCTCATGACAGAAGAATATTTGTTCATTCTCCATTAAGACGCATGTAAAATGAATACTTTAAGTACGTTTTTTACTAAACTATTTTTTTGTGAATTATGACGTTGTTGAAATAAATTAGCGATATAGATAACCAAATTTGAAAACTTTACTAATGAAGGAAGATTCTCGTTCTACGATCGTTAACAGAAAACTTCACCTCAAAAAAACCGACTTGGAATCTTAAGAGGGCTCTAAAATATTAACCAAACACATTAAAAAGTGCTTAGCCTTCAAATAGAAATATCAAAAATTTCTGATTTTGCATTACACAGCGTCAGCGCACGACGTCCCCAAGGTACGTATTAAAAACAATGTGAACAGCTCAACTGATATAGAATTCCGTAGGAGCAATAAGGACACAGTTAGGGGTATATTAGTTGATGACTATTTACGCTGATGAGGTTTATTTCGTTTACTGAGCATAAGCAAATCAATGTTTTATTAATTTAGATTTCCGAAATATTTGCCCAAGATCAGAACTTCTTTTATAATGCAAAAACAGTTAAATTAAGAGAAATTGGCCTACCTCGACTACAGCTGTTATTTCTTCTGAACGCAGGTATATAAATTACTAAATACCAGGTGATAATGAAGGATAGTAAAAACTTGAATCGTATTACGCACAACAGCGAGAACGGGAGTTGCTGCCAAACAAATCAGAAATATGAGTTCTTAGCGGAAAACTTAGGTGGCGTAGCGGTTACCGAATGGTAGTTCCGCAATTATCTCTAATGCAAATAGCTCGTGAATAATGACTGAATAATTAAGGCGTTAAACCTAGAACCGCAAGACTAAGGTTTCAATCCTCCAAATCCAGCCAAAAAATTTTGTTATGCGTTTATTCTGACAGGACGCTAAAAAGTTATTTCGTCAACATAAAATCAGAGACGCTGCAATTCTGCTTTACAATTTCAACAAAAATGCGAAAATACAGAATTGGAAAATGTTCAAATGTTATTTCTTGAAGGAATTTTATTTCACGCATTTCATAATCAGACAATTAATTTCTTATACATATTTAATTTAAATTGTATTTTATTTTCTTTTTTTCCTTATTTTTATATAAAATTTTACTCTGATTCAGAATTTAAAAATAAACTTAATGTTAAAAAGGTCAAAGAAACATGCGAGTACAACAGTCGAAGAAAAACGAAACATATTTCTTTTAATGAGACCATGTTGCTTTCACAAATTTCGTTCAAAAATAAAAATTGATTACCTTCTCCGACCACGAAACAATTTAATTCCCATTTTAATGCATAATAAAACATTTGTTTGCCTTCACACTACTTATGCAAATTAAATCGTTAACAGAATATGCTCTTACTGCCACGCAAACACACTGAAACGCATACACGTGGCGAATTAAGAAAAAAATATCGTACCAATATTTTTATACAAGCGTTCACACACACATACACATCTACATACACGAAGAGAAAACAGGAGTGCGAAAGAAATACGTTTATAGCAGGGAAGAAACAAAAAGAAACCGTTGTTTTTTATTAACGAAAAAAATAATTTTAGAACAACACACATCCAGCCGCAACAGCTGTTGTATTTTTTTTTTCTTTTTGTCAGCCTGTTGTTGCTATTTTCACTTACACATGTACATCGTTATCCTTTAGATAACACTTATTTACTGACTCATTTACTAGAATATTTATCAGCCCGTTAGGCCGGCAGTTAGTCAGCCATTTTTGCTGTGGAGTGGATTAAAACGTGGCCTGCATGCCTTTCTTGTGTAAATGAATTGTATGCCTGAATGGCTGATTGTGTTGTTTAGCATGGATTTTTTGTTCAAACCTTTAAATTTTCATTTTCATTTCATTTATGATTTTTGACTTATTTTTTTCTGCAGTAATATGCTGTTGTTGTTGCTACTGCTTCGTAAGGTATTCAAGAATTATTAATAATTTAAGAGCTGCCGAAAACTTGAAGCACTACAACATTAACATTATTATTATTTTCATGTATATGTAGCATGTGTAGTAATTACCAGGATATACTTATGTAACGTAAATAGAGGGTAGTCTGAAAATTTTCATAAAAAGAATTTGACATCGTGGGCAGGCAGTAAATTTTAAAAGTGGTAGGTATTCTTTTTTCCCCTCCGAAAGTGGAAGGGCAATTTCTGCCCCCCCCCCCCCCGAAACAATTGAATCGATTTTAATTAAATCTAAGACATATACAGACCTGCATCAGGGAGGAGACATGAACAGTGTATTTTTTATTTTTCAAATCCAGACTAAGGGAGTGGTTGGGGTCCTATTTTTTCCCGCGGAACGTACGATTTTGTAGACAATTAAAACATGGACACAAGTCCTTCTCAGATACTTACTTCTTTGTTTTGGCACACAGATTTTAACTGCTGTAAAAAGAATTTTTCTAGAACGGCGTGAGACGAGCGAAAATTACGAAAAATTAGATCCTGAATATTCTCTTATTAGAGAATGTGAATCATTTCTGAATGGGGATTGTAGAAAGAACTTAATTTTTGGAAATGCTAATTTTTGCTTTTTAATGGCGAAATAACCGCTAACAGTTCTACGTGTGATATGGAAATTTGTGATAAATAAAAAAAAAAAAAACACTCCCTTGAACTTAAAAGAGTTATACCGAACAGAAACATTTTCATAAGTATCTTTCATAAGAAAGCCCTAGGCTGCTATTTTAATGGTCTCATCTCTAAGATCTGGAAATGAAAACTTTTTAGTTGTCACTTCCTTAAGTCAGTTACTATCACCGAGTTACATGCCTGAGTAGCACAATTGCTACATTAACAAAGCCAAGGTAAAGTATTTCATTTAACCAGAAAATTTCTAAAAACCCCATGTTTATTCTTAGCGAACAACTAAATCAACCCAACAAAATTACTTGGCAAAAAATGAAGAATAAAATAACAAAAAAAAATAAAAAATCACCGACACAAAAGATATGCAAAGCATTAACTTTTACTTGACTTCAGTATTTTATCCCTACAAATGCGGATGTGAAGAGCTGCTCTTGTTGTATTCCTATTTCAATTCTTTTGTTTTGTGTGAGTTGTTTTCTTTTTTGGATTTGCATACTTTAGCAAGTTGACTCGCTTGGGGGTGAAAATCATAATTTCACAAAAAGGTTTATTTGAAAACCTCAACTTCCTACTTGAGCTTTTGTTGGGAAGAAAAATTGTGAAATTACAAAGGCAAAAGTATAAACAGCACACAAAAACAACAAACAAAAAACCCCAGACAACAACAACAGAAAGTAGCAAAAATATTAACACAATATGAGTTTGAAAAGGGTTAGAAGGATAAGAAGATGTTCGTGATGATGGAAACGAAATAATAAAATAATGAATATTCTTCTTACCGAAAAAATAAACTTGGAGAAACATAACACAAATGATCATCAAACGAGTTTTATTAAAATTTCACAAAAGACTTATTGTAAATTACGTTTTATTTTCTTCACATCAAAATAAGAAACGAAAGTAATGTACCAAGAATTTTTCGAATCCTTAGAAATTACAGTTGCGAATAGTCAAGATTCGGTCTAATTTTTCATATTCTATATTTTATTTTTTTGGCACACACTCCAATCTCCGGCCTATTCAACGATTATTTACTGTTGGAAATAAAACACAATGTCGAACATATTTTTAGCTTAACATACTTGTGATAATAAATTTATTTACGTGTTTACATTTTCATACACTCATCGCTTTATGAACAAAACAGTCTATCTGCTAATAAATGACACGCCAACATTGTAAAAGAAATTATTTTTTAATAAATTTTTCTATCCACTCAAAATTGTTAATAACTGATGGTGGTAAATCCCACACTTTTAATATTAAAAAAAATGTAGTCATATAATGAATATAACGTACCGAAAGAAAGTGAAAGTACTCGAATGCTGATGAGAGATTTTGTGGGGCAATAAAACTGATATCGAATTTGATTTTTTAATAAAACTTTTAAACGCATAGCAAAACACTGAACCGTAGTGTTGCATTTTTATTACGCCCATTGTCAAAATTCATTCATATTTTCTGATAAGTTTGGGTGAACGTCGTAGTTGAGACACATTAAAAATGGAGGAAAACATTTTTATAATCGAATTGCCGGCTTTATGTGACGTGCTAAGCTTAACAAAACATAAAAAATAATATTGATGGCAAATATTGACGTAGTCTCTCAAAGGCTTCAATACTTTTATTAACCAAAGACAAATACTAGAGCTGAATATAGATGTGTCTGGCATGCCTTTTTAACATTTCACTCTCTTTGTTCTCGCTCTTGGGTTAGGTTGGGTTCTAAGGGCAGCTCCTATAGTAAGGTGGACAACTGAGGTCTGTCAGATTGAGTCCCTTTGTGATACCCCAGAATCTATCGAGAGTAGACTATTATCATTGCACAGGGTCATACTAAACCAAATACATACGCATACGATCTATAATACCTGGGCCGCGT
The DNA here is from genome assembly GCA_963924685.1 of Dexiosoma caninum. Taxonomy (NCBI): domain Eukaryota; kingdom Metazoa; phylum Arthropoda; class Insecta; order Diptera; family Tachinidae; genus Dexiosoma; species Dexiosoma caninum. Next base: position 38,889,196 of record OZ004729.1, on the reverse strand, counting down.
CGCCCTTGACAGTTCATATAACATCGCCCAGTTAGCCAAAGTTCCTGCTGCGAACGTCAAACAATACTGGACATTTGAAAAAGAAATAAAACCCAGTGCCTTACTTCGCCTTCGGATCACTACAACTCTTACAATAATCACTGCTATCCAGCATCAAAGACTTGTAAGTTGAAGTGTTAAATTTCGATTGTAAAATATGTTTCATATAAAGTCCTATCCAAATAGCTGGGAGTGTATATTCCCATTAGTATCTATTTTCTTCCAAACGCACGTTTCAGTTGTGTCTTACAATTTTGGTGGTATACCGCTGTTATATGTGGCATCTGTTTAATTTCTTGTATTAGAAGCCTATTTTAGCATGTTCTTCTTGGGCTGTGACATTAGAAATTAATTTAAATATTCCGAATAATGATTCGATTTCGCTTTACGAAATAGCCTCATTCTTCAAGTTAAGGTTTTTTTTTGGTTTCAACCTTTTGCAACTAACGAAGCGTTACGTTTAGATTTTATACGCCAAATAAAATTATTTAAATATTCTGATTAATGAATTCATTGCACTTTACAATTTTAAATGCTAAAAAATTTTATTTATTTGGCTTAAACGTTGTGCAGGTAAAATAGCATTAATTTAAAAATATATTACGCCAAAATATTGACTGCCTGGAGTATCGTAACAATTCTTGTGTAAACTTTTCCTATTAAATAATAAACAAATGAGTTTTCACTTCAGCATTATTTTCATTATATTTATTATTCATTTGTCTTGCATTTATTTTTCTTATGTTTCGGTACTTTGCCCTTAAAACTGTGCTACATCATTTGCAATTTCTCAGCTTTAAATTTATTTCATGCTACTTGAGCTGTAATAAATACACTCGCACATACACACAAACATACTCTGGGCACTATGGATGTACCTAATGTTAGTTGGTACCTCGGGCGTAGACAAATTTTCATAATTGTTTATGTTTTCTGTAGATAAACGAAATTCATAAGGCATCGTCGAATACTTGAGCCTAAAAATAAAACGACAAAATAACGACATATTCCACACGTCCCTTTTGGCTAGTCCTCAACATATAACAAAAAAAAAATAACAACAACAGCAATAATATAGGAGCAGCTCTAAATTTTTCTGTCTATACTTTCACTCGTGCATGAAAAATTATTGTTACTGCTTTAAATGAACAACCAGCTTGACAGCCGCATGGCAAAAATGTGTAAAAATCCTTGTAAGAAAATTATTTATAAACAAAGCTGAAATAAAAATAAAATTTCTAAAATGAATAAATAATAATAAACTTGAACAAAAGGGATTGAACAGAAGAAGAATTATGTGGTTAAAATTAGCAATTTGAATATTCAGCAATTAAAGCCAGTGGTTGTATTTAAAGGGCATACGCTTACACATATTCGAACACAAATATCACTGACAAATTATAACTGCACTGGGAAGTTTCACTCACACTGTGACATTTAGACGAGCGATCAGCCATCGCTGCCACCAACATCCGACGAACCAACACCAACAATGCCATCTCCAAATAAAACGTTGTGCATTTTTTTGTTTTTTTACATCATTTTTAATGAGATTTTCGGATTATCCACATGTCGTAAATTTCTCATACGTTGCCAAAGTTTTTCATGTTTATTTTAGCACTTTTCCATTGTTCAACGAATTCGTTTGTTTCCTTTTCTTTTGTCAAATTAAGTACATGTGTTTAGAACTTGTGTATTTAGTAATTAAGGTTGTTAAATTTATTATGAGCTTTTCTAAGAAACACAAAGGATTTGGTTTCTTTTCGTTCATGTTGCTGATGTTTTTTTTTTATTTCTGCAAACGGTCTGTGTAAATAATATTGCAATAATTATATTTACATTTTAATTTTAATTATTTGGGAACACTGTGAGAAATATGAAGGCCACTGTTAAAGCCCTACGAAACGAATTTATTATTTTCGTATAATTTATAACAATTCCCACTATACGTACCAGGACTGACAAACAGCTGGTGCCGCAAATATATAATCTTTTCTTACGTGACTAATAAAATTTTGTGCTCAAGTGAGTGCCAAGTGACCAAGTGGTTGAAGTGATGCTGCTGGTGCATTTTTCAAAACAATAGAAAAATCAGAATTTCGTGTAGTGTTTGCTGATGGAAAAATTGCTGTTAAAGCACGGCAAATGGCTCGATAAGTGTTATTTGTTCCTCCACTACAGGAACAAACTGTTGCAAGGTATACCAATTTCGTATAAATAATGCCTGCTGCAGGCTTTTGGCTCCCATATGCAGCCATTGTTGGGCAAATTAAAGAAAAAGAAAAAAATTTGTTTTAACTCAACGTAAAGTGAAGATAGCAGAGTGCTAATGGGAAGCCGCCCAAAGTAAGTAGGAAGAAGTCAGCGCAATAGCTGCCAAACATTTACCATCCGTATTTTTAATTGCCCAATTTATTTTTTTCAATGATTTACTGAAGAAAATAAAAGCCTTAAACAGCGCGTATTCGATAAGACTGTTATTAAAAAAATATATTGTAAAAAATACACCCAAACTTTAGAACAAAAAGTGTTCATTCACCAACACAATGTGCGATCTCACAAATCGACCGAAACAACCAAATGAAAATAGCGTTGGAAACCAACAGTTTGTCCACAAAAATATTGCAATACACGTGCATTTGAAGTAAAATTTTAATCTACTGTTACCAATATTATGGTTTCCAATAGTTTTTCCTTTTTCGATATAGGAACACGAGTACCTTGCCATGCTCTTGAAGGAGTTTTTTTTTGGTTTTTGTTCGTTTATTCTGGCATTTTCATAACGATTTTCATCTATTTGCTTATAAGTAACAGTACAACTAAAATATATTTGTAATGATGGTTTTTTCTTATGAATTGTATGAAGGTATCCTGGTACATTGCCTCTTCAAAATATTTCCTTCCCTCAAAGTCGGTATTCAGTGAAAACCTATTAAAAGCTAGGAGTTTTCAAGAAGTTTAAACTGTGTGGATCATTATGATATATTAAAAAATTAAGCGTAAAACGCTAATAGTACCCGCTGGCATCTTCCTATTCACATAAGGGTTACTGCAGGCATAGAAAATTTATTCAGCCTTATTATGGTTGTCGATTCGAATCGAAAATTCGTTATAGATTCAAGAAACACACACGATTTTTCTTTTATGTATTAATCGACAACCGTAATAAGGCCGACTTTTTCACAGAAAAATTACACGTAACGTAAAAAAAAAATATCTACAACAACAAAACTAAAATAAAAGAAATTTGGTGAAAGTATTTCATAAAATAAACTGAATAGCAAACAACACCATAAATGATTTTATCCTGCAAAAGCTGCAAGGAGATAAGAGATAAAAGTTTCATATTTAATTTGTAAACTTTGTTCATAAATTGCCAAGCAAATTTATAGTGGCAAGGAAGAAGCAGAGACCAACAACAATTAACTTTCAAGTATTTCGGTAGTTTTTTATTTCGTTTAATTTAATTCTTTTTTTTTTTTGTTGGCATATTTTCTAATGAAGAAACAAATACATAAAATTAAGTAACAAATGGCCACTAATGCAACACAAGCCAACAGATGCACGTACCTTCTGGCACACAGGAAGTTGCTATAAGTACAAACAACGTAACCAAAGCCAAAAAAGCACTACTTAAGAAATAAACAAATAAACGAAAAACAAAAAACCAAAAAAAAAGGAAATAAGAGCGGAAATATACATTTTTATCTTTTCAAGTCAATCTTTGGACACAAAATGTTTTAAAGCTCTTAATTTCTTTGTTTCCCCCTTTTATTTTTATGTTTGTTCGCCTAACAAATTAATTTTATCTCTTCAAAAAGAAAAAAAATATACAATTTGTGCATTGTGCATACAATACTTGTGCAAAAGAGAAATGTACGAAAAAAATATCCATATTCTGCCAAATAAACAAAAAGCAATTAATAACGAAATGTTTACACAACTGACCCACATGTAAACACTCACACATGCATAAATATGCCCAACGAAACACTCAAATGCCACATATACAGAGTGTGCCATCCTTGATGTTCAAATCTGAAGAGTTTCGATATGTGTGACATTTTTAATATGAAATCAATATTGAAATTAATCTCGAAATATTAGAATGCTCGTTCTGTTGCTTTCCACATAATCCGCAACGATAATAATATTCCTGTAGTTCACGCTATTCTTGAGTATACGCCCGACTAGAAATATTGGGTCACTCACACGCAATGTAAGGCAAAAAGTAAGTTGGGTATTGACGACCGGTTCATCATTTTATGATGGCAATTAAATAGTCGTCTTTCGCTTTTCCTTGTAAAATCCTTACAAGGCCAACAATTAAAAGTTAATTTTGAAAAATAGTGTTTTATTTATGAAAACCAAAAAACATTTACAGCAGAATTTATAATAAAATGAACATAATAAATTATTTTTTCGTAAATAATAAATTATTTCTTAAATTTGTTATTTTTTCTATTTGTGTTAAAATCTCCAAAGAATTTCTTTATTGGGCCCAACTTGGGAAAAACTGATGACAGAGCAATAACTTTTTCGTTGGGGTATACCAATGGGCTCGCAACCACATCTCTAGTAGGATAAACCCATTTGGTTTGCCACAACCATTCCCAAATTATTGCCGAAATGTCTATTGGGAGATTTCTAGTCGGGCGGTGTACTTTGCAAGCCCTCCTTATAAACAGCATTCAAGCTGTCGAAAAGCAGTTTTCAACACTTTGTTCACGAACCCTTTGATGAAATTGTCATGTTTTTGCGATCATATGTTAAAAGACTCGATTATGTTAAGCAACGAGAGCGGGTTAATGGGTACGTAAATTTTTTAATGAGGCACAGGTTTTTGAACAAAGAGAATCATTTTAATTGTCAATGTAGTCATCTTTGAGCTCTATACACTTTGTCCCAAAATTATCAAATTTCTTGTCCCTTCTAAAAAATTAAGCGATAGCGAAGTCATCGAAGTGGGTATTTATTGGTCAGAGGAGTTCAGCGATGGAGTCAAATCTTCTTCAGCAGAGCCATTTCTTTAGGTTTGGCAACAAGAACTAGTCATGTGACTACATTATTAGATTGTAAGTGCCATAATTTATTCCTCAAGCCAAAAGATTGCTAACAAAAACAAAACATGTATGTTTCAATTTAATATTTAAGAGTTAAACCCGTTTTAACTTTTCACTTTAGCACTGACAACATTGGTACGGAAAAAAGCGAACATCTAAAAAAATAAATAATATATTATTCAACTCACATACCTACACATTTCTGTTTTAACAAAAATTAAAAATGCGAAACGGCATCATCTTCTTAAAAAAGTATCAAACCGAATAAAATCCGAAAAACTTAAAATGTTCATGAATCTTAAATGTAGCGAAGGCAACACACACTTTCAACTTTTACGAAACTGAAAACCGAACTAAAGCACGCCATACAAAAGACATGAATCTCCAAAAAGTGTTTTGGGACCAGA